>BSBM01000257.1:2717500-3989166 GCA_027924585.1 Larix kaempferi
CAGGGTTCGAAAGAAAGATGTGGGTATAACCGGCTGCGGCACGACTGCCTCTTGGCATCATGCAGGCGAGGAGAAACTGGACTTAAAAAGAAACTTGCCCCCTAAAACCTCTATAAAATCTTAAAAGACCAGAAAATGATAAAACGAAAGCTCCCGACGTTCAAAACAAACGGAACAGGGTTGTTGAACTTACTTGTCGACCGCGGAGTGGCTTACTGAGCAAGTGGTGAATCCTCTGACTGGTGGAAACTTGGAATTCTCCAAACTATGGCAGAAGTGTGCAGCTATGTCTACAAAGAAGTAGTGCACCAACTTCAAAAAGGGCTAGAAAGCAGTGAAGACACTTTAAACAAGTACTCAAGCAAGCAAAGGCAAACTAAAGGACTCAAGAGAGGCAAACAAGACTCAAAAGAGACATGGAAGTCTTAGGGGTCAATCAAGCAGGAAAAGCAACAGGCTAGAAGTGAACCCAAACAAAATGGAAATCAAACCCTAACAGAGAATTGAAAGTTACAAGAACAATACACTACTGTGCAGTGCATAAACCAACATATACTAGGAAAGATACGCTACTGTGTAGTAGACAAAGCAGCGTTCATCAGCTAACATATGCTACTGTAAGTAGGGTAAACCAACGTACAAGGCTCAGAAGCAAACAAAAAATCTTTGCAGCAGTGGAATGAGATGAACCAGGATATAAAGAGCAGGTAACAAATACCTATAAGACCTCTCAGAGAATCAAAAGACTAAAAATGGATTGGAAGAAACCCTAAACTAGGTCTCCTAGAGCAGAAAAACTACCGGTTACTCCCCAGTGGAGTCGCTAGTCTGTTGTTCAGGATTTCTACCTTAGAGTGAGGAGATGGACACTACCAACTGGGCAGGGTTGACAGGTAAACACATTAATTGTATTGCATCTATTTACTACAAAAGAAAGAGATCGAGATTGAAAGAAGTACCTCTTATCGACGGTTGATCCTAGCTTTCATTTGGTCTTTCGCTTGATCTCCCGCTTGATCTTCTGCTTGATGAACCTGCAACACAAAAGATACCTTCCTCAGCATATCTTGGATATAATAAATATGCTGAAAAAAAAAACAACTTGATCATCAAATATAACAAGATATTAATCCAAATGAATATACAATCTAGTAGACATTTGATTTGGGACAGGAAGGGTGTTTCGACCTTTTTATTGTCAAAGAAACATGAATCAGTACAATATACCTGACGTGTAGAGATGCTTCTGCAACTGGATCCTAGGCTCCCGCTCTTCACTCTGACTTGGGAATTCCTCCAGCGTAACAGTACTCAAAGCATTCTTTCTAGCCTTTTCACTTTTTTCTATCTCTATCTAACCCCTCTCATGGATCCTCCTTGTATTTATGGGACAAGGTAGGCAGTTGGATTCGAGAGGTAGTTGAATTGGGAGGTTGGGGAAGTTGCAGAACCAACTTCAACTAATCTCAATTCGTCAAATTAATATATTTTTGATTTCATCTTAAGATGTACGCTTGTTTCATACAACAAGAGTAGCATACATAGATAAACTTCTGTGCTTTACAACATGCATTTACAACATTTTGGGAGATGTATGTTGGTTGTCCTTGAGCAAAGTAGCATATTTTCTCAAGGTGTACGTTGGTTTTCTATACATAGAGGGGCGTACATGTGGTAAAATCATGAGAAACTGCAATATTTTCAGCTGAAGAATGTACTTCTAGCAACAAGTCATCTAGGTCAATCAAACTCTTCAATCCTTAGTGTCCTTTTGTGTGATCAATAGAGCAATACGATCATGGACGGAGAAGTGCAGATTTGACCTATAATAGAAACCTTGGTCATTGTAGGAAAGCAAGGACCCTGAAAGAACTATAAATGCTTGGTAAATCTAGAGAGTAACTGGTTGGGCGCTAAAATTCTTGGTAATCTTGAGAGTAACTGGTTGGGCGCTAAAATTCTTGGTAAATCCAGAGAGTAACTGATGCTCGATAAATTTAGAGAATAGTTGGTGGGGGCATTAACCACTTGATGTTGTGGAGCAGCCGGCGTGCTAGCCAAACATTCCTTAATTAATTGATAAAACCCAGTCAGCATACTAGCCTGGCATTGCCTATTCAAATGGTTGTGGAGTAGCCTGCGTGTTGGCCCAACATTCATTATTGTATCCATGGGAAATCCAATGCTTGTAAAGCAAAGAAGGACCCTGTGGAATAAAGTGAAGACATCCAATATAGATAAATATTTGGTTATCTTGCAGCTTCTTGCTTATTTAATATGAATATACGTGTGTATATGATTTGGTTATGATTTCTCAAACTCTTGTTTGGAGATAAACCCTATGAAAATAAACCAAACATGTGAATTGATTCAATGTTTGAGTGTAGGTATTGCTAGAAGCAAGGACTATGAGGGCATCATAGAGATGCATGTGGAAATGTGACCATCCTAAAGAGCTCGGTACGAGCAGTGATGAAAGATGGTGCTAGTGGACATGTGTGGGTCCTAGCAGCCAAAGGTTCTGTAGGCAACAATGGGGAAGGGTTCCCTAGTTGAAAATCCTCAGACAGACCTTAGACACTATGTGTCATAGCCAAGAATGGGCAAGTCAAGCATTCACATTGAAGTGAAAGAGGCTAAGGAGCATAGAACCACAAGTGATGGTGTGGCTCCGTAGTGAAACAAGACTAAGAGGGGGAAAATCTTACTCTTCTCTTTCCCTTTTTGACTGTTGCATCTTAGAAACAAAAGATTGTTGAGTGCATGTCATAGATGAAAATAGATTGTGTTTAATTGCTTGAAATGAATTGTGAATGCTAAAATAGTTATTTCCCTATGAAAGGATGAGCTTGAATGAGTTCATGTGTATGTTCGGCAAGCACAGAAAGTATGGAAGTCTCATGAGTAGAGCATGGACGTTCCATGTCAATTGAGAAAATAATTGACTAATTTTAATATTGTGTTGTGCTTGTCCTAACAGGAATTGCCATCATAAATCTCACAGGTGAGACATTGAAATCCATTGAGTGTTGCTAGTGAGAAAAGTGAGAGCTAGTTGTGCACATTGATCATGGCAGCAGACCAACAGCTATTTGATTTTGCTGAAAATTTTCCTCAAATAGTTTCCAGGACAACAAGGAAGATGGCATCTGTGCAATTCCAGACTTGTAGATCAGTTGAAAGATAAATACAAGGAATGGATTGCTGTGGAGCGATGCCCGCCTGCAGAGCTGGAAGATCAAAGCCAACAGGAGCATCTTATGGAAGCCAAAAGACTTGATCCTGAAAGTTCAAATTAAAGAGACAAAACGCAGGACAGACCTGCCACCATTGTGTGAATTTTGGACATGTGTAAAGTGGGTATTTATTCCTAAGTATCGGAACACCGAGGATGGTGTTATTCCAAGGGGGAGGGAAGTGTAATGTCCCCATTTTGACCCTATGGCATTAAAATCGTAAATAATGTAATATTGTTATAAAATCGTGGTGAGGAGCTCAAGGCCAAGGGCCCGCCATCGATTTATTGATGCATATGGTTTACGTGCTAGCCAGGCACAATGGAATTGCGAATATCATGTAAATATGGATTTCAATAAAATACCCACAACTAGCTATGCAATGCAACAAGATATGGGGGCATTATTTTACAAGGAATTGGGAGGGAAATATTCAAACCCTTGGAGCCAATCAAGTCAAGCCAAGTGTCAATGAGAGAACCCATAAAATCCTCAACTACCCATGTTGAATTTTGTACCCAATCATTCATTTCTCCTAAGAGTTGGGTGAAGTAGTTAATGCCTTGGGGAATGGGAGGTATGGCTGTCCAAAATTCGAGTATGGGCAAGCCACCTTGCATGGAAAATCGTGTTTGGATTCCTAGGAAAAAAAAGAGCCATGAATTTCTCCCCAAGCCATTACCCATCAACCAGTATCTCTCCCTCACGAGTTTGGAGCTTCCTGGGCGTTTTCCAGCCATGTTTTTCTGGTTTTTCTTTGTTTCTCAGCTGGGAGAAGGGCGTTTTTGTGTTATATACCAGTGGGGAAGAAGAGGAGTCGATTTGAAGGTTCCATTGAGACTGTTTTGGTTGTTGAATGCTTATATATCTGTGGGAGAAATCGTTTTCCTTCCCTGTGGTCGAATTTCCCTTTCCATAGTCCATTTTTTTTGTGTGCCCACGATTTGGGAAAGTCCATGGCCATCTTGTTTGTAAATCCCATTGCTGAAAATGTGTATCCATGCCCAGTTTGAATTGTTGTGTATAAGAGAATGTTGGGGTTGAGATGGGTATCCATGGCTTTGGCTTGATCTTGAGTGCAAGCACCCATAAAGGAAGAGGGCTCAGATTTAGCCTGGTAAACCCAGTTGTGGATTGGCTTGGCTTAGATGAAATGATTATTTGGCTGTGTATGAGCTTGAATGTCCCTTTTCCTTGTAGAAATCATGCCCAGCTCGGGGGTGGTCTCTGAGTGCTGAAATAATACAGGCTAGGCAGAGACCTATGGTTGGGTGGAACGTTGCAGCGACATAGCTAGTTGTTTGGGACAATTGCACAACGAAGATAAGTGTTTTTTCTGCCTATGTATTTAATTCTACAATGTTTAAATTGATGACTATTTTGATATGCTATGTGCATATGATATGTGTGTGGATGAGTTTTAATTCCACGATGCATATTTGCTTAATTTGCATCTGCACACTTTTGAATTTATGTGTATGAATCTAATGAATGGGCTGAGTTTTATGATCAACAAATACTAGTTGTGGATTATGAAGCTACAAATTATAGATCTATAGTATCTATTTGCATGCCATATACAACCCAAATTTCTCTTGTTGTGCATCATGATGAAAAAAAACGATAACACCATGTTTGGAGAGAACAAGGACTTTGAAAAATCACTTGCACAATGTTCTCAACCAATTTTCTCGGATAAATCTATTAATCCTATTAATGAAGTTGGAATCCATGGAAGTAGTCAACATCTACTTAAATAGGTTGGAAGAATTGATCATGGTTTCTTAAATACCTCCACTAGTATGATATCCAATGTTGGATCCCCCACCAGTACAAAAATAGGAAGTAGTATAATTGAATTCTATTTTGGAAAAGAAGAGCATGAACATAGACCCTTAGTCTTAAAAACAATCGTCATGAAATAATTGATACAACACAAATGTGTTGGTAATGAAGATCCACAATTTCTCATAAATGGAATCCAAAAGACAATATGGAAAAATAATATTACAAGTTGTATTGTTTCAAAAACTCAACACTCAAGCAGAAAGGATTACAACACAAAGGTCTATGATTGAAAGAAGGGAACAAATCCATAATACATATCTCAAGTCAATGCATCAAACACAGATCCATAATGAAGTTGATATCAGTAAAATCAGCTTTGAAAACAAAGCTTCCCTTAAGGGGGTGGCAGTGTTATGACCATTAAATAATAAAATAAATATAAATATAAATAATCTTTAATAAATAATTAAATAGCTAAATATTAAAGAGACGTGACCTTTTGAAAGAGTCACTATCAAGCATATAAAAACCAGGTTATCTTTATCATTGTAATCATCAAATCATTTTTATTCAATATGTATTATTTATTATGAAGATGGATCTCTTCTTTAATATCCGGATACAAATTCTTCCATAACACACAGAATCAGTGTTACATTCTCATCATTGGCTTAATAATTTCCCTCAATCAACTCTCGAAGGTTTTTAATATTCTTTTTTCTGTCTTCAAAAGCTTGTTCTAAGGTTTGCTCCACATTCTTGATTGTAGGTGCCTCCTCGATTGAAGAGTCTTCAATAGTAGTTACCGCATCCCTTTTAAATTTAGTATCAAGAACCCTCCTCCTGTTCATTCTTAGTCTATTTCTAGGTCTGTTTTGGGCCTCCATTTAGAAGTTTGGGGTTTTGAAGAAGAAGTAATCGGAGCTTCAATATTAGAAGAAGGATCTTCAGTCATACCTGTTTCTATTATTTTTTTCCTTTGTGTCATTGGGGGTATCTAGAGAGGATGTAGCTTCATTTTGTGACACAAGAGGCTTTTATTCATGTGGATGTTCTTGAATTGGTTCTGGGTCTGGTTTATCTTTTGAATCAAGCCTTTCTTCTACTGAACTTTCTTCTTGATCTACCCTTCTCCTCTACCTTCTGGAAGTACTTGGTTCTCCTTGAATTCTACGTCTGATATGAGGGATTTTCTGTTTGCTAACATAAGTCTCTATTTCTTCTTTAAAAAATTGATCATTTTTATCATCTTGAGCCTCAATTTTTTCTAGTTCAAAGCCTGACCAAAATAGAAAATGTTGCTAGGAACGATTCTTCTTTTTGAGCACTGTTGACACCATCAACTTAACTAACCCATGATGGAATATTGATTGGCTTATGTCATCAATATGGCTCTTGACTCTAGTATCCATTTTGATAAGACTCTTTAACATATAACATGGTGGGTTCAATTTCTATTGTCTACTCACATGCAAGATGAATCTGAAATGATACCTATAGATTGTAGAAAATTGACCCTCACATGTAACATATCATTGTATTATCCCTAGAACATATTTCCACTCTTGTTTTACATTGTTCAAATGTATACCTTTTATCCACTCCAAAGATTCAAACCCAGGAAGCAAATACAAACTTAAATCAACTTCAAATGGATGCTTTTTGAACCAACAATCCCCTTCAACAGGCAGTCATGTTGCCTCTGCGATTAAGCCCTCAGCCAGCTCGAACTTCAAAGTCTGTAATTTGATAAATGAATCCGATTAATTCTATGCAAACGACCAGGTGACTTCAACATTGTAACTTGTGATTCTTTCAAAGAAAGAATACCAACTTGCATCCTTGAAGAGCTCTGTGCATTTAGGGAACTCTTGAGCCCATTTGGTGTTAACCAGCTCAAATCTGCAAAGTTTACCGTTCTTCTTCATACTATGACTTTTTAGACACCTTCTGAACCACAATCCTCTGGAAGGAGCTCGAAGTGAACCAAGAACAAATGTCCCGATTTCTCAAAGTGAGCGATATCGTGGAATTAGGGAAAAACTAAAAATAACCAATGATATATTAAGTTCAATCTTTTCAGCTTGATCATGAGCTTAACAAGTGTACAATCACTTCCGATTCAAATCTTGGGAAAATTATTTAATTGAAAGCTATGTATGATTTCGAGACAAGACGCAAGCCACAAATTTTAATGATTCAATGTTTCGACAGCGCCGACCTGTATAACCTCCATTGATTACGCTGCCATAATGTGTCAAATCACAAAATCTAGAAAAACATTAATAAACCTCCGTAAGACGAGTTAGAAATAATGTAAAATCACATATTTGAAGACTTAAAGGAATATTTAAATAGATTTGAGCCAAATTTTAATTCATTAGCTAGAAAATGCATTGTGTAATAAGAAATATAAACAAGGCAGAAAAAAGGTCTAAATACCATGGTTAAAATTTTAGGGAGAAAGTGAAAAGAATAAAGAAAAGCAACACAAGAGATGGAAAAACTGAGGGTACAAATCCAGTACGAACATCTGGCTCCATCTGGGGAATGGAGCCCTCCTTGTGAGGCTCCAAGAACACGTAGACTAGTGCCTCCTGGAATTGAAACCGAAACTGTTCTGACATCAACTGAAAGTAAAATTATATACAAATCTGTTGGGCTAGAGTGTTATTCAATAAAAACCAAAACTCACCGATATATACAATTAATCAGGACACTAACATCTTCAGCAGATATAAAAAATGTTTTAAGAACCACACATTGACTGGGCCTGAAATCTCCTCACCTTCCAAGTTTTGCAACACAAAAGTATTGTTTCCCAATTTTTTTAAAAATTTGAAAGGTCCCAACCACAAATTGTCAAATTTTCAATGTTTTTCTTTTTCATCCCTGCGTGCATCCCACCTAAGCACCATATCACCAAGAAGTAAAGTATCTTCTTTAACTCTTCTGTCAAATCTTTCCTTTACCTTATTTCTATATGCCTATGCCTTTTCTGCCAATGCTTCTCTTTCCTGTTGTAATTCAATTACTAGAAAAATCCTTGTTTGAATTTCATTGGGATCCTCCTCACTATCCTGCACAAACTTCATCACTGGAATACCCAACTAAGCAGGGAAAACTGTATCGGTTCATAAACAAGTTGAAAGGGAGACACCAATTTATTTTTTAGTAGTTATCCGATCTTCCCAAAGAGCATATTTCAGCATGGTGTCCCAAGACCTCTTATTCTGAGATAACAACTTCTTAATACTATTAATGATATTCTTATTTGTGGATTCTGCTAGCCCATTCCTTGAGGATAATAGGGTGTAGAATGTTTGAGTATAAGTCCATTTCTTTCACAGAAACCGATCATAGATTTATATTTAAAAGCCCGAGCATTATCAATCACTAGTTTCTTTGGACAACCAAATCTACTCAAAATATTTTCTTGGAGGAAATTAACAATGAATTTATCAGTGGCATTTCTAGTGGGAATCACCTCTACCCACTTGGTGAATAAATCAGTGGCTATTAATATCCATTTATGTTGTCCACTAGAAGGAGGGTTAATCTCACCTATAAAATCTAATCCCCATTGCTGAAATGGAGCATCTATTGCAATAGGATTTAAAGGAAAAGACTGAAGCTTTTGTTTACCAACGAACTTTTGACATTGCATACAAGGATTGAATTGGGCATATACATATGAGAACAAGGTAGGCCAATAATAACATGCTCTCAGGATCTTAAAGGCTGTAGCTTTCCAATATTTATACCCTCCACATGCACCCTCATGTGATTTTGCAGTGACCCATTCAGTTTCAGATTTATCCAAGCATCTTAGAAGCATCCCTCCTGGATATCTCCAATACAATACTTGGTCAACTAAGCAATATTTTGTAGTTTTGAGCTTTAATGTTCTACATTCTTTTTTATTTAAATGAGAGGGACATTGCAGATACAATAGAAAATAAACTATGTAACCATACCAGAGAGACTCGACATATTTGTCATAAGTATGTTCTTTATTGTGTTCAGTCTACAATCCATCTTGTGTTGACTGATTAGCTACCAAATGAAGGCCTAATGCTTCACAATTTGAATATGCAAGAAGTCTGGCTAAACCGTGTCCTTTCACGAATTTAGTAGGTCTGATTTCGACATCATATTCCATAATCTTTGCTATCCAACACCCTCTTTTTCCTTCACTATCAGTCTGTACTAATTTTTTTTGAATGCATCATTAGGTACATAAGCTATGACCTTAGAATGTAGAACATAAATTCTGAAAAATTTCAAAGCTTTGAGTAATGTATAAGACTTCTTTTATAATATACTATATTTGAATTCTGAATCCCTCAAGGTTTTACTAAAGAAATCAATTGGCTGCTCTAAGCCTCCTGATTTTTTTTGTAAAATAACTGTTGCTATAGTATCTTCAGAAGAGAAGGAAAAGGTGTGAAATTATTTTGAAAAATACAGACTTACCAAGACCAGAGCTTCAGTGAGAGCCTGTTTTATATTTTCAAATGATGATCTAGCTTCAACTGTCCATTTCACCTCCTGATCTTTTTTCAACATTGCTGTTATTTGCTTGATAATCTCCGCAAAATTAGGGATGAACCACCTTAAAAAATGATTTTCCCAACAAAAGACTGAACATCCTTCTTAATTCTAGAAATACTAATCTTCAGAATGGCTTTGACACGTTCAAGATCTATCTTAATTCCATCAGCTGAAACTATATGGCCTAAAGGCTTTCCTTCTTGCATAGCAAAATGAGATTTTTTTGGATTTAAAGACAGTCCAAATTTTCCGCATTTTAGGAATGTTTGCTTAAGGTGTTTGAGACGAGCTTCATTAGAGTTAGAAAAAACTGTAATATCATCTAAATAAATTACCATGAAATTCTCTTTCTCCAACAAAATCTATATCCATAGCCCTCTGAAAGGTTGCACCTGCATTCATGATACCAAATGGCATTTTTTCGTACATAAACGTTCCCCAAGGAGTAGTAAAAGCTATTTTTTCTCTATCGGTTAGATGCACAAAAATTTGATTGTACCCTAAGAAACCATCAATCATAGATATCCTTTGAGCACCGACCACTTTCTGTAAAATTTGTTCAATCTTAGGCAAATGATAGTTGTCTTTTAGGGAAGACCTATTCAGATTCCGAAGATCTACATAAAGCCTTATTTCACCATTTTTCCTACGTACTGGCACTAAATTTGCTACCCAAGAAGAATATTTAAGGGGTAATATGATCTTTGTATCCAACAATTTTTTAACTTCTTTTTCAATAACTGGTAGCAATGCTGGATTGATTCTTCTAAGTTTCTATCTGAAAGGTTAAGTATTAGGCTTCAATGGAATCTTATGTTGAATTATACTAGCGTCATAGGTCTTTAGATCTTCGTAAGACCAAGCAAAAATATTTTCAAGAACCTGCAACAATTAATTAATGAAAATACACAAGATAGCAGTAATAACATAACTCAGAGTCACTTTTATTGATCACGGGCCACTTCGAGGGGGAAACCTCCTTTGAGCAAGCTCAATACAAATAACTTCATGATACCTTCATTGGTCTCAACACAAACTTATATACTAAGTCTAGGCACCAATACCATGGGTCAATACCATGTGTCAATACAAACCACGGGACAATACAAACTATGGATCAACAATTACTACGGGACGACTTACAAAGCATGTGCGTCCAACAACAATACGACAAACTATGGATCAAAAAAATACTACGGGACGACTTACAAAGTATATGCGTCCAACAACAATATACTAACAAAGTAAGTAGAAGGGTTGATATGGGTTCCTAACATCCCCTCTCCCTTAGAAAAAGCTTTTTCCTCAAATTTTTAGATGTGGAAATTGATGCAGAATATGAAGGAGTGGTTCCCCTGTAGCATCCTCGGGTTGCATTCCAGGCCACTGACGCCTTTTGAGTTTCAGGGAGGGTTTCTTGGAAGGATGTAGACAAAGAAGAACCATATCAGCTGCGTGAAAAGTGCGCTCAGAACAGTGTTGATTGGCTTGTTGTTTCAGTCGAATTCTTTCCATGTGAAGATTCTCTTGCAGAATGAGAAGAATATGATCGCGGTTTCGAAGAGCCGAGTCAATTGCTTGAATCGGGGAGCTGCTGAGGGTGTATGGAAGAAGAATTGGCGGTGCCTGTCCATAGATTGCTTCATATGGTGTCCTTTTAGATGTGGTATTGTACCACTGGAGCGCTTTACGAAATCCATAGAAATAGTTGTCCAAATATGTGTAGGGATGGGCAAGGGTTCGAGCAGTCCCGAAAGGAGTGTCATTTCACCCTTGTTGACCTGGCAAGTATCACAGTCAGCCACCATCTATTGAATTGTCATTTTCAGTCCCTACCAAAAGAGGTTACATTGTTCCCGGTCATACATTTTGAGGAACCCAGAGTGCCCTACTGATGAAGAAGCATGGAGTTCATAGAAGATATAGCCATGTTGAACAGATTGCAACCAATTTGGAACAAGCAAAGAAATAGCTGTAAGAGAAATTGGGTCATCAAATGTGTGAGAAGAAGCATCTGCCACCATATTGTCCTTACCCTTCTTGTAAGTGATCGCATAGGCATAACCCATGAGTTGGATAACCCATTGTCGGTGTGTTGGGGAGGAGAACCATTGTTCCAGGAAATTTTTCTGACTCTGGAGATCAGTCTTGATGCAGAAATAACTCCCTAATAGGTATGGCTACCACTTCTGTACTGCATGCAAAATAGCCATCATTTCCTGTTGAGATGTAGACGCGGCTAAATTCTTACCAGAAAGGTCTCTTGAAGGAGACAAGCCCACTGGTTTAGCAAAGACACCTGCATATCTATCCAAGGAAGTAGGAGAGACCGTTGATGGGTGCATCTGAATGGAATGGAGTTGAGCGATGACACCATGTGAATTCTTCTTAAGGATCTTTTCTAGGCGATGTGAACTGATGATGCGGAGAGACCCTTGTTGTAAGCCCTTAAATTGATGTTGTTTCCCATTGATTGAAAACTACATCCAAAGTTCAGTAAAATACCATAAGATGGGGCCAAGTGTGTGTAACCATTGAACGCCCAAAACCACATCACATCCGGTTAGGGATGAGGCAAACATGTAAGAGTGTAGGTTATAATATTCCAGAGAGATACACACATTGTGACACTTCCCCTTGCAAGGTAAGGTGCCCCCATTGGCAACCATGACTTCAAAGTTGGAGTAAGGATGGACAAAACAATTAGCCTGTTTGGCGATCCGAGGGTCAATGAAGTTATGAGTTCTACCAGAATCAATGAGTATTGTAAGAGGAAGCTTCTTGAAGTAACCCCTGACTCGCATTGTTTGGGGGGTGGTGACACCGGATAAATCATGGAGAGATATCTCTGGTTGTTCATCCTGAGATGGGGGGTCAATAGGTGGCTCCTGAATGTCGACTTGATCATCCATTGTATCAGGAGCTTCTTCACCAATTTTAGAGGTAGGCAGAGAATCCATATCCAAGAGATAGAGTTTTTGTTGAACACATCTATGTCCCCGAGTGAATTGATCATCACAATTATAACAAATCCCTTTTTCTCTGCGTGCCTGCATCTCTGTTTCAGACAAATGCTTGATAGGAGTTGGTCGAGGAGCAGGCGGGATGGGAGGTCGTTGAGAACCCATATTTCGGAAGGGAACAAAAGTGGGTTTGGAGAGCTATTGGGATGCAATGTTGTCTTCTTCCAAATTAGCCAACCCTTGGACTTCCATTATTGTGTTGGGATAGAACATTTTAACCTCTGACCAGATTTCATCCTTAATTAACACCACTGATAAAGCAACTCCTGTAGAATTCATCGGACAATCCTTCTGTGTGATTGGCTAGTTTCTCAAATTCTGTCTGATACTCTCTCATAGTGCCAATTTGACGAAGTTTAGCGAGTGCTCTAGTGAAGTCATCAAAAGCACTAGGAACAAATCGTTGCAAAAGGAGTTGGCAAAAATCTGTCCATTTTGGCTCGTCATGAGCCTTGATGTACCAACGGTACCATTGAAGGGCTTCCTGTTCCAAATGAAAGGATGCAAGTGGAACTTTTTGGACATCAAAAGTATTATGCAGACTGAAATACTGTTCTGCATGATAGATCCATCCAGTCGGATCAGTACCACTGAAGCGAGGAAATTCAAGCTTCAGACCACGGAAATTGCTGGAAGAAGAGAACCCATTGGCTGCAGAAGATTCTTACTGTCGGTTATTGTTCATGGTTGAATGTTGAAGATGGAGGATGAGAAATTTTTCATCCAGATCTTGGAGTTTGGTTTGGATGGCTGCAAGTGCTTCCAACATGGTTTTTGCTCCTGCGTGAGTGACAATCATAACCAGGAGTGTTTTTTTTTTTTTTTTGGGAATGGATAGAAAAACACAAACGAAAGCTTATTTAGTAAAGGGAAATTTGGATTTGGGAAAAACTGGGATGGGTAATTGGGGTTTGACTAGGTTTTGGACACTTTCTAATGGACATGGAAGCAAAAAATGGGGATTTCAGAAGCGGGGTGAAAGAATGAGAAAATTTGTCAAAGAGGGACAAAGAAGCATAAATAGGGAATGAACATGGTGGCAAAATTTGAAGGCGAGTGGGTGAAAATTGAAGAAGTTATGGAAAACCCTAAAAATAGACAAATGTGAGATTTTTGGATTTGGGAAGAAGAATTTGGGATAGGGTCCTCAGGAATGAAATATGCAGAATAGGATTATAGGGGTGTCCGGGAAGTTTTAAGGGAAATGAAGTTAAAACAAGGGAGATATGGCGAAAAAACATATTTTTTTATTTTTATTTTTAGAAATTGATCTGCACCGGCGTGGAGGGGATCATAACAATTGGATCTGAAACGACACCGAATGGATTGAAAATGGCTGGATCTGAAATGGCACCGAATGGATCGAAAACGACTGGATCTGAAATGAATTTTATAATAGATCTGAAACGGCTGGATCTAGAACGGCGAGGAAGTGATCGGCAACAGTTCAACTGAAAATAGATATGGACCCCAGGTATGTTCGGCTTCCTAATAGTTCAAGGGTTTCACTCGGCCACCAATGCTTTTTGACGGCTTGCGTATTGGGGAAGTACCCCTCACTCCACAGCTCAGGTAAAACTGATAACTGCTTTGCCACAAATGACAGCTCTTGGTTTACCTCACGGGTGGGAACTAGTCAATTAGGTAAGGGTCGTTGCCATTTTCGCTGGCAGGTCCTCTCAATGGGATAGCTACTTTGGGGTTCCCGTGGTACTCCTCACAGTGAGTTTTAGGGATTATGACCAAGTACTTCCCACAGTTAAGCGGATAGGGATTAGTCCCAGATCCGAACTTGCAACATATGCGATTTTTTTTTTTGGCAGAAATTCCACCCAACGAGCCCGAGAAAGTGCTCTGATACCAGATGTGAAGAACCTGCAACAATTAATTAATGAAAATACACGACATAGCAGTAATAACATAACTCGGAATAAATTTTGTTGATCACAGGCCATTTCGAGGGGGAAACCTCCTTTGAGCAAGCTCAATACAAATAACTTCACGATACCTTCATTGGTCTCAACACAAACTTATATACTAAGTCTAGGCACCAATACCATGGGTCAATACCATGTGTCAATGCAAACCATGGGCCAATACAAACTATGGATCAACAATTACTGCGGGATGACTTACAAAGCATATGCATCCAACAACAATAAGACAAACTATGGATCAAAAAATACTACGGGACGACTTACAAAGCATATGCGTCCAACAACAATATACTAACAAAGTAAGTAGAAGGGTTGACATGGGTTCCTAACAAATATCAACAAATTATTTTAAAAGTTTGTCATACCTGTTTCTTTCTTCATCTGAAAGCGCCTTAGATACCTTAAACATCTTTGGTTCATCAGCAACACCAATATTACAACTCGAACCATTCTCTTTAGAAGATTGCATAGTGGGCTTCAATAAAGTGTCATCTTTGGAAAACAATATTTCAAGAGGAATAAGGCCTTTGGGAATGAAATTTCCTTTCAATTCAATTATTTTATGATTGCCAATTGAATTTTTTGAACAACAAGAACTTTCATCAATCTCAACATCTTGATCTTGATCAATTAATGAAGAGAAAAATTCATTTGTCAATTCTAAGAAGTTTTTAATTTCCTGATCATCATGGAACACCCTCCATTGTTTGATATTATCCGGAACTAAAGGTCCGTATCTAACCTCAATTGGATATTTGAGCTGATTTTGTTGAGGAATTTTGAAATACGTGGATGCCAAAGCCAAAGAGTCTGCTATCTGATTATGATCTCTAGGAATGAAAGATATGTTGAAAGATAAAAAGAAATGATCCACAAGATCCCATACCTCATTCCTATAAAATTTTAACAGTTGTTGTTTTACTTGATAAACATTCTTTTCTTGCTGAACGACTAACTCAGAGTCGCCAAAAAAAACTAGCTATTGAATTTTTAAATCTTTTGCAACCCTTAAACCAAGAACTAAAGCTTCATACTCAACAGTATTATTGGTTGTCTGAAATTCCAATTTATACATCAAAGATATTATCTCACCTTCCAGATAAATGAGTACAATCCCTGCTTCGGCTCCCTCTTTGGATGAAGAACCATCAAAATACATCTTCCATAAACTGTCCTAGATTTCATTACTGCGATGAATTCATATTTATTTTTCAACCTGCAAAACACCACTTGTAGCATCATCATTCAAGCACAACATACAAGATCCAATATCCTCTTCAATGGCATAGATTGGATGATTTGTTGGATTATCCTTATCACTTACCAGATAAGAAAGATGCAGCTCTCTATATAACCTTCTATGTTATCCTCCAAACACTGGAATAGTTGCATAAGAAAGGTCCATCTGTAAAGTACCACCCACCCTTTTTTCCCAAGATCTTGACAACAACATACCAAATTTAGGTGCAATGTCAACAATAACCACATCCATTAAGACACTTTTCATTGGCAACTGTGTAAGACTAACAAAAAGGTCCTTAACAACTCCAAGACATTTGAATGCTCTTGAATCAAAGGCAAACAAGTCATGATAAGGCTTAGTAATACTTAATCCTAGGGCTTCCATTACAGATTTGGGCATAAGATTATGGGAAGCATCGAAATCTAATAGATAGTTATGTATCATTTTATCATGGACTGTGAGAGTGACATAAAATGGTGGAGGGAGATCAGTTTTATTTTCATACTTATTAGGCGAGGTAGGACTACAAATAATAGTGGGATGTTCATTTTGAAAATTTATAATATCAGAAGAGAATTGATTGGTTTGTGAATTTAACAACTTAAGAGTAGGATCCCTATATGAGTGAGTCTTCATAAGCTCAGTTAATGGAACATGAATTTTGATTTTACTAAGCTCATATTCAAAATTAAATCCTTGGAAAACTTTATTTGTTTCCTCAGCTTCTAGAGGATTTTCTTTACTAACCTGCTGACTCAGCTTTCTTTCAACAGAAGAATCAACTGACTACTTTACAGGAGTAACCACCCTCTTCTTTTGATTTCGGGAAAATTTCTTTTCTCCAGATCTTAAATTATAAGACCACCGAGGATTTGTTTGATAAACATTAGCTGAATATGCTGGATCTAAAACATTCTACTGATGTGAATCATTGTTTTCCTTATCAAGATATATAGAATGTTGATAATCTGATTTAGTAAGAAAACCATCAGAAGATTCCTCTTCCAAATGATTTATATCTTGGTTTGGATCTTCTAATTCCAACTCTTCTATATCCTCAGCTTCATCCACCAATTTATTTTGGAAAGGAGGTTGTATCCTTTGATTATCATTGTTTCTTCTTTCACTAGGGAAAAACTTGGGAAGAAAAGGGTGTCTGAACTGATTTGGATTTCGATTATCTCCCTCTTGTGTAGGTTTGTTTTGAGTTTTATTCTCCATTTCCAGTCTACTGATTTTCAAAGATAAATTCTTGATGAGCTTGGTCATCTCATCCATATTACTATTTTTTGCTTTAACCCTTGAAGTAGATGGTACTACTTCTTTATTCTTTTTCTTATCTTCCTCCCGATATTCTGGTTTATCTCTAAGCTTGCTTGCTACCATCGAATTTGATTCTACCTCCAAGGTTGCTTCTTGCATGTTTGCAAGAGTGATAGATATTCTTTCTCTTAATAACAAGGATAAATCAATATCAAAAGAATTTGCATAAGTAAGTTTTGCAGAAGTCTCCGTAGGATTAATTTCCACAGGGATATTACTATACATTTTATTAAAACACTTGGTAAAATTAGTAACTATCTCACCTTGTTTTCTTTTCAAAGCTCCAAACTCAGTTATATAATAAAGATAATCCTTGGTATCTCCCCACTGTCTCATAAAAAATTCTTCCAGAGCTTCAATCCCATCTATAGAATTAGCTGGTAATTCACTAAACCATTTCCTCACCTCCCCATATAGGCTTTGGACAAAGACTCGCATCCAAACATCCCGATGCTCTATATTTTGGTTATCATCATAGCTAAAATAAGCATTCCAATGTTCTTCTGCTGTAACCTCACCTTGACCATTAAACCTTGGAAGACATTTCTGATAATCACCTCCGGGAAAGGTATTAAGAGGATGAGGTAAAACTAATGGGGCATATATGGAAGCCACTATGGAATCCATTCTATTGGGGGGGATGACCAACCATATTTGGGACAATTTGAGTTTGTGGAGAAAGTGGTGATTTAGTCTCAAATTGGATGATTGGAACTTTACAGCTTGTAAGAGGTGTATATGGTGATGACTGAAGTTTAAAAAAGTCAAACTGTCCAGAATTTATGAGTTCTTCTTTTATTTATTTGGATGACAAATGATTACTATAGACTTCAAAATCGTCAACTCGAGTGGTAGGATTTAAATTCTGAAACTCGGGAATAGTAATATGAAAATATTGCTTCCTTTCTTCCTCAAACGCTGACCACTCTGAAGAAGGAAAATTCCGATTCAACTCACCTGGTAATTTTGAAGTTTAGGAATGCTGAAACATACCTGATGATGTAGAACCAAGATTTTGTCTGGGTTCCCTCAAAATCTGTTATGGATATGGAACCCCTGAATGTAATGGAGATGTAGGATTTCCTTTTGTCCCAATCCTCTTGGGAGCCACAATTAATTTTTGAAGCACATGTGAAAATGTAGTCTACAAAGTTGTATTGATCTTGTTCACCTTCAAAATTAGGTCTTAATATATTTATACCCAAGGAAGAATTTTACCTTCGTTTCTCCGTCCTCGGCAACGACGCCAAAAGATGTTTGCATTGGAGTTTGTACTTAGAATATGGAAGTGCAAAGGCCAAACATCATAGATAAATAGGATCTGAAAATGGTTGTGTCTTTAAGTTGTAAGGAAGGAGTAAGGATTAGGGTAATGAAATATCATAAAAAACAATAAGTAAACAAGGTTGAAGACCGTGTGAATATGAAATACATTATAATCATAAACCATATTTAAAGATTTAATATTTGATTGTTATAGAATCTCCAAATATCAGGTAAAAGATATCATAAATTGAAAAACTTTCTGGATATGAAATATAGTAATGCACACCAAATCAAGAGCATTTTAGGATAAAAACTTTATCATAAAATGAAATCATAACTAGGGTAATCAAACAAATTAAAAACATTTACTAAGATAATAAATAAAATTGGCTCATATCATATATGTATATCATTCCGAAAATCAGTCTCCAAATAAGCTTATAGAGAATCAATACATTTGTGTTGCAGAACTAGCCTAGTGTATCCTTTCCATTTTCCCAAAACCCAACCCTCTCTACTATCTTTGTTCCCCTTTTTATAATCATACAGAGGTATCAAAACAATATTTTAGATCCAAATTATAAGGATCGAATATGCTAAAAATATAAAAGGATTTACAAAAGGTACTATATTCTAATTATAACAAAAATAACTTCTTAAACATTTGCTAGCTTATCATAGTCGATGCCACCTGTTCATCTTGATTAGGTTGGATCTCACGAGTCATTCAAAATTGATTGACAGGTGTATGATAATATATCTATTTCTAACTAAACTAAATCTGACGAGCTGCTTCAACCAACATAGTAAGTCCATCTAATGCCTGGGACCTCTTTTGCAATCGAACATGTTCTGCTTCCATTACTTGGACTTTGTCTAGAAGTTCTTTATTCTGTTTTGCTAATTCTTCATTTTTCTTTTGAACAATATTTTTTTTAGAACTTATTTTGCAGCTGCTACTAATTCCTGATAGTGACCATTGAATTATTCTAAGTATTGAATTATTCTAAGTCTTCCCTCAACCTTCTATTATACTGCATTAGTTTATCATTAGAATCATTGAGGTATTCATTATGAGACTTATAATGTTGTAGTAACTTCTTAAGAACTTCAATTTCTGACACTGTTTCCATTGCCGTTTGATGCACAAGGTCTTCTTCATCATCTAAAATTGGAGTAACTTCAACATGGTATTCAATAATAACATCTTCCTGAGCTTCGAATAATTCTTCTATCTTCTTTGTATTATCATCTTCTACTTGAGTCTCCAGGTTGATGGATTTTGAGCTTGTACTAATCTCAAAATTCTAAACCTTTTCCTCATCATTGGCTTCATAATTCCCCTCAATCAACTCTGGAAGGTTTTTAATATTCTTTTATGTGTCTTCAAAATCTTGTTCTAAGGTTTGCTCCACATTCTTGATTGTAGGGTCCTCCTCGCTTGAAGAGTCTTCAATAGTAGTTACCACATCCCTTTTAAATTTAGGATCAAGAACCCTCCTCATGTTCATTCTCAGTCTATTTCTAGGTCTGGTTTTGGGCCTCCATTTAGAAGTTTGGGGTTCTAAAGAAGAAGTAATTGTAGCTTCAATATTAGAAGAAGGATCTTCGGTCATACCTGTTTCTATTATTTTTTTCTTTGTGTCATTACGGTTATCTGGAGAATATGTAGCTTCATTTTGTGACACCCAAGGATTTTCTTCCTGTGGATGTTCTTGAATTGGTTCTAGGACTAGTTCATCTTTTGAATTGAGCCTTTCTTCTACTGAACTTGCTTCTTGATCTACCCTTCTCCTCTGCCTTCTGGAAGTACTTGGTTCTCCTTGAATTATGCGTCTTATATGAGGGATTTTCTGTTTGCTAACATAAGTCTCTGTTTCTTCTTTAAAATTTTGATCTTTTTTATCATCTTAAGCCTCAATGTTTTCTGGTTCAAATCCTGACCAAAATAGAAAATGCCGCGAGGAACAATTTTTCTTTCTAAGCACTGTTGACACCAACAACTTAACTAACCCATGATGGAAGATTGATTGGATTGTATGATCAATATGGCTCTTGAATCTAGTATCCATTTTGATAAGAATATTTAACAGATAATAGGGTAGGTTCAATTTGGACTGTCCACTCACATGCAAGAGGAATCTGGAATGATACCTATAGATTGTAGCAAATCGACCCTCACATGTAACATATCATTGTATTATCCCCAGAACATCTCTCCACTCTTGTTTTACATTGTTCAAATGTATACCTTTGCTCCAGTCCAAAGATTCAAACCCAAGCAATAAATACAAACTTAAATCAACTTCAAATGGATGAGTTTTGAACCAATGATCCCCTTCAATGGGCAGTCCCGTTGCCTCTGCGATTAAGCCCTCGGTCAACTAGAAATTCAAAGTCTGGAATTTGATAAATGAATCCGAGTAATTCTGTGCAAACGACCGGGTGACTTCAACATTGTAACCTGTGATTCTTTCAAAGAAAGAATACCAACCTGCATCCTTGAAGAGCTCTGCTCATTTAAGGAACTCTTCATCCCATTTGGTGTTAACCGGCTCAAATATGCAAAGTTTACCGCTCTTTTTCATAATATGACTTGTTAGACACCCGCTGAACCATAATCCTATGGAAGGAGCTCAAAGTGAACCAAGAACAAATGTCCCAATTTCTCAAAGCCAGCGAGATTGTGAAATTATGGAAAAACTAAAAATAACCCATGATATATTAAGTTCAATATTTTCAACTTGATCATGAGCTTGACAAGTGTACACTCACTTCTGATTCAAATCTTGGGAAAATTATTTGATTGAAACTATATATGATTTCGAGACAAGCTTCAAGCCACAAATTTTAATGATTCAGTGTTCCAACAGTGCCAGCCTGTATAACCTCCATCGATTACGCTGCCAGAATATGTCGAATCACAAAAGCTAGAAAAACATTAATAAAATTCCATAAGATGAGTTAGAAATAATGTGAAATCACATATTTGAAGACTTAAAGGAAGATTTTAATAGATTTGAGCCATTTTAATTCATTAACTAGAAAATGCATTGTGTAATAAGAAATATAAACAAGGCAAAAAAAAGGTCTAAATACCATGGTTAAAATTTTAGGGCAAAAGTGACAAAATTAAAGAAAAGCAACACACGAGATGGAAAAACTGAGGGTACAACTCTAGTACTAATAGATAGCCCTAGCTCAGTGTTGGCCTCTGTTATAGAAACAACTAGTATAACAGAGTGCCTAAAGTTGGGAGGAACATCCTTAGTTTGCAGTCATTCATAGGACATTTTAAGATAAGTATCCAATTGTGTATGAAATGCCATGTATATATTTATGTTATGCATGTTATTTAATTTACAATTATGTGAATATCCATTTGCATGGATTGCTTGGCATAGTATGAGTGCATTTATGCTAGAATTTTCCTGTAATGTTTTAATAGATATGATGCTAAGAAGACTATACAATGACACTTATTACAAATGTATGAGTGGTGAATCATTCATCTAAGATGGTTAGTGGTTACAACCAACTTCCTTAGACCTCAATGTGATGCATTGGTCAACTATGATGATCGCTTGGGGCATGTTGCTTTGAGTGACTTCGTTGGATTTATTGATCACCCAAATCACTCTTTCCATGGTCCCTCTTCACTAGGGTGACATTGACTATGTATGTCAAGCTGTCATTGAGATGGTATTGTTTGCCAATTAATGTCATTGATGCTCCAATGCATATGTATCATTGATGTTGTTGTAAAGTATAATTATGCTAACACATAGGTATTGTTGATGTATTTGACGAGTAAAACTTTGCTAAGACATGTTCACATGCAAGTTAGTGATACCAACTTGTGAAGAGTTTTTCATAAACTCCCGTAAGAAAAGTAATACCAAATAGAGTCTAAAACATAAGAATAGACATAGTACACATAGATTTACCTTGGAATCCCAAAACTAGGAAAACCAAGTTATGTGAGAGTTTCTCCACTCTATCGCATTGTATTATATTTTATATTTACAATACAATATTATAGCATTTAAAAAACCTAGTCCATTAACCCGGATTAGATTATAACCCTAATGACTTAACAACAATTAGGTTACAATGCGGTGAAAACCATTGGCCAAAAAACGTTGAAAATGGACCCAAATTTTTTCTTTTGAGGGTGCTACCCCCTGCCCTAGACAAGGGGTGTGATCACCCCCACCGACTCCCTTTGCTTTGGGAACCTACAAAAAGTACAACACATGTCCAACTTGGATATTTGACAAGATTTTCCAATCAAACCTAGTAAGCATATGTATGTGGAGTGGTTCAGAGCTAGAAATGTTAAATCTCAAATTCCATGCTAGTTTTTTTTTCACATAGAAAAATAACAATTTTTCATTAGAAAAAAGTTGTGTCATAATCTTTAAACTATAGAGAAGCGAGATATTCTCTATATTAGTTACAACATCAAAGGACAATCTAGAATGTTCATATGCCCACAAAGCCCAAGTTAATACAACAAAAGCTGCCCATAGAGACACATAATCATAGACATCCAGATTGCTGCTATACATGATGTTCCTTAAACTCTGTAATAAGAGAATAGTCAGAAGAAGGAGAATGATAACTACTAAGTAGCCAAAAAAATGAGTTCTTTTGTAAAGAGAAACTCAATCAAAACTCAGAAAAAACCAATGTTGCTTGAAGATTCAAGATGCCCATCCTTGTATTCCTGAACATATAGCATGCCATCCATATCGCCAATCGCTACTTTGGAGAGTCGGTCCGCATTGGCATTTCTCTCTCGATAAATGTGATGAAAAGTAATGTGATCAAAGGAATCAATCAAGAGCTTAGTTCGATAAATCCATGGAGACATGCTGAGAGCTTGCAGTGAAGAGTGGCTCGACACCCATTTGATAATACAAAGAGAGTCTCCATACACCTAAAAGGAGGAAAAACCAAGCCTCTTTGTAAACCATAGTAGTCCCTAGAGAGGTAAGAGTTCCCCTTTGGTATTAGTGCTTTTTCTTGCCCTGAATGAGAGGAAGTAATGGTGTGATCCTGAGAGCTTTAAGACCATCCCAAATCCACAAGAACCTTCCTTCTTAGCCCCGTCAAAGTAGCCAGAAGGGAAGGAGAGAGCCAGTTCAGGTAAATGACTACCTCTTAGAGACTTCTGTGGTAAATCCTTTTGCATGCCCCATAATTGTGTAACTTCCTTGGTAATAATCAAAGCAATGATAGGCTTGACATATTTGAAAATATAAGCACATCAAGCCCTTCAAACTTCCCACACAGTATAGAAAACCAGATATCTAAACTTATGGAGGGATGCTAATCAATTTTTCATATTCTCTTCAAAAGAGCCAGAGTCCCAAAGAAAAGAGATATGGAAGGAAGAACGAATCTCATCCTAGACGGATTGAAAGAAAATATAGTAGCCAAAAAGATGGTCCACCGATTCTATGTCTTGCTGGAAAAGAGTACATAAACCCGGACCAAGAAAACCTCATTTTTGTAAATTTTTCCATGTCAAGATCTTATTATTTAAATCTAACCACATAAAACATTTTAATTTCAGAGGGATCCTCACTCTCCAAACCAAATTATTCCACCATTCCACCCGAGTATCCCCCTCCGCAGCCGCCAATATCTGATAAGCTAACCGAGCTGAAACATAACTATCTCCCTTATTATAAGCCCAAACCAAACTGTCCTATTCAGAACTGAGAAGAATACTTGCAAAGTATAAATGCTTAATATATGTCTCCCATTCGACCGCATTTTCCCATTGAAGTGCTAAGTTGACTGATGTAAGCCAACTTAACTCACCCAAAGGTGAGGTCGATGCAACCTGTTTGAGAACGAAGATATTCTTTGAGTGTAACTCAACAATAAGACTACTAGACAACTAATAACAGTCGATAAGACCTACCACCGGATCCACCCCCATGTAGACTTGAGTTCCTCTACCTACCTTCCAACAGATGGCTTCGTTAATGATAAGAAATACTTTTAATAAACTATTCCATATGTATGAAGCGAAATGAGAAACCAATGCATGGGACCAGAACCAATACACTGTTGGAAGTCTCTTGAGATATTTGGCTTTTACCACTTTCCCCACAACCTAGAATTGAAAATACAACACCACAGATTCTTTGCACACAACGCCTGGTTGAAGCGCCCTAGATGTCTAATACCCCACCCTCCCAATGAATTTGGTTTTGAGAGGGACTCCCAGGAAACTAGATGGTACTTAGAGACATTTAGATTGCCTGCCCACAAATATCGGAGGATGAGTCCTCGTAAAGATGCAATCACTGATTCTGGAATGGCAAGGAGGGAAAACCAATAAACTGACACACTATGTAATTCCATGCTAGTATATATCAAACTCATTAATTAGAAGCATCTTTATCTTAATTGGAGATTCCACGGATCCAATGGGCATGGAGTGAATCAAGTGGGCATGGAATCACAAGCATCCTTCTAAATGATGGTTCACCATTTGTTAGAGGGCTACATCCATCGGGAAATTTCGAGCACCTGTTATTCCGGAGAATCAAGGTATGGCAAGCATTACAATCATTACATAGTCAAATTCAGCTCCCAAGGAGCAAGTGTCACAAAGCGAGAATTAAACCCGGGTAGAGAGGACAACAACATTCCTCCCAACCACCCGATCTACACTCAATTGACAGAATCACAAGCATCCTTATTGCTCCATACATGTTAGCTGCTTATAATTTCCAATCAAAATAAGCTTAAGTATTTATCACAATGACTAAAAAATAAATAATAGCTTAAACTTAAAGAAGAAAATTAGAATTTGTTAAACTACTCGACTAGTTGATTTGCCTTCTTCTCCATCACTACCATCTCCATGTGTACCGAGAGATAAATAACTAAATATTAACTTATTCAAAAAATTTGCATTACACCTTGCCTCAAGCATGAGTGATCCTTTTACGAGCGTATCCATGTACATTGATCAATTTTCAACATGGACTTGTAAGTTGTGGGGTTTGGTGTGAATTTCATATTTAGTATTTTAAATATAAAATAACGGTATCATTTCAAACGGACCTGTTCTTAAAAAGAAGCGAATGCTTGAGATTTTGGATTTTAGGGTTTAGAGGGGAAACCTTTCCACCATCAATTCTCTTCATCCTCTATCGGCATGGCGGAACAGCCCTTCATGGAGACCTCTGGCGAGGTATGCAGGCTTATATCTTATTAATTGAAAAAAAAGATCCTCATATCACAGTAGTATTTAGTTTGCACAATACAGGGCGTTTTCTGTTCTCATGTTATTAACAGATACCTGTTTTTTTTGTTTTTTTTAAATTCCCGCAGATCATAAGGTTGGTAGCAGAGGCTCTCTGGGGACCCGGTGCATCTACAGGTATGCGTATTACTAATTTTAGCATTTGGTAGCATTTTTCTTTTCCAGATGTTTCAGACTGCTATTTTTGTTTTCACATTTTTCCTTTTTTGACCTAATTATTTAGATGGAGAATCAATTGTTCTGGAAGTGAAGAGGCTACGGGACTCTGAAGCTGTACTGAAACAGCAGGTGAGCGGTTATATATTATATATTTATATCGAGGAGGTTAAGTTCGTTATATATATATATATTTTCTGCTTTAAATATACACAGTCTGCTCATTGAGAAGATTCATTTCGTTTTTTTTACATACACGGTTTGCTTATCAAGAAGGTTCATTTCGTTTTTCCTGTGTTTAGTGGGAGAAGATAAGGCCAACTTATGCTCGGCATATTTTAGATATTCGTGACAACGAGAAGGAAATTGCTGAACTAAAGGTGAGTTTCTAGCCTAAACTCTGATTTTTGTAAGTTTTGTGATTTTGAAAATGGTGAATGGGAATTTTTTTTATTTTTATTTTAAGAATGGTGAAGGGATTTCTATAAAATTTATTTTTAATATATATATATATTTGAGAGTAATTGATATAAAATGTTGTTATAAATTGAAATCAAAATTTTAATAGGTATAAGGTTTTAGAATAATGTTTATTTTGGTTTTAAGCTTTATAGTCTTTTTATGAAGAGAGCAAAACCGATCATATCTTAGCTGTCAAACTAGTAGCGAGGACAACTATTATTGGAAATACAAATTGATTTGAATCATAATTAAGAACTAGCTTAGAAACTTGATTCTTCTTCCAAACATCAACATGCTTAAGAGGATATGCACATGGTATGCACACAATGATAACATTTGGAAAACCTCATACTTGAATTTCTAAATGACTAGTTAACAATGTCATCATACAAAAAAAAGAGTTGTCAACATGCTTAAGAGGGTATGCACACAAGATAACATTTGGAAAACCTCATACTTGAATTTCTAAATGACTAGTTAACAATGTTGTCATACAAAAAAAGAGTTGTCTGAACTAAATACCATATAAAATATCACAAAATTGTGCTTGAATATAACAAGCAATCGTTTAAGTGGCATAATAATTTTCACATTGGGTATTTCAATTCTTACCCAACCACATCTTCTTTTTCACCATTTATACTTGAACTTGTGTTATCACTTACATAAATTTTCCCCGTACCAAAGAGATTGGCTAGCCATTTTCATTTTGTACCTTTGGTCTCCCAATCACCCATTGTATACTTGTAACATCTATCCACTTCTCTAACCGGGGGCCTTTATTTTTGGAAATTTTGCTTCAAGGCCTCTCCACTATGTTGTATTATGCCCCCTTTCATACATGTCTTGTTGTTATTGAAGCCAAGATTTCCACGTATTGTATTAGATTAGATCCTTAATGCTCATGGGGATCCACCAAATGGTTAAGCTCCATCTAGAATTTAGTATTGGCATGTACACTACAAAATGAAATATTAAATTGCTTATTTAAAAAAATGGAAATAGAAGTTTAGTTGAAAAGAATGATTATTAAAAACCATATTGTTACAATATTCTACATGTAATAGAAGATGTCTACCATAAAAATTTAGATACTATGGAAAGTGACATACACAGGTTTGGTAGTGGCTTTGTATCTCTTGGTATAGTTATGGAAAGTGACATACACAGGCTTGGTAGTGGCTTTTATCTCTTAGTATAGTTATGGATCAATTTTATTGACCATACAATAAGGGCTTCCTCCTTCTGACATGGAGGGGAAGATATCCACCATATTTTTTTATAGATATTATGGAAAGTGACATACAAAGGTTGGTAGTGGCTTTGTATCTCTTAGTAAGGTTATGGATCAATTTTATTGATCATACAATAAGGGATTTCTCCTTCTAGCATTGAGGAAGCCCTTATTTGTTTAAACATGGAAACAAATATTTCTTGGATTTATGTGGGACTTTTCAAATAGATAATGGTATAAACTATTCCGTAGTCGAAGCCCGACATTTTCATGTCCTTCTATTAGGCTTATTTTGTATTCTCAAATGACTCTTGAAAAATTGCAAAGGTTAGCTATGGAAACAAGTAACAATGACTTTGAAATTTTATATACCTAATTCATTTGCTAGTTCTCATAACTCTTGATAAATACCTATTAAAATATTTCATCATGCAAAATATTACGTGCCTTCAAAAAATGAATTTTTGAGTATAATTTGTTTGAGGATTTTTTTTGAGGTCCTCTGGACTCATAAAATCATGTCTAATCATGTCTTAGGTAGTCATATATGTCTTCTAGTATGAAGAGTCTCTTCTTTCTAATTCTTTTCCTCAAATTAGGGGTCCTTATCTAGATGATTATGTTCATGATACAAAGGTTTTTTCTCATTGTATGGAAAATTGGTTTATTGAATAGCTTTGGTTGGTGTAGAATCCCTCTAAATGATAAATGGGTTTCACTTCTCCCAAGCTATCCATATGCTTGAAATTATGGTGTGCTTCCAATACTAGTATGAGATGAGGATTTGATTTCATTTGTAAATAAGATCCAAGGGGAAGAATAAAGTGAAATAGTATCTCAAATATTTAATCTATCATTTCCTTCAAACAATTTAATTATTTACTTAGCATAAAGTGATACGAATTATTTTGAAATTGATCAAATAGCCTAATGTTACCCTCCCTTCCTTCATTAGCATTATATGTCCCATTTTACTCTTATATGTCCTTTAACACCTTAATAGCCAACCACCCAAATATATTTTTAAAGAAAACTAGAAATCTTGTAATGTACCCAACCACCCCTATGATACTATTGAGGTGATGGGGCACCTAATTTACACATATGATATCGATTTTGTCAATTATATGAAATTCTAACCATGAATTTCATGCAATTACACATCGGAATACCAACATTATGGCAATCCAAATACACATATATTCAATTGCTAAATATTACAAGAAATATAAGCATGAAACACACATTAAGCCATGCAATTCCATACATTTATACATTCATTAAACAATGAATAGGAAATATGCAAACACATAATTAACCATGGCATTCATACACAATTATAGACTGATATTTTTAATCAATTATTCTCAAATTGGCTGCAGGTGAAGGACGTTCCTCCTAGCCATAGGATCTGTCAAGCCATATCTTACTTTGACAGGCCACCCCCGAGCTAGGGCTATCAATACACAAGGGCTAAGTGTTTTCCCACAGCTTCTACACAACTCAATATTTCATGCAACCCACTGGTACAAAAACCCCTTCCACAACTATCTCAATCCTCCATTCTCCTTCTCCATCAACTTGCACAAGGCCAGGAACAAGCCTCCTCGTCTGAGCTAACAGTACCCCGGGAAGCCTCCAATTCCCTTCTAGCATTCTAGCAAAGGATGGACATGAATTATTTGAATTGGGAATATAAGAAACAAGCTGCAGGCTAGGTTCCTCTCATGCACTAGTCTACTTGGGTTAATGGAATGAGTATCTCATCTTCAACAATGGAGTCTCGGTCCTCTGTCACAGGTAACGAGCTATAAAATTCTAATGTGATGGCAAGGATACTGAAGAATCAATGAGGAATGAACCCCCATCCAACTTGAAATCTCCCTTTTATAAGCATATTTTAGATTTCCATGTGGCCACCCCACATGGAATCACTTTTCCTTTCTTAATCCCCTCTTAGGATAATTAAATAATGCTTTAATTAAAGCATGACTCTTAATCATGGTTTAGGAACTTTGAGTTAAATGGCTAAGGCTAAGGATATAAACTAAGTCCCACTGGGGTCATTTCCCTTAGCCCACTACCACTTCACCACTTGTGGAATCACCCCCATCTCTTCTTCATCCTTCTTCCTCTACAACCATTATAGATTTTATATTAATGTCAAAATGTACACATTTACATAGTCTTGGTCATCCTGACTATTTATTTTTTGGCTTCTATTATTTTACATCAATATTTACAAATTTACATTACGATGTCAAAATTGGGGTATTATAGGACTAGACCCCTCCCAAGGAGGTGGAAGAGATCTCCTAGATCTCAGTGGCAAGCACCTCCCCTCGACAACATCATGGTGGGTGATCCAAACCCCCATTAGTTCTAATTCTATACAATATACTATCTTGAGTTTCCTTCATTCGACTTGATATGTTAGGAGAGATGAGTCTATTCCATGACATACTTGCTTCATTACTCTTGTCTCTCCTTGTTCCTAGATCTCTCCTCATGTGGTATCTCCACCCCCATGTAGGTTCCCATGTTTGGGGTGAGGGTTTCTCATGCTTCAACATAGATCTCATCATACACTCTATTTTATTTTACTTTTTGCATCTTTCCTTTTATAGGACAGCTTTTGTTACTCTCGCTTTGTAATGACATCATTGTACTTAGCAGTTCCAGTGCCCTACTTTTGTGGTCATTACTTGGACATTAATAAAATTATATTATATTATCTTATCTTTTCCAACATTACCTATAAGTATGGATTCTAACTGGCTTCCATTCTTCTCATTTCTTCCATTGGCTCTCTCTAATATCTCATATCTTCCATCCCTTGATATTTTGGATTTCTCTAGTTTTGATTTATTCTCCTAAGTAGCATGCTTATTCCCACATTTTTTGTAATTCTCACTCCAATTAGCATTAACAGGCCAAGAAACTCTTGGTACTATCTCAAAGGACTACTCTTGCAATTTCTAATTGCTAGCACAACTTCCACCATAAAAACCTATTCACCACATGCATAAATCTTTTTCAAGAAGCATAATATCATTTCCAAAAATCTCATATGATGGGATCTTCCTTTCCTAGAGTTTTAATGTACTTTGATACCACTTGATGCAATGTTAAGCTAATATTAGAATCACACAATGAAAACTCATAGTAGAAAACCACACAATTAAGATAGCTTACACATAGGAATCAACAACACAACTCAATCGTTATTCAATAATGAAATCACATCGATTCTCAGTTCCTTACATTCATAGAACCATCAAGGAATATAGATTCTACATAGAATCACTCTAAAGTATAATTTATGAGAGACCAAATGCCTCAATCACATCAAGGATTTCTATATTTAAGCTATGAGTAAGTGACTATTCAAATCCAAAGACTCTTCATTTCCTTGGGTAGCTTAAAAAAACCAAATACGTACTTTATGACACTTGTATTTTTGCTCCTAAGCCAAATTTTGTCCCAAGTGTATTCAAGAAATGGGGATGGGAAGGCCAAGAGATTTGATTGGGAAGGACATTTTACCTTGTGAAATATTGGACAGGGAGAAGCCCTTCCAAACCACCACTTTATCTTTACCCAATACTTCTTCGTGGGTACCGCACTTACAACAACCTTGTAACCCTTTACTCTGCACTTCATGGAACACCAATCTCCTTAAGTATTGGTGGTTGAGCACATAGGTTCAATCCCTCCAAAGTATTACATACTTCAAATAATAGAAACTAATTATTATCTCTTGACCTTTCAAGTACACTCCATATTTAAAAGACTAAATATTCAAAGCCAAATTAGGAAACTATGCACATGTGAAAAATTATGGATCACTTCTATTGTACTTTGTGTTTAGATTGGGTGCCACCTTAAACAAAATATTTGTTTATGAAACTTGGAAGGAAGTTAGAGTAAGGTTTTGATGCAGGAGCATCGAGGCCTAGGAGAAATAGTCGAAGTTGATTGACATAAGAAGTCGACCAGGGGGATTGCCGATGACCACTGATGCAAAGGGAAGATTGACTATTGAAGCCAAGTAGTCGATGTGCGTTTGACAGGAGAGGAAGGTTGAGAGTCAAAAAATTTGATGAGGACAGATGGCAAGATTGCAGCGGATGTGTCGAAGGTCGACATGTTTTCAAACCGCGACACCGATGGGTTGCGGCGAAATCCAAGCATGGAGGAAGGGGCAGACTGGAAAGCCGTAAATACTAAGTAAAGTCGATAGGTGAAGTTGAGGGATCATGAAGTGCAGTATGGTCGAGACAGGAGATGGGGCCTGTAATAACCCCATTTTTACCCTAATAATATTTTGGGCTATCATGTAAATATTGTATCCATATTATGTATGGTTCCTAGTGTGGAGGTCAAGGCTAAGGCCCCGCTAGTGAACACTCAATCTTGAAGAGGAAAGTATGTTGGTATTATTTAACCCATGTGCAAGTGAGCCATGGGAATTGTAAATATGCATTTTAATATAAATACCAGCAACTAGCTATGCAATGCAACAAGAGATGGGGGCATGATATTACAAGGAATTGGGAGGGAAATATTCAAACCCTTGAGCCAATGAAGTCAAGCCAAGTGTCAATGAGAGAACCCATCAACCATCAAATACCCATGTTGACTTTGGTGCCCAATCATTAATTTCTCCCAAGAGTTGGGTGAAGTAGTTAATGCCTTGGGGATTGGAGAGGTATGGCTGTCCAAATTCGAGTATGGGCATGCCACCCTCATGAAAAATCATGTTTCTCCTTCTTGGGCAAGAAAACACCCATGAATTGCCTTCCCAAGCCATTATTCATGACTAGACTTCACTCTCTCACGTTTTTGGAGCTTGTTGGGCGTTTCTCTCATGGAGTACGTTGTAAATTCATTGGTTTTCAAGCTGAGAAGGGTGTTTTTGTGATGGATGGACTGTGGGGAAAGAAGAGAATCCATTGGGAAGCTCAACAGATAAGTTTGATAGCTTGTTGTTTCCATTATTGTTGTAAAAATGTTTTTGAATTTCCAGATTTGGTTTCTTTTGAGGAAAAATCGTTTTTGTGAACCCAATAGTTATCTCCTACCTCAGAAAACTGTTTTTGAATGTTCCATCAACTGTGTGACTGAGTATATGTCAATTTCGGGTGCCAGCCTGTCATAATTTTTCCCAAAATTCGTTTTGGTTCCTTGCTGCTAGATAATGACTGTGTGAAGGCTGTTTTTGGCTCTTTGAATGCCCATGGACATTTTCTGAAAACGAAATTGCCTTCCCAGGGTTGTTTTCCCCATTTATCACTTCGTTTTGGTTTCCCACATTTTCCATTCATACCCAACACTTGGGATTTTGCTATTATGTGTATCCATGCCCAATTTATGAGCTTTCTGTGTGTAGGGGATTCTTGGGGTTGAAATGGGTTTCCATTGTTTTGGCTTGCGCTTGAGTGGAAGCATCCACAAATGAAGAGGGTTTAGTTATAGCCTGATAAACCCAGCTGTGGACTGGCTTGTCTTAAATGCAAGTGATTATTCGGCTGTGAATGAGCTTGAGAGTCCCCTTTTCCTTGTAGATATCATGCCTAGCTCGGGGGTGGTCTCTGAGTGCTAAAATAATACAGGTTGGGCAGAGACCTACAGTTGGGAGGAACGTTGTAATAGCATAGCTAGTTGTTTGGGGCCATTTCACCATAAAGATAAGTGTCTTGCCGTCTATGCATTTACTTCTGCAATGTTTATATTGATGATTGTTTTTGATATGCTGTATGCATATAAAATAATGTGTGTGGACGAGTTTTTAATTTCGTTGTGCTTAATTGTTTAAATGGCATCTGCACACTCTTAATTTTACTACTGTGAATCTAATGAATTGTTGGAGTTTATGTAAAATCCCCATAGATTGGCATCATGTTCCCTTCCCGAAATTGGGGATAGATGGGAGGGTATGTTACAGATTGGTATCAGAGCTTATGGTTCAACACTACAGCTGTTGGGCCCTTCATAGAAATATAAATCATTGCGTGCACACACACACACACACACACACACACACACATATATATATATATATATATATATATTTGAAGTTAAAATGAATTAGAGAAACTTGAAGATCTCATAACTCCTATTTGATTAAGATGGGAAATCATTTCCATTACTGTTTTGGAGATTTTTGCAAAACTCCTTGCATTGATTTCATCTTATGAAAGTGAGGAAGGAGGGAGAAAATCTTTTTTCAGGTTGAATGCTTACTTACATTGTTTCTAATGCAGTAGCAATTTGTTTTTGTATTTGTTGTTTTCCTCCATGGAGGAGAGAAGGGAGGTGCAACCCCTTGCTATCTGTATATCATTCTGTTGTTTTATTTTGACATAAAGAGATGCAATTTACTACATCTTTTATTGTTCTGTTATATGCAAAGTATGATCTCTAATTATGCTTCCTATTGAGAAATGATCATCATAGAAAGAAGAAGGAAAAATTCTAAATTTTTCTAACTGTTTTTGAAAATTTGAAAATTTTCTAAGTGTCTGCTGCTAAGGCTGTGGTGGTAGAATTAACGATAAGTTTTGCGTGCGGTGGCAACAATTTTAACACTAAAATCTGCAATGCGCACGGCGTGCGTGGTGAAAGTAATGTTAAAAGCAACAACACTGGCGGCGGATCTAAGCTTAAAATTTGCGCTCGGCGACAATTATAGGCTTAAAAGTTACGACGGAGGCTTGCGCGCAGCGGCAATTTTAGCCTTAAAACCTGCGACGCTGTCGCAGCGACGAAGGCTTGTGGGCGCAGAAGTTAAGGTTAACTTTGTGACACAGTCGGTGAAATAGTTGTTAATTCGGCGCTGAAAGATAGAAAAAAATTTCAAAATTTTTTCCTAAGGGTTGTGGTGGCGGTGAAAAATGGGTTAACTTTGCGCGACGTGGCGGCGAAATTTAGGCTAACTTTCTACGCGCGCAGCGGCGAAATTTAGGCTAACTTTCTGTGCGCGCGGTGGCGAAAGTTAGACCAATTTTCTGTATGCACGACGGTGAGAATTGGGCTAACTCTTGTGAATCTATTGGCAAAGATAAGCCCAAAAGCACCGCAACGGTCGGCGAGAAAGCGGTTAATTCTGCGCCGAAAAGAAGAGAAAATTTCAATATTTTTCTAAGTGTTTTTGAAATTTTTGGTTAAGGCCGTAGGCGGCAAATTTATCTTTAAGATTTATGTGCGTGGCGGCAGAATTAACGTTAATATCTGTGCACGTGCGCGGTGAAGTTAAGTTTAACTTTGCGGCGTGGCGGCGGGAGTTACGCTAACTTTCCGCGTGCAGCGGCAAAGTTATGTTGAATGTTTCCGCGGTGCGCGTGGCGAAAATAACCTTAAGATCCACAACAAGGGCAACGAATTTTAGCTTAAAATTCCACGACATGAGCGGCGTTTTTTAAGATAAATATTCGCGACACCGGCAGCAAAAATAACTATAAGATCTGCTACAATTGCAGCCATTTTAGCCTTAACATTTGTGCCAGCGGGGAAAGTCTATGATTGGACAAAGTTGTCAATATGGGATTTTCCACATACATGCAAATAATTTATAGCATTATAATGAAGCTAATAGTTGTGTTTATAAACAGATTTTGCAGAATTATAGCCACATCAAGGCAGCATTCTAGATAAGTGCAGTTGGAAAGTTATTGCCTTGGTTAGGCCAAGAATATCAACATCATGAATGATGCACAGGATCCCTATGAGCTGGAGATAGATGCCATGGGGGAAAACATACATGTTGAGAATGCTGAAACAGAATCTAATGGGAGCAGAAAGCCAAGAAAAGGATCAATTATGATGTGGAGGAGAAATTCCATGCTACAATGAGGGATTGGAAGGGAGAATTCCTCCACTACCCTCTCGATAGTGTATTTATAATTCTGAAGTAGACGTGCATATAAATTATGGCATATGAATGTTGAAATGCAAAAGATTAGATAGATTATATGACTATGCATCAGTAGGCATATTAAGAAACATTGCATAGTGCATGTGAAATGTTTGTGCATGAATAGGACATTGCATATTGGTAAAATAGTGAGGTTTCACATATGCAATGAGCCAATTGAGATAATTATGGTGGTTGCTAATAATTAGTTGTGTCCGCATTGGTTGTAGGACAAATACAATCAAAACATGGCTAGAGAAGTTGATGACATTGTTGCACGTGACCAACAACCTTAGGAAGAAAGGATGGTGCAACAAATCCGTGATCATGATGTTGGCAAAAGGACTGAGTAGCCTTGGTAGGAGGCCAATGGATCAGGTAACATCAAGTGATGTTAATAACAACCATGCAGGTAATGGTTAATTGTGCTTAATTGCATGAATGTTGAAAGAGGATTTGGTGAGATACCTTCACTATGTTTAAACTAGGTTGAATTGTTTGCATGTGGTATTAGTGCCCGAATGAGAACGTTAACCTACCAAGTATGGTGAGGTGTGGAAGTAATGAGTATTTACAGTTTATTTAAATTGCATGGATAATGTGACTATGTCTTGCAATTTTATTGTGACAATGATGCATATATAGGAATGTATATATTTCATTGCATTTCAAATGTTAACAGTTGAAGGTGTTTGAATCATTGAGTGTCATAATTCTGACATCACTTCAGTGACTGTTGTGGCAATGAAAGGATTATATGCATAGATACTCACAACGTGTTTGGCTGATGGAGGTTTCAGATTCCAGGTAGAAAAGTCTTATGTCTGGCAATGAGGATAAGTCCATAGTAGAGACCAGGATCTACCATGTGCAGAAGCCAAAGGTTATGAGAAGATTCTCATGGGTGTAACTTATGCATGAAACAAATCTAAAAATTTTATGGTTTATAAATTTGTGAGAATAATCTCATGGTGGTAAATCTAATTTCTGTAGGAAAACAGATTTACAAATTTCAGATTTGAGAATCGCTTATAATTGCTAATCACTGTTTGGCTATTTGATAAATGTGCCAGGAAGACACCTTGCAGGAAGACCGGGAGTGATGGCCTGCAAAAGCCAAACTAGATGGGAAATACCCCCTTGCAGGAAGACCAGGAGTGATGGCCTGCAAAAGCCAAACTAGATGGGAAAGACCCCATGCTTTGGAAATGGGTTTCGGGTGAAACGCCATTGACAATATCTCAGCTAAACCGCATGTCGGTAAAGCAGGAGAGTGAGATGGTAAAGCTATGCCCAGAAGGCATGTGAGATACCTCTGCAAAATGAATGAGTATTCTGTGACCCCAGACAAGAACATGCATGTCTAAATTATTAGGGTTGATATGCAGAACATGCTCTATCTTATTTATATCATTGCACATTGCTTGAGTATGATTAGGGCCTACATGGCGCACATTGGAAAGGGGGTGCACACCTTTTCTGGTGCTTGGTCATGACAGGATTTTCAATATTGACTACACCCTAAGGGAATGGACGCATTCCTGGTGTTTCAATACTTGATAGTGAATGATATGGATTATGGTTACAAAATTGAACAACAATACTGATGAGCTTGCTTATCCTTCTTGTGTTGTCAGCCTACACAGATGCAGATTGACACTGCACATTAAGAGGCAAAGTGAAGAAGGATACTCAAAAGGTTTGTATGGGAATTGGTAACCTTTCTACGCTCACACAAAATATTACCAGAAGGGATGGAAAGGCTCGAAGAACTGTGTAATAAGAAGAGGTATCATCCTTGTGTGAGTGGGGTCATGCTAACCTACAGTCAAGAAAGTCACCTATAAAGTCCTGAAAGGAACCACCGATTTGCACCAGAGGAGTGACGTCCTTGTATGAATGAAGAGTTGTGTGTATGAAGGGTTGTGGTGTAAGAAGGTGTGGTGACATTGGTGAAGGCATAAAATCTCTATTGGGACAGCAGTAGGAGGGCGGGCGCCAAGAATGGCTGAAAACCCTTAGATTCCTATGGATCCATAGTAGAGCCTTGACTTATAATGGTTAGGTGGCGCAGTTTCCTTCCATTGGTCGATGACCCAGACGAATGTGTTGGCTCGGAAATGGAGAGGGCCAACTAGGTATGGGACTGGTTGGGCACCACCAAATGCTCGATAAACCCAGTCGGCGTGAAGGTGTACTGGTGAAGCATTAACTACATCCAAGTCCATAGGCGATCCTAAGGCTTGCAAAGCGAAGCAGGATTCTGTGGACCAGAGGGGAAACACACAATACAGATAAGTATTCAGTTTCATTTATGTCTTGTTTGGAATAATGAATATTTTCGGTATAAGTCTTCTAACGACTAAGCTAATACACTAATGTTTCTTTGTTGAAAACCTTGGTCATTGCAGGAAAGCAAGACCCTGAAAGCGCTATAAAATTACTGGTAAATCCAGAGATTAAATGAGTGGGCGATATGAAATTTTTGATAAATCCAGAGAGTAACTAGTTGGGCATCCACTACTTAATATTGTGAAACAGCGTGTATGTTGGCCCAATACCCCTTAAACAATTGATAAAACCAGTTAGCGTACTGGCTTGGCATTGCCTATTCGAATGATTGTGGAGTAGCCTACGTGCTGGCCCAACATTCATAATTGTGTCCACGGGAAATCCAAGGCTCGTAAAGCAAAGAAGGATCCCGTGGAATAAAGTGAAGACATCCAACACAGATAAGTATTCGGTTATCTTGCAGCTTCTTGCTTATGAATATACGTGTGTATATGATTTGGTTATGATTTCTCAAACTCTTGATTAGAGAAAAACCTTATGAAATAAACTAAACATGTGAATTGATTCAATGTTTGAGTGTAGGTATTATTGAAAGCAAGGACCAAGAAGGCATCCTAGGGATGCATATGGACATATGACCGTACTAGAGAGCTCAATATGAGCAGTAATAAAAGATGGTGCTAGTGAACATGAGTGGGTCCTAGCAACCAGAGGTTCTGTAAGCAGAATGGGAAGGGGTACCCAAGTTGAAAAGCATTAGACAGACCTTAAAGTGTCATAGCCAATAAAGGGCAATTCAAGCATTCACATTAAAGTGAAAGAGAGTAAGGAGCATGAAACCACAGTGATGGCACAGCTCCGTAATAAAACAAGACTAAGAGGGAGAAACTCTTACTCTTCTCTTTCCTTTTTATTGATACATTTATAAAACAAAGAATTGTTGAATGCATGTCATGACTAGAAGAAGAATGTGTTTATTTGCTTGAATTAAATTGTGAAAGCTAAAATAGTTATTTCACTATGAAAGGATGAACATGAAAGAGATCATGTGTATGTTGGGAAAGCATGAAAAAATAAAATAAAATTGGAAGTCGCATGAGTGAAGCATGGACGTTCCATGTCAATTGGGAAATAATTGACTAATTTTTAATGTTTATATTATGCTTGTCCTAACAAAGGGTTTCCATGATAAATTTCACAGGGAGAAATTGAAACAATTGGTTGCAGCCGACACAAGCAAGTGTTGCTAGTAAGTAAACAGTGGTTAGCTGTGCACATGGACCATGGCGGTAGACCAAGGGTTATTAGAATTGGCTGAAAGTCTTCTTCAAACAATTGCAAAAACCCAAGAAAATATTGGAGAGATGCTCAAGCTACAGAGGCAACAAAATGAGATGAACCACGAGGTTTTGCAGGACTCTATTCGTCTGCAAAAAGGGGTAAAAAGCATTCTGGGAGCAGTCAGTAAGGGAAAGGAAAGTGGATCAATGAAGAAGCATTAATCCAATCGGTCGGTTAAGAAATGTTCCAGGTGGGAAGACTCAAAGGAAATGGATCAAGAAAAGGTAAATCAACCAGTGAAATGTTGGGGATGTGGCGGAAATCATTTCCTCCGCGACTGCCCAACAAGAGAACATCAAGAGGGTAGCAGCCGTAAATTTTCCAGGTTTGTGGACCAGCTGGAAGGTAAAGAAAAGGAAGGAATTGTTTTGGAACAATGTCCTCATGCAGAGTTAGAAGGTCCCAGCCAATAGGACCAATGTGCAGAGGTTAAAGAACCTCACCTTGACGTCCCCAACTAATGAAACAGAGGACGGACCTGCCATATTTTGTGAATTTTGGACATATATAAAGTGTGTATTTATTCCTAAGTTATGGAACACCGGGGACGATGTTATTCCAAGGGGGAGGGGAAGTAATACCCCCATTTTTACCCTTATAATATTTTGGGCTATCATGTAAATATTGTATGCATATTATGTATAGTTCCTAGCGTGGAGCTCAAGGCCAAGGCCCCGCTAGTGAACACTCAATCTTGAAGAGGAAAGTATGTTGGTATTATTTAACCCATGTGCTAGTGAGCCATGGGAATTGTAAATATGCATTTTAATATAAATACCCACAACTAGCTATGCAATGCAACAAGAGATGGGGGCATGATATTACAAGGAATTGGGAGGGAAATATTCAACCCCTTGAGCCAATGAAGTCAAGCCAAGTGTTAATGAGAGAACCCATCAACCATCAACTACCCATGTTGAATTTGGTGCCCAATCATTAATTTCTCCCAAGAGTTGGGTGAAGTAGTTAATGCCTTGGGATTGGGGAGGTATGGCTGTCCAAATTCGAGTATGGGCAATCCACCCTCATGAAAAATCATGTTTCTCCTTCTTGGGCAAGAAAACACCCATGAATTGCCTTCCCAAGCCATTATTCATGACCAGACTTCACTCTCTCACGTTTTTGGAGCTTGTTGGGCGTTTCTCTCATGGAGTACGCTATAAATTCACTGGTTTTCAAGCTGAGAAGGGCGTTTTTGTGATGGTTGGACTGTGGGGAAAGAAGAGAATCCATTGGAAAGCTCAACAGATAAGTTTGATAGCTTGCTGTTTCCATTATTGTTGTAAAAACGTTTTTGAATTTCCATATTTGGTTTCTTTTGTGGAAAAATCGTTTTTGTGAACCTAGCAGTTATCTCCTACCTCAAAAAACCATTTTTGAATGTTCCATCAACTGTGTGACTGAGTATATGTCAATTTCGGGTGCCAACCTGTCACAGTTTTGCCCAAAATTCATTTTGGTTCCTTGCTACCGGATAATGGTTGCGTGAAGGCCGTTTTTGGCTCTTTGAATGCCCATGGACATTTTTTGAAAATGAAATTGCCTTCCCAGGGTTGTTTTCCCCATTTCTCACTTCGTTTTGGTTGCCCACATTTTCCATTCATACCCAACACTTGGGATTTTGTTGTTATGTGTATCCATGCCCAGTTTATGAGCTTTCTGTGTGTAGGGGAATGTTGTGGTTGAAATGGGTATCCATTGTTTTGGCTTGTGCTTGAGTGGAAGCATCCACAAATGAAGAGGGTTTAGTTATAGCCTGATAAACCCAGCTGTGGACTAGCTTGGCTTAAATGCAAGTGATTATTCGGCTATGAATAAGCTTGAGAGTCCCCTTTTCCTTGTAGATATCATGTCCAGCTCGGGGGTGGTCTCTGAGTGCTGAAATAATACAGGCTGGGTAGAGACCTACGGTTGGGAGGAACGTTGCAGCAGCATAGCTAGTTGTTTTGGGCCATTTCACCATAAAGATAAGTGTCTTGCTGTCTATGCATTTACTTCTGCAATGTTTAGATTGATGATTGTTTTTGATATGCTGTATGCATATAAAATAATGTGTGTGGATGAGTTTTTAATTTTGCTGTGCTTAATTGTTTAAATGGCATTTGCACACTCTTAATTTTACTGTTGTGAATCTAATGAATTGTCGGAGTTTATGTAAAAGCCCATAGATTGGCATCATGTTCCCTTCCCGAAATTGGGGATAGATGGGAGGGTATGTTACATCGCTGACTACTATAGCAGAGTCAGAGGAGTGCAAAAGTCAAGGCGACGTACTTGGTATCCGTTTGTGGTTTCTAAGGAAGTTATGAGAATTTATGGAGGTGGTTGGGATCATGACAAATGTCACCACAGGCAGGGATTGTGCAGCATGGCCATAGGGTGCTGAAAACTGTACGTCTGCAGTAACTGGAGTACTCGGCAGACATGGGAAGAGTGTCTCGGGGAACAGAGTGACCTCGGGAAGAGAAGCAACAGAGCATAGTAGAAGATCAGTGTGAAAGCACGGAAGACAGGAGAGAGATCGATAAATAGAGGATCGAAGAGAGATCATTCATCCATAGCTTTTCATTCAGCGGAGATTGTGAGAGGTAGGAATATCACACACAGCCAAGAACACACTGAGAGACAGATTTTCATTTCTGTAAATTGTAACAAGCTAAGGCCGACCAATTCATTTGCTTTGTATTTCACATTGTAATTTGATTCAGTTTAATAGAAGCCAGATTCTGGCATCCAGTTCACATCTAGTCTGTGTGAGCATTGTGTGTTTTTGTGTGTATTGTTAAGCAAGAGGCCCCTTGTCGAGACCGACCTTGCGCTAGTTGATATCAAAGCGGAAGTATCATGTGAGTAGGAAGGATAACGATATAAGAGCCCGGAGCAGAGTCTGGTAGAGTGTGTAGACAGCTCCAGCTGAGGTTGGGTAGAGTCGTTCACGAGTTGTAAAATCTGGTTGCGATTAGACGAGTGGGAGTTTTAGTTGCGGTTGAAAATGGCTCACAGAGGCGTTAATGTCCGAGGATGAAGAGTGTGTGGCGCTGTAGTCACAGTTGATCGTGAAATGTTTGATGAGTGCATGCAAACAATGAGAAGTTTAACCAGTGAATTCACAGCGATCAAAGAGAGCCAAAGGCGTGGATGCATTCCCGATACACTAGACCACAACGATGAGGAAGTCGAAGAAGTGGAAGCACGGGAAGAGGTAGTCGAAGAACCATAAGAAATTGTCATCAAGCTTCTGACGAAGATGAGAGGTCGGACAAAGATGGATGTACGTACCTACTCAGGAAGTCTGGATCCAGAAGACTTGATAGACCGGTTCAGAGAGATGGAGAAATACTTCGACATAGAGTAGATAAAGGATCCTAAACAGGTTAAGACTGCATGTTTGAGGTTGAAGGGTCATGCCTCATTGTGGTGGGACAATGTATAGGCTAACAGAGTCAAGAAAGGCAAGGAAAAGATCAAGTCTTGGGACATGATGGTTTCCAAGTTGAAGGGGAAGTTCTTTCCCGGTGACTATGTGATTTATTTGTTCTAGAAGTTGTAGAACTTTCGACAGAAAGAGATGATCGTGAAGGAGTACACGGAAGATTTCTATAGACCGGCGATTTGGTCAGGACAAACCAACGAAGGAGAAGAAGTTGTTGTGAGATATGTGAACGGATTGAAGTATTCCATATAGGATGAGTTGAACCTGTCAAGGTTCAGAGCGGTTGGTGAAGCCTACCAACTAGCTCTGAAGGCAGAAGAGAAACTATCGAGGAAAGCCGCATCGACTAGAGGTAGGATGACTGGTCAAGGTGCGAAGATTGTTTCCGCGAAGGGCCAAAGTAGCGGAACTAGGAGAGAATTCGTCGAAGATAACCGACGTGCGGAAGGGACATCGACTAAGGATAAAGTGTAGGAAAACCAACAAGATGGTTGAGAGACTTACAGTCGAGGTGCGTATGGTCAAAGTGGTCCAACCGACAGAAAAGGAGCTGACAGACCAGCTGTAGTCTGTTATAAGTGTCGAGGAGTCAGAAACAAGGAATATGAGTTCCCGGAGAACCTACACGCTGCAGAGGAGTCGAAACCCAGACATCAAAGAGATGAGCAAGTCGACGAGAGGGAAGAGTCGACATCCGACAACAATGAAGATGGTAGAAGAAAAGGTCGAACCATGACGTCTAGGAGAACGTTGGTCAGGACGACTGACATGATGAGAAGGAGCCGGCACAACGAAAGGCTATCTTTCGAACCAAAGTGCTGATTGGTGACAGGTATTGCAAGACCATATTCGATGGTGGCAGTACGTAGAATATTGTGTCGACAAAGGTCATCGAAAATTTGGGTTTGAGATGTCGAGAAGACCCACACCCATACAAAATATCTTGGTTTCAGAAAGGACATCATGTCAAGGTAACTAGATAGTTCCTGATAAACTTTAAGGTTGGAAAACTTGAGGACAGTGTATTATGCGACGTAATCCCAATGGATGCATATCATCTTTTGTCAGGAAAGCCACGAAAATATGATTGAAAGATGATCTATTATGGTCGAGCCAACACAGTCACGGTGTGGAAAAATGGCACGCGGAGGAATCTGAAGCCAAAGCAGGAGGACCAAGCAGACTGTAAGCAGGGTGAGAGCAACTATTGGGAGAAACGAGTGCTGATATGCTTAGCCAGGGAATTCCTCGCAGTGGAGGAGAAACACTCGGGATGTTTCTCCATCATTCCGAAGGGACCATGTGTCAAGAGGTCGACAATGGAGAGGATTCTGGTCGAATTCGAAGAGATGCTCGACGAGTTCAAGAGCATAGTAGTCGATGAAGTGCCGATGAGATTGCCACCGATGAGAAGCATATCCCATTAGATAGACTTGATTCCAGGATCGAGTTTTCCAAACAAGGAACCTCATAGAATGACTCTGAAAGAGGGTCAAGAGCTCAATCGACAATTCCAGCAGTTTTTGGACAGAGGATTGATCACAGAGAGTTTGAGCCCGTGTGCGATACCAACAGTACTAGCACCGAAGAAAGGTGGAGAATGGGGGATGTGTACAGATTCCAAAGCTATCAATAAGATCATGATCAAGTACATGTTTCCATTTCCCAAGATGGATGACTTGATGGATTTCTTGAGTGGAGCGAGATACTTCACCAAGATCGACCTGAAAAGTGGTTATCACCAAATCAGGGTAAGAGAAGGAGATGAATGGAAAACAACCTTTAATACAAAGGAAGGACTGTATGAGTGGTTAGTCATGCCATTCAGATTTACTAATGCACCCAGTACATTCATGCGGTTGATGATTGAAGTACTGAAACCATTATTGGGAAAGTTCGTCACAGTGTACCTCGATGACATCTTGATATTCAATCGAACCAAATTCGAACATTTGGAGCACATTCGACAAGTATTGCGAAAGATGCAGGAAGAGAAGCTGATGGTGAACTTGTAGAAATTCTTCTTCATGAAGGAAGAACTATTGTACTGTTGATTAGGTTGTCATTGATGCCAACAATGTCTGGTCATTGATGCCAACAGTTAAGTCTTGGTGCCCCATGTGGAGCCCCTGAGGGCTAGTATTTGATTTGTGGTTGTCTGTGTCAGAGGAGACCTTTTGACTTTGTCCAAGCCCAAGCTTGAAGCCCTTGGAGGCCTTGGGATAATGCCAAAATCCCTGGCTACCCATTAACTTGGTTGAGTGACCCCTAAGGTGTTTCTATGGTTCTCCAGTTGTTTTCCAGTACCACAACCTATGCCCTAATACCCTAGAAAGTGTCCTTGGTGGGTTGAAGAAGTGAAGAGTCCAAATGACCCATTCTATGGTCATTTGTGTTTGTAATGAGGTCATGGTACCCTAGGAGAAGGTCTGGCAACCCCACAGGTGATGTCATGATGGATCTTGACCCTTGGAGGTCCTGTTGTATGGCTTAGGTGGTTGAAGAAGTCCATGAAGCCCTCTTGCCATGACCACGATGTCCTTATCACTTGAGGAAATTTATGATTGGGCCCTTTGTACTGTTAGTAATGACGTTGTGGGTTGATGGTGTTGATGAAATTGTAATTGATGCCAACATGGTCTTGATATCACCACTTTGTTGAAACTCTTGAAGAAGCCCTATTGATGATGCTAAAGACCCCAGAGATAATCCCGAAGCCTTGGCAGACAATGGAGAAGCCCATGATGTCTTGGAACCCTTGATGAAGACCCTGATGACCTTGTAAAGGTCATGGAGCCCACTACTGGCAATTGATATGGTTAGATGGCAATGATGAGCCTTGATGGAGATGATAATTCTTGAAGATGGTCCTAAGTGCACAAGGAATATCTTGCACCCACTGACCCTGCATGAAGCTCTTTATACCATAAAAGTTCGTGAAGAAGCCATCAAGAAGAATTCAAGTCATTTCATGATGGCCTGCACAAATTGAAGAAAATATGAGTAAAGGATCTTGTCAATGAAAGAAACACCCTCATAAGATGATAGCCCTCGTCATGCCCTTTCCAATGGTAGGTGGCACGTCACGTGGTTCCTCATGGTTGATGAGATATTAATTTTTGAAGTTGACCCAACGAAAATTATAAGTCAGCTTAGTCAAACACAAAGTTGGCTCAGTCAAAGTTTTATTAAAAAATAATAAAATATTTTTATAGTATGTCGGCCCCATTAAAAATAAATTAAATATGTATGTCGGCCCTAAAATTATGGAGGAAAAACTAGTATAAATACCCCACGCAACTCTTCATTTTTGACATGGAAATTTCGGCCATCTCTGAGGCAGCCGCAGGAGCAGTGGAATTTTTTTTTGGGAGCAGCTCGTTTTGTGTGGAAATTGTCTGTGGAGCAGCAGAGATTTAGGGATGGTCATTTTCTACAGCAGTCTTTGTCCTCAGGCTGCTACAGCAGCTCTTAAAGGTCTGAGATTTTCCAAGTTTTGTTGCAGACGTTAAGGGTTGTCATCAGTAGTTGTTTGGGGTCCTCCAAAGCACACAAACAGACCAAAATTCTGATCCTTGTGACAAGACCCTAGTCCACAGGCCGAGGTTGATTGAGGAATGTTCCAGTCATGAAGTCATCAACAGCAGCATTGAAATATTCCAGCTTGATGGTGTAATTCGGCATGATGCCATGGATTTCCATCACTTTGCTTAGAATGCCACTACCCTTTCATTCCTTGGTTGGCTTATGCTGATGATAATAATGCAGAGTATTGGCTAGTCTTCCTTGAAAGTGACAGAATAAAAATACAGGAACTAATGGAGAATTTTGTGCATTTTGTGCTTGTTGTTTTGAGCTCAGAAAAGGGTAGCCTGGGCACATTTTTCAGGGGTATGGTCAGCTCAGTTTGGATAGACCAGATCAGCTTTTAGATTTTGCAATCACAAGGTCTAAAGCAGTGAGCAGTGACCTTTGACAACTGTGGCGATGCCCTAGCTGGACAATGACTTTGATGAGCATGGAGATCGTATTTGAAATTGCCTGTGAGAAAGGTGATTAAACAACAACACTATTCTTTTGGTTTTTCTATAGTTTGAAGAAATTTCTATTTATGAGAAAGTCTATAATTTCCAGAAGTATCGAATTTTTCATTTGGTAGATATCAGTCTGGTTGAAGTCAATATTTTTTTTGGAGAGTGGGATCTATTTCTATTCCAGATCAGAGAGGCACATTATAAGTGTTTGTAAATGCGGTAAACAACAAATAGAGGGAAGAGGACAGTAGCGAGATAACAGAATAGCATTTGTTCAGAGTTCAGTATTGCACTAGTTTGCTGATCAAAGTTTTTTTTATATCTTTGAACTTTGGGTTGATTAAGATGCAGCATATGATGGTCTGAATTGAAGTCTGATTTCTATGTAATTTTTAAAGTTGGTGGAAAGTGTTTGAGATCTCCAAGGCAGCTACCTATGCTCCTTGGTCTGAAGGAAGGGTTCATACGTGCACTCTCTTAAGACATCTTTGTACACATCCTTGTAACCTAATTCATGTAACCTGGTTCAAGGATTGAGGTGTTGAAGGTGGCAGCTTGATACACAAGTAGCATACTTCTTGAAGACATTCTGACATAAGCTCAATGACAGCCCTAATTTTTGAAGAATTGATAGCCCTAGGAGGGAGATGACAGCCCCAGCTTGATAAAGATGGTAGCTCTAACTTGTATTTTATGAAGTGACTCGATGATACAAACCTACAGCAGTATGACATCTATCATCATGAAGACAAACTGATGACAAGTTGTTTGACAGTCTTTTATGTTTGATTGATTGAGTTAACTGTGTTATGGGCAGACTCTTGTGCTTCACATGAACCTTGAACAGTTGACCAGCAGACTATTATAGTTACATCTATGAAAGCTGTCGGATGTAAATTGTGTATGAAAAGTAGGATGAGCTGAATATGCATGTTGAGGACAGTTATTATACTTACATCTAATAATATGGTGCATATATGATCAGATTCCTTGTGATAAAGAAATGATGCTAGTGGCAGAATTTTGAAGAGTAGACTTTGCAATATTGCAGCAGTATAGATGTCTAATGAGCAAGGTTACAACAGAGTGAACAATGATGATCAGAGAAGACAGTGAGTAGCATTGATCATGAGCAACAGTTGATGAGCTGATTGGCCAACAGTTTTGGACTAGCAAAGTTGATGTGTGCTGAGCAGAGATGATAAGCAGCAGTAGTGATGAATAGTGTTGACCAGCAGAAGATGAACAGAGAAGACTGAGAAGACTATTGCAGCAGTGTTGAGTAGATTGACAGTTGATGTGATGAGCAGCTTTGATGTGACAGAGATTTCTTGTGTGACACAAGTATATTGTATTGTAAAAGCAAGCTTGTCTTGCTTTTTGAGGTTAGGATACCTCAAACCCTTCTTAGCAGGGTCTAAGAAAACCAGGCAGGGTCCTGGATACAGAGTAGGTTCTCTTGATATCAGTAGGTGCTGATTTTGCCTAACGGTTGTAGCCGGACAAAAATAATACAAAAAGATTACAAAATTATATTGTGTTGTGTTTTGTTGTGTTATGGTTTCTGATGATCTAAATGCTTATGCTATGTGAATGATGATATGAAAGATGTTTATGAAATGATTATGGTAGAGTAATGGATTGATGAATTGGTAGCTAACAGTGGTAAGCTAAGAAAGGTTTAAAATTTGGCTTCACACTGATTCACCCCCCCTCTCAGTGTCAACAGATGGGGTCTTGGAATTCTTGAAGATAGTCCTAAGTGCATGAGAAGGTTTGGCACCCACTTAGATGGTGGTATGATGGCACTTATGATCTTAGCACACTCTTACATGTGGTACCCACACACTTAGTGGCTTAATGATGGTTGCATGATGTTGGTACTCTAGTGATGAAAATATATTTAGTAGTACCTCAGATATATTTTTAATGATATGGTTAACTATTGAAGAATATAAAAATAATAATAAGTAAAAATAAACTCACTTATAATACATGTCGGCTCCAAAATAAATTAAAATTAAATTTTAAAAATTATATATATATTTTTGGAAGGTCGGCTCCATATTTTTTTTTTGAAAAACTACTATAAATACCTAGTAAAACCTGTCATTTTGAGGAGGTAGAATTTCGGATGAGCTGTGAATTGCGTGGGCTGAGATATGTTCTGAAATACAGTGCGAGCTGTAGGGTTAGAGGAGCAGGTCCGAGGACTGAAATTGAAGCTTAGGGGACGTAGAGATAAAGCTCCGAGCCAGAACTCTGAGGAGTCGACAGTCTGAAATTATAGGATGAAGTGGCAAGCAGAAGAAAAGTACAGGACCGAAGGTTAATGCACTACGACGTGGATATCTGAGGCAAGGTGCAGGACTAAGGGTAACTGTAGACAGTATATGAGAACCAAGTTGAAGATCAAGAGTCACCTGCAATCCGAATTTGTTGTTCAGGATATAATAGGTGAATACAAGTGCATCCAAGCAGTCAAGTTAATTCGGTGGACAGTTAAGATCAGCAGTCTGATCCTGTAAAATTTTCAGTGGTCAGAGTAGCTTCAGATTGATAGCTGAGTCTTGACAGAGATGTCAGTAAAAAGCATAGGATTGATGACAAGTTAGATCCAGTGTTGAAGGTTCTTTCACACCACTCAGCAGCAGCAGAGATCCAGGCTTGGATGATGCCCTAGTTCCAGTTACACAAACAGTAATGGATATGCTACTGCTGCACTTTTCAACTACAGTTCGGAATTGAAGTATGTACACAGTCTGAGGTTGTCTGCAGTAATAAGGTATGTATAAAAGATAATGAACAGTACAAGTATATATATATTTATAGGTACAATAATGTGTGAGCAAGTGATGAACAACGTGTACAGTGAAGCATACACAATAATGTATACAATGATAGATATACAGTGGTAGATGTATACTGTATAGTGATGTATTTAGAAGTATGTACAGTGATGTAAGTACAATAAGTACAGTGGTGCATTGATGTGTAAAATGATGATGGTGCATGCTATCTTATGATTATGCTGCATACTTTGATGATGCATACCCTATGAGGAAGTTACAGAACTTGTTGATCTTGAGACATTGATGACATGTTCAGACAGACCTTGATGTTGATGATGCATACTTGCTGATACACTTGATGATGATTGTGATTTGACAAGTGACAGCAGTGACAGTTGATTTGATTTTATAGTGACAGTGACATCACATTGACTTGAACAGCAAGGTAACATGACAGTGACAGCTGATTGACAGTGAGAGCAATTGATGACAGTGACAAGATGGTTGAACAGCAGTTGATTGAGTTGTGATTGGGACAGATCTTTTCGTGGGTATAGACAGCAGCAGAGGGATACCTGATTTTTCCACAGTGACAGCAGACCCGAATTCTTCAGACTAGGGATGGTATTACAGTAACAAGCTATTGAATGAGCAGACATTGGGCATGAGCAGAAATTGGGCATACAGTGATGATTTGGCAGTGATCAGAGAGCAGAGGTTATCAGCAGCAGAAAGTACAGGGTTTGTTGTTTGACAGGTCCATAGGTTCAACAATCTTTTTCTACAGGGTGGTAGGGTGGTGCTAGGGTTCACAATTTTGTGAGCTGAGCTGTTGTAGCAGCTCGTCAGTTGCAGCTGACGAAGCCTAGGGGTTGTAGCCCCTTCCAGTTGTAGCTGGAGAAGTTGTATTAAATTTGTAACCCCAGTTGTTGCTGGGTCAAATTTTATCATAAAAGGCTTCCGTGGTTTTACCCCCAGGACTTGGGTTTCCACGTAAAAATCTTGTGTACTGTGCATCTTGTTTTTTCTTGATTGTTGATGATATGCTGCTATGATTGGTGATTAGCAACTTGCTCTCGATTAAAATTTGATATTTGGAAAATACTAATTCACCCCCCTCTCAGTATTTCAACAATTGGTATCAGAGCGGGTTCCTTCAAGAACAGTCTAATCACTGGAAGGAAATTATGGGCAAGTTTGCCAGGCACAGTAAAAATGGAATACCCATGTTTGATGGGACTGGCTATACCTTTTGGAGTATACGAATGAAATCTTTTCTGCTAGCTCAAGGAGTACAGGTATGGCAAATAGTTGAAAATGGATATAAAGTACCAACACCCCCACCAACAGATCCAGATGACTTAGTTTGTTATGATACGAATTCAAAAGCCACGAACCATATTTCGAGTGCATTGGATGAATCGGTCTTTGTCAAAGTCATGCATTGTACTTCTGCTAAGGAAATGTGGGACAAACTCAAGACCATCTACGAAGGTGACAAAAAGGTCAAAGAAGCCAAACTCCAAACCTACAGAGGACAATTCGAACATCTAAAGATGAAGGATGACGAGAATATTGCAACCTATTTTCTTCAAATTGGAGAACTTGTAAATACTATCAGAGGCCTGGGTGAAAGGGTTGAAGAATCAGTTGTTGTTCAAAAGATACTAAGAATGCTTCCCAACAGATTCAATCCTAAAATCTCAGCCTTGGAAGAAAGGACTGACTTGGATACTATGACAGTAGACCAGCTACATGGGACACTTGTGGCTTATGAAATGAGATTAGAAGATGAAGACTCACTTAGAAAAGAAGCAGCCTTTAAAGTTTCCTCCAAGCAAGCAATGAAAGACAAACAACCCAAGAAGGACAATTCAGAAATAAAATCCAAATCAAAGACAACATACCACTTCAACTGCAGTGATGATTCAGATGATGAGGAGATAGCAAACTTCGTAAGAAAGCTCAAAAGAGGCACATGCAAGTACAAAGGTAAGTTACCTCTTAAGTGTTTTTCATGTGGTAAAATAGGTCACTTTGCTTCAAAATGTCCCTATGCAAAAGACTCTGATAGTGATAACAGTTTCAAGAAACATAAGAAATACAGGAATTTCAAAGGAAAGAAAAATGGAAGGTTTGCAAAGAAGAAAAGTCTCTACTCTAAAAGAAACACCAGCTCATCAGATGAAGATTCTGACAATGACTCAGATAGTGATAGTGATTCGGATAACAGTAGTGATAACAAATAAAAAAGGGTACTCTTCATGGCTGTTGATTCAAAAGACTTAGATGAGATCACCGAAAACAAAGAAGAATCTGATTCAGAAGGTGAAGTAGACCTGGAGGAAGAATTGATAAGTGATTTGAAAGAGCTGAGAAGAGAAAGGAAAAAGAATAAACTATTTAAAGAGGAGATACAGGAGTTACGAGAAATACCTCAGATATCTCAAGAAGCAGATCAACTCATTCAAAGTCTAACTATTCAATTAGAAGAAGCCAAAAGAATTCAAGACAATCTCAGAAAACAACTAGAAGAAAGTATGAATGAAAGTGAGAGACTAATGGGGGAGATAGTGACTCTAAGAACTCAACTACAAAAGAAAAATGTGAGTCAAGGCTATGACAACAGTTCCAAGATACTTGATCAGATCATCAATAATCAAAAGCCATACCTCGACAGAACAGGTCTTGGTTATAAGAAGCATAATGATGAAGGTTCAAGTTCCAAGACAGCTGAAGATAAACCATAAGTTATTAAAAACCCTGTCATCCAAGAAGTACCCATATATCAGCCAAAACAACAACCAGAACAGGCTCTAGTTGAAAATCAACATGTTAAATTGACAGCACCTCTAAGAAGACCATTTCAACCTAGACAACCAACCTTAGAATGGACTCCAGTTGAAAATCGAAGTTTCAGATGGGCAACACCTCCAAGAAGACCATTTGTTCCCAGGTATGAATATTCATTTTATGGTTATTGTTTTTCTTGCGGAATATTTGGGCATAAAGCAATGAATTGTATAAAAGGAAGATATGCAGAAAACAGGAACATGCATGAAAATTCTAGATGGCAACGAAACAACAACAGTTTTTCTCCTTTGGATTCTGAAGTCGAATGCCAGAAATGCAACAACTTCGGGCGTACAGCTAGGAATTACAGAATGACAATCCCTCCTACAGGCATTAAACAAGTATCAAGCAATCAAACGGGTGACCAGCAAAAAGTATGGATCAGACAAAAGAAAAATCTGAATATTCATGAATGTGGGATAGCTCTTCAAGCTCAAGCTCAAACCAGTAGCAACAAATGGTATGTTGACAGTGGTTGTTCTAGGCACATGACAGGTAACAAAGGTGCTTTCATGTTTCTTGAAAAAGATAAAGGATCTATCTCTTTTGGAAATAACAAATCAGCAAAAGTTGTTGGAAAAGGTACAGTAAATCTTGGCGGCAAAGATACAGTAGCAGAAAATGTGTTGTTTGTCGAGAGTATGAAGCATAATCTGTTGAGTGTCAGCCAGATGTGTGATCAGGGACATGAACTTACATTCAACTCAAAGTCCTGCAAAATAAGAAAAGAAGGATCAGGAAAGTTAGTGGCTACCGCTACCAGGACTCCAAACAACATATATGTTCTGGACGAGATCAAGGAAGAGAAATGTCACCTAGGAAAAGAAGATGAGAATTGGTTATGGCATAGAAGAATGGGACATGTACATTTTGATAATCTGGTCAAGATCAACAAGAAGCAAGCCATAAGGAACATGCCACAGATTACAAAGCCTTCTGACACTATCTACAAGCACTGTCAGCATGGGAAACTTATGAAAGCCAATTTCAAGACAAAGGAATACTCGTCTACAAAACCCTTAGAGCTTGTCCAAACTGATCTATGTGGGCCAACGAAGAATAAAGGATTGGATGGTGAAGAATACTTCATGCTGCTCATTGATGACTACTCCAGGATGACATGGGTATGCCTTCTTAATAGGAAATCAGAAGCCTTTGAATGCTTCAAGATTTTTAAAGAATAGGTTGAAAATGAAACAGGTAAACGAATCAAGTGTCTCAGATCCGATAAGTCAAAGAGTAGGGATATACCTTCATGTTGCGACATAAGTCGGACAAGTCGAACAAGGTTGTTGATGCGCTGAGTCAAAGAGTTGCATTGCTAAACACAACGACAGTTCAGGAAACAAGAATAGAGTCGATGAAGACAGAGTATGAGACCGACGAGGATTTTGAGAAAGCATGGAAGGCGAGTAGCGAACCATGGAGTTCCCATGCTTGGATTATTTTATCCAAGAGGGATACCTGTTCAGGGGACAATAGTTGTGTATTCCCAGAGGATCCGTAAGAGAGAAACTAATCCGAGAGATGCATAATGGTGGATTAGAAGGTCATTTTGGCATCGACAAGACCAAGGCGTTGGTTGAAGAAAAGTATTATTGGCCAGGAATGATGACAGATGTCAGTAAGTGGGAATGACAGTGTCGATTTTTCCAGTTGGAAAAAGGAAGAAGTCAAAATACGGGGTTGTATACGCCATTACTAGTGCTGAATATCCCATGGGAGCACGTGAGCATGGATTTTGTGCTAGGATCGCCGAAGACGCAGCAGGAAAGCGACTCAATCTTTGTTGTAGTCGACATATTTTCAAAGATGGCACACTTTATTCCATGTCGGAAGACAAGTGACGTCACAAGCATTGATGCACTATTCTTCAAGGAGATAGTCAGATTGCATGGGTTTCCGAAGAGTATAATGTCGAACAGAGATACCAAGTTTATGGGTCATTTCTGGAGAACCCTATGGAAGAAACTGGACACGAAGTTGCAGTTTAGCTTGGAATATCATCTGTAGATAGATGGATAGACCGAGGTGGTAAAAAAAAGTTTGGGAAACCTTCCGAGATGTTTGACGATCCATAGACCCAAGCAGTGGGATAACGTGTTGGCGCAAGCAAAGTTCGAGTACAACAATTCTGTGAATCGGTCGACAGGTATGAGCCCATTCTAGATTGTTCAAGGATGAATCCCACATGGAGTGGTAGATTTGGTTGAGATACCGACATAAATCAGGAAAAGTGCGGATGTAGAATCATTCACGGAGCATATGAAAGAAGTGCATGAAGATGTGCGAAAGCGCATTGAAAAGAGCAACGCGACATACAAGTTGAGAGCCGACAGGAAGAAGAGGCTACAATCGTTCAACGAAGGAGACTTAGTCTATGCACACTTGAGGAAATAGATATTTTCGATAGGAACGCACAACAAGATGAAGATGAAGAAGATTGGACCATGTCAGATTCTGAAGAATATTTCAGACAATGCTTATGTGTTGGAGCTTCCGAAAGAATTGAACATATCCCCTACGTTCAATGTCCCAGATCTGTACAAGTTTGAAGAAGGTTCAACTAGCAGTAGCACGGAAGTGTCAAACATCAACTGGACAGTGCAGATTCCAGATCGACACAAGGAGGAAATCACCGAAGTGATGGAGGAACATGAATTCGGACGCACGCAAAGTTTGCAAAAGAAGGAATATCCAGTCCAATGGAGATATTATGAGTTGTAGGAGGTGACATGGATTTTCGAAGAAGAATTCAGGAGACTGACGTAGCAATCGAGTTATTTTTCACCTAGGGAGTCTGATGCAGGAGCATTGGGGCCTAGGTGAAACAGTCGAAGTTGATCGACAGAAGAAGTAGAACAGGGGGATTGCTGACGACCACTGGTGCGAAGGGAAGATTGGCTATCGAAGCCAAGTAATCGAGAAGAAGCTGTCGATGTGCGATCGACAGGAGCGGAAGGTTGAGAGTTGACAAGTATGATTTCGTTAGACAATAGGATTGCAGTGGAGGCGTCGAAGGTTGGAGGATCCATAAGAGAGAACCTAATCCGAGAGCTGCATAGTGGTAGATTAGCAAGTCATTTTAGCATCGACAAGACCAAGGCGTTGGTCGAAGAAAAGTACTATTGGCCAGGAATGTTGACAGATGTCAGTAAGTGGGTACGACAGTGTCAAGTTTTTCAGTTGGAAAAAGGAAGAAGTCAGAATACGGTGTTGTATACGCCATTACTAGTTCTGAATACCCCGTGGGAGCACCTGAGCATGGATTTTGTGCTAGGATTGTCGAAGATGCAGCAGGGAAGTGACTCAATATTTGTTGTAGTCGACAGATTTTCGAAGATGGCACACTTTATTCTGTGTCAGAAGACAAGTGACGCCACAAGAATTGATGTACTATTATTCAAGGAGATAGTTAGACTGCATGGGTTTTTGAAGAGTATAACGTTGGACAAAGATACCAATTTTATGGGTCATTTTTGGAGAACTCTATGGAAGAAATTGGACACGAATTTGCATTTTAGCTCGACATATCATCTGCAGACAGATGGAAAGACCGAGGTGGTAAACAAAATTTTGGGAAAACTTCTGAAATGTTTGACGACCGACAGACCCAAGCAATGGGAGAAAGTGTTAGCGCAAGCAAAGTTCGCATACAACAATTCTGTGAATCGATCAACAAGTATGAGCCCATTCTAGATTTTTCAAGGACGAATCCCACATGGAGTGGTAGATTTGATTGAGATACCGACATAAATTAGGAAAAGTGCTTATGCAGAATCATTCACGGAGCATATGAAATAAGTGCATGAAGATGTGCAAAAGCACATTGAAAAGAGCAATGGGACATACAAATTGAGAGTCGTCATGAAGAAGAGGCTACAGTCATTCAACGAAGGAGACTTAGTCTATGCACACTTGAGGAAAGAGAGATTTCTGATAGGAATGTACAACAAGCTGAAGCTGAAGAAGATTTTGGATAATGCTTATGTGTTGGAGCTTCCGGAAGAATTGAACATATCCCCTACGTTCAATGTCTCAGATCTGTACAAGTTTGAAGAAGGTTCAACTAGTAGTAGCGTGAAAGTGTCGAACATCGACTGGACAGTGTAGATCCTAGATTGAAATAAGGAGGAAATCGTCGAAGTGATGGAGGAACGTGAAGTCGAATGCGTGTGAAGTTCACGAAAGAAGGAATATCTAGTCTGATGGAGAGATGATGAGTTGTAGGAGGCGACATGGATTTCCCAAGAAGAATTCAGGAGACTGATGGAGCAGTCGATTTCTTTTTCACCTGGGGAGTCTGATGCAGGAGCATCAGGGCCTAGGAGAAATAGTCAAAGTTGATCGATAGAAGAAGTCGACCAGGGGGATTGCCGACGACCACTTGTGCGAAGGGAAGATTGGCTATCGAAGCCAAGTAGTCGAGCATAAGCTGTCGATGTGCGGTTGATAGGAGCGGAAGGTTGAGAGTCGACATATGACATGATTGCAGCGGACGTGTCGAAGGTAGACATGTTGTCGAATCGCGACAACGATGGGTTGTGGAGAAATCCATGCGTGGAGGAAGGGGTGGACTGGTAAGTCGTAAAGACTAAGTCATTCCAACATGTGAAGTTGAGGGATGACAAAGTGCAGTATGGTCGAGATAGGATATGGGGCTAACTACTGTAGCAGATTTAGAGGAGTGCATAAGTCAAGGCGATGTACTTGGTATCCATTCATGGTTGCTAAGAAAGTTACGAGCAGTTATGGAGGTGGTTGGGATCATGACTGGTGTCACCACTGAAAGAGGTTGTGTAGCACGGCCAGAGGGCATTGAAAATTGCAGGTCTGCAGGATCTGGAGGATTCGACGGATAGGGGAAGAGTGTCTTGGGGAACATAGTGACCTCAGGAAGAGCAGCAACAGAGAAAAGTAGAAGATCAATGCGAAGGAACATAAGACAGGGAGAGAGATCGATCAACAGAGGATTGACGAGAGATTGTTCATCCATAGCTCAGCAAGTTCTTGCATTCAACAGAGACCGTGAGAGGGAGGAAGATCGCACACAGTCGATAACACACTAAGAGACAAAGTTTCATTTCTGTAAATTGTAACAAGATAAGGTCGACCAACTCATTTGCTTTGTATTTCACATTGTAATTTGATTCAATTTAATAGAAGCCAACTTCTGGCATCCAGTTCACATCCATCCTGTGTGAGCATTCTGTGTTGTTGTGTGTATTGTTAAGCAAGAGGCCCCTTGTCGGGACCGACCTTGCGCCAGGTTTCCTATACCACATATAAAAAATTAAGAGCCGAACTGCCATTGAATTCACACAAGGCAAAATATTGAACACTATTTTTTTAGAATTGTACGAAAGCTATGTTTGTTGGTTCAAGACATATGCGTGGTATCAAAACTCAATATTTTTTTTCAAAAATTGGTGAGCATTTACAAAAAGGTTCCTTTGACATCTTGTGCAAATTTCAAACCTTAATTCCAAAATATAAGCGTAAGTTGATCAAACTACTAAAACATTATCATTGCAAAAATGAATTTGTGCATACTAGTTATAGATTTGGGTACATAATCTAGACACATTTTATACTTTTGAAATGTGATGTGTAAGTATATATATATATATATATATATATATATATATATATATATATATTTATATATATATATATATCCAAACAAAATTAAACTCTGTCATTGCAAAAATGAAATTTGGAATTTTTGTGCATGCTAGTTATAAATTTGGGTACATAATCTAGACACATTTTATACTTTTGAAATTTGATTTGTAAGTAAAGCAGGGATAATTTTAAGAACCCCACAGAAATTTATATGTATAATAAATGGGCGAATATCCTTGATATATAGGAAAATTTGAAGGCTATTTTATCCATAATATAATATGTATGTATAATGTTTTGGCTAATCTTTCATTCTATTATAGAATACTGCAAAATATAGGAGAATCTTTCACTAAGTTATAAGATATTGTAAAATATTGACGAATACTTCACTGTATTATAAAATATTGTAAAAAATTGGTGAATCTTTCATCGAATTATAAAACCTTGTAACGTCCTGGTGAATATTTTGACAGGAAGACTCAACTTTTGATTCCACAGATTACTAAGCTAGTGCAATAGAAGAGCATATACCAGAGCTCAACTCTAGAATCTTTCGAATCCTAGACTCTCAAATGAAAAATGCATGAATGAGGAGATGAGGGATTTATTTATACATTTCACAAGTGGTATTCAGTCACTCACAATTGAAGGTGCCGGTGAAACACAACAACACTACCTAGATTCAGGGAAAGTGGGGACTCCACTTGTTATCTCTTCTGTTAATGGTCCAACATACATGTGGTGACCCAAATCTTGACAGACTGGAAAAATTATAGAATCAAACACTTTACAATGTGGAGTGATTATGGCACCCATGAACCATTATTACAACGTGGAGTCTTACTGAGACCCGCAACCTTAATATAGTGTATGAATTCTCAATTAGCTTATTTTCCAAATATCCCATTTTAAGCTGCCCTCTAAGAAAAAAAACCTGCTTATATGTTTATAGATACTTGGTAATACGAATAAAAAAATCTACCAGTCACCAAATTGCCAATACAAATAAAAGAATATACTAGGACGCTTTGGACAAATCTACAAGAACATAGTGCCAAAATAATTACCATTCCATTGTATCCTGACCATTATAATCAATGTACATTCATTTATATTACAAACATCCCAAACATCAATAATATCAAACAAAAAATATGAACATACAAACTCTCATGAACACATCAGATCCAATAATAATTGTAGAGCAAGATCCTAATAAAAGCACATTTTAAACAACTTGTCCAAATTTAGTTTCAATATATAAAAACCATGTGGCATCTCTCCATCAACAGTATCAGCCACTAACAACATATAAATTTCATTCAATGATTTAAGCATAGCAAGGCATAAAATAAATCATATCTTTTGATCTCTATAATACTTTCATGAAACCAATACTCCTAGGATAGATTAAAACCCTAAGAACACCTAATGAGACCTAAGAATCAAGATTTCCCTAGAATTCAATAGGCCTTAAAAAGAATCCATATAAAAAGCATGATAGAAGGCAAATTTACATTACAATACTCTGTTGTAGATGTAGTTAAAAAACATAAAAGCATGATAAAAAATATACTGCGTTAATTGTTAGATAAAAAGCATGATACAAGTTTCTATTCTATGATAAATTGCATGTGCGACGTGCTGTCCCTTCAAGACTTGAGATTTCGTCAATGGAGAAGTTGCACGAAGATTAAAATGTCAAGAAAATCAAGAATGAAAAGTGGAATTGCATATAAACGAAAACCTTCACCCTGCATGTGCAATCCGATGTGGGTAAACCATGAATCACTGCATCCTTTATACATGACAAAATTGCCCCTGATTTGCCTTCCAATATTGAAAATTGAGGGCTCAAAGAAGGTATCAACATGAAATTGACTAAAAATTCGGGTTAATGAAACCATATGCCTAAATTATAGGGAAAATGGAGGGTGAAATAATCCCCAGGAGCCTCAATTACTGAAAATCGGGGGCGAAGGAAGGATTTCACTGGAATTTCTCTAGAAATCAGGGGCGAAAGATAGATTGAAGGAAGATTTTGCTAGGGCGAAAAATAGTTTTTTCATTTTCCTCATTAATATACATGAGGCTATTCATTTTGGATTTATCTTGTTTCTAGTAAATATTGGACGAATATATTTTAGCTAAAAAAATCCATTTCCACTAAATGTTTGCAACCCCTTAATTTAGCCCCTAAAATTATCCATGAAATAAAGAAAGATATATGTGTAAGATATCCAAGATTAAACTTTTAATCCTAAGGTATAAGTGTGTGCGTACTAATAATGAGAACAAAAAAAAACATAAACATTTATAATTTTTTATTAAAGAACATTTAGCTAACCCCATGAGAATATTTCTAATCAATCTTATTATTCTATTTAATGTTTTCATAAAGAGATGGTTGAAAGTCTTATTGCACTGAGTGAAACGAGGTGCTCTACAACCTAGTATGGGGGAGATGTTGTAACGTGTGTCCATGTAACGTTACACATGAGTATGAGGGAGTTGTTGTAACGTTTGTCCAGTAACGTTACACGAGTAAAAAAAAGAAGGTAAAAAGCAATAAATTATATTATGTCGGCCATTAATAAATTCATGTCAGCTCATAAAATAAAAAATTATGGAAAGTATTTAAAAAAAACCATGTTGGCTCATAAAATAAAATATTATGAAAAGTAATTAAAAAATCAATGTTCGTTTATAAAATAAAAACTTAAAATTTAAACTTGGATCTATCAATCAAGAGATATCAAATTTCTTGAGTTTAAATTTTAAAAAAGAAATACGCCTCAAAAAATTAGATCCCTCTCGGTGCTTGATAGATACGGATTTGAGATGGATCTATGCTGGTTTATTCATTTCAATATTAAGATAGTTGAAAATCTTATTTATTCACTTGAATAATAATATTTTAGAAGTAAGTTTTACGTCCTATTTCTTCATCTAGAGGTGAAAAAAGGCCAATAAAAAACCTTTTATAATGTTTTCTGGTTTTAATTTGATGTTTTATAATGTACATCTTCTTTTCGCCAATAAAGTTCTTTTTATTATGTTTTCTAGTCTTAATTTGATGTTTTATAATGTATATTTTTTATTACTAACATTTCATAATATAGTGGATTTCTAGTAATTTTTTTGGTGAAGATTAGTTTTAATTTTTTAATTTTAAATTGAGATTTCAGAGAGTGATTCAAGATTTAAGGAGCCCAATACAATCGAGAGCAAAGGTACTTATTGAAATCATTGAAAATACTTAATATTATGTCGAACATTTTATTTTCTATCATACATGCATATTGATGTTCATAAAATTATATATATATTTTTTCTATTTTACAAAAGGAAAATAGGTTAATGAAGAAATCGAAGCCAAGCCAAGACTCGGGAAAATCATAAATTTAGAAAATTTTCTTCTTCAAGAAATAGATATTATTCAAGAAATATATATTATCTTCCTTACAGTCTCAAATCTAAGAACAAGTGTTGGAAAGTGTAGAAATTTACCACACATGTTCTTGAGGTTTGAATGATGTGGATTTGCCCCATATTCTAGTGCCTAAATAATCTTATTCAGCTCTTCGTGGTTTGAATTGGATGGAGTTTGTCATGTATCGATATCATTCATTCATAGTAGTAAAATACGGTTGTATTAAGAGTTGTTGTACGGAAATTCGAACTAGGTTAAAAGTATGACGAACATTCGAGATGATACGAGTTCAGTATAGTCAACCATTTATTTACCAAAATTTGAAAGAACTGAATTCAGATAGAATTCATATCAATATAATAAAATAGAAAACTCCACAGCCAAAAATTATTTAAGAAAAAAATTTAAAATACTTTTTCAAATTCTTATAAATTTACCATCCCTCGAACAAAAAAATAATTGTGAATCAAATAAAATAAGAATTTACCATCATTCGAATAAAAAATAATGTGCCTTATTACTATTGCGTTATTACTATTACATGTAGTTTTTTTATTTAAGTTTTATTCTATATGTAATTGTTATTTTAATTTTATCTTTTAGTATTTATTATTTATCAAAAAGTAAATTTATGTAGTTTCTTTATTTTCATTTTTTTAAGTTATTTTATATAAAAATATATATGTAGTTTTAATTTTTATTTTCAAAGTTTTCAATGAATAATGAATGAGATGTTAAAATTTGGAATGATTACATATAATCTTATTTTTTTAAAATTAAAATTGCATGTTTTTTGTATTTATAAGATGTCTACTCCTGTATTTTAGTTGTACTTGATTTTTTTGTTACGTATTTTTTCCGTATCGTATCCGAATCATATTTGAATCCGTACTCAAATTTTGCTACTATGCATTCACCCACACAATACTGAATGATGGACATCATACCCTATATTAGAGCTGAGCTAAGAAGTTATTTTCATGAATGATATAATTTATGTGCTATATATGTTTATATTACATAATATATATTTACATTAAAAAAATTACATATTTTATCTCTTCCATGTGATATAGAGTGGAGACATGTGATATATAGAGTAAAAACATATAGATAAGTATGCTCGAGTAAGGAACAATATTTATAAAATTCTTGAAAATGGAAAATGACTTATCCATATATATAATATGAAATTTCTTTTATCATGTAGTATGTATATAGATGTATGTTTAGGAACATTTGATAAACTATTTTGGAGCAAGTACTTATCATTGAGGGCAATCTTTACTAAGGTTGATTTTCTAATTGTATTGAGGTTTCATAGCCAGGTTGTCATGGATTTTGGAAGGTTTTCTTTGTTTGATGGGTTGTGGTAGTGGGTTTCTTCTTTAGTCTTTGTTTTGGCATTTTTTTATTACTCGAATTTAAGGAATAAATCATGTGTAATAAATATAAAATAATTTATTAATTACTAAGTGAAAGGGTGTAACTTTTCACTATGCACGCTCAAGCTTATAAAGGTGGGCATCATTGTAAAATATTATTATCATCTATAATTCATACTTTTATCAATATTTATTTATATTATTGAAGATTGATCATCTTCCCCCTTAGTATCTGAATACAGATTCTCTTTACACTCGGATACAGTGTAACATTGGTATTAGAGCCCCTTCTTGGGCATTTGGTTGATTTGGATTTTGGCCAAATAATTGGAGAGTTTCTCCAAATTAGGTCTTTGACCTAAAGAAAATAAAAAGAAAAAGAAAAGAAGATAGTGAAAAAAGAAGTAAAAAAAAAGATAAAAGAAGAAGAAGAAGAGAAAATAAGTAAGAACAAGAAGTAAGAATAACATTCATAAAACTGCACATGGTTTTATGAAAGTGCACATGGTTTTGTGAGCCCTTGGTTTTATAAAACCGTCCCTTGATTTTATTAAACCAACTCTTAATTTTATATATTATTATATAATATTTTAATTTTATTAGAAACGTATTACTCCACCTTTATAATAAAAGTATTTAAATATAATACTTATTATTTTTATTGAAACAAAATTACAATAATAATATTATTATTTATAATAATATATATTGTATTGTTTCAAAACTCTATACCCCTTCCATTCACAAAAAATTATAATATTTATTATTATTGTTAGTAATAATTAATATTATTAAATAATTGTAATTAATTACAATTATTTTATAAAAAAGGGAAGGAAGTCAAAAATATATATATTATTGAGAGAAAGATGAAGACTATCTATCCTTGAAGAAGCCAAGGTCAAGGAAGATCACCGCTTGTCAAAGAAGATGTTCTTTTTTCCCAAGGAACAAACCTAGAAGACGAAATCAAATCTCGGAAGATATTGAAGAAGTCATTGAAGCCAATTACCTATTTACTGAATAATTATGGATTCCATGTATAAATCCAAATTCTGGACTAAGTGTCCTTATTGCGAAATGGAATTCCAATATCTGACACTTTTTAAGAATGGCAATCGCTCATGTCCGATATGTAGCAAATACTTTACTATGGAAGAACATCAAGGTCAATCACAATTGCAATTGCAAATACCAAAATTGGAAGGTGAATTAAGATACTACAAGGAAAGCAATAAAAATCTACAATGTGAGATAAGTAAGCGGAGCATTCTTGATCAGTTAACAGAATGAGAGAATCATCTCTTAAAAGATCAAAACCAAAAGTTGAAAAAATCTAATCAAGATATCGAGGAAATGTTATCATCTAAGAGTGAAGAAATATATCGATTAAAAAATCACAATCAAGATCTTGAATACAAAAACAAAAAGTTCGAAGATAACAAAGAATCGCCTTATAGAAGTGATAACGATTTAGAAAAAGACATAAAGCGTTTAAATCAGCTCGTCATGGACAATAATGATGAATTGACACAAATCCAGAGGAAGCTACAAAATAAAAAAATCAGAGATAGGTCAACAACAACAAAAGAATAAAGAACTCCAGCAGACGTACGACGCTACTAAAAAGGTGCACAAGATGAAAATTAAGAAAATCAATGACATATTAGCAAGCAATACCGAAGAACTATTTCGACTAAGAATTCATAATAAAACATTATTTACGAAAATAAAAAAGTTGAAACATAGTCAAAAGATGGAACACTCCAATGAAGACCTAGAAGGAAAAATATTAGAACAACAAGAAGAAAACCATCATCTGAAAAATCGTAATCAAGAACTAGAGCAACAAATTGAGAAGTTTAAAGAGGACAAACAGTTGAAATACGAAAGGTTCGAGAAGATTCAAAGTAATAACAATATATTAGAGAGTAAATTAGAGCAAATCTAGAAGGAAGCACCTAGACTCTCTGAAAAGCAAATTCAAGTTCAAGAAAACGAAGCCCATTTAGTAAAAGAACAGATAACAAGGTCTCCTTATCGTCACCCAAATTATAAAAAGCATTTTGACCAACGACAGGGTCAAAATGAACATACACAGAGGAATCACGATGTTAGACAAGCAAGAACATCAAATCAACATACCAAGCAACAAACAAAAAGACCCATCCCACAAAGCGATCAAATATATCCGATAAAAATAGATCTTGGATGGACCACATCAGAGACGATGTCATAACTCGTATCGCCTCATGTCATCAAGTGTCGCAAATACTAAAAGAAAGGATCTAGAGATGACAATTCAAGCAAAAAATCAGACATAACCCTTGTCTTCAATAAGCTTTGAGGACAAAGCTTCCCTTAAGGGGAAGGCAATGTAACAAATATAAAATAATTTATTAATTATAATTTATTAATTACTAAGTGAAAGGGTGTAACCCTTCACTATGCACGCTCAAGCCTATAAAGGCGGGCATCATTGTAAAATATTATCATCATCTATAATTCATACTTTTATCAATATTTATTTATATCATTGAAGATGGATCATCTTCCCCCTTAGTATCCAGATACAGATTCTCTTTACACTTGGATATAGTGTAACATCATGGTGCAAGTTTCAATAGAGAATGATGGAAAGAGGGCATGTTGAATCAAATTTCATAGACTCTGTACAAAAATCCTTGAGGGTGAAAAAGTTTGGAAGTTTGAGACCTATTTTTCTTTTCATATATGAACCTAGGAAATAATATGTGGTTTTGTCCTATAGGAACTATTGTTAATGTATCACTAGAGGACCTTTTCGATCATAGTGGATTTGGTGCTCAATGATGGTTTTTTTAGGAGCTCTATGGATCCACTATAGTCTCTGAACAATGTCATAGTTGACCCTATTATCCTCAGTGGTGGTGGTGGAACCAATCTTTTTAGAAGTTACTAAGCACGTGGACAATCTTTAGATATTACAAACCAATTTCCCCTTGTTTTTGTTCAAAAGGTGGTAGAAAATATTGGGGACCCTCAAGGTGTTGGGAAACAATGGTTAGGAGGAGGATAAAGAAGTCAAAGTCTCTCAAGATGAGAGAAAAAGTGTCACGTCCCCTCCCATCATACCAGTTAGATGGAGAGGATCGTGATGCTAAATTGGGCATCTAGCCCCATGAACTTATTAAAATAAGCATTCACATAATATGAAAGACATATGGAAATGTATAATTATAAGAAAAACACAGCGGAAATAATTTCGGTAACAAATCCATCATACATTCAAGATATTCATCAAATAAATAAATGCAAAGTTAACACCAGAGAGTACTTATCTTATAACAAAGTAGTCCCAAGCAACTGGCTATGCAATTGCAACGTTCCACCCAACCATAGGCCAGTTGTGATCATCAATATCTCAACACACGGCCAACCCCGAGCTGGGCATGATCTCTACAAGGAATCAGGGAACAACAGACTCACACATAGCCAAGCATACACCAAGATGAGCCAAGCCAATCTACAATTGGGTTTATCAGACTGCTAGGAAATGGAAAGGAAGAGTGGCTAAGCTAGTGAGCTCAAGCACAGAGCCAGGGGTAACCTTACAAGATCTATCTAGCTTGGCACTCACAATGCCTACACACCCAACACAAGGAAGTATTCTCTTCACTGCCACACAGTCCCTCAAGCCATACCTTCCTTTCTAGTGCTCTCAGGGTGTACATAGAAAAGTAGCCAAATCCCTCTTGATCTTCTTGAGAGGTTATCTCCCCCACTAGGTTTATCAAGCCATCTCTGTCCACTACCACTCCAATCTCTTGCTTACAGTCTCCAAATCAAATAGGGATGCAGACAATCAGATAACTACAATGGTTGGACAGGAGAAAAACGTTTGTACAGTGATAAGCATGAAAATGATTCCCTGAGCTTCAGAAAAATGTGGGAAGGCTAAAAATGAATAATGGAGGTTTTGGGAAAACCCCAGGAAGCAGAAATCATTTTTTTTAGGAAAAATTCCCATGGCAATTCCGGGACAAAACGACCTCCATACGGTCCCAAATCGCAGCCCCTTCTTCCCAGCTACTATCCAAAACCAAAAACGAGTTTCTGGGCAAGGAAAACCCTGCGTTTTTGATGAAAAACGTGAATGTAGCTTCCAACAATCTCAATCTGCGTGAGAGAGGAAAAACTATCTGTTCAGAATGGCTTTGGGCACCATTTCGTGGGTGTTTTCTTACCCAAGAAGCAAAAATACGAATTCCCAGGTTGATGGTTTGCCCATGCACGAAATTGGCTGCCATACCTCTTCATTCCCAAGGCATTAACTACCGCAACCAATTTCTGGAAGAATTAAATGATTGGGTCCATAACCCAAAATGGGTAGTTGGTGGTTTATGGGTTTTCTCATTGACACATGGATTAACACCATTGGCTCAAGGGTTTGAATAATTTCCCTCCCTATTCCTTGTAGAATCATGCCCCCATCTCTTTGTTGCATTGCATAGCTAGTTGTGGGTTTTTCATTAAAATTCGTATTTACATGATGTCTTAATTTACATTGTGCCTATCTAGCACAAGAACCATAGGCATCTATTTTTAATTGCCGATACATAAAACGCTAAATAAATGGTGGGGCCTTGGCCTTGAGCTCCTCACCATGATTAAATATCAATATTTACATCATTTACGATTTAATGAAAAAGGGGGTCAAAATGGGGACGTGACAAAAAGAAATGAATCTAGTAATGGGCCATGATGTGGTGACATAGAAGGTCCAACTATATCAACCCATTGAATTGGTAAACAAATTCCATGGTAGACTTATCTCTTAGAAATGAATGAACATGTGGGTGATGAAGGTATGGAAACAACAACTTGGTTATGCACCCATATTCATTTATTTGCTAGAGGATGGATAACCTTCATCTTTCAAACTGTAAAGGACAAAGTTAACATTCTTCATAGGAAGTGGTATTGGGACAACTTCATCTTGTCCCTTAAGAACACGATCCCTTTATTTGATCTCGTGAGAGAGAGGGATAACATCTAGTAATTGTGGATTAAGATACATTGTCTTCATTTGGAGTTGTGGTTAGAAAGTGCCCTTACCTTGATTGGTAGAAATATGGGAAGGATATTGGATATATATTAGAAAATCCAATCCTTGGATATGACTTTTCTGGCCAAGATTTGTGTTGAAATTAATTGACAAGATGGGCTCCCTGAAGGTATTCATATCTAGGTGGTGAATTATATATCCTATCGACATGATATAGATTATGTTAAGATTCCCTTAAAGATCTTTATTTGTCATATGTACGATTATTGTAGTTATACATACCCCAAGAAGGATATTATCCCAAATGATGAAGATGATGTTGAAGAATGGTTGAAGCTCAGGGATCAAACTACCAACCAATCAAAGGTTGAAAATATGAATATAAAGAACCCCTCTTTTTCTAAAGGTAAGGCAATCAATGAGGTGTCCATTTTTTTTATTCATGAAAAAATCTTACAATACATTTATAGAGATAAAGATCAATCTGCTATCCCTACAAAAATAATAAATAGGGAGGTTGAGTTAGAAGAGAAAAGTAGAGTCGTTGAAGGCCCTAGTGTTCCAACTACATTTACCCAAAATAATCCCTTAATTACCTTTGTGGATAGTTAAAACTTGTAGTAATAAATTAAGAAAAGAAGAATCCCTCTGTGGAGACACCCCATTAATGGATTTAGATACCATTGGGGAATACAAGGACCTTAATGTAGTGTATATTTGTTGTTCACATCAATATTTTCCTCATAATTGTCAGTATCTTAGGAAGTTAGTTACAAATGTTAACCTCAGTAAAGTAAAATCCCATTAGCATGTAGGATGTGTTAGATTATGGTAACTTTGGGATGTCCTCCATGACTCAGATGCCTTGCATGGAGGGACATTAGTACCATAGGCATCAGGATGGAGTAGAGAGTGAGATGCACTCTACTCAGTGGCATGAGCCCAGCAGGGGCTGCATGCAGAGCTTCAGGGGAGATTGACCCTTGCATGCATGAGTATTGCATAACCTGCCAGCATTCAGTGACTACATGAAAAAGTGACCTTTTGCATGCATGCATGCAAAAGTGACTTTTTGCATGCACCGGGAATTAGGGTTTTGGAAAAACTAATTCATCGGTGAGATTATTTATAGAGGAAGGGGGTCCCCAGATGGGGTTACTCAGTTGTATCATCAGAGAGAGATACTTCCAGAGTGAGGGGGACGAATCTGTGCATGTGGGGCGACTTTCTGAGATAGGGAGGAGTTGCTGCAGGAGCTAGGAAGGTCAGATCTGAGCCAGATCAGTAACCTTCAATTCCAGAGAGACCAGATCTCTAGTATTGTGAGCTGAGAGAGCTCCATAGTGTGATTACTGATTGTATTGGAGGCGGCCGAGTTTGCTTGGAGGAGGACGTTTTTGCTGAGGAGGAGAATCTCGTTGTGAGATGGATTGACCGAGTTGGAGTCCGAGACTTTCAGGATAGCCTTGCCTCGAGATTTGAGGAAGGTTAGAGACAATCAGAGCTCAGATATGTTGAGATTTGGGACAGTACGAGCATTTGAAATCCAGAGGAGGAGGGCGCACTTGTGCATGCAGAGAGGGCCGATTTCATCAGTGGGCAGTCTTCAGAGTGAGCATATCATAGCAGAGAGATCTAGAGAGGGCAGATCTATCAGAGGCATCGTCAGAGCACTCAGATCCAGTTTGACAGTTAGGGAATACTTCGCCAATGCATGCATTAGCTGGATGCATGCAAGTTAGAGGTTGTCGTGTTCATAGAGGGATTGAGTTATCGACTGTCTAAACATTCCCATTCATATCTGTGGTTGTAGAGGTCAGATCTATCATTTCAGTTAGTTGGTGGTCAGATCTAAGATAGATCTGCCAAATCTGTGATCAGGAGAGATTCTTGTTTACTGTGGGTTATACTTTCTTTAGTTGGGTGAGTATGGATACTGGTTTGAGAGTGGAGGACTGTTTGGATGGTGCCTCCAACTATAATGCATGGAGGGCATGCATTACTCTCTTGCTGAAAGAGAGTGAGTTATGGGATGTTGTGTACAACATGACAGCAAATCCCGTTACTGTTTCATCTGATGCCACTGCCAAAGCAATGTGTGAAAAGAAGAATATAAAGGCCTAGAGGATCCTGCTTGATGCGATCAAGGATCACCTTATTCCACATGTCTCTACCAAAGACAATGTGTATGAGATGTGGGATGCATTGACTAGTCTGTACCAGAGCTCAAATGAAGACAGGAAGATGTTTCTTAGAGAGAAGCCAAGAAGCATCAAGATGGGGAAGGATGAGAGCATGGTTACCTATCTCACCAAGATCTCTCAAGTAAGAGATGAGTTGGGAGCAGTCAGTGAGAAGGTAGAGGACAGTGAGCTAGTTCGGCAGGCCTTGAATGGTGTCTGTGGCATGGGCAGTATTTGTTCAGTCCATCATAGGTCATGAGAACCTTCCCAAGTGGGATCGACTGTGGGATGATTTCACATAGGAGGAGACCCGGAGAGGGTACATTCAAAGTTCAACTTCTGCCATTCCTGAGGAGGAGGATGTGGCTCTCGCGGCAGGCGGGAAGTAGAGGGGCAGACAGAAGAAGGATCTGAGCAAGATCAAGCATTTCTCCTGCAATGAGTATGGACATTATGCAGGACAATGTCCACATAAGAAGAAGGGGAAGCAGGCAAAGGATGAGAAGGTGGCAGCAGCAGAGGAGGTTGATGAGTTCTCTTCTTGTTTTGATAAGGAGTTCTCACTAGCCACAGTTCAGTCAGGACATGATAGTAGTCCACCTGAGATTTAGGCTGATTAGAGATGGAGAGTGGACATTACTCTCAACAGTCATATGACAGGAGTGCAAGATGCATTCCTGATCCTAGAGCATACGGCAGTACAGTTGACTCGGGATGGTCAGGGGGTTGACCATTTAGTTGCTGGTGTGGGTAGAGTGAGATTTCTGCTTGACCGTGGGGATCTCCTGGAGGTATCAGGAGTGTTCTTTGTTCCAGGACTGAGAGGGAGTTTTCTCTCAGTGGCAGCATTGGCAGCTGCAGGATTCCCTGTAGTGTTTCAGAGGGATCAGTTCTTCACCTATCCCATAAGAGTAGACCCAGTGTTGTTTGGTCACAGGATTGATGGTGAGTACTTGGTTCATGGACAACCTACTTCAGGCACATCCAGATGGCTGAGTGCATCCTCTTCAGATGCAGAGGGTGATGATGGGTGAGATGCTCACAGCAGAGATGAGGCCAGGAGGAGTGGGCCTGTTCAGCATATGGGTGAGCGAGAGGCTCGCCATGATGAGGATCAGGGAAGTGATTGCGGAGTTTCAATGGATGAGCGAGATGCTCATGTTAGTGATGAGTCACGGGAGGTTGAGCCATTGGGCTCATATCAGATGGATGAGCATGCTACTCATTTAGGCACCAGCCAGAGAGTGAGCTGGTATGACATGGTTGAGATGGACTTGGCTCTGGAGAGAGCTCAGTTAGTTCAGTCAGTTCAGAGATAGAGGGAGTTGAATTACAGAGCTAAGTCAACTCAGGGTCATAGGTAGATGATCTACAGAGTAGTAGATCCACTTGACAGAGGTCTTTAGAGTTGGTTACAGCAGCAGAGACTCAAAGGGAGTCTGAGTCATAGTGTAGTGACAGAGTTAGCAGTGGTTGACAGAGGGGCTTCTTTCGAAGCCACATAGATGGAGATTGATCAGGGTGGTTCAGTTCAGAGTGCAGCAGTGATAGGAAGATTAGTTAGATCAGTGTCAGCTACAGAGGACTTGTTGGATCCAGGTATCCATTGTAGGACTTCCCTCGTTAAGAGGGAGTGTTAGATTATGGTAACTTCGGGATGTCCTCCATGAGTTAGATGCCTTGCATGGAGGGACATTAGTACCATATGCATTAGGATGGAATAGAGAGTGAGATGCACTCTACTCAGTGGCATGAGCCCAGCAGGAGCTGCATGTGGAGCTTCAGGGGAGATTGACCCTTGCATGCATGAGTATTGCATGACCTGCCAGCATTCAGTGATTGCATGCAAAAATGACCTTTTGCATGCACTGAGAATTAGGGTTTTGGCAAACCTAATTCATCGGTGAGATTATTTATAGAGGCAGGGGGTCCCCCGATGGGGTTACTCAGTTGTATCATCAGAGAGAGATACTGCCAAAGTGAGGGGGATGAATCTGTCCATGTGGGGCAACTTTCTGAGATAGGGAGGAGTTGCTGCAGGAGCTAGAAAGGTTAGATCTGAGCTAGATCAGTGACCTTCAGTTCCAGAGAGACCAGATCTCCAGTACTGTGATCTGAGTGAGCTCCATAGTGTGATTACTGATTATATTGGAGGAGGCTGAGTTTTCTTGGAGGAGGATGTTTTTCCCGAGGAGGAGAAGCTCGTTGTGAGATGGATTGACCGATTTGGAGTTCGAGACTTTCAGGATAGCCTTGCCTCGAGATTTGAGGAAGGTTAGAGACGATTGGAGCTCAGATCTGTTGAGATCTAGGGCAGTATGAGAATTTGACATCCAGAGGAGGGCGCACTTGTGCATGCAGAGAGGGCTGATTTCATCAGTGGGTAGTCTTCAGAGTGAGTAGATTAGAGCAGAGAGATCTAGAGAGGGCAGATCTATTAGAGGCACCATCAGAGCACTCAGATCCAGTTTTATAGTTAGGGCATACTTCGTCAGTGCATGCATCAGTTGGATGCATGCAAGTTAGAGGTTTTCCTGTTCAAAGAGGGATTGAGTTACTGACTGAGGTAATTCTGTATTGTACTGTCTTTTATACTTCTATATGCTTTGGGATTGAGAGAGAAGATAGCCCCCTAGTTAGCTGGTTTTTCCCGAAAGGGTTCCAAGGTATATCTATTGTCTATGCTGTTGATTGCATGTATCTGTTAGTTGGTAGATGCAGATCTAGTGGTTGAGTCTATGTTGTTATGTGTATGTACTAACATTGAGATTCATACTACTTGAGGTCTCAGATTGATCTAGAGGGAGTAGTGATCTCTGGATCTATATATATTTACAGGATGAACCCTTATGAAGGGGGAAATAAACACCCCTAAAAAGGATGTACAATGCATAGATAGTATCAACACCTAAGTTGCGAAGAAACTTGGGTATAGGGACGGGGACAAGGATAGGAGCTAGGGTAGGGACGCCACTTTTTGAAACATGGGACTTAGGTACTGTTATCACTCTAGGAAGCTCTCCTAGGTTGTATTTCAGAGATGCTTGGTAACTTAAACTTATCTTAAATGATGGGGTTTGTTTGGATCAAGTTGGATGACTAAGATCAAAACTCACACACTCAGAACACACATAGAGACGCTCAGGTAGACAAGGCTTTGACTACTGCTGTTCAGAGGGTTGATAAAAGATTAATGGGAGTGAATCCTTATCGTGTCAGCAGACTCATACACAGAAATATGTATATAAATGGCTAATCACAACAAATAAATAACATGTATGTTCAGTTCTCAATACAAAGACAGGATTACAACTATCTGGCATAAACAAATGAACATGCACGAAATAAACCATCTACTGCGAGTACAAGAATATAAGACAGAAAATCTGAAAGAAAATAGTAAAAGAATCTTTTATTACTGAGAAGTCACTGAAAGTCTGAGAATACAAATATCAATAAGTCTCTCCAAAATTGAATTCACGTTCTATTTTAGTTCCGAGCTTTATAGCCATTACAAAGTTTTTTCAGATCCCAAAGATGGATCGAATATGCTAAAAATAACAACTAAGAACAGTTAATGAAAGGTATGACAGTGTATTCTGATCAAAAACTGATTCTTGTTGATACACCTATGCGTGACAGATGAAACGAGCCTATGGGGGCTGGAGGACGAGTTGAAACTGCTGCCTGCAAAAACCTGTAGGCGTCTTTTCTAAAAATAGGTAGGAATATTCCACTATTAATATTGCTGGCACTCTCAGTCTGGGATCAGAGGTGATCATGATGCAATTGAACGCTTATCAATCCCCTGCAAAACGCCTTTAAGATGCTCGGACCAACAAAAAATGGGTTTGATGCCCAAAGACAGACCTCTGCGTTTTCCATATTTTCGATAGCTAACAAAACCGAGGCTTGGAGGTGATAAGCAACCGAAAGCCTGGTATTCGGTGGTTAATGAATTAGATCTACACTTTGCCTAAACCACCAAATTGCTTCAGAGCGTTGGAAACCTTTATCTCTTTTTGGTATCTGGGAGGGCTATGCCTACATGTTGTAAACCACCAAATAGGGATTCGGCAGCTAATGAACAGCTCCTATGTTTTCCCAAGCTGCCGAAAACGGTGTATGATCCAACCTGTAAAAAATTTAGCAAAACTATGTTTTTGTCCCCTGCTACCTGGATTCCTCTTCCACCTGGGCCAAAACCAGAGGGTCAGCAAATTTGATTGCAGTTGTTGCCAGGGTGTCGAGGTCTGACTGTACCTTGGGTTGAGGCCTCTGAATTTTTTCCTTACCCTCCAGGGACTCAACCTTCCTCCTTAGCTTGATGTTTTCTCTGATCAGTCTAATGTTTCTCCCTCTCATTTTGCCATGTTTTTTGGTCAATCCCTGAAAAGACACATAAAGCTCATTATATCTTTTAGTCAGCCTCTCATTTTTCTCCTTAATGACCCTTTGGAGTATCTCGCATTCATACGCCTGTTGGAGGAGTCGATTGATTTTCTATGAGGCAGAAATATTTGTGTTATGAATTGATCCCTCAGCTACCTGCTGACCTTGTTCCTCCACAGGTGTAGGAGAGGGAAAATTAACATACGCATTCTCCTGTTCCATCACGGATGGGGCTGCTTCTTGGGGTTCCTGTTCCGTCACCACCTCCTCTTTTTCTGCTCCAGCTTCTTGCAATTCATCCTCCTCAGAATCGGTGTATGGGAGGTTCAAAAGATTAGTACTCCTTGAAGGGGTCTCTTCTGAAACAACTCTCTCTTCCTCAGCCTTATATTTAAATGCCAGTTTCCTTTTGGATTTCTTCACCTTTGGATCTGAGGAAAGGGGTTTGGTTTGAATTAAGGGAATAGCCTTCCTCTTCCTTTTCCCACTTCTGGGGGTGGAAGACTTCTTTCCATCCTCCGGCTGTAATTATGTTTCGAGCCCACTCCAGAAAAGGAAGAAATCCCATTTCATGCCCTTCCTTTGCAAAAATTCAGAGACCATGAGCTTGATCAGACCGTGGTGGTACAACTTGCTAGCAATTTTGGTTGGTTGGGCTTTGACCTGATGTGCCATTTTAGTCAGGCTCTTGTGGAGGAAAAAGGGGAGATTTAAGGGACTCTTGCCTGTGAAGTGATCCAATAGTTTAAAATGGTAGATCAACACCTTGTTATACCTGCCCTCATAGGTTATATAACCCAAGATTGACTTCAACAGAAGCTGCCATCTATCCTCCAGATATGCCATAGGCATGTCTTTCTTCCACACCAAGTTTTCATGCTTAGGTTTCAGATAGGATCACAATTCAAACTCCTTTGCGACAGTGGTATTAAACCAGTTTTCTCCGGTTGTTGGAAGTTCTGTTACCTGGGCTATGAGGGCCTCATCCACCTGGAATTCCTCCTTGCCTATCACAACCTTAGTGCTGTCAAACATGAGGGAAAAAGCTTCGGCCACCTGTTGATGAGAACCCTGAAGTTTTTTGCAGAAGTTATAGTAGTCGACATTTTTGAACAATTGGCATACCTCGAGGTGCGCCTCTAGGTAGAAGATGTCGTTCAACTCCTTCCTCAAAACTGCCCCTCCTCCTTTCTTCATTGATAACTTGCTTGCTAGCCTTGTTGCTAAACTTGAGACTGAGGGAGAGACGGGAAATCAGACAGAAAATGCGTTCGATCGACGTGGTGAGGGTGAAAGAGGAAGGGTGGTGTGGATTTTCGGGAACTGATTCCGAGGGGTATGAAAAGGTGGATAATCATGAGGGCGTAATGATAGCTATTGCAGCATGATTGTACCGGAGGAACGAATTTTTAGAAATGCTGGTATGCAGAGAGGAAGCGAGGTCCATCTGGTCAGAGTCATGGTGGTGGCATCCGGCCTCGCCTTGGGGTAAAACGTGCTTTCGCTGAAAAGACCCTTTCGGCGACTAAGACATGATGGATTCCTTGTATTATGACCAAACCCCCCGATTTGACGCTTCCACTGATCAGCGCCAACTCCTTTTCGACAGCCGAAAATCTGCCTTTAACCCGGTATGCTGCCGAAAAACAACTTTCGCCAATGCTTTTTTGCTTTCGGTGGCTGTAGAAAATCCAACCCTTTGGATGGAAAGCTATGAAAAGTATCCGCCCTTTCGGTGGCTAATGAACACCGTCGTGTTTTCCCAAACCCCTGAAATGGCCTCATGGACTGCAAACATAACTTTGCTTTTCGACAGCTATGGAAGGTTCCAAACTTGCACTGCAAACTACAGAAAGTGTCTAACTTTTGGTGGCTAATGAACACCATCATATTCACCCAAGCCACTGAAAACTGTCCCACAACTCACGCTGTAATTTTTCCCTTTCGGTAGTTGGAGCGTATTGTTTTTCACACAGTAAGCCACCGAAAACAGGGTTTTCGGTAGCTAATGAACCATTGCCAGGCCCGCCTAAGCTACCGAAACCTGAAATTTGCCTTTTGAAGGAGAGCTAGCTTTAAACAGTTATTTCAGACTTCGTTACCTTCCTCAACCTATCAGACAAGAACTTAAACACACGCGAAAAACAAAAATTAAAGACTTCCTATCACCTAGACATCATGACTAGTCTATGTTTATTGAGGAGATAACAGGTACGTTGGGGGTACTATATATATAATTTTTTATAATTATAAATTTATAAATTATAATACATAAGAAATTTATATCATTTTCATTGTACATATATATTCATGTGCAACCATATGAATTCACACCATTATACAAAAATATGCAAAGTTTCTCATGTATATAGAAAATAATTACATATCAAAATACAACAAATAAATACATATCAAAATCCTTGCCTATATTGGGATCTTATTCATCAACAACACCCCGTGCCCCCTCCTTTGTGATCTAATCCTTGCCTCTACCTTGAATCTTGAAGTTGGTCCTCCAAGGACATTAGTCAACACCCTACAGTTTTGATGAAACTTTCTAATCCAAGTGTTAAAATAAGGTAGAAAAAGCTTCCCATGTTTGATAAGTTATTTTGATTGAGTGAAGGGTACAATTTTGTTAAGGTCACGACATAGGAGTTCAACAATAAGCAATATCAACATCAAGGTACATAGAGAGGTTGATGTGCTTGATTAAATGCTAATCCCATATCCCCATACGTGATAGATTCTAGTGGAAATGTTGCAATCCTAAAAATTATTAATTTTGTTGAATTCTGAATGGGATCTAAAATTATACTTTTTGCATATGAAGTCTAATAAGGTTGAAACCACTGGCAAACATCCTGAAACAATTAATGGTAATGTCAAAAATTTAAGTAAAAGGATAGAAAATGAAATATAAGGAGAGTGTCACTTTTACTTTAAGAATTTAATATTGCCATTTAATATACTAACTTTAATGTCACTTGTTTAAAAACGGTCGGGATTTTACCAAATTGGTCCCTAGGCATCCCCAAAATAGGGGTACCCTGTACAAAATTAGTTCCTGGCCATTCCCAAGCATCCCCAAAATAGGGGTACTTGGTCCCCTCTGCAATCAATGTCCCTGGAATTTGTGACAAACATCTCATGTACTTCGGCCAAGTTTCAGGCATAGAAAGGTATGTGGGTACAAGGTATCTTATATGTGGGTATGGGTATTTGATACAGGTACACATACCCTATCCCTAGGTATCAGAACCCATGATACTTAGATCAGCACTATGCACTCATCCTATGAATATTTTATCCTTCCTGAAAGTAAAAAAATACATTTGAATATCTTCAAAGAAAAATGGATAGCAGTGGAGGAGGGAGCAGTAGTGGGAGGTATAATGAAAATGGCTAAAGGCTAGATGGATGTTGGTAAAATATATTACCTATCCCAAGCAAAGAAACAATTAGACATGGAATTTTTATTAGGCAAGAAAATGACTATCCATGGGGTCCTTAGAGCGGGAAAATCCTTCTCAAAGGGTAAAAAATGATCGTGATTTCTTATAACAAAAGAGGTTTAGGGAGCACCTATAAAAGAAACTCTTTGAAGAGAATAGTAGTGGAAAATAAAATAGAGGTTATTTTGATTCAAGAAACAATTAGGTAGGTCAATAAGGTAAAACATATGTTAATGTCTACACTTCTTGGGTGGAGTTTTGAAGCTCCTAATGCATAAAAAAAATTGGGGGCTTGCGGGTAGGGTGGTGGAATACCTTTCAGTTTAGAAGTGTCTCCTTTTTATATACTGCCATCAGATTGCTTCAACAATAGTTTGACTATGTCCAAAGGGTGCCTCAGATTTCTTCTTAGGGAAGTCACGTTAAAAAAGAAGTCCACCACAATTCCAACAACCACCTAAAGGATAGGGTTTTAGGGATTTGATTGTTCTAGCAAGAGTCTATGTTGTACTTTGAGCCAATCCTTGGGAATGAACACCACTTTGAAGATAAATTTCCTTAGGTTATAAATTTGTTTGCACTTCAAAACAATTTCCCCTTGGGGTCTTCATGGTGCTTAGAAAAATAAGATTTGGAACTACCTCCATGAACTCCACCATTAGAGGATTTGTTGAAATATTGTAACTTCAAAGAATATTATATTTGTATTTCCAGAGATGGTACATTCCTCCGTTGTGACCTTAATGTATATCCGGAGATGTTTATTCCTCCGAGAGAATGTGGTAACTAGGGTTATTAGATCTCCCATGTGAGGTCGGCCCTGAGTTTATTATTTGAGGGTTATTAGACTCTCTAGGGAGAGGTCGACCCCATTAGGGTAAAAGGTCAGTTGGGAGATGAGTATAAGTAGAGGAGGATGTTCCTCACTTATCTCACTCATTCACTCACTTAGGAGTAGCGCACAAGTGAGAGAGAGGTCTGCATAGGAGGAGGAGGAGCTATTGTTTTGGTTTCTACATCTTGTATTTGGTTGATCATCTATATTGAGGAAAGCTTTGCTGGGTTTTCTACCCCATGAGGGTTTCCCAGGGTAAATCCTTGTCTATCTTGTGATTGTTTTTCTTTCAATGATCTTGCTAGTCAAATTAGTATAAACTTAACATGGATCTATAAGAAGAAGATGCAGAAGAGTATGTTCTATTCTCTGCACTCTCTAGATCTATAACACCTGGAGAAGATACATGGCTTATTGATAGTGGTGCTTCAAAGCACATGACTAGACAAAAGACAACTCTTTCAAAACTAGAAGAGAAGACCTCCCCACAGAAAGTGTCATTAGGAGATGACTATCAATATCTCATTAAGGGAATTGGTGAAGCAAACTACAAGCTTGATTCTGGAACCCCCATGAAGATGAAGGAAATATTGTATGTACCAGGATTGAAGAAGAACTTGCTTTCCATCTTAGCATTGGATAAGAAAGGTTATAGGGTTGCATTCATTGATGGACAAGTATTAATGTGGTCCAAAGGTAAATCTATTAAGGATGCAATTGTCATTGGTGAAGAGGAAGGAGGTCTGTACAAGCTCAAGGGCCATCCAGAAGCTTCCCTTGTACATGAAGCCACTAGCCCAAATGAGCTATGGCATAGGAGGCTTGCTCACATTAATTACAAGGCACTACCTCATGTAAGCAAGGTAGTTATAGGTCTTCTAGACTTAAAGATTGATCATGATGGCACATGCAAAGGATGTGCAAAAGGGAAGAATATCAAGAACCCATTTCCAAAGAGTGAAAAAAAGACTAAGAGTACCTTGGAGTTAATTCATTCAGATGTATCTGGACCAATGCCCTCCACATCTTTGAGTGGATATGAATACTATATCACATTTATTGATGACTATTCAAAGAAGACTTGGATATACTTTCTAAAAGGAAAGAATGAAGTCTTCGGAAAGTTCAAGGAGTTCAAAGCCTTGATAGAGAATCATTCAGAAAAAAAAAAAAAAATCAAAATACTCAGGACAGATAATGGTGGAGAATATACTTCAAAGGACTTTGAAGACTTCTGTAAGGAAGCTGGAATCAAGAGGGAGCTAACCACTCCCTACAATCCCCAACAAAATGGTGTTGCGGAAAGAAAGAATAGAACCATGATGGAAGTTGTAAAGACAATGATACATGATCATGACCTACCTATGTATCTATGGGTTGAAGTAGCTAGGACAGTAGTCTATGTGCAAAATAGACTATCTCACAGTGCTCTTGATTTCAAGACTCCAGAAGAAGTGTTCACAAGAAAGAAGCCTGAGGTAAGTCACCTCAAGATATTTGGATGTCCAATGTACATTCACATTACAAAAGAAAAGAGGACCAAGTTAGATCCTTCTGGGAAGAAGGGAATATTTGTTGGATATTGTGAAGCATCCAAAGCATTCAGAATTTACATCCCAGGTTTTCATCATATGGAAATAAGTAGGGATGTGACATTTGATGAAGAAGCAGCTCTCAAGAGATCTAGGAAGTGCCAGTATGAAGAAGTATATGAAGAAGATGCACCTCCCAGAACTATAGAGACTGTGCCCATCCCTGAAGATGTAACACCTGAAGACCATGATATGATAGAACCACAAGAACCCCCCCTTTCAAACATTTCAAGGAAAAGAAAGCCAGCATGGGCAAGAGATATTATACTAGGAGCAGAAAAGTATGGAGCTCCTGAAGGCTCCACTAGAGTAAGCAAGAAACCAAAGCCATTCTCCAACTATATGGCTTTGATGTGTGATCTTATAGATCAAGAACCTACTAGTTATGAAGAGGCAGTTCATAAGAAAGAATGGGTAGAGGCAATGACAGAGGAATACCAGTCAATACTGAAGAATGATGTTTGGGATATAGTTCCCAAGCCAAAAGATAAAAGTGTGGTATCCTCCAAATGGATATACAAAATAAAGCATGCTGCGGATGGTAGCATTGAAAAATATAAAGCAAGATTTGTGGCCAGAGGATTCTCTCAGAAAGAGGGAATTGACTATGAAGAAACATTTGCACCAGTTGCAAGATACACTTCCATTAGAACCATCATGGCACTTGCATCCATGATGAAATGGAATTTACACTAGATGGATGTAAAGACAGCCTTCCTAAATGGTGTGATTGAGGAAGAAGTGTACATAGAACAACCTCAAGGATTTGAGGTGGAAGATGGAAGAACCCATGTATGCAAACTGAAGAAGGCCTTGTATGGGTTGAAGCAAGCTCCCAGAGCTTGGTATGGAAGAATTGACAGTTTCTTGACAAACTTGGGCTTTACCAAAAGCAAAGTTGATCCTAATATTTATCTCAAGGTTATGAATGATGAACCTATCATATTGTTGCTATATGTGGATGATCTATTTCTGACTGGAAATGAGAAACATATTATCGAGTGTAAGAAGAAGCTCTCATCAGAATTTGAGATGAAAGATCTCAGATTGATGCACTACTTCCTAGGTCTGGAAGTATGGCAAGGACCAGATGGAATCTTTCTCAACCAAGGTAAGTATGCTATGGGAATCTTGAAAAGATTCAATACGTTGGAATGCAAAGCCATGGCCACTCCCATGAATTCCAACTTAAAGCTATTAGTTGATGACCCTTCATAGTTAGTGGATGTGACTCTGTACAGACAGATTATTGGGTCATTAATGTATTTGACGAATACCAGGCCAGACATATGCTTTGCGGTGAACACTCTGAGTGAGTATCTAGTGGAACCTAGACGAGTTCACCTAATTGCTGCAAAACATGTGATGAGGTACCTAAAGGGTACGATAGATTTTGGTCTCTATTATCGTAGATATCATGACTTCAGATTGTATAGCTACACAGATGTTGATTGGGCAGGAAGTGTATCAGAGAGGAAGAGTACATTGGGTGGATGTTATTATCTGGGATCTGCCATGATCTCATGGTTTAGTAGAAAGCAGTCAAGTGTGGCTCTCAACACAACTGAAGTAGAATATATAACTGCCTGCTCTGCTAGCTGTGAAGCGGTATGGCTTCGAAAGTTGTTATCAGGATTGTTTGACTTAGATATGGACCCCACTATGATCTTGTGTGACAACCAGAGTTGTATCAAAATGAGAGAGAATCCAGTATTCCATGATAAGTCAAAGCACATAGAGATCCGATATTTCTATATACGAGATATGGAGGAGAAAGGAGCTATAAAGCTCGAGTATGTAGGCACTGATGAACAAGTTGCTGATGTATTGACCAAACCTCTGTCTCGAGTAAAGTTTGAGTATTTTCGAGACAAGCTTGGTGTAGTTCAGAAGGACCCTCCTCAAAAGGGGGAGTGATATGGTTGGTGATAATATTTGGATACTGGTATCGATATGGATACCTGTATGGATGATGAGATTACCCATATGAATATGGATATTTATATTAGTGTGAATACTTATATTGATGATATTTGTATTGATATGGATACTTATATTACTTGTATGGATACTTGTATTGGTGTGGATACTTGTATTGATGATGTGGATACTTGTATTGATGATATGGATACTTGTATTGGTGTGGATACTTGTATTGATGATGTGGATACTTGCATTGATGATATGGATGCTTTTATTGGTGTGGATACTTGTATTGGTGTGGATACTTGTATTGATGATATGGATACCTGTATTGATGAGGATATTGTATCGATGATGAGGCTACCTGTTCCAACGATGAGGTTGATGATGAGGTTGCATGTTCCGACGATGAGGTCGATGAAATGGTCCGTATACTTTGTCTAAGTAGATGATAAGAGGATTGTATCATCCGTGGACTTTAGTCCTAAAGTGATCCGCAGACAGATGTCGCCGAGAGTAAGAGGATTGTATCATCCGTGGAATTTAGTCCTAAAGTGATCCGCAGACAGATGTCTCCGAGAGTAAGAGGATTGTATCATCCGTGGACTTCAGTCCTAAAGTGATCCGCAGACAGATGTCTCCGAGAGTGAGTGGATTGTATCATTCTTGGACTTTAGTCCTAAAGTGAGCCACAAATAGATGTCTCCGAGAGTGAGGGGATTGTATCATCCTTGGACTTCAGTCCTAAAGTGAGCCGCAAACAGATGTCTCCGAGAGTGAAAGGATTGTATCATCCCTGGATCTCAGTCCTAAATTGATCCACAGACAGATGTCTCCGAGAGTGAGGGGATTGTATCGTCCCTGGACTTCGGTCCTTGAATTGATCCATAGACATATGTCTCCGAGAAGTGGTCCTTAGACTTTGTCTAAGTTGACAAGTGGACTGCATCGTCCCTAGACATGATATGGTGTCTTAAATAGAACATGTGTGTTGCGGGGTGTGCTGCTATTGTGTTGTTGATCGAGAGGATCCAGTTGATGACGATGATGCTGATCGTGATGGTCTAGATGACGATGCTGTGATCGTGATGGTCTAGATGATGATGTTGTTGACTGTGAGGATCAGATGATGATATTGATCGGTAGATCCAGACGATGAGGCTGTTGATCAAGACATCCAGATGATGATGTTGTAGCTGATCAAGTGCTGCAGAAGATGAAGACTCAATACTGATAATGTTGATGTTCCAGTATTGATTATGTTCCAGTAACTGTCTGAGTTACTGATGATGATGTGTAAAGAAAGGTTCCAATGATTTATAGATGTATCATATATAATGTAGTCGATGACTCCTTGCTCCTGCAGATGATGTTATAATATCCTTCTCGTTAAGGGGGAGTGTTGAAATATTGTAACTTCAAAGAATATTATATTTGTATTTCTGGAGATGGTACATTCCTCCATTGTGACCTTATTGTATATCCGGAGATGTTTATTCCTCCGAGAGAATGTGGTAACTAGGGTTATTAGATCTCCCATGTGAGGTCGGCCTTGAGTTTATTATTTGAGGGTTATTAGACTCTCCAGGGAGAGGTCGGCCCCATTAGGGTAAAAGGTCAGTCGGGAGATGAGTATAAGTAGAGGAGGATGTTCCTCACTCATCTCACTCATTCACTCACTTAGGAGTAGCGCACAAGTGAGAGAGAGGTCTGCATAGGAGGAGGAGGAGCTCTTGTTTTGGTTTCTACATCTTGTATTTGGTTGATCATCTATATTGAGGAAAGCTTTTTTGGGTTTTCTACCCCATGAGGGTTTCCCAGGGTAAATCCTTGTCTATCTTGTGATTATGTTTCTTTCAGTGATCTCGCTAGTCAAATTAGTATAAACTTAACAAGATTTACCATAGAAAAAAGAACTAGGAGGTTTCGATGGTTTCATGACATATTTTTCTTCACACTTTCCGAGAAACTATTCCTCATAAATAAAATCCCTTTGCATTGCTTCATGCAAGATTTTGGATATCAATATACAAAATTTTTTCTTTATGGAAAGATTCAACTCATAAAGGAACTTGTTCACCTTTGCATTCAAAAGCGGAGCATACCTCAACAATTACATGAACCGAGTCTTATATTCAACATTGTCTTGGTCCCTTGCTTTACTTCATGAAATTTATTTAACTTTCATTTCAAGTTCTCTTTAGAAAGATACTTTTGATGAAAATGTTCCTGAAATTGATCCCATGTCATAGTGGAGGTGTTCCACCCCAATTGCAGTTCTAGAGTTCACCACAACAAGTAAATTTCCTTTACTTGATAGATGGCCAACTTGGTTTTTCAATCACTAGAGTAATTTCATAGAGCAAAGCATAGGTTCATGTTTTCAAACCATGCTTCCACCACCTCTCCTTTTGGTATCCCTTTGAATAATGGAAACCTCACTTTTTCCAATTATCTATACAAATCATCTTCCGGTTGAGGATCATGCCTCACCCCCTGAGTAGAGGTACTAGCCATAGAAGCATTACCTCTAGGTTGATCAAACAATGCCTCAGTCATTCTTTGAAAATACCACATAACATCTCTCACTTCTCTAATAGACATCTGGTCCGATTCACCACCTGAAGGAGGATGTGGTGAAGGAGGTGGAGGAGGATTCTTTCCTCTCCTTGGCCTCACCATTGTATCTCTAATAAAACAATCAAAACATTAAAACATATTGTTATTCCAAAAAAAAATGACTTTCAACCAATCAATCTTAAAAGCAAGTGTGCATGCCTAAGGCCTAGTGGTGAAATTGGATTTGATATGGCATGTAGTGTCATTCCTTTCTCCCCTATTATTACCAAGGGATATCTCTCCTATTTATACGCTTTCCCCAATTTAACACATGCATAATTCATTTAAAAAAATCAATAACAATAGTATTAATTATCCCCTTAGGTGTCCTCATAATATTTTTTCTTAATATCTAATTTCTCAAAATTTAGAATTCCTCTTTTTGTAGTTAAATAATATTACTTGAAGTTTCCCCTCCCAAGTGGGTGAATAAATTCTAGATTGGAATCTGGAAGAACTGGTCATTGGGGGAGTAAGGATTCCACACCCTTACTGTGTGCACAAATAATGTTCATGAAATATGGACTCCACATCCCTGTCTCCATGACATAAGTGCTTATCTCACATATTATGCAAAGAGAGATTCCATGCCGCTATAAATAAATGGTTGTGTCCCACACCCATAAGTTGGCAAGTTGGAAACGTGCTACCCTGTGACCTGTACATACACAAAAATTCACATAAGGATATAAATTGAATATTAGAACTATATTAGTTCAATCATATGTTCCCGTCCACGGGTCTTATTTCCGAAACATCATGCTTCATCTTTATACTTAATTGAAATCTTCAAAATTGGGTTAATGGACTTTCACAATCCTTCATGGTTCCATACCAACCAACAAGTCTAAGATTCCCTACCACAACTTACACTAGTTCATGACATTAGTATTTTTCAATATTATCAACAATTTGTCCAAGACCTAATCTAGAAATCATGAGTTATAAATCTATATAGTAATCCATCCATGATTCAATCATAAAATACTATCTCATCCAACACATACAATTCACCACAACCTATCCATGGACATCGATAAATAATGTATACACATATGTAGGAATATAATCAATAATATGTATACAACATCATATAGGGCTCCTCCCTATCCTAGATATGTACCATCACACATCAAAATATAAAATTTATGTAGCTGATGATTATGCCCTCATGGTCGCTGGAAGAAGAGATGTTGAATGTTGACATGGTAGAATATCCAATATCTATCATGTGCTTAGCTTGAGCATAAATTTGTTGTCTGTTGCTCAACTCACCGAGACTGGAAAGATTGTTGAATTTTGGTTAGATCATTTTAATGTAAAGGATCTAAGGTATGGGGGGATGTTTTCTATAGGCTATCTAGATCCTGTTGTCACATCCATAGTAGCAGGGCTACCATGATTGTAGATCAGTTTCCAATATATTTTTGAGCCAGTCCTTTTGCCATGAGATGCATGAGATCGGTACATGATGAGAATCCATTCTATGATCACTCATATCTTCAGCAAACCCAGAGCAGATATCTCCGGCCTTATGCCATGACTGAGCCTCATGAACTCAGATTTGATGACTAAGGTGGACATTTTATTCCATTAGAGCAGTGTGATGATAGTGCCTAGAGTTATATAGAAGTAGTGTTCTAATGACAGTGGATGGTTTAGGTGATGGATACACATATATCACCCAACATGTATATGGTTGTACTTTGGATATTCATGTTGTGTTCTTTTACTTATCTTGGTATCTTGACTAGGTATTTAGTGGTCATGATTTGACGATATATCTATGTGGTTATTGATTGTCTGTCTAGAGTACAAGTGGTTTGAATTGCTTGGAATTAAAATTTCTCGTGTATACTCGTTGGTCTCACCCTCTTAGTAGTTATGGACTTCATCATTCCCACCAGTTATGGCATCATCAATCATTTCTCTGTCCATCTGTTACCTTCCAAGTTTGGTTTCATCCCGACTTACACCTTGAATAGTAGTCTCGAGGACCTCCCCCACCTAGACCTCTGTGTTGGATAGATTCCTTGTTTACATTATGTCTCAGATCTGGAGTATGTGATTTTAGTCACAGTGATTGTTCTCCTCTAGTCCTCAAACCCAAGTATTCCTACAAACAGTGTTTCTAAACACTAGAGCATTGGATCTTAAATGCTATATCTAAAGGAATGCTAAGTCATCAAAAACAATGTTGCTAAATGCTACTGCTTATATCTATATTAACTAGTTAGTGGCCAAAGGACGAGCACTCATACTTGTTTAATCTAAGGCCTTTTTCACCTACATGGCAATAAGGTGGTCACTCCATCGCACCTATGGACAGTGGTGGGCAATGGAGGTCATACTGAGTCATATCTGAAGCCCAGAAGGCTTTTGGGGTACCTGATTTTGGAGGTTGTCTAGTGAAAATATTTTAAGTGAAATAAATGATAATTCTCAAGTGAGAAAAACTGACAAAGAAATAAATTGCTTAAAGGTTGCTTGTCTAGAGTCTATTGGAAGCATTCTCATTACTCTACCCATTTGTGAGACATCGCCATCCCCCGTGTTATTTTCTATCCAGCATATGTATAGGTGGTTCCACTGGTTCCTTCATCCGAGAGATTGTAGTGTTGAGGTTGTCAAGTCTTTCCCCTATCCTAGCCTTTGTTTTTCTTCCCTCACCCATGGTTAGCAAATTGTTACAGTTTGTAAACGAGTATACACTTGAGATTCCTGTTTATAGTGGCTAGCTACTTTGATCTAGACTTATCTTAGTTATATTATTTACATGCTTTTGCCAGTTATACATCATCATATGCTTTAGTTTAGCTATTGATATAATTGAAGGAGAATATAAATTTTGAGGTCAAAAAAGGGCCTCAAAACAAAGAAAATGTACTATAAAATACAACCAATCACATTCTAGTAGATGACATCATCCCCCTTGGTGAGGTGGCATTGCATGAGTTAAGAATGCTTATTTGTCAAATTTTCTATGGTGGATGAAAACACATAGTTAACCAAGGTAGTGGTGTAAGTACTTTTAAGTCATAAAGTAAAGTACTCATAATGATAGTCTTTTCATAAAATAATATTATTGTCATTTTCAAGTAAAGTACTCATAATGAATGTCTTTTCACACTTTCACATAAAATAATATTATTGTCATTTTCAAGTGAAGTACTCTTAATTCATAAAGAAAGTCCTTTCACATTTTTTTATAAAATAATACATTATCATTTTTATGTTTTTAATTTTAAATTATATATTCACTCCATTCTATTTAATAACATAATGTCAAACTAATAAAGAATAATAATAGATTTAATAAATAATAATAATAATAATAATGCAATGTGGATTATAATACTATTATTGACATTTTACATGTAAATAAATTCTCAATGAAATTACATTATTAAATTCATGAGAAAAGTACTAAATATAAAAAGTCAACATAAAATTTAAAAAAAAGCTCTTAAAAATGTTTTTTATTATTTAATTTCATTTGCAAGTTCAAGACAAATAAATGTTAAAGGACAATACATTTTTTGGAATTTACAATGAATCTTAGTCACATCAATGTAGACTTATTTTATTAATTTTCTTTCTAGTGAATTTTGAAAAGTAACTCAACCATGGTTATTTATATTGTGCATAGAAAATAGTGTGGGAGGTGACTTGTCATATATACCTACCCCATAAAACCCCCAATTCATAATATTTTAATATATCTCATATTTTTGTAGTACATCTCTTAGGAGGCCCTTTTTTGACCTCAAAATCTCTCTAATGATCATAACCATTTGTACTTGCAACAACATTTATTCATGGTTTGGATCATTATTTTGATCATTTTTTACTCAGTCAACCCAATTTGACCAAGTCAACCGTAGGGTCTGGGATGAGTTTGGGCAGACAATGTTCGAGATGGATTATTCATGGCCCATATGTGTCCATTAGATGGTTCCATGCCTCAAACAACAGTTTCAGATGGTGGTTTGATGGATTTTTATGATTATTATTATTTACATGCCATTATTTTATTATTCCAGGCATGGATGAGCTTACAGAGCTATCACTTTATGGTCACATGGTGTATGAGTACTCATTCTCAGTGTATTTGGGCATTCTGAGTCCATTGGTGCACTTGGTTATTAGTTCCGGGTAGTTTCAGATGATGATATGGTCAGATTACCACTTTATTGCATTTTGCCATTCAGAAATGGCATGTCCAGCACTTTCATTAAGCATGCACGTTCTCCTAGGGCACTATAGAGGGAGATGGGGGTCCAACAAGTTGTTATTACCATGTTACCCCATCCCTAGACAATTTGGTGTAGTCAGATTTGTGTCCGGGACACTTGGCAGAGAGCTACAGGCATTTTTGTATTTTCAGAGGTGGTTTTTTGACAATAGAATGACTCATTGAGGAAATCAATTTGGCTTAGTGGGGCAAGGAAATTGCATGATATTGGTCTGGGATATTTTGGTGATGATGTACAGACCTTCCAACACTTGTTCCAACATCAGTGGGGTCCACACGTCCTAACATTCATCATTTTAGGGGTTTTTATTGTGTTATTGAGGAGCCACAATTTGGCCATTTGGTCACATTATGATGTTATCTTGACATATTCAATGTTGCACGACTCAGACTCGGTAAAGAATCGACTAGCATGTGACTCGTGGACTCAGGAAAAACTCGGGAAAGACTCAAGACAGACTCAACAACTAGGAAAAAAATAAAAATATTGTACATCTTGGGCACAAAAAGAGGTTAAAATATATAATAAAAATATAACAGAAAATATATAATAAAAATATATATAAAACAAAAAATATAAATAAAAAATAACTATATAACAAAAATATAATAAAATACAAAATATTGAAAATATATATAACATACAAAATATCTTATAAATGAAAAACTATATAATAAATAATATATAATAAACCAATAAATAAAAGAAATTAATTAAAATTAAAATTTAAAATAAAAAATATATAATAAAAATATATATATATATATATAACAAAAAATAAAAAACTATATAACAAAAATATAATAAAATACAAAATATTAAAAAATATATAACATACAAAATATATTGTAAATAAAAAAAACTATATAATAAATAATATATAAAAACCAACATATAATATATACTATAAATAAAAAATATATATAAATTTTAATTACATATAACATATAACAAACTATATATATATATAACAATAACATATAAGTACCAACAATAACATATAACAAAAAGAATTAAGAAAAAAAAGCAACGGATAATGCCGAGAACCCGAGGTCGAGATGCACCTGGAAGAGCCGTCCTGATGTCGAGCTGCATCGCATGCCTTTGAACTGCATAGCACCAAAACGAGCCGCATAAACCTGTGCCTGAACTGTAGCTTCACGAAACTATGCCCGAACTGAACCTTCACGCATGAAGAGCACTAACACTAACATGAACTGTAGCTTCACACCTTCACCGACTCACTACTGGCGAGTTCCACGAGTCGTTGGCCGACTACACCGATTGTCTGTCGATTTTTCGGTGAGTGGGTGAGTGTCCGAGTCCTTGGCCGAGTGTCATCCGGTTATCCATTTTGGGAGCTCGCGAGTCCCCGGCGAGTGGTGCTTCACTGGACATATTATTCAATATTGTGCCATGGGGTCATGCTAGTGAAGGATATGATACACCTAGCCCCACCATGCGCTAGTTTCATGTGTCTTAGTCATTTGTCATGTGGTGTGTCCCCCTTGGGAAATTTAGTGAGTGCGTCCCCTTTATTTTTGAGTTGATCCATGTGATATGTATCAGGCTAATATTAGCCATTTATTAGAGTGATTGTATCTTATGATCCTATCCATTTATATTATTGGATATAGGTATTTTGTATTAGAGAGATCTATATATTGAGATGCTCTCTCATTTGTAAAGATGACATTTGGCTCTTGAGCTCTTGGATAATAAAATATTTTTGCAAAAAACTCTTGGAAGCTTTGTTGAATGTCTTGTGTGGAGATTGTAAATTCTTTTTCTCTCTAGAATTATTGCGGATCTATGCTTTTCTAAACAATTTTTGTAGGGGCCCTTACCATTGATGGAGATAGCGATTTGATGGAGGCGCTATTGTGATTGAGCTCCATACCTCTTCCTCAAGCCATTATTGGTTTAGTGAGTGTATTTATTGTATCTTTGGATCATCTTGATGTTTGTTGAGTCTTTATCCATTGATTGTCATCTTTCTTTTTGCAAAGCAATTCTCATTTGTAGATCTCTTTTGCAGGAGGAGGGCGACTCGGTCTCTTGGAGGGCATAATGATTTCACTTGGTAAGGCATGGAAAAAGCTTGTAATTGTTTGGAAAGGGAATATCATCACCAGACAATGCTAGTATCAAGTATTTCAATGTACGTTTGCACTGTATTTTGTTTTTCTGGAGACTAATCAAATTGTCACTACAAAACCCTCTTTTTTCAAACCCTCGTTTTCTAGATCTGATAGATCGGGTACTTATTTGAGTACGGCCATCAAAACCCACTTAAGAATAAATATAAAAACACTATATCTAAAGTTTCAAATCAAACCGATTCCATTTACCCCTGGATCTAGCACTAGTCATCTCTAGATGCGATGCCCTCCTTGGGTCTTTGGTCATTTTTTCAAATCTATCAGTTAGGTATGCTTGAACCCTTTCAATATTCACAGATATACTCTTCAAGCACCTAGATCTAGTCTTTAAACACCTGGATCTATTATTTTGGGTCCACTTTGGTCTCATTTGCATAAACCGTAGGTAGATCCAATTTGGGTATTCCTCGTATGAACTAGATCTATCTAGATCTACTTTCCTAAACCCATTGTGGTATATTTCATTTCAAGTTGGACCATTTCCATTGCCTTAAGCCTCTCCAACATGACCTTAACCTCACCTACCACATCTATCTCCCTAGATCTAGATCCATTTTCTCATTGTTTGTCTCTTGTTTCCATTTTCTATCCCCTGGAGCAATTTGAGTAGGTTCACTAGCCCTCATAGGCTAGTAGGGTCTCCCCCTTGGTCATTCTACGAATTGATATAAAGTGACAAGAACCCATCTAGTGTGACAACTACTCTCTTACTGTAGTGGATGAGGCCCTTGAGGTGTCACTTGGTTAGCTACCCTACCTCTACCGTCCCAGATAGGATACCTTTGTTGGTAGCTACACTTTGACTGATAACAGATCCCAAAGATGATCTATACACGTTTTGTGACTCTCCCAAGCAGGATTTTGGACCCGACTTCCCTCATTGCTTAGATCGATAATCGAAATCAAATTTGGCACGAATGAATCATACACCTAAATTTTCGAAGTGTGATGACGAGAACGAAGAATATGGTTACTGGCCTCCCAAAGATTGTTCCATTTGATGGAGTTTGTACATGATGCGTGCTTGGAAAGTATTATGAGGCGCCCTTTGATTCTGGGGTAGCATGGTGAGCATAGGACCAATTGGAACATGTTCATAATGATCTTTGTTGCATTAACAAACCCTCATTAGTAGGCAAGAAGTATATTTTAACCTTTATTGATGATTTTTCCATGTGTTTTATTTCTTGAAAAATAACAACCATGTCTTTAAAATATTCAAGGCATTCAAGGCAATGATTGAGAAGCATTGTGGTTGATTTACTAAATGTTTGAGATCATAAAATGGTGGAGAATATGTGAATTAAGAGTTTGAATAATATCTATTATATAATGGTATCTCTTGGCATCGATTTGTCCCTCACACCCCTTAGTAGAATATAGTGGCAGAGATGAATAATAGACCTTTGGTATAAATGGCTTGATGTCTACTACAAGCCAAAGACCTTTCGACAAAATTTTGGGCATAAGTTGTTTATTGCTCAAACTATGACATGTACCTTGTTTCGACTAGGGATATTAGGGATATGACTCCTATTGAAAGTGGCTAGGAAGCAAACTTCTATCACACACCTCATAACCTTTGGATGTGTTACTTGGGAACATATTAGTGATAACTGCTGGAAGAAATTGGATGCAAAGAGGCATTCTTGCATCATGATGGGATATTTCAATGAGTTGAAAGCTTATTGACTATTTGACCTTGTCAAACAACAAATTATCTTAAGCAAGAATGTGATATTTGATGAGAAGAATACAAATATTAAGTTATTGAACTCTTCCTCCAGCTTGTTGCACAATGGTCCTTGGATATTCTTGAAGAATCTGGATCAACTGTACCTTCTTTTGAAGTTTCGATTAGACAATCAACCTTTGTTCCTGAGTCAACTGGTAGTCAATCAACATCGACAGATGATGTCGACTTGCATGCACCATCTCTTGAAACCAACCCAAATGCTTCATTGACGACTTGTTTACCTCGGTGGGATGCTAAGAATATTGAGGCCGCTACACATGATGTTGGTGACATCAGTATTGGCCGACAAACCCGCAGTCAGAAACATCATGGTAGTGTTTCCTTGATGGTTCGTGTTCTTGAAACTTGTGATCTTGACACCTATGCTGATGCTCAAGGACAACCTGAATGGGAGAATTCTATGTTTATTGAAATTGACTCTTTACTGAAGAATAAGTCTTGGGATTAAGTTTCCTGACCACATGGAAAGAATGTTGTGAAATTTCATTGGGTCTACAAGCCCAAGTTTACCTCAGAAAGTGTTGTTGAACATCATAAGGCTCAACTAGTAGCCAAGGGATTATATGAACAAGAAGGCATAGACTTCATTGAACCATTGCCCCTGTTGCAAAAATGAACTCGATTTGACTAATTCTTTCACTTGTTCCTTGGTTTGGATGGGAACTTCATCAAATGGATGTGAAGAGTGCTTTTCTTCATGGATATTTGTCTGAAAAAATATACATGGAGAAACTTCCTAGTTTTTTGACGGATTCCAGTCTTGTTTATTAGCTGAAAAAATCTTTGTATGGTTTGAAGAAAGCCCCACATGCTTGGTATGATAATATTGATAGTTTCTTCATCAATCTTGGATTCAAACAATGTGAATATAATCACAATATTGGATGCAAAAATTGAGATGTTGGAGAAAGAAAGCAATACAACTCCAATCAAAATCTTACCAACCAATAAATCACTAGAAGCATCAAAAGAAAAAGGTTATGAAAACATGACACTAGATACAAGGATGCCTTAAATCGTCATCCTAATAATATAGATCATCAATGAACTAATCGAAGACAAAATCAATATGCAAAGCTAAATAATGATCCTACTATATTTATTAGAATTTCAAGTGTGGAAACTTATCATTTTCCAAATCATAGAAGTAGTTTCCACACTATTTTACAAAAGAATGAATTATGGTGGTCTAACCCATTCACAATGAGACAATTATGCTAAGGCTTCATAGTTCATATTGTCTCGTATCATCAACTATCAAAGCAACAAGTACAAATAATCACAAGAAGGTATTACGAGTGAAAACCATGAAGTTAGTTTCATTTGATGGGAAGAAAATCAACCTTTGGGTGTGATTTCCTCCTTTTATTGATGATTGGATCATGGGATTCTAGAGCATTGTGCGAATCAACACTTGGACCTTAGTAAGATGAGGATTACATGCATTTTTCTATTGTGTTTAAATTATGAAATGTTAGTTATATTGATTAAACTAAGAAGTTATTATTTGCATCATGGAATTTGAGCATGTCCTTTTATCTTATGTGCTTGTTGGGTATGTACTCTAATTGTTTTAGATCTAGTTGAGCTTGTTGTGATTTTAATCTTAGCAGAAAAAATGTTGTGGTTTAAGTAACACCCAAATAGGTTGTTACATTGAACCACAAGACTTCATTTGAACTTATGGAGAAAGCACTAAAAGTTTTAGCTAGACTGATTCTACGTTAGTTAATTAACCAATCTATAGGAAACTAGTGGGGAGCTTGATTTATATAATAGCCACTAGAGGTCATATGATTTATGTGGCAAGTTATATCTCCTGATTATTGATAGCTCCAAGAACAGAACATTAGACATCAATGAAAACAATGCTAAGCTATGTGAAAGGAACCATAGAATTTGACATTATGTAGAGTATAAGTAAAGAACCCATGTTGTATGGATATATAGATTTAGATTGGGTAGGATCGATGGATGATAAAAAATACACATATGACTATGTTTTCATTCCTCGCTCTAGAGTAGTCACATGGACTGACAAGAAGCAACATGTTGTTTCCCTTTCCTAAAAAAAGTAGAATTTTGAGCAATAGTGAAGGGGTCATGTGAAATAATTTGGCACAAAAGGATGCATGATGACTTTAAGATGCATCATTATTGTTCTATGACAATTAGGGAGTACTCCAGTTAGCCAATAATACAATTTTCCACGAGTGCACCAAGCATGTTGATTTGCATTGTCACTACACTAGACAACTTGTACAAGATGGATCAATTAAGTTGTAGTATTATCATTAAGTGAGGGTGTTAGAATAATAATGGTCAATTGAACTTTAGACATGAAGGGATAATTTATACTTGTGATATTTAATGGTGACAATATAAAATGTAATAATGCATATAATGCACAAAATCTATGTATGATTAAAAAAGATGAAGACACTGAGAAAAATTAGGTTTTCAAATCTACATTCTTGGTGGGTTTTCTATATTCCTCCTCTCCATAAATACAAGAACGAGGTTTTCAGAGTCATATTTGATTAGGTCATTAGGTCCTTTGATTGTGGTGCTTCATGAAGGCTTTTCTTATGGATTTTCATCTATGTTTCCAAAAGGAAATTTAATGAAGGAATCCCAAGGGAAAGACGATAAGCATTCCCATGGAGGTCAGTGCATGTAGTGTTCACTGATAAGTGTGAAGTGTGATGTTGAAGGTGGTAGTAAAGAGAAATGTCATTTTTATTGATGCAACCACACCTAAATCTAGTGATCTCGACGCATTTCCCACAAGAAAAACATTGTTTTTGCTTCTGTTGGGCTTCCAATTGATGAATGGCCATGCTATAAGAAGGGCCAGACCCGTCAATGACCAAGTATTTTGACAATTACATAGGCACAATCTAAGTATTTTATCTTGGAATAGACCTACCAAATGTTGTGGTATTTTTCTTGAGGATTAAGAAATACATTGGTACATTATTTGACAAGCTAACTTGAGGCGGTTAGAATGAGTTGTTTGATATGAGATAGACACAATCGGTACTCAAAGTGAAAAGTAGATGATGTCAAAGGAGGAGTAACATATGCACAACCCACTTTAATGATAAAACAAAGTGACACAACAACATTAATTGAATATAGTTTCTGCATGCCCAATTATCTAGAGGATATTTGGTGTCAAGTAATCCAAAGTTCCAATCGTTGAAATTTTTTTATATGCCTTGTACATCATTGAAGCAACTTGTAGGCTTGGGGCTGCTTACAAGTACAAAAGGAGATTTGTGAAAGGAAACTATGTGAGCAAGAATAATACATTGGGGATGAAGTCAAACAAGGCATATATGCCACTTCCAAATTAAAAGGCCAACATGGCATGGCATTGGTGTTGATGTATTTTTTATTTTTAGGAGTTGCATGATTTCAAAAAAAGAAATTGTAACAACATTAAATCTTAAAAAATTGAAATCAAATTATGGATAAATTTGTTACACCTAAACTCTTACCATCATGAGATTCAGTGTATACATCCCTAAAGTTTCCTTGACTAAGTTATCACCCTGGAAGAGATGTGAACTCATTCACACTAGGTTTTGAGAGGTTGTCTCAGGCTGCCTTAATGCAGCATGCGACGTCGCAGCTTGTCATATTACAGGGTGCGGCGATGTTAGTTAATGGAAAAAAATAGCTTCTTCGAGCTCATTCTCGAAGCCAGCGGACATGGATCCCTATCCCTGACCTTTTGGGAGAGTTGGAATTCGGTTCCTAACCCTTTGGAAGGATCCCCTATCTCTCTCCTATCATATCTCAACCTATCCTATCCATACCCTATCCACTTAGTCCTATATGAATGAAGCTCTATCCCATTCCAAAAGGAGGAAGTATATAGTGTCCACATGCTGGTGAAATTGTAACAATAAAATAATAATAAATTAATATTAAATATAATTAATATTAATGGTCATGCCCTTTGGGTGAAAAGGTGCAAGACATGCTTATTTAAGCCCACTTCAATTGTATTATTTATCATCCTACATTACATTTTTATACAATTTTCTACATTTACTTTTGCCTTCAACAATTTTGCTACTCCACTGGTATCAGAGCCATGTTCGGCTTAGTTTTCGGCAATCCACGCTCCAGCTCTACGCACCATCCTTATCACTCCATCTTCTGTTGCTGCTCCTATTCCCCTCGTGCTCCCTGCTCGCTTCTACTCCAGCCTGCATGCTATTGCGTTCTTCTCCCTCCACTGCATATAGTCTCCTCATCACTTCCTTCACTCCAACCCATGCGACCACCATTCCTACTAGTCCCATCGTTCTTCCGTCGTCCCATTCTCCTTTCCTGCATGTCTACTCCCTCTCCACTCCAGTTCATCCCTTCGCTGCTCCCACTTCCCTCCTTCCTCCTCCTCTACTCCACCTCCCACGCCCACCTTATACGCCCTCCTCTTCACTCCTCCCACCTCTCTATCCCTTGCTCCTCACGTCCAACCCTCCCTCCATCATAAATCCGTACCCTCCCACTCCAGCCAATCCATACGGACTCTCACCCATCCCCTTCACTCCAACTTCCATCTACCTTCCTCCACTGCAACTCGACCTTCCCTCCTCACAACCAGCTTCACGCTCCCTCTCATGTTATCAACCTCCTTCAACACACCCGTCGCCACTTCCACCTAAACCCTATCACAACAAATTGTAATAAAAAAAAATATTATTATAATAATTGATATTATTATATAGTATTATTTTTATTAAATTTTTGTGAAAAAAAAATTATATCAAAATTATTATTTTATAATATTTAAAATAATAATACTAAAAAAAAAAATCGTGGCGGGCTGGCTTCGTACAGCAAATAAAAATAAATCCACGTTTAGCGCCGAGAAGATTCCACCAATCACCAGATCAATGAGTAAATTAAACGCCCGATTCGATTCAATCAATGAGAAGATTAAGAAGAACTATGAGGAACTCCAGGCAAAGATCGATCAAACCAGTGACAATTTGGCAGTGACTTGGACACAAATCATATCACGAATAGAGAATTTCGTTCTCACTCTACAAGACAACCAAAGGAAAAATGAGGCAGTTTTAAAAGCCATCTTGGAAAGATTACCATTACCAAAAGATCTGCAACCCAACTCTCCTAGAACACTGGAGCAGTCGGATCCTTTCAACATATCGTCATCATTCTCATACACACAAGGACGCCAAATTCGGGTGAAAGTCGAGCTACCCAAATACAACGGGGACGAACGACAATGCATAGCGTGGGTTAACAAAGTCGAAGAATACTTAGACATCCACAATATCCATTATGAAGAGGAGAAAGTTAGATATGGCTCCATGCATCTAGAAGGAAATGCTTACAACAGGTACTTATGGTGGAAGAAAACTACAAGAATTTGTTCTCACAACTGGTTTAGTTTCAAGAACGACCTTATTAAAAGATTCCAAGTCGTTGAAGAAAAAGACTTCTTTGCCAAAATCACAAGGTTACAACAGAAAAGCAGTGTCGATGAGTACACATGTGAGTGGGAAGCACTCTCAACTTGAGTTCCAGAGTTAACTGATGACCAACGACTACAGACCTACATACACGGCCTAAAACCACACATCCGCGATGAACTAGAGTTACATAACATCTCTACCATGGAGGAAGCATGACGTAAAGCCAAGATTATTGAAAGCAAATCCGTTCATACAAATTTCGACTGAGACGACTCCAAAAAGAACCCCCTCCAATCAACATTCACAGGAAATACAAGATATACACCGCCTCAACTTAGGGAAGGAACGAAGCCTAGTTTAGAGGCCCAAAGAATAAAGCAAGGGAAATGTAAGTTCTGTGGAGACAAATGGGATCCTAAGCACAGATGCTTACAAAAGAAATTGTATGCCTGTGAAGCAGAGTTGGAAGTCAATAAAAATTCTAAGATTCAGCAAGACTACCCCACAGAAATCGAGGACGACACCCCACAAATCTCATTAGCCGCTATTATCGGAATCTCCCAACCGCAAACATTGAAGCTTAATGGACATATAAAAAGAATGATGTCACAATTCTCATCGACTCGGGAAGCACCCATAACTTCATTAATGTCAACCTTGCTAAGATATTTAACCTATTTGCTTTCTAGTACCTAACATGAAAGTTATGATAGCAGATGGCAAGAAGATTGACAATGTAGGAAAATGTCACCAAGTCAAGTTACAAATGCAAGAGTACAACTTAGAATCAGATTTCTTTGTGGTACCGCTAGGAGGAGTCGATGTTGTATTAGGAATACAATGGTTACAAATCTTGGGTACATACTCCACAAATCACCAAGAACATTTTATTGAATTCCATGCGTTTAGGAAAACACACAAATTATACGGGTTCCAACCATATCCGACACAACTGGTTACATCACATCAGATGGAAAAGTTACTTCGGAAGGACACACCAATGTACATACTTCAATGTCAAGAAATGAAGCTTCTAACAAGTAAAGAAGATAGGGACAAACAACCAGAGATACAAAAGCCGATTCAAAAACATTGCAAGGTGTTTCAAGAGCTACCTATGGAGCTCCCACCAAACATAAAAATCGAACACATATTCGAAATAGAACCAGGGACAAAACCCACTAGTAGCAAACCATACAGGTTCCCACATTAGAGACGATGCGGCAGTTCACATTATCATTGTCGTCAAATAAGCTTTGAGGACAAAGCTTCCCTTAAGGGGAAGGCAATGTAACAATAAAATAATAATAAATTAATATTAAATATAATTACTATTAATGGTCATGCCCTTTGGGTGAAAAGGTGCAAGACAGGCTTATTTAAGCCCACTTCAATTGTATTATTTATCATCCTACATTACATTTTTATACAATTTTCTACATTTACTTTCGCCTTCAGCAACTTTGGTACTCCAGAAATCACTTTAGAGAGCTCTCTACTCATCCATTGAGAGACTCATACTTCCTTGGAGGTCATGGCATTGGCTTGGATGGAGAAGGATTGCTTCGTTAAGCCTTGGTTGTAGTCATTCTCTTCTATGTACTTTCCCTACTTTTTACAGTAATATAAACGCTTTCCACTAATATTGTTGTGTTGATGATATTGTGTAGTTTACCTGCTTAATTGTTTACTTAGATCTATTACTGTATAGATGATTTTTACTCGTTTGTCTTGTTCTGTGTGTCTTGGAAGGTCTTACAGCTGAGATCTAACAACCACGAGGCGTGGAACAACATCCTGGAGAAAGGGATACAAACTTAAGGTAAGACATCTAATAACTTGATCTCTAACTAGATCTAGGAAAGTGGTTTGTAGTCTGCTCTATTTGCTCTAGTATCACATTGAGCTAGGGAGATCCGGCTCGCGTCCGCTCGAGTGGATTGTCCATCAAACAAAATCATGGAATTTGCTTTTTTTCAAGGAGTATGTGCAAGTCTTGAAAGAAAGGTATTAGAGATGGTCAAATTTTTCTTTGCAACTTTGTAAAAGTGTCTATTTTTCCCATGAATTTGTTGTGAGACTTGCCAGTCAAAGATAAATTGAGTACATCAAAGTCAAAGAATTTGATAAAGTTGAGTTAAAAAAATGTTCAGGTGAGTAAGGTATAAGAGGTACAATTGAGTTTGGAATTAAGAAAAGATGGGTTAAGTTGAATTTAAAGTTGAAATTTGAGTTTGAGGTCAAAGTAAAATCAAGGTTTGGTTACATCAAAGTCAAAGTCATTTTTTTTAGGAAACACTTTGGGGTGCATGATTGATGGGCACCTGATGCCCTCACAATTGTTGTATTGAAATATTGATGCATGATCGATTGTACCCAACGTTCAATTTTTTGTGTTGATTCTTTGACAAGTGATTGTGATCATTCAACATTTTAAAATGGGTAAAGGAGGGAAAAAGGTAAAAAATGCTAATTAGGAAATTGAAATACTTTAAAAGGATCTTGACAATGCTCTCCAAGATATTGACTGGGTACATAAACAAAATAAACAAGATAATTCAATAAAGGGCTCTCAAGGATATTGAGAGGGTACATAAAGAAAATAAACAAGATAATTCAATAAAGGGCTCTCAAGGATATTGAGAGGGTACATAAACAAAATAAACAGGATAATCCAATAAAGGGCAAATTCTTTCAAGAAAGGATATTGACTAAGTACATAAACAAAATAAACAAGATAATTCAATAAAGGGCTCTCTAGGATATTGAGAGGGTACATAAACAAAATAAACAGGATAATTCAATAAAGGGCAAATTCTTTCAAGAAATTGTTAAAGGGCAAATTCTTTCGAGAAATTGTTAATTGCACTAAAACACATAATTCAAGTGAATTGGAAGAAAAGTTGGCATCACTGATCAATGGGTAAATGATCTCTTAAAACTTATGGATAAGAAAGATCAAATTATAGAATCAATGGGTAAATGATCTCTTAAAACTTCTGGATAAGAAAGATCAAATTATAGAAAATCATTGCAAGTCTGCAAGTCTGTCTCAATTTTATTGTTTTAAAGATCATAAATAGATTATAATTCTTCTTTGATGATTTAATTTACGAGTCTTGAGCAAGAGCTATTTGAGTAAGGTAACTCATTTTTGTTTGCAAGTAATTATATGGTTCTTGTATGGAATATGTGATTTAATACTTAGCTTGCAATGGTATATATGATATTAATATGGCTTATATATGATTTATATACAAATAATTTATAGAACTATTTAAATCGAATTCAATAGTAAAGAGTTGAAAGAGCACAATGACTATATTTAGAACATCTTTGAAAGAGGATTCGAACAACAACAAAGTCAGAAAAGATCACTAGACCTGACAGTACAACAAAGTGGAGATTTCAGGGAATCCCACGGAAACCAAACAAAGTGGCACTAGGCCTGACAGTACAACAAAGTGGAGATTTCAGGGAATCCCACGGAAACCAAACAAAGTGGCACTAGGCATGATAGTACAACAAAGTGGAGATTTTAGGGAATCTCACGGAAACCAAAATAAAGGAAACAAAGTGGAGATTTCAAGGAATCCCACGGAAACCAAACAAAATGGCACTAGGCCTGACAGTACAACAAACTGGAGATTTCAGGGAATCCCATGGAAACCATTTAATCAATCAAGAAATTATAAGAAGACCTTTCTTGAGGCCAATCGATCATATCATCATACAGATGGTCCAAATCTTCGTTGATATGAGGGATCCCACATCTTGGTGTACATGCTCCTTATAATGATTCGTTGTACTTGTCGTGTCTGTACACGGATCTTTGCTTTCAACAGCCACTGAAATTTATTGTATATAAAGGTCTGAAGCAGATGTGTGTCATCACATACTTCGCTGGTATACATGTCCTTGACCTTAGAGTAGGGAATATAGTATTGCACCTGCTCATGTTGTATAATGGCAGGGTCCACTTCGCTTCTGCTTAGGCCAAAGTGATTCCACCAACAATGCGTCCAGTCTGGTATTCCGTTCAGCACATGTGCCCTTTGCAGACCAAACTTTATCTTTGCAAAATATTCATGGTCTTGGTTGTCCTTCTTTAGGAAGTCCCACCACAATTTTTTGTACTTTTCATAATTTACATCGGTGAGGGTAAAATTGAGGGTAGGGTCATTTCCTGGCCAGGAGGCTAAGGTGCGCATGTGATTGATACAATAATATTGTTCTAGGACTTGTCCTAGTGCTGATTCAGTGCTGATGAGTCTTAGGTCCTGGAAATTTGTTTGTAGCACATGTGAGGAATCAATGGCCTGTCTCGATTATCGGCCATAAACCATGTTGGGAACCCCACAGGTTGATGTTGGATATCTCCTCTGTTCTGGTACTAAATTTATCAACAAATTTGGGTGTTGTAAATTCTCATCCAAGACTTCTATGGACCTCAGCTACCAAGTGGGCTTCCATTGTTTCTTATAATCTTCCCAGCTCATTTCATCATCAACGTATCTGTAGGAGTCACTTCCTTCATACCATTCTGTTATCATCATCATACAACTGGGGGCTGCAATCCCATATTTATCCTATAGATGTTCTCTTGTAAGAAAATTTGCAATACAATTTTGGGTTCCTTTGATGTGCTTGATTTCAAACTCATATTGAGAAAACATGGCTTGCCATCTGGCGAACTTGGCTTTGGCAGTGGAGTTTCTGATTGGATTTTCTAGGACAAATTTCATTTCCTGGCTGTCTGTTTTGATTAGGAACTTCTTATTCATTAAGTGTATTTCAAACTTCTGGATGGCATTCAGACATGCCTTAATCTCTTTGTCAATAGTATGATATTTTCTTTGGGCATCGTTCCATAGCCCTGATGCATACCAGACTACTTCTTGATCGGTGTCGTTGCAATCTCTTCAACACTGTTTCAGGACTGCTCCCCATCCTTCTTCGGATGCATCTATCTCCAAGATCTTCATTAGACTTTCATCTATTATGTGTAAAACAGGGAGAGTCTTTACCTTGGTTTTTATCCTCTTGACTGCTTCTGTATGCTTCTGTGTCCATGGTGGAGGATTTGTTCCCAGTCATTTATTTAACAGCTTCCTATCTTGTGCACAATTTTCATAATATGATGTTACATAATTCAGGCAGCCTAGAAATCTTTGCAACTTTTTTTTGTCTATAATGACATCTGGGAATTTATCAGCAAAATCAACAACATGCTGTTGAACTTCAATCTTTCCATTTTTTATTCTTTGCCCTAGGAACTCAATCTCTGTTTGGAATAGTTTCATCTTTTTCTCAGATAGCACAAATCCGTTCTTGTATAGGACATGGAGCAAGGTCCTAAGGTGCTTCATATGCTCATCAACAGATTTTGAAAATACAAGAATATCATCAATGTAGACCATGAGCCAATCCATATATGGTTCCAACACAAATTCCATGATTCTTTGAAATTCTGAAGGGGCATTTTTTAATCCAAAAGGCACTACCTTCCATTCGTATTGTCCGTGTGGAACATTGAAGGTTGTCTTGAACTGGTCTTCTGGTTTGATTCCAATCTGCCAGAAACCAGATTTTAGGTCGAACTTGGAGAAGATCTTTGCTCCTGCAATTCTCTTGATCAAATCAGATTTGTTTGGGACTGGATACCTTACCAATTCCAGGGCGTCATTGAGCGGCTTGTAATTGATCACCATTCTTGGTACCCCACGAAGCTATTCAGAGTGTTTATTTACATAGAAGGCTGAATAAGACCATGGGCTTCTTGAATGCTTGATAACTCCTTTACTAAGCAAGTCCTGGATTTCTTTTCTGCAAAGACTTCGGTATTCCTTGTTCATGGGGATTGCTCTGCTTCTGCTTGGATTCCCTTGGTACCCTTCCTTATATTTTAGGTTTACCCAAAATTGCTTTTTATGCCAGAATGCATTAGGAGTGGTATGGCATACTTTTCCAGCATATTCTTTTTTGATTTCTTCAATCTTTTTCTGTCTTTCGGGAGCCTTCAATTCATCCTCAATCCTGTGTAAGTGTTCAACCCTTTTTATGGCCTTGATTTGATTTCCCTTTTCTTTGATTTGGGCCTCGAAATGCTTCACAGTATCAAGTTCTAAGTTCCATATGGAATGTGTAATTTCTTCTGTAGATACTAGTGGGAGGAAAACCTTATTTTTCCTTATAGTAAAATGGTATCCAATTTTCTCTTTATCATCGCATTTTACTCCATGAGGGATGGTGGTTGACAACAGACTAGTTCCTATTACACATTCGTGTGCAAAGTCATCTTCTACTAGTAAGAAAATACAATTTATACAGAAATTGCCAAGGCATACCTTTCCATGGCTGGTCTTATATTCTACCGCTTTTCTTCCTCCAAAACCTCTGACTGGAGCTTGGCATGGTTCCCAGTAATTTGGGTCAACATACTTCCTCTTGAGAAAACACATGTCTGCTCCTGAGTCAATCAATGCTAGCACCATTATGTTATCTTCATGTACTTTGATCTGTAATTTTACTACTGTTCTAGTGGACAGCCATCATGAGATGTATTTCATCTTCCTGTCGTGGTAGCTCTAGTTGAGACGTTTCTGCTTGTCCTTTCAGCTTCTCAACTGTAATTCTAAGCTCATTGACTTCTTGCACTAGTTTCAGGTGTTCCTTATGAAGTGTTGCCAAATCTATTTTTTGTGGCTCTTGGTGCATCTTTGTAAGAAGGGGGTAAACATTTTTCTCCATACTAGGAAGGTTTGTTGCCTTCCATGTCCACTTGTTGTCTTCCTTATCTGAGTCCTCTTGTTCCTCTTCTTCTGAATCATGTACATATTTTCTTCTAAATTTTTCTCTGGCACCTTTTATTCCTTTTCCTTTTCGATTATCAAGGAAATTTTTATTAAAGTTGTTCACCAGTTCATCCTTCTTATTTCCCTCTTTCATTTGGGCTATTGCTTTCTTTATTAGATCTTTTGGATCTTCTTCTGTTCCGCCCATGAAGTAGTTTACTTCTTCTGACTCTGTTTCAGAAGGAGATTCATTCTTGGGATGTTGTTTGGTCCATGCAGTAAACAGCCTTTGCTCATCTGATTGGGGAGAAATTTCTGACTCATATGTTTCTTGTTCTTCCTGGCATTCTTGGCATTCTCCTCCACACTTACATGGCCTTTCATACATTTGGTGGATATGCATGAGTTCACCATCTCCCGACTCATCTGACTCATATTCAAAAAAAATTGGACTTAATACTTCTGCATGCATCAAATTTTGGTGCCGAATTGGCTTGTTTAATTCAGGGGCTTAGATAATTAAAAGTTAGAGTCAAACCCTAATAATATTATTTTAAAAAAAGGAACAAACTAGGCATAATCCACAAGGAGCTACAAGGTTTAACCGGTGCTTCTTCACAAGGAGATTTATACACAATTTTAATCACAAATCTGTAAATAAAAGTTTATAAAGGGGCGAGGGCCCTAAACAGACTTGCAACCCAACATGGCGTTTCAATTATTCGCCCAAGTTAAAAGAAAACGACCAGCATCATAACAAAAATAAAAGTATGGTTAAGACATTGCAAGATTAACTATAGAGAGATACATTAAAACATATATGCTAACAGAGCTCACACAAATCCAAAATTGGGATGGCTATGGCAGTCCCATGTTTTTATTGTTCGAGAATCAAAATCTCAGGCTATGCAAAGCCTTACAGACGCAAGTATGAGTATGAAAACCTTCAAGAAAAAACACATGTCAAGTTTACGCTTACAGGGTTGAGACCCTGTAGCTTTACAAACGATAATCCTTTGAGACCAAACAGGAACCCTGTACAAACTCTTTGGTGGGATGAAAATCCCTGCGAAATTCTTCCTTGGAGCAACGAGCCAAGGAAGGGAAGCTTAACGGGGTTAAGCGCCATTGTTTTCCCTCGGGTAAGACCCGACGAAATAGCAAGTAGAAACAGGGAAAACAATATCAGCACATGTCTTAAACAAGAGTAGAATGATAAACAAAAAAAAATAATAATGAGAAACGATACATACATTACCTGTACATATGTGTTGAAAGATCCATAACGCCCACGACTGGTTATAGAGCCAACAACTAAACCTCAAGCAATGGAAAACGATAACCGAGATAAAATACTTGAAGCTGGCTCACAAACGTTAAACCTAAGCCGTATCTAGAGCATGGAAACCGGAAGAATAGAACTAGACTCTGCTATGTCTGTGTACAGCAGAGCCGAACCATAGAGCGAGACCAAATGAATCTTCGAGACTCTTCCCACCTGGAATTTGGTGGCAGTTTTACCCGTCGTACTAATTTTTTTTAATTTTTAATTTTAGGATTTTTATCTTCCCATCACAAAACTTTTTGTTGAAATATTTACCCTTCAATAATACATTTTCTTTCGCTCATTGTACTTAATTGTTTTGTTTTTGTTTCATTTAGATGATTTTGTTTACTCACTTAAATACATTTTCCTTCACTTATTGTACTTAATTGTTTCATCTAGATGGTTTTGTTTAGTCACTTAAAGGGGAGTTGAACTCACCATGAAAACCACTATATAGCAAAAGTTATTCTATCTCACTTATTATAACAAGAGATTTTTACTTCTACATTTACATATAACTTCCACCAAGTAGAATCAATCGAGTGATGGTTATTGATGAAGTAATCACCTTGGTGCAAGATGGAAAATTAGAGGAATAAATAAAAGGTTGTGTACACAATTCTATTTGTGACCTACAAACAGAAATAACATTGAAGTTGATAGAGAATGAAATTGAGATTAACATATTTGTATTTAGTCTTTTTACGAAGGGGAAGCACTTGAATTGTGAGCACTATTTGTTTAGGGATAAGACTTACATGAAACAACGGATGCTAATAATTGATGGTATGCCCATTGAAACTCCTGAGCAAATTCATGAATTAGAGTGGTTGTTCCTAAAGTGTGAAGCTTTATGGGCGAAGTTTCAATGACACCGTGACCACCACCTCCTCCAACTTCATAACTACCTCCATTTGAGAGTGGTTACTAAGGCTATGTTACTATTGGAGAAATAAGATATATGATGCAATCCTTGTAGTTGCATAGACTCCAAAGTAAGATCATCTCATATCATTTGAGGCCTATTTCATTATGTAATTGCATATATTAAATTATTGCAAAGGTTTTTGCAGTGAGGGCGCAAATACTACTATTATCGGACACTATCTCAAACTAGTAGTTTGGGTTTCTTTCAAGAGAGCATATTCATGAGACAATAGGTGTAGCCCCTCACGGACTACATAGCATAAAAACACAAAAAAAAAACTATTTTCAATTATTATAAGGAGTTGGGTGGCATGATTTTAGACCAGCCCCAAGATCTCCTCACTATTGATAGACCAAAGTACAAGGGGGATCCAATGAAGAAAAGGTAAAAGTGTATTTTGACATTAAAGAAGCAAGCGAAGATGTATACGAAAATTGGTATGCGTTTGAGGCATTTACAACCGATGGTATTATATAATATCAAAAATGTCATGTAAATGTTGATATTCCTTTTAAATTTTAATCAAATCAAGGTTGGCTTGTGTATGCCTACAATATATTAACTTGAACCCCTAGATGTCACTTCTAAGGAATCCTTAACATTCGAGATTGATTAATTTTATGTTAATTTTGCTACAGGTCTATAGGAACTTGCTACAGTTGTTTCATTTAGCTTAATTGGGATCAAAGAATCAGTTAAAAACCAACACATTTACCCCTGGAATATGAAGATCCATACCTATGGAAGAACACGAAGAGATCTCATGTGAATTGTGGAACTTCCAATGTATATTTTTCTGTACACAATAAAATAAAAGACCGCAAGCATCAAATGCGTGCAAAAGTCCCAAAACTGCAAACTAGATTGCCTATGCCTAAGATAGACCACGATTTAGTAGACAACTTTAATATGAGTTGAGAGGTCGGAGTTTGGAGATAAGAGTGTGACATATTTTGCATGTATGTTTATGAAAATAGAGTGCTGAATGTTAATATCATCTATAAATTTATATAACATTTTCGAAAAATATTAAACCATCTAAAATACGTTTTCGAAAAATATTAAACCATCTAAAATACGTTTTCCAGATGAACTTAACCATCATCCACAACCGGTAATTAATTTTTTTAACCATAAAAAACTGGCAAAGTGCCTTGTGACGAGCAAAATGCCCATCAAATTCCAACTCCGCTTCCCACCAAAAGTAAACCCTCGTTCACATCAAAATCGATAACAAGTACATGGTATTAAAGGATTTACTTTGCATGTTTAGTATGCGTCATATGTATGTAGCAAGCTAGCCAGCTTAAATTAAATGCCAACCTTTAAGACTGAGCTCGAGTCACCACCAAGTCTTGACCCTGAGAGCATATGGTTAATGCTTTTTAGCACAACCTCCTTATGATATGGAATGGGGCAGCCTACTAACAATGAAATGCGTTAGCACCAGGTGGCTCTATTGCCTCCAGGGAGAATAAACCATAATATCAACAAAAATTAAGACAAGCAAAGCTTAACATAAAAACAATAATGCAATCAACGTGGAGTTGGTAGGGTTATTAAAAAAACAAATGCTCATAGAGCTCAAACAAAACCCTACAACTTTGTGAGGCAGCCTAATGACATCACTATCACGCTTATACAAGAAGCATCTCAAAGAGAAATCAAAGGACCATGGTTGGACATTAAATTACATGGTGTCAAATCCCAATTGTGGTAGGGTGGATGTGTTAATGCTAAATAAGCTAGCGTGAGTCTTAATATGTCTATTGCTAAGTTGGGTTTAATGTAATAGAGCATATATAAATAATATATTGTGCCTATAGGATTTGTAAAAGGGCCCTTTAGTAGGAGATTTGTATTTATGGGCCAAAAGAGTAATTAAAAATCTTATATTGAATAGATTTGGAAATTATAAGAATTCTTATGAATTCGGGATTGGGACTTTCACACAAACCCCATAACAAGAGTCCTACATATTGTGGAGATAAAGACATGTAGTATGAATATGTCTTAAGGAATGAATAAATTACATAAAGGAGTTCATCAATGGAATCATCACATAGGAAAAATATACAACTGCAGAATTAAGTCGTCAAGGTTGAGGTTCTTCCTACTGTTATAAGCTATTACTATTTAATGATGGTGACAAGCAGGAATTTGAATGACGACCACAATGTTTATAATTTTTGTTTTCTCTATGTATAATTTTGAGTTGTTACAATTGGACAAAGGAAAATGTGTTAGGCACTAGAAAGTGAAGTTAAAAAATTGAACCACAGAAAAGTAACGTGAGAAGCAACTTGTGACACAAGTGATTTTCTTCAAAAGCTTGATAGTTCATGTGATAGCAATAATTTGGTTGATACTAATAATGATGATGTACATGTCTCTCTTTCATGCTATGAGACTCAGAATAATGATCATGGTGATATCTCTAAAGGTGAAATGCAAATTGAAGATGATGATTCTGTTGATATTTCTAAAGGTGAACTTCATAATGAACATGATGAAATTGGTTGTTTTGAAAGGCATACAAAGGGAATTGGATCCAAACTTATGAATAAAATGGGTTTTAATGGAAAAGGTTTAGGCAAGAATGGGTAAGGCATCCATATTCCCATAGAGGTATGTATAAGAACGATAAATGAAGTCCTTGGTTATGAATGTGACAAAAACATTGGTGAGATCAAATTTGTAAAAGTGGAAACGTAATAGAAAGTGAATTGTCTATAGGTAATAATGTAACAAACCAGGAGCAGAAGTAGGAGCAGAAGCAAGAGCATTATCCAGTCACCATGGCAGGACATGGCATATAAAAAAATAATGTTGGAACTTGCATCCTTGTAGTTGTACCAATCATGGTAATCACAAAAGAAATATCAAAGACTCATATACATGCAAAATATGGTTGGATACATGTGCAAGAATGACAAAAAGATACTTTTGTGTTGAAAGAATTCTACAAATTGAAATGTTCTAACATGCAACATCTCACTTAAAAAGGCTCCGTAGTTAGGCAGTCTTTAGAAATCAAGTTGTTATTAGGGAAGATTCCCAAGAGCCACATTCTCATGCTTAGGAAAACATTGCCAATCTATTTTACTTGAGTCATTTCTTTGAGTAAATCAAATTATGAGTCTAGATATGATGTATTAGTTAAGGGTAAGGATAAGAAAACCAATGAGATGGTTGAGGGTTTCCAAAGAAACCCTTGATATGAAGATGAAATAGCCTAGATGTTTGACTCAAGATCCATACTTAAAGAATGTTGCAACTCGTGCATGATACAATAAGGAAACAATTGAAGATACAAATGAATATGAAGAAGATTGAGGATGATGTAAAGTACGAAAGATTGAAGATGAAGACAACTCAAACATCGAGATTGATTACAAGTATTCATTTAGGGGGAGTATGAAGGAATAATTTATACTTGTGATTTTTAATGGTGACAATATAAATGTAAAGATACATACACTGCACAAAGTCTATGTATGATTCAAAGATGAGGACAATGAGAGAAGTTAGGGATGAGGATCTCAAGAAGATCACTTGAGACATTTACAGAGATATTGTTAGAGATAGTGATGGAGATGGTTGAACAAACATTCTTATTATGATGTAGTTGTTATGGTCACTTATTCTTATACAAAGGGACCTCATTATACTCTACCATTATACTCTAAAAGAGAACTTTATCAATACAATGTGAGGTTTGCAACATATTTGTGTTCTTATACATGTGAATGCTTTCATGGTTTGGCTTCCCAATTTCCCAACAAAACATAAGCATTAATAAAAGCACTTCATAACTTTATATATATATATAACCTATGTTCATAAAGTGGAAGTGACTCACCCAAATTGAAACCTATATACTTGTGGGGTTCATTGTGGGTTCATTATTTGAACATAAGACATAGTGTTCCATTCATAGGATATTAAAGAATACCCCTAATTTCACTACATATTAAGGATTTTCTCCAAAAAAACGTTTTGTTGAACCCTCCTCCCAATACACCTTTTACAATAAAAAAAATCCCATTTTCACTAGATATCCTCGGTGTCCACATATTCCATGAAATTTTTAACACCCCTTTTTATTTTTACCCTCATTATGGTGACATGACACAAATATTATAACCCCTAGAATCCTTTCAAGGTCAAATATGATATCTGAGTGAGGGAAAATATTTCAAGATGGGAACAACCCCCTAAACACAAGTCAACTTTATTCACAATCATTTTGATCAACTTCACATCACATTCGATTACAAAATAAAGAATCATACATATTCAAACACCACTCTAACTCCAAACACAATTGGATTCACATCACTTTCACACAAAGCATACTTATTCAAACACTAATTTGACTTCAAGCACAATCAAACTTACATAAACTTAGACATAGAGTACCTATTCAAACACCCTAATACCCTATTCAACCCCCTAGATACATATTTATAAACCCCCTTGATATCTACATGTTTTTAATTATTATATTAAAAATACCCCTTGACTTTTTTATAGTAGGCAATATATTACTTTCATATGTTAGATTATTAAATCCTGCAATATGAACTCATGCACTATAATATTGTCCACTCAGTGAATCCCTGTACCTATTTAAGAAAGCTCTCTCCAAATAATAACATCAAATATCTAAATCTCTCTTTTAAACATTTTTCTTCTCTTATTCATTTTCATGTTATTAATTTTTATTGATGTATTCAGTTTCCATTATTAAGTGAAAAGCTTTACATTTGTGTAATAAGATTCATAATGTACATCCAATATTTAATAATTTACATTGGAATTAGTATGTATGTTCTACATTAATTTTACATTAAAATGATATAAAATTAATTTATATATTTTAAAACATTTAATAATCTAAAATTAGGATTATATAAAATTAATTTATATATTTTGAAATATTTAATAACTTTTAGAAATATATAGTAATTATTTTTTACAATATATACACTGGAATTGGTATGTATGTTATACATTAATTTTACATTAAAATTATATAAAATTAATTTATATATTTTGAAACATTTAATAATCTTTAAAAATATATAGTAATTTATTTTTATGTTATACTTTAATTTTATATTAAGATTATATAAAATTAATTTATATATTTTGAAACATTTAATAATTTAAAAAAAATTAAAGTGTATTATGATTATATATCTTAATGTAAAATTAGTTTATATATTTTGAAACATTTAATAATTTTTAAAATTCAAAGTGTATTATGATTATAATAGTTATAGGACTCTTTCATCGGAACTCTGATATCGAATTAAAATGTAATAATGTATTTTATGATGTTATTTTTTAACAGGAAAATGCATTATTTCTTGATCCGGCCATCCATAGAGAGTTTACTCGTTTAAAGGTAAATTTCTTTATATCATGTTTTATTTTTTGAATTTGATTATGATCTTTATTTCCAAGAAAAAATGTGTATCTTCGATATTTCGAAGAGAAATTAAATATACAAGCATTGTGCTTGGTATCACTCATGAGGATTAAAGAAATTTTGCATGGTCAAAATAACTTAAAAGAAAACTTGTTGTATCACATTCTTCATACTTGAGTGCCTTTGTTAACCCTTGTATTGAGTAAGGTTTCACTTGGATGATTGTAGAGTTATGTGTTCATTGGCCTAGACCTTATCACGATCTCTAATTGATGGACTACTAATATATTACCATTATTGCAGCAATATGGTATTATGATATAACCTAACGCTGTGGTGGCATATTGATATATTGTCTTGTCACTTAGATAGATCACTTTACATGGTCCCTTTTTTCTCATGTTATGCTATCCATCACATGACCAGATGGTGGGACATGGCTTAGATGTTGAGTTGTGGTATAAGATGCCTAGGTGGATGGATCTATTACTTTGGGCATTGTGCTATACATGGATTCCATTTTCACATGGTTGATATTCTTTTTTTGGAGAACACTTGTATATTGATAAAAATAAAATAAACAAGAAAACCAGAAAGAAGATTGTGAAATGAGGGCATAAGCCCGAGCATTTTTATTATTCACATGAACATAGTTTAAATATAATGTTTACAGGTAACTACCTTCAATCGTCAAGTAACGGTGAGGTAATTAGGACTTTATGATTAGGGACAATATTGCTAACAATCCCCCCCTTAATCATAAGTCCGTACAAAAGTACCAGCTAGCAACAAAAACTAGTGCAAGAGCTGATATCATGTCCATGTCTTCATCATGTAACCCATGGTTTGAAACCTCATGGATGTTGATTAAGATTCGTCTGAAAATGCGCCAAATGGATGTCAAAACCAAGTGATAACCTGTAAATATTCACTGAAGTGAAAAAAAACCGATGAGAGCACAAAACCCTAAAGAGAATTGAGTTGGCTTCAAATTCCAACACATCTGATAACCCGAAAATACCTGAAAAATATGAATGCACCAAGCAAAGATTCAAGATCCAAAGATCATCCCTGTAAGTGAACAAATAAGTTCACAAAAAAGATCTCAAAATCAACAGAAAAAGTGTCGAAAGGAATCCATAACCTGTATCCAAAACCTATATCCATAACCTGTATCCATAAAAATCTTGTGGGTAGTAAACAAGGTGAATTACTAGTACTATCTCAAATCTTCAATCCAAAGTCATCAAACATCAATCCTACATCCATCATCATGAAACCATAATCCATCCTCAGTCATGATAACCTGTAAACAATCCTCAAAAGTGGACTTCGAAACTTGAAGTCGACAACCTCATCAATGTTCCCCCCTATCAACTCAAAGGTGAGAAGTCTAAATCATCTGATATACCCCCCCTGAAAGTGGAAAGGGATAATCAAACTGTCTTTGGGCAGAGTCTAAAGAATCAATCTTCAATTCAAAAGACTATAGCAAAAAATGTGGGCCTCGGTCATGCCCCATATCATCAAATCCTAAATCAAAACACTCGTGTTCATCTGCAGTAGCAAGATCACCAATCAAACATGTTTGTACCTGTCGTGTATGGATCCAACTGTAAGATTGTTCCAACAACTTGGCTTCCAATAACCAACACCAACTACATAACCAACCAAAATGCACATTTTTCCTCATAATTTTTGGTTTCTTCCAACACTTATCTGAAAGATGATTCTTCTTCCCACAAAAACTACATGGGTGAAGATCAAAACACTGGAATTCATGATGTCCAACTCAGTGACAGTGTTGGCACTATTCACGTTCTTTTTTCAACGAATCATCATCATCATCCTCAATACCGATATGATCATCCACTACCTGTTCTTGTTCCATATAATCTTGTACCTGTTCCATATCATCAGCATTAAATAGAAATCCACCGCTCACAAACTTGAGTGGTTTGGAATAATTAGGAGTATGAAAAAGATCATCATTAGCTTTATCATATCCTAAACCATATTTGTTTAGTTTAAATTGAACCTCTTCCCAAGGTCGAACAAAATTAAGCTAATTTTTATGTTGATCCTTCAATTCATCCACTTTATCCTCTTTGGTGTCAGTGTCATTAGTCAAAACTATACTGAATTTGTTCACACAATTAATGGGTACATATTCATTGTTTGAATACTTAGTGACATCATCTTCATCATTTGATTCACAATCAAACAATGGATTATTCTAAAATAGTTTGAAATCAAACTTTTGATGTAGCTCATATGTTAACAAGTTATTTTGAACTTTTAACTTGTCCACCTTTCTCTGCATCACTTGTAGACAAGTAAGTACATACATAATTGTTCCTTTGTTGAGTGAAATTGTGGATCCTAGAGTTGTGTTGATTAATGTATGGAGCAGATGAAACATATGTTCAATCTAAGCCATTATAAGTTCAAATATGTCAGCAAATCTAAAACGATTGTCTTGTGCTCATCCAAAGAAATCAAAAGAGCAAAATGCAAAAATGACCACCACATTAATGATACAAATAATTTCTGGGGTGTCAATTTCAAAACCAGATCCACCCTCCAACAATACTCTTGCACGTTGATTTCCATGATGGTTGGGAAAACAAAGGATGCTTCAACATCAATAAGCCGCTCCCACACATCTCACACCACAAAAGACACAACAACTATATTAACACATGCAAACCACATCCACAACCTGCCAGAGACTCTTTTGTGCAACCACCGCATACATGCAGACACCCGCAACCAAGAGGCTAGCCGCAATTTGATTTTGCTCGACTAATTCTCACAGATTTACTAATGCCTTTAGTTTCAACAGAGTTCTCCAAATGTGACAATGACTCCTTTGAAATTCAGACTCGTGCTCTTATGTCCCCAACGCAATTACAATTCAGATTTCAATAAACAAACATCCTAATAAAGGCCCTGTATCTCCCAGGTTTGACACTCACTACAAGAATTTTAATCCATATTCATACCAGACAACACTCTCCCCTCACATGCTTCCACAATATCTCATACAATCTTTGACCAACAAATAGTGCATCTTGAGAACCATAAATATTTACCTCATACATGGATGCTTGACGCGATGAAGTCGAGACCTCCTTATGTCTTTGTAGGTCAATGATGGCAAGGGTTCCAGTAGTAGTGGAAACTGCCAAACAATGGCAACTCTTCTACAACAAAATTTGGCAACTCTTCTACAACAAATTTTGGAAATGTTGGCTCTTCTCTTCAAAACTCTTGCCTCTGCCTCCTTTCTTTTCACAGTGTTGAATCAGCTATAGAAACGAATATCTTAGTACTCACGCAGGTTCTTGAACATAGGAAACTTTATATTTCTTCACACAGATATTGCCTTACTCCTTTAATTTGACAGCAGCCATCTTGGTCGACTCTTCCTTTGTGAGGGCTATTGCATTTAATCGGCAGAAATCAACGATAATCTTCACTCAAAACTCAATCACCAAAAAACGATGGTAGTCTCTACTCGTCTCTTCTTTCATCTCTTTTCACGCACAATGGCAACTCTCTTACGACCTTTCACTATGTTGAATAGTACCACCGCGGCCTTTCTCTATGGAAGCACAAGGAACCTCTATGCAGGTGATGAGACTCGCTTGATATGAAGTTCATAGTTCTTTTTCATTCAACGTTCCACCAGGTCTCTTACTAGCCAGATCCATTGGGTCATAACCATCACATGATAAAAATAAAATAATCGAGAAAACAAAAAAGAAGATGGTAGAATGAGGGCATAAACCTGAGAATTTTTATTATTCACATGAACATAACTTAAATGCAATGTTTACAAGTAGCTACCTTCAATTGTCAAGTAATGGTGAAGTAATTAGGACTTTATGATTATTAGGGACAATATTGCTAACACATGTGCACCCCTTTTCACATGGTTCTAGTTCTAGTCCTGGTTATGGTTGGTTATGGTTTGTTTGATGTGGTTTGAGCTTCCTAATGTGAGCATCCTAGGCCATTTAGCATTTGTTGGCACATACATCAATTTATTATGACAATGATTACTCCCTCTAGTGGAGTGCTCCCCTTGTGCACACATGTGGAGGTGATTTTAACCCTTCCAATGGTTACTTTGACCTTATTTTGACTACATGAGTGCTTATCACGTGAGCACTCTAGCTTGTTGCTCTTGGTTTCACATTGGATTTGGAGTATTTTGAGGTGGACCAGGGTTTCTAGTGGAGCACTTACCCTCTTGGCACATGTGTTGAGGTATTCACCTATTTTATTCATTAGTCTATTGCTTGGTGATGGGTCATCCAGTTCTTCCTTGGAGTTGGGTGAGCCTTTTGTTGACCTAGAATATGGATTTATGCGACCTCATATCTTGTTTATTCCTCACTCTTGGGGCATTACCATTTTCACACTTATTGAGGAGTTAGTTATTGACATGTTCTTGGTGAAGGCTATATTTGGAGGGTTGTTATGCCTTAGAGACCACACCTTTGAGGTTGTTATGGAGGTTCCTTACTTGGTTTGTACATTTGGTACATGGTAAAATACTTATGGTCCTCCACTCCTTTTTGTAGTGGGCTATCTATTCATTGGAGACCTTATTGTACACTTTTCCATGCTATTGAGGATATATCCACATTGTTGAGGAGTGATTGTGAGGATGTTTTACTTGCTCCATGCACATCTTTATGGGACATTTTACCTAACCACCCACATGTGCCAACTTGGAGAGCCGCATGTATCATTTGAGGAGGTTTTACTTGATATTTCACCCATTTCAAGGATGCCTCCACCTCGGAAGATTAAAGCATGTGGCTTGAGGCTATTTGCATATTTATTGAGGATATTTTAGTGGAGCAACCTCTCTTGGAGGACTTTGAGGAGGATGTTGGAGCCTTTGAAACATTCTTATGCCTATTTTGAGGGAGCATCCCACTTATTGGAGCTCACATTCTTTGAGATTTGTACATGTGGCATGACCATTCATATCTTATCTATTATTTGAATTTTTCACTCAAGTTAGTAGAGGGATAATACTTTATTATGCATTCGTAGGTTATACTTAGGGTTTTTATGCATATTATTTTTTTATTGAGGAGGTCTTGTGTTAAGATTCAATATGCTAGGATAGATAACATCAATATTCAATTCAATTTCACAACAATAGCATATGCAGGATCACTGAAAGAATAAGAAGCATAGCATAAACACAAGAGACACAAATTTATCCTAGGAAACCCTCTAGGGGAAGAAAACCTAGCAAAACTTCCTCAATATAGATGATCAAAAGTACAACGACAAAACCCCAAACAAGTGCTCCTTCTCCTTGCAGATCTCTCTCTCTCTCTCTCTCTCTCTCTCTCTCTCTCTCCATTGCGAATTACACAAGTGAGTGTGTATGTGAATGAATGAATAAATGAGAGAGCATAGCTCTCTATTTATACATTCACTTCTACTTTAATTTTACAACTTGACATGTCGGCCTCAACTAACTTTACCACTCAACTAATGCTGACTTGGCCGACTCCTCTAGGGGACTTAAAAAACCCATTACATTTGACTCTAGGGGATGTATTGCCTCGACTTACATGGAAGGATTTACCTCTTGACTCTATGATGACCAAATACAATAATAACATCCCGACAAAGGAATAACAAATCTCCGAATAAATTACAATAATAAAATACAATAGAATATTCTTTGAAGTTACAATATTTCAACACTCCCCCTTAACGAGAAGGGTATTCTACTGACAACAACAACATCAACTGTAGGAGCAAGGAGAGAGAGCATCATCAACAACATCAAGGTGATACATCTATATTTATCATTGGAAGTTTTCTTCAACAACATCAACAACAAATACGACCGACACATTTCGAATGTAAAGTCCACCCATCTATAACAAATAGTCTTACATTTAAAACTCAATAACTTGATATAAAAGTCATCGTTGTCTTATTTCCTTTATCCTTTTTGCCCATATTTTCTCATAATTTATTTTACTATTACAAGGGTTTGGGCTTCTTTTACCCATACTTTTTTTTAATATCATTTACCCCTAAGAGAATATGGAAAACAATTCTATTTTATAATATATATATATATATATATTTTAATATATTTTATAATTATATTCGATTTACATTTTAAATTATTTTTTAAAATAAATTTTCTTTTATATAAATATCTAATTATGTTCTATTTATATTTCTAACCATTTTTATATGCATTATTGCCCAGGATAATAAGTTGAAGGAATTACAAAATGAACTCACCTCGATACAATTTACTCGAAGTAGTAAAATGGGAAACTTCTTGATGGCTAAATGTAAAACGTTGCAAGAGGAAAATATATTGTCATAAAATAAATTCAATAATTTTTTTTAAAATTTATTCTCATAAAATTAAATTAATTTTTTTTTCTATTATAATAAGGATATGCATTCATTCCTATATATTAATCTTGATTAAAATCTGATTATAACAAGTATCCTAGTATGCATATTTTCGCAATGTATCAACATTGTGTTTAATCTTTTGGATTTCACTGTGTGAGAGGATTGACGCATTTTGAGTGTACATTCTACCCATCTATAACAAATAGTCTTATATTTAAAATTCAATAACTTGATTTTAAAAAGTCATTGATGTCTTATTTAACCGTAAAGCCATGCATCTATCCTTTTTGCCTATATTTTCTCATATTTTGTTTTACTATTACAAGGGTTTGGGTTTCTTTGGCCCATACTTTTTTTAATATCATTTATCCCTTAGAGAATATGGAAAACAATTATATTTAAAAATAATAATAATATATATGCCCAGTAAGGGGAGGATTTGTAACTCCTTACGTGCTCATCCTAGAGCTGACACGTGTCTTTTAAAAAAAATTAAAATATTATAAAAAATAATATGTTATCTCAAATTAGATTTAAAACATTTATAACAACATATATATAAAACTACATAAATTAGGTAAATTAAAACCCTTCCTCAACACTTGTATTCTAAAAACAAGTTTGCATTTGGAGAGATTTAATCCCTCTTGACACTTGATAGATCCTTTTTAAAATGAATCTATACTAATTTAATATATTTTATAATTATATATTCAATTTACATTTTATTTTATTTTTAAATAAATTTTCCTTTATTTAAATTTTAATTATGTTTTATTTATATTTCTAAACCATTTTTATATGCATAATTGTAGGGTTTGGTAGATGAGAAGGATAATAAGTTGAAGGAATTACAAAATGATCTCACCTCGATACAATTTACTCCAAGTAGTAAAATGGGAAAGATGTTGATGGCTAAATGTAAAACGTTGCAAGAGGAAAATAACGAGTTGGGTGAAATGATTCACGAAGGAAAGGTTTGTATAAATCAAGTATTTTATTTTATTGGTATTTTTTATTTTTCTTAATATTACTAAGGATCAACACATAACATAGCTCAAAGTTAACTTATATATATATAACATATTTTTATTTTTATTTTATATTATTTATTATGATTTTTTTAAAATTATTCATATTGTTTAAATTTGTAGTAATAATTGGAGCATATTAAAATCCTTTTTATTTTAACATAGTTTGATTATATATATAATGAATAGAAATTGTGCATGAAAGTTATTAATTTATTTGGCTGCAATTTTGGGAATAAATTTTTTTGACTTCTTCTGGTTGAAATTGTGTAATAGGATTCCATATTATTGGAGGAAATTTTAGGATTAAGAATATATGAATTTAAAAAATAAATAAATTTTGTTGATGGTTATAAATAGATGAGTATTATATATGAAGTGATATAAGAAAAAATAATATTAAAAAAATACAAAAAGATGGAAAAGTTATAAGCCAATTCTATTATTTTAATATTAATATACAAATATATAATACATTTGACCTGTAACCACATTATAAGATAGATTTTCTCTAGTTTCGACACTTCATTAGGTAGTAAGGATAGGAGTAAAATTGGATCTAATACACAATTAGGATAAAAACTCTATTATATGATGTGAAATATGCATAAAGGTGTTAACTCTTGTGGTTATTCCACAAGAGTTTACTTCATGATTGGGGGTGCTTAATGAGATTTGGGGTACCCTAGATGCTTACATGGAAGTATGGAGTTGACTTGGGGATGCTTGGCGGGTTGTGAGATTTTTCATGAAGGGAGAGTGGACCCAGTGGAGCATATGGCTTAGGAGGGGCATTGGAGTCCTTGGAGGCTTGTAGGAGTGTTGCAAACATCTTTAGGAGTGCTCTTTCATTGGAACTGTGTGTGCGTGTGTGACATCACCTTGGAGCTTGACATATGTACCTTAGAGTGTACCACTTCACATCGGTGAGCCTACTTGTGGATTCTTAGATTGTTTGTAAGAGTTTAGGCCCACAAATGAATTGTTGATCTATCTTACATCTCATACATATCGAGGAAGGAGACAATCCTTTCATTATCATCATTGTACTCTTCGTTGTACTTGTCTTAGAGATGATAGGTTCATGGGGAAACCCTAGGATCTATATGATAGAGTTCATGAAGAAATCCTAGGAGAAGATAAGGAGAAGAGAGATGTTTTGGATTTTCTTGGAGATATTTCTCTTATGTGATGCTAGGGTTTTCTCTTGTGATGACAAGGTTTTGCAATTTGTGCTATACATGTACAACCATAAATAAGAACATGACCTTCGAAGATCATGATTGTTGGATCACTTGTAGAAATACCGAGGTTCACTACAATACAAACCAACAAATCCCAATATATTGGCCCGGGTTTTCTCTTGTGATGACTAGGTTTTGCAATTTGTGCTATACATGTACAACCATAAATAAGAACATGACCTTCGAAGATCATGATTGTTGGCTCACTTGTAGGAATACCGAAGTTCACTACGATACAAACCAACAAATCCCAATATACCGGCCCGGGTTTTCTCTTGTGATGACTAGGTTTTGCAATTTGTGCTATACATGTACAACCATAAATAAGAACATGACCTTCGAAGATCATGATTGTTGGCTCACTTGTAGGAATACCGAGGTTCACTATGATACAAACCAACAAATCCCAATATATTGGCCCTTTTGGCATCACCCGCGAACATGTAAAGTCTCACTTGAAGTACCTATTATCACATCCATAGTAGTCGGGCTACCATGATTGTAGAGCAATTCATTATATTTTTTCGAGCCAGGCCTTTACATGAGATCAGCCTACGATGAGCAGTATTTTTGATCACTCACATATCAGAGAAGCCCCAGATCAGACATGCAGTAAACCTTATGCCAAGGATGAGCCTCTTGACCTCAGATTTGATGATCGAGATGACCTTTTATCCCACACAGAGCAGTGCAGTGCCCAAAGTTTCAACAACAGTGTTTTAGTGGTTACAGATGATCCAAATAGGAGGTACATGTATATGGCCCAACAGGTATATGGTGTGCATTGGTTTTATTATCTTTCTCTTTTGGTCATTTTGATAGCTTGACTTAGTATCTAGTGATCATGATCCGGCAGTATATATGTATGAAATGAATATGGTTATTATTGATTATATAAATAGTTGTGTTACTTATATTTATAAGCTCTTGTTTTATACTCATTGGTTTTACCCTCTTATGAGTGTGGACATGATCATTCCCACCTTTATGGTTTGCTAGCTTAGGCATCACCTTCACTTTTCCCATCCATCCATTATATCTTCCTTGATTGGTTTTTACCCTGGCTTACACCTCAACCTGTGATATGGAGGACCTCCTCACTTTTTCCTCTGTTGTGGATAACATCCCTATTAGTTTGTGTCTCGACTCTGAGTTGGCAACAAAACTTACCCTTTGGTGAGTTGGATTTGATACCTTGATCACTCTAGCCGGTTGCCTTGATGTTTGGTCCTGATTGTAGAGAGTCCCCCTAGTTGCTTGAGTTGTGTTGGCTAAAACCTGAAGAAAATTGTACTACCATCATTACATATGGAAACAATTGTTATATATCTTATGAAAGCCAATGGAAATAATTTAAAAATTGTGCTTCTCAGCACAATGAAAGAGGCCCGTGAAATTAGATGGAAATTGAAATGAAGCCCTGGATGAAAGCTTGAGTAGTTGTGCTTCTAAGCACATGCAAAATCCCCAAAAGGGTCATGAAATGAAATGAAATGGAAATTAAAAGCACCCTGGATGAAAGCTTTAGTAGTTGTGCTTCTAAGCACATGCAAAATCCCCAAAACGATCATATAGGCCTAAAGAAAGCAGTGGTTAAATGTATGCTAAATCCAAAGACTGTTGGCCACGAAAATTAAATGTAATGATTAATTCCTCATGGAGCCCACGAGTTGTGATGTGAGATGGAGTGAGGGACAAATAATTCTAAGTGTCTCCTAGAACCTTAAGTTACGGTTAGCCAAGCACCTAGTTCATGGCGGTTCTAGAAAATATCCTCACTGAGCTGATATAGCTTGGATGTGAGTTGTAGACATTTGCGGTTGAATAAGCACTCCTCTGAACAACTTATCCTATTTTTGAGACACTGCCATTCCTTGTTTGTTTATTATCTGACATATGCTTAAGTGTGTATTCCCTTTCCCTTATCCAAAATATCACAGTGTTGATTTAGTTAAGTCATCTCCTTATCCTAGCCTTGCATTATCCACCCTCACCCTTTGCTAGAAAAATCATGTCTACAGAATGAGTATATCCTCGAGGTTCTTTTGTAAGTAAATGATTATTTAAACTTTTTCTTGATATAATTATCTATTAACTGCTAGTGAAATGATGCTTAATACTTTAAGTATTGCTCTGAGAATGATTAACAGAGCATGCTTTAACCATTTTCACTTGCAGCATTAGGCTTTTCTAGCCCGGGTTATATTTTGATCAGTATTGACCTGGTCAAACCTAGTTTGACCAAGTCAACCTTGGGATCCATGATGAGTTGGACCAGTGATGCTATATGATGATGATTTATGGTCCTTTGATACACCTTTGATGATTCCATACAGTGGACACAGGTTTCAGATGATGGTTGATGTACTTTTTTTATGATTATTATTATTTCCAGACCATTATTTTATTATTGTCCGGGTATGGCTGAGGCTACAAATGATCTTACAGGTTTCAACAAGGTGTAATGGGTACTCATCTCTAGTATATTTTGACCTTCTTAGTCCATTGACACACTCAGTTATGGCATGTCCAGTAGTTGCATTGATGAGGCACATTTTCCTAGGGTGCTACAGAGGGGATGGGGGGTCCAGCCACTTGTTATTACTATATTACCCCATCTCTAGACATGTTGGTGCAATCGGATTTTTTTCCCAGGAACTAGGCAATGATTTATAGGCATTTTGGTGATTTTCAAGTGGGATAAAAATGGGATAAAAAGGTTACCGAGGAAATCGATTTGGGCTATTGAGGAAAGGTTTTGGCATGAGGTTTGTTCATAGGTCATATGTGATGAATCCCACTCCTTCCATATTAGCTTGCAACATTCAGTGGGGTCCACACACTCTTCGAGTTGTGATTTGATGTATTTTTCTCTCATTGAGGGGGCCACGATTTGGTCATTGGGTCACTTGGACATGTTATTGAGTCATATGTTATATCATTGTGCCATGGAGTGATGCTAGTGAAGGATAATAAAACCTCCTTTCCCCACCATGTGCTTCTAGTTACTTTTCCTAGTCACTTTATGTGGTACGCACTTGTCTTAGTCATTTTTTATGAGTTGCGCATCCCCCCTAGGGCCTCTTTTAGTGAGTGTGCACGACTCTTAGTGAGTTGATCTGTGTTATATTGTTACGGCTCATCTTAGCTGTTGATTGTATTGTATTTATCTTTTGATCTCCACCACTCGTTTGTAAAGTGGTTAGGGTTTTGGTCTCTCTCATTCCTATTTAAGGAAGAGACCCCCCTATTGTGAAGGCATCTTTGGGCTCTTGAACTCTTGGAATAAAATACTACTTTTGCAGATATAATCCTATAGCTTTGTTGGATTCTCTTTCAAGTTGAATATACAATCTTTTCTTTGTGTATCATTATGGTTATTTTGCTTCGAACATTTTCTCTGTAGGGAGGCCGTGTGGGTGAAGAGGAAGACGATTGGAGGGGACGCTATTGTGGTGAAACCCCATATATTAAATTTTTATTGTTCTTTGTCTTAGGGAGTATCATTATTGTACATTCATGACATATTTGATGCTTTTTGTTTCATATTTTCTTATGTATAGCTTCTTCCATGTTTGATTGATTCTCATTATGGATCTTTTTGGATAGGGAAGGGTGCATTGGACGACTTGGAAGGTTAGCGATTTCACCTAGAGCACTTGGATGTCACTCTTGATTACATCACTTGGGAAATATTATCAATTTTCAAGATTTCCTAAAGCTTTTGAGGTATTTTCTACAAGGTATGTATCTAGTTTCATGCATTTTACCTATTGGTCACTTCAAACCCTCATATCTTAAAACCCTAGATTTTTATATTTGATATATTTGGAGATAATTTGAGATTAATAATCAAAACCCACCTCACTAATAATTAATAAACCTTGGAGACCAAATTCGGTGGGCATCCGACTCTATACCCCCTGATCTAAGGCACTGGGCCTCTCCAAGGGAGGTCACACTTGTGGGTACGTGGGATTTTTCCAGATCTATCACCTGGGTATTGCTTGTTCCTCATCAAAACATCAGATATGTTGATTAGAAACCATTCTAGTGCCAATCCTCTTTTTATTTTTCCTTGTGGGCCCCATTCACTCATTTTCTATAATTGAAGGGTGGGTCCCACTTGGGTTCTTTTGATTGGCATTAGATCTACCTATATCTACTCAATTAAACTCATAAGTGGCACTTTCATTCCTTGGTTGATAATTTGTCCTTCCATAAGCCTCCTCAATCAAGCCCTAACTCTATGTGCATGTTATCACACAACTTGTAGTTATCTCTAAAGGTATACCATCCAGGACAGTAGAGGTGTAGACAACTAAAGAGGTGACCCAAGATATGCCACGATTTCCACTGCAAGATGGGTGTCACAATAACCGAGGCACCCTTCACTTTAGATAAATCCTAATCAATACCAAGGGGGAGACCCTAGCTTAGCCAATGAAGGCTAGCGAAATCAATCTAGACCTCCTAGGGAAATGTGATGATGAAATGGTAGAAGATCAAGATGAGGTTAGATCTAGAACTATAATAGATAAGTGGGCCCAATGAGTTAGGGCTTGGTTGAAGAGGCTTAAGGCAAGATGAATTTTCAACCAAGGAGAGATGAAGGCCACTTATGGGGTTAAAATTATAGATCTAGATAGATAGATATAGTGCCCAAATAATAGATCCAAGTGGGATCCACCCTTAAAATATGGAAATTGGTCCAAATGGGGCCCACGAGGTGAAAATAAAATAAGAAAGGCACTAGGGGGTTTTTAAATGAGTGGATCTAATGGATTAATGAAGAATAGGTAATGCCCACATGTGGGATCTAGCAAAAGGACACCTACCCAAGGAGTGCGACTTGCCTCAAGGAGAACTAGTGCCTTAGATGGAGGGGCAAATGGAGTCAGATGTCCACCAAATTATAGATCGATATAGTTAATATGATTATTAAGGTGGGTTTTAATTATTAAGCCCAAGTTATTTCTAGATCTCCATAGATCTTAAAAATAAAAAAATGTAAGGGTTTTGATTTTAGGGTTTATGTGACCAATGGAGAAAAGATGGATGGAACTAGATACATACCTTGTAGAACACACCTCAAATGCTTGAGGCCTCTTTGAAAATTGGTAACCTTCCCCCTTTGTATATATTAAAGATTAATATCCAAAGGCCCAAGTGAAATCGTCCTCCTCCTAAGGTGACCAATTCACCCTCCTCCTGCAAGACAAGGTCAATGAGAAACAAGCCAAGCAAAAGAATGATGATAATGATGAAAAGATGAAAGAGAAAGCATCAACTATGTAAATAAGATACAATAATGATACTCCCTGAGATAAAAGGCCAATCCGAGGCAAAATATGGGGTTTCCCCACAATAGGCTCCCTCCAAATCGTCGTCCTCTTCACCAAATCGACCTCCCTATAGAAAAATGTCTTAGAACCCCAAGATCCACGATGATACACAGAAAAACAATTGTATATTCAACTTGCAAAAGAATCCATCAAGACAAGAGAAGTAGATCCACAAAATAGTATTTTTATTCCAATTTTGAAGAACTCCAAAGGTTCCTTTACAACAGGGGGGTCTCCTCCTTAAATAGGATGAGGAAGACCAAAACCCTAAACCACTTTTGAAATGAGTGGTTGAGATAAAAAGATACAACAATATAATCAATGGCTAATATGAGCCAATACAACATGTGACATGGATCACTCACTAAAGGGATGAGGTCATGGCTAAAAAGACCCTAGGGGGGATGACGTCATGACTAGGGGAGACTAAAACATGTAAGTATCACATAACATGACTAGTACAAGTGAATAAGAGCACATGGTGGGGCTAGGAGGTATTATTTCCCTTCACTATCATCACCCCATGGCACAATAATATAACATGAGACTCAATGACATGTCCAAGTACACAAATGATCAAATCATGTCCCCCCAAATATGAGACAAAAATACATCAAAAGACATCATGCTGACTGTGTGGAACCCACTGACTGCTGCAAAATGATATCGAAGGAGTGGGATACACTATAGATGACCTCAAATAAGACCTCATGCCAAAAACTTGCCTCAATTTCCCAAATCGAATTCCTTTATGGCCTTTTTATTCCATTTTTTTATCCTCTTGAAAACCCTGAAATTGTCCATAACTGACTGTTAGGTGCCTGTACTGTCAAACTGAGTGTGCCATAATGTCTGGAAGGGGGGTAATATGGTAAAAACAAGTGGTTGGACCACCCCATTCCCCTGTAGCGCCCTAGGCAATGACTAGCCTCCAAGGCTCTGGTTGGACAGGCCACATCAGCATGGCCAAACTGGTCAACAGGTGGAAAAATTCTCATAACATGCCTGGGAGTTCCTGAAACTGATAGATAAGTGTCTCAATGGATCCATAAGACCCAAATCCACTAGATATGAGTACTCATACACCTCATGATAGCCTATAGGATCATCTGTAGGGTCCACCATACCCGAACAATGCAAAAATATGATGATCTGGAAATAATAATAAACATGAAAAACTGCATCAATCATCATCTGAATCCTGTTCCCATCATATGGAATCATCAAAAAGGTATATAGAAGACCATATATCAACATCATACATAAAGTGGTCCATCTGAGCATGGATCCCAAGGTTGACCTTGGTCAAACTATGTTTGACCGATCAAGCTGATCAAAATGTGACCTTGGATATAGAAGCCATGCTGCTGCAAGTGAAAGTCGTTAATACATGCTCTCTAAATCATTTTCGTAGCAAGAATCTAGAGTATTAAGTATCATTTAATTGGCAGTTAAGAAGTAATCATAGGTTAGTTAAATAATTTACCTTCAAGAAGAATCTCAAGAATATACTTGTTTGTAAACATGATCAGATTTCTAGCAAAGGGTGAAGGCTAAATACAAAAGGCTAGGATGAAGGGATGACTTGACTGACTTGACACTATGATACTTTGGATGAGTGACATGGTGTTATACACTTCATCATGTGTTGGACAAGGAGTACACAAGGAATGGCGATGTCTCACAGATGGATAAGTTGTTCAAAGAAGTGCTTATTCAACCTTGGAAGAAGTTGTCTACTACTAGAACTGCCGTGAACTAGGTGCCTAGCTAATCGTAACTTGAGTTTCTAGAGGAGACTTAGAATTAGTTGTCCCTTGCTCGATCTCATATCATAACCCGCAGGCTCAATGAGGAAAGTTTCACATAAGGTCAACAGTCTTTAGATTTAGCATACATTTAGCCACTGCTTTTTTTAGGACCTTTCATTTCATTACATTTCATGGCCAAAAATATTTATATTTAGCATACATTTATTCATTGCTTTTAGGCCTAATATGACCCCTCTGGGATTTCACATGTGTTGATAAGCACAACTAATTGTAGCTTACATTCGGGGTGCATTTACATTTCATAACATTTGAATTTCACTTCAATTTCATAGCCCTTTTCATTGGGATGTACAAGATATACAATAATTTCCATATGTAGTACAACTTTGCTTCAGGTTTTAGCCGACACAACTCAAGCAACTAGGGGGACTTCCGCAAATCTAAACCACACATCAGGGAAACCGACTAGAATGATAAAGGCATAAAATCCAACTCACCAAAGGAAATTTGTGTTTCCAACTTAGATTTGAGACACAATATAAGCATGGATGCAAGTCCAACATAGAGGCAGAAGTGGGAAAGATCCTCCATATCACAAGTCAAGGTGTAAGTTAGGGTGAAGATCAATATATGGTGAATGACAAATGGATGGACAGAGACAAGTGAATATCTAAGATAGCAGGTCAGGAAGACACTAAATGATCATGCTCACATTCATATGAAGGTAAAGACCAACAAGTATAATACAAGAGTTTCTAAATGTTAGTAATACAACCAATACATATAATCCATAACCAATTTTATTTCAATTTTAATACACTTCCAGATCATAATTACTTTATACCAAGTCAATGCTATCAAAATGACCTAAACAACAAGGTAATAACATCAATGCACATCATATATATATATATATTGGGTCATCAATCAACATCTGTAATATGAACCAACTATAACCACTGAGAACACTGTATCTGAAATATTAAAGAACCGCACTACAACTGTATGGAATAAAAGGCCATATTGGTCATCAAATATGAGGTCTCAAGGCTCAACCTTGGCATAAGGTCTACTAAATGTTTGATACAAATATGCTCTGATGTGTGAGTGATCATAAATAATGCTGCTCATCATAGCTGATCTCACTGAAAAGTGTAAAGGAAAAGCTCTGAAAAGTGTAGATATCTGCTCTGCTCACATGGTAGCCCAACTACTATGTGTGTGATAACATCTGTCTCTAATTGGGACAAGTGCTCTAAGGGAGAGAGTATTTGACAACCTCAGAATATATGGTCCCCAACACTAACTGCATTAGTCTTCAATCCAACACTCGACTTTCTTTTCTTTCAACATTATTTGCACCTGTTCTTGTACTCATGGAAAGAAAAATACGACTTGAAGCATGTATGGGATAAAAATAAACTGAAATGAACTAAATAAATGAAATTCTACTCTAGAGAAAAAAATAAAGTGCATAGAATGAAAGTACTAACTCATGAAATCTTTAACATTTTCATATTTTATTAAAGTGGATGTAGGAGATGAGAAAGGGTTAGGAAGGAGCATGACTCAACTCACTCAAATAACTCAGCAATAGGAAAAATCAATCAAAAGAAAACCCAAAAGGCTCATCAAAGGAAAAGAAAAAAGACTCGCAATACTTGGTACTCAGAAAATTCAAAAGGCACACAAATCCTACTGCTCAAGGGAGCTTATTCGAAGACCTATATACTCTAAGCATGCAAGAGGAGTCCTAGCTCAAGTCAAGTTAGGGATATAATCCCTCAACTCTCCCTAATTGATAGGTAGCATGATCTGCTGCCCATTCCTAGTAGTGAGGAAACACATATCATCAATGCAATGCTCGATAGTGAGCAGTCCAACCTAAATATTGCCAGATCCCCTGGATCATATGTAAAATAAATCACTAGGAATAATGACCCTATCATCGCATAAAAACTTTCGACCATTCACCGACTCTGGGATGGATTCAACATTGCGAATAGGAATGGGATGGACATCAGAATTGCACTGAGGTTGGGGCATGACTATCCTCGAGTTCCTATTAGGAGGAACTGCATCAAATATGGGAGGTCCACCTTCTAAAGGAATGGATACCCTACCAATAAGGACTTCCTGAATCACTCTTCTCCTTGGATGTTCATCTCTTGGTTCTTCATTCTATGGGTGAATGATATACTTGGGAGTTTCTCCCACAGTCCAAAAATCTCTGATGACAACCTCATCTTCCTCATCTTCCAATGGAGATGGTATGTTTTGGTTTTCAATACTCCTACTACTACCTTCTCCAGTTGGGATGGGAACAACCATATCTTCTAATATTGCTAGGTGACCGGTGGGAAATGACAAATGATTTGCAACCACACTAGAAGCATCCTGAGCTCCCATGTCTAAGGATGTTGGTGATAGAGTGGGAATGTGAGATGCATCAATAGAGTGTGTTCCCTCTTCACTAATAGGTAGCTCACGGGGAATAAGAAAACTAGGAATATCCCTAAGTAATGGATAACGTAAAGACAACTCATCCCCGATGGTTGGAGTGTTGTCTTGAGGCTCTTCCTGAAAGATAGCTAAACTGTTTAAGGAAAAGTCTTCTTCAGGGGCATCATGTATCAAGGCATGTTCTTTCCAGCTCATAGAGTTATCATTCACTTGCCTCAAGAAATCATCCTCCAAGGACATGTGATAAAGATGATCAAGAACATCAGAAAAAATAAACTTCATTAGGTTCTTCATCACTTCCTAGACTAGGGGAAGGATGTGTTCCTTCAATGTTGTTTGCCCGAGGAATAATATAATCAAGCCCTTGTCTTTGTCGTTCCATATTAATATTAACCAAATTAATCCATTCATTAACCATCCTAGGTATACGCTCACCCCTTCTTATTTGATCTAAAATAGTCTCAAGGTTGTTTGTTTTAGTGATGGGATCAAGTTGATCAATCTATCATGTCTCCTCATCACTAAGTTGGTTCAAAGTTCTAGCTTGTTCTGACACTTCACCACCATGCAAATCCAGATCAAAATCTCTAGCAAAAATAGGTCTATCCCTTTCTTCCTTAGAAGGGGCATCATCTCCAAATGATCTCCAACTCTCTTCTCTTCCTGTACTATGATCCTCACTATGGCCACCCATGACCATGAAGATACCCTCAGGTAGTAACTCACCCTCACCATAAGTATTCCTTACACCATCATCATAACTCTCAAGGTGACCATTGTAAAATGGCTCCCTATATATCCTAACTAAAGACCCATCAAAGTTAGGAATAGTAGTGTATGACAAGTCCATTTGAAAATGTCCCCCTAATCCGGTAGACCACTTTCTACACAAAAGAATTCCGTAGACTGGGGGTAGATCTATGACTACTATGTCCATTAGCATGGATATATCAGGGCATGAAAACATGCCATCTCTCAAGTTCTTGATTAGTCCAAAGACTTGAACTGGTCTTGATTCAATTCCACATACATTCCCGTAAGGCCTAGTTATTTTTAATCCCATGGCTTCCATGACTTGCAAAGGCATGACATTCATGGAAGCTCCAGAATCAAGCATACAGTTATGAAGAAGGGTGTCACCTATGTGAAGTGTAATATAAAAGGGTTGATGACCCATCACACATGGGAGTAATGATTTTCTTGTAGATAGTGGATATTCCAAGCATATGACAGGATACAAATAATCCTTCATAAATCTATTTGAGCATGAGTCACCTCACAAGGTGAAACTTGGGGATGATTACGAATACCCCATAAAAGGAAGTGGAGAAGCTTCATACAAGCTAGAATCTGGAAAATATCTGAATAAGAAAGATGTCCTATATGTTCCAGGACTAAAGAAGAACCTTCTCTCCATATCATCACTAGATGCTAAAGGTATAGGTATGAGGGTTTTATTTGTTGATGGCCAAGTCCTAATGTGTCCAAAGGGAAAGACAATAGATGATGCAATTGTGATTGGAGAACAAGAGGTAGGTTTGTACAAATTAAAGGGACAACCTAAACAAGCCTTGGTTCATGACTCCATGGAGCCAAGTGAACTATGGCATAGAAGGCATGTGCAATATAGAGAACCACCCATTGCAAGCAAAGCAGTTGCAAGACTTCTAGAAATTTAGACAAAACATGAAGGCGTTTGCAAAGGATGTGCAAAGGGAAAGAACGTGAAGAAGAAATTTCCAAACAGTGAAATCAAAGAGAAAGGAATATTGGAGATCATCCACTCCGATGTATGTGTTCCCATGTCATCCAGTTCATTAAGTGGGTATGTATATTATGTTTCATTCATTAATGACTTTTCCTGTAAGACTTGGATATACTTCTTGAAAAATAAAGATGAAGTATTCAACAAGTTCAAGGAATTCAAAGCCCTGATAAAAAATCACACTTAGAAGAAGATCACGACCTTTCGATGAGATAATGGTGGAGAATTCACCTCGGAATATTTCAAGAACCTATGCAAAGAATCTGGGATTAAGAGGGAGTTGACCACTCCCTACAATCTACAATAGAATGACATTGCAGAAAGAAAGAATAGAATGATAATGGAAGCAACAAAAGCAATGCTTCATGACTAGGATCTTCCGATGCACTTATGGGAAGAAGCTGCGAGGACAATGGTGTATGTACATAACCGTTCTCCTCATCAAGTACTAGACAAAAAGACTCTAGAAGAAGTGTTCTACGGTGAGAAACCATAAGTCATCCATCTCAGGATATTTGGATGCTCAGTTTACATACACATTCCGAAGGAGAAGAGGACGAAGCTAGATCCTTTAGGAAAGAAGGGAATATTCGTAGGATGCAATGAAACTTCGAAGTCCTATCGAATATACTTCCCAGGATTCAAGAAAATAGACATCAGCAGAGACGTGACATTTTACGAAGACTCGGCATACAACAAATCCAAAAAACAAACTATTGAAGAAACTGAAGAACTTGAAGTTCCCAGGATCAGAGATACACTTATGGAAGAAGAGACTCCAAAATATCATGAAGATCGTGATATGGAAGAACCACAAGAACCTGTAGATCCACCTCATGAGAATAAATCCCACACGAGGAAACCAACATGGGTACGAGAAGCAATACAGGATGTAGAGAAGTATGGTGCTCCAAAGGGGATGCATAGAGAAAGCAAGATACCTAGGCCATACTCCAACAATGTATCTCTGTTGTGCGACATCATTGACAAAGAAATTTCCAACTATGAGGAAGCGACATAGAAGAAAGAATGTAAGGATTCCATGATCGAGGAGTACTGGTCGATTATGAAGAATTATTTTTGGGAGGTAGTTCTGATACTAGAAGGGAAGTCTATTGTGACTTCGAAGTGGATCTACAAGATCAAGCATACTGCAGATGGCAGCATTGAGAAACACAAGGCAAGGTTTGTGGCACGTGGCTTCTTCTAGAAGGAAGGCATAGACTACGAGGAGACATTTGCACCTGTAGCCAGATACACTTCCATCATATCTGTACTTGCATTGGCTGCAATGATGAAATGGAAGGTACACCAGATGGACGTCAATACAACACTCTTGAATGGTGTAGTAGAAGAGGAGGTGTACGTGGAGAAACCACTTGGATTTGAGACACATGATAGGCAGACTCATGTGTGCGAATTGAAGAAATCATTGTATGGATTGAAACAGGAACCCAGGACGTGGTGTGATAGGATGGATAGATTCCTGATGATCTTAGGATTTACCAAGAGTAAAGTAGATTCCAACCTTTACTACAAGGTTGAGGTAGGAAATCCATTGATACTTCTACTCTATGTAGATGACCTGTTTGTAACAGGGGAGGATGAGCTCATTGTAGATACGAAGAGGAATCTTGCCATAGATTTCGAGATGAAGGACCTAGGTATGATGCACTATTTCTTAGGCATGGAGGTGTGGTAGAGTGCAGATGGAACATTCCTTATATAAGGGAAGTATGTAGTCGATATTCTGAAGAGATTCAGAATGATGGACTGCAAGGATATGGCCACACCCATGGATGCAAACTTGAAGCTATTTTGTGATGCTTCATCAGATTCAGTTGATGCCACAATGTATCGTCATATGATTGGTTCATTGAAGTACCTGACGAATCGAGACCAGACATATGCTTTGTCGTGAACACATTGAGCCAGTTTCTTATGGATCCGATACATGTTCACCTAATTGATGCAAAGCATATATTAAGGTACCTAAAGGGTATAGTTGATTATGGGCTCAAGTATGATGCGAATCAAAATATTAACCTGCAAGGTTATGTTGATTTGGATTGGGTAAGAAATGCCGCAGATAGGAAGATCACCTTGGAATGTTGCTTTAGTATGGGATCGAGTATGATCTCCTAGTTTATCAAGAAGCAATCGTGCGTGGCACTGAGTACAACTGAAGCAGAGTATGTTGCAACTTGTTCGGCTAGTTGTGAGGCAGTATGGATTAGGAAGCTAATGTATGATTTGTTTGATCTCTAGTTAGAGGCAACTTGTATATTCTGTGACAACCAGAGTTGTGTGAAGTTGTCTGAGAATCCGGTGTTCCATGACAAGTCGAAGCACATTGAGATCAAGTACCACTATATCAGGGATATGGTGCAGAGAGGATCAGTGAAGCTCCAGTATGTAGTGACAGACGGGAAGATAGCCAATTTGTTGACCAAGCCGTTAGCCGGAGTGAAGTTTGAGTACTTCAGAGAGAAGCTTGGTGTTCTCCAAATCGAGGTTCCTCCCATTTGGAAGTGATGAGACTGGAAGATGCAGATGTAGTAGATCCATTCTCGCATGATGGTAGGTTTGTCCTCTCATGTTGGTAGATGTAAGGGCTGATCCATTCTCGCATGATAGTAGGTTTGTCCTCTAATGTTGGTAGATGTAAGGGCTGGATCCATTCTCGCATGGTGGTAGGTTTGTCCTCCCTTGTTGGTAGATGTAAGGTTTGATCCATTCTCGCATGGTGGTAGGTTTGTCCTCCCATGTTGGTAGATGTAAGGGCTGGGTGTCGCATGGTGGTAGGTTTATCCTCCCATGTTGGTAGACGAGGTCTCGCATGGTGGTAGGCTTGTCCTCCCATGTTGATAGACAAGGGTCTCGTATGGTGGTAGGTTTCTCCTCCCATATTGGAGACGTTGTGATGTCCACCGGTCATAAGGCATTGTGTGTGCACCTAGGAAGGATCTCACATGGTGGCAGTATTGTCCTCCCATACTGGTAGACGTGGGATGACCATTGTGGTACATCTGATGTGCATCTGGGTTGTGCTCCGTGTGATGATGAGATGATCTGGAGATGATGAGGTGATAGTAGGAGACACAGGTGTTTGCAGTGGCAAAGTAATGATTGGTCCTGGGACATACCTACTTGATGGATTGCTCATAGAGATGATGAATAACTACATGAGGGATTTTCCTACATCCAGCATGAAAAAGGGTTAGCTCTGTATAACTTCTTATGACAAGTAGATTTGAGAGATTTCACCAATTGATGATCGACATGATGTCAATTGCAGCAGCAGTGACGATGATGATCTAGTGTTGATGATGATGTTCCAACATTGATGATGATCCAATGATGATGACGTTATCTAGAATTGTGTCCAAAGGGGTTGATGACTGTGGAAAGATAATACCTTCCTAGTTAAGAGGGAGTGTTGTTGTAATTGTAACTTTGGAAGATATTCCCTTGTATTTTATATTTTTATTATTATTGTATTTATGTGTACCTCCGATGAAGATGTTTTTCCTCAGTTCGGGGATGTCATTATTATGCTTAGTCATTCTAGGTCATTGAGGTAAAAGCCTCCATTGTAATTCGAGGAAATAGATCCCCAAAAGGTCAAATGTAATTGTATTATTGAGTCTCCTAGAGAAGTTGACCTAGTTAGTTTAGTTAGGGCCAACCTAATCAGTTAAAAGGTCACCCCAAAAGTAAAGTATAAATAGAGAGAAAGGCTCTCTCATTTGGACACACACTCACTTACTCAAGTTCACATTAGTGAGAGAGAGAAGACAAGTTCGCATAGGATAAAAGAGAGAGAGCTACAGAAGACTTTTGTTTTGGGGTTTTCCATTTTGTGATATTGTATTGGTGACGATTCTATCTCTGAGGAAGTTGTAGGGTTTTCTCCTTTATGGTTTCCCCGATGAAAATCTTTGTGTCTCTTGTTTTGTGTTGTGCTTGTTATTCTTTCAGTTAAGATCCTAGGTAATATTGATTAAAAGTAGAAAAAGTAACATGTGCACCACTATCCCAAGTAGGCAAGAAGAACTAAGAAAATAACTTTATTTGATCCCATGATCTTGAGTTAAAATGAGTAGGAGTTGCTTTATTTATATGTGACTTAGGCCAACTTAACCTCCTTTACAGGATGACAAGCATAAAATGTATAAAACAACTTAAAATAATTTGTTAATGTGTTTTTTAGGGTTTGTCACCCACAAGATGGGGAGTAAACGTCATACAACATAAAATAATGATAAAATATGATGAATTTATGCAACATGGATGAAATGTTGAGCATGGGAGGAGGGTGTCATGTCGTATCTAACCCCGACATTTTTATTTTTCCTTCATCACCTTCCTCCTTTAGGTGGTATGACCCCTTCAAAGGATGACATCTTCGTCAATTTGGCATGCTTGGGGTAAGAGGAGGGTCAATACATAAGAGAAATAGGTCCAAGTGGGCATGATGAGGTGTGATAAGACGGGTATGAAAAATTACATGTGCAATTAAATAAAGTTGACATAAATATGAAATTTCTCATTCACACATTTTGTCAAACACTTTGAAAAACTAGGGTTTTAACTTAGAAAATTTAAAAGTAAAACCACCACTTCAAATGTACTCCAAATACTAAAAATATGTAAGCACACTGAACACTTAATATTTTGGTCAAAATTGACCGAGAAAAACCCCTCACTTGGGGAAAACCCTAGAAATATTTTTCTTAAAGAAGAGTGCAGGAATTAAATACAAAGAATTTCTCTGTCAACCCTCATACGCAAAAATTCATATACGGTAAATTAATTTATAATTTTCAGCCAACCTAGAAAATTGTGCCAACCTCGAAATTCATGCCAAACTGCTATTATACAGACTGTTGTACCTGTTGTACGAATGCTATATGGTATGCCTCGAATTTTGTGCATGCATGTGCCTTCTTTTACTATTGTACGGTCTGCATTAAATTCCTGCCAATTTCCTTGGCATTCGAGCCATCTTCCTTGGGATTTGAGCCCACACGTGTGGCTGAAATAAATGTCATTGTACGACTGCCTTGAATTCTGTGTCTCTCCTTGGGATGCGTGCTGCTCCTCTTTCTTGGAAATTGTGCCTTTCTTGGGTACTCTTCTTCCTCTTCAATTTTTCTCTTCCTCTCTCTGATGGTGAGTGTTCTCATTTGTCCCTTTCACTTCATTTTATACTTTTCTTTTCACTAACCCTAACTACCAAAAAATATACCTAATCAATGGCTATGATTATATTAGGAGATCCAAAAATACTAGAGATGAGTACTCATACATCATATGACCACCTGGATAATCATCTATAATCTCAACCATGCCCGAACAAATAAAAATAATGGTATGTAAATAATAATAAATAAAAATCCTTCTGGCCATCCAATAAAACCTGTGTTTGCTACATGGAACCATCAAGTGGGCACCATAGGACCTGTTATCACATATATAGTAGCCGGGATACCATACATTATTTTTCTGATTCCAGTACACTTTTCAGCCAGTCCCCTTACATTGAGCTGACGAGATGAGCATCTATTATGGATCATGATTATTATATGGACAATAGTTTTGTTACCAATGCCATGACTGAGTTTCATGACACTCAGAGAGATGACCGATGTAGCCATTTAGCCATTGATACAGAGCAATCAGTATTGCCCAGAGTTACAGTAGCAGTTTCAGAGGACAGATGATGGTTCAGATATTGTGCATTCAGGTATATGACTCAGCAGGTATATTTTGGTGTTATGGTTATATTGATTTTATATTCATTCTTGTAGCATGTCTTAGCATTTAGTATCATGATTTGGCGATCATATAGATATGTGGACTTGGTTGTGCTTATATATATATATATATATATATATATATATATATATTGTCCCCACTCAGACTTAGAAATTCACTACCTATACTCATTGGTTTTACCCTCCCTAGGGAGAATAGAGGTGACCATTCCCACCATATTTTGGCTTGCTAGTGTTGGTCTCATTATTCAATGTATTCATCCATCCATTAATTCCCAGTTTGTCATTACCTAGACTTACTACTTGATTAGTGGCATGGAGGACCTTCCTCCGCTGTAGCCTCTGTGTTGGATAAGCTTCCCTGTTTATTTGTGTCTTGGATCTGAGTTGGTGACAGAACTTACCTTTGGTGAGTTGGATTGTAGTCCTAAATCATTTTGGTCGATTGTCCCGATGTTTGGCATTGGCATGAACTCCCTCTAGTCACTTAATATGTGTTGGCTAAAACTGAAAGCTCATGTACTACTTATGGAAACTTATGTAAATTCGCCTAGGAAACTGTAAACTCCAAAGTGTGTTTATCAACACACGTGAGCAAAGGGCAAGAGCAATGAAAAGCTAAAAATACTCCTTGAAGAGTATAATGAAAGGTCCAAAAAAAGCAATGGCTCTTAAATTCTATATCTAAACGATTGTTGACCTTATTACAAACATGCCCTGGATGCAAGCTTCGATTAGTTGTGCTTATCAGCACACCTGAGATCCGAAGGTTTATGTAGGCCAAAAAGGCCATGAAATGAAATCAATGGATCCTAATGAAACTGGATCATCTTTTATAAAAGTAGGCATGGTGCCTAAGTTGAATAAGCACTCTTTGAACAACTTACCCATTCATGAGACACAACCATCCCTCGTGTTATCTGCTTGTCTAGCATATATTACTAGTGTGTATTCCTTTTACATTTCCAAAGTGTCATGATGTCAAGTCAGTAGTCATCCCTTGGCCTAGCCATTTTATTCTTAGCCTTCACCCTTCACTAGCAAATTGATCACAACTATGAAGTGAGTATGGTCCTGAAAGTCTAGTCTGAGTCATAAATAGTATTGAAGACCTTTATAAATTTGGTTTTAGATCGCCAATAAAATGATTACTTATTGCTATAAATGTTACTTGAATGAATTGTAGAGCATGTATTAACCTTTGACACTTACAACAGTTTGATGACAACTTGAGTTATATTTGGGTCATGTTGACTTGGTCAAACCCAGTTTGACCAAAATTCAACCACAGGACATGAGGTGGCAGACCTCAGATGATACAGAGATATGATATATGGTATGGTACAGGTCACCATGGTGGTTATATGCAGTGTTTCAGGCTTATGATGATGATTTGTGCTTTTCAACACTTTTACAGATTATTATTTTTTGGTCTACCGGATATGATGGACATTTATTTTTGACCATGCAGAGGTCTATATGGTGTATGAGTACACATATTAGATGGATTTGGAATCTCTGAGTCCAATGAGATAGTCTGTTTTCAGTTCCGGGCAGTTACAGTGATTTTTAGCCTCAGTTGGCTATCCTAGTGCAGTTTTGGCCTATCAAAGGCCCTGTCAAAGCAGTGATGAGATTTGATCAGTTCACCTAGGGAATTGTGCATGGAGGGGGTGGTCCAGCCAATTTATATTACCATATTACCCCCCTCCCATAGAGCCTGGTGGCCTCACCTTAACAGCGCAGACACTCCAGGAAGCAGTTTGGGCATGTTCACATTTCCCGAGGTAGTTAAAAAATGGTAAAAATGGCTGTTGAGGGATTTGATTTGGGATACTGAGGCAAGGGATTGGAATGGGATGACTTGTGATGATGATTGGGATGTCTTCCACACCTTCTCCAACAGTTTCAGCTTCCAATGGGACCCACACCCATCACTTTCGGCATTTTATATTGATTTCTGGAGCCTCCTAAGGCTCACGACTTTCCCAAAAAGGCATGATTTGGTGCTTAGAGAATTATTTTATTATTGTTGTGCCATGGGGATTGACGGGTGTTAGAAATTGCCCCTTGGACCCACCATGAGCTAGATCTTATGTTTTATCATTCACCTTTGGTGGGACCCCCTCTCCTAGGGCGATTTGGTCCATTGATCTATTATGTTGTTATATTGATCCATGTACTTTTATGTTGAGCTCATCTCAACCATTGATTAGATCACTTTGATCTTTTAATCTTAGCCACTCATTCAAAAATTAGTTAGATTTTTGGTGCCTCTCCTTCCTATTTAAAGGAGAGAGTTCCTCATTGTAAAGGGGACTTTTGGCTCTGGATTATTGGAATAGAAAAATACTATTGCATCTACTTGTGTTCTGGTGAATGCTTTTGGAGTTCGTTTGTTGGTTCTTCCTTTGCACTGGGTTATTGGAGATTATCTTGCTATACTTTTTGTCCATGTATTCTTCATCTACAGGTGGAGGTCGAATTGGTTCAAGGAGGACGCATTGGTAGGGGAAGACTCTCCCTGCCTCTTCTTTGGGTTTCTTCGTCGGTAACAGGGAGTATTACTATCTTAATACCTTCTAATTCATGTTATCATTTGCTTTTCATTTGTATTTCCTCCATTGTTGCTCAATTGATTGAAATAGCTTTCCTTGGTTGACAGGAAGAGGAGGTCGCACGTGTGGACTAGGGCATCATCTAAAGGCAAGAGAAACCGAAGATCTCCCATTTGATCTTTGCGGGAACTTTCCTCAACAACAAAGAAACCTCATCCATCACTTAGGTATGATCAAGGTAAATTTCTCATTCCATGATCTATCCATTTGTCTAAGTCATTAAAACCCTCATTTTACATTTTCTCAGATCTACTTAGATCTAGTGGCCTTTTGGGTAATATATTGAAAACCCACCTCTATAGAATCCACGGCAATTCAGATCTATAGTTTGGTGTGAATTGGCTTCCATTTGACCCCTTTCCCAAGGCAACCTAGCCTCTCCAAGTGAGGTCACACTCCTTGGTTGGGTGAGTTCTGCTAGTTCTAAGACCTAGGTAGGTGAGATCTCACTTGATTCACACTCTCCTCACCTGATAACCTACCCCTAGTGCTTCCCCTTGTTGATTTTTAGCTTGTGGGGCCCATTCCTCATTTTGAGGGTTGTGCCCCACTTGGGTCACTTGGCGATGCACTTTGAATCTCAGATCTACCGAGATCTAGCCATTGGATGCACTTGATCTTCAAAACCCACCTTGCTTTACATCTTGAAATCCCTGATCTGCAATTTGGTGGACATCCGACTCCATTTGGCCCATTTACCAAGGTACTGATCCTTCTCCAAGCCCTCATGACTTTCCTGAGTTGTTGAGTTTGCTTGGGGTTTGATCTCTGTCTGGTTGCTTGCACACCTAGACATTGTGATATCCTTTCATCAAGCACAGCTAGAAATCCCTAACTGTCAAATCTCTGATTTGGGACACTTTCCCTGTTTTAAGGGTCACGTTTCTCAAGGCAGTTGATTTTGATCACTTGAAACTAGCTTTGAATCCTGGAATCATACTTAAACCTTGAATCACTATCTATCATCTTTCACTATCATAGCATACCTTTCCTAAGCCTCCACAATGGTCCTAGCTCCTCATTTCTAGGGTTCCATACCTATCACCCTACGTACTTCATTAGATTGATTTGATCTGGTGATTGGGTTGATCTCTCCTATCGAGAGTAGATCTGGGCCTCCCCCTTTCTATCTTGGCTTTGATAACTAAAGCGAAGAGTGCCTTGGTTGGAGTGACAACCATCCATTTGGGAACTAAGGCCCTCCTGGTTCACCACTTTAGTTGCCTATCCCCTCTACCACCCACCTTGGATCCATCTATAGGGGTAACTACAAGATCGGTGATAACATGACCACAAATAATATATCTCGAACATCATAGGTCCAAACTCATCTCAGATCTTGCGGTTGACTTGGTCAAACTGGGTTTGACTAGTTCAAGAATGATCAAAATATGACCCAGGCTTAAAATGCCCAATGATGCAAGTGCAAAGGGATAAGGTATGCTCTTTTAATCATTCTAATAGCAAGAATTAAAGCATGAATTATCATTTCACTGATAGTTAAGCAATAATCATATTAAATGTAAGTCCAAAAATAATCAATTACTCAAAATAGAACCTCAAGAATATACTCATTTCATGGCCGTGATCATTTTGCTAGCAATCGGTGAAGGTGAGAAATGCAAGGATAGGATAAGGGGATGACTTTACTAACTCAACAATGTGATACTTTGGATAAGGGAAAAGGGAATACACACTTAAGCATATGTTGGATAATAAACACACAGGGAATGGCAATGTCTCACAAATGGAATAAGTTGTTTTGAGATGTGCTTATTCAACTTTGGAAAATGTCTACAATTGACATCTAAGCTGAATCCATCTCCATGAGGATATTTACTAGAACTGCCGTAACTAGGTGCACAACTAACTGTAAATTGAGGTTCTAGGGGACACTTAGAATTAGTTGTCCCTTACTCCCTCTCACATCCTATCCCATAGGCTCCGTGAGGAATTTAATCATTACATAATATCATGGAAAACAACCTTTGGATTTAGCATATATTTAACCACTGCTTTTTAGGCCTTAGGACCCCTTGGATTTTGCATGTGCTTAGAAGCACAACTAATCACAACTTTCATCTAGGGTACTTTCATATTTGAATTCATTCAATTTCATAGCCCTCTTTCATTATGTCGAGAAGAACAATTTTAATTTTTTTCCATGGGATTGCAAAAGAGATATAACAATAGTTCATTCATGCATGTAATGATGGTAGTACAACTTGTTTCAGGTTTTCGCCAACACAATTCAAGCAACTAGGGGGACTATCCACAATCATGACCAAACATTGGGGCAACTGAATAGAGAGGTTAGGGCATCAAATCGAACTCACCTAAGCTCAGGAACCAACACCAACGGGTTCTCCTGGCCCAAAAGGATCAAGGCTTTGGTAAGTTTTGTTGCTAACTCATAGATGAGACACAAAATAACAGGGAAGTTATCCAACAAAGAGGCAAAAGTGGGGAGCTCCTCCCTATCACAAGTTAAGGTGTAAGTCGGGGTAATAAACCAAGAGTGGGAGAGAACGGATGGATGGGGAAAGTGAAAGGTGGTTCCAAAGCTAGCAAGCCATAAATGGTGGGAATGATCACATCCATACTACTAAAGAGAGTGAAACCAATGAGTATAAACAAGAACTTCTTATTCTAAGTAATTAGACCATTTAGATAATCATTAAGCACATGTACCACATATATATATAACCGCCAGATCATGAACACTAGATACCAAGTCAAGCTAATATGATGAGCAAAAGAGAAAAACAATCATAACCAATGCACATCCATATACCTGTTGGGTCATATGCAAGATGTGTAAACTCATAAAAATAACAATACAAACAAATAACCCCCATGAAAATAAGATTTGACAAACACTTATATCTAATCAATAATAACAGATTTACAACATGCATATCAAGGTGGATCTAATCAACATGAAAAGGAGATATGACATAAAAAGTGGATCTAATCAATAATAATAGAAAATATGCTATGAAATTTTAAGGAGCCATACCTGATTAGATGACCTAGCAGCTACCATTACCTTGACAACTCCAATGCCCGCAACTGAAGGTGGGGGGACAACTCTCCACCTAACCAATCCCCAGCCAATGGCTGAAGCCCCCGAGCCCCCAATAATTAACCCTATGCCAGAGCTTGCTTGCTTTCCTCTTTCTTGGCTCCTCCAGAGCTCCCCTTCCAAAATGCCAAAAGACTAAAAAGATCCCCTCTCTTCTTCTTCTCCTCCTTTTATCTCCCCCTTCTCCCCTTTTTCTTAATTTCTTGTAATGCAATTTGTTTTCCATCTTTTTCTTTCATATTCCCATTATATTATTTACCCCTTTTATTCATTATTTTACATTCCATTATATATATTCCATTATATACATTTCATTATATATATTCCCTTTTTATTATTTTACCCCTTTCTATTTCATTATTTTACATGAGGGTTGTTACATACTTCCCCCCTTCAGGAAAATTCGTTCCAAAGTTATAATCTTTAAGCAATAAAAACAATATTATTCAATCAATCAATCAAGTAAATACTAGAGTATATAGGTAGCTAGTACTATTGTGAATTTTAGAGATTTATATGTGTGGACACCACATAGAAGTCTCCAAACCACACTAATACAATCAAACGCCCTAAGTTACAACATGAGCTTAATTAATTCCCTATGAGTCTATTATGCAACCATAACAACAATTATGCATCATACACACATAACAATTAATTAATACTTTATAATTGTGTATCTGTTTACTTCCTCTTTCCTTACTCACCCTCTCCCTGAGAATCATACCATCCGCCACCTCCATAAATCTCCCCTTCAATTCTCGATGATCTCGCTCGCCATGGCACGGGCCCTCTACTGTAACATGTCCACGGATCATACAGTAGGCATTAGAAGTTTCCTGGGAAGTTACCGCGGCATTGCCGCCTTCCCAACTTCTGGTAATAATACGACCTCATTGGATTCTAACTGGAATCTGGGCCTCATCGGTACTAACCGACATCTGATTCACATAATCCATCATCATATCAAATATGCATTCTACGGGGAGCAATAAGGGTTAGCATGAAATGATAACATGTCATACCAAATATATGATATAATCTCTTATTCCCCACCAATACATGACAGAGCTGTAAAATACCATATTAAACCACAACATGATTTTATACCATTTTTGAGCCAAGTGTCATTTATCTCTAGATGCCATGATAAAGCTATTAAAATGCTAAATTATATCACCACGAAATATATCATTTTATGTTCCACATGTCATCTATATTATAAAGCACCATAACGTCATGAAATAACATCAAGAAGTATAACATGCACAATCCATGGCTATAAATTTCATGGCTAGAATTAGCAATCATCAAATTTTACATGAATAATGCATGACCATGAAGGCATCATTCTAAGAACAACATGTAAAAACACCATATCATATACCACATAACTTTCATTTCAAGATGTCAAAAATAAAACTATAAATTACCAATTGAGTTTCAACAATCAACAGTCCTATACATCTGGAAACCATAATAAACTGAGTATCAACATGAAATATGCATCATGGAAATCGAGTAGGAGCATGAAAAACTGAGTATCATCATGAAATATGCAACATATGTCCTCTAACTTCAGAAACCCTAAGAATACTATCTCAATATTAACATGAAATATGCATCATGGAAAATGAGTAGCAACATGAAAAACTGAGTATCATCATGAAATATGCAACATATGTCTTCTAACTTCAGAAACCCTAAGAATACTATCTCAGTATCAACATGAAATATGTATCATGTGTCTTCTAAGTCTAGAACTGTAAAAATATTGATTGAATATCAACATGAATTAATAGAACCAATCCATGTGTCACAAGCTCAAGTCTACTAAAAAAAGTAAGGAAACTCGCGACGCATAGTATCTTCGTAGGTGTCGACTTCTGTGGTCCAATATATAGATGGATCAAACCTTTTTTTGAAAATGGTCAAGGATACAATGTTAGATAATGGTTGGTGGGAGAGGGTAAACCATACCTTTAAGGTCATGGACCCTATAATTTTTTTGTTGTGGTTTGCAAAAATGAACCAACCCATTTTAGGAGATGTTTTTGAAAGGTGTGACTCCATGATGGAGGTGTTGAAGACTATTATTTTCCAGAATGAGTACCATTAGTATGGGACATCAGAAAAAAATCACCATACAATATATTCTTATCAATAGGTGGGATAAGAATTTCACACCTTTGCATCATTTGGATAGTTATGGTGGGGAACAAACAAAAGGCAACAAATGTGATAGTTGCGCGGGATCTCTTCAACTCAAGAGGGACATAAATCCTATGTTGCCCGGTCTCTAACTACAATTGGTATTGTTCCACTTATTTGCTTGGTAATTCAACATGAAAACACCAAATTCAATGCAATTTTTTTTTTTTTTTTTTTTTAATGAAATACCAAGCCAATTCTTACACTATTGCTAACGCAGTCACTAGTAGTAAGCGTTTCTGCACAGGGCATCTACGCATCCAAGATTCCACATGGAAAGTGAGTAGGGCATCCATGTATGGTGAATTGTATAGGCATCTCTTCAATGCATATGCAATCAATCCAAATGACTCATCACGGTGAATTGTATAGGTATTAGCTGCAGAAAACAAATTTTATGGGAACAATTAGTGATGGAGATGCAATATAAACCAAGGAAATATTCTTACAAATTATTCACGCAGAGATAGAGGAGGTTTGGAATGCCACATGTATTCACATTCAAGCTCCACGTTCTCCATGTACAACTCACCGCTCAAGCACAACTCTTCATTATCACGCCAGGAGATTGTGGTTTATGCACAGACACGGGGTTTTTATTAATGATCCACAGGATAAAACGAAAACGCTGCCAAAACAGAGTCGTGTTAGCTAATAACTCGTCTTAAAGATTTTTCGCTCGAAATTCAGGAATGGCATCAAGCTTTGATTGTTTCCTCTCCTATTATAGGTTTTGTCATTTTGCAATGCCAAGGGTTTTTGATAGATAAAAAAAAACAAGACAGGTTCCCATGATCGCGAGCATAACCCGAAGGAGAAGTTGTCCCTTTGCATTTCTGGAATCAGAGGGATCACGCATTGTGTAACGTATTTACATGGGGTTTTCCTATTTCAGACATCAAATACAAGACCTTTCTGCAGTAAACAAGTGAAGGAAAAGGATAGAGGTTGCGGAGTCTTTTCTCAACTACCAAAAGTATTGAAAAAAAGCGGTTTCTCCCATTTTAAACAATAAGCAGATCAAACTTTCTTTCAATAATCAAAAGAAATGACTAAGATCGCAAAGACCACGCTCTCGCTATCGATCTGACGTTAAAAAACATGTACGTTCAAGCCATCCAACAGACTAAGGTATCCATTGAAAGTATAAATCCCCACCGACAAAGAAGGCTGTTGTGCGTTACAACATTGGCACCGAAAAAGATTCACAACATCTGGCTGACATTACAGTGGCAGGGAATTACAACAACTAAAAATGACAGCACTCCAACAACGTGGGATGCCCGTTACAAGACACGCATCAAAGGTGAAAAACACACAACACTCCTAACACTCTTTGCATGTTGTGTATTTGTTGATCAATTTAATTATAATACATGCAATTTCATACCAACTAACACTGGTTTACCCAGATCGGTAAAAGACAACACAATGTTATTTTCTGGTTTTCACGTGGGACTATTCACTCTCAAGTCGCATTGTGTGTCTTATCATCCCAACCTAGGTGTTTTTTCACATTGAGTTGATAAGTGTCTATTGCTTATTATTGATACTATCGCGAATGGTTATTCTGAAATAATATATTTTTGTTTCATGGTTTTCTCATTGATCTCTGCTATCTTTGTGCTCTCCGGTGTTGCCTTGGTGGACAATTATTTCTCATAAAGATATACACATTCCAAGCACATCTTTCATCGGTTTCTGTGAACGGGGATACACTTGGCATTTATATTAATATTGCCTCACAGAAACAACGATTGCATGCCAGTGTAGAATGGAGGGCAAGAGGAAGCGGTTCAAGCCCCTTCTCTTTACCATGCAGTGATAGTTCAAGTGGAGAGGATTCGAGCAAATTTTCATTGAGCACATCTGTCAATAGAAGTTCATACAGGATTTCAATTACCTAGGTTACCCTTCTGTGTGAATTTTATTTTTTAAACAATTATAACCTCAATACATAAACTACTTTCATCTATTATAACTAGAGACCAACAAATTAAGGCTAATTCTGACACATTGTTCAAGTGAATAGACAGCACAACCCAATAAAATTTTGATGAACCCTATCATTCTCCAAGAGAAACTTCAGTGCAGATTTATATGACCGAAGGGACTTCATGGCTTTTCAATATTAAGGCAGATCTATAATTTAGATAAAAACTAAAACAAATATGTGATTTTACAAGTTTAAACACTGAATCTCAAAGACACAAAAGTTCACCAATAGATCTAAAAATGTTTTTTTAAGGCATGAGCCATGGGTGTAGCCTAAGTAAGGCTCTTTTGTGTTAGGAGATCTGGGTTCAAATCCACGCACCCATTTTAACCTGATTTTACTCTTAGTCTTTAAATTTTACAAAGATTTATTTTTTGTTGTTGTAAATTACCCATTTCTAGGTCTCAACTCATGTTTTTTTTTCCTTTGTTCAAGACTTCCAAATACTAAGAGAGTTCTAGTTTGACATAAGCACTAGATCTGAAGGTACATCCATAGATTTTACCAGTTTGAGCAACTATAACATTTATATTAATTGGGAAAATCCCATAGGTCTTGAGGGTTTGAAACCTGCTCTGATACCAAATGTAAGATCTGTAAACTCATAAAAATAACAATACAAACAAATAACCAACATGAAAATAAGATCTGACAAACACTTAGATATAATCAATAATAACAGATTTACAACATGCATATCAAGGTGGATCTAATCAACATGAAAAGGAGATCTAACATACAAAATGGATCTAATCAATAATAACATAAAATATGCTATGAAAATTTAAGGAGCCATACCTGATTGGATGACCTAGCAACTACCATTACCTTGACAGCTCCAATGCCCACAACTAAAGGTGGGGGGGCGAATCTCCACCCAACCAACCCCCAGCCAATGGCTGAGGCCCCTGAGCCCCCAACAATTAACCCTATGCTAGAGCTTGCTTTCTTTCCTCTTTCTTGGCTCCTCCAGAGCTCCCCTTCCAAAATGCCAAAAGACCAAAATATCCCCTCTCTTCTTCTTCTCCTCCTTTTATCTCCCCCTTCTCCCCTTTTTCTTAATTTCTTTTCCATATTTTTCTTTCATATTCCCATTATATTATTTACCTCTTTTATTCATTATTTTACATTCCATTATATATATTCCATTATATACATTTCATTATATATATTTCCTTTTTATTATTTTACCCCTTTTTATTTCATTATTTTACATGAGGATTGTTACATCATATACCTGTACATACCATCTGAACCATCCACTGAAATTGGAACGATGCTATTGTACACATATGGGAACTATCATACTGCTCTGTAGGGAAGAGAATGGCTACATTGGTCATCAAATATGAGTTCATGAGGCTCGTTCATGGCATAAGGATGTACTATCTGCTTTGGGGATGTATGAAAATATGAGTGATCCTGGAATAAATGCTCATCGACTTCTGATCTCAAGCATCTCAATGTAAAGGACTGGTTGATAAAAATACTGGAATCTGATCTGAATATATGGTAGCCACAGCTACTATAAATGTGTTAACAGTAACCAACCACTTCTATTATAAACAACAAATAAGCATCAAATAAGATAGAGCTAGCAACCATCATAATATACCCAGTCATAAACTACCTAGATAAGAGAAAGAGCACACCAAAAACCCATATGCACCAAAATATACATGTTGGATCATATACCTGAGTCCCTGATGTGAACTACCTAAATCATATTGAAGTACTACATCTGAATATAATATGGGCATTGTCATCAATATTCTATGGATGATAGAGGAATGGCTATATCAGTCACTGACCTGGTGTCATGGGGCTCAATCCTGGCATGAGACTATAAATGTACAAGCTCTGGATCCACTGAATCTATATGAGTGATCATCATAATGTTTCTCATCATCATCCGATCTCATCAAAATGTGTAAAGGACTGGCTTCTACAATCATGGTATCCTGGCTACTATGGATGTGATAACATCTAGCTCCCGCTGGGACAAATGCTCTGAGGGAGAAAGTGCTTGAGAACCTCGAATATCTTTTGTCCACAACACTTACTACATCAATCATCGATCATGCACTCGAGCTTTGCATCATATTCAAAAATCATGTACCTAGTACCTGCAAAACGCAAATAGCTCTACCAATCTCACAGATCGGTCATCACTAACATCATGTAAATATAAACTAAGCAAAAATAAAAGGTGCTAAAAATAAAAGATACTGCAGGTAAAATGCTAATCTAATAACTAACAAGTTTTATTTTGCTACAGGAAATAAAGAAATCTAAGAAAACAAAAGGACGAAATGGGCCAGACTGAATGGCACAAACAACTAACTACCTCTCAAGTGAGCTTATTTAGTCCCACCTACCCTACTCTAACTAGTCAGACAAGTGCTAAGTAAAATCATAAATACAGTGCAACCATTTATCAAACATATTAATGATTCTTCCTTGATGCTCTTTAACAAAACACGTTAGGATTGGATTAGAGATTGACAAATTTACTGTTATGATTTTCCTGACTTGTTCAAAAATTGAAAAGCGGTTTGAATGGTGCAAAATGAAATCATGCCAAGGAGAAGACTGACTGATGCAAACATCCTCCATCAAAGAATTGATAGGATCATAAAAATTATGCAAGTTAATTTTTGATATGGATGGAGGGAAAATATATGATGAATGATTTAACTTCCCTTGAATCAAACTAATTTCCTCATTCACTCCTCTTGCATATTCAATTTTGTTTGAATTATGACCATTGACAAAACAAATTGAGAACAATTCGTAAATTAACAACCTAACAAACAAGATTAACCCCAATTGTTTCTTTATAACCGAGAAAAGATGAAATTGATCTTTATAAATTTTCTCAATTAATCAATGAATGGGATAAACCAGAGATGACTGGACAACATAATAAAATGTTCCACAGTCGACCACTTGGAAACCCTTCGACTCCTGACTCAAAATCCTAGAAAAATTATTCAAACATAAACCCAAGCAAAAGCATTCGAAAAGCTAGGATGGGAGGGTGGATTGAAAACATATGTTGCCTCCAACATGATCGATGATAATTGACTTTGAAATTTTAAATGAGGGAGAGACATTCAAGCTAATAAAAATCTTGATTCTAGGAAGAATTTCCAAGTTTGGAATAAGGTTAAGAGTTATTATGCAAGGACAAAACTTACTGCAATTATCAACCCCAAATATTGAACCAATTTATCGTGATTAAGGATGGAATTAGATGAGTATGGTAAAGGAACGACTAAGGATTCGTCATAAGAAGTTGAACAATGATTTGAGCATTTAATTTGATTTAATAACTCATCCTCACCCTGAGATTGTTCTTCCACTGATTTATCATTAAATTCATATGAGGATAAATGATCATTTTCACTGAATTGACCAGGGACAAAATTAACAAGTTTATTAAGCACATCCTGATTATTTGCACAATGATCACATGAAATCATCTCAAAAGGGCCTTGGTTCATGTCCCCATTTTGTTCTTCTTTAATAAGATGATATGAAATTGAATGATCGCTAATGACATAATGATTAAGGATTTTCTCTTCAAGAGGATCCTCAATAGACTCACTGATTAAAAGCTCAACCTCAGAAATTTCTTCAGGATCAAGACTAGGGCTGTTTAAAAATCTATTTGAAGTGTTGTCATTCATGCAATGATTAGGGATTTGTTGTTTAGAAATATTTTCGATAGACTCATAAGTGGAAGACTCATCCTCAAATTCATCTATGTGTTGATCAATGAGCTTCTTTTCATGAATCACATCCAACTCTATATATGCTCCCTTTTCAGTGATGATGGCAGTATGGATTTATGAAGTTCCTCTTCCAAATCAAATTCTTGAGGACTTAGGCCGTGCACATAATCATGGATACTCTTCAAGTAATCTAGAATCTCTTTGTGAATTGAAGGATCATTCAAAATATCAATCAAAGGCACATTCAATATTGGCTTAGGAGAGGAGAAATCAACTTGATAAGAACATTCATCAATCATTTCATCATCGCTATCTTGATTTCCCTCATCAAACCGATCCTCAATAGTACAATCATTGCTTGATGGCTCTGTTAAGAATTCTTCAATAGTATTACCCCATTTACTCTTTCATAACCTAGTGAACATGTCATACCCAGTGGTTGATCCCGGTGCTAAATGATAAAACCACAACCCAACATTTCCACATAAGGACTCGCCCAGGGTCTGCATATAAACATCTTCATCGTCAACACCCAGAACTTCCATATGATCCCAAAGCATTTGCAAATGAATTTTGATTGATTCAATATAATTTCCATAGAAATAGGGAAACCTTTCAAGGTAATTATTATGCATAGGATGAGGTGCCTCACAAATTTCAAACAAGTCAAAAGGAGATGGCTTAGATTGCATTCTAACTACTCTGGATTTTCTACTAGGGATTTGATTTGGATATCTAACTAGAGTACAGGAATCATTCAACCAAATGCTTTGGTTGCAATGCCTTGGATGAGGTGGACGCTTACTTGGATTAATTGGGACAACATTTTCACTCACAAAATGAGAAAAATGGTGGGAATCATAAGAATTGTGATATTCAGGCTCACACCCAGAATCATTTTCATAATTACCCCCATATTGATATGTTAGTTGGATTTCATCTCTTTCCTCCAAATGCCTTTTATACTGAGAGAGATTCTCATATATTTCATTCACGCATCTTGACATTTGGAGGAAAACGTTTGAATCCATTATGATTTATAAATTTCAAAATTGAAATATGGGTACGGGGTCATTCCACAATGGAGTCACGTTTTGGAGTTGCCAGGTAAACTATTAATGTTGTTTACCAAAAGATATGTCATTATGAAAGCGGGGAGAGATGAGTGAAATGTGATGTCTACGTGTGATTTAATGATGTAAAATGTAACCACCCAAAAATAAAATCAGATGTGATAAGATAAGAAATGATCGCACGGACACTCGTAGACACCTGAGGTAAGCTCTACCTCTCCAGCAATGGCACCAAAAATGTTATCACACAAATTTTAGTTTCCCCTCAAGGTGATCCTATACAGGATGGTAGAGGGGATGGGAAACTAAAGAGGTGACCCAATAGGACCTCGATTCCCAAGATGGATTCATTGTCACGCAAATCAAGGCACTCTTCACTTCTTTCTATCCAATCCCCGGATAACCAAGGGGGAGACCCTAATCTACTCTCAGAGAGAGAGAGAGATCCAAACCAATCACTAGATCAAGATGCTCAATAAGGGATCTATGGTGAACGATGATGAACCGTAGATTTAAGGAAATGAATTACTGTAGAGGCTTAGGGGATATGAAATATAAGAGTTAATTAGATAAATTACAGTAACTCGAGATTAAGATCGAATCTAGGAAAGAGATGCTAGGGTAAATGATCAAAATCAACTTCCTTGGGAAACATGTACTTAAAATATGGAAATGTGGTCCCAAGGGGTAGATCTAAAACAATAGGGGCTTCCTAGCAGGGCTTGATGATAGATCTGATAGTGTTTAAGCTCACAATCCAAAATGAGACTCAAACAACCAAGGAAAAGTGGCAAAATCAAGGAGGGCACAATAGATAAAGATCGGTTCCTAGGGGTTTTGGGTAGATGGAGTCTCCCAAGGGTGATTCCCTTGAGGACCCACTTAGGGCTAGGCTTTAAGTGAAAAACCCAAAAATATTTTCCCCAAATTCCAAATTGAATGAGCTAGGGATTTTTTATAAATTTTAGGAGTTAGGGTTTGAATGAAATTGACAGATGGGTAAGGTAAAGAAACAAATACATACCTTTTAAGAGTACCTGGATAATGAAGATGAATTTTGTTATGACAAGGATTACTCCTACAAAGATCAAATGAAATCTTGGTTACTTCTCTTTGTCCAATGAATTTCCCAGATCCACAAGTGCGTCCTCCTGTCTCTGCAAAACCAAGGAGCCAAAGCTCAATCAGTAAATAAAGATGACAGTAGATGCAAGCGAGAAGTAAAAGATAGAGAATAATTGGTGCAAAGACAAAATTGCCCCCTGTGTAAATCAATATTTGATAGAAAGAAGCAGGGTGGGTCTCCCCAACCAATGCACCCCTCTCTCAAATTGTCTCCTTCACCAGTAAATCGAAAAAATGGAACAAAATATGCAAGATAGCTACCAACATCTTTCAGTGCAATGGAAAAATAGTTTCAATCACCATAGCCAAGCATCCAACCCAAGATCACAAGAATTCTCAAAAAATATTTCTTTGTATTCCAATAGATCAGAGCCAAAAGTCCCTTTACAATGAGGGGGGTCTCTTCCTTAAATAGGAATGAGAGAGACCAAAATCGTGTCCCCTCAAATACAAAATAAAATGCCCAAAATGATGAATACCGGGACGTGTGGACCCCACTGATGCCGTAACAACTGCTAGAAGGTGTGGACATCATCATCAAAATATATCAGACCAATATTATTCCATTTCCTTGCCCCACTAATACAAATTGATTTCCTCAATAAGCCATTCCTCTATCGGAAAATCATCTCTGAAAGTACAAAAATGCTTGTAACTCATTGCCAAGAGTCCCGGACACAAATCAGACTGTACCAAAATGTCTAGGGATGGGGTAATATGGTAATAACGATTGGCTGGACCCCCATCTCCCTCTATAGCTCCCTAGGAAAACGTGTTAGCTCAATGAAAGTGCTGGACATGCCATTTCTGCATGGAAAACTAGAGAAAAGTGGTAATCTAACCATATCATCACTTGTAAATTCCTGGAAGTGATAATTGAATGCACCATTGAGCTAATAATTCTCAATTCAACTAGGAATGAGTACTCATACACCATGTGTCCATTAAAAAATACCTCTATAATCTCATCCATGCCCGAAATAATAAAAATAATGGTTTGTAAATAATAATAATTATAAAAATCCATCAAACCATCATATGAAAAGGAAATATAAAGCATGGAACCATAAAATGGACACATATGAGCCAAGAATAAACCATCTCAATCACGGTCTGCCCAAACTCATCTTAGACCCTGTGGTTGACTTGGTCAAACTAGGTTGACTAGGTCCAAAATGATCAAAATGATGATCCAGATCAGAAATCACTGTTCCTGCAAGTACAAAAGGTTACAATATGCTCCTTCAATTATATCAGTAGCTATATTAAAGCATAGAATGATGTTTAACTGGCATAATCATATAAATAGTGTAAATAATATAAGTCCAGATCAAAGTAATTATCTACTATAAACGGGATTTTCAAGTGTATACTCGTTTACTGAATTGAACAATTTGTTAACCATGGGTGAGGGTGGAAAAACAAAGGTTAGGTTAGGGGGAGACTTGACAACTCCAACATTGTAATTTATCGGATGAAGGAACCAAGGGAACCACCTATACATATATTGGATAGAAGATAACACGAGGAATGGTGGTGTCTCACAAATGGGTAGAGTGATGAGAATGCTTCCAATAGACTCTAGACAAGCAAACTTTTAGCAAATTTATTTATTTGTTAGCTTTCACATTTAATATTAACATTTATTTCACTTTATATATTTTCACTAGCTAGCCTCCAAGAGCAGGTGCCCTGAATATCCTAGTGGGCCCCAGATAATGAATCGATATGACCTCCATTTCACGCCACCGTCCATAGGTGCGATGGAGTGACCACCATGTTGCCATGTAGGGGGGGGGAAACCTTACATCATACAAAGGATGAGTTCACATCCCTTGACCACTGACTAGCTAATATAGATATGCATGGTAGTGTTTACTAGCAACACTATTTTTGTTGACTAAGCATCCCTTATATATATCATTTAAGATCTGATGCTCTAGTGTTTAGAAACATTGTTTGTAGGAATACTTGGTTTCGAGGACTAGAGGAGAACAACCCTTGTGACTAAAATTACACATTCCATAGCCGAGACACAATGCAAACTGGGAATCTATCCAACACAGAGGTCTAGGTGGGGGAAGTCCTCGATATCACTAACTAAGGTGTAAGTCGGGATAAAACCAAAAATGGAAAATAATGGATGGATGAGGAAAACTACCGATGGTGCCATGGATATCAAAGGCCTGAAAATAAGGAAATGGACAAGTCAGTACTTCATGGAGTAAGGGCCAACGAGTATATAGAAGAAACTCCTACTAATAGTAACCAACCACTTCCATTCTAAACAACAAGTAAGCATCAAATAAGATAGAGCCAACAACCATCATAATATACCCAGTCATAAACTACCTAGATAAGAGGAAGAGCACACCAACAACCCATATGCACCAAAATATACCCAAGTCCCTGATCTGAACTACATGAATCGTACTGAAGTGATGCATTTGAATATAATATGGGAACTGTAATCAATCTGCTCTGGATGATAGAGGAATGGCTATCTCAGTCGTTGACTTGGTGTCATGGGGCTCATTCCTGGCATGAGACTGTAAATGTACAAGCTATGGATCCACTGAATGTATAGGAGTGATCATCATAATGCTACTCATCATCAGTTGATCTCATCAAAATGTGTAAGGGAATGGCTCAAAAATATACTGGAAATTGATCTGCAATCATGGTATCCCGACTACTATGGATGTGATAATAGTTCTCTTGAGTATTCATTTTCCAACTACCCCTTATTATTATATTATTTCTTCTAACTACCTAGTAGGCATATTTATTACCCACCAACTATCAAGTGGGAATGTTCACATGACATTAATTATCCCTTTGGGTACTGTTATCACAAAACTTGTAGATGTCTCTGAAGGTGAATCCTATACAGGATGGTAGAGGAGACGGGAAACTAAAGAGGTGATACAAAAGGGCCTCGATTCCCAGCATGGATTGTTTGTCACGCCAATTGAGGCACTCTTCGCTTTATGCTACCCAAGCCACATATAGCAAAGGGGGATACCTTGATCTACTCCCGACAGGAGATATCTAACCCAAACACCAAATCAAGATATGGAAATAGGGTACATAAGGTGAAGGGTGAATAACCCTAGATTTAAAAAATAAGGTCACTGTGGAGGCTTAGGATGAACAAGATTCAACTTTAATTGTTTAGACACAGTGACTTGAAGATTAAGAATGAAACTGGGATTCAAGTGCTAGGACAAATGATCAAATCTTTCTTCCTTGGGAAACGTGAACCTTAAAACATGGAAAATGGTCCAAGGGAGTAGATATGAATAGATCAGGGTTTTCTAGAACAACTTGGTAGTAGATATGACAGTATCAAGGTTTACAAGCAAATATTGGGCATCAAACAACTGAAAAAGGGGAAAACTCAGAGAGGGAACAAGAGAGAGAGATTAGTGCCTAGGGATTTGGGAAAGATAAATTCCACTGAGGATGAAACCCTAGTAAACCCACTTCAGGTTAGGCCTAAAAGTGAAAACCTAGAAATAGTTCACCTCGATTTGAAGTTGTTTGAGCTAGAGAATTTTTATAAGTTTTAGCAGCTTAGGATTTGTAGAAGAAGTAACAACAGACAAATGGAATAGATAAATAAATAAATAAAAACAATGGTACTTACCTCCTATAACTTGCAGATGCCAAGTGCAATGATTTTTCGACTCCCTCAAAGCAATCCCAAGTTGATTTGATAGTCCCCAAGGTGAAATCAATTTGCCTCCAACAACTAGTGTGCCCCCCTTCCCGCAGATGACAATCTCAATGAGAATTGATTTACAAAAAAAGAAAGTTAATGGTGCAAGAGGAATCATATAGCATAAATATTGATCACAGATACAATAAAAATTACTCCCTGATTATTTTACTCATCCAATGAATAGATCTGGAGAATCCCCACGAAATCCTCTAGTGAAGTCGCCCTTCTACAGAGCACGCATCAAGCAAAAAACGTAAAGCATGGATATCTCATCAAACAACAAGGATGTGACAGGATATCAGAGCTACAATCAAGTACAAGAACAATCTATAACGAAGGAACAAGATCTTTCCCAAAATAATTCTTTATTGCCATAAATCTACAACCAAAAGTCTCTTTACAATGAGGGGAGTCTCTCCTTTAAATAGGAATAAAGGAGACCAAAACCCTAACCACATTTTGAATGAGTGGCTGAGATTAAAAGATACATAAATGATAATCAATGGATAAGATGATCCCAAATACAATATACATGGATCAACTCAATAATAGAGGGAGTGCACTCACTAAGTCGCCCTAGGGAGATGCATCACATAAAAAAGTGACTAGACACATAACATATGAACATGGTGGGGATAGGAGGTGTAACATATCCTTCTCTATCATGTCCCCATGGCACAATAACATATATTAACTCAATATAATATCATATTGTGACCACATGGCCAAATCGTGCCCCCTTAATGACACAATAAAAACCCCAAATAATAGTTTGGAGTGTGCATGGGCCCCACTAAATGCTGCAAACTATGCCAGAAGGTGTGGGATGCATAAAAAAAATCCTCTGAACAAGACTCATGCCAATTATTTTCCTCAATATCCAAAATCGAATTTCTTAGTAGCCATTTCTTCCATTTTTAATCCTAAAAAAATCACATGTAAAAGAATAAAATGCATGTATCTCTTTTCCTGGTTTCCTGGGCACAAATATGAATGTACCAAAATGTCTAGGAGCATGTTAATGTAATTTCCCCATTTTGACCCCATGGCATTAAAATGTAAATGATGTAATATTGTTATAAAATCATGGTGAGGAGCTTAAGGCCAAGGCCCCACCATCGATTTATTGATGCATATGGTTTACGTGCTAGCCAGGCACAATGGAATTGCAATTATCATGTAAATATGCATTTTAATAAAATACCCACAACTAACTATGCAATGCAACAAGAGATGGGGGCAATTTTACAAGGAATTGGGAGGGAAACATTCAAACCTTGGAGCCAATCAAGTCAAGCCAAGTGTCAATGAGAGAACTCATAAAACCCTCAACTACCCATGCTGACTTTTGTACCCAATCATTCATTTCTCCCAAGAGTTGGGTGAAGTAGTTAATGCCTGGGGAATGGGAGGTATGGCTGTCCAAAATTCGAGTATGGGCAAGCCACCCTTCATGGAAAAATGTGTTTTGCTCCTTGGGAAAGACTAGAGCCATGAATTTCTCCCCAATCCATTACCCATCAACCAGTTTTTCCTCTCTCACGTTTTTGGAGTTGCCTGGGTGTTTTCCCTCCACATTTTTCGTATGTTTCCTTGTTTTTAGCTAGGAAGAGGGCGTTTTTGGTTTTGCAAAATTGTTGGGAAGAGGGGAGCTTGAATTGGGGTTTCATGGGGGCTATTTGGGCCATTTGAAATGCTCACAACCTGTGGGAGAAATCGGTTTTTCTCCCTGTGGTCGAATTCCCCTTTCCACAGTCCGTTTTGGTGTGCTCACGATTTGGGGAAAACCCATGGCCATCCTATTTTTAAATCCCATTGTTGGAAATGTGTATCGATGCCTAGTTTTTGAGTTTGATGTGTGTAAGAGAATGTTGGGGTTGAGATGGGTATTCGTTGCTTTGGCTTGAGCTTGAATGCAAGTATCCATAAATGAAGAGGGTTCATATTTAGCCTGGTAAGCCCAGCTGTGGATTGGCTTGGCTTGGATGCAGTGATTATTTGGTTGTGTATGAGTAAGAATGTCCCCTTTTCCTTGTATAAATCATGCCCAGCTCGGGGGTGGTCTCTGAGTGCTGAAATAATACAGGCTGAGCAGAGACCTATGGTTGGGTGGAACGTTGCAGCAAAATAGCTAGTTGCTTGGGACCATTTCACCATAAAGTAAGTGTTTTTCTGTCTATGTGTTTACTTCTGAAATGTTATAATTTGATGGCTATTTCTAATATGCTGAATGCATATGAAATGTGTGTGGATGATGCTTTTATTCCGCTGTGCATGTTTGCTTGATTTGCATTTGCACACATCTGTTTTATTGTTGTGAATCTAATGAATCAGGTTGAGTTTATGTAAAATCCCCACAGATTGGTATCATGTTCCCTTCCAGGAATTGGGTCCGCAAGAGGGGCCGTGATAGTTAATATGGTAATATCAAGTGGCTGGACCCCATACTCCCTCTGTAGCGCCCTAGGTGAACCAAAATAATCTCAAATTGTACTGACAGGCCATTTTATATGGCAAAAATGTAGTAAAGTGATAATCTGATCATGATATTATCTAAAAGTTCCTGAAATTGATATCCGAGTGTACCAATGGACTCAGAAGACCCAAATATAGTAGATATGAATCCTCATACACCATATGACCACCTGGATAATCATCTGTAAGCTCAACCATGCCCAGACAAATAAAAATAATGGTCTATAAATAATAATAAAAGAAAAAAAACCATCAAACCATCATATAGAACCTGTGTCTACTGCCTGGAACCATCAAGTGGGCATCGTAGGACCACAAATAATCACTCTCGAACATCATAGGTCCAACTCATCTCAAATCCTACGGTTGACTTGGTCAAACTAGGTTGACCAAGTCAAAACTGATCAATAGCAAGACTAAAGTACAAAGTATCATTTCACTCACTAATAAGCAATAACACATCAAATATAAGTTTGGATTTAAAACAATCAATCACCAAAAAGAAGACCCTCAACTGTATACTCAATCCATGGACTTGACCATTTTGCTAGGAATGGGTGAAGGTGGAAAAGGCAAGGCTAGGACAAGGGAATGACTTTACCAAATTCAACACTGTGACACTTCGAATAAAGGAAAAGGGAAATCACCTAAGCATATGTTTGAAATAAAACACACAAGGAATGGCAGTGTCTCACAAATGGAATAAGTTGATTTGAGGAGTGCCTATTCACTTTAACAAATTGTCTACAACTCACATCCAAGCTTGAACTAGCTCAGTGAGGATATTTTCTAGAACCACTGTGATTGGGTGCACAACTAACCATAACTTGAGGTTCTAGGGGACACTTAGAATTAGCTGTTACTTACTCCATATCACATCCCATCCCGTAGGCTCCGTGAGAAATTAATCATTACATTTATCATGGCAAGCAATATTTAGATTTAGCATATGTTTAACCACTGCTTTCTTTTAGGCCTTATTTCCCTTTGTATTTTGCATGTGCTTAGAAGCACAACTAATCTCAACTTTCATCCAGGTTGTTTTTTATTTTATTTCATAGCCCTCTTTTATTGTGCCTAAAAACACATTTTAGTTTATAATCACGGGCTTGCATAGGAGATATAACAATCAGTAATATATGCATGTAATGATGGTAGTACAATTTGCTTCAAGTTTAGTCGACACAACTTAGAAAACTGGGGGGACTATCCACAATTGGGACCAAACATCGGGGGAAACCGAACAAAGAGGTCAAGGATTCAAATCCAACTCACCTAAGCTCAAGAACCAACACCAACGAGTTCTTCTGGCCCAGAAGGATCAAGGCTTCGGTAATTTTTGTTGCACAACTCAGAGCTGAGACACAAGACAACAGGGAGTCTATCCAACATAGAGGCATAAGTGGGGAAGTCCTCAGTATCACAAGTTGAATTTTAAGTCGGGATAAAACCAAGTATGGAAGAGAACAGATGGATGGGAAAAGGTGAAAGGTGATTCCATAACTAGCAAGCCATAAAATGGTGGGAATGACCAAGTCCACACTACTAGAGAGGGTGATACCAACTAGTGTACACAAGAGATTCTTAATTCGAGTAATTAGATCATTTCAATTTCAGACAACAACCAAATCTACATATAATATTTCCATATCATGAGTATTAGATACTTAATCAAGCTACCAAGATAAGTAAAAGAGAAAACAAATGATATCCAATGCACATCCATATACCTGCTGAGTCATATACCTATATATACCATCTGAACCATCCACTGTCACTGGAACACTGTTGTTGTATAACCCTTGACACTATCACACTGATCTATATGGAAGAAATGGCCACATCAGTCATCAAATCTAAGGTCATGAGGCTCATTCATGGCATAAGGATGTAATGTTTGTTCTGGGGCTACTGTAAGTATGAGTGATCTTGGAATAAATGCTCATCATCTGTCGATCTCAAGTATCTCATAGCAAAGGACTGGCTCAGAAAAGTGCTGGCATCTGGTGTGAAGATATGGTAGCCCCGACTACTATAAATGTGATAATAGGTACCACCCTAGGTACCCCATATTATCCTACCTAGGTAAATTACAGAAGAGGAGAACACTTGTCTTCTCTATCTCTAGTTCTTCTTTTGTAAATTTCTCTCTTTCTTTTGTGTGTTAGGGTTTCATGGTCTCTTTGGAGTTTCTTGGAGCATATTGGAGTTCTAGGGTTATGGTTTTACCCTTGGAGATTGAAGACTAGGGTTTTGATAAAAAAACCTAAGATGAGATTGTGAAGAAGAAGAGAAGAGGAGGATGCCTTGCCTTGGATATAGTCTTGGAGGGATTATTGTAATTTTTTTTCTTGGTGGATATAGGGTTTGATGATTTTCTTTAACTATGAAATATTTTATGGTTGGATTTTGTAGCCTTGAGAGGATCCTATGGTATGCATTTCATCATTGAGCTTATACATGAAGTTTCCAGCCATACATATCTTTTTTCAATTTGAGATTGTATTTTTATCTACGTGTGTTATTCGTATTTTCTACTTACATATATTTATGATCTTTCTAGTTGGACATAAGTAAAAGGGAAAATTGCTAAGTGATTTGACATCTAAAGAAGATAATAAAGGGGTTGATTTTACCATTGTAATATTTTGGTTATTTCTGTTGTAAAAATATATTTTTTGTTTTGAATATTGAATGACAAGTTTCCCTAGAATGGACAAAAACTTATCTCATTGGTTAGTGTCTTTTCTCCTTAACTTTCGACAAGTTTAGGGCTATCTGAAAGTGAATTATTGAATTTATTGTATGATATTTTGGAGCATTGGAGAAATGAATCTAGAAGCTAAAGAAATAGCAAGAGATGGAAGATAAAGAGTACACATAATGATCCAAACAAGTAATATTTATAATCAATGAATGCACCAAGAGAGTACATGAATTAAAGTCTAATTAATGAGGCATAACTGTTCATATATATGCAACCTATATTAGGATTAATTACATGCACAAGCTTTAATGTTAGTGAAACCCTATGTAATTACCCCTAAATGATAAAGTGATCTTTCCTAATGAAGCATTAATGATCATGTAATTGCTAATAGGGTGTAACTAGGCTTACGACACTCAAGTGAGGTGCTTTTGTGCCTAATATTAGACAAGTGCACCCTCTTTGGATAGAAACATTGCCATGCATGAGGGTTAGAGTTATCTATCCCTAGAACTACCACATGAGTTATTTAACTCAACTATGAATGAGAAAGTGAAGTCTACTTAGCCTAATTTAGTCAATTATGTAGTTAACTGAGCTAAAATAACCATTAGTCAGTTAACTCATTCAAGAAAGCCTTTAATCCCAAGAAAATAAAGAACTAAGAGGAAATGTCACCTCACTGATTGCAGGGGGCACATTTATCCCTAAAATCTAGGGATTTGTTTAGGAGGATGGGACAAAACCCTAATTTTTAAGGATTTTATCTAGTAACTATTCTCAAATCCCTTAAAAATATGGATTTGACTAGGGGCTTTTTACCCTAGAGACAAGATATTAACTTAGAGACAAGATATTAACTCTTGTAGGAGCACATTTTACTCCTAAAGGTTTTAAACGGAAGCAGGAAGGTGTGTATGTACACCAACATATTTTGATGCTTTTTGGTACTTTAATTTACAATAGTCCCAGGGTAGAAAATTATGGAGTTAAGATCTAAAGAATCTTCTAGAAAGAAGGTGAAATTTTGGAATTGCATTGAAACATTTCGATGAAATTTTTAACATTATAAGTTTTTTACTTGGAAGTTTTTTTTTAAAGATCTAACACATTATGGATAAAATTTGATTCCATTTACATACCAAAAATAATATAATTTTAACTAATTGACATTAAACCACAAATATAAACAACTTTCTTTATTAAATGAAAAATAGATATTATCACTCAAAATCCCATTTAATTATCTCTAATACCAAATACTATTTTTTTATAAAAATGTTAGTTTTCTAACCTGTCTATGAAATCGCAACAACCAACAACAAACTAGAGTAGAAATTAAGAAATAAAAAAAGAAAACGTAACACACTTATGTTGGGCATTGTAGACGTTTAAAGCTTACGCTATATTCATAAGGAATAGCTAATAAATATCCACCATAATTAAGTTTTACTAGGTCACTAATCAAAGTTGACCATGTCTACTAACTAATGGAAAGTACAACTAATATACAATAACAAGAGGTATATCATTGCTACCTAGCATGGATAGTTATTTTATAAACAATGTTTCTAATAATTTAAGGGAAATCTCAATCCATGTAAAAAAATTATCATGGAGTTATGCCTTTATGGAATTTTCCTTTTTAAATAAATAACTGATCATTTATTTTAAGAAAGTATACCACTTATCATTTATATCTCTTCACTCTTTCCTTTTTACTATTAAAGTGGGATATCTTATAATATGAACTCAATGCATGATTTGAAATTAGTATGGTCTTATAATGTGTATGTTTTGGCAGATACAAGAACTCCAAAAAAAGCTTGATATGGAAGTACAACAAAATGTTGATCTAAGGAATGAACTTAAAGGTCTTACTCTATCATAATTTTATATTAATTATTTGTTTCTTTGAACTATATTATTTTCCTCTTATTTTTTTTCAAATAATAAGATTCTTAACTTACACAACCAATTTAAGATTTTTAAATTACAACCAATTTTTCAATTCTATTCTTTTACTCTATCATAATTTTATATTAATTATTTGTTTCTTTGAACTATATTATTTTCCTCTTATTTTTTTCAAATAATAAGATTCTTAAATTACAACCAATTTAAGATTTTTAAATTACAACCAAATTTTCAATTCTATTCTTTATATATATATTTTTATGTATGCTATGTGTATGGTTATGTTTGCACTTCATATATATATATATATATATGAGTATTTATATTTTAAGCATGAATATATTTAATATTTCCTAGTTGCAACTTATGTGATGTAATTTTGGATGTGAACCTTAAGAAAACCGTTGGAGAATTAGTTATGTTAGCACATGATACTTTATTATATTTCTTGGATGTCATTTTTTAGGTTTATTAAAATTTTAGTGGAAGGTTCTAGAAGTACACAAACACACATAGAAAGAGAAGGGGTTTATTAAAATTTTAGTGGATGATTTTAGAAGTCTATTGTGTATAGTGACATGCATGGATGACTATATTTTGATAGATAATATATATCTAAGGTGGATTATAGTTTGTATATAGGAATATTTTTTAAATTAACATGGTGAATAAATCATTGGGTGCATATAATGGGGGAGTTGGTTGCTTGATTAGGAGAAATATCTACATAGAATGAGTGGTAGGCACTTGGAGGATGGCACTCAACTTGTTGGAGAGTACATTGTCTTGGAGGAAGAGCATTGATCCCAAGGGACTTGGTCCATGAAGAGCATTTGATCTTGGGATTTGGACAAACCCTCTTGTATTATAGAGAGAACCATGTGGGGTTTCCTTGTTGGTTATGTGTACAAAAATAAGCCCTTGTTTTATGTTAGCTTCATTGAACAACCCTATATGTAAAGGAAAGAGTGAGCTCTTGTAATAATAATCCTCATTGTACTATGTTTTATCTTTGTACTTGTCTTGGAGAATTCATATATGGAGAGAGATGCTAGCGTTAGTTAGTAAACCTTAGTGTAATTACAAGAAGAGAGAGATAAGCAGTAGGTGTTCTTGGAGAGGTTTCCCATGTGAGATGCTAGGGTTTACTCTAGTGAGACACTAGGGTAGGTACTATGCATGCAAAACCTAGAGAAGAATATGATGTTGGAGGTGATGATGATTTGTCTTGTGGACCTTGTTGTAGCACTGGGGTTCCAAACCTAGTAGAAGATATCAACAAGATATTAATACCTTGGATGAGATTGAAACCTTGTTTTTATGTGATGCATAGATGCTAAGGAAAGATCATGTAGAGCCTATCTTGATGAGTCTTAAGTTTTGTAATATACCTCACCTGGAACAAGACTTGGTTATTGTATTCTTAATGTTCCATCAGGATATTAGTGATTTACTTGTTGAAAGAGTTGAGGACATAGTGTATCATCATTTCCTAGAAATTCCCATTACGGAATGGGTTACCGCAACACAATCTTCCAAAATTCCATCCCTTGGGGAATAAATCCCCATAAGAACAAATATTTAATCCTCCAAGTAATGACCAAAATTCAATAAAACACATTTGCAAATGTGAAAATTAAAATGGAGTGGAATTAACAAGAACAAGCATACACATTATGCAAGATACATTGATTTTTATCTCATAAAATAAACCTAAATTTTTCACGTTCATAGACAATGATAAGGCACTTATATTTTAATAGAATAAGTTTGAAGAAACTAGCTTCATAGGAGTGATTCACCACCCAATTGTAGGTATCTAACATATATACTATTACCACTCAAATGAAACTCTTCAGGTGAGGGGAGTCGACAATGTCATATTTCTGCTTGATTTTGAAGAGACTCTGGAGATTGAAAGAGTCTTATTTGTTCCAAGGCTAAGGGATAACCTCCTCTCAGTATTGGCCCTAGAGGATGCAAGGAATGTGGTTATGTTCACATTCATGCAGCAGAAGTGTATCCCATCAGAACTATTCTAATTGGAGAACAAAGAGGCAGAGACTACACAGTGCTTGGTCAAACTGTGTGGGGAAGGTATGGGTGGTTAACAGACTGAAATGAAGAGCAAGAAGCTCATACAGATTGTAGGTGCAACAAGAAGACAATCCTCAGTTCAGTATGGAGAGCATGCAACTCTGTATAGTACTATCCAAAGGTTAAACTAGTTTGACATGATCCCGTTAGAAAATGTTTAGAGATGAGATGTGACTTCTCAAAGCATCAAAAGGAGGCACAGTTCCACTGAAGAGAGTGCATGATCAATTGATGGGTAGCTTCCAAGTTCATAGGGAGCAGCCACTGCAGACAACTTGGAGTCTGAGAATGATCATGGAGGTGGAAATTCCAGAAGGACCTCCCTTGTTAAGAGGGAGTGTTGAAAATTAATGAGGAATTTCCTCCCATATTTTTTTGTGTTTTTTCATGGGGGGGCATAAGTTATGTTTCCTAAACATGTTATAAATGTAAAGTGACTTTTATTTTAATAAAGTGAAATGTACTTAAGTTGTGGGACCCAAATCACTTAATGAGTATTTATATTATTTAAATGTAATTATGAGGAGCATTAAATGAGATCCCTTGGATCAAAATTATAATACCCATTTGATTAGATTGGTTATGTAAGTTAGGGTTAGATAGGGAAATGAAAAGTACAAATACATGCTTAGGAAATAGAGAAAAACACACACAGAGAAAGTGCATCGATTTTGTGAGAGAAATTAGTTTGAGAGAGAGAAATAATCAAAATGATTAGCAAATAATGAGCACGATTACCAAGGAAAATCTAGTGTATTGTACCAGTCCGTATAGTACAGATTTCAAAGAGAGAACAATCCTTACAATCTATTGGTTGCACAAATTTTGAGGTAGGGAATGCACAGATCCTGAGGTAGCAGGTATACATAGATTTCAAGGTAGATTTTGGCACAAAAACTGAGGCTAATTTCTAAGCATTTAATGTGTAGTTCGTACTGCATTCTCGGAATTATTTTCGAGGATAGAAATGTAACATTTAATGTAGATATTCTACCTATATACTGGCATGTGTGAGGGGTTTTTAGACTACTACCTTTGCTGAGATAAGTGTAGTGATTTTTGTTGCAAGATTGCATTTGTAAAGTTCAGATTTGACTCAGATTTACTAAATAAAGAAAATATATCTCTCAAGGGTTTTCCCCATCCTAGTGTTTTTCCCTAGTCAGTTGGACCAAATATCACCGTGGTAATTTGTTGATTCTCAGAGTGTTTTTTAGTTTAATCATTCGACATAAGTATGTCAATTTGATGCAATCTTGAAATTAGTGCATTTATAAATTTGAAATCTCAGAAATGAAAAGTGTTTGAAAACATGTATAAATGAGAGATTTGTTATTTTTTCATTAAAAATATATACAAATTTCATCCACAAGAATACTCCAATTGCATGGGAACTCCATGAGGTGTGTCCAACTCTCCTCCTATAAGACTCCAAAGACTCGAATAAACCTCTCTAGGCATGTACTCCATTGTGTCCACTCACCTTGAATGAACACAATTGCAACCTAGGTGTCCTTGCATCAACTCCAAGACTCCATGATGTTAATAAATAGAGTGGATAAGAACTTGGTGGAAAAGGATTTAAGACATATTTAACACATGTATTCATTTGAACATATCAATTTATAGTACATGGCTTAGAGCACCTCTATATCTAGATCTCATTGGAAACTCATTAGTGGAAAGGGATGACATATCATTAGTAGATAAGAATTATAACTTATAAGAAGGTGATTCCAATTATTATGATTGGCTAGGGACTCATAGGCTAACATTCCGCCCCTCAATCACAAGTCTAAATAATTATACTAGTTAAGGAAACAATAACTATTGTACATATTAGTATCATTTTCAATCTTCAATTATAAACTTTTGAATTGAGCTTTGAAGAAGATATACATGAAAAGCCACCAATTTTGGAAGTTGAATGGTTCATTTGAAATGAATTTTTAATGAGTTGAGATTTTGGATGTGAACAACTTCCATGTTTGAACATTCTTTGTTTTCTTGAAAATTTGACCATTTTCCAAATAATTTAGCTAGAAGAAGACAATGTATTCTACTAATACATGAACAAATAGGATCACCGAAGTGCTCTTTGAATTTAGAAACATTTAGGTGTCCAACAATATCTCAATGAATGTTTTATATGTTTGTAGTTAGACTATTGAGGAGATCAGTTTCCACATTATAATTCCCAAATGATAATAGAATTTGGATTGATAGGACTTTGAAACTTGAAGCTTAACTATCATCATTGATATTCTTCCCTATTACGTGAAAGGTGAGAAGTATGTGGAAAGGATCCAATCTTGATATTTGGATTCTTCTTCAATAACTTTCATCATTGATTTTGATACCATGTATCTAGTGGTTTTGGTTGACCACTAACAAAATTTATTTGATCAATGTACTCTCCCACTTAAGGGTAAGAGAATTTTTTTTTGTTTCTTCAATGTATTCCCCTCCTTCAAGTGCAAGAGAGTACTTTTTGTACCTTTCTACTTTCATTTTTGTACTTCCCCTCCTTAAGTTATGCAGATAAATACCAACTCAAAATGGGCCACATTCATACCAAAAATTATCATCTTGATTAATTGATTGAAATTTGTTTGTTCTTGAAACTTCTTTATTCAAATTTGTATCTAACTATGTCTAAACTCAATAGTAAGACTTATGCAACTTGTTGACTTGTTGAGTATATAACCAAGAACTTATCCAACCATAATGAATTGTGATGCAGGAGTATCCTTGGGTTCGGGAAATCTGCATCACCCAAAAATATTTCCATTCCACACAGTAAATAATGACAAAACATGAACCGTTTTTATTTATTGGTCCATTTGTTCATAAATTCGCTATCCTTGTATCTATTTCTGCCATGTTGTTACTCATAGTTCCCTTATAAGCATTTTGTTACTTAGTGTTGTAGCCCCTTCATACCTCAACGTTGCCACTGAAGCGTTCCACATTTACATGTTGTGACTATGAATGTTAATTGTTTCCGCCATGTGTTGGGAAGAGTACTCACTTCTAGAAGATGATCCATTACACCAAACCGCAAGGAAATGAGAGAAGAATCGTTGAGGAAGGTGAAAGGTTGTAGCAAACTGATCGATCTTCCCAGATGAAGTGAAATCGATGCAAGGGAAGACTGGAGAGTTTAAAAGAATGAGGGATGAGAAGGGGGTTGGAAATACCAAAGGAGAGATCGTGAAGGAGCGTTGGAGAAGCAGGTCCAGTCAATGAACAACGTTAACAAAAAGGTTGAAACAAAGTATCAACACATTAAATACAAGACTCTACCCTCCTCACGATTTTAAAACTATTACAATAGCACACGCAACCATTTTGGTGAATATTGTTACTACTATCAGTATTTTCTCTAATGTAACTCTGTGATTTCTCCTTGAATTAATAAAAGCATGTATGTGTTTCATTGGTATCCAACAATAAAATATCTGTGTTATTTTGCATTATGTTTCATAATAGCATGATGTTTTTCTGATATGTATTCTTAGAGCAGAGTTAGGTTCTATAATGGATTGTTTGTTGCAACACCTAGCATATGTGTAAGGTGGTATTAGAGAAATATTTCTCTTGGAATGATTGTGTGACTGTTCCTTAAAGTGGGTTGGAGAATACCCTGGGTTGGTGGTGTATCAACATTCAGAGTGCTAAAGACAAGTGGTGTATCAGCATTTGGGTTAAGGCTGTGGATGGTAGTTAGAATTCAAACTACTAGGAGACTTGTGAGAATGCTGCCAAGAAGGAGAGGGGCAACACATGGAGGTGCAAGGATTGAAGAATTTGAAGAGTTACAGAGAATAATAAAGGAGTTAGAACACATAAGAGATGGCGATGTCAAGATAGATTCTAAATATGAATCCAAGATTGAGGTTGAACAACATAATGAAGATATAGACCCAGACACATCTTTGATATCTTATTTGAGTAATAGAGGTAGTGAGAAAGTTGAGGTTTCATGCTATGATGGAAGTCTAAACACTAAAACTCTCATTTACTGGATATGGGAGCTCGATAGATACTTTGAATATGAGGATGTTCGTGACCCAAATAGAGTTTGTTTTTCCATCACAAAGTTGAAAGGACATTCAGCCCTTCGGTGGAACATGTTGCATAAAGATAGAGTTGATTGCAAGCTAGAAAAGATTAGGACTTGGAAGAAGATGGTGAGTAAAATTAAAGAGAAGTTTTTTCATGTAGACTATCAACAAAATTTGTGTAGACAAGTTCAGAATCCAAGGCAAAAGGATGTTTCTGTGCATGAATATACCAAAGGATTCTTCAAGATGTCCCTCAGATTGGGCATTAACATGAATGTATTGAAGTATGCAATTCAGAAGGAGATGAGTACACACTATCTTTGTACTATGGATGAGGCTTACCAAGTTTCCCTGAAGGTGGAAGAGAAGGTTGAAGGAAATACCTAGCAAAAGTTTAGAGAAAAAGGTCCACGAGGCACATGAAGAGCAAGCACTGTTAAAGCAAATGAGAAGGAAGATGAAACTACAAGCGGTCCAAGTACCATAGGAAATGGATCTGGTTGAGGTAGATGTTTTGGAAGAGGAAGGGGCAAGTATGTAATTACCTATTATAGATGTGGAGTGTAAGGCCACAAAGCATCAAAATTCCCAGAGAAACAAGATTCTAGTAAAAGAGGTGATGCATTCTCTCAATTTGGGGAAGACGCTCAAGTCTATCAGAATATCAGTAGTTCACATATTGATTCCATTTTTACACGGCCAACCATTATGTCATATATATACCTTGTTTAATGGATGTTAGATTATGCAGATATTTCGACTACCACTTTTCGGGATTCAAACTAGGTCATTTATGCCACTTTCAAACATGACACCTTTGAAAATATTTATGCTCTAAAGACTCCTCAGCACTTGTAGCTCATCCCAAACCTCCAACACATAAAAATTTAGAGAAACGAGTAAAGTAGCCAATGGAAACCAGCAAGCCTCTGAATATTTTACAGAACCTAACCAATTTAATGCAATAAGTAGAAGATATTGAAGGTAAAGTGTCCCATCTTACTGAACCTCCTACTATTATTGATACCTATTCTGATGTGATTTCTGATTTGGCAGTTGAAGGTGCAAAGGTTTCATTCACCACAACTTCAAATCCTAAAACCCCTAATCCTAGTATCAAAATTATTGACTTAGATCAAGAAAAACTACAAGAGGCTTTCCACTCAACTCATGTCATTGATGAGTTTCCTCAATTACCTCCCCTTGATGTTTCATCCCCTCCTACTAAGTCCCTACTTAGTTCTAATCCCAAGTTTCCCCGTGATAATAGTATATCCATTACTACTAGTGTTATTGAACCTACTGATGATCTTGTTCATGATTCATCACCTCCTTCAAAATCACATATTTTGAGAGATGTCTAGGGCTCTTTACCTAAGAACTCTCTAGTCTCTTTACCAGATTGAACAATAGTGTGAGAGATGTTGTGCAATACCTTCATCATGCTTTGAACAAAGAGTTTGAACTCATCTTTGTCTTCATTGTGAGACATGTCTGACTCTACTTGTATTTTTCCTTCGGTAGAACTTATTTCTTCTCCCTCTTCTCCTTCTGACAAAGGATCCTTCTTCTTGGACTCATAGAAACAATTCAAGAACAGGTTCACAAGACCATGCTCTGATACCACTGTAATGTACCAACTAGGATTAGTGATACAAAAACTTACTTCCTCAAAGAATCAATTAAAAAAAATGTTTCAGAGAGCTAGTTTGATTGTGGGTGGTCATGATCAGAAGCTATGGATGGAAGGAATAATAGGATAGATTCTAATACCTTTTCACAAAGTACTCGGACCATTGATGGGTCGAAATCAACAAGGCTGAAATATACTACAATGCTCCTGGGAACCCCAACATTAGAAAACTAGTATTGCTCTATACTTTGACTGAAAGCTATGGATGGTTGTTATCACACCATAGTAGTTGGGCTACTACTATTTGTTGTTGAGCAGATATCTGCACTTTTATGAGATTTTCCTTTACAGATATCAGTTATGATGAGCAGCGCCATTTATGATCACTTACACATCAGAGCATCTTGTATCAGACAGTGTGTAGACCTTGTGCCAAGGTTGAGCCTTGAGAGCTTAGATTTGATGACCAATATGACCTTTTGTTCCATACAGTTTCAGTTCAGTGCCCAGATTTCCAGATGTTCTTATTGCAGCAATGTTTGATTGGTTATGGATGATATTGATTGAGATATGTAGTGATATGACCATTAGACTTATGATTGTTAGCATTTGATTATTATCTTGTTGTTTTAGCCATCTTGATAGCATTAACTTGGTATATAACTCATGATGTGGCAGTATTATTTAAATGAATAAAATGAACTATCTTGGTTGGATTCAAATAATAAATTGGATGTATTACTTGCACATTAAAGGTTTATTGACTATACTCATTGGTTTCACTTACCCTTTTACGAGCATGGACATGGTCTTTCCTGAAATTTATGTTTGCTAGCTTAGGCACCACATTCACTTGATTCCATCCATCCATGACCTTCCCTATTTTGGATTTCACCTTGCCTTACCTCCTTGACTTGTGATATGGAGGACCTCCCCGCTTCTGCCTCTATGTTGGACCCACATCCATGTTAGTTTTGTGTCTCAACTCTGAGTTGGCAACACAACTTGCCTTTGGTGAGTTGGATTTTATGCCGTTGTCATTCTAGTTGGTTTCCCTGATGTGTGGTTTTGTGCGGAATTCCCCCTAGTTTCTTGAGTTGTTGTTGGCTAAAACCTGAAGCAAAATGTACTACCTTGGAAATAAATGGAGGCCCAATGAAAAGGGCTATGAAATGTAATGCAATGAAATGCTATGAAATGTAAATACACTCCGGATGCAAGCTACCATTAGTTGTTCTTATTAGCGTATGTGAAATACCAGAGGGGTTGTACTAGGCCTAAAAAGAAATGGAAAAATGAATGCTATATCTAAATGATTGTTGGCCATGAAATGAAATGAAAGGTCCTAAAAAGACATGGCTAAACAAATGCTAAATCTAAAGACTGCTGACCTCATATGGAAAAATAACTCATTGAGCCTATGGATTATGATTTGAGATGGAGTAAGGGACAACTAAATCAAAGTGTCCCCTAGAGCCATGAGTGACGGTTCTAGTAGTAGACATTTCTTCCAAGGTTGAATAAACACTTCACTCAACAACTCACCCATTTGTGAGACACCACCATTCCCTGTGTATCTTGGTCTGACACATGCTTAAGTGTGTACCACCCTTTCCCTTATCCAAAGTATCACTATGAAAAGTTGGTCAATTCATCCCTTCTACCTAGCCTTGTCGTGAGCCTTCACCCTATGCTAGCAGTTAGGCCATTTCCATTGGATGAAGTATGCCTTTAAAGCTTTGGTGCAAGTAAGTTATAAATAAAATTGAATATCTATGTATTAACTACCACTTGATTGATGTTTATACTTTAAGTTAAGCTGTCAATATGGTTAAAGGAACATGGCTTAGTCATTTGTTATAATCTAGTCTTTGGTTGTATTTTGACCTAGTCAAACATAGTTTGACCATGGTCATCCTTGGGATCTGTGATGAGATGGACCACTTATATCATATGATGTTGATATATGGTCCTACATATGCCTTTTGATGATTCCATATGTTGGGAACATGCTTCAGATGATGACTGATACAGTTTTCATGGATTATTATTATTTACAGATCATCATAATTTTATTTGTCTGGGTATGGTGGACCCTACAGATGATCCTACATGTTATCATGAGGTGTATGACTAATCTATAGTGGATTTGGGTCTTCTGGATCCATTGAGACACTTATCCTTCAGTTTTAGGCACTCCCTGACATGATATTAGTAGTTTTTCACCTGTTGACCAGATTAGCCATGCTGATGTGGCCTGTCCAGCAGTATCTTTGGAGGCTAGGCGTTTCCTAAGGAACTATAGATGAAGCGGGTGCTCCAACCACTTGTTTTACCATATTACCCCCTTTACGGACATGGTGGAATACTCATTTTAACAGCGCAGGAAACCCATAGGCAGTTTTGGTCAGTTTCAAGGTTTTCAACAAGATAAAAAATGGAATAAAAATGTCATTAAAGAATTTGATTTGTGAAAGTGGGACAAGGTTTTGGAACTTGGTTTGCTCAGAGGTCATCCATGGTGTATCACCCTTCTTTTGGATCAGTTTTCACGAGTCAGTGGGGTCCACATGGTCTATAGGAGCACTTTCATTACATATCTCTCTTTGATTATATGGGGACACAATTTGATCATTTGTATACTTGGACATGCCATTGAGTCATATTTTATATTATTGTGCCACAGGGACATGCTAGTGAAGGGGAATAAGACCTCCTAGCCCCACCATGTGCTCCTAGTCACGTGCCCTTGTCTTTATGTTGTGGCTCCTATGTTATTAGCCACCCCCATGTATGACATCATCCCCCATAGGGCTCTTCTAGTGATGATGTCATCGCTTATTTGAGTGATCCATGCCTATTGTATGTTGGATCATCCTAGCCAATGATTATATTGTTATATCTTTTGATCTCAACCACTAGTTTTCAAAAGTGGTTTAGGGTTTTGGTCTTTCTCTCCTATAAAAGGAAGATACCCCCTCATTGTAAAGGAATCTAGAGATTTTTAGCTCTTGGCTGTTGGAATACAATTCTATATTTTGGAGAAAATGCTTGGATCTTGAAGTGGATGTTTGGTTGTGATGATTGTAAATGCTTTTTCCATTGCACTGAAATATATCTTGTAGCTATCTTGCATCTTTTGCCATATTTTTGATTTACAGGTGAAGGAGACGTCTTGGGAGGAATGCGCATTGGCGAGGAGGCTTTCCCTGCAACTTATTTCCAAATAGTGGATCAAACAAGGAGTGGTTTTGTCTTTGTACCAATCATTATTTGTTATCTATTTCTAGCTTGTATCTATCCTCATTCTGTTTGACTGATTGATGCTTTGTCTCCTTGGTTTGACAGGTATAGAGGGGCACATGTGTGGGCTTCGAAATTTTTTTTGGCAAGAGGGATTCATAATATTCCATTTGATCTTTGGAAAACTAATCCTAATCACAATTGGAATTCATTAGTGTTTTTCATCCTTAGCTTATCCATGGTTTCTAGATCATAAAACCCTCATTTTACATTTTTTTATATCTGCTTGGATCTAGCATGCTCTTGGGTATAAAATTTAAAACCCACCTTAATAATATTCACGGAAATCCTGATATATAGTTTGGTGGTGTTTGGACTCCATTTGGCCCAAGGCACATTGGTCTCTCTAAGGAAAGTCGCATTCTTTGAGGGAGGCTAGTTTGCTAGTTCCAAGATGTGGGTAGGCGATATTTTTGCTTCAATGAATAGATCAACCCTTAAAACCTACCTCTAGTGCTTCACCTTGTTTATTTTCACCTTGTAGGCCCCATTATTCATTTTGAGGGTTATGCCCCACTTGGGTCACTAAGTGATGCATTAGATATATGGATATCTAGCCATGGCTTGTGTTTTACATTTAAGACCCACCTAGATAATCATCTTAACCATCCCGATCTATAATTTGGTGGACATCCGACTCCATTTTCCCTTCCAACTAAGGCACTAGTCCTCCTTGAGGAAAGTCGCACTCCTTGGGTAGGTGGCCATTTGCTAGAGCCTATATGTGGGTATTGCCAATTCTTCTTCAAATCCATATATCCATGATATAGAATACCCCCTAGTGCCTTTTCAATTTAATTTTGACCTTGTGGGCCCTTTTTGGACCATTTTCCACTTTTCAAGGGGTGGGCCCCACTTGGGTAATTTTCATGGAATTAGCTCTTCTTTAGATCTACTTACTTAACCGCATGAGTGACCTTAATCAAATAATTGGTTGAAACACTTGTCCCTTGCTTAAGTCTCTCAACCAATCCATAACCATCTTGGGTCCACTTATCTTTCTAGATCTAAAATATTACTCCATTGATCTCCTTGTTTAAACTTTACACATTTCCCTAGGAGTCTTTGGGTTAGACAATCTTCATAGATTAGCTAGGGTATCCCCCTTGATCTTGATTTATCTTGATCTAATTGAAGGTTTCCTCGATTAACACAACACCCATTTGCATTGGGAACCATGGCAAGCCTTGGGTCACCTCTTTACTGGTCTACACCTCTACCATCCTGGATAGGATATCTTTAGAGACAATTACAAGTTGTGTGATAACATTTTTGGCTCCGTTGCCGGGGATTTAGAGGCTTACCTCACGTGTCTGCGAGTATCCATGTGTAATTCATATCTTATCGCATCCAGTCTTGTAATCTAAATGGTTATCATTTTTATCCTTAATCTAAACCTAGCCATCTTTTTTCCACTCATCTCTCCCCGCTATTTTAACGACGTATCTTTTGGTCGAAGAGATTTAAAATCTACCCGGCGACTCCACAAAAGAGACTCCAGTGGTGATCGATCCTATCATATCTAGAACCCATGGGGTGCATCTTTTTATATTTAGGTTCTTGATTTTTTTAATAATTTCCATCCATGGATGCTTCTGAGTGGCCTAGGAATTTCAGTCGTTTAAAAGTTTTTGACTTCTCAAAAATTGTTGGGTATCCTCATCATATTCCTCATCAAGCCCATGAAAGGTTTCCTAAGTTCGATGGAAGTTATGAAATATCTGCTAAAAGGCACCTTAATCTCTTTAAAGAATTTATTAATGAATTATCTATAAGCGATGAGGATGTATGTATGAAACTATTGGACTCATCTTTCCAAGGAAGAGATGAGAATTGGTTCTTGAATTTAAAGGCCAATAGAATTTCCGGATATGACATGTTTGAAAATAAATTCATAGAAGAATGGGGAAGTGAATACGATGATATATATTCTTCACCCCTCTTGCCCAGTTTCTTTATAGGATGAGTCTTCCACTTTTGAGTCAACTGAAAGTGAAATCCCTAATCATTGTATAAATGGTGAAATTGTAAATATTTTTTTAGGTAGTCCTAGTCTTGATCCTGAGGAAATTTATGAGGATGAGCTTTTAGTCAATAGGTCTATTGAGATTCCTCCTTCAAAGAAACTCATTAGTCATTCTATATTTAGTGATCATTCAATTTCTTATCACCTTATTGAAGAAGAAGAAAATAGGAACATCGATCAAGATCCTCTAGTACTGATTTCACGTGATCATTGCACAAATAATCAAAATATTATAAATAAGCTTGTTAATTTTCTCCCTGATCAATCAAATGAAAATGGTCATTTATCCCCATATGAATTTAATGATGAAGTTCAATTTCAAAATGAGGGTGAGTTAATAAATCACACTAGATGCTCTAATCTTTCTTCTACTTCTTATAGTGATTCTTTGAGTTTTCCTTTTATCATCCTTAGTCAAGATAGTTTCATCCAATTCTTAGAATTAGAATCTTGTCCTCAGTTTGTAAATATCATACTTGAACAAAAGCTTGAAATTGTCCCTCAGACAGAGTTTTAATTTGAAAGGCTTTTCTTTTTGTTGAATTCGAAGGTCAAATATTTCTATCCATTTGGGGGAAAGTACATATTTTCAATCCACCCTCCATGCCCAAATTTTTCAATCTTCTCTGGGTAGGTGGTCTAGTCAGTCTTTTGCTTATGAAATTTTCAATAGGAAGTATAAGCATGGTCACATAATTGGAAAAATGCACTTCATTTCCCTTTTCAGCCACGTTGGAACAATAATGCTTGTTATGATGAATATGGTTGTCTATGATTGTCATTGATGACAACATTAATGACAAAGGATAACATTGATGACATGATATGAAGAGAAAGGTCAAAGCGTGGACAAGAAGAACTTGAGTAAGTTGAAGACAAGCAAGAACAAGGTTGATTTGGAAAGCTTGATGACATAGACAAAGTGGACAAAGTGCTGGGCATTGGACCACCTAATGAGCCAAATGACCCATTCTATGGTAATTTGGAGATGGCACTAATACCCTAGATAAAGATGATGTGGACAATGCACATGGATTAGATGACATGGTGACATGGCAATAGCCAAGCAAGCATTGGATGGCTTGAAGGGTGATGACAAAGAAGTATGGCCAAGTGGACATGAATATCGAGCATGGATGGAGAAGACATATGCCAAGAAAGCATAATCTTGCAGGCATTAAAATGGCAAGTAGATATGCATGATGGAAGCCCTTGCGGGCACATCTTTGAAGAGCCATCTAACCATTGTGGGCATCATTGGAGATGGGTAAACAAGCCCTTGAGGGCATTTGAATGACCCCATTATGGGCACCTTGACTGAGAACAAACAGATCTATATGGGCATGAATTATTGAGACATGAGGGCATCAACAAAATGAAGACCACGTGGATGTGGTAATAAAGACAAACACAAATACATAGTTAATGAAATAAAATGTCATTTAATTTATTAAATGATAAAATAAAAATACAAGTGCCATTTCGGCCCTTAGAGGTAAAGGAAATAAAATAAAATTTAATATATTGATGACATGTCGGCTTCCTTAGAATAATGAAAAAGAAAATGTATAAATACAAGATAAATTCATGAGGAAGAGTAGTGTGGTTTGAGTGGGGAATTTTGCATGGATCAGGAGGACAAAGGACAGTTTGGTTGAGCAAAGGAGCAACAACAACAACAACAACAACAATGAAATATATTTTTATCTTAAAATTTTCTAGGCTGACTAATTGGTGAATATGGTTAGCAGATTGCTAAAGACAATGAACATTTTGCTGAGCATGTTTATGATATAGTGCTTACATGGTGATGGTGCTTACAGAGACATGATGATACACAAAACTAATTTTATATCTTTGCTAAGGGCAGCAAGATAATGAAGTTGATGAACATAATGAGATGATGAAGACATATTCAATATTGAAGATGATGGACAGTGCTGATGCTGAACATTTTCCTGGACAAACTGAGGACAGAATGCTAAATCATAAGAAAACGATGCTGGCTGAAGCTTGAAGACTGTAATAATATAGAGAATGACTAGACAATATTGAAAGATATATTTGACATGCTGGTGATGTTAATGATCAGAATGATGATGTTGTGGACAGAATGATTATTGTAATCTTGATGATGTTGTACACTGTATTGTAATATGCTAGACTATGATTAATGAAGATTTGATGACCTAGGGAAGTCAAATTTGCATGGACATAATGACATGTTTGTGATGTGCTGAGGTCATAATGTGCTTGATAGAATATTGATGATGAAGTTGTTGATGTGACAATGAATCATTGATCTAATGATGTTGGTAGATGTGGATATGTACATATAATTTACAAGCAGGGTCTTGTAATGAAGTGTACCTATAAATACAAGCAGGGTCTTGTATCCTTTTCTTAGTAGGATCTAAGAAAAACTAGGCAGGGTCCTAGATAAGGAGTTGGTACTATTTGTTTCAGTAGGTGTTGAATTGCCTAACGGTTGCAGCCGTTTGAAATAAATACAAAAAAATTACAAAGATTATCCCTTGTGTCTCTTGTGCCTTGTTTGATGTATTGATGTTTGACATGTGCTTAGTTTATTGATGAATATGATATTGACGTGATTGTGAAATGATGATATAATTTTTAGAGGTTGAAGAAGTTGGAAATTTTATAAGTGTATGCTCACTGATTCACCCCCCCCGCTCTCAGTGAGCCATTGTGTCTAACAATTGGTATTAGAGACGGCCTTCAGCATAATCCTAACAAGCTTGAAGGAAATAAGAAGACACAATGGATGCACAAACATAAATTTCAAACAATGAGGTTCCAATTTTTGATATGAAAGATTATTTTGGTTGGAGTAGTAAGATGAAGGCTTACTTGAAGAAATTTAGGGTATGGGAGATTGTGATCAATCCACCTGTTCATTCCAACAAGAAGAAAAAGTCAGCTACTCAAAAAGATGTTGAGAAGAACAACTCCATTACATTGAAGTTTCTTTTGGATGGACTCTTAAGTTCGGTCAAAAAGAGTTTAGGAGAACACACATCAGCCAAGGATCTGTGGTTCAAGCTAGAAGGTGAATACCAAAAGGCACATGATCAAGAAATGGAGACTAAACCCACTGAAGATATATGTCATGTCCCAAATTTGGCATTGGGTCACAATGGCCTAATAACATTGGCCCTATTCATTAGAGTTTGTCAAATTTATGCTAAAGGTCAAATAATTGCCAAGGAGGAAAATTACTAGTTTCCTAGGTTTGGGGTGGAAGCTTTGGGATTTGGAATAATGGGGATAATAAATGATGTTTGAACATTAGAATGGCATAAATATTTAATAAAGGAGATAAATAAATATATACAAGTGAAAATCAAAGTGGCATTTCATCATGAAGACACATGGAGGAAGTGGGACCCACAAATGGCTAGATTTCCCCCACTACACTTGGCATCATTCTCTCACCAATTCGAATTCAAGGTGAATGGTAACATACTTGGGGGAGTCCAAAAGGTATTATTCATTGCATGAATCATCCAAGGTCGAAATATAGAGGAAGAGTAACTCCCATGGAAGAGGAAGAGGCAATTTGGAGCTAGTGAGACACTTTGCTAGATTCCCTAGCTCTATGACAACAATGATGAAGATGCTATGACACCTATGACACAAATCAGACCTGAAGGCTGCCATATGACATATATGACATGTCAGGGCTAAAAATAGACTCCAAGAGGGCGCTCAAGGGTGTTAGGGCAGCTAAGATGCTTCCACATGTGATTTGGTGGAAGTGGGAGACTAGGAATTGTTGTACAAGTGGCGTTCTTTGGAATCTCTTCCCAACTTGAGTTGGCATGAGTCTCTTGGAAGGAATTCGACCCATGGAGGACATTAGAAGTTTATAAATGTCAATAACAAAGAATAAAACCAGCTTTTGATCATTTGTAGAATTTGCAATTGCATTTGTGAAGAGGGAGAGCTAGTGGATGACTAGTTTCTTGCCTTAGCCAATTTCGAGGGTGAAAGATTCCCATCCAAGTTGGCAATTGGAAAGGCCATTCAGACCTTTCATTTGGAGCTTTAATGGAGTCTTTATTTGCAGGTGTAAGCTACAGGGAAGCTCATGGTTTCTTCTATTGCAGCTCTCTCCTTCAACCATTTCCAGTTTTGATGGCATATTCTTGATCCTTGAGGGAGGGCGTTTTTGGTGAGCTATTGTACTCTTTGGGGGAGCTTATAATGCCCCATTTATTTTTTAATATGAATTAAATACTCTGTTCTTCATCTCCAGAAAGTTTCATGTCGAAATTCCAAGTAGAAATGTATAAATCTCATTTTTAATGGAAGAACAATGCCATTTCCCCACTACCTTGTTGTGAACCAATGTATTGATGATGATTTCGAATGAATGGATGATTCTATGATATATTTGTGATCAATATACTGCCATGGATGTCTTCTACAAGTTTCATGTACTGTACTTGAGCATTTGAAGCATTTTTACTCAGTTTAGTTATATTGGGAGGTGAAATAGTGCCATTTCCCCAAGGGTCGAATTGGGGATTTTTGCAGTTGAATGGGAGAGGGTGAGAACAGTTGTAATAAACCATTAATGGTGCATATGAGACCTTAATAACATACTTAACACATTACATACCTCTGTTCATAAATTTGAGTGGGTTTGGAGGCATTTGGGAAGCCATTTTCAGTACTTACCTCAGGGGGATTTGAACCCCAAATTACTAGTAAAATTGCATACTTGGTCCAGAATCTTAAGAGAGTTTGCAGAGGTCTTTTGGTGGCCATATGTTATCCCTGAACATCATATTCAATTCCTAATATCATTCATAAACCTTCCTTGAAGATTTGAAGGCATTTGGAGTCAATTTGAGACCTAGAGACCAATACTAGTCAAAGGGAAATCACTAGTAAAGTTACCTACATTGATCAGAATTGAAAGAGTATTTGCAGAAGTGTTTTAAAGGTACAAAGGAATCCCTGAAACACATATTTATGTTCTAATATCATTCATATACCTTCTCAGAATATTTGGGATCATTTGGGGCAAATTTGGGACCTAGAGATCGAAACTAGTCCAAGGTCAAACCAAGGAAAAAAGTGGAAAATTGCAATTTTAATAAAATTCCTAACAAGGGACATTACAATATACAACAAGAAGGAATGGAAGAAAAGGGTTCAGATATTAATGAAGGTAAGAATGTTACTGATCTCAGTAATCTTGGTTATGGTAAATTTTAAAATGCTCTTGAAGACGCTAAGAAGAATCTTCTAGCAAACCTTTTTAAGGTGCAATATATCAAGCATGATCGGATGCTTAAAAGGAAGATTGAGAAGTTCATTGAAGAGTACCATGAGAGGTCAATGGAGTTGTCTTGTAAAATCATTTATGAGATGATAAGACTTCAAGACTCAGCTGAAACTATAAAGATCCATCTACAAGAAAAAGAGGAGACCATGGACCTACTCAGTACAAGCTTACAAGGTGAGCTAGACGATCAAAATCTTAAGGGTAGAAGATTAATAGCTGAACTAAGAAAAGAACAAGAAAAGATTGTTAAATATCCTAACGAGATTGAAGAGACAAGAAGAAATAATATTGGCTTGAAGACTCAACTAGAAGAAGCCAAGAAGATAGAAGAAGTATTGAAAAATCACTTGGATGAAAAGGAGAAGGAAATTCAAAAGCTTGAAATGGAGGTAGTTGAATTGAGAAGGAAAAATAAAAAAAATTGATGCATATGGCAAGTTCCAACACAGCTCAACTATCCTAGATGAAATTTTAGATTGTCAAAGGTCCCCACTTGACAAATCTGGCCTTGGGTATAAAAAGGTAGAAGACAAATTGGAAGAAGGCACTTGGTCCCCCAAGACTCTTGAAGTTGGATCCACATCCTCCCAAGAAGATAGAAAAGCTCCTTATGTACCTGCACATGACAACAAAGAAGTTGGAAGATCACTAATGACTCATGAAGCTGCTCCCACTCATCAAAGCAATTCATTTGGAAGAAGAAAGACAACTCCAAGCCAAACATCAAGGTATGAAAATAGGTTTGATGGATATTGGTTTTCTTGTTCTAACTTTGGTCACAAAACAATGAATTGTGCATATGGAAGAAGGAGTATTGAAAGACAAAATGTCAAGGCAAGATGCTGGACATTTGATCAAATTGGACACATAGTTGCCAACTATTATACCTTGACATGTTTCACTTGTGGAGGTGTTGGGCATAAAGCCCAAGTATGTGCAAGCCCAAGAAGACAATTCATGAGAAGATTAACATACAGATCAACAAGCAAAGCCAATGAGGAAAATGGAACAAATAATGAAAAGACAGAGGTCAAGAAGAAAGTATGGGTGAAGAAAAATATCATACTAGATCTAAATGAAGTAGTTGATCAAGGTGGCTGCCATATGGCAAGCCAAATTTGAGGTCTTTTAAAGACCTTGGATAGACCTTGAGTTCATGATATTGGAGGTTGAACTCAAAGGTAAATGGTGGGTACTCCAAGCATACAAACAGGTCCTAGGATCAAATTGCAATACATTAAAAATTGGTATGAAGGCTCATCTTTTATTTTTCAATGGTCCAAAATCAGACTTCGAATCATGTACAAGGATGATGCATACACATTTTCGATGATGATATGGCAGTGTTACATCTACAGCAGTATGGAATGTTGATGCACGCTTACCTTTTATGAATTTAATCATTCATATAAGTGCACTGAGGATTGACAAAATGTTTTTCAAAATAACACTTGTTGTTGGTGTCTGATTGTATAAGAAATATAAATTGAGGCTGTTGTTGCAGCAGCTGGAAGTTGTGATTCTATTTCTTCTTTTGAATTCGGGTATGAAGAAGAAGTGTTGAATCCACAGTCTACAAGTGTTTGGAAATGTGTGCAAGAGTGACACCATGATGCATGTTCAAATCTTGATTTGGTAAACACCTAATGTTGGCTACAATGATGATAAGATGATATTGACACACACATAATCCAATATGTGGGCACATGTACAGTCTGTACACATTGAAAAAAAAAATTTAGTGGTATAAGACAATGTTGCATTGACAAAATGATGAAAATTTAGTGAAGTTTTCAGTTGATAAGAAGATGTCTGTTATCAAACATTGATTAGCTGACCTTGTGATGAGTACGTGGATGATGTATTGAACACACCTTTTAAGGATCTTGGTCAAAACATGAATCAAGATATGCATGTGTAAGGGGGATTTTGAAGTATTTTTGAAATACTTTTCAGCATGTTGATGAAGACATAAGTATGATTGATGACATGAATATGCATAGAATGTTGACATGTTAAACCACTGCAGCAGGACAATTCAAGCAAGTCAAAGATTTGGATAACATTCTAATTGTGGCATATTAGTTAGGGGGAGCATATTGGTAGCAAAAACAATATGGAGTAGTACACAACCTCACCTCTGTTTTATCTTAATGATTGACATTTGATTTGATGAAAAGATGCATCAGGTTTGAAGATTACGAAAAGAGTAGCTAGTTATACATTTTTGATGGAGGATGAATCTCAACATTGGTGAAAAAGTTTGAAAGTGGTAAGCTCATAAAACTTTTAGCAGCAAATATATGAATTGGTAAGATCTCAAGGAGCTGAATTCATCTTGTGAATATTTTTTTTAAAAAAGGGACACATCTGATTGTTTGAAAAGCAAATGACTTGGAAGCAGACAAACCATAAAAGATCAAAATCAGAAGTTGCTATGGAAGAATTCAAGAAAAAAAATTTGGACATTGTGAATCCTTTAATGGTTACTTGACCCTTTGTCATCAATGTCAAAGGGGGAGAAGAAGAAGTTGGTTGGTTTCCATCAATAACAAAGGGGGAGATTGATGAATATGGATGTCTATGACTGTCATTGATGACAACATTAATGACAAAGGATAACATTGATGACATGATATGAAGACAAAGGTCAAAGCATGGACAAGAAGAACTTGAGTAAGTTGAAGACAAGCAAGCACAAGGTTGATTTGGCAAGCTTGATGACATAGACAAAGTGGACAAAGTGTTAGGCATTGGACCACCTAATGAGCCAAATGACCCATTCTGTGGTAATTTGGAGATGGCCCTAATACCCTAGATAAAGATGATGGTCATTATTGTAATCTTGATGATGTTGTACACTGTATTGTAATATGCTGGACTATGCTTAATGAAGATTTGATGGCCTAGGGCAGTCAAATTTGCATGGATAGAATGACATGTTTGTGATGTGCCGAGGTCATAATGTGCTTGACATAATATTGATGATGAAGTTGTTGATGTGACAATGAATGATTGATCTAATGATGTTGGTAGATGTGGATATGTACATATAATTTACAAGCAGGGTCTTGTAATGATGTGTACCTATAAATACAAGCAGGGTCTTGTATCCTTTTCTTAGTAGGATCTAAGAAAAACTAGGCATTGTCGTAGATAAGGAGTTGGAGCTCGTTGTTTCAATAGGTGTTGAATTGCCTCACGGTTACATCCGTTTGAAATAAATACAAAAAAATTACAAAGATTATGTTGGCATTTGTGTCCAGTGCTCCCCGTGAGTTTCATGACATGGGTTAACCCCCTCTCGTGGATCCTAAATTTGGTGATTGTAGCAAAGATTAACACCTGCAGGTTTTGGTCTAACGCCAGTCGTGATCCAACAAATGGTATCAAAGCGACATGTCTCGAGTTCGAAACTCACTCGGGTAACGCTGGGGGGGATATTGTTGGCATTTGCGTCCAACGCTCCCCATGAGTTTCGTGACATGGGTTAACCCCTTCTCGTGGATGCTAACTTTGGCGATTGTAGCGGAGATTAAAACCTGCAGGTTTTGGTCTAACGACAATTGTGCTCCAACAGATTATACCTTATGTCTCTTGTTCCTTGTGTGATGTATTGATTTTTGACATGTGCTTAGTTTATTGATGAATATGATATTGATGTGATTTTGAAATGATGATATAAGTTTTAGAGGTTGAAGAAGTTGAAAATTGTATAAGTGTATGCTCACTGATTCACCCCCCCCTCTCAGTGAGCCATTTTGTCTAACATGTTATCAATTTATCAATCATTCTTGGTGGCTAGAAAAGGTGTTTAAAGATCAATTTCATCTTTTCTCTATTTTTGAGCATCAAGTGGGTTTGATTTTAATTTTTCGTATTTTAAGATTTAATTCATCTCCACTTGGTTTTTGTTTCATCATCGGTCCCAGGGATAACCAAATTGAATATGTGAGAGAAGTGAGTGAGGAAAGTAGTTTGTGTAAAGAGAATCCGAGTCACATGCCATATATTTTCCTTCCATCCACCTCAAAGATTAACTTGCATAAATGTTATGATCCTATCAATTCTTTGATGGAGGATGTCTGCATTAGTAAATCTTCTCCTTGGCATGATTTCATTTTGCACCATTCGAATCCTTCTTCAATTTATGAACAAGTCATGAAGATTGTGCTCTCAATTTCATTAATCTTTAAACCAATCTTGACTTGTTTTATCAACAAAAATCAAAGAAGAATCATTAATTTATTTGATGAATGGTTGCATTGGGTTTATGATTTTACTTAGCATTTGTCTGACTGGTTAGAGTAGGGTAGGTAGGATTTTGAATAAGATCCTCTAAGCAATAGCTTGAGTGCCTTTTATTTTCTGAGTTCTGAGTTTCGCGAAGTCTTTTTTGAGTCTTTTTTAGTCTTCAATGTTTTCTTTTTCCTTGAGTGTTGTAGTGTTTCTGTTCCATAATAAAATTAATAAAACAAACATGTTATGTTAGATTAGTATTTCCTTTTTATGCATTTCAGTTTCTACTCTAGATTAGATTTAATTTTCAGCATTTATTTTATATTTTATCCCATACATGCATCACGTGGTATTTTAGTGGCCATGAGTGCAAAAATAGGTGCAAATAAAGTTGAAAGCAAAATATGGTGAGTGCTGGAGTGAAGATTGATGCAGAGCAGTTCGAGACCATAGATTCTGAGGTTCTCAAGTGCTCTCTCCCTTACATCACTTGTCCCGGATGGATCCAAATGTTATCACACCATAGTAGCTGTGATACTATTTGTTGTTGAGCAGATATCTACACTTTACAGAGCTTTTCCTTTACAAAGATTAGTTATGATGAGCAACGCCATTTATGATCACTTACACATCAGAGCAGCTTGTATCAGATAGTGTGTAGACCTTGTGCCCAGTCTGAGCCTTGAGAGCTTATATTTGATGATCAATATGACCTTTTGTTCCATACAGTTTCAGTTCAATGCCCAGAGTTCCAAATCTTCTTATTGCAGCAATGTTTCATTGGTTCTAGATGATATTGATTGAGATATGCAGTGATATGACCATTAGACTTATGATTGTTAGCATTTGATTATTATCTTGTTGTTTTATCCATCTTGATAGCATTAACTTGGTATATAACTCATGATGTGGAAGTATTATTTAAATGAATAAAATGAACTATCTTGGTTGGATTCAAATAATAAATTGGATGTATTACTTGCACTTTAAAGGTTTATTGACTATACTCATTGGTTTCACTTACCCTCTTACGAGCATGGACACAGTCTTTCCTGACATTTATGTTTGCTATCTTAGGAACCACATTCACTTGACTCCATCAATCCATGAACTTCCTTGTTTTGGCTTTCACCTTGACTTTCCTCCTTGACTTGTGATATGGAGGACCTCCCTACTTCTGCCTCTGTGCTGGACCCGCATCCATGTTAGTTTTGTGTCTCGGCTCTGAGTTGGAAACAGAACTTGCCATTGGTGAGTTGGATTTTATGTCATTATCATTCTAGTCAGTTTCCCCTATGTGTGGTTTTGTGCGGAATTCCCCCTATTTTCTTGAGTTGTTGTTGGCTAAAACCTGAAGCAAAATGTACTACCTTGGAAATAAATGGAGGCCCAATGAAAAGGGATATGAAATGTATGCAATGAAATGCCGTGAAATGTAAATACACCCTGGATGCAAGCTGCGATTAGTTGTGCTTATTAGTGCATGTGAAATCCCATAGGGGTTGTACTAGGCCTAAAAAGCAATGGAAAAATGAATGCTATATCTAAATAATTGTTGGCCATGAAATGAAATGAAAGGTCCTAAAAAGCAGTGGCTAAACAATTGCTAAATCGAAATACTACTAAACTCATATGGAAAAATACGTTATTGAGCCTACGGGTTATGATTTGAGATGGAGTAAGGGATAGCTAAATCAAAGTGTCCCCTAGAGCCATGAGTGACGGTTCTAGTAGTAGACATTTCTGGCAAGGTTGAATAAGCACTTCACTAAACAACTCGCCCATTTGTGAGACACCGCCATTCCCCGTGTATCTTGGTCTGGAACATGCTTAAGTGTGTAACACCCTTTCCCTTATCCAAAGTATCACTATGACAAGTTGGTCAAGTCATCCCTTCTACCTAGCCTTGTCCTTAGCCTTCACCCTATGCTAGCAGTTATGCCATGTCCATTGGATGAAGTATTTCTTTAAAGCTTTGGTGCAAGTAAGTTATAAATAACATTGAATATCTATGTATTAATTTCCACTTGATTGATGTTTATACTTTAAGTTAAGCTGTCAATATGGTTAAAAGAACATGTATTAGTCATTTTTGGTTGTATTTTGACATGTCAAACATAGTTTGACCATGGTCATCCTTGGGATCCATGATGAGATGGAACACTTATATTATATGATGTTGATCTATGGTCCTACATATTCCTTTTGATGATTCCATATGTTGGGCACATGCTTCAGATGATGATTGATATATTTTTCATGGATTATTATTGTTTACAGATCATCATATTTTTATTTGTCTGGGTATGTTGGACCCTACAGATGATCCTACAGGTTATCATGAGGTGTATGAGTACTCATCTCTAGTGGATTTGGGTCTGCTAGATCCATTGAGACACTTATCCTTCAGTTTTAGGCACTCCCTGACATGATATTAGCAGTTTTTCACCTGTTGACCAGATTGGCCATGATGATGTGGCTTGTCCAGCAGTATCTTTGGAGGCTATTCATTTCCTAGGGTACTACAGAGGAAGGGGGTGGTCCAGCCACTTGTTTTTACCATATTACCCCCCTTACAGACATGATGGCATACTCAGTTTGACAACACAGGCACCCCAGAGGCAAGTTTGGGCAGTTTCAGGGTTTTTCAACAAGATAAAAAATGGAATAAAAAGGTCATCAAGGAATTCGATTTGAGAAATTGAGGCAAGGTTTTGGCACTTGTTCTTCTCATATGTCATCCATGGTGTATCCCCCTTCTTCTGGATTAGTTTTCACCAGTCAGTGGAGTCCACATGGGCTACAGGAGAAATTTTATTGCATATCTCTCTTTGATTATGGGGACAAGATTTGATCATTTGTATACTTGGACATGCCATTGAGTCATATTTTATATTATTGTGCCATGGGGACATGCTAGTGAAGGGAAATAATACCTCCTAGCCCCACCATGTGCTGCTAGTCACTTGACCTTGTCTTTATGTTGTGAATCGTGTGTTATTAGCCACCTCCATGTATGACATCATCCCCAATGTATGTTGGCTCATCCTAGCCATTGATTATATTGTTATATCTTTTGATCTCAACCACTAGTTTTCAAAAGTGGTTTAGGGTTTTGGTCTTTCTCTCCTATAAAAGGAAGAGGCCCCCTCATTGCAAAGGCATCTAGAGATTTTTGACTCTTGACTCTTGGAATAAAATTCTATCTTTTGGAGCAAATGCTTGGATATTGAAGTGGATGTTTGGTTCTGATGATTGTAAATGCTTTTTCCATTGCACTAGAAGATATCTTGTAGTTATCTTGCATATTTTTCCATATTTTTTATTTATAGGTGAAGAAGACGTCTTGGGAGAAATGCACATTGGTGGGGAGGCTTTCCCTGCAACTTCTTTCAAAATCGTGGATCAAACAGGGAGTGGTTTTTTCTTTGTACCAATCATTCTTTGTTATCTATTTCTAGCTTGTATCCACCCTCATTTTGTTTGACTGATTGATGCTTTGTCTCCTTGGTTTGACCAGTATAGAGGGGCACACATGTGGGCTTGGACAAATCATTTTGGAAAGATGGCTTTAGAATATTCCATTTGATATTTGGAAAAGTAATCCTCATCACAATTGGCATTCATCTCATTATCGAGGTATTATCTAAAGGTTAGTATTTTTCCTCTTTAGCTTATCCATGGTTTCTAGATCATAAAACCCTCATTTTACATTTTTTTAGATCTACTTGGATCTAACATGCTCTTGGGTATAAAATTTAAAACCCACCTTAATAATATTCATAGAAATCCTGATCTATAGTTTGGTGGTGTTTGGACTCCATTTGGCCCATTTCCCAAGGCACATTGGTCTCTCCAAGGGAAGTCACATTCCTTGAGGGAGGCTAGTTTGCTAGTTCCAAGACGTGGGTAGGTGATATTTTTTGCTTCATTGAATAGATCAACCCTTAAAACCTACCTCTAGTGCTTCACCTTGTTTAGTTTCACCTTGTGGGCCCCATTCCTCATTTTGAGGGTTGTGCCCCACTTGGGTCACTAGGTGATGCATTAGATCTATGGAGATCTAGCCATGTCTTGTGTTTTACATTTAAGACCCACCTAGATAATCATCTTAACCATCTCGATCTATAATTTCGTGGAAATCTGACTCCATTTGCCCTTCCAACTAAGGCACTAGTCCTCCATGAGGCAACTCGCGCTCCTTGGGTAGGTGGCCATTTACTAGATCTTATATGTGGGTATTTCTAATTCTTTGTCAAATCCATATATCCATGCTATAGAATACACCCTAGTGCCTTTTCACTTTAACTTTGACCTTGTGGGCCCTATTTGGACTATTTTCCACTTTTCAAGGGGTGGGGTCCACTTGGGTAATTTTCATGGAATTAGCTCTTCTTTAGATCTACTTACTTAAACTCATGAGTGACCTTAATCAAACACTTGGGTGAAACACTTGTCCCTTGCTTAGGCCTCTCAACCAAGCCATAACCATCTTAGGTCCACTACTCTTTCTAGATCTAAAATCTCACACCATTGATCTCCTTGTTTAAACTTTACACATTTCCCTAGGAGTCTTTGGGTTAGATAGTCTTCATAGATTGGATAGGGTCTCCCCCTTGATATTGATTTATCTTGATCTAAATCGAAGTTTTCCTCAGTTAACGTGACACCCATTTGCATTTGGAACCGTGGCAAGCCTTGGGTCACCTCTTTAGTTGTCTACGCCTCTACCATCTTGGATAGTATATCTCTAGAGACAACTACAAGTTGCGTGATGACAAATGCTTCTAAATTAGGGAGGCTAATAAAAATGAAATTTCAGTCAATATACATTCATAGGTATCTCCATGAATTTTAAGGAAATTCTGAGAAAGATTCACAAAGATACAAGCAAATTGTCATTCCAGGGTTGCACAACTAGTTAATTTCAGGAACTCCCAAACAGTCTGTTATCTCCTCAAATAAACATAGACAAGTTGATTTTTATAGGTGATAGGAAGTCTTTCAATTTTTCATTTTTATGCAATAAAGTTTGAAACAACATGGAATATCAGTTTTTCTTCAAAAGAGAATTCTCAGGTTTCGGTAGCTTAGGCATACCTAGCAATGGTTCATTAGCTACCGAAAACCCAGCTTTCGGCAACTTACAGTATGGAAGACAAAACTCTTCAAGCTACTGAAAGGAAAGGCACATGTCATGTATCATGAAACAGTTTTCGGTGGCTTAGGCGGATACGACAGTTGTTCATTAGCCATCGAAAAGCAAGTTTCTGGCAGCTTACAGTTCAAAGGAAAAATTGTCCACAGCTACCGAAAGCAGAGGCATTTGTAAACACTTTTCCGGTAGCTTACGTGGTCAAAGGTGAAATCATCAGCTACCAAAATTAAGCCGGTTTGAAATGGTGGAGATGTCTAATCAAAGGCTTAGTCATGAAGTTTAAAAGGGATCCATCATTCCTTAATCGTTGAAAAGGGTCACTGCCAGCAAAGACATGATCTCTCCAAGGTAAAACCTGCTGCAATCATGATCTCACCCTAGCCGATTGAATCCTATATCTCTCACGTCTACCAAATTTCAAAAAGCTGTACATCTAATGTAATCATGCAAAATTGACAAGTCATTAAACCCTCATGATTAGCTTTTCAATTCACATCCCTCAAAGTCAGGTTCTTTAAACTGCGACATCCTTCCTCCTTCACTCTTACCACATCGTCGAACTTACCTTTTCCCTGACTTCGCGTCATTCTCTCAAGCTCAATTTTTAACAGCAGGTGTCAAGAAATAGCTTACAGATGAAGAAAAGTGGAGGAGTGGTCCTCAAGAAAGAGTTAGATGACATATGTTACCTGTAATCACACCCCGAGGTATGTCAACTCTTTAAAGATGCAGGCTGTTATAAGTTTTGTGAAAAACTTCAAGGATCTCATCAGCAAATAGCCGAAACTTTTGCTCTCACATTTGATGGCAGAAGGGAAATAATTGGTAAGGAGGAATTCCAGGTAGACGAAGCCCTCATAGCCGAGGTGACAGAGCTTCCAACGACTGGAGAAAATTGGTTCAAGACTACTGTTACAAAATATTTTGAATTCAGATCCTATCTGAAACCTGAGCACAGAAATCTTGTATGGAAGAAGGATATTCCTATGTCCTATCTTGAGGAGAAATGGTAGCATCTATTACAGTCAATTCTTATCTACATAACTTGTGAGGGTAGATACAATAGGGTGTTTATTTATCATTTTAAATTAAGGAATCATTTCACTAGCAGGAACCCCTTGAATCTCCCTTTTTATCTCTACAAAAGCTTGACTAAGATGGCTCATCAAGTCAGAGCCAAGCCAACCAAAATCGCAGGTAGACTATATCACCATGGCTTGATCAAGCTCATAGTTTCTGAGTTGCTGCAAAGAAGAAACATGAACTGGGCATTCTTCCTTTTTTGGAATGAATTCGAAACAAAGTTACAACAAGAGGATGAAAAGAAGTCTTCCACTCCCAGAAGTGGAAAAAGGAAGAGGAGAGCCATCTCTCCAATTGTAGTTGATCACTTTTCCTTAGCTCTCAAAGTTCAGAAGGCTAAAAAGAAGTTAGAGTTCAATAAAAAGATAGAGAAAGAAGGAATTGCTTCAAAAAGCAAGAACATCCTCAACCTGCCATACATAGATTCTAAAGATGATGAGCAGCAAGAAGCTGAAGTAGGATGTGAAAATTTGCCTTCACCTACACTTGAGGAAGAGCCAGATCAACAAATTGCTGAAGCATCAAACAACAAATCAAAGAAGTCCTCATCTCAGAAGATAAATCAACTTCTAAGATAGGTATATGAGCTCGAAATACTTCAAAGGGTGATCAAGGAAAAGAATGAAAGGTTTACTAAAAGAAATACTGAATTGTATGTCTCCTTCCAAGGGCTAACCAAAAAGCATAGCAAGTTGAAAGGGAGAAATATAAGATTGATAAGAGACAATATTATATTGAGTAGGAAGGTTGAGCTTCTGAGAAATAGGAAAATGACCCCAAAACCCCAGCCTAAGGCACACTTAGACCTTGACACCCTAGCAACAGCAGCCATCAGTTTTGTTGACACTCCGGTTTTGGCCCAGGATGAAGAAAAATCCAAACAGCAAGAAGATGAGTAGCAGAAGTCAGAAAACACATTTTTGTCAATTCTTTTGTAGGCTAGATCAAACATATTTTTTCGGTGGCTTAGGCGAACATGGGAATTGTTCATTAGCTACCAAAAATCCAATTTTCGACAGCTTACAACATAAAGATAGGACTCTTCTAGTTACTGAAAAGAAAGACAAGTTCCAAACATCTCAGAAAATGTCTCGGTGGCTTAGGCGAACATGCTGAATTGTTCATTAGCCACTGAAAGCAGAGCTTTCGGTAGCTAACAAAATTAAAACCCAACCTTTCTAGCTACCGAAACTACAGAATAATGCAAAAAGTTGTTGTTTTGCACAAATTCTGACTTTTGTTGTTTCAAACACTTCGAGGATGCTTTCTAATTCTAGATAAATGTTAAAGGCATCATAATCAAAGTTCTATTCCAGTTTTAAAAGGTGCCAGTGAGGAGAAGCTTCTCATCTACTTTTTGGTAAAAGATGACCTGTTGCGCCTAGGTGGCATTTTGGACCTCATTCATCAACCGTTAAAGGCTTGTTACAACTGTCAAAGAAGTGAAGACTATAAATATGGGGAATGCCCCCTTAAAATAGGATCCATTCCTATTTTTCATGAAATTGTTTTGATTACCTATTTTTAGCAAATTCGATCCAATTTTTCAGGATCTTGAACTGTTTTGTAAAGGCTATAAAGCTTGTGACTTATGTAGAATAGAGGGTTCGACTTTGGAGACTTTTTTATAATATTACTATCATACTTCTCATTGCATCTTGGTTATATAAGCTTCTTTTTCCATTTACGTTCAGATTTCCTTTTCTACCTTTCTGTACTTGTAGTGAAATTGGGAATTGTTCATTAGCTACCAAAAATCCAATTTTCGGCAGCTTACAACATAAAGATAGGACTCTTCTAGTTACTGAAAAGAAAGACAAGTTCCAAACATCTCAGAAAATGTCTCGGTGGCTTAGGCAAACATGCTGAATTGTTCATTAGCCACTGAAAGCAGAGCTTTCGGTAGCTAACAAAATTAAAACCCAACCTTTCTAGCTACCGAAACTACAGAATAATGCAAAAAGTTGTTGTTTTGCACAAATTCTGACTTTTGTTGTTTCAAACACTTCGAGGATGCTTTCTAATGCTAGATAAATGTTAAAGGCATCATAATCAAAGTTCTATTCCAGTTTTAAAAGGCGCCAGTAAGGAGAAGCTTCTCATCTACTTTTCGGTAAAAGATGACCTGTTGCGCCTAGGTGGCATTTTGGACCTCATTCATCAACCGTTAAAGGCTTGTTACAACTGTCAAAGAAGTGAAGACTATAAATATGGGGAATGCCCCCTTAAAATAGGATCCATTCCTATTTTTCATGAAATTGTTTTGATTACCTATTTTTAGCAAATTCGATCCAATTTTTCAGGATCTTGAACTGTTTTGTAAAGGCTATAAAGCTTGTGACTTATGTAGAATAGAGGGTTCGACTTTGGAGACTTTTTTATAATATTACTATCATACTTCTCATTGCATCTTGGTTATATAAGCTTCTTTTTCCATTTACGTTCAGATTTCCTTTTCTACCTTTCTGTACTTGTAGTGAAATGTTTATTTCATGTTCATTCTATTTGTCTAATGCCTAATAGTTGTCATCCTATCTTTGTATTGATAAATTGAATATCAAGTATCATTTACCTATTGTGATTAGCCATTCATATATGCTCTTTGTATGAGTCTGCTAGCATAATAAGATTTCTACATACATCTACCTTTTATAAAATCTCTAAACAACGTGGTTAAAAGCCTTGTCTATCTGAGTATGCCTGTGCATGTTTTGAGTGAGTGAGTTTCAATTAAGTAATCCAACTTGATCCATTTTACAAATCATTAAGAAAATTGGCAAGTTACCAGGCTCCTTTGACCTACAGCCTAGAAGGACTCTTGGAGTGATAACACAATCAAGGAAGGATCACAAATTTATTATCTCATACATGTATTTGATCATTTAACATCTTAATTAACACCAGGAACAAAAATAAACTCATTTGGATCTATTCTCATTCATCTATCACATGCATTCTGAAAACTAGTCAATTTTTAGGCAATTCTAGAGGGGTTGGAGAAAACTCAAAATATATCAGACTTCTGCAATATTAAATGTTATGAATTATATCATAGATTCATAATGACTGTAATTAAATCATATATGATCCAATAGGATTCTCAAAATATTACAAAAACTCCTCTCCTCTTCAATACAACATACTAGCACTGGAAATCAACAATAAGCTTCGAGATTCAAACCATAAACCTCTTGATTATTTTCTGAACTTCGAACCAACCTTGGATCAGCTACAGGACCTACAATAAAAATCAATGAAAATGGTTGAATTCCATCATCCTCTCACAGAAAGCAGGGGCACATCACCCAACTTGGACTAGGGGCACATCTCCCAAGTCTCTTGAGGCACAATTTCTCTCAAACCAAACATCAAATTGACAAAAGATGTGAAGGGGGTACACACTGGTTTATTTATATAGAGAGTATGGCTTGAGGAGAAAGTCTCCTTAGATAATGCACCCTCATGAGTGGATAAGGAAAGCTATCTTTCCTTCATTTTCCCTTTTTGCCTTGCTTTCCTCCTTTTTCCTTTTATGTTTGCTTTTCCACTTTCTGCATTAGTTTTTTCTTCTTTTTCTGGATTTTCTGATTTATCCTGATTTTTTGAACTTTCTTTCTTTTCTAATATATCCCGCTTTCTAATTTTGTGCTTCTTTCTGCTTTATGCCGTGTTTCCTAATTTTTTTAGCTTTTTTTATTTGCTCCATCTTTCTTTCCTTTTTCCTGATTTTCTAGATTTAGGTGCTTTCTTCTTAACTTATTATTCAAGTCATATACAAGTCAGCCTCATCCACTAATTCACCCTAGTGGAGCATTATCCTTATTTATTTATGACAAAATTATTAATGCATGAAAAATGATTTTTCCAGGTGCATAATAAACTTTAGACAAAAATTAATTCACACTCCTAATTAATTAAATGCCTAAATTCAAAATTAACCCTGTGGGAAATGAAGTTGTCTCCTCAACCAAAGGAATTGGTTGGGTAAGGAACTTGATACAATGATCACTATTTAGGGGACATGACAATGTTGAATTCTACAAATCTCATGACTATGGACACATGGGAGGATCTCCTACACAAAAGGTTACAAAAGTTTGGAGAAGGAAATTAGAACATTTTCAAGGGGAGCAGCCCCAAAGAGAAGATATATTGTTAGGGGTAGTTATCTTTTTCCATTGATGTCAAAGGGGGAGAGAAATATCAGGATCATGGTCCTAGGGGGACTATTATGGTTGACATCAATGACAAAGGGGGATATTGTTGAATAAGGTTGTCATTGATGTCAAATTCCTAGTGTATATAAACCCAAAGTGATGCCCTTATGGTGTAGATTTAAGCATGTACCTCATGGAAGACACTTTGGGTTGTAAACATATGGGGAAAACCCCTAAACAAGTCCCTAAGGTTTCTCCTAAGAAATGTTGGTGAGAAAGGTGAAGAAACCCCTAGAATAATGGTGTTGGGTCCACATGACCATGATGTTGGGGTCACGTGACCCATGATGAATAAGGCCCTAAATATCTTCTAAAGTTAGTCCAAAGAAATATTAGTGTGAAGTATGAAGAATCCCCCAAAATATTGATGATGGGTCCACATAACCCCAAAAGTAAGGATGGATCCACATAAAGAGGAAAGAAACCCCAAAAGGAATAATGATGTGTCCACTAAGTATGATGAGGAGAATCCCCAAAGGCCCTTTGATGAAGATATGAAGTGATCATGCAGGAAAGTTAACGTTCCATGATGAATACTTGAAGTGGGGTATTCACTCGTTGAAGTACCCTTAAAATATGGTGATCCTAAATTTAGGGATAAGTGGAATGTAGGCCCTAAAGCAAATTAAAGGAATCTTGGAGAGTATAAATAGGAGGAGAGACTTCTCATTTGCTCATAAATTCATCTATCTATCTCTCTCTCTATATATTATTCAACTCTAAGGAGAAAGTGCAAACTTTTATGGAGGAGCTACTGTGGAAAGTTTTGGGATCATCTTTTTTTCTTTGGTGAAGATTGATAAAATTGGCATAACTTTATCATACGACATCAGAATCACGAAATTCTTGGATCATTAGAAATCTTGTTGTAAGGGATATGTGATGACATGATCTAGAGTTTCTTTTGGTGAAGGTTTTCTTTATTTTTTCTTCATATTGGAAAGGTATGGTTCTTGTATATGGGTCTCCATTGTGATGGTAATGCCTCTCATGGACTAGGGCTCATCTTGTTGTCTTGAAAATGGTATGGATCCTGAGCATGTGTTAGAGCCTTTTCATTGGTGATTTTTCATACATATGTTATGGTGATTATGGTAATTATATTGGCATAGATCGTGGTGATTATCTTGGAATATCCTAGGGTTTGGAAATGTCTAAGATGTAAAAGTTTGAAGATGCAAATGAAATCTATGGATGATTGTTCTTCGGGAATTATTGGAAAGACATATTTTAGGCATGATACAAGTTGACATAGATATAGTAATAGATACAATGATAGGGATAATGATACATGTACAAGTTGACAGAGACAGTGATACAGGTTGAAAAATACATTGATGTTGGTACAGGTTGACAAAGATACAGATACATGTTGACATATACAATGATAGTGATAGGTTAATTCTCTTATTCATATCAAGGTGGAAGGATAGGGAAAGGATAGTGGGTTGTATCCTCCTTCCAGTTGATGCTGGTAAATCTAGTGAGTTGGAGCTCACTGAGGATTGGAGTCCTCACTACAGGTTGGATCCTGTGGTAAAACCAGGGGGTTGTGGCCTCCTTTCAGTTGGAGCTGATAAACTAGGGGGTTGTGGCCTCCTTCCAATTGGATCTAATAAATCAATTGAATGTAATCTTTATATTATATAAGAAAATCATTATGTGGTTTTCTCTCATTTGGGTTTCCAAGTAAATCCCTTGTGTATTGTGGATGGTTTATGTGATGATGAATGTTATTGTTAGTGGTTGATGTTCATATATGAAATTAACAAATTTAAATGGTAAAAAGTGCCCAATATTGATTCACCCCCCCTCTTAGTATTGGTGAATATTCCAACAACGTTCTTACACTTACAATAATTGGAAACGTAAAATGATGGGTATCTAACAAAGAACCTTATGGGCATGTTCTTTATCATCTAATTTGTTTGATATTTATTGATTCCACTTTTTGGGTATTGTTTCAAATGTGATTTTTCTCCATAATATATCATACAGTCAATACTGCATGAGTCAATTTATTGATACTCTATTCTTTTATCTTTCATAAGAGCACACACTTCATAGTATGTGCAAGGTAAGGAATTAGAATGTGCTAGGAGGATATCAACAACGATCTACAATTTTTTTTTAAATTGTATTTTAAATACTAGGTGTTGCTTCCTTATTAAAAATACTCAACAAATTATACTTTTATAAAGCATTTATTAACTTAAGATTTGTGTGAAAAACATATTTCAACACCCATGAATGAATTCTAGTTGACCAACAAAAAAATTATGGAGACAAGACTTGTGTAGTCCCTAATTTTCCAGCTTCCTCTACATGACAATCATTTTGTATCTCATGGAACTTTGGTTCTTCTATCATGTCAACAGAGGTAGGTAGTTTCTTGAATGTTGTCAAGACATGTTCTTCTTGAGAAGAAGAGATCCCAACTGCTTCTATAATTTGAGAGAGTTCTTCCACATTTATCATCATTTTTTTGAATCCACCTTTGTCAGTTGATGAGTCATGTCTCACACATGAGTTAGTGTCCAAGGTTCTTACAACACCCAAAAGAAATAACTAAAATTAAGTTTTGGAAATCCTATTAAAACAAAAATGAAATAAAATTGATTGCAAAACTAAAGCACACTACTCAAAGTAAACTTGAAATCCTCATGCTACTTTAGACCTCATTGTCACCGAGTTATCTGTTCACATCAATTAGTTCTTAAAAAGCACACTTGCAAGAAATTAGATTGTGGGAAAGTATACAAACTCAAACTTGCAGAAAGAAAAGCACACTTGCATGAAAAGAAACAACAAGGATTTGGGGAAACCTACTAAAGTGGACGTGTCAGGCTATTACACTACGGAAGATCCGTAGTGAGGTCGTCTTTGCATCTTACCATTTCCCCCTCCCCCTTGCTGTGTAATGTAAAGTAAACTTATATACGTACCCTTCAACCCCTTTAGCACCTCCTCGGTAACGACGCCAAAAATTTCAGTAAAAATATATGATAGTATTTACGACATTAAATTATCGACCGCGATCCGTAGAATTAGAGGTGCTAGCACTGTATGTGCAGGATCGAAGCCTAGTATAGCCTAACCTAGTGTTGAAAAAAAACCCTTTAATGCAAACAAAACAATCGAAACTATCCCAATCACCTTATGATGGGTTTCCTTCCAAGGTGATTGGGCTAGTATCAATTGTTTCATTTGCATTAAAGGGTGTTTTCTGGCACTAGGTTAGGCTAGAATAGGCTTTGATCCTTCACATACAGTTCTAGCACCTCTAAGTCTATGAATCTCGGTCGATAATTTAATGTCGTAAATACTATCATATATTTTTACCGACAACTTGTCTTTAATCCTTCATATAGGAATTGATTTTCCTAATCAATGAGATTTATTATAAACCATAAAATCCTCATCCATGGGTGAAATGTTTCTATGGATCAATCTATATATCCTATTAGTCACAACTATATCATTATAATTATTTTCCATTATATTTGGTGTTCACCACAACAATCATTAATGGGAATATTATTCCATCTTTAACACTTTTCACATTGCTTCCAAGTACTCAAATTAAAATGTTTTCTTTGTTATTAAGCCAACAAATAAATATATGAGAAATAAAATATGTAAAAAGTTTGAAGAAACAAATAGAGAAAAATAACTTACATGGATGATCTTTCCAACAAATGAAATGTATTCTCCCTAATAGGTTCTTGTTATCATGTTAATGTTTCTTAGCTATTGATATTAAAAATCATTCTTCTATTCCCTTGAAAATTTTCATGGAAAATAGAATTTATTAGCACCTTTCCTAGTTTATAGAATAAGGTTTTAGTGTTAAAATGCTAACAATCATAATAATGATTAGAACTAATTTTTCATTTTATCTATTTCAATTCAATAAACCCACTAAGTAATTGTTATCTACCTTCAAGATATGAATATGTAAACATACACAAGATACCCAAGAATAATAATGAGGAATCAATTTCACATTGTTATCTATTTCAATACAATAAAACCACTAGCCTACAGGGGTGTAGCTCAACCAATGATTTGCTTGATATGAAGGAAATGTTGTAAATGGAGGTCAAGAGTTCAAATCACCCCGGATTACCCGTGCCCCATGCTTGCAGGATATGTGGGTGCACCTAGGGGTATAGTGGTAGTGGACAGGATTGAATCCCTGGATTCCATGTCACACGAGTACCAACCCTTCCCAATTGTCAATTTCCCTAGTTTAAAAAAAAATATAGTAAAACCACTAAGTAATTGTTATCTACATTTGATCTGAATATGAAAACACACAAATGACACACAAGAATAATATATATAACCACTTTAATTTACTATTATGAAAATCCTTAAGGTAGGGAAACACCTTACATTTGATCCTTGGAATGAATCCACTCTTGTTCACTTGCGTTTTTGTTAGAACTAATTTCTCATTGTTATCTATTTCAATACAATAATCCCACTAAGTAATTGTTATCTACCTTTGATCTGAATATGCAAACATACATAAGATACCCAAGAATAAGAATGAGGAATTTATTTCACATTGTTATCTATTTCAATACAATAAAACCACTAAGTAATTCTTATCTCCATTTGATTTGAATATGAAAACATACACATGATACACAAGAATAATATATAAAACCACTTTACTTTACTAATATGAAAATCCTTAAGGTAGGGAAATGCCTTACATTTGATCCGTGGAATGAATCCACTCTTGTTCACTTGCCTCTTTGAAGGGGAAACCTCCAATTGAGCAGAGCTCTAATTACAATATTATTCACAAGATATTTCATTACATTGCTTCTACTTTTTTATATAACTTCTACCTAACCTTGTATGCAATTTTTAGAGAAGGAACTTTCTAGTAAGTGGAACATTTTCATAATCCTTCTTACAATTATTTGTTTCCACATTAAATCTACTTCATGGAACTTATTTAATAGAGATGGAATCAATACATATCATCCTATCTATCTACTTAATGGGATTAGGATAGGACCCTAACACTTCACCCCACTTAGAAAAAAAATTGCTCTCAATACTTGATGTGAGGAGGTACATCCATAAACTAGGGTCCCATGGACAAGTGTTTACCACAATTATGAAGTAAGCTAGCGAACTAGGTTCCCATGTACAACTACTATTCACCATGCTAAAGTAGTCTAATAATATCCACCATAAACCTGGGCCCCATGTATGAGTGCTAACTACAATGATAAAGAATCTAGTGTCACATGCTCAAATATTGACTACCATAATAAAGTGATGCAAGGAGCTCATCCATAAACCCTAATCCCATGTCAAAGTTCTCATGTTGAATCCTACTAAAGATACTTGATCTCAATACCTATCAGAGAATGGTGCTCTCTAATGTGGTTATATGGATACAAATATATAGATCCACTCATATCCAAATTTAAGCCACATAACTGCAAAAGGTCAGATGAGGATTTGGAAGGGATATTACCAATGGAGAATATGCAAGCTAAAAACTAGTAGAAACGTCTTTGGACTTCCTTCTATTATGTTATATACATAAGGGGGAGTAGAGTCAACAAATAGAAGGTGAAAGCAATTGTCTTCCCAGATACAACATCTACCCATGTACCAATCATCACATTCAACATCTAAATCATACCAAGCATTTATTTCATTCCTATACTCTCTCTAGATGACGAGATACATTTCACAAGGATAGAACTCTCTTTAATTCATGGGATCCCTTCTTCATATCTTCACAATTGCATATATATCCTAGAAATTTTTTATCACCAACATTTGTTTCTCCTATGGCATGTTCCACCACATTGTCATTCTTCAATTCTACAAGGGTTTGAGGATGGGATTTTATAACAGTAATAGTACACTCAACATTGACCGCAAATATATTGTATAATATATAAGATAAAAACCCTAAAAGTTCTCTATATAATGAAATTGATTTGGTTGCAACCTGATCACTTTGTCAAAATAGAGTGGGCTATAATGTTGGGCAAGATGGCTCTCTATAGGAGCAATAACAATCGTCGAAAAACCCTAAAAAATCAATTTTTATATTGCAATATCTCCTTCATTTAGACTTCGATTTTAGTGACTTTTTTTTTCAAATCATGTAGTTTTGTAAGGATAATACAGATATACTACTTGTTTCTATATGTTCTTATGAAAAATATTTAGAAATTGATTAAGTGTCATGACCCTCTTTTTTCCTTAGAAAGCCTACAAAATAGAAGGAAAAAAAATCTTTTGGGCCCTAGAAAGTTCTTTGATACAAAATGGTATGTACCTTTGATTTGGATTTGAAAAAACGCACAATATATCAAAGAATAAGATATAAAACCTCCTTACTTTATTAATATGAAAACCCTTAAGGTAGGGTTACACCTTCCATTTGATCATTTTATGGAATAAATCTACTCTTCACTTGATTCTTCAAGGTGGAAACCTCCAACTAAGAAGACCTCCAATTATAATAAGCTTCACAAGACATCTCATTACATGGCTTCTACTTATTTATATAATTTCTATCTAACCTTCTAGTAGGTAGAATGTTCTAGTAATCCTTCTTACAATTATTGTTTTTCACAATACATCTACTTCATAGGACTAATTTAATATGACCTCAATACATAGCATCCTATCTATCTACATAAGGGGGCGAGGGTATGGCTCCAATAATAATACAATTATAAAATAAAATTTATTTTTTAGAAATTGACATACTCTATTCAATACAAGAAAGTTTATTGGGAAATTTTAATTTCCTTTATTTGGATTTTGGGGAGAATATGAGTTCACCAATGAAATATAGGTATCAAAATTTAGCATTCATAGTTTGTTGGTTTGATCCCATCTATGTAGAAAAGTGATACGATTCAAAATTTCATGGTTTTTAACTTAATTTAATACAAGAAAGTTTATCAAGAAATTATAATTTTCTTTATTTGGATTTTGGGGAGAAAATGAGTTCACCAACAAAATATGGATATCAAAATTTAACATTCATAGTTTGTTGATGTGATCCCATCTCTGTAGAAAAGTAATAGGATTCAAAATTTCATGGTTATTAACTTAAAAATTCAGGGTTTGCATCATTATTCTCCTAAGTAATGAGATAGGTGTAGTTGCGGATAACTGAATTTGAATTTAGATCAAATGATCTGTCATATGGTTATTGAATGATCTATAAAGGCTCTTAGATACCTTATCAAGAGACACATTAGTTATGGTTGGCCTAAATCAACTAAGAAAATAGGATGCCCGCACGGGTGTGGCTCATTGGCGATAAGCTTGATATTAAGTCACATGTTGTAAACAAAGGTCACGAGTTCAAATCACACCCGGGCTTACCCATGTCCCATGCTTGCAGGAGGTTGTGGGGCACCTAGGGGTATAGTGGTAGTAGGATTGGATCCCTAGACCCCGTGTCACGCGAGTACCAGCCCAGTCTCCAGTTGCTGATTCCCCTAAAAAAAAAAACTAAGAAAATGGGATGTGGATCCAGTAATTGTGATTAACATATGGGAAACATATGCACCCTAGGATCAAGGAAAAATCAAGAAAAACCGTAGTATCAGGGACAAACCAAGAAAAATCTCTAGCTCATTTCTCTAGATATTTTAATTGAAAGTTCTTCTTGCTAGACACACTAGACACACTAAAAGTTGGCCAAAATCAACTAAAAAAAAGGGACGTGGATCCACTAATTGGGATTAACATCCAAGGAACATATGCATTCTAATATTAAAGACAAATCAATAAAAACTCAAGATCATGGACAAACCAAGAAAAAATCTCCTATATAAATGTCTAGCTCCTTTGTCTAGATATTTTAATCGAAAGTTTTTCTTAGCCAAAATCATTTTTCTTTACTCTTTGAAAACTATCAACATAACTTTATATAACTAGAGAGTATTCATTAATTTCCATAATATAATTCGAGAGTAATTAAATTGCATAATATAATGTTTCCTTTTCAATAAGGTATAATGTGTAAATTTAATAAATGTTATAAATATAAATGAGACATGTAATTGAATATCAAACTAACATTCTTTTGCAACAATTTCTTAAAGAATTGCTTGATCATATGCAAAAGTTGGTGGAAGAAGTGCAAAACTCGCAGGAAATGGTACTCTCTACTTTCACTTTCACATTTTTCATATACATTCGTCAATATCATTCTTGTATGAGTGGAAACCTCTATAAAATTTATTTTTACTTTGTGAAGTTGTCAAATGAAGCATTGTGTTTATCTTTATATTTTGTAATAATACGATTAAGTTATGACATGGATAATACATTTGTTCATTCCCGTGCGTTACAATCTTATACACAGATTATTATTATTATTAATTGGGTATTAAATATTTTATTTATATTATTTTGTATATAATGTTTTCAAAGAAATTTTGTAAAAAATGTAAGGTTTATTATTCAAATGGATATTTGTTTTAATAAATTTATTGGTGCAAATTAGTGCACCTCACTCAATGAGATTCAAACCAAGTACTTATAAACATAAAACAAATGAAATGTTAAACAACATTAACAACAACCAATTCAACTAGCCTCTTAAATTTAAATTATATATTCACCACCTATTTGTTACAATATTTCACAAAATTTATTATTATTAGGCATCCAAATATTTTTGCTCTTGAATTCCCATTTTAAAGTTTTTTTTTTTTTATGTCACTCGTCTTCCTTGGTTAAATATAGAACATTCTTGTTATAGGGGTTCATTGTTTAATATTTAAATAACTTAGTCATCCACTCAAGTTCATTGTTACACTATAAGGAATTTGTACTATGAGAATGCATTTCATACCTTTTTTTCCCACCAATTAGAATAGGCCACCTCTTGTGTCTAATTTCATCTATGGAACTTGTTACCTCACAAATTAGCACCCTTCAAACTAGGTCATGAAGATTGGTGCTACGATTGTCAACTTTTCAGGAGATACACCCAATGCCATCATAATGCAATCTCCTCTCTCTTTAGTCCTACTCCTTGGGACATGGGAAGCTTACTAAATGTGGTAGAAATAGAACTGTAATAGATATGTAAGATGTACACCGATAACAAATCTATCACTATAAGACCTTCCCACAAAGTTAGTAGATCACTCCCTTAGTGGAGTCAACAAGATATGTTAAAGTAATGGGAAGGTTTAGGAGCAATAAAACATAGTGTTTATTATTTGACAAGGTTGTTAAGTTTAGCATAAAATTCACAACAAGAGCATAAAAAGGATCACTGAAAGAAACACAATCACAAGATAGACACAGATTTATCCTGGGAAACCTTCATGGGGTAGAAAACCTAGCAAAGCTTCCTCAATATAGATGACCAACAAATACAAATATGTAATCCCCAAACAAGAGTTCCTTCTCGTCCTTCGTAGATCTCTCTCTCTCCTATGCACAATTCACAAGTGAGTGTGTGTTCAAATGAGGAACACACCTCCTCTATTTATACTTTACTTCACTTGACTTTTAACCCTAATGGGCTGACTTCTCCTAGGAGAGTCTAATAACCCCTAAACACTTAACTCAGGGTCGACCCCACTAAGGATGTCTAATAACCCTAGTTACAACATACCAACAGAGGAATAAACATCTCTGGATATATAATAATGTCCCGATGGAGGAATGAAACATCTCTGGATAATAAAGTACAAATAGAATATTCTTAGAAGTTACAATATTTCAACACTCCCCCTTAATGAGAAGGATATTCTAACAACATCCGCAGGAGCAAGGAGTCATCAACAACATGATACATGATACATCTATAAATCATTGGAAGCTTTCTTCAATCATCGGAAGCTTTCTTCAATCATCATCAGTAACTCAAACAGTTACTGGAACATCTTCAATATCTTCAATACTGGAACATCAACATATTCAATATTGAGTCTTCATCTTTTGCAGCACTTGATTAGCTACAACAACATCATCATCTGGATCTCCTGATCAACAACATCATCATCTGGATCTTCTGATCAACAACATCATCTGGATCTATCGATCAACAGCATCACATCATCTGGATCTTCCGATCAACAACATCATATGGATCTCTCAATCAACAACATCATCATCTGGATCTTCCGATCAACAACATCATCTGGATCTCTCGATCAATAGCATCATTATCTGCAATACGCATGATCCAATTACGGGATGATCAATTCCTCTCACTTTAGGACATAAGTCCAAGATGATACAATCCTGATCCACTTACGGGATGATCAATCCCTATCAATTTAAGACACCATATCATGTCTAGGGATGATGCAATCTAGATCTACTTATAGGATGATCAATCCCTATCAATTTAAGACACCATATCATGTCTAGGGACGATGAAATCCATATCTACTTACGGGATGATCAATCCCTATCAATTTAAGACACCATATCATGTCTAGGGATGGTGCAATCCATATCTACTTAAGGGATGATCAATCCCTATCATTTTAAGACACCATATCATGTCTAGGGACGATGCAATCCAGATCTACTTACGGGATGATCAATCCCTCTCACTTTAGGACATAAGTCCAAGGATGATGCAATCTTGATCTACTCACAGGATGATCAATCCCTCTCACTTTAGGACATAAGTCCAAGGATGATGCAATCCTGATCTACTCACGGGATGATCAATCCCTCTCACTTTAGGACATAAGTCCAAGGATGATGCAATCCTCTTGTCCACTTAGACAAAGTCCAAGGACCACTTCATTGACCTCATCGTCAGTATCATCGACCTCATTGTCGGAACATGTATCCTCATTATCGATACAAGTATCCTCATCATCAATACAAGTATCCTTATCATCGATACAAGTATCTCATCATCGATACACGTATCCTCATCATCGACCTCATCGTCGATCCAGATATCATCATCGACCATATCACTCCCCCTTTTGAGGAGGGTCCTTCTGAACTACACCAAGCTTGTCTCGAAAATACTTAAACTTTACTCGAGACAGAGGTTTGGTCAATACATCAACAACTTGTTCATCAGTGCTCACATACTCGAGCTTTATAGCTTCTTTCTGCAACATATCCCGTATATAGAAATATCGGATCTCTATGTGCTTTGAATTATCATGGAACATTGGATTCTCCATCATCTTGATACAACTCTGGTTGTCACACAAGATCACAGTGGAGTCCATCTCTAAATCAAATAGTCCTGATAATAGCTTATGAAGCCATATGGATTCACAAATAGTAGAGCAAGTTGTTATATATTCCGCTTCAAATGTGTTGTTAGCCACACTGGACTGCTTCTTGCTAATCCACGAGATCATAGCAGATCCCAGACAATAACATCCACCCGATGTGCTCTTTCTGTCTGAGACACTTCCAGCCCAATCTGCATCTATAAACCATACAATCTGAAGTCATGATCTCCAAGATAATATAGACCAAAGTCAATCGTACCTTTTAGGTACCTCATCACATGCTTTGCAGCTATCAGGTGAACACGTCTAGGCTCAACCAGATATTGACTCATGGTTTTTACAGCAAAGCATATATTGGATGCTTCACAATACCCAACAAATATTCCCTTCTTTCTGAAAGGGTCCAACTTAGTTCTCTTCTCTTTTGGTATGTGAACATATTCAGGGCACCCAAATATCATGAGGTGGCTTACCTCAGGCTTCTTCCCTGTGAACATTTCTTCTGGAGTCTTAAAATGAAAGGGCACTACGAGACATTCTATTTTGGACATAGACTAACGTCCTTGCTGCTTCATCCCATAGATGCATAGGAATATCTTGATCATGTATCATTGTCTTCACTGCTTCCATAATGGTTCTATTCTTTCTTTCCGCAACACCATTCTGTTGAGGATTGTAGGGAGTGGTTAGTTCCCTCTTGATTCCAGCTTTTTTACAAAAGACTTCAAAATCCTTTGAAGTATATTCTCCATCGTTGTATGTCCTTAGTGTCTTCATTTTATTTTCTGAGTGATTTTCTATCAAGGCTTTGAATTCCTTGAATTTTCCAAAGACTTCATCTTTTCCTTTTAGGAAATATATCCAAGTCTTTCTTAAATAGTCATCAATAAATGTAAGGTAGTATTCATATCTACTCAAGGATGTGGAGGGAATTGGAACACATACATCTGAATGGATTAATTCAAAATTACTTTTAGTCTTTGTTTCACTCTTTGGAAATGAAATCTTTATATTCTTCCCTCTTGCACATTCTTTGCAAGTGCCTTCATGATCAATCTTCAAATCTAGTAATCCTGTTACTACTTTGCTCACATAAGGTAGTGCCTTGTAGTTTATGTGAGCAAGTCTTCTATGCCATAGCTCACTTGGGCTAGTGGCTTCATGAACAAGGGCTGCTTCTGAATGTCCCTTGAGTTTATATAGCCCTCCTTCTTCTTCACCAATAACAACTGCATCCTCAATTGATTTTCCTTTGGGCCACATGAGTACTTGTCCATCTATGAATGAAACCCTATAACCTTTCTTATCTAATGCTGAGATAGAAAGTAAGTTCTTCTTCATGTTCGGATATCCACATCATCATTTTTAGGACCTTGCATGCAAACTCTAGGGTTTGCATGCATTTTGCATGCATCCTAGTCACCAGGTTGATGCCTCCAACACCTTATCCACTTCATTCTAGCACCCAAGAGCTCCTTCCATCAGATTTTTACCCCTCCTAGTCAGGAAGGCACCCACTTCTCACCTACTTCCAGAGAAGGGCGCACTTCTTCACCTACCACTTCAGTTACACTCAGTTAGCTCCGATTCTCCTTGATTTGAGGCTAGTTTCACTCCTGACTGACTATTTCACTCCGTTGGACCTCCAGATTGACTAGATGACTTGTTCTAACTTCATTTAATCCTCCCATGCGCCCTCCACTGAGCCTCCTTCCCTATATCAGTGCTACACACTTTAGTTACACTTGTTACACTCAGACTCAGATTGACACCTGGATGACTAGTTCTTGTGCATTGATGACCACCACTGATTGATGATGAGGACTCCTAGTTGGATCCAAGCCACACCATTCAGTAAATCGAATGACCTCCTTAGTCAATTCGAATTACTCAGTCATTGTTACTGTATTTTATTGTAATCATTCACCCTTACTAGGATATTGAGCACTAATGCATGTTTTGCACAGTTTTACACCATTTTTCTGAATTTCATCTATTGTGATTGATTTACTTGTTCATTAGATCTGTTGTGACTAATTTTACATCATATCAGAGCCATTGTAGGAACAAGATCTCTTTTCTACAGGTGTTCTACAAGGATATTTGAGTGAATTTACTCAAAATTACAAAAGTTTTGGCATGAAAGATCTCAAGAGCATTCACTCCTGTGCATGCAAAGCATAAAAATACTTCCAATACCACTCCAGAAGCTTGAGTTTCTAATAAATCCTGGATTTGATACATTGGACCCATTCAACATTGCTTGATCTCCAATCCCAGGTGTGATGCAACTCAAAAAGGGTGGATTATTCGACCTCACTATTCTTGTATTGATTGTGATTTGCAGGTTATTGTCTCCTTCAATTCCATTCGCTACCTTGCTTTTGCAAGACTTTCTACATCAAAGTGCACTCACTCCTAGCAATGGAATACTCTTCTTCAAAGCCTATCCTCACTCCCTTCAAATATTTTGATTGGAAAGAAGATATGGAGATCATGTTACATTCAAAAGGATACTATAGAGTCACAGTTGGCCTCGAATTGGAGCCAAGCACATTGTCAGATAGAACAAAACACTACAACAAGCTTGATGAAGCTTATGGTCTTCTTTGCCTCTCTATTTCCAAAGATCTTCACTTCCATCTCAGTGGATTGAATACTCCAAAAGAAATATGGGAGCAACTTGAAACACTTTTTGGCAAGCAGGATGAGCTTAGGGATTTTCAATTAGAGAATGAATTGATTTCTCTTAGTCCTGAGAATTTCGAGACCATCAATGAGTTTTTCACAAAATTCAAGCACTTGACATTGCAGTTGAAGAACAGTGGAGTTATCAAAGAGGATAAGCAATTGATCCTTTCTATTCTCACCAAGCTTGGTAAAGACTAGTCGGTATTTGTCTCTACTTTCAATTCCGGTCGGCTAACTACCCCAAATTGGAAGATGCCTACCTTGAATGCCTTCATTGAGTCCGTCACAAAAGAGCATGATAACTTGATTCAAATGGGGTCCATAAACTCCAAAGATTCATCCCTATTTGTTCAAGGACCCAAGAATTCAAATGGTAAAGGAAAGCAAAAGAAAGAGAAGCCCAAATTCGAACTTGACAAGCAAAGAGAGAAAGGCAAGTAGACGGATGCACCATCTAGTTCGAAGTTCAAGCAAAAGGGCAAAGAGGGTAAGGAAAAATCTAAATGTACTTATTGCAACCATGGCTTTCATCCTGAAAGTTCATGCATGAAGAAGACTATAGATCAAATTTCCCTCCTTTTGGAAAAGAACAACATAACTCTTCATGACAGTGCAAGGAAGAAGGATAGGAATGATGATCATGAAAGAGGACAAGCACACATGGCAACTGTTTCGAATCCCACTACTCTTTTGATAGATTCGGGTGCCTTGAATCATATGGCTGCAAATATTGATTCTTTTTCTTCATTCGATCCAAGCATCTCCATCCCCATCCATTTGGGAGATGACTCAAAAATTTCTTCAAAGAGAAAAGGTACAATCCATGTAGATCATGGAAGCTTTCAGAATGTTCTCTATGTGTCTTCCTTGGCTTCAAATCTTCTTTCTGTGTATCAAATAACACACAGTGGTGAACCGAAGCAAGTTACATTCAGCCCTAATACAGTTGAAATTTTTGATATCAAAAGTGGAAAACTTATTGCAGTCGGAAAGGTGAACCACACTACAAAATGCTATGAGTTTTCACACTTTATTCCGCTTGCAAAGCTCATTGCTCTTCGCACACATGGTAATGAGGTTAGTAGGATTTGGCATGATAGATTTAGACATATTAATTATAAGTATTTTCTTCTGTTATCAAATGAATCCATGGTATATGGTCTTCCACAACTCCGTTCCTCGAAGGGAATATGCACCGGTTACATTATTGGGAAGCACCCCGAGCACAGGTTCGACTGCTGCAAAGCTAGCAGAGCTTCTATAGTTTTGGGGCTGATACATTCTAATATCAGTGGTCCGCTGCCCAATATGTCATTAAATGGTTCAAGGTATGTTTTGACATTTATTGATGATTTTTCTTGCTTTACATGGGTATTTTTTCTCAAAAACAAGTCAGAAGTGCTTGGAAAATTCAAGGATTTTAAGGCTTCTGTTGAGACCACCATTGAGAGAAAGATCAAAGCTCTTAGATCTGATAATGGTGGAGAATATATCAAGGCCTAGTTGCTGCAACTTTGTGCCCAAAGTGCAATTCAGATCCAACATACAGTTCCCTACACACCCCAGCAGAACGGTGTAACAGAAAGGAAAAATCGGTCACTGAAAGAGATGGCTATTTGCATGATTGAGTCAAAAGGTTTGGCTGCAAATATTTGGGTTGGAGCAATTAATGTTGCTGCATACATTCATAACCGAGTTCCACATTCATCCGTGAAAGGTATGACTCCTTTCGAAGCATTCTTTGGTCACAAACTGAATGTGTCAAATTTGAGAGTTTTTGGCTCTACTGCATGGGCTAGAATTCCTTCCAAGAAGAGACAAGCTTTGGATCCACAAAGTATTGAGTGCATACTGATAGGATATGGGGAAGAATCAAAAGCATATAAACTCATGGATATCAGATCCAAAAAGACATTCATAGAGCGCAGTGCGCAATTTGAATAACCGCTTCAAGAATTGCAACTAGTCGAGAAAGAAACTGTTGTTTCACCGCCTTCACCAGAAGAAGATTCGAGCAACGATAATGAAGGTATTGGTTCTGATATTTCTGATATTTTAGCAACACATGATGATCATGACATATCAGGTTCGGAATCTGACCATTATGATCCTCCTCAGTTACCAAATTGGGCCCAATACACTCTTCAATCTGTTGGTTCGAACATTGGAAATCCTGCTAATCCAAGACGAACAAGAGCAGACTTTCAAAGAGCAGGTATGGATCTTTCTATTTTTGATCCATTACTTCTTGAGATTTGTTATTTGATGACTACTTAAGATCCCATAACATACTATCATTCCCATGGAGATCCGAGATGGCAAAGTGCCATGGATGAAGAGTACAATTCTCTTCAAAAGAACAAAACATGGGAGCTAGTTTCTCTTCCACCTGGAAGAAAATTAGTCAAATGTAAATGGGTCTACCGCACGAAAGTTGATGTTGATGGATCTATCAGAAAATACAAAGCAAGGTTGGTGGAAAAAGGTTTCTCCCAAGTCCAAGGAGTGGACTACACTGAGACCTTTGCACCGGTTGCAAAGATGGATTCCATCCGCCTTGTTTTGGCAATTTCCACATCCAAGCACTGGGAAGTGCACCACATGGATGTAAAGAGTACTTTTCTACATGGAGATATTGCTGAAGAGGTATATATGCAGCATCCAGAAGGATACACATCAGATCCATCATTATTTTGCAGATCGAAGAAATCTTTGTATGGATTAAAACAGGCCCCAAGAGCTTGGTATGCAAAGATGGACTCCTTCCTTCCTTCTCATAATTTCAAAAGATGCAAATCTGATCCGAATGTGTACCTACAGCAAGTTAAAGGTAATTTGTTGGTTATTGTACTTTATGTTGATGATCTTCTCATTACTAGTAGCACTCTTACTTCAATAAACAAGCTAAAAACTGCCTTAAATCTAGCTTTTGACATGAGCGATTTGGGCTTCCTACGTCACTTTTTGGGCTTGGAGATAGCTCAAAATTTTGATGGGATCACCATATCTCAGAAAAAATATGCTTCCAACCTATCATTGAAGTTTAATATGGTTGAATGTAAGGCAGCCCCATTCCCATTCCTCTCAGGAATCAGTCTTGAGGAGGGAAATTCTACACCGCTTGCAGATTGCACTATGTATCGACAATTGATTGGTTCACTACTATACTTGACACACTCTAGGCATGATATATCTTATGCCGTGAGTGTTGTATCAAGGTATATGCAACAGCCCCATGAGCTTCATTGGTGGGAAGCCAAGCGGATCTTGCAGTATGTGCAAGGTACGAAACATTTTGGCATACATTATGCTGCAGATTCTGAGCTAGATTTCATTGGTTTTACTGATTCAGATTGGGAAGGTGATAGAAAAGATTGGAAGTCCACTTCCGGATATGTTTTCATGATTGGACATGGGCCTATTTTCTGGTGAAGCAAAAAACAGGCAGCCATTGCACTTTCTTCAGTAGAGGCAGAGTATCGAGGGGCAGTCAATGCCTGCATTCAGTCAGTTTGGTTGCAAGGTATTCTTTCCGAGTTTGGTTTTGGTGGCACTACTTTAACTGTCCTCTTTTGTGACAATCAAAGTGCTATCAATATCTCCACAAATCCAGTTCAATGGCAAAGGACCAAACACATTGAGATTCATATGCACTACATTCGAGAGTTGGTGCATGATCGCACCATCATTCTGCAATATTGCCCTACTGATGAGAAAATTGTAGACATCTTCACCAAGAGCTTCACTGAGAAGAAGTTCTCTTACCTCCATTCACTGTTGGGGGTGAGTTCCATCATGGTGGAGACAGATTGATCCATTATTATGTTTTAGCTTGAGGGGGGGCTTTCTTCCCACTGGGTTTTCGCTCTTTCCTCACTTAGTTTATTTTCAACATTTTTTTTTGGATTATTGTATTGGGGTGACCTTTAGTCTTAGTAACCAGGGCCCTACATTATTTTTTACACATCATAGTCTAGCTTGAGGGGGGGTGTTCGGATATCCACATCATTATTTTCAGGACCTTGCATGCAATTAGGGTTTGCATGCATCCCAGTCACTAGGTTGATGCCTCCAGCACCTTATCCACTTCATTCTAGCACCTGGGAGCTCCTTTCATCAGAGTTTTAGCCCTCCTAGTCAGGAAGGCACCCACTTCTCACCTACTACCAGAGAAGGGCGCACTTCTTCACCTACCACTTCAGTTACACTCAGTTAGCTCCGATTCTCCTTGATTTGAGGCTAGTTTCACTCCTGACTGACTGTTTCACTCCGTTGGACCTCCAGATTGACTACATGACTTGTTCTGACTTCAATCAAGCCTCCCATGCACCCTCCACTGAGCCTCCTTCCCTATATCAGTGCTACACACTTCAGTTACACTTGTTACACTCGGTTAGACTCAGATTGACACCTGGATGACTGGTTCTTGTGCATTGATGACCACCATTGATTGATGATGAGGACTCCTAGTTGGAGCCAAGCCACACCATTCAATAATTTGAATGACCTCCTTAGTCAATTCGAATTGCTCAGTCATTGTTACTATATTTTATTGTAATCATTCACCCTTACTAGGATATTGAGCATTGATGCATGTTTTTGCATAGTTTTACACCATTTTTCTGAGTTTCATCTATTGTGATTGATTTACTTGTTCATTAGATTTGCTGTGACTAATTTTACACTTCAAACCTGGTACATATAAGACTTCCTTCATCTTCATGGGGGTTCCATAATCAAGCTTGTAGCTTGCTTCACCAATTCCTTTGATGGGATATTGATACTCATATCCTAATGATACCTTTTGTGGAGAGGTCCTCTATTCAAGTCTTGATAAATTTTTCTTTTGTCTCGTCATGTGCTTTGAAGCACCACTATCAATACGCCATGTGTCTTCTCCAGGTATTACAGACCTAGAGAGTGCAGAGAATAGAACATACTCTTTTGCATCTTCTTCTTCTACCTTAGCTCTTTTCCTTTGAGGTCTTTCCTCCTCTTCATCTTCACTATCATCTTCTGCTAGATGTGCTTGATGTATTTTGTGGTGGAAACCTTTCTTCTTTGAAGGACAATCCTGAGAAATGTGTCCTATTTTGTGACAATTGAAACATTGGTATGAAGAGTGATCTCTTTGTGGAATGGTTCTTCTTTTATTTTGAAACCTTTGTGGAGGTTGAGACTCCTTGTGGGTTTCCTTCTTGAAGTTGGATTGACTCCTTCTTCTTTTGTTATGGGTGGCTAATGCTTGATTATCTTCTTTGAGTAGGGCCTCTCTATTGGTTACTCTAGCCTCCTCTTGAATGCAATCCTCCCATACAATGTCAAACTTCATGCTTTCCTTTCTAGCACACATGGTCCAGATGAATGAATCCCAAGGTCTAGTGAGACCATTCAGAGAATTCAGGACTAGTTCATCTTTATCAAGGGTGTCTCCAATGGCTTCTAGTTGTTCCTTGAACTGGGACACCCTTGTGAAGTAATCTTGAATAGATTCTCCTTGACTCATATTGGTATTCTTCAATTGAGTTCTCAAGCTCATCTTCTTGTTGATGTTCCTCACTTCATACATTCTGGCTAGGGCATCATACATTTCCTTCGGGGTCTTCTTGGATGACACTTTGGGAATCAAGTGGTCTTTGATATAATCAACAATGATTCTCTTTTCTCTAATCAGGTCCTTCTTGTGCTTCTCTTTAGCTTCATTTTCCGCAGGTTCTACAACTTCATTTTTGATGTATTGGGAAAGATCATTCTCTTTAAGAATGAGACCAATTCTATGTTTCCATGCCCGAAAATTCTCTATGCCTTCTAGCTTATCCTCAAGCTTCGTGCTTGGGGCAATCTTATCCAAGAGGTCACAAAAAATTGAAAATTATCAAAATGAAAAACAGACCTTACCAGGAGATGTGCTTGACTGAGGCGAGTTGTCTGGTGCACTTGGTTTCTGGAAACTCCAACTTTTCACCCTTCAATTTGACCTGCGAAATTCAGACCTGCTGTAGAATTCTGGTTTGCAGTTTTTCTGGTTGTCTGCAATTTCTGGTCCAAAAATCAAACTAGGGTTTGACTTTCTCGGAGATCTACCCACTCAAAAAGTTTGATCTAGGGCTCAAAATTTCTCTTTTGAGGAGGATCATCCAACCATGCAATCATATTTTAAAAATTCCAACTTTTGCAGAAACCCTAATTTTCACCGGAGGAAGAAGAGAGAGATTTTTCACCTTGTGAAAGATGTCCTATTCAGGATAGCTCTGATACCATGTTAAGTTTAGCATAAAATTCACAACAAGAGCATAAAAAGGATCACTGAAAGAAACACAATCACAAGATAGACACAGATTTATCCTGGGAAACCGTCATGGGGTAGAAAACCCAGCAAAGCTTCCTCAAAATAGATGACCAACAAATACAAAGATGTAATCCCCAAACAAGAGCTCCTTCTCCTCCTTCACAGATCTCTCTCTCTCTCTCCTATGCGCAATTTAAAAGTGAGTGAATGAGTGAGTGTGTGTTCAAATGAGGAACACACCTCCTCTATTTATACTTTACATCACTTTACTTTTAACCCTAACTGGGCCGACTTCTCCTAGGAGATTCTAATAACCCCTAAACACTTAACTCAGGGCCGACCCCACTAGGGAAGTCTAATAGCCCTAGTTACAACATCTCAACGGAGGAATAAACATCTCCAGATATATAATAATGTCCCAACAGAGGAATGAAACATATCCAGATAATAAAGTACAGATTGAATATTCTTAGAAGTTCCAATATTTCAACAAAGGTAAATCAAATTTATGTAGTAAAACCAAGAACATAAACTTGGAATAAAACCCAAAATAGATCGTGGAAATACCTCGAAAAGTACCTTCAAATGATCATCAACTCAAGGAGATTGAATCCCTGATGGATGAATGTTTTTGTTAGGAATGATTTCACCTTCAGTTCTGTAATTTTATGCAAGAAAGGCTCAATAGCTTGATTTGGCACTTCAAAACCCCCTAGGTCAACGCCTGGTGACTTGGAGATGAGTTAGGAACCTCTTGCAACCATTACAACTTGATTTTCCTATCAAAATGAACCTACAAAAAACATGAACCAGATCTACAAGAAGGTTGTAGCAGCTTTGTGAGAATGACATCACCCTCCATAGGGCTAATGCCACCCCTTTTTAGGGTTTTTTTTTCAATAAAACAATTTATTTATGGATTTTTCAGTGATATAATCACTTTAGAAATAATAACAAGAGTAACTATTGTAGAATTAAACAAGTAAAATAGTTTCAATGGGAAAATAAATATTTTTGGATTTTTCACAAAATTGTGATTTTTAGGGTTTTTTTATATTTTTGTATTTTCTAAATATATTGTACAGGGAATTTTGTAAAATAGATTTTTGGTGAAGATGAGGGAAATAGACCTAAGTCTTATTCCTTTCGGGCACCAAGAAATTGGGTTTAACATTTCCCCTAAGAATTGACAATTCAATATTTGAATGAACTAGGGCAAAGCCAAGAAACCCTAGGTTGTGTTATCTTTGACCTAGTTAGGGAAAATAAAGAAGCCAAGGATCAAACAAGATAGATCCTTTCAGATGGATGTGTTAGTTAAAAGACTATACTATTATGCATAAATACCCTATGTTACTCTTACCAAGATGCCTCCGATGGTGAAAGACATGATACTTAGAGATCTTACCACAATTGAAGAAGAAAAGTGAAGAGAGCAGCCTCCCAAGAATCCTTTCACCTTAGAAAGGCATTGAAATATAGTAAAGAAACCTTGAACATTAAATTTTATCCCTTGAAAACCCTAGAAGAGCCAAGAAAGGAGGTGCAGACCACGTAGTCTCTCATGTACACAAGAAGAAAAATAAATAATGACATATTTGATCCCATGATCTTGGTTATAAATGAGGAGGTGTTGCCTTATTTATACTTGAAAAGGATAACGAAAAACCTCTTTTAATTCAACCTACCTAATTTGTCTTTAAAATGAATTTTGATGAATTTTTAGGGTTTTCCACCCACAATCTGGGGACTAAACCCCATAAAACATAAACTAATGGTAAAACAAGATGAATTACTTCAACATTATGATGAGTTGATCTTGGAAGGAGGATGACATGCACCATCTACCCCAACAGGTGACTTTTTACCTCAATTCCCTCCTTAGGTTGGTACAACCTCTTCTTGCTTGCTTGGAAGATCGTCAATTTGCTCTTGAATACCAAGATGACCAAGATGCAGGGATGACACAAGAAACATAGGTTTAAGGGGGTGTCCATGAGGTGTGCTAAGGTATGTATGATAACCATTACAAGTGCAATCACCTCTACAAAGCATAAAACATACGTGTGGCTAGGAGCCTCAAGCCGTGTGTCGTAATGGATTCATCCCAAGGTACACTAGAAAACCCACCCAGTTTTAATTTTTGGTAGAGTTAGGGTTTTATGCAGAAGAATAAAAATCAATATACTTCAATGCAAAATTACATTTAATAAACAAGTACTGAAACTAAACAAAACATAATTTTCATCTCTTTCAACTTTTCCACTTTAACACTACCAGTTGGGTCACGGTGTTAAAGTAATCTTCAGTAACATGTAATTATTAACAATAGTTAATCAACATTAACATAAGTAAATAAGATAAGTTTGGGTAATTACCTGGAATGTAGAACCTTCCTGTTTTATACTCGGAAATATTACTTTCAGACAAAGATGTGCCTCTCAAAGGCCAACCAACACTGGGAACCAACTGACCGTACTAAAGGGTATGTACAAACCAGAGAGGGAGATGAATGGGCTGAGGTATAATAAAAAAGGTCAAATACAGTCATAAAACACAATAACAGTCTCAATAAAACTTTTCACAAAAGATCAAATACCAATAAGTCTCATCACATAAAAATGTCCATAACAAATACTCAGTACATAGTTAGGTCTCAACATATCAAATTAAGTCCCAGTAATATAGATCTAACTTTAATAAAGTCTAGCTACAAGAATTATATGCTTAGCATACTGAGTGAAACCCTCAGGCCTCACGACCACCACAAAAAAAAGGCAACAAGTAGAGAGATCGGACTCTAGACAGATCTCGAACAGGTGAAAAGACCAGAATTGCCTCACAACCTCTACCAATGGTCTTATAGCATGAATATTGGATCCTAGGTAGACCTAAAACAACATAAATTAACATCAGTCAAACAAATAACAATAGATCAATCTTGTCAACAGGATAATAAGATCTCGGGTAGAACAACAAGGTAGATTGAAACCCAAATGTAATATTACTACATTCATAGAAAATGGAGATCAATTCCAAGTTGATATTATTTTCTAACATTCATAACACAACAATTTAATTGAAAATATACATATGATAAACATCTTTCAATACAAATCCAAAAGAAATAAAGATGACTATGAACCTTTTTTGATGGGTGTAGATCATCAATCAACTAACAAATTTTTAATAATGGATTTCATGATACTTGCGAGATATATCACATGAATCACAATCATCTTTCATTTATCAATACCATGAAGGACCCATTAGGACTTGGATCTTAGATACCATGTTAAGAAATATAACACAAAACAAGAATTGGTAGAAAAGGATTGAGGCATTCTCAACCCTTGTATTCATCCAATGATATTAATATATAGTACATGATCATCAATAGATATGGATATCAACTTATCAAGGACAACCATGAAAAATCATAAATATATTGGAATTTGATATTGTATAGGGACTAAAAGTATAACAATGTTTTCCCTAGATGGCTACTGGTAAACTACCTTGAAATTTTCTACCCCCAACCCTGCTATCTCTTGAAACCTAATGACCTTGAATCCATTATATTTTCTTGTTACCCTATTGACCTTGGATCAATTATACTTTTTTGTTTCCAATATGGTATTTTTTATGCTCTTTTCATAGTTTTGACATAAATTTGTGTCCTCATGCTAGGAACCCGTGTCAACCCTTCTCTTTACTTTGTTAGTATATTGTTGTTGGACACATATGCTTTGTAAGCCACCTCGTAGTATTATATGTTCCATGGTATTGATCCATAGTTTGTATTAGCCCATAATATTATATGTTCCATGGTATTGATCCATAGTTTGTATTAGCCCATAGTATTATATGTTCCATGGTATTGATCCATAGTATTGGCGCTTAGACTTAGTATATGAGTACATGTTGAGGCCAATGAAGGCATCCAGAAGTTATTTGTATTGAGCTTGATCAAAGGAGGTTGCCCCCTCGAAGAGGCCTGCGATCAATAAATCTATTCTGAGTTTTGTTATTTTTTATATATCGTGCATTTTCATTAATTAATTGTTGGAGGTTCCTCACATATGGTATCAGAGCACTTTCTTGGGCTCGTTGAGTGGAATTTCTTCCAAAAAAAAAATTGCATATGTATTGTTCCTTTCAATTGCAGGTTTGGATCCAGAAATAATCCCTATCCGTTTAACAGTGGTAAGTACTTGGGCATAGCCCTAAAACTCATTGTGAGGAGTACCACAGGAACCCATAAGTAGCTATCCCATTGAGAGGACTTGCTAGCGAAAAGGGCAACGACCCCTACCTGATTGACTAGTTCCCACCCGTGAGGTAAACCAAGAGCCATTGTTTTTGGCAAAGCGGTTATCGGTTTTACCTGAGCCATGGAGTGAGGGTACTTCCCCAATACGCAAGCCGTTAGACATCATTGGTGGCCGAGTGAATCCCTTGAACCTTTAGGAAGCCATGCATACCTGGGGTCCATATCTATTTCCAGCTGATAAATCGCATATTACATATTATGAATATAGAAACGTAATTATATATTCATGCATATAGAGACATAATTATATGTTATGCATATAGGAACATGATTATATATATTCGGGCATATAGACATATATGCATATATATTAGGCATGAAGAACATATTTATATATTCATGCATATAGAAACATAAATATATATTGTGCATAAAGAAACCCACATATATAGTTATACATATATAAAATTATTTATATGTTTAGGATGAGGGCGACATATCACATAACCTTGGAATCTTAATCATATTTTAATCATGCGTAATTTTATGGTGTTGAGATATTGGGAAACCTATTCATCGTAACTTATACTTAGTAGGAGTAAAGATAGCAACGAGACCTTACATATTAATTAGTAAGGTATATAAAAAAAAATGTCCTTTGCAAATGCATGAAAGGGCATCTTACATTTGTACATAATTGTTGCAGATCACTTCCACGCCGTTGCAGATCCATTCCAATATATATATATTCTATTTTTTCACCATATCTTTTTTTTTAACTTTGTTTCCCTTGAAAATTCATTGACACCCCTACCATCGCATTCTGAATATTTAATTCCTAAGGATCCTATCCCAAATTCCACTTCCCGAAGCCAGAAATCCCACATCTGTCTATTTTTAGGGTTTTCCATAACTTCTTCGATTTTCACCCAATCGCCTTTAAATTTTGCCAGTGTTCATTTCCTATTTCTGCTTCTTTGTCCCTCTTTGACAAATTTTCTCATTCTTTCACCCTGCTTCTGAAATCCCCATTTCCTTCCCTTTCCATCATAAAGTTTCCAATACCTCATCAAACCCCAATTACCCGTCATTGTTTTTCCCAAATCCAATTTTTCCTTTACTAAAGAAGCTTTTGTTTTTATTTTTCTACCCATTCACAAAAAAAAAAACTCCTAGTTATGGTTGTCACCCATGCAGGAGCAAAAATCATGGAGGAAGAACTTGCAGCCCTCAAAACCAAACTCCAAGGTCTGGATGAAAAATTTCTCAGCCTCCATCTTCAACATTCAGCCATGAACAATAAACAACAGCCAGAATATTCTGCAGACACTGGGTTCTCTTCTTACAACAATTTCCGTGGGCCGAAGCTTGATTTTCCTTGCTTCAATGGTAATGATCCGACTAGATGGAAATACCGGGTAGAAAAATATTTCAATCTACATAATACTTTTGATGTCAACAAATTTCCACTTGCATCCTTTCATTTGGAACATCAAGCCCTTCAATAGTACTGTTGGTACATCAAGTCTCATGACGAGCCAAAATGGACATATTTTTGCCAACTCCTTTTGCAACGATTTGGTCCTAGTGCTTTTGATAACTTCACAAGAGCACTCATTAAAATTCGCCAAATTGGCACTGTGAGAGAGTACCAGAAATAATTTGAGAAACTAGTCAATCACACAGAAGGATTGTCTGATGAATTTTATAAGAGTTGTTTTATCAGTGGTCTCAAGGATGCAATCCGATCATAGGTTAAATTGTTATGTCCCAACACAATGATGGAAGTCGTAGGGCTAGCTAAGTTGGAGGAGGACAAGATCACATCCCAACAATGCTCCAAATCCACTTTTGTTCCATTCCAAAATATGGTTTCCCAACAACCTACCATCATGCCAGCTCCTCGACCAACTCCTATCAAGAAATTGTCTGAAGCAGAGATGCAGGAATGTAGAGAAAAAGGGCTTTGTTATAATTGTGACAAGAAATTCACTTAGGGCCATAGATGTGTTGAGAAAAATCTCTATCTCTTGGATGTGGATTCTTCGCTTACCTCTAAACTTAGTGAAGAATATCTAGATACAATAGATGATCATGTCGACATTTAGCAGCGGCCTGTTGACCCTTCGTCTCAGGACGACCACCACGAGATATATCTCCATGCTTTGGCTAGAGTCACTGATCCACAAACAATGTGGGTCAAGGGTTACTTCAATAAGATCCCTCTTACAATATTCATTGATTCTGGTAGCACTCATAACTTCATTGACCCTCAGATCGCCAAACAGGTTTATTGTTTTGTCCATCCTTTCTCCAACTTTGAAGTCATGATTTCCAATGGGGGCACCTTACCTTGCAAGGGGAAGTGTTGCAATGTGCATATCTCTATGGGATATTATAACCTGTGCTCTGACATGTTTGACTTGGCCTTAGGAGGATGTGAAGTGGTTTTGGGAGCTCAATGGTTACGTACACTTGGCCCCATATTATGGGATTTTGCTGAAATTTGGATGGATTTTTCAGTGAATGGGAAAAACCACACATTGAAGGGATTACAACCAGGGTCTCTCTGCATCATCAGTTCCCATCGCATGGAAAATTTCCTTAAGAATAATTCACATGGTGTCATCGCTCAGCTCCATTCCATTCAGATGCACCTATCAATGGTCTCCACTACTCCTTTGGATATACAACAAATTTTGGATAGATATGCAGGTGTATTTGTTGACCCAGTGGGATTGCCACCTTCAAGATCCCTTTCCAATAAGAATTTAGCCACATATACATCTAAGAAGGAAATGATGGCTATTTTTTATGAAGTACAAAAGTGGCGACCATACCTATTAGGGAATTATTTTTGCATCAAGACTGATCACTAGACTCTGAAAAATTTCTTGGAACAATGGGTCTCCTCCCTCGCACAACATAAATGGGTTAGAAAACTCATGGGTTATTCCTCTGAGATCACTTACAATAAGGGTAAGGACAATCTCATGGCGGATGCTCTTTCTCGCACATTTGATGACTGATTTTCTCTTTCATATATTTCTATGCCTATTCGAAATTGGTTTCCATCTATTCAACAGGGCTATGCCAATGACTCCTCATTATCTCAAATCATCCAATGGTTGGATAAAAACCCTTATACTGTAACACATTACTCTTGGGATGGTACTTTCCTGAGATACAAGGGTCATCTAGTGCTTTCCCAAAGCACATATATTCAATAGGATGTCTTCTATGAACTCCATGCTTCTCCATCGGCAGGGCACTCTAGGTTCCTCAAAACATATGAGCGGGCACAACGTAACTTCTTTTGGTAGGGAATGAAAAGAGTAATTCAACAGATGGTAGATGAATTTGACACTTTCCATCTCAACAAGGGTGAAACAACACTCCTTCCGGGATTGCTCGAACTCTTTCCCATCCCTACATGGATTTGGACAGATATTTCTATGGATTTCATTGAAGGACTCCCTAAATCTGGAGGGAAGACAATGATTTTGGTTGTGGTTGCTCACCTCTACAAATATAGTCAATTTTTTCCCTCATCCATGCCTATACATCCTCCTCAATCGCACAAATTTTCCTAGACCATATCTTTCGTCTTCATGAAATCCCTTCTTTCATTGTCTCGGATCACGATGCAACTTTCACCAGTCATTTTTGGACAGAACTATTTCTCCACACTAGCACCAAACTGAAGATGAGTTCAGGGTCTCACCCACAAACAGATGGTCCGACTGAAATTACCAATAAATGTTTGGAAACTTATCTTCGTTGTTTAACCTTCGAACAACAACCTCAGTGGTCGAAGTGGATCTCTCTTGTTGAATGGTGGTACAATACTGCATCTAAAATGACTCCATATGAAGCAATCTATGGTCAAGCACCTATAGTTCTTCTTCCATACACCCTCAGCAGTTCACCAGTACAGGAAATTGGCACGGTTCGTCGAAAGCGCGATCAGATTCTCCGCATTTTACAGGACAATCTTCACATGGCAAGAATTCGAATGAAACAACAAGTCGATCAGCATCGTTCTGAGCACACTTTTCAAGTAGGTGATATGGTTTTTATTCGTCTACAGCCTTCGAAGCAATCCTTCCTGAAACTAAAAGGGAGTCATAAGCTCACTCCAAAGTTTTATGGGCCCTATAAGGTTCTGCAGAATATTGGGTCAGTTGCTTATAAATTAGAACTTCCTCCTTCTTCCCGCATTCATCCAGTATTTCATGTCTCTTGTATGACGAACGTTCTTGGCACCAACATTAGAGGACAAACTATTTTACCAGAACTGGATAATGAAGGATCCATCCTTTTGGAGCCGGAGGCCATCCTCAATAGGTGCACTCGTCATCTTCTCTCTCAATCTATTACAGAGATATTAATTCAATGGCACATAATGCAACTAGAGGATGCTACATGGTAAGCACTCCTTCAGATTCGGCATCAATTTCCACATCTAAAGATTTGGGGACAAATCTTTTTCTAATGGAGAGGGGATGTTAGGAACCCGTTTCAACCCTTCTCTTTACTTTTTTAATATATTGTTGTTGGACGCATATTTTTTGTAAGTCGTCCCGTAGTATTATATGTTCCATGGTATTGATCCATAGTTTGTATTAGCCCATAGTATTATATGTTCTATGGTATTGATCCATAGTATTGGACACATATGTTTTGTAAGTTGTCCCTTAGTATTATATGTTCCATGGTATTGATCCATAGTATTGGCACATAGACTTTGTATATAAGTATGTGTTGAGGCCAATGAAGGCATCCATAAGTTATTTGTATTGAGCTTGCTCAAAGGAGGTTTCCCCCTCGAAGTGGCCCGCGATCAATAAATATATTCTGAGTTTTGTTATTTTTGATATATCGTGCATTTTCATTAATTAATTGTTGGAGGTTCCTCACACCTCATCCCCCTTTTCTGACTATATTAATTTGTTTTTCATCCTCCAATTTTCTTCCTCACACTCCAACAACTTCATCTTCTTTTCCTCTAATTCCTTTAACATCCTTTTCCCCTTTTGTAAAATTTCCCTTATTATTTTGATTGAATATATTTGTTATCTATAACTCTACCTACACAAAGTCCTTTTTTTACTTTATTTAAATTTTGTTCAAATTGAAACATAGAAAATTTACCATCTTTTGAATAATTTCTATTCCAATTTTGTATGACTAGATTCCCAAATTACTCATTCTCCATCTACCTAGGGTTGAATTTGAAAGGGTGCTGTGGTTTCTTATAATCCACCCTCATTCATAGCAATATTGAAATATGATCAAAGGAACCACCTTTTCCAACCTAGGTTCTAATATGTTATTCCTCCTCCATAATCCTTTTGCTGCAAAAATCTACTCGAACTTTTTGAAACCCATTCTTCTCCAACCTTGATGTTTCTCCAAGTTTAGACTAGTTTTATTGGCATGGCATCATATAGACTAATTTATTGAAACATATAAACAAATAATATTTTAGAGGGCCATTTGTTTCAATGGATCCCGATAGTGCCCCTCTATGTATAGTTATATTGAGATCCCCTACTAATATTGCATTTGTTTTCACTATATGAACATGTTATCCTAGAAATTTTGTATATATTCATATGGCCCATATAGGTGTTAGAATGTGTAATGATGTCTATTTGTCTCATTTATTGTTGTACAATCCTATCTAAGGCATTTTGTAGACACAATGAGTCCTACCTAGAAGAAAAAGGCATAATATTCTTCATAACTCTAACTTTTGAAAAATGAGTTATCTAACATGCATCATGGAGTTAAATTATAATATTATCATTCTTTATATAAGAGAGGTGGACAAATATTTATCCCACATGTATTATGGGATTTGATATTCCATACCTATTACATATATAATAGTGGTGAAGGAGACCCATTGGGTACACATGGAAAAGTACATGAGAATTGTTCTGGAAAATATTGTAAAGTTGTGATGTAAAGCATATGTGGAGGTGCCAAATATTGTAAGAGTGAAAGTTTCTTGAAGAATAAGAAGATCAATCCTTTCGTGGATGTTTCCCCATTTGGGGTTTTACCATGTAAAATAATTCATCTCTTTCCTCTTTCCTTCTTGCATATGTTATTGATTATTTAATGACTATGTTGATAGTAGATTAGAGTAGTAAAATTTTGGTTATTGATTTTACATGTTAGTAATATTTTATTATATGTTAATACATATTTCTCAATAATCTAACAATGAGTTGATAATTTAGGATTCTTTTCCCAATTCCATGGACCATATCTCTAACAAAAACCTACATTAAGAATAAATGAATTTATGTGATGGAGGGTGGTTATAATTCCAACTTGTTAATAACCTCCTCTATTTCCCATTAGAATTTAAGGATATAATTTTTCATTCTTTTAAGGTCAATAAGGCTCCTTATACTTTATCCCCATTACATAGTCTCATGTAAAAAAAATCTATGCTTTTAACTGTAATCAATATTTGATGAGTTATTTGCATGGAATGATTGACATTGTATTACTTTTACTAAGGTTTTCCCTTGCCTAAGCGTCCACCTAATGGTTTATGGCTTTCCTTCTCAAATATCTTTTTCATATTTCTTCTTATAAAGATGTAAAGTGTTTCCTACTTACAATTGGTTGGACTAGCTTTAGGGTTATATCTTTTACTCCCCCGTCTCCTAACTTTGACCTCTCCTTTTCCGAGTCTTAAACCATATATATATATGGATTTTGGATGTTTTTCCTATTTTTAAGTTGGAAGGGGATGTGATGCAGGATCTTAAATTTATCTCCATTAGAATACTTTTAACATCCTTTTTATTGAAGCCCAAATTTCCTTTTAACAGACTTAAGACTTGTATTTCAGATAAAATTATTCTTCCCCATATTTGTGTGGGGAAGGGACATATGGTGATTATATTTATCCTTTTCAGACACCGATTGATTCATTTCCAATTTTTCCTTGGATATTTTATTGTTCTATGATAATGAAGAGGACGGATTCTAAAACATTTTCATACCTTTCAAGGGTAGATCTATTTCACGTTTCATCTCCATACCAACACCATCCTCACTTCGTAGCATCGATGTCCTTGTCATTGATAAAATATTTTCTTAGGACACTACCTTCTTCTATCAATTAGAGACACTCCATGTCTATTAGAGACATGTCTTCTAATTCCCCATTACTTCCATAAAATCATCCCTTTCCATTTTTTTCATTTTCTATGAAATTTACTTAGAATTCTTGTTGGTCTATCTAGATAGGCATATAATCAAAGACTAAAAAAAGACAAGCAGAATTGGCCTGAAAGCACACTTAATTTTATTTAGAATGTGCATATAAATACAATGAAGTGACTCTTTGGTTTGTATTCCCAATATGTCTCTTGGAATTCTGAGATGACTCTTCATATCCACTTAACCCTAATGGATTAGGTTCCCCCATTAATAAAAAAAGGGGTGTCTATGAGTCCAAGTAGATAGTTGAAATCTGGAAGTGGACATCTACCAAAGGCTGAACATATACAACTTGACAATCTGAATTTGTCAAGTAAGCTAGCAGAAGATGACATCTTTTGCTAAATATAGGTGCTCTCTGAATTGGTGGTTTTGGCTGACCACAAACCAAAAAGGCTAGTAGAAGCAACCAGAGTTGATGTTTTTTGCTAAGTGGGTGGTTTTAGGTTGATCATAAACTTTGGAACTTGGTGATAACTTTGGTTTTCACTCAACGATTCTATCTGGAACTTGGCTCTAGGGCTCGACTGTTCTCTTTGGAACTTGGCTCAAGGGCCCAAATGTTCCTTCTGGAAAGTGGTGGTTTAAGGACCACCACAAATTGATGTCTAGAAGAAGCAATAAGAGGTTGGTGTTTGCTAATAAATGGGTATTTTTAGAAAAACCACAAACCAAATCATGATCAGTGGAACATGGCTCTTACTCTGGTTCAGGCTCTCTTGTTCCGACTCGATTTTTCTCGCTCTCTTGCTTCTAATAGACCATGATTCTCCCTGCCAGGAACAAAGTGAGGAGTGGGAAATATCATGGTGTTTATAAGTGTTAAAACTAGACATGTAATACCACGATCTAATGAATGCTCTGGAGCATGGCTCTCTTTCTGTCTTTTGGCTACATCTTTGGATTTGGCATCCAAATTTGGGTGTGGCCCAGGCTCGCTTTTTATGTAAGTGAAGAAGGTTCCAATTGTTTGTTGTCAAATTGATAGGGATATGAAACTTGAAGCCTAACTATCGATTCATGATGTTACCCCCTGTCAAGTACAGGGGAGAAGCATGAAAAATTTATGCTGCAAGTTGTGTTAGAACTCGATACTCGGTTCTGTGATATGAATTATATTTCTTCTTGGTTGTTGTTGACCATTTCCAAATCGCGATCTACCCATGGTGAATTTCGAAGGTGCAATATACCAATGGTGAATATTCAGACTTGCAGCTTTCTTCAATGTAGAATATCTATTTGAAGAATACTTATGCTTCCCGCCATGTTGACAAGGATGGATATCAAAGCATTTCTCTTCCATGTGGCCAATTCACTCACAAGTTGGCACTAATGTGAAGATGACTCATCTTGAAGAAATCTAGAACTTTGAAAATAGATTAGTCTAGAATAATTTGCAATATGAAAGGTCACTTCCTTATCATATTCAATACATGTTTTTGTTTGTTGATCTTGAGTTCTTCGGTATGGTGATGGGATTGGAAAAATTATGTTGAACATGATCATGAGGGGCTTATTCTTCTATCATCATTTCAGTGACTTGGTCGTGCACTGACAACTAATAGAAATCATCTTCATATTAAAAAAAAGGTTTTTTTTTAAACAAGAACTAGTTCATAATGTTGATTCTTTTGTTGTATATCGTCATGCCGGAGAGTGTCCACATTGGATTTTGAATCCTACAAATGAGTTAGAACAATTTGGAGATTTGCTTAGCTAATCATGATTGAATCATCAACAAAAATAAGTATTAGAGGGTTTAGTAACTCTAATATTTCTTTAGTCTTAGCTATTCAATGACTATTAAAAGACACAATGGGTTTCTTGCAACTCCACTCTTTTACAAATAGACTTGATAGCTCCAACTCATAAAATAAAGGGTGTCGGTCTCAACAGAGAATGTGCCCAAATACAATGGAATTCAACTTATGTCAAATTTGACACTTACAAGAGAACTATTAGAGGTATAGAAAATACAATAAAACTTACAAAAATTCATTGTTTGCAAGTTACACCTTGATGCAAAATTTAAACCTGAAATGAAGAAGGAATGCTTTACCTCTGTTGTTGTGTCAAGGCCACTGTCACCAAATTTCTACTTCTAGCTGCTCCTCAATATCTCTGCAGTAACAATCTCTGCAACAGGCCTCACAAATAGGCCTCTAGACTTGAATGTCACCAAAGCACACATACTTGCAAAAGAGATATATACTGAATATTGCAGGGAAGAAAACACCAACCTTTTTCAATCAAAATTGGTTATTCCTCTTACAATGTAACAACTTGCTTCAACCAATAATGCAACAAATGAAGCTGTACTTAAACAATTGCAATATTGTGAAATGAAAACTTTTGGAATAAATAAGACCCATGCTATTTTTTATGAGTTTTCATCAAATCCGCAATTTAATTTAGTACTGAAGGTAGCAATATATATCAAAACAAGAATTTATATTTTTTGCATCTTTCTCAACAACTATGTCTCTTCATCCTGCAAGGCAATTTACAGTCTCAAGACTTTAAAGCAATACAATGGTAACACTTCTCAAAATATGTAGGATTCAATATTCAAAATCAGTTTAACAATACCACAACAATGAGAGAATGTCTCCAAGTCTTAGAAAGATTTTTAGAACTTAAATAATGATCGTTGACATGTTATAGCTAAGTATTTTCTTTAAATTGGCTCACTTAAACGTAGAAATTTGTATTGAGGTGAAGAATCTTAAAATATGTTGTTTGGTACGAATATATGGTTATGTTTTTCATTTTTTTCAGGTAATTTCTTTAAAAGAAGCTATGGAGGAAAATGAGATTATTTTCAAAGAAAAAGATGCTCGATTGCAATGTTTTCAAGAAGAACGAGGGAAAATAGAAAAATTGGAAAATGAGAACCAAAGATTAAGAAAAAAAAATAATGATTATAGAGTTGAAACCGAAAGATGTGAAGAGAGAATTAAAGGTTATAGAGTTGAAATCGAAAGACGTGAAGATAGAATTAATGGTTATAAAATTGAAATCGAAAGACTAAATAGACGTGACGAGAAACACTCGAGGGACATACATCATCTACAAGATGAGCTTTCTAGAAGAAGGCATGATAGACGATGACATCATTCAAGAGAAAAAAAAAAAACTTTATATAGATATGAACTTAAATTTTTATTTTTTTTTATATAAATGTAATATGTTTATAATTATTTAATAAAATAATATAAAAACTAAAATAGTTTTTTTTATAATTGGATATGTTTAAAGGATTATTTCTTGAAAGGTGATTAGTATTTTTATTAATATATAATATTATTTAAGTAAATTATTTTATTTAATATATTAAAAATAATTATAATATAATATGTTTAAAGGATTATTTCTTGAAAGGTGATTAGTATTTTTATTAATATATAATATTATTTAAGTAAATTATTTTATTTAATATATTAAAAATAATTATAATATAAATTTATATATTAAATTTTAAAATAAAAAGTTATATGTTGTTGATTTAGGTTATGTTAACCAATTCTATCCTACTTAAATTCATTTATCATAATATGTAGTTTTTCATATTTCAAGGTTAATTTGTGTATATTTTTATATTATAATATTAAATTTTTAATGTTTATATTTTTATTATTTTTTTTGTGCAAATTATATTTAGGGTGTATAATTTTTTTTCTTGAATTTATATTTTTTAAAAATGGGAATTATTTATTTATAAATTTTTCAATTTTTTTATTTTATTGGTTTTTTTAATGTGATAGTTAGAATGAGTTTTACATCATTATATTGGGAGAAATCAAGGCTTGATTTGTAATAGTTTTTTAGTGTAATAGTTAAAATGAGTTATTACATTGTAAGAGAAATCCAAGCTTGAATTTTTGGAAGGGAAGTGAAGTTGTCAATTAAATTGAGAGAGTGGAAAATTAAGATGGAAAAAGAGGATGGGTGTTAGATTTATAAAAAAAAAATTATTATAAATTAACATTATATCAATTAATGTAGTTAATACGGTTTATGTGATGGGTTTATAAGTTAATTAAAATAGAAAATTAAAACTCATTTGTATATATTTTTACATTATAATGTTGAGCTATTATTTATGTCCATACTTCTCTCATTCTCACTTAAGCAAATGTTTTTTAAGTGGAAAACATTTGTGATAGTTATTAAGTGGAAAAATTAAGATAGAGAAAGAGGATGTGTGCTAGATTTACAAAGAATTTAATCTTATTATAAATGAGCATTTAGTATGTAGTTAAGGTTTACATGATTTTCTTGAAAAAAAAGGTTCACATGATGGGGTTATTAAATTAATTAAAATAGAAAATTAAAACTAATTTGTGTATATTTGTTGGAAGATAATGTCGAACTAAGGAAACTATTGGAGGTTGTTTGATTTGTTGGTGTCTTATTAGAAATTGTTGCAACATCTTAGGTTCATAGGCAATATCAACTCATTGATTTTAGGAGGTTTGTTTGAGCTGATCCATCCTACAAATATGTAATTATTTCAATGATTAATTAAGCAAGTGTGGGAGCTCCATCTCTCTTGTGTGAGTCCATTGTGGATTGCCATTGCTTTGTGTAATTATCAACTCATTAATTTTAGGAGGTTTGTTTGAGCTGATCCATCCTATAAACATGTAATTATTTCAATGATTAATTAAGCAAGTGTGAGAGCTCCATCTATCTTGTGTGAGTCCATTGTGGATTGCCATTGCTTTGTGTAATTTTCAAGTTGGTATCAAAGCACCTGAGTGGACCTAATGGTTAAGAACATGTGCTATCTCCGAGGAGGTCACAGCTTCAAAACCGGGGGGTAGGGTTGCTCATTGGCCCCTTGTGACAAGGATCGAAGGGTAGACGACCCCTTGGATAAAGGGTCTCGAGACGTCTCGACCCCTGTTGAGTCACAAGTTTCTGGTATATGTAGCTTGCGGGATGGTATCAAAGGATGGTGAGAGGGTAGAGGAAGACGTTGTCCCTCCTGTGTTATTGCGCGTAATCTGAAATCGAAGGAGATTGCGTGGAGTTGTCTTTGTGTTCATACCGTCCGTGCAAATTGAAAGCTACAGATCAGTGAAGCAAAGTTGTTAGTGTGAAAGAGCCATTGGTGAAAGAGTCATGTGGATATACAAATATACTCATAATAGATTGTTGCAAGGAGCATTCTACCCACCTGGAGGATGAGATGCTAAGTGGAGAAGGCATTCATACATATTGAAGGACGTTCTCATCCAGTGAAGGAGACTTTCGTCCAATTGAAGAAACACTGTGAGATCTACTATGCATTTTTTATTTGTTGTTTGCATTTTTTGTGTGAAAAGATCTATTGTATCAATTTGATGCTTTCAGTCAAATCAACTCCAAAGGCAGATAGTCAAGATTGTTGTGACAAACTATAGCAAAGGGAAGAGTTTCCCCACCTAGAGGATCTTCTTTAAGGTGCTACCGCCCAGTGTGAAGTTAAATCATCATTATGTTAGATCACCACAAGGAAGATGGCGTAACTATTGAATCCTTTGCATGATCTCTTGACATGTGCGTGTGCTAAGAAGGAGGGTGCTATAATGAGCCACCACTACTGTGATGTCCAAGGAAAGGGAGTCGTAGCCACCTGGAAACGAGATATGAAGGAGCCGGTTAACCTGAAAGAGATAAAGGGAATTGTTTGATCCGTCAATGGAAATGCCATGCTGACAGAAGAGGATTTGAGTCACTATTTATTGCAAAGAAGGTATTTTTTTAATTCAGTATTGCTTGAGGAATTTGTGAAAGAAAGTTTGCTACTGCGAGAAAGAATTTTTTCGCATTGTTGAAGATGCCGAACAATTTGGCAGATTCATACATGAATGAATAATATGTCAAGTATAGAGTCACGAGTAGGCCCTAAAGTTATATCACAAAAATGAGGTGATCTAGAGAAAGAAGGAATAACTAAGGCCACAAGCATCTATAACAAATCCCTGCTCTTCCATCCATAGTATCCTTTTGTGTGAGCGAGAATTCAGTGTCGTCATGGATGGAGAAGTGTCGATTTGATTGATAATAGATGCCCCCTAATGTATGAGTTTAGAAGGGTAAATGATGGCTGAAATGCATTACAAATAGTGAAGTGGAGGAGCGCAAAAGTCACATAATCAAAATTCAAAAGGTACCTGAAACAAAACAAAGTTCATTGTGCAATATAATATTGACATAATGCCATGTTCATAAGGATAGAACATGATCTCCAATACATACATGTAATTGGTGTATATATCATCGCCACAGAAATACAAGGGTGGATACATGTAAAAAATGGAGAACATAGCCATAATGAACAAGCTGGATCTATGTCTCATGAGGATCCAAAATGAGTAAGGCTCAGTCTTGCGCAACTTGGGAAATAAAAAATTGGGATAATGCTAGTATAGGCCCAAGGTCTTTAATCCAAACCCTCGATAAAGGTATGAATCCTAAACCATATGAATAAAGGAGTTGAGGTCGAACATGGAGGATACCATTTGATTACCGGTCATTGACGTGAACCGTTAACAAACATGAGGATGCCCACCAATAATGAAAATGGGGCCCAAGGTACCTAGTACATTCGTACAAGTGTGAATAAGAGGTCTTGAAGTCAAACACTTGAAGAATCTGTCGAGTAAGAGACATTGATGTATTTTCATAACTCAATGGCGAGAGAATCTTCCATTGATGACTGCAAATTCAAGGTACTATCTGAAACTCTAAGTCTTCTTCCCAGAGCAAGATGAGTTGAAGCTGATAGGAAGAGACCTGTGAGAAGGAAGGAATTAATGAATCCTTCATATTCTCACACGAGGAACACTTGGAGACTGAATTGGTTTGAAATAGGACTGAGTACATACTGATATAAGGGATGCCCGACATGAGGAGTCAAGGAAAACTGCAGAATGGCCGACACAATATTGAAGTAAATTAGGTAGCTTGGAACATACATGAAACATGATATAATTTTATCATGTAGGAGACAGAACAAACTCTCCATATGATCGGATGAGTAACCAATCAACTATGGAATCAGGTTTATCCTAAATCCAAAACTAAGACCCATTGACTCAAGACGAGTGTTGTGTTCAAGGAATAGTTAGACCTGCTACCATAATATGAACCAATGACAGAGACCTTTCCCTTCCCTTTATCTTTTTAGGTATCTTTTCATTTTTTGAGGAGCATGAAAGAGATAAAAGGAAGATCGATAATTTCTTTCTTGTAAAATTTTAACGAGCCTGTTAACACCTAAAAATCACACAAATGCAAAATTTCGGTGATTCATCTTGTAAAATGTCATCAACATAAAGAATGAATTTCACCACGGGCATCCTCAACAGATCCAAAACACAGCATGAGTCCACAAGTTCCAAGAAACAGTCAAAACAAAGGGTAGCACGGGTATTACATAGTTGACCCATGCTATAGTGCAGGTTACCTGAGAAATTCCCACGCTACACCCGCATGGATTTTCCTTCGATATCTGCACTACTGTCAAAATGGTGAGACCACTCATGCCCAACGGCGCATTAAAACCTCAATCCTTCCCAAGGTTCAGAATTTGGCTCCTCACATTGTTATGCAAGCAAGTCCCAGATATATCATAAATAGACCAAAAGAAAGTAATAAATGCCTTAATAATGAAGAACTGAGATGAATAAAAATCCTCTTCGAGGGAGGAACCTCCTTACACAATGTACATAAGGCAAGGAAATATACAGTGATGACTAAAATGAAAAGGTATCCTTCCTATATATAGGAGATAAAGGGGTACAATAATAACTAATAGACCCACTAATAGACACAAGCTGACATCAATAATATGTAATGCACTATAATAAAGGGGGTAATGTGCCACAACTAAGTGGCTAATGTGCCAATATTTACGGCTAACATACCCCTCCCCTTGTGACAAGTGTTGTCCTCAACTCTTGATTAGTTGTGGATTCTTCTATATGAAGGACTCATATTCCCATGTCGAATCTTCCATTGGCAGGTTCTTCCATTTGATGAGGTACTCCATAATAGCCCAATTTCATAGTTGTTTGGTCCTTGTTTCAGCAATTTTTTCAAGTTCCAATATGACTCTTCCTTCTTCATCAAGCTCGAGCAATATTATTTTAATTGGGATATTTTCTCCTATTACCTTCTTTAAGCAAGAAACATGGAAAACTGGATGGACTCTTGAAGATGAAGTTAGCTCTAATTTGTAAGCCATACTGCCAATCTTCCCCAACACCTTATAAGGACCATAATACTTGGGTGCTAATTTATTGTCCTTATTTATTTGCTTGAGGGAAATATGCTTGTAAACTTAGAAATACCCATTCCCCTTCTTCAAAACTCCTTTCAATCCGATGTTGATCAGCTTGTTGTTTCATCCTGTTTTGTGAAATAGCTAGGTTTTCCTTAAGTATCTGGAGAACTTCTTGTTGGTGCTCTATGTGATATTCCATGACTTGAACTTTAAATTTTCCCTTTAAAGTAGATATGGTAGATGGAGGCTGGTACCCATAAAGTGCCAGAAACGGAGACATCTTTTATGATGTATGGAAAGAAGTATTGTACCAACATTCTGCAAAATATAACCATTTCACCCACTGTGTTTGTTTATCAGATGCAAAGCAATGAAGATAAAATTCCACGGTTTTGTATTGTTAAAGAGTGTGTTGAGAAGGAAAGTCTCTTTTGAACTACCCTTGCCAAGCACACCAATGATGTTAGACTTTGCATCATATGTCCCCAACTTACAAAGGCTTGTCAATACATTGTCTTGTTCAACTATAACGGGTTTTTCGATCAACTTTATCCTTGCATAGCCGAGTGGAACATAAGTTCCTTGGGAAGTTAGTTCGTAATTGTTCGAAGAAGCCAACACATCCTTGCATTCTTTAATATTCTCATGTTCCTCTTTGAGGTTATGAGTCTTCCCCTTTAGGAGCTATGGAATTTGGGCCAACTCAACCAATGGAGACAATTTCAAATGTCCATTGATGTTTAGAATCAAATCGATGACCTTGATGTTTGTTTGATAATGGAAAGCACAGTTGTTTTCTGAATGAGATGCCATATCGTCTAGTCCTGCCGCCATTCGATCCTTGTTTCCTTCACCCAATCTCCTTGCATAATGGAAATAAAACAAAGTAAGAACTCAATTTCCTTGCCTTTCCTTGCAAGTGCGTCAACCACCACATTCTCTTTCCTCTTTTGTGCATAATTTAAAAGTCTTCTATCAAAGTGCCTTTCCATTAGGTAATGGCGGGATTCTCTAGTTACAGTGTAGTATAGCCAACATTTCCATTTCATAAATGGCTTTGAATAAGTTATTTCCTTAAGTTAGAGGCTTTCAAAGGCAAAGGGGGACTTCTTTCTTGCATTAAAATTGCCCCGAGGCATCACACTCTACAATAACGGATTTTTTGAAGTTGACCATGGCCAATTTTGAAGCATGACGCATGGACTTCTTAACTTTCTCATGGGCTCGGGTTTCTTCCCGACTCCAAGAAAAGACATCCTTTTTCCATAATGTTGTTAGAGGTGTTTCTATTAGACCATAGTGCTTGACAAACTCGAGGTAATAAAATAACAATCTGAAGAATCCCCGGAATACATTCTTCAAGGCTTTGGCAATTGTCCATTCCACCATATTTACGCTGAAGGCGTATATTAAGGGGTCGGATCCCCTCATCTTTCGTCGTCTATCGACGGCCTATGGGGAGCCACCACATGTCGGAACGCGTATTCCTCCCCCGCCACCAGCGCCTCCACCAAATCCACCGCCACCACCACCGCCAGCTCCTCGCCTCGCTCCATCCACACCCACAGTTCTAGTGCTCACCACTTCTTCTCTCCACTCTACGCCTCAGCTCCACCTCCTCCACTGCTCTACTTCCTCCACGACCACCCTCACCCTCTCACCCGCGACCGTCACTACTCTCACCCGCTCTACACTCCCGCCCTACACTCTCATTTCGGCCCTTCATTCCACCACCACCTTCTTCCACGCCCTCCCAAGTCGCAGCTCCCATCATCGCTTACCACCGCACTTTCTCATCCCTGTGCTTCCCTCACGCCCTCCCAAGTGATCGCTCCTCCACCGCATCCATCATCCCCGCACCTCCCTCACGCCACAATTCCCAGCGCTGTTATTTCACTGCTATCCCCCTTCACATCACACCACTGCCGCTAACCCCTGTTGCTCTATCCACTTCTACGCAGCCTACTCCCCTCTTCCTCAGCCACCACCCAAGACTCCTCTCGCGGAATTGTGAGTTTTATGGAAGCGCTTGGACAAACCCATGGCCAAGCCAGCCACAGAGCCTAGAGAGTCCGAAACAAGAAATAAGATCTCGTGAACATATTTTTCATCAATTGGCGTGTGAGCATCATGGCTCATGGCCTTCACAATGGCAATTTCTGCATGCAATAGTAACAACCCTGCAATTTGGAAGCTGCATGAAATAGTAACAACAATAATCTCGTTGGTTCTAGACCGACTGTATTGTTGGTGAATCTTGAGAAAGGGCCAGAGACCCCAGATAGTATTGACGATATGAATCCTTCCACCCACAAATCAGATGTTCAATGGGCAAGGATTCTGGTTCTACTCAAAACTGCAATTACAAAATTATCTTCCTGTAGCTAAAACTTAGAAGTAATATGAGGTGGATATTCCCTTCCTTTTAAGTTGATCACGTAGACCTTCATGCTTATATTGGATGATTTCAAACAGCTTAGTTCAAACATAATGAAATTACCTTAAACGGCGTTGATTGTTGAAAGTTCTTTCAATAATTACAACTCATATTGCTGGGAAAATCCACCCTCCTGAGAGAGCACATATTCCTCTGAGCATAACACTCAAAGCCCTCAGAATCAATACACTTCCACAGTTTGCTTCCAATGGCGTGACTCCCTTTTCTCTACGGTTTCCTTCAACATTTTAAACAACATCTCTTGCAAATATACATTGTAACAGTTCCAAATGAAAATACCCTGATGTTCCTGAGATCAATATTTCAACAAATGAAACGCCAAGAAGAATTTCAATATGTTGTAAAATGAGAGAAAGTTGTGTGTACTTAGCCAATATAATTTTGTGTGTTTGAAAGCAAGTCTAGCTAATTTATGGTAGGGATTGTAGTCAGTGAAATTGAAAGGAAAACTATGTTGCAAGTACTAATAAGAAATAAATAGAAACCCATGTAAGTCTACTATTACCTTAGAATCCATCCTAAAAAGTATTGAAGCAACAATGTAGTGCTTGGAATTCTTCACAAAAGTGATAGGAACAATGGTGGGTGGGTGAAGAGAAGATGGATATTTTCTTATTTAGTAGGAAGACATGTGGGATTGGGACAAAATTACTCAAATCCAGGAAGAAGAACCAAGGAATACAAAAGGGCCGATGTCTCCCTATTAAAGAAGATAAAAGATAAATAAAAAATAACAAAACATAAATTTTAATCTTCAAGTTCAAATTCTTCCTAAATCCACACAACAAATATTTAGAATTGTCTATTTAAGGGCTAAATTTACGGGCAATATATAGAACAAAGAAGAATGTTCAAGCCACATGCTTACAGAATTTGCGTACCTAGCCATCTTTAATGATCGATAACATGTATATATATCCATCGTTGATAATGGCAACTTGAATGTTTGAATATGAGTGGCAATTGTTTGAATGCTTGTGCTTGATTGTATTTGAATAACATAAATTTTGATTACTTGTGCTTGAATTGTGTTAAGTTACTTTTAATCTTTGAATGATTGTGCTTGTAATATGAAGTAATGGATAGCAAAAAAAACAGTGCAAGAGTCCAATGATATTCAAGCACACAAAATGCAATTGATCCCTCTATTCGAATTTCGAATTGGATCAAGGTCTTTAAGGCAAAAAAATAATAACTACCAAAATATTATAATAAAACCTTCTTAAACATACACTCAATCTAATGCACAAAGAAGAGCACACCCCTTACAACATATTATGTTTCCAAACTTATACGATGCTTCCCCTTCCCCCTAAAATTTGCTCTCTACATCACATATTTGGACACCACATAAAATGTAGGTCTTTATTGTTTTTTTTTTTTTTGACATTTTACAAAATTTGACAAATGATTATTTTACTAAGGCAAAAATATCTTGCTCTCTCCAAACAACCTCCACGAAGGTCTTGATATGCACTCAATCTCCATTTTCGTTTTAGAGTGTTTTAATAAGGGCATACTAATCCATAAGCAACTTTATGTATCCAAATTAGATAAACATGCAGAAAACTACATTTCGAATTCCACTTGTTTTTAGAGTAATAAAATATGGTGCACCATATAGCTAATTAAAACCACTTTATGATGAAACTATACATTATTATAAAAGAGAATATAATAATGCTTCCACATTTTCATGATGTATATGTGGCAATGACATGTACACATATAGTGAAATAGAATTCACCCGAAATAGAGTTCACGCGGATGTCACCATGCCCTATTCACCACAATGTGAGGAGGATAATTATTCTTTGGGTCGATTATTGGAGGGACGGACCCCTGGAGCAGGGACGGTCCCAATCTCTTATATTTACAGATGTCACCATGCCCTATTCACCACAATGTGAGGAGGATAATTATTCTTTGGGTCGATTATTGGAGGGACGACCCCTGAAGGAGGGACGGTCCCAATCTCTTATATTTATATATATTTGTGTTGACAAAGAAAGAAGAAGGATTGTAATTTTTATGCCCTGCATGGATGAAATAAGGAACGCCCTTGAGAAAGAAGGCGCCATCTATAGTGTTGAATACAGTTTGTGTTTAAGTATTATGGAAGAAAAGCATGGTTTCTCTCTATAGAGCCGTGAATTCGTCTAATTATAGATATAGTCATCCAATAAAATTGTGACACATTTGTATAAAAACATTCAATTATTTATTGTGAAAATTGGAATTACAAGCAATTAGGGAACGACGTTGACCCTCCTCTAGGAAGGCCTTCCCTCCACTATTTAAAACAAAGATGTCATAACAATGGGATGTCAGTTCCATTTTGCACAAACGCGGGAAATATGTAATATCGAGAGTATTGGAGTTAACTGTTTTTACTTGTTACAACAAAACATACAGATCATAAATATATCGAAAGAGTCACCCGTTCTACTTATTGCAGCAAACAATGCCCATCATAAAATAGGTTAAGAGGGAGTCGTACCTTCCTACTTTCCAAGTATGAGCTTATGATACACTCCACATAATGGTGCAGACTATTGTTGAAGGCATATCTGCAACCAAGAATCTAGTTAGTCCTCGGGAGATTTATTTTATAAGTTATTATTCAATTTTCTTGTAAGTACGGAAATCTATTCAGTACCAAAAAAATTTATAATTGTCTAAATGGCACCCAAACGAACCAACTCCAGCCAAGCAACTTCATTCTCACTCCTAAACAAAACTGAAATGAATTTACAAACAAGAATGCAATAAGAACAAAACACAAACACTTGGATAACATCATTCATAATTAAATTTAATTACATGGATAACAATGCAATCAAGTGAAGATATGGAGGCATTATTTAAAATTTAAAGACAAAATACTTGGACAAGCAACATATGCAACATCCCTATCATAAGCTTCAACACCATGCGCGACTGTTTGAGACAGGTCTAATAATACATTCACAGTCTCAAACCAGTGACTTACTCAGCTATAATAATCTTTTGTAATCTTAACCTTGCTGATGCTGGAATATGCTTTGGACGATGGACTGTTTGCAGGCTTCTTAATATGAATTTGAACTTCGTCAGTCATGCACATACTATCTACAGTATAACTGAAATGCATTTTTCCTATGCTTTATGTTACTATATGAATATCCTATATATGATCCATGATAGATTTAGAGATGAAAACAATCCTCAAAAACATTTATTGTCGACTGCTTGAAATGTTTCCATGACAATTCTACAATATTTCTGAAACATGACCCTTCTTGCCATTTGACATTTTCATGAACTAGGACCAAAATCAGCATGTCATAGTCTACAGGAAGCTACAATAATATCTTTGGGAAGATCCTTCCTAGATTGATTTAAATCTCAATCATAAAATAGGAGGCATATGCCAGTGATAAAAAAAAATCATTAAGAGGGATAAGACCTCACATACAAACCAATGGCATGTATCATTTTGTTGTTTATCAATTTTGGATTGATTCTATGATTATTAATTAATATCATGTATCATTTATGTTTCAGTATTTTATATATTTAAATGTTAACATCATAGTATCTCGGGTTATATCCGTTAAGTTAGGGATCCCATGTCCTGTGTGACATTCCATAAAGTTTTTGGGTGTCTCCAAACATCCCCTGGATGCATGCCCACATCCCAGAAACTTGGTGAAACACTGGAAGAAAGCAAGATAACTTTAAAAATAGCTACTAAAAATTTACAAGCACAAGTAATCAACTTATAAATTCTTTACAAAAACATACAAAAACATATTGTTTGGTTACAAGTTTTTATATCAAAGATAAGTCTTCCTATTTATTGTCCGCACCAAGAAACAATGAAGCAATTAATAAAAATACTAGCATCTACTGTTGGCAATATGGCAGTTATACTCAGGTTGGAATTAATGGCAGAAAAGAATGTGTAAATAGATATATATAAATGATGTGTAAATTGATGAAAATCTGTTGATTGTACTCAGAATCCTCACATAGTAGTTGTTGTACTCAGAATCCTCACATAGTAGTTCGATCCCGTCGTGGAACCCACTATTCCATTGTTCTGATCCACCATCTCCATGAACTACCTGATCACCTCTGTGTAAATTGATGAAAACCTGTTGGCAAAAGACACTCTGTATTGGCATAGATGATGATCATTATTGCATTATGACATCATTCTGTCTCAGTTTGGCTTAATCATTTTTGAAGTGAAAGTTACAAGTCTGTCAAATAAAATTGGAAGGGTTTCAGAATAAAATTGGAAGGGAAATATGTGGGTATGTACTTTGTTGTCCATTGGTGCTGTGAATGCAAGTTTTCCACCCATGTTTTGACTAAAATCTATGAAGAGTTATTGGAAAAGGAGCACTTCGAGATCGTCTTCATTTCTACAGACTATGATGAGGAGTCAGCTAAGGAATACCACCACACCATGCCATGGCCTGCCCTGCCATTTGAAAATATTGTTTAAAGCACAGGTGCGAACACTTTGTGGTTGCATTGGAGGATGCTTCCAAATATACATTACCTTTCTTGAAATACAAAATCCTTGAAGAGAATCGGGCAAAGGTGGAGAACACTACATAACCCTTTTCAACCGATAAATTTGTCGACAGCTGCAGCATATGTCAAACGTATACAACAATGGATTCAACTCCAACAGAGGAAGAAAATGCCGCGACATTTAAGATTGGTGAATAATTTTTGAAAGATAAATGTTTGATGCATCCTGAGGTTGCACTAGTTTTGGAGAGAAGACTTGAACAGCCTAGGCAGACAACTGATGATCCCTCATCTCAAGTGTCACAGGTGTTTGAAAGATCTGCAATAGAAATTAATGGGGAGACTCAGCAACCGTTCGATCAAGAAATCGATGGTGTTGATTTGCTCATTCAATGGGACTTATCCCACATTGGGAGCATGAAAGATTTATTATGTGTTTATAAATCCCACTTTCACTATGTTTATTCGATGCGGAGAACAAGGGTATGGTGGGGGCTTTGGGTGCTTGGACTCTGCGAGAAGTCACCATCTCGGAGCCCGGGACGACCTTTCAGGCCCCCTACCTTTTGGAAAAAGTGACAACGATGGTCACATGAGTGACCATAGGGGGTTGTGAAAAGGCTTATATGCCCGTAGAAGAGATCCAATACGTCCACAGTTGCTTAGTTAAGCTCTCAAGAGCTTAATACACCCGCATAGGGAGAACCAGCGCGGTGAAGCTCATAGGGGGGCAGAAGAAGTTTGAGGAAGCCCGCAGGCAAGAAGGAAAGGAAGTCTATGTGATGAAAATGAAGGAATACCATGTTTAGAAGAATATACTCCCACAAAGAAGGAAGACTGAGGCTTGGAAGGGGAAGGCAAAAGGATGGTTAATTAATTAATTAATTAAACTTGTAACTAACATAATTATAAATTAATTGATTAAGAAGATCTGAAGAGGCACAAGATGCACAAGAAGTTTGAATTAATTAATTAATTAAAATCTGTTATGAGATAGAATGATTTAATTAATTAAAAATAGAATTATAAACAAGAGACTCAAAGAGGTATGAAGACAAAAGGTATGAGGTAATTTTGAAAATGCTTATTTATGAAAAGATGCGTCTGTCTAGTTTGAAGAGATATGAGTTTGAAAAGGTATGTAGATTTGAAGAGGCATGAACAAAAGTATTTATTGAAGATTCGAAATTGGAAGAGAGTGTGTCTTGGTGGCATGAGTTGTTGTAGCAACCCGAGCATTCCAAGACAAAATTTGAAGTTCCAGAATTGACATTCAAAGGGTGGAAGGGTGGAGCTAGGGCAGGTTGGTGCCTACAGGGGAGTAGGTGCTTCCTTGTCAAGTGGTAATTGACTAAATAGGGGTGTGGGTGCATCTTGATCAGTGGGTGCTTATACAAAAGGAAGAAGACATCTTCCATCTATTGTATATTGTAAAAACAAGTTTTGCAGATAATATAAAAGAGTTGGTGGTTTACCTTATTGGGTTCCACGATAAATCATTGTGTCCAAATTTGTTTTTACATTTGCTAAAGTAAAATAAATTGTGTTTAAATGTGTGTCACTGATTCACCCCCCCTCGATGACAGGACCTAATCCATCATCTACACCCACTTATACTTTGAAATTTTTAACTCTAAAGTATTTTTCATTAATGTAAACACCCTCAAAAGGATTAAACAAAGCCAAAATAGGATTTATATTTGACCTACTTACCCTATTTGCACCATCAAAAGGTTGAAGTTAGTGGGATTCGGTAAAACTCTCATAGCCTTGTTATCTAGCTGGTGCTTGAAATCTGCTCTTGCGAAATGCACATCTAATGAGAGGTGAGGACTTTGTAATGTCATGAACAACTAGATCATCAAAACCTATGTTACTAGACTCTACACTGTACAATCAAAATCAAGTGCACCAATGCAAGCCTCTACACTTTCCAATCTACCACTACTGTAAGAGATAATGTTAAGGATATCTAAGTTCAACAGGTTGCATTAGTTAACACAATATTCTATTAAAACATATAATATGTCTCTTTCCAAATGAAATTTGTTCCTGTCATCATTTGTAAACTATATTTGACAGAATATTTAAACAATATGTGGTGTAATGGAATATAACGACAACAAGGTATGTACAAAGTGGGATGACACAGGAGGTTGTCAAAGTCTTCTATGGAATGTAAAGGGTGGGACCAAGGATGAGCTGAATCTTTTCATTTTCTCTATTGTCATTCGAGCATGTACAAATTTGGTTGATAACAAGCTCAGTAAGCAACTTCGTGCACAAACGATAAATCTAAATGTGAAATTGATGCCTGCACAAGGAGTTCTTTAGTTACCTTGTATGCAAAATACAAGAATCCAGAGGATGGGTGTGGAGTGTTTTCTACATTGGATATGCAAGACTTGATTTCACAGACTTCAATGATTTCATTATATGATCAAAATGGCTATGGTAAGAAGGCGATTGAGCTATTTTGTCAATTGCAAAACATATGAAAAAATACAAGGGAGCATAATACTCCCTAGGATTGTTGACCTTCTTGATCAACTCAAGGGAGCAGAATACTTCACTAGGATTAATATATATTTTGGCTATTACCAAGTCTACATGAACCTAACATGTATGGAAGAGAACCTTCAAAGCTAAGATTGATTCCTATGAGTAGTTGATAATTCAAATCTAATTGATTTCTATTTTTTTTATTGGTTTGACAAAGTAAAAGAACATATCTCTATATCCTTCCTCAACTGAGGAATGCTATCACAATCATCTCGATATGTCCATTAGGCTCCAAAAGAGAGGAAGCTCCCAAAATCCAACCATGAGTTCAAATGAGGAAGTGGCCCTCTTTATAAAGAAGAGTAGCTCACTTCCTTTACAATAAAATAATGATTTATTCCTAGATCTAGCCTAGGGTGGAGAAAATTAATACAAAACCCCCACTAATATTCTAACCAACTCCTAAAAAATACATAAAATGTGGTCAATGATACATGTGCAAAGCAAGAGGTACATAAGGCCTCAAAGAGAGTGATTTCCTCTGTCAATCAAGGGAACAAAGCTAAGAGATGATGCCACATAGCCTCCAAAGGCTCCTCAAAGATATATATTCCAACAAGAAATTCCACAAAGAAACCAAGTTGGACCAAGACATCCTTCAAAAGCAAAAAGGTCCTCCAAAAGTGTGTGCAAAATATAAGGAAAGTCCCTAGAAGTGGGACGCCCTCATTCAAAGGAAATCTCCAAATGCTAACACTCTATTAAGAGGGCATCTCCAACATAGTTTTTTCCACATAGCAATACACAAAGAGTCTGGAAACCCCCCTAGCAAAGGGACGTCCTCAACCAAATGAAAAAGGGAAGTCTTCAAAGGCCCTCCAAATCACTTCAAAAGTGGTGCACTTCATGAGACCAAATGTTTCCGTTCAAAGGTCTATATATCAAGGCACAAAAGGCAATGGACAAGCTCTCTAAATATGGACACATCCTCCATATATGGCACAAAATCAAAATATGTATGTTTTCTCAAAACCCTATAAGTGCAACAAGATGCCACCCTTTTTGGCTTGTTTCTACAACTGCTCTACATCTTTTAACCCTCAAGAAGGTTATTTCAGGGATGTATAATGTGACAAGGACCTTTTTGATGCACCAAAACATGCCCAGGTTTGAAATATAGGTTGATTTAAGGGCTTATAATTGTTGTTCTTTACCCACAGGTGCCTCATATGTGGAGGAATGATGCTGCAACTATTGATTTAGGTCTGAAATGTGCCCATATTACTTATTCATTGTTGTTTTATTGTTTCTCTTTATGCTCAGAATTGTATAATACTCTAAAGTGCCCAAAACTGAATGAAATGATGAGCTACTGCTGTCTCTCTCCATAAAATTACCAGAATGAATCTTTTATGGTTGTTCTATATTCATATCCACGGATTTAGCCCACAGACCTAGCAACAAATGCAACTTACTACACCTTTACCATTGAAGTATGCCCATAAATGTTGTTTAAGGCTGCCTCTATGCCCGAAATTGGATATCAGGGTTGTTTTCATGCCCACGATTAAAGTCGAGGATGGTCTCACCACTGTTTGATGGTTGAAATAATGCCCAACTCACCCAGAGTTGCCTTATCATGCCCATAAGTGTTGGCACTTACCCAGATTGGATCAAATTGTTCATATGGAAAGGTTGACTGCTGCTAGTGGATAGGGACAATCCTCAAACCCACTCAGGAGCTATGATGTTGGGAGCAGGGAATGGGAGCAGAGCAAAAAGCAAAAATTTCAAAAGCTACGTTTCAGGAGCATTTAAGAACTATCTTTTTATATAGTATATATTTTAATATATTTTGATGGATTTGTATCTAAAAACATGTAAGGATGTTGAATTAGCTATAGAAAACATGGTTTAAACCATATCAAATCAATCATCCAGTAGTTATAACTTATAACATTGTCATCATATGATCAACCTAGTATAGGAGCTTTTAGTATAGGAGAGGTAGGGAGTGCCCAAAAACTGGGAGTGTTTTGGGAGTGAGATTTGGGAGCGAGAGTGAGGGGGTGGGGGGAACACCCTTGTAGCAGAGCTCATGAGTTCCTAGAATTCAAATGAAGGTTGTCTACTATTGTTTTGGAGGCCAAGATATTCCCAAATGTGTCTGGAAACAACCCATATATGCTTTTCATGCTAATTAGGAATAGGGATAGGCTTTCCATGGCTGTCTTGATGATGTTTTATGACCAGGAACTGCTCAACATGCAGAATTAAGGCAATTTGATGTTGAAACTATTCTTAGATATGAAGTTTTATTTCACAAACATGCTTCTTTGATACTGTTTTCACCCACATAATTTGTTCTAGGGTTGTTACTGCTAGTTTAGGACTTTTTTGGGGTTGAGATATGCCCAAGATGCTAGTTAGGTGCTATCTCATACCTAGAACCTCGTCAAAACTACCTTTTGACCTTGCAACATGTCCAGAATTGCCAATAAATGCCCGAAAATGTTGTTGTTCCTTTTACTGCTCGTTGAAGGTTAGAATATGGCTGCAATATAACCTTAACCTTCCCAGGAGTTGATATTAAGGGTTGATCACTACTATTATAAGGATGGAAAAGGTCTCAAAACTACCCAGAAACAACCATAATGCTGCTTCTTGCCCATGCTATACCAAATCATTACCTACCAAGGTATCATCATCATTCCAAGCACTCAACCAAGATATCAATACATCACCAAATATATAATGGCCTCAAAATTTACTGCCTACATACCCATGCAAATAATATTGTATTTAAGATATCCTCGACGCTTCTTGCCATAAGATTGATTCATGTGCAATCTATGCTTGGAACCATAAAACTTGTTTGCACAATTTGATATTATTTCGAAGCTTTGTGCTAAAGAGACCTAATTTGGATTTGAAAACAAGAGTCAAAAGTCTCATGCTTGGAATTGCATACTTTTTCATTTACAATTGATTGAATTAATTCAATAGTCTTTCCAAGCTTTCTGCTATTCCAGGAAACAACAATGGTATGATCAACTATTTGTTGTATCATGGCTAAGTTGTACTGAGTAAGATCTAAATATTTTTCTTCAATCATGTCAAGAACAGCTTGGGATACAGCAAGAGGAAGACTATTAATATAGTCACTTTTTATGGTCGTATATTTCATTCCACCAGACTGATACATTAGATTTTGCAAAACATGAAAATTTTCCTGTGGGAGTGAGATGTCACATAAATTTCTAGAAAGACAAGGTGTTTTTTCTCTCTACTTTCCTGTCATGCATATCACCAAGGAATTCATTTATAATGGTAGTAACTCAAGTAGAAGGTCTGGGTGCCAAAATAGAAGTTTTTACTTCTGGTGACAAACTATCCCACCATTATATAAGGTTTCCTATAAAACCTAAAGAAAGTAAAGTAGAAACTTCAGCAAGATATTTATTGAGAGATATCATTTGAGTATTAGCCTTGACTAGCATTCCACACAACATTTCTCTTGTCTGATCTTTAGAACAATTATTGACTATATAATAACCACTCTGGGTATTTTGAGTCTTGGTAGTTGTAGTGAGAGGTTCTACTAGAACTTAATCATCAATGATATTTTTTTATAGGTTCTACTTGGCCTTGCATGCTAGGAGGGATGCATTTGTTGTAAACAAGACATACCCTTACACCTCCAAGAATTGACCACGAGACTACTAGCCCATCTATTTTGTTAATGACATTCTCTAAGACATTCTTTGGGGTGAAAATATGACCAGCAATGATACTTTTGGTGTTGGAGAGTATTAGAGAAGTCTTTCCTTCTCATTTCCCCATTTTCTGTATCATCTCCACTTGTGCAACTTCTTTTCTTTATAAGTTTTTCATGCTATAACCTTTGTGTTCTATTAGCCCTTTCAGGAACTAGTTTCTTTTGCACTACTTTTGCCTCTATGTTGCATGACTTTGTACTTGAATCCCACTAACCTATTTTAAAATATTTGTAGACATTAATGTGATTTCTTTCTTTCTTGAAATTTTTTAGTTAAGTGATAACAAAATAAAACTGCATTAAATTTATAGGTGAAATAGTTGTTTCATAAAGTTCAAGGTAAAGACAAAACTATTTATAGAAAATCCCATAATAACAAAAAAAAATTGTTAATCAAAGGTAATTTATGTCAAAGATTTGACGCAAAAACAAAATGTAACGATATCTTCCTTAGGAAGAAGGTAACCTTATTTTTCAAGAAGATCTATTTGGAAGAACTTATGACAATCCTAGCATGCACCGACCTGAAAATACAGAAGCAAAAGTAGAACTAAAAAAATGATAAACAAATGACACACTATTGCAATAATGCACAAGATATAGTTTCAGCGAAATTGCTATGAGAATTAGATTATATGTATCAGATCAAAGAAATTCCCTCAAAGGGCATGCAATTAGTTATTAGTTCCCAAAGAACAATAGAAAAACTACATACATCAACCTCAAGGTTGTAATGCTTTTTTTCACCAAGCCTAAATGTTATTGTATTGTACAACTACACACAATAAAACTTGGTTGTAACTGAGTAATTCTTACCAAGGGTAAAATACACATACTTTTGAAATTAATTCATATTATGCAACCAGAAGGAACTAAATTTACAAAAATCACATCACGAACTACAAACCTCAATAGCCATCCAACGATATGTTTCTGTCTCTGCAATCATCATCTCTGTAAGAGATTATTCTCGTGCAAGGCTAAAATCAATTAGCTTCAAGGACTTTTGATCTGCAGTTAACAATAGGTTATATGCAAAAACAACAGTCACACCTCCAATTAAAGTTTAAACCTATAATTACTACTTCTAAATTGGAGTGCACATACTATACTAGGAATAACTCCATCATAATTATTTCGTACATTGCAACAACAACACATATTTAATCCAAGCAACAGTCATTGTAGCATTTAGTTGAATATGTCAGTGTGCACTTTTCATGGATTTATGGTTCCCTGCACATGGATGGAGGGGACTCATTGGAGCCAATAGAGTTTTTCAGTGAACATTAGTTAGCAAACAAAGGAAAGTGTGAAACTTTCAAATAAAGGAAACACTACATAATTGAAAATTTTCCACAATTTAAAGATGCCATGACTAAATAACAAAATGCAAAATGACATATTTTATACAGCAAGGTAGACAGTCCCTTTGATATGGTGGAGAGGAGGGAGAAGGTACAATAAATGCTCGCATTCAACATTTATGCCGATATTTTAATGGAAATATGCATTTGACTACCCAACAATGACATGCCAAAACACAGACCTATCAGATTATAAACCACCAAAATTTTGGTAGAAAATGCCTTTAACCAGGACAAATTGACAGGATATCACACCCTTGCATATGGAATTTATTTTCTCCTCTCTGAATTATTTTTCCAATTTCTAAAATCAGCTATAGCTCCAATGCCTAACTTGGCTCTTAGGCATGACAGTCCAGACTCCATCCAAATGCGAACTCGGATGCAAAAAAAAAACATGGATTTTGCATTTGAGAAAAATGACAATGAAATGAAATGTTATGGTATCTCAAATCAAACACCAACAATCAATTGTAGAAGTTACCAAGATATTTTCCCTTGCTGCCATCAACATGTTAACATGAACAACATAGATGATTTGAAAGAAAATCTAGCATAAACTACTTATGATCTTTAATCTGCTAAAATACTTGATTGTGTTGTCTATGAATTATTCTCTGAAACAAAAGAACCAAAAACACTCCATTCTCTTTTCCACCAGACAACTGTTATTAAATTATTAATCTCTTTAGACATGATGTATAGAGAGCCCAAAAGGAGTGCATCTTAGAAGCATTGTCTAGATTAGAATATCACATTTTCAAGCAATAACTGGTTATAAGTGAACCTATTCATATTACCAAGCTTTAGATCCATGATTATAATCCCATTAGCATGTAAACAGTCCATTGCTTGTGCAATATCAATGTCAAGTGAAAAACTTATTTCAACATGGAGATCAATTTGATTGAGGCATAAAATCATGATGTACTTCTAAAGTGACATGCCTGGAAGTAGTTTGGTAACTATCACCATGATTAGATCTTTGCATGTTCCAATGAACTGCAGTCACATAATGTTCAATTATAACTTATTTCTTAAACCACACCTGAATTGGAAAGAACCTAAGTAGTTATCTCATAGCATCTTTATGGTAAGTTGTTCTCTCGTAGTATAGACATCAGTCCCTCGTATCAATTAAATAATTGGATAACTAAAGCTTCAATTGACAATTAATTACTATGGATAATTAAAGTTTCCACCTATTTTTTCCAACCCAATGTAACCAAACCTTATGTAAAATGTGATGTAACTAACCCTTACGTACTGCATAAATTTGTTTTTTTTATTTGCCATTTTTATTATTATATGTTGCTAGTTAATAACTACAGAGGCCTACGTCGTGAATCCATTAACACGACGGTAACTTAGTATAAATTTTGTTAATTACAAATTAATAAGACTACTTTTTTTTTTATATTATTAATACCATCTATCCATTAGCAAATCTAGTTGTTAATAATTAAATATGTATCCTACATTTCAAAGGTAATGTTCACTATCTAGATGGAAAAAAGAACCATTCCCATTAATGCTACTTGAATCGAAAACAAGTGATTGGTGATTTATACCGTTTACTCATATAATAGATCTCTAAATTACATTAGTAAATTGAAATCTTGATTCCTATACAAGATTTGAAGAATATCATGTACTTATTTTCATCCATATATTTAAAAATTACCATTACAGTCGTATGTACGAATCACGTAGTTCGTAAAGGGATACCTCATGTAAGATCTCTTAAAATGGAAAATTTCTTCAATAGGTTGCTTACATATATACATTTCTTGATATCCATAATTTGTGGATGCAAATATTTATCTATAATTATAATAGTAAATTCATGCTTACTTATACATATATATATAAGTTCACCAATACTCATTCCAACAAATTCCAGAAACCGATACTGCCATTAATTGCATGATTATATAACAACAAATCAACACATCATAAGTAAAGATTGACATAAGTGACTGTTTTAGCATCAATTTATACAGAAAGGTAATAAAAGTAACATAGTTCACCATGAATCTAATTGATTATCATATATATCTATATATATATATATATATATAATGATGAATCAAAAGCTCAAGTGTATACCATTTATATATGTTATAAAGGACATGTGAATTGAGGAACTTATGATAGCAAAGTGTTTCTGAACCATGCAAGACTTTCGAACATACTTTTGATTGTGATCGGTATATATAGGCTATAATAACGAATCAATGATTGTACCCAATAGCATTCTTAGTAAAATCGGGCATGGATAAGACTAGAGTGGTGCACATGACATGCTTTAAAACTGCAAAGGATTTTTAGTTGCTTCATTCTATGCAAAGGCACAAAAATCAGGACACATGCACCTATTCCCTTCTTGCTTTATAACCATGATCATTGGGGATGAATATGGGCTAGTGTTGGGATGAATGAGTCCTGCCTCTAGTAACTCCTAAGTGATCCTTCTAATTTCATTCTTTTCTACAAATGAGTGCCTATACGGGTATACGGGTGTACATTTGGTGATTGAATACTTATAATCAAGGGTATATCATGATCATGCTTGCATCTATATGGGGGTGAACCCTTTGGTGTCTCAAATACCTATTGATGTTTGTCCAAAACCTTTTGTAAGTCAGGATGGATTTCTGGTGTGGTGTTGTTCAGAGCATGTATGGCATGGAAGTGAGAAACAATTCCAAAGTAGCCTTTCTTCAATATTTTTTTCCATCTAATGAGAACTTATGATTTCATAGGATTTTTCCTGGAGCCCTTTGAGGATGTGAGTATGAGAGTCCTGACTAAATATCAAGTATAATTCCTTGAATTCCATGGTAATTGGCCCCAATGTGCATAGCCATCATGGACCTAAAACTATATCACAACCATCCATATCAATGGCCAACATATGAGTTTGAGATGGTAATCACCAAATTGGAGCCTCACATTTTCACAACACCCCTTACTTTTCATCATCCCGCCATTGGCTATTATAATTTGAAAGTTGGGCATAGGGTGGACATAATAGTGGAGTTCTTCAACATCTGATTGGTGAATAAAATTGAAGGTGTCAGCGCTGTCAACCAATACTACCACTTTGTGGTGGTTGATGTAACCCAAAAGTTTCAAGGTTTGTGGGGCTAAAATACTGGACAGATTATGAAGAGAGATGAATGGTTCTTATTAATGAACTTTGGTTTACACTTCTTCTTGCATGGGAGAAGTTTGGTCAACATTCTCCAACTTACGGGTACCTTCCATAGTGATGTCTTCGTACTGGGTAGGAGTAGTCACATCAATTTGAAATAGCTTATGTTCTTTGCATTTATGACTTAGAGCATACTTTTCATCACAATTCCAGTAGAGTCCCCATCTTTGTCGGCCTTCCATTTCTGATGGAGGAAAGCTGTGTACTTTCAAAGGAGGAGAACAAATTGTCCTTGAGGAATTAACCTATGTAGGGCTTGAGCATAATCAAAGAGGATTTGTTGGATTGTGCATTGATTATTGTCTTTGATTCTAGTGCCCTATGCGATACATCCAACCATATATTAGGATGTTGCATTCTGACTTGTTCTTTAATTGCCTCCTATTGGCCACTTATGAAACATTTTTATAGAAAAAATTTATTAAGTTCTTTGTATGGATGGATAATTGCTCAAAGGCTGAAATAAAGATTGTGATAGATATTTTGGCGTAACTTGGTAAGCCACCCCAAATAGTGAGTATCTCAATTGTAACAGCTATTGAGACCTTTAATAAGTATACTCCAAGTGATAAATTTCCCATAGGAATTTGTATGCCACTCCCACCATTGCTTTAACAAGTAGACCCCCACTTTAAGTTTGATCATGGCATTAGTAATTCCATGAAGAGAGAAGTAATGTTTCATTTGGGTCACCCATCCTTATGGGTTAGAACCATCAAATTTGTTCAAGTCCACTTGAGGAAAATGGTTGTAGGTTTTATTATCCATGGAGGTGTTAGGTTAAACTTGACTTGGTAAAAGAGTCAAAGATGGGTTTTCCATTGGTGGTTTACGGGCCCATGGTTTTGGGTGTCCCATGGTGTTGCATGTGATGAAGGCTACTTAAGGACTTGAGGAACTCCATTGTAAAGTGCCTAAATTGGTTAGTGTGTCCTATGTTTGGATAGATTTTGGCCTTCCTTGCACTATCACTTTTGATACAAATGTTTGTTTTCTTAGTCAGTTTTGGAAGGTGCTTTGGCAAAAGTTGGAGTGCACATTGTAATTCTCTACTACTTTCCACCCCAAAACCATGGCCAAACCGAGGTGGTCAATCACACCTTGGTCTAACTACTCTAAGAAACCTATTCCAAGAACGAGTATAGGGATAATGCATTACACATAGTGCAATATTGTTATAATAGAGTAGTGCACTCTGTAATATGCTATTGTCCTTTTGAAGTGTGTTATGGGTACCATACAATCATCCCTTTTGAGTTCCAAACCACTTTATCAACTTCTACTTTGCAGCAATAGCTCAATGCCCAAAAATAGGCCATTGCATTTTTGAAAGATTTATCCCATATTCATCTCATATATGCATAACCCTTTGGACAAAGCGAACACACAACAAGATGCCATGTGATTGTCCTCATATCCCTATATATTTCCAAGTCCATGATAAAGAATGGTTATATCTTCATAAACAATGCTTTTAAGGGGCTTCACATCATAACTTACATCTACTCCATTATGGTCCATATGAGATTTTGCAGCAAGTCAATGAAAATGCCTTGAAACTGGAGATTTGATTGTAGTTGAGTATTCATATGGTAGTTAATGTCTCCCAATGCAAGCTATATGAGCCTTCCCAATTAGACAAAGGCATTCTCATCTCTCATACGATGGACAATGTTCTAGAATTCCAACCCTTGTTGGACAATATAATTGTTGGAGGTACACCATTAATCCATTCATCATGTCATCATCACTACATAGCTTGTGGGAAATAAGGGTTAATCACCTACCCAAGCTAAATGGTTTTCGCAAAATGAATTTTCTACTTATTTCAAAATTGAAGACACTTGCATTTTCAAAAAAAAAGAAAATGATCCATATTAAATATACACCCATCCCAGAATAATAATATTACAACATAATAATTCATTTAAAAGATTATTAATTTTATTATATTATTAAAATATAAAAAATAGCATCATCAAAATTACCCAAGTTCTATACTATTAATATATATTAAATTAATATAAACTATTAATATATATTAAATTACTTTTTAAATTAATAAAAACATTTTGTCTACATATTAGATTTAAAGATTTTATAAAAATATCCAACTCTACGAATAGCAAAATCTTCTTACCCTTCTCGCTTGTCGTAATTAACCTCACTACAAGACGAGCGCTGATGCAATTCTCGTCATGATTTTAGAATCATGAAAAATGATTTAGCATACTAAAATACCAATACGTAACGATATGATTCCAAAAAATATTCCACTTACCAACTAGATATGATTCCAATAAAAATTCTTACTCACCAATGAAGGCGGCCATACCATGTTTGAACCAAAATAAAACCATGGTCAAGTTAAACAATTACACAATAAGCAAATCCATTCCCTTTAATTTTTTTGATGTGACCCATTTAACGCTTTAAATACAGGTAAATAAAATACTGGTATTTCAAAACTATGCTATTGTTTTGGAGGAAGGAGCTAAACATGAGGCCGGATTCTTGGATTTTTTTTAAGGATTCTTGGGATTTTTTTTAAATTTTAAATTCTATTTTTTTATAAATCATGTTTTTAAATGTATATATAAATTCAGCTCTTTTAACTATTTCATAAATCATGTTTCTAAATGTATATATAAATTATTACAATCACTTAACTTGTGGTTGGTGAATACCAGATAGGTCATAAGTTAAGTGTTAATAATAAGTTATATGTTATTAGTTCTCTATACGTAGTTGTAATCACCATAACCGCTACATGTTATCACTAGAACTATCTGTTATCCATGCATCAACTACTAGTTATTTAGTGTTTTATTATATTCTTTTTTTTATAATTGTTTATTTCAAATTTAGAGTTCAGCATCTATAAAATCAATTAGAACAATATACTTATCTCATCCTTTTATATCTAGGAAAAACATAAATTTTAGTCCACCCCAAATTTTAAAATATAAACATGACCTATAACTGTAATTTAGAACCCTCAATTATTCCACAACATTGGAAATCCCAATTTTTTTTTACCATATTCATACATAAAAATGTGGTGGAAAACCGACGGAATGGAATACGTTTAGGCTACACAAACGGAGGTGACCTTGTTCCGTTAAGGCAGTTTTACTGTAACTGATGTGTTAGGATAAATTCAATATAATATGTATATATAAAGTCATGTTGTCTTGCCGGAAGTCGAGTTTCCATTCTTGTTCAGGAGGTGTAGTAATTCAGACTGTATCCTAGAAAAAGCTGGTGGTGGTGGCTGTAGTCACTGTTATTAGTTTTGGTCAATATTTTTGGCCAATATTTAGGCTGGTCCTGATTGGTGGGTTTGATATCTAGGTGATTGATTAGACAAAGCTAGCTAGGCTGTTTGGAAAGGTTTCTGGGTTAAAAAAAAAGTCATGTATATCATTAAATAATACATATTATTTATAAAAATATATTTTTATTTAATTTGAAAATAACTTAACAGTCAGAAAAATTTATCGATGTCGGAAGTTATTGTTGTTCACCAATAATGAAGAATTTGAATGCCACTCACCAACGTTAAACAAATTCTATTTGAGTCGAACGTCAATGCACGAGATAAAGTTGAACGTCAATGCACGTGATTGGAAAAACTTTATATGAAAGTTTTCCAGACGCGTGTTTGAAACTGGATTCCAAATGTTTTGTTGGGTCGGATTTTGCGTCCGAAGTTGCTGTCAAATTTCTACTATATATATATCAAAATCCATGAGAAGGCCATCGCAGTTGTAGTAGCCCGCGAGCGCATAATGGGCTTTGAGGGAAATTTAGCTTCAGATATTATAAAGATGACAGGAGGTGGCCTTAATCCTTACTACTCACTATCCTTGCTAGCTCTGTTTTTTACATGGCTTTTATGGCTTACAATCCGCCCAAGATCTGCAAAGCGGCTACCCCCTGGGCCACCCAAGTTGCCGATAATTGGAAATCTTCACATGTTGGGTAAACTTCCTCACAGAAGTTTGAGGGACATTGCCCACAAATACGGTCCCCTCATGTTCCTGCGCTTCGGCTCCGTTCCGACTGTGGTGGCTTCTTCGCCGGAGATGGCCGAACAGTTCTTGAAAACCCACGACCTCAACTTTGCTGGCCGGCCTTCGACGACTGTAGGGAAAAACATGATTTATAATTCCACGGATATCGGTTTTTCGCCCTACGGGCCTTACTGGAGAACGATGCGTAAGGTCTGCGTGCTGGAGCTCCTCAGTCCCAAGCGCCTCGAGTTGCTCCGATTTGTGAGGCAGGAAGAGATCTCTGCCCTCCTACACAGTGTCACCAACTGTTGCTTGTCGGGTGAGGTGGTGAACGTGAGCAAGCTGGTGTCGGCCATGACTGCCGATATCATCTGTAGGATGGCCTTCGGCAAGAAATACTCCGAGGATGAGCTCGACAGCAGAGGCTTCAAGGACATGATCAAGGAGGTCTTTTTTCTCAGCGGCGCGATTAATATCGGGGACTTCATTCCCTGGTTGGAGTGGATGGATCTGCAAGGCCTCCGCCGCCGACAGAAGAGCTGCCATAAGACCTTCGATGCTTTCTTCGAGAGGGTGATAGAAGAGCACGAAGAAAAGAAGAACAGCAGCGCTGATAACAAGGATTTCGTGGATGTGATGCTGGGTCTCATGGAGGACAATGATATGGAAATCAAGATCACTCGAGACAACATCAAGGCTGTCATCTTTGTAAGCCCATCTCTTTGATTTTGATATACATCTGTCTGTGCATAACGATTTCTGGATTAAGATATGCCATTGTGAAGAAATTGTTTGGTTTTATATTAAATTGCATGATTTGATTTTGTAGTTTTTGGTGAAAAATGTGAATCCAGGATATGCTGGGAGCTGGAACAGACACCTCCTCTGCGACCTTAGAGTGGGCGATGTCTGAAATGCTGTTAAATCCTTCAATCATGAGGAAAGTGCAGGAGGAGCTTGAGAGCGTGGTGGGACTCGATCGCAGGGTGGAGGAATCGGATCTTCCCCGTCTCGAATACTTAAAAGTAGTGGTGAAGGAGACGCTGAGGCTTCACCCGCCAGGGCCCTTGTTAATCCCACACGAGTCATTCCAAGATTGTACCGTTGGCGGCTATTATATACCACGAAAATCCCGGCTAATCGTGAATGTGTGGGCCCTCACCAGGGACCCGAAGTCATGGGAAGATGCTGACGTGTTCAAGCCCGAGAGATTTATTGGCAGCCCCATTGACATTAAGGGGCAGCATTATGAGATGATTCCTTTTGGGTCAGGCAGGAGAGGCTGTCCCGGGCAAACCCTGGCGCTGACCGTAGTGGAATATGCGTTGGCTAGTCTTTTGCATAGCTTTGATTGGAAGCTGCCCGATGGAATGAAGGCAAAGGATTTGGATATGACCGAGGAATTCGGGCTGTCCACACCACGGTCTGTTCATCTTGTGGCCGTCTCAACTCCAAGGTTAAAAGTATAGAGAGGTTGTGATGAAGGGTAGGTGACTCTTGGGATAGAGGTTCTTTTCTGGAATAAAAGATTTTGAGACCTTTGGATCTCTACTACACAAGTTTTTGGTATATATTGATTTGCAATATACCATAGTTAAAAATTGTACGGTACTCACAGTTCTATAGTTTCAAATTCTCACTATTGCAAAGTCTATGTAGAATTATTTCTAAAAATATGATTTCTGTATAATTGCCTGCTTTATTGTGCGTCGTCATGTACTTTAAATTGTTTTATTTTAGGTCGAAAAAGTATGTAAAAAAAAATTGCAATTGCCTGCTTTATTGTGCGTCGTCATGTACTTTAAATTGTTTTATTTTAGGTCGAAAAAGTATGTAAAAAAAAATTGCAATTCAAGTTACATCCTTTTTTTCTGGATTATGATATCTCTTTCATTGTAATGCCATTTCATTCAACGACTTAATATATACTAACACGAGATATTATTATTTTTATACTCGTTTTCGTTTCGGTTGATATATTGTAATTGATTGTCAGTGACAGTAAATTTACTATCAAATTATAATTTTATTTTTAGGGGGAATATAATAAATAGAAAATAAATTATTTTTAAATGTATTAAAAATTTATTTATGTACGTTATCCATGATTATACTGGAATCGTTTTTCATGCCAGATTTATAAAAAGAAGTATGAATTATAATGTAAACATTATAAATTGAAAATAATAAATGATCCATAGCTAATTGATTTATTAATAATAGTTTTGTAAGTGGAGACTCATGTCCATTTTTACTCACAATTATTAAAAATAAAAAATAAACATTAAGCATTTTTTATAAAAAAAAACAGTTTTTTATAACTTTATTATTTTAAAAGGGAATATTTTTGTATTTCTTGAGTGTTGTATAGAGTCCCAAAGTCTACTCCTTGCCATAAAATAAAATAAAAATGGCAGGAAACTTGTATAATAATAAGAGAGACAATTGTGTACTTATTATAATAACACAGTGTACAAAAATGATAATATTCATTATCATTAATGAAACCTCTAGTACAAAAGACCACATGCTAAGCCAGATTTTTTTTGAATTTTTAAAATTTAAATTAATATTTTGTTTAAACAATTTCACATTACTCACTTCATAGCTTTTAGCTAATCATAAAATAGAAATAATAAATTTTAAAAATTCTACAAAATAATTTATATTTTCAAAACATTAAGTTTAATATATAAATATTACAAAACTTTGAAAAAAATATAGTTTTTTTTTACTAATTTAAAAGTTAAATTTATTTTCACCATCACTTTTGACCAAAAAGTATTACTCATCTTCATAGATTCATACGTATTTCAATTAATATCAAAACTTATTGATTTCATAAACATGGTTGAATAAAGAAAAAAATTGATATCAAAACTTAGCAAATGAAGCATGGGAAGATTACCTCAAGTAATCAAAACTCATCATGTACATGTACTTCCCATGCACATGACGGATGGAAAATAGTTCCCTTTACATGTACTTTTTATGGGTTTGCATCAACTTTCAAATTTGAACCCTTCCCAGCCCTTCCAAAGGGTTCTAGTCCTTCCTAGAAATGTAAAGTTAAAATTGTTCTTAAAAAAAAATTTAAAATCTAAATTTTACCCTTCCAATTAATAAGGACATAATTTATATCAACATTTCAAAAGAATGACAACATTTGAAATTACCCATCCATATAAATTTCAATTTCTATGTTGAAATTCATGTGCTATAAAATTCGACTCATCATTCAAAATATTGGAAATATCATAAATTATAATCACTCACTCACTTACGCCACACACTCAGTGCTCATCTATGCAAGATGACAGTGATGAAATCAAGCCATTAACAAACTTCTTTAGGTGTTATGGTTCAATTTAAAAGGAAGATTGTCGACACTCAAACATGTAGCGAGTTGCAAGGCTCCAGTTGACTTAGGCTTGATTCCATTTCCCCTCCATCCCATACATGTATGTTGTCGTGACGAGTAATGAACAACAAAACTTGATGCCCCAGCCCCTCCGATGCTAGCATTGCTAACTTACTTGGTACAGAGGATTATTTTAATGTTTTATGAGCTATGTATTATTTTTTCTTAGGCACCTAATGCCCATCACTATTACATCTCTCAGGCTTGAATTGATTCCCTCTCTCCTTTTTGAATTAAGTTTTTTATTGGTTTTATATGTATTTTTTGGTTGTAGGTTTATTATAGCCTCGTTTTGCTTAATGGCTTCCTTTTGTACGTAGTTAACAGTAAGTAATTTTCTCATGGTTCTAGTTTTATTTTATGACTGTATCTAGTTACAACGTCCCACGCTATGCATAAGATCATGCGAATGCCCCGATATAGTTATTACATAGTCTATCCAACCCGGAAAAATACAACATAATAGTTGTTATTCTAATGAACTGTAAAATTAATGTTATATATATGTCAACTTAATGTGTTCAAATTAAGATTTATTAAAATATACCATTGTTTAATATTATAAAAATTTGGATAAGCAATATTCGTTTTTTGCATTTTGGGAGAAAGGGTTTAGTTAATTTATACTTGTCAATTGAAGTACAATTATTTATATTGCCCTTTATCTTTGAAAAGCTCCAAAAACAAATACCTTTCTAATTAAAATTAAAACCCACCCTTTAAAGAAGAAATACCCTTCCAATTAAAATGAAGACCCACCCTTCAAATTTGATTAATGGTTTCCATATATCAAAACAATAAGATATTGAAGTGCCAACGACACATGGACACTTTTTTTAATAAATTTCCCACCCAATTCTGAAAATATATTGAAGTGCCAAGGACACTTGGACACCTTTTTTTTAATAAGTTTCCCACCCAATTCTAGGAGTGAAAGTGATGGGGGAGTGTGACCAAGGAATTTCAATACATAATGTGTGGAATACTAGATCGAATCTTGCTCATCTCAGCCCCCCATTGAACATTTAATAATAAAGGCTCTTACCTGAGTTACAAATCCTCTAGTTGACCGAGTAGTAACATACCTCAATGTTTCTATCACAATGAGTTGCCATGGCTTATTTTTCATCTTTTTTTCCAAAAGAGATTCATGAATTTCTATTTATTTATCAAGGTTACTACTCCGCGAGATAAGTATAAATAGGTAATATAAAATATTTGGGTTATTATATTGTTTTTAAACATTTAGATAAAATGTTTATATATTAATGTATGTGTAGTAGAACAATTGGTAATGAGTAATTAAGATATAAGTTGTAAATAAAAGATTACAAATTCAAATCACTAAATCACTCGACTTAAAAATAAATGTCTTTAATTTTTTTTTCTTAAACGAAGGAATTCAAACTCTCTATACATATAGAGTCCAAAAGTATAAAGAAAGTCCAAAATTTATGGGTAAAGCGTATGCATCAAGTATACCAAAGTTCTATAGTTACAAATTCTCAACACTCTTCTCTGAATTCCATAATATCTATATTGTATTCTGTTAAAAAAGGCTCTGTATAATTGCTTGCTTTATTGTGCGTTGTCATCTATTTTAAATTGTTTTATTTTAGATAGTAAAGGTACGTCATTAACAAAAATATTGTATTTCAAGCTGCATCCAATTTTCTTGATTAGGAAATATCTTTCAATGTAACGTCACTTTTATATGAGTTGATAAAATTAAATTTTGTTTTTAATGTGGAATATAATAAATTGAAAATAAATAATTTTAAATATATTAAAAATGTATTTATTTACACTATAATTAAATAAAACATGACATCACTACAATTTAATCATTTCATGCTATTGTTATGTACTGCCGATTTATAAAAACAATATTAATTGTAATGTAGATCTTTATAAATTAAAAAATATTAATTGACTTATAGCTAATTGATTTATTAAATGTTTTGCAACTTAGAGGCACCCAAGATGCATGATATATATAGTTACCGTGGCAATGATTGGTTTATTGAAAACAAAACAATGCCTTCAGTACGTTTTTATGATGTTAAATATTTATTAATTATTACTTCCGCGGAAAATGTCAACATCTGTTATTCTGAAAGAATCAAGGTATGGTCAGATTTACAATCATTACATAGAAAGTCGGCTCCCAACGAGCAAGTGTCATAAAGCAAGATTTGAACCCAAGTGGGGAGGATAACAACATTCCTCCCAACCACCCGATCTACACTCAATTGACATTTTTTAATTATTACTTATTAACAATGTTCATGGGCGGCTATTTTGTTGTTGTGCTTCATTTAATTCCTCGTGATTGCAATTTAAATACTTCACCTCTCGTAAAGAATGAAAATACATCAAATTCCACTATTTGTAGTGCATTTTAGATTTGAATTTTCCAATTTATGCGATGGTAAGCTACATGTATTTTTATATGCATTAAAGTAATAGATGTAGTTAGACACCTGTCACATACATTTGTTGTAATGGAAGGAATCATCATGCGTGGAGGACACCCGTTCCTCCCTCGTAGTCAAACGATTTGATGGATACATAGATGTCTAGGCGCTCACAAAAGGGGAGTCTACTCGGAACCTAGGGTTTAATGATTTCGTTGGTCATTGAAATTATGCAAAGGACATGCACTGACCTATATCATCACGGCGAGAAGTAGATTCATTCAGGTCTTGGGCCTATCCTCATCTCTCGCATCCACAAACTCTTCAATTTAGAAGTCAAATAGGATTTCCTTAAACCATGGACAGAAAGCCTCATTATTTCTATTTTTAAAAGTGGAGATAAAAGCAATCCATCTAATTACAGGACCATTATGATTAGCCCTCTTTTACCAAATTATATGGATTTATTCTCGAAAAGAAGATCAACATATGGCTAGAAAGGCATGAGAAAACAGCTAAAGGCCAGGTAGGATTTTGACACTATCATTTAACTGTGGACCATCTTGTTACTCCTAGTACCATTGCCAAGGGGTGCCATAGTAATAAAAATAATCTTCTATGTTTCTTTGTTGAATTTAAAAAATCATTTGACACAGTGCCTAGAAATAACCTTTGGAATAGATTAGAAGAACTAAAAGTTCCTTTCAAGTTGAGATCTACTACGATAAGGTTGTAAGAGAAGGTTATTTAAAAGTTTAGGAACTCAAGGACTGGTTAGAAGAAATTAATTCTAATATAGGAGTCAAGTAAGGTTGTCCCCTATCCCCTAGCTTTTTTGGTATTTACATTGATAGGATAGAGGGTTGTTTGGAAGAGGTAGGTTGCGTTGGCACAACTTTGGTTTCTATAGTCATCATCCTTCTTCTCTATGCCGATGAAATTGTTCTTATGATGAAGAGTCCTATGATCTCGACAACCAAATAAAGTTTCTTAAGGATATTTTCTCTAGTATGGCGTTAACACTAACAAAACAAAGGTTATGATTATCAAATCACAAAAGATCACTTATGATAATTTCATGTATGGCAACAACAACTTGGAGGAAGTGACTTCATATAAATATCTTGGAATTGTTCTTCATCATAAGCTTAACTGGAATTATAACATTGAGAGAAGGATCAATGGAGGATGGAAACCTTATTATGGACTTGGAAATTAGTTGTAATAGGAAGAAAATACTCTTTGAGACTCTCGTCACTCTTTTTATTTTATATGGTTGTGAATTTTGGGATTGAAACATCTCTATCGAATCTTGGAGAAGGATAGAGAATCCAAAAGCGTTTTATAACATATAATCTCAAAATTAAAGGCTATACACCCTATCCTATCCTCCTCATAAGAGCGAGTCTCTCCTTGATTGAAAGCATGGCTATGACTAGGTACCTAATATACAAGAACAAGATAAATAGCATGGAAGACAAGAGGCTCCCTAAGATTGCTTCATACTCTAGTCAAAACCACTTTTGATTTGAATGAGGTTGCATAAAGATGCCAAGTCTTAGCTAAACCATTGGGGAGTAGAGGAAGATGTCACTCTATAGAATAGATATAATATTAAAGTATTATTCATCTAAATTTAATAAAAAATTGTGGTGTGATAAAAAGTTAGAGTATAAGAGAAAATTAAGATATTATAAGGAGGTGATCAACCCTAGTATAGAAGATCAAAAGTATCTATCTATTGTAACTAGCCTTAAGAAGAAATCGACATTGCTAAAACAAGAACAAAATCTAATGAGCTACATAGTGAGATGGGGCGTTGGACAATTCGTAAAACACCGTGGCATGAAAGAATCTATCATCTTTGTGACACAAAGACGATTGAAGAAAAAAATCACTCTCATAGAATTTCCTTCATAAACTCACATTAGAGCACAATTTTAACATATTTGCTACAATATTGACCTCCCTAACCTTTTAACTCATCATAACTTTGGTGATATTTTTTTGTTCTAGGGGAATCAACCACTAGGATGGGTCTAGTACTCTTGTGACATGAGGTCCAGGGATCCAATCCCATCTGCTACCACTATACCCCTAGGTGCACCCACACAACCAACAAGCATGGGGCATTGGTAAGTCGGGGTGATTTGAACTCGTGACCGCTATTTACAACATTTCCTTCATATCAAGTGAATTGTTGGTTGAGATACACCCTTGTGGGCATAATTATGGTGATTTATGAATGCTTCTCTCAAATATTTTTGAGCAAAGAAATAAAATTCTAAAGAAAACCAAGTGACTGCTTTTCTTTTTAAGGTTTGATAGACCAAATTTTGTCTTAGAGATCATCATCATCGTCATTTTCATCATCATCGTCATCGTCATCATTATCATCATCGTCGTCATTTTCATCATCATCGTCGTCATTTTCATCATCATCGTCATCATCATCATTTTCGTCCTCATCATCCTCATCGTCATCATCAATGTCATCATCGTCATCATCCTCATCATCATCGTCGTCGTCATCATCATCATCATCATCATCATCATCATTGTCATTGTCCTCGTCATCATTGTTGTTCTCCTCCTCCTCCTCCTCCTCATCATCCTCATCATCATAATCATCATCATCATCATCATCATCATTGTTGGGCGTGGCCCAAGTGGGCATGTTTTTGCTAAAGTACAGTTTTGTCAACTGCGCAGTGCGAGCTACGAGGTTAGATGGCACAGTTTTGGGGTGTGCGCAGCTCGGGTTGGAAGGGCAGTTTTGCACATTTTAGCTGGTGTGCAGTGCCAGCGCGACAACTATTTTGGTAAAGAGTATAGAGGAAGGTTGAGCCGAGAGAGCGACCTATTTTGGGCAAGAAGCAGAGTAAAGTAGAGGAAAGTGACCTGTCTAAGAGGGTGGCGATAAGCAGTTAAGAAGCTAGGTCACTAAGTTGACGACGACAAGAAAGTTAAAGGAGCGGAAAGGGACAGGCCACGATGCAGTTGTAACCGTTTGTTGATGACTGCGGCTGTTAGAAGGGCATTAGAGCCACGAGTGGCCCAGTAAGGCGGCTGAAGCGAGTGGAGTAAACTGTCGACGGCGACAGGCAGGGTGACGGGTAACCGCATCAGTTTTGGGAACCTTAGGGTTTTTGGGGGCCTATGCATTGTAAAGACATGACTTGCGGGCATGATCTATAAGAAGGCACAATTTTGTAAGGGAAAGGGTTAATCTCTCATTGTTGTTGAATCTTGTAATGGTTACTGTTGAACAATTTTCATTGTTGAATCTTCTGAGTATTGGAAGCCATTGTAAAGGATCTGCAAGCTGTGTGCGCAGAGACCTACTGAGAGAGAAGAGAGTCTGCAGCTATGTGCGCAAACTGGTACTGTTGCACCCTTCCCAAAGACTAATACAACAACAATTCTTGTGTATGTAGCTCCCATCCCGGGGGTGCCATGTTAAACTCTATGTTGTGTGATTGCTTACATTTTTGCATCTGTTATTTGCTTACAATGAATGCTGAAGATCTTGCTATTAGTCCATGTGTTTACTTTTATATGTATTCACCATAAGGAATGATATGGGAATAGTATGTTAAGTTTCACATGTATGGATGAATGCTAGATGCCTAAGTATTCCTAAATCTGTGAATGTATGAATCGGTTGAATAATCACTTAAGTAGATAAGATCCTCACCATGCGCAACACCGAAAGTGCACAGTATTTTGTGTTCCTTTATATTGCATAAGCCATAAAATAACCTAAGACTATTGATAATTGAGTAAAACACCAAGTATAGCTTGTCGAGGCTGGTTAAGTCTAGAGAGGAAGCGCAGTTGTGAGTTGCGCTATCCTGTTATTGAACTGTTGTCGAACTACGCAATCCTTGGATGCGCGAGTTGCACAAGCCGTTTGGCTTGGAGAAGTATTATCTGCGAGGGGATTAAGCTCCGCGTAGTCTTCAATCCGCAGCGCGAGCTCCGCAGTGCGCTGTTCATCAGATCTGTTAAGAATTCATCACGTGGTTGTGGAAACCATATTCCACAGGCCCCCCATAACTTCGCCTCGGGTGAGACCTCAATTTGCTTGCAGATTGTTGCCGAAAGGGCCGGTGAAAAGGGGTTTTGTTGGTTCCTTGAACCGTGAAGAACCTGAGTCTTTATAGAAAACCTCAAGACAATTATATAAGCCAAAAAATGGTTCGGTTGCCACTCTAAGAATCCGTGATGAGTTGCCGCACGTGAAAGAAGTAATGTGCTCGAGAGAAAAGGTTCCATTGATTGCAGAAATTTGGCATCCGGTCAAGAAAGAAATTTGGGCTTGGTGTGACAAGACAAAAAGAGACTTCGCCAAGAAGGAAAATAAAGATCCACATCTCTCTGATATAAATTGGTTGAACAAATATTTGTGGAAAGATATCCACGAGATTTTTTGAGTGGTTATCGTAGCTCGCAGAGCGCAAGAACTGTTTCCTGCTAGACATATCGACCAAGTGGACTCCAAAGCTCATTGCGAGGCTCAAAGCGACATATAGTCCATTTTCCAGAGCAGTCAATTTTTGGGTTGGCAGTATCCTAGAAGGCTTCGTGATAGAGTTCGTTGTGGACACCTTGAATTCCTACAGTGCAGCCGAAACAGAGTTTTTCAAAGGTTTCAGAGGTAAGTACCTGAACAATTTGAGTTTATACATTAAAATGATTTTAGCTGAAAAAAGTATTTTAAAAATGCAGTAAAGATTCCTAGCAATTTTGAGTCTATCATGGTAAATAGCATATATAGTGACTCTGACGAAGAAACCCATAATTCGAGAAGTGGGAAGAGATATAAGTATACTACTAAGAAGACCTCCGAAGAACATGGACTCCGCGTAGACATTGATTTACAAACCCAACCTGATAGCCAGACTGCACCTCCATCAGCCAGCTATCAACCTATTACTCCGCAGAATCCATCGGTTGCAAGTACCGTGCATCCTATTTCTCAGACTCCGTCAGTACAGAACCCTCCAGTTGTTAATATTCCTGATCCTCAGAGCATCAATCCTAGTAACAACCCGAGAGTGAGTACTCAAATCATCCTGATTCAAACCATTTTGAATCCGACTATCCCATTTCAGAACATTCCGCGTAATACAAACTTTACTTTCACCGCTCAGAACCCTCCGCAGAACACTACACCACCTAGGAGAAGGATGACTGATGATATTAAGCTGCCGATATTCAAAGGAACGGGTCTAGAAGACCCTGAGCAACATTGGTTTCTATGTGAAGTCGTATGGAGTGTCAAGCAAGTTCAGGATGATGCTGTGAAGCAAGCACAACTCATCACCACATTTAGAGATAGAGCCTTGAATTAGTTCATGAAGTATTCTATTGGACATCAGAGAATCTTAGTAGAAATTGAGGCTGTGCTATTGAGTGAGTTAAAGAAACCGAAGTCAGAATCCCAAATCTATAATAGAGTTCAAGGAAATTAAGCAAAAACCTAATGAGAATGTTTGGGAATTTGACCAGAAATTCAAGGAATTGTTAGATCAGGTAACCTTTGTCATAGCACCGCAACAACACAAAGAATGATTTATAGCCGCATTGTTGCCCCATATCAAACTGCCGTTGATGCAGCAGAAAGTGGCTTCCCAGGCAGAAGCCTTGGAAATAGTGATGAAATTAGAAGCTTCGCCGATTGGAGAGACTAGCACTAGGATGTCTCAGATTCAGACCCAATTAGCTACCCTAACATTACAACTTCAGGATATGAAGAAAGGAAAACAAGAAAGACAAGAAGTGTGGTGTACAAGATGTAAAGGAGAAGGGACCAAAGAGCATTGTCCTTTATTTCAAGAGTACCTTAACAGTGGAGCCCCAAATCCACTAAATCAGAATCAAGCACCATGGTGTGAAATCTGTAAAACACGAGGCCATAGGCCTTAAGACTGTTATCTTATAAAGAAGTATGTGCACACCCCTAATAATCTATATTGCAATTTCTGTAAATCAGTAGGACATGATGAATCCAATTATAGAGCATATGATCTCATGCAGGAAAGGAAGCGAGACATGGAGCATATGCGTGATAGTGGAGTATACAGAGTACAAGAACAAACCCCACCGAAGCAAGATAATGTGCAATATGACCAAGGTGCATATAGAGGCCATGGAGGATTCCGTGGAAGAGGAAGAAATACTGGTCTAGGACAAGGAAGGGGAAGAGGCCAGATGATATGTTACAACTGTGGCCAGACAGGTCACATATCCAGAGATTGTACCAATGAATGTACTACTTGTTATTACTACAAATATTTTGATCGCGTTATTGAGGTCTTCCCAGTGTTAGCGGCAGAAATGCAAAAACAAAAGTAAGGTGCACCTAACCCAAACATTCAGTTGATCGCAGCAGAAAGAAGGGCTGCAGATCCAAGTATCAACGTAGTGACACGAAGTGGCGCTGCAACAGGAAGAGATAGAGGAGCAGAAGCCTCAACTTCTGGAGAGTTTGATACTAAGCAAACTCCTCTTGAAACAATCTGGATTAGAAAAGCTACTAGGAAGACACATGCTTTCAACTTAGAGAAAAACAAACAAGTCTTTGAAGAAGCACATGACATTTTCAAAGAGTCATCACCCAGGTCACCAAGAATCTTGTTGCGCAGTGAAATACCGCATATTGAGGATATGCCGACTGCTTATGATAAAGAGCCCAGATGCTATTGTGAAATTTCAAAAACTGTTAAATCAGTATGAACCACGTAGCGAGATTGAAACTTCCCAGAGTGCAGTTCATCACATCAGGAAACACAAGAGAACAGGCCGAGAAATGAGGCTCAGTGCACAAATAGGAGACTACAAGATGGACGAGATCATCCTTGATCTGGGATCTGAAGTAAATGTCTTAACTAAACAGACATGGCAGCAGATGGGGAGACCAAAGTTGATATGGTCACACATACAGTTGAGAATGGCCAATCAGGAGAAATTCGTACCTTTTGGAAGGTTAGCCAATGTTGTTGTTGACATTGATGGAGTGCGAAGTCATGCAGACTTCAAGGTTATCAAGATTGTGGATGATAGTCATCCTTATCCTGCACTGTTGGGAATTGATTGGGCTATGGATAACCTCATCATCATAAACTTGAAAACAAAGAAGATGATCTTTGAAGGAAAGCATCTCAGGGTCATCGCACCACTGGACCCTGCAGACAGAGAAATATATAGTGATCCAATTCATGAAGAGTCCAGAGCACAGGATCTTGACCTCCTTTACAAGATGACTATGAATCAAGATGACTATGTTAATCCCACTGCATATGGAACACTCAGCTGGAGATGCGATAGCTCTTGCATCTCAGATTCTGACGCAGGACTGGAGAACTGGCAAGGCCGTATGCATGAAGTATCGACAAGGAGATGCGCGCAGCTTACAAAGTCACTGCATTGGATTGGAAAAGAGGTAAGTCCATTTCCTACCTATGATGGTTTGTCTAATTTTTATTCCTTTATCAAAGAATATACTGTAGCAATTGTAGAGGAACATTGCTTACCAGCATTAGACATGGCACTCCGCGAGACACCTTCTAGATGGTGGGCTGCGCATAAGGAAACATTGACCACATGGGATCAGTGCATAATCAAGATGCAGATCAGATTCACTGAGAAGGTTGCGCTGACCTTTGAAAAATATAATGGACAGACGGATCCAAGGGAGCATATTGAAATCTATTCACAAGCATGGGAGGAGAGACCATAGAAAGAATGGGTGCATCTGTTTGTGCACACGTTGGAGGAACAAATTACAATAAGTGGTATCTAGACATGGAGTTGCACAAAGAAACTATAGATTGGCCTACCCTAGCTTCGAACTTCCAAAAGAGATTCAATTTTGAAGACAAGAGTCCTAGCATAAATGATGCTTTGCAGATTATTAAGGAAAGAATATTTAGACCAGAATGTCCACATAGAAACATGACATTAGAGGAATTATTTGGAGATATAGAAGTACCTGAAAACCTACAGCCAGAGTACACGAAACAGATAGAGCATGCCCTTGAATGTTATAACTTAACTGAAGAGTCCAAAGATAAAGAAGAAAGTGATGAGGAGAACCCGCACAACATAAACATACCTAAGTCAAAGGGAGCGAGCGACGTAGAGGGACCTCTGCTGGAAATTCTAGACATGAGTGGACCTGTAAAAACAAGAAAAGTGAACATTGTAGGCACCAGCGAAGAGCCGAAGTTGGCAAGTATTGGAGACTACTGGGATGATCAGACGGTCGTAGAGATCGCAGAACTGCTACATGAATATCAGGATTTATTTTCGACGAAGTTTATAGAAATGAAAGGTATTCTGGGCGACTTAGGGGTTATGAGGATACCTCTTAAGCTAGGCACGAAGCCTGTTAAGAAAAGTCCCTATAGACTAAATCCACAATACAAAGAACGAGTCAAGGCAGAAATCGATAAGATGCTTGACGAGGGGATCATCGAGCCAGTTGAAGAGTCCGAGTGGATAAGCTCGATGGTTATCCAAGACAAGAAAACTAAAGGTAAGATCAGGATCTGCATGGATCTCAGAAAATTGAATGATGCTTCGATGCATGACCCATTTCCTACTCCCTTCACTGATGAGGTACTTGATAACATTGGAGGAAATGAGGCATACTCTTTCATTGATGGATTTTTGGGATACCATCAGATAGGAATTGATCCAACAGATAGACATAAGACCACTTTTGCCACCGAATGGCGGTCATTCCAGTATACAGTAATGCTTTTTGGTCTAAAGAACGCACCTGCCATTTTTTCAAGACTTGTGGTCGCAACATTTAAAGACTTCATGCATAAGTTTTTAGAAGCCTATTGTGATGATAGGAAAGTATTTGGGTTGCTGAAGGACCATTGCACAAACCTCAGATTGATGCTAGAAAAGTGCAGACAATATCAAATTTCATTGAACCTGAAGAAGTGTTCCTTTTGTGTACCCTATGGAATTATGTTGGGACACATAGTATGCAAACAAGGCTTTATGGTTGCATGGGGACTTCACTCAATGACTTCCTACCATAGCACATTCGTTCGTGGCATATGAAACAATACCCCTAATTTCAAAAATTATTGGAAAAAAATTCCCAAACTCATTTTTTGTAACCCCCTCCCAATATGCCTTCCCAATTTAAAAAAACCCCTAATACCCCTAAAATATTGTATGTATCCATTTTTTCATTTACTTTTTTTATACCCCTTTATATATCTACCTAGTATATTGGCATGATACTGTGGGCTTGACTAAACCTCCCAAGGCCTGTAATATGCACGAGTGATTGGGTATTCAAGCCCCCAAGGCCTATCAAGGGCCTATAACAGGCTGTGGAGGTGCCCTGGAGGCTTAGAGCCTCCCAAGGCACCCTGGGGGCTTGGACACCTTCATATTTTTATAGCCTTCTTGTTCTATAAGAATCCAATATGACTAAGGGCATGTATGCATGGCCTACTCAACTTAGAGAAGAAAATGCTTATATGAAATGCAGTATTAGACAGAAAGTTTAAAATTTATATTGAAGAAAAAAAACTTTCCAAAAGCGAAGAATTTAGGGTTCCTTACTTTTGATGACCTTCTGGTCTCTGTCGACGTTTTGACAGGTTGGGGTAAACCAATGCCACATTTGAGAATCTAATAGGATGAGATGGTTGCGATAATCTTGCAAAAACTAAGAAACCAAAGTGAAGATATGTCTATCTTATGAGAATATATTAGTGATAAATTGGAAAAAAAGTAAAGGAATATAAAACGTTTTGTGGTCATCGACTCATCATGTACCTGCACCACTCATGAAGACAAAGATGAGCGGTCCAATCAGAGCATTTAAATCCGCTACAACTAAGGCATATGGTGACAGAGGTGCAAGCTCAAGCTGCAAGCCTGTTGAGAGGGAAACACTAAACATAAAGACTTGAAAGAGCATTGTCCAAGACAATTGAAGCCCTGTTACTCCAGCCTCTTTGCTCTCCTCTGCATATTGGAAAAACTGGCGAGTTGTTTCCTCCAATGCCAATCCTTGAAAATCTGGAAGATATAATAAAGTGAATATCATGCTCAGCAAAATAGGGGTGGCAAACATTGCCAATGAAAATTCTGGCAAAGAGCTTTTTAGCATGTAAGTATAAAAATCATGTATCAGTGTCATAACTCCTTGATCTTCTTGCATGATTGTGAATTTTTTTATTCCTACCATCCCTTTAAATTATGGAAGATCCAATGTCTTATATGACTCAAATTCATCCTCACTTTCCCTGTCATCATCTGCAAGTAAATCATTGAACTTGCTGGATACTGTGTCTGTTACCTGACCTGCTGTGGTAGCAACCTGTAACAGGTTCTTCCTCAACCATGATCGATTACCAACAATAATTTCCAAGTTCAAACAACATCCTTCTCAGATATGGTAGAGCAAGTGTTGGAAATTTTTAGTTTTGCACGGGAGGAGGAAGCTGACTCTGCCTTTGTTCATGTTTGTTTCTAACAGTTCATCCCACATGGTGTTGGGGCCTATCATCATCTCTCTCGGACAATTGAGATCTTATAATTGGGTGGTGGACAAGCTCTTCCTCAACCATGATCAATTCCCAAAAATCATTTCCAAGTTCAAACAACATCCTTCTCAGATATGGCAGTGCAAGTGTTGGAAATTTGTCATTTTGCACGGGAGGAGGAAGTTGACTCTACTTTTGTTCATGTATCTTTCTAACAGTTCAGACCACATGGTGATGGGGCCTATCATCATCTCTCTCAGACAATTGAGATCTTATAATTGGGTGTGGGAGGTGCCAGGTGGCTCCTAGCTCATATTGTAAGGTATGCCCTGACAAAACTCTAAAAGCTGGAGCAAGTGGGCCATTTCTATTTTGATCTTTTGTACTTGCACATTGATCTACAAGGACAAACTTGCATGTATTAAGGAGTTTCCATACCAGGAAAAGCATCTAGAGGCTTCCTTATTATTAAATAACAACCTCACTTCTCTTTTACCACAGCCAAAACAAGATTTCAACACGAACAAGCAACCATGTTGAATGAAAGTCTAATGTTGAAGGCAACTTCTCTCCTAGAAGGGTTGCCTTTCAGGATATGGAATCAAGGAGCTATTGACCATAGAACACTTCGTCTAAGCTGGGGCTCATGCATGCTTGGCTAGATGACATAACCAAAAGAGGTGCATAAGGATTTCAAGCCACTCACAATGAGGAAAACTAGGTGAACTAGGTCTCTATAATCCTAATGGAGTTAATGTCTTATCTATAGGGAAACTAACCATGATTAAGGACCGAATAAAAATAACTTTCATGGGCTCCAACCCAGGCTTCCATTGGCTTCTCAACCTTGAAAGCCACATCTTTTATTAGATTTAAGCCTCCACAATTTGTTTAGGTCGCCAACTATGATAGCTTTGTCTTTTTTGTAAACATCATTTCAACACTTTAGAGATCATCGGACCATGAAATTACATTATTCACCTTTCTGTGCTCTAGATCTCTCTTATTAACATCCCTCCCCCATTGGGATTTCTTCTCTTTACTAGCTTCTGCATTTTGGCATCCATTAAATATTTTTATAATTCTAGTTAGCTCTATGGGTTAGGGACCTCGGACCATATGAATCAGGAGTGCATGTTGTCTTATACCACATTGTAGCAAAAATATCACATGTGTGTTTGGAGGGCATGGACATCTGTTTCTATAGAAAAGGAATATTGATTCCTTACTGTATTGTCAATCCCTTTAATCCAATTCAGTCCATGAAATAAGTACCACATCTTATCATTCAAGGAATACTTCTGACATTTTCTAAACAAAAACAAGAATATTGACACCTAATCATAAGCCTGCATTCATTTAAAAAATCCCACAGAATTATTGCAGATCACTGCATTGATGCTTCTGACACCAACTATTTTGCTACAAGAATTATCAACAAATTTACTTATTATAATCAGTTGATGTCATTTTGTCTTGAAGTACACAAACCGGCAGTATTGAAGATAGAACAAAGATTACCAATGTATACTTCAACTTGCACAAAACTGTACTAATGGATGGATCCTTTATGCACAAATTGCAATTTTTTCCCCGTCCAACAGTGAAAACTGCACCATTTAAGTCTACATGTGGATTCTGCCAATAAAAATCACAAACATTTCAGCAATTTAAGCATGTTGGCATATTTAGTATCAAGCAATTCAATTCCTAAAGAGGTCAAAAGACTGTTTCTCTTTATCTAAAATATGGTATTCCATAATGTATGTGTAAAAACCAAATCAGTGAAAAAATTCTTACCCTTGCTTTGCTTCAATGTCTTTGCTCAAGTCAATGTTGGAAAAGTGATTCTCATCACTTCAAGAAATCTGGAATATCATCTAAAAAACTAAATCTAATACTTTGAGTGACACCTTGCTTCGAGAATCTTCTCAAGCAAGGCCTCACTTTGAGCCATAACTTCAAATAATTTAAAATATAAATTGGGCAACTTATTTCACCTCTAATGTCAATTTTGGACTGCATTTAAACTTTATGCACTAAATGAACCCACTGTTTAAACATATGTGGCATTGATCTATTGTGAGTTATATTTCTGCAAGTATCTTTTAAGTTTCTAGAATTGATGATCGAAATGTCCATGGCTTTATTCTTGTTCAAATGATATCTTAAGTATTTAGAGTCAAGTGTTTGTTGTATTTGGCATTTTTATATTTTATATGTTCAAGCACTATTTGGGGAATTATAACTGTTAGTGCTAAAGTTAGCTCTTGACTGCAAGAGAGCCAAGCTTAACACATCTTAAGCTCTAATGCTGGATAAAATATGAATGGGTTTGGTTTGTAATAGCAAAAGAGGAAATTGAAGGGTGGATGAATGACTAAGCCTAAAACACAGACCTATAAACATATAAGAGATAGAGTAAACAAGGATGTCATGAATAACATATGACTACAAACAATAGCAATGTATGAACTAGCTGAACAATAAGTTATGTAACCACAAACAGTTGATCATATAACTAATAAACATTCTTCAAACATAAAAACATTCTGCAAAAAGAATTACAAACATTGGTATCTGCAATAAGAAACTAGGATAGAGACACTATCCATCATAAGAATTACTACAGACATGAACAACATTTGCATGAAAAGAAGTCAAAAGGATGATAAAGGATTTCTGATCCTCCATACATTCCAAAATATACTAATAGGATGAAAGAAACTCGGATTGATACTTAACCCTTACAATACAATACGCAGCCTCTCAGGCTGAAACCTCTCCTAGAACCCCCTCTCGATTACAAATGATAAAATTTATAATGATTTACATCTTCAAATCTATTACAAGATTTGGAAATAAAATCTCAACAATAAACTGAAAGGAGAACTAATCTCGATTCAATTGGAGTTGTTCTCTTCTTGCTGATCCTCGCCATCAAATCTGGAAACTATCCCTTGTTAATTGATCTTCATCTTTAAAGGTTTCAAATGCTGCTCGGAAAAGGCTCATTGAATCTCTAAGAATCCGGAGATAGATTGTAAATTGCTTGAAACTTCGAAACTAGAACTTACATATCCTGCTGCATTCTATTATTTAGATATGAGTTTTTTAAATCAAACCATAAATACTCTGCCACCTCTAATGCTTAAATTCTGCCACTGAATCCAGAATGATTCGATTTGATTTTTATTTTCTTTCCTTTTGGACTGCTGTGTTTATAAAAAATAGGGTTGGTTCTGTGGAAGACGTCTTTTGCACATCATCAAGAGCATATAGAGTATGAGCCGCAACACTTGCATATGCTTCAATCTTGTTATCATATATCCCTTGTGATGACAAATCCATTATAAGCTGGTGCATACGATCTTGATTGTAAGCATAGCGATCACTTCATTGTCATACAAGTATGTAAGTCGCACAAAGAGTGTCCTTCCCAACAATTTTTCCTCAACTTCAATACTCTGCACAGTTGGCGGTAGTTGAAGATGGTCACCTGCAAGTATACATCTAGATCCCTTAAGTATAGCAATCCAACAAGCCACCTCAAGTGCTTGGGAAACCTCATCAATGATAACCAAGTCAAATACCATTCCATCAATTTGATGAGACAGAGCACCAGTCAGAATTGTTAGTATAATATCTGAATTCTTAAGCACATCTAATAATTTTTGCCTCTCCTCATTGGCAAGATTATGGAATTCTTTCATAACATCCCTTCTGCTACTTCAGTCTTTAGTTTTCAGAAGCTTGCTTTTCATAAGCTTGATTTCTTTCTTCAAATCATTTGCAAGAGCATTGTTATTTGCACGCATTACGCGGATCAACATCATTTTTTTCTTTTTGGTTAAGTCAGAAAATGCTTTTGGTTTGTCTTTGCACGACGTGTTTATGCTTGAGTTTATGCAATAGGTCAATCATCTATCCTACAGCTTCATCATTTGAAATTAAATTGAACAATTCATTGAGTGCTTCTTGTTGGTTTTCTTCAATATTTTCGTGGGCTTCCAATTCACAAAATATATCGGATGCATTTTTATACATAGATTTTTGTTTTACAGGATTTGGATAATCCTCTTTGGTTACTATTTTGCTTATCTGTGGCTTATCTTGACCAATATGGGTACCTTGTCGAGTAACAATTTCCAAATTTTTAGTATGAAGCACATCATTTTTAGGTACACAGGACAAGACATGAATGTTCTTTTTATTATTTATTTTTTCAATCATGGTAGGGCAATCCTCTAAAAAGTGATCGCCTACCCCACATTTTGTACAAAACTTTAGATCAGTTCTTTCTTTGTATGGACTATCTGCATGCCAATGATATTCACTAAGACATGTAAAACATAGACCAATTCAATTAGGTCGGACACTGCGACCACCACCACCACGACCACGACCCTGGTATCCTCCGCACCTATTATAGCCATCATATCGTCGATCGTACCTATGGTCATTATATCTGGGATATCTGTCATTCCTAGGATTGTGGTGATAATGATCATAACTACCATCATTTATGTCAACTCTGTCATTTCTTGTATTTCTGTTGTTATGTTGTTCGACAGAATTTGTTTGATACACTGCATGGTAGTTTTGTTGATTCTTCAAATTCAAATGGCATTCATCGATCGAATGAGAATTGACTTCACAAATTTGGCACCATTTTGCTTTCTTATTCTTTAAATTGTATGGGCAGTCATTAGTGGAATGCAAGTCATATTCTTTACACAGATTGCAAAAGCATCTAGATTGAATAAGTTTGACTTCTTGTCATCGATCCTCAGTTGGACAAGAGTCTTTAGTGTGTCCCGCAGTTCGACATGTAGTACACCATAGTTCTGGACCTCTCAATTTCATGCTTCGAATTGCTTGCTCCATACTCTCAAGGCGTTCATCGACTTATCTGTCAATGGCGACTAAAGGATATCCATCGTCTATTTCAATCTCCAGTGCTTTCTTCAATGCTTCCGAGTAAGTATTGATATTCTGTCGATGCACATGTACTTTAATTTTACTTATGAGACCAACAATGAGCCATTTAATTAATAGCTTTTCGTCGATCTCATGGCCAATTTTTCTCAAGAGGTCTTTGAACCTCTTATCATATTACTTGACAGTTTCTGTCAGCTTCTGACCTATTGTCTTCAGTCGTTCGACTGCCAGATATGTTGTGCCTTCTGTCATGAAAAAGGCAAGAAAACTTTGCTTAAGTTGTGCCTTAGTTGCATTTGGTGTTTTTGCGATGTATCCCATATACCATGTTAATGCTCTTTTTCTCAACGAGCCAGCAAACTAGGTCAACTGCCGATCTTCACATGTGAGTTGGTTGGTCGCCCATATCGATTCACACACGTACCAATGTCTTGTCGGATCTTCATCTCCTTCATAAAATGGAAGGTGTGTCGTCGAGTGTGACATGTCTATTGGTGTATTGAATTGAGAATTAGATGGTGGAGTAGGTGGATTGTTACCGCAATCAAACTTTGGTGCTTCTTTGACTTCAACTGGCTGCTTATCAAGAATGGGTTCTCTAGCTTCATAACCAGTGTCTCGAACTTCTTCTGTTTTGCTGGGTATGTTTTCTTCTGATACTTCTATCAAAATCCAAGTAAAGTTCTGCTCGAATGGGATTTTGCTAATTCTCGGGTTCTCCAACGTACTTAGTGAGTCACTCAATTCTGGTACTAGCAGGGGGGTGCTTCTTGATGTTCTGAGTACATTAGATGAAAGCTTCTGTTTGAAAATTCAGGTTGAAAGGACACCCAATTTCCTTCCTCAGGTTAATGAATCAATAATCTATTGACTTCATTGCCTTCTTCACTACGACGACTCCAAATTCCCGACTGGCCAACATGGAGGCCAATATTTTCCTCGACAATTTCTTGCACTCGGACACTTTGCGTTAGTTGAAATGGAGAAGGAGGTGTTACCGTCTCAAGTATCTGAACTTGGAGAGCTCTACCACGCTCTATCCACAAGTCTTCATCCATCGGTGACATGTCTTCATCGACGCCCCGATCATCGCAGGCTCATCTTGCCTCAGGAATATTTCCTTCTGCGTCTGTCACAATACTAGATCCTCACTTCCTCCGGAGCGCATTCACCTGATCCCTTAGCTCTTCATGCCGTTGTCTCCTTTTTTCTCTTTCAATTTTCTGAATATCCAGAGTGCTTTTATGACTCATGGTTATGTCTTTGTCGGATCTACCTCCACTGCTGGTCATGTCGCCTTGTCATATGTCATTTTTCATCAATCTCGGTACATAAGAACATGCTTCGCCAGCCCCCCAATGCTGGTACGAAGCTTTCTAGACCACTGGGGAAGTACAGACCATCATTTGTTCAAAAGAATCCCCATTCGCGCTCTTTCACAAAGCTTTCCCACTGACGTTCTTTCTCCTCCCAATTAGAGTTTGGAAGGGGCAGGAGCAGCAACGGTTGTGTCTCGACAATGTGCGCAATGCCTTTGTCGATCAAGAATTTTAACAATAAGGTTGGAAGGGAACATAGAAATTGATCAGCTAGTTCAGTGAAGAACTTTTTTCTGATTTCGTCTACAGAGACATGGTCCTCAATCGCTTTCTCTTCACAGAATTCGTCTGCAATCTTTTCGCAACACTTCGACAAATTCGTGAGTCCATCGTTGATCAACTTCGACAGCAACTTCCGCTCTTCTTCATCAACGGGTCTTTTCATCCAATAGTTTCTTCAAGGTGGTCGACCCGGACTCTACGAATTTATCATGGGTCTCGGAGAAGAATCTTTCCCTCGCTTGGATAATAGTCAACTTGTTCCGTCGCGCATAGTTTTGCAAGTAGTTCACGATTTTCTTCTCCCACCAATCCTTAATCTCCTGCTCTGAAATCATATGTCATGTTGCTATTTCTGAATGCATCACTCGACAACGGAACCAGATGTTGTATTCATGCGGGTCACATAGTTACCAGAGATACATTATATATTATAAGCAAGTATGCACAATGATACAAATACAAGAGACAGGAGACCAATAGAGAGAATCACAGGCCTTTATTAACCAGCAAGAGCAGTATACATCATAGAACAGATCTAACCAATACATCGGCTCAACAACCTATATATATGCCTTTCAATACAGTTACATAACCATCTGTCGATCTAACTGACTGACCTGACCTATGCTAGTCGACCCAACTTGTCGACATATACTTCAAATAATCGGGCAGAGGGCCTAGTCGACAGGCTGACCTAGGCCCCTCCAACAACATCAATGACAACACTAAAGTTCAACATTAGTGTTTCTGAAGGGGTGGTTTAGATTCCTCCTAAAGATTGGGGAGGATGAAAAATGGATATTGCAAAAGAACTGGTGTATTGGATCAGCATCGATGGAGCTCAAGTTATGGTCTCCACTGCTCGATGTTGAGCATGAAAATTTAGATATTGCTCTCATTTGTGTTCGGTTCCCTAGTCTTCCCCTTGATATTGGTCACTGAGCATTTTAAGGGATATAGGGAATTCTTTAGGAGAATTCTTAAAACTTATATGTATTTTGAGGTGATGGGTGAAATGGTAGTGGCAATGGTTTTTATGGGGAAAGGGAGGAGGCTAAGATCAAACCTATCTAATGCTCTGGACAAAGAAAAGTTTGATATGGAAGTCGATAAAAAATCATCCATTCATGGGTATATTAGAGTATTCAAAGCCTTGGATAGGGTTTCCAAATGAAAGTCCTCTCTTTCAATTACAGAGGATTGGCAAGCTCGTAAAAAAAATCGCCACTTAGGAGATTGGTCACTGCCAGTTCTCTAGACATTATTTTGATACAAGAAACGTTTTCAATATACCTTTAGTAAGGTAAATTTTAAAGGATCATAAATTAGCTCCAGTTCTAACTCCTATAGCCAAAGGCAAAGACAAAAACTCAATGAATGGTTGAGACTAGAAATTATGCAAGCTAAAGTCATATATATAGATAGATATATTGAATGAGTAATGATTTTTTTAAACAAAAACAGGTAATTTATTTTATGTTAAAAAGATGAAAGTTATAGCTAAAAATTATAGATAGTCACCCTATTGTTGAGGGGAGGAAATGAGAGATACTACTGGAAACTTTCTCCCCTCACTTAACATTTCAAACAAAATTTTCCTTACTGAAGCAAATTTCTGACAGTTATAAATGATGAAATTGTCTTAACAAACTTGTTGATGCCTCGGATATCGTAGCATCAATCAGAAAGGGATTCTCCCCGAGAGATGATCCCAATTATATTATCTCCCGTTTGGAATAGGGAATCCGTCCGGTTAGCGGTTCCGACAACCGTGGGTTTGGAGTTTAATTCCAATTATACCGGTTATGGCCCGATCCACCTTTCTTTTGGATTTTATGTTTTTTAATGAGATGCAAGTGCCTAATTTATATTTGATCTAAATGCAAAAACTAAAATAGATCTAAGTCTAAAACTGAAGTAAATCTACCTATCCTTGCAAGGAACCTACTTAAAGCGTGAGCAATGAGCTGTTAGAATTATCTTTAAAGAATGAACAGGCAGCCATTCAATCTTAAAGAGAAAGCTACAGCAAGATAAAAGATCTCAGAAGATAGCTTTTGATTGTAAATGACACATTTCATTACTCATCAAAGAAAGAAGCAAAATTATCTAATCTAGATTGAAAGAATGAAAGAGATAGATCTAAGTGTAAAACAAACTGAAATAAATCTAATGATCCCTGCAAGGAGCAAATTTAAAGGATGAGCAATGAACTGTAGGGATTATCTTAAAGAAAGAACATCCAACCATTTAATCTAAAAGAGAACTCTACAGCAAGATAAAGATATCAGCAGATAGCTCCTGATTTAATATGAAACACATTCATTGCTCACAAAATAGAGAAAATCGTTTGCACAGAAAGGAGCAAAAATCATTGCTACAAAGAAATAATTCAGATAGTAAGAATGATCTCACATTACAGTATGGAAGTCACCAGAATAGTCCAATACACATCCATCTTTCATTCCCATGCAAAACGTCCATCTCCAGGCTTTTATTAGAAAATTCTGTTTTCATAGAACCAATACAAGATAGCTCGTACAGGCCTCAAAAATTCATTCCCTGCCAAAAGTCCTGTGATATTCTTCCTAGCTTCTATTTATAATTACAAAAATGCCCTTTGGGCTACCACCTGGCCTTTTCCACTTGTCACCTACAGAAAATTCTCTCCTATAACAGACAAAAATGTGATTCCCTTTCTTTTACAGAAATTATTTAAAAGAAAATAGGGACAGCTGTCCCATAGCTTCTACGCTTTACAAATGAGAGCCAAATAAAAAAATAACAGAAATCAGAATTCACGCTCTAACTCAGCGCTTTCATTCCTGCACGTGAGCTTCTTCTGGAAGAGGATCGCCCAAATCAATTGATGTTGTTGATGTTGCCTTAGGAGAGGCACTTGAACTTATTGTTGCTGCTGCTTCTACTTGGGAAGAAGGGATTGAGCTGGCTGGAATTTCTGCCATTGCTGGGGAAGAGGGAATAGAGCTCACTGCTGCTGCTGGAATGGCTTGGGAGGAAGGAGTCGAACTGGCTGGAATATCTGCCACTGTTGGGAGAGAAGAGTCTGGATTTGCTGTCAGAGATGCTACTTCCGCCTTCTTCTCTGCTGCTATGTAGCTATACCACATACCAGTGTCCCTTATGACTACGTTTTTTGCAGCAAGAAACAAGATTTTCTGAGAAGTTATATTTTTCCCGAGCTCTGCTCCAATGCTTTGAACTTCTGTTACTGCAGCTTGATGCACTTCTTTAATCAAATGGTTGTGGACTGATGACATTCCAATATAATGTTGTAAGTCATCAATTGCTAGGACATCAATTTTCTTCACGTATTCGGTTTGGATGCCCAGCTCTTCCTTTAGCTCAGCCAAGCGTTGTTCTGAATCCGGGAAGTCATCGAGGGATTGTGGGAAATTCAATTTGCACCTGTCATGCACTCCCTGGATTCTTTGATACAGACCGTTGATCCTATCCCTTGTCCCTTGCACACTGGCCATTAGCTTACTGCCACAGCTTCTGCAGAATTGAAAAAGGGCTATGTCTTCATCAAAACTTTCCACAGACTTAAATGGGAGATGTGCGGGGAAATTCCCCTTTCCTTCTCGCCATTTTATCTAGCTCATGATATTTTCCTTGACACGGGTATGCTTAGCTTTGAGCCTATGGGTTTCCGCATTAATTTCTTTTAACCTGACCACCATGGCCTTGAGCTTGCAAACTTCATTAGTGATTAGCCCCTGAGTCTCATGCATTTGCTTCAGGATGCTGCAGGACAGCTCATGGAAGGGAGACATGTCCATCGTTCTGCTCTCAGCTTTCTCTAACTGCTCAGCTAATGCCCGCTTGTCTGCTTCTAGCTGGGATGCTTTATCTTCCGCTCCATTCTTCTCTGCTTCCACAATCATCATTTGGAGTGTTAGTTGGTCCTTTTCCTCCTCCAGCTGGTTATATTTGCCTGATAACTCTTTATGCTCGGCATACAGACAATTATACTTGTTCACCACAAGATCCCTGTGGGCTTGCTCATTAGCCACAGTTTGTTGCAGCGTACGAGCTCTCTTCTTTGTTAATGCATTTTCTCTGACTATAACACCTACATTGTCCAGCGATGCTTTTGTTGTTTCTACAACTGCGGATGCCATAGCAAAGGGATCTTTATCTGTATTCCGCATTACAGTGACCTCCCAGTGGGTAATGATGTCCTCCTGGAAGGTACTTTTGATCCTCTCTTCCGATTTGAGGATCATTGCTTTCCTTGTCTTATCATAAACAAATTCATTCCACCTGGACACCGTATGTTTTCCTGATGGAGTGTACGGGATAATTGGGAGGTCCATGATGTCAATTTCTTCTTCAGCTGGTGGGGTCTGAACTCCCTGAGCTGGATCTGTTCCCACATTTTGGGTACCAGAGCCACCTGCTTGAGGTGCGTCTATTTCCATGTCTTGGACACCGGACCCACTTGCTTGGGCATCTCCCCCTGCTTTCAGCTCTTCTTCCGCTTTCCGTTCAGCTTCCTATCCTCCTTCCCCTCCTTCCACTTGTGGCTGACCTTCATCTCCTTTCTGCTGCTTTTCATCTTCAGCCTCCTGTTGCATTCTTGCCACTTCAGCTTCCTGCTGCAACCTGGCTTCTTCAGCCTCCTGGAGTAACCTGGCTTCCTCTCTTAATCTGAGCTCTTCCTGAGCTCGGGCATCATCAGCTTCTTTATCCTTCTGCTGGCTGGTCTTCTGGATCTTGGTGGAGCTAGAACTTGCTCCACTGCCTTGGCGAAAGGTTCGCAGCTCAGCCATGTTGCTGATGCCCCTGAATACCTCTTCCTCGGCATCAGGATAGTGAGAGTACTCAAAATGAGCATAGATTTCCTTACAGTGCTCGGCCACTTTTCCCTTCTTGTCATTCATGTGGAAGATCACCTACCCGAAGTGGAAGGCTTTCAGCTCCTGAACAAACTCTTCGGCTGAGGATACCCCCAAGAACTTGTAAGCACCTATGCAGAAATGTAGAGGGGGAAAGGAAGCCTTATGTTGTTTGTGGAGCATTGCTCCAATTCCATCCAGGAAGATTTGCCTTACTGCTTCCTTAAGGACCACATAATCTGTGGCATACTGCGGCAAAATGTATGGAGCTTTAGTCCCTCCAAACATTCTGAGGTAGGTGCCTTTCTCTGAAAAATAAAAGTCCCCGTAATCTTCAAGGACTTCCAGAGCGTTTTTTGATAGGCAGTTGGGCTCCTCCTTGAATATCTTCTCATATAGGGGCATGATGAACCCCTCACAGATGAGTTTGTAGCTAGGTTTGTAATTCTGGGCCCACATCATCCTGAAAGCGGTATAAACCGGGGTGGTGGACTTATCCCATGTGCATCCCAATTTGGGGAAGTCCACCTTGGCCAAACTACAATCAATCAGATATGAGGACATGAAAAATTTTGCCTTCTTCAAGGCAAGTCCTTCTCTAGCAGCAACTATCATTGAGGCCAAACTATCTGACAGGAGAGTGGGCCAGTCAAACACAGTTCCTTTAAATGCCACGAAGTGGATGATAGTGACCCACTGAATCTTGTACACGGTGCCATCGGGCATGCCGAAGATTCTGCACAACATCAAGGCGATCAACCTGAAAGGAGGTCTCAGATTCTGGACGACGTATTCGTCGCTACCTTTCTTTCTTAGATGCTTGCCTACGACTAGCAGCTTTTTGGCCATCTCAACGTTGTTCATTTTGCCCAACCATTCATCAGTCAGAGCTTGCTGGGAGCGGGGAAATTTATAGGCTGCGGCAATGTATGCTGGGTGGAATGAGGCAATGGCAACTTTCCCGTTGTCATTTATCACCCTTGACTCCGCATCGGCATGTTGGATTATCCATCCGATTACTTTAGCACAGGGGAATAGTTCAGGGCGGGTAGCAGCCCTAGTTATGCCTGAGGCTTTGATATTGAGATAAATCGGCCCCTCTTCTAGCAACATGTCCGGGATATCCTGGTCTCGGATCATTCTGTAAATGTCACCCCAACGGATTTCTGGAGGAACACCGGTGGTGCACCTAGTATCCTAGAGTGAGGTCTCAGTTTTAAGTGGCGTAGGCTTCTTTTCTGTCATTTTAGCCTTCTTCTTACCACCTTTTGGCATTTTGACTTATCCCTGATAGCAACCAAATATACATCATTATAAACATGATCAACATACTGTGAGATTTTACAGAGAGCATCACCATTTTAATATGTGAATGAGATAAAACCAAAATGTGAAGCTGCGTTTTAGGAAGCAAATACACCACTCCAATCTAACTTTAAACATTCTAATCCTTTTAAAGGGGCGGGTTTGGAATGTTCCTGCGAGGATAAGCATGTTGCGGAAGCAACCTGCTTTTGGCCCAGCATCTAGGAGGGATGGTATCTATCGCCATGGTTGCAGTTCAAATGGCTAATGGCGGGTAAGTCCGGGGTGAAATAACTCTATGACGGCAGAAGGAGCCGTTTTTTTTTTTTTTAATTTATAAGTTGACGAGGGTTTCGACTGCTATGGTCATCTGATAGCATTTGGCGAGGCGTTCTGCGGTAGTTTTTTGAAACTCGGACAGGGGTTGACGACGCCGGGAATGCAGGAGATGAAAAGCTTCGGGCGGTCATAGGCTTGGCTTTCGGCTGATAGAGACAAGACCTTAACAGGGCTTGGTGACTTTTTAAAAAACCACAAACTAACGATGCCTGCGGCCATGGTAGGAGTTTGGGAAGATTCCACCCGTCAGAGTTGATGCTCAAACATTTTAATATTTCTATGTTTTGTATGACAGAAAAAAAAATGAAATTTCGATGGTACTTTGACAGGCAAAGTAGCCCATGACGAGCATTTTGCCCGTCAAAATCCAACCTAGACCAATCGTCTTCAAACAAGGACAATCCAATAGTAATCTAACGCGTAGGAGAGGCAAATTTAATGGTTAAAATTCCTACCTGGCACCGTGAAGACAGCTGAATGAGGTGGCCGTGAACGTGGACAAGTAGGCTGAGCTGGAGCGGTTACGCGGCGTCCAACAAATCTTCCAATCGAGAAATAACAACGTGTTTGGCTCGAGCCCCCCACCGTCTATTTAAATAAAATGGCACATGTGGGGTGGGTGGCGCATTTAAAACGGGTTTAATACGGGTACGTTGGAGTCAAATCAAATATTCTCGATTCGCGCTCGACCACCTCCGGTGGGACAAACTTGTGAATTTCACCCGCCGTTGCGGGACAAACTTGTGAATTTCACCCGCTGTTGCGGGACAAACTTGTGAATTTCACCCGCCGTTGCGGGAGGCTATGCTGAACTCCCTCGCCGTTTCAGGAGAGGCTGGTGAACGGTTTCCGCAAAATAGAACGCGAATGATTCAGTCTTTTGGTGGCCTTTTCGGGATGAAAACGTGAAAGCTTCTAAAACTGTGGAAAGCTTTCGCGTATGGCTTCCGCAGTTTCGGAAGACTTCCGCCAATGCTTCCGCAAAAGCTCTCGCGAATTTGGCAAATTTTCTAAGTTTCAGCCGGGCTTGCTTCCGACGTTGCGGAAAGCTCTGGCAATTTGCTTCTGCCGTTTCGGAAGGAATCGTCGAATGGCTCCGCTGTTTCGGGAGTTTCTCATGGATGGTTCCCGTAAAAGAAAAAGTTTCTAAGTCTCGAAAGGAAAATCCAAGACGTTCCGCAAAGTTTAAGTCCTTCGGAAGGATAACGCGGAAGCTTCCACTGTTTCGGGAGAAATTCATCAATAGCTCCCGCAATTCAAAAATTTTCTAAGTCTCGCGGGGTTTCGGGAGATTTGGCGAATGGTGCCTGCTGTTTCGGAAGGAATTCTTGAATTCTTCCGCGGTTTCGGAAAGAATTTGCCAATGGCTCCCGCAACTTATGGGCAAAAATTTAAGTCCCCTTTTTGGGAAGCTTATGTGAGTGGCTTCCGCCAGTTTCGGGTGGTTTCCTTCAATTCTTCCGCGGTATTTTGGGAAAAGTTTCCAAGTTCTTTTCGAGAGGTTTAAACAAGCGGCTTCCGCCACTGCGGGAGGATAGCCCGAAAGATTCCGCAATTTCGGGAAACAAAGCTAAAAGGTTCCGCGGAGTTTGTTTCGCAAACTTTCAAAAAATCTAGGTCCTTTTCGGAAAGCTTATGCGTTTGGCTTCCGCAACTGCAGGAAGATAGCCCGTAAGACTCCGAAATGTCGAGAGACTTTCCCAAATAGTTTCTGCAAGTGCGAGAGGAAAATCTAAGTTTTCGGGATGTTTATGCGAATGGTTCCCGCCGTTTCAGGAGCAAAAGCTGACTGTTTCCGCGGGGTTTCTTTCTTACGTTCCGCAACTTTTCAAAACAAAGCTTCTAAGTTCCTTTTCGAAAGGTTTAAAAAAGGCTTCCGCCTTTCAGGATGAAAACTCAAAAAAAAATTTGCAACTGCGGGAGGTAGTCTGAAAAGCTCCGAAATTTTGGAAAAATTTTCTAAGTTCCTTTTCTGTTCTTAGGAAGAAATTTGGAAAGGTTTATGGCACGATTTTTCTGTTTGAAAGCAAAAGATAAAAGCTGGGAATGGCCTCTTGAGGCAGCCTTTCTAAAAAAATTTTTAAAGGAGGGGCCCCAATATGTACAAAATTTTGGGGGGGGATGTTGCTGCAACAACAAAACTAAACAAAAAAGTACATAACAAAGAAAAGAAAAAAAGAGCTAAACTGCAACCTACAGAGAACAACAATATCTAGCTTTCCTAGAAGAGTCCAATTCAATTATTTCCTTGGATGACTGCTGAACATATCTCTCTTTAGGATCCCACATTGCAGCTTCATAGTTGTCCTGGCAATGACTCTTATGAGAAAAATTGATGAGTTTATCCACATCCACGAGGAACCTGTTAATATGACCACCCTACACTTGAACATTTCCCTCCACATCATCCAGTCGAGTGTCCAAGAGTAAGAGATATGATGGAATACTTCAATCAAGCCCTGCATGCGTGAGTTGAATTCCCTCGTCATGATTTTGAAATCTCTGATTTTGGTCTGAACCGCTTGAATTTCCATATTATAAGATGGCATTGTGAGGCTTGGAAGGTCCCTGTTCCTATGCAAAAGTGGCAACCCAAGACCAAGTGACAACGATGAGACTCCTTATGATGAAAACAATCCTACCCCAATCCCAAATAGGCCCTCTAAAAGAGGTAATCCTACTTATAAAAGAATGCGATCCTCCAACACAAGAATACAGAGAACATAGCAGATAGCACGAAGAATAGTCATATTAACCTGCAAATATGAAACCAAAGACTGCCACCATGTGGGAAACCCAAAAACAAACCTGAAAACCAATTCAACATCTAACTCTAAATCCAAACTAAGACTAGATGAGAAACAAAGCATTGTAGGAATTTCTCGCAGTGAGGATATCACACAGGTTGCCGAGAGGGAAATAACACCGTCCATTAAAATGCAAACATGCATAGGATGGGAGCCATGAGATACAAGGACAACACATGGGGGAGAAAGAACCTGAGATCAATGTGCCTCAAACTTCCCAAGGGCCATGTGTCCCTTCAAACCATTACATTAAACTTCCTTATTCAATGCCATCAAATGACAGTGAAGAGGGGGGGATAGATGATCCACCTGTGGTGTGGATTTCCATCCATTTGGACACACACCCTTTTTTCCAAATGAACACCTTGATTTTCCAAACTATCAACCAAAACATTTTCATACCGTCAAATATGAAAGAGGATTAAGTCTCGAATTTCATTGAGGGAGGGAAGAATTTTCTTTGATTTCTATCCTTGGATAGTCAAAAGAGGGAAATAAGATCACAAGCCTTGAAGCACTCCAAGAAGTGGTACTCTCCCACTTCAAAGAGTTATACACCAAGGATGGAATCTTGAACCCAAGAGCGAAATAAGAAATGTGTGAGGACATCCCAACCATTGTTACGAATGAATACAATTAGATGATGGGAAGGCCGATTATGGAGGATGAAGTTCTGGATCCATTTGGATTCTCAACCCAGACAAAGCACCTGCTTTGGACGGGTTCCCAATTTGTTTCTTTCCTGCCACCTTGTATCTCATCAAGCATAAAATGTGCAAAATGCTTAATTGGACTCATGGAAAAGAGAAAATTGGAGGGGCCAATAATTCCTCATTTATAGAAAGGAGACAGTAGCACAACCAGTCTCAATCAGGAAGGAGACCGTAACACGACCAATCTCATTTAGGAAGGAGACCGTAACACAGCCAGTCTCATTGAGGAAGGAGGCCGTAACATGGAGATTTTTGTGGGAGACCTTCCCACAAAATCTTTGGTAAATATTACCTTATATCAATGGTTTCTAGTTTTAGGAAATCCAGATGTCCATGGCCTAAGGGGAGGGATAAAGTATTGTAAACTATCCAACCAGCCCTCGATCAATGAGATCCACCTCCTTGATCTTGGAAGAAGTCAAGGAGATATTGACATATGGAACAACATAAATTTTGGAAAACCAGGAGGAGGGGGTGACCGCAAATGGAGGAGGAGCAACCACATTATCAATACAAAATGATTTATCTAGAAGTTTGGATTTCTTCCCTTGATCACGATCTTAGGGGGGGATCCATGGAGTCATAGAAACCTTAAGAGAAAACCATCAAGTTGTAGATCGTGATGCTTTTAACAGTATGTTAGCATGTCTCTATGCCCAAAACCTATCATAGCATAGCAATTGACAAATAATAAAGGCGTAATGATTTTAATAATGTTAATTTGGAGTCAATTAATTACTCAATGGCATGATAGTATTAACTAGATTATATTTAGTTCCATTAATATTTAGTTAAGTGTAGTTTTGGAAAACATCTAAACGACATACAAGAGTGGAGATAATAGCTATTGACTACAATAGTTGTAATAATTTTCATAAAACAATACTTTCTCTTGAAGTCGTGATGTTAGAATAAGTTGTAGCATAAACTTCTCTTATCAAGAACTAGACAATAACAATGATAGTGTAAGTTGGAACTACATGAGTCTTTGGTTCTAAGTGTAGTTTTGACAAAGATCTAAAATGCCATAGAGGAGTGGAGCTCATAGATATTGATTGCATTAGTTAACAATTTTCAAATATGTTCAATACATGTCTCTGAAGTAGCAATGTCAACATAAGTGTGGGATGCACTTCTTGTTAGAAATTTTCCTCTTAACCGTTAAATCCTAAACCACATTATATTTATCTTGGATAATTCATTATTCTAAGTCAGTTAGATTTAGTTATATGGACCATTATAGGTGGTTATCATAGGTTTGTATTAAATGTTGTATTATCATGTGAATAATAGATGGATTTTTTTTTCCTTTGTGTCTTTTGGTTCATTCTTTATTTTCTTGTTCTACATTATGTCTTTCAATTGGTATCAAAGCTTATTGATTTTGTAAGCATGGTTGAATGAGGAAGGGAATTCCAACATAATAGTGCTTAAATGTTGATCGTGGAATGACAATATTGACATTGAAAATATAACTCTTTAAAATTTGTCAAAGGATTAAACATAATCACCTTTTATCTCCACTTCACTTCTCATATTCCATTGCACAATGTATACCTTCATTGATTGCATATAATCACAACTTTGTGGAGTTTCCCAAGTAACACCCACTGCAATGTCTTTCCCAATGCCTCTTCCTATAAAACACTGGTCAGAATCTAGAAGGTATTTGTTTTTCAAATTAATCATGGAAATATGACCTGTGAGTAATCAAAGCTCATCCTTTACATGTACTTCCCATTGATCATACTCAAATGGTTCTAAGCATTTTGAAAAGGGAGGAAAGAGGCAAAGCATTGATCATACTTAGATTTGACAAGCCGACTTTGACTTTCCCGTGACAACTATTCTTGATTAAAGAATTCAATATGAGAAGGGGGTGTTGTTAGACATGATAGACAATAAAGAATCAAGGAGATCAGATGATAGATTCTAAACCCATCCAAAATCAATCCAAGGTGGAGTAAAAATAGGGAAGGATCTCCTTACCCTGCCGAGTTACAAATCCTAAAGTTGACCCAGTAGTAACATAACTCAATTCCTCTATCACAATAAGTTGCCATTAGGGTAAATTTTTTCATGGATTATTTTTCATCTTTACTTTCAAAAGAGATTTATTAATTTTTATTTTTGTGTTATAAATAGTTGGTCCAAATTCTACAGCATAGAAGTATTTTGATGTAAAAATCAAAACTATAAATTTTTTAAAATTTGAATATTTTTATAAAATATTGTTAAAATTTGTATGGTTGAAATTTTAAGAATTAGTAATATTTACCAATATTTCTACACCATGAGATAAGTATGAGTGGATAAGGATCTATACTTATCTTAAAGTGTATTATTATCTTATATTTTTTTAAAGAGATTCAAAATTCTAATAATTTTCTATTAATTTGAGACATTTAATGGAAATTTTATCTGTAAAATTTTTCCTATTGTTGGAGACTAATAATTGGTGTTAGGATTGGTGTGCACATTCATTTACAAAGAAGATCAATAGTTGTTGAGGGTATACCAAGAGTCACCCAAGATTCCAAGAGACCTCTTGGGAATTTGGAACTCAAGGGTCCTTTCCCATTGTATATATATGTACATTTGGTTAATGAAAAAACATAGTGTGCGTTCACGCCTATTCAATTTTCTTTGTGTTTGTCATTCATTTTGTATTTGGCTTTGTATGTAACCCAATCTTCCTATTTTCCCAGTGGGAAACCTAACAGTGGTATCAGATCCCAAGGTCTGTCTCCTGCAAGTCTTGTCTAGCAAGCATCTAAGTACTAGGCATCTGTGTACTAGTAAGAAAACTTAATACCTTTCAAAGTTTCATTTTTGTAGCCAAATGTATCATGCCAAAATCTATTTTGGTTTATTTTTCGCCTACATATACATTTTTCTCAACTTGAATGTGTTTGAGTCCATGAAGATATGATTGAGTATTAATCAATTCAATCCACGCCCATATCCCATTGCGTGTATTTTATTGGTATTTGTGTGAGCTTCACGCTGTCTCCCTATTGTGTAATGCATTCAATGATATGTATTATTGGAGACTGCGTCAAGGTTTTATTTGTGTGGAGCTGGAGTGGAGTCTTCTCCTTAGTTGTGTGCATACTGCAGCTATTGCTCAACAGTTACTTTCTAGGGTTTCCATCAAAAGTGTTGGAGAGAAATTGCGCTCTCTCTCGTGATCACTCACGCACAGTGTTAGAAGAAGATAGGGCACTCACTGAGGGAGAGGTCCCTCATTCCCTAACATATATTCCTATCCTTCTTAGTTTTGATGCAAACTACTTTGCACATTGTAAATTCGCCAGAGCTGTATCCAACAATCGAGCAGTCACTACTTGGTAACTTTAAGTTCGGTATTGAGAGTTTCCTCCAAGTCATGGTTTGATGTATGCAGTGATTTCAATTTTTTCTGGAGCCCAATCCCTCTCAGCATAAGCCGAATTCAAAAATACTACACAAGAATTGGACTGTTGGAATTCTAAGCAAACAAGAATTGGACTGTTGACATTTTGAGCAAACTAGAATTGGACTGTTGGCATCCTCAAACTCCTCCTGTGGATATTTTAATTGCCATCTCTGTGCGCCTGGACATCCCTAGACCATTTCGATTTGAAGAATATTTTCAATCTATCATTTTATTGTGACCGTGGATCTATTTATTGTTTGGCATCTTCATGAGGTCTCATTCAATTCCAGAATACACCCCATCGGTGCCAACAATGTTGGGTGTGTTATATCTCTTCACATGGTGGGTGTGTGTTAGGTTTCGAAACGACATGGAGGGGGCCGTTAGGCCCCCGGAGTCCGCGCGGAACGCAAATTTTTTTTTGGGCTGTTTTTGCTTTTTTGCTGTTTCGGCCCATTGTATTCTATCTAATCTCGGTAAAGGGATTAGGGTTGTAACCTAATTTCGGGTAAATGAATTAGGGTTTTAGATGCTGCGAATACCATATATTGTATTGTAAATGGTTAAGAAAACATATAATGAAAAGAGTTGTGCGGCTCTAAGTTTTGTTGGTTTTTTCCCAATTAAGGGTTTCCAGGTGAAAATCTCTGTGTTATGTGTGTGCCATTGTGTATTTTTTGTTATTGGTTAAGAATCTGTATGAGTTTTTACTGCACTGTTAAGGTTTAAAACTATCATTTGGTATCAGAGCATTATTGGGTTCAGAGGGACGCCTTTGTTTCCAAGGGTTTGGCTCGATCTTGGATCTATGATAAACCTGGTTTCAGTGGGAGCTTTGCAGCTGTGATTCTGCTGTTGAAAGAATGGCGAGCACTTCTAGAATCGAGATTGAGAAATTTAACAGTCAGAGCTTTGGGCTATGGAAGCTCAAGATAGAAGATCTTTTGGTAGATAGAGAACAATGGATCGCAGTAGATCCGGGTACCATTCCCATTAGTATGACAAAAGAAGAATGGGATAAGCTGGAAAGAAAAGCAAGGAGCACGATTCGACTTTGCCTCTCAGATTCGGTGTTGGTGAACATATCTGGAGAAGACAGTGCAAAGAAATTGTGGGATAAGCTGGGAATTTGTATCAGTCAAAGTCACTGGTAAATAAGTTATTTCTTCGAAAGAAATTGTACTTTCTAAGAATGAATGAAGGAGACTATGTGTCAGAGCATCTAAATGCCTTCAATACTCTGGTAAGTCAATTAACATCTGTTGGTATTATGATTACTGATGATGAAAAATGTATTAGCTTGTTTTGCTCTCTACCAGATTCATGGGATAGTTTGGTTATAGCTGTTGGGAGTAACGCAACCAACCTAATCTTTGATGATGTGGTTGCATCCCTGCTATCGGAGGAAATGAGGCGGAAATCCATGGACAGTTCAACCAAGGATGCCTTGTTTGTGAGAGGTCACCCTAGAGACAAATCTAAAAATAATTCTTCAGGTGGAAGATCTAAATCTAGAGGGAGATCTAAATCTCCAGGACCTTATGTACGAAAATGCTGGAAGTGCGGTAAAGCTGGGCATTACAAGAAAGATTGTAAATCCAAAAATATTGATAAAAGCAGAGGATCTAATGATGCTCCATCCGCAGATGGGAAAGAATCTACAGAGGAAGGAGGAGATGTGTACTTGGCATCTTCAAGTACACATGCAGAGCATGATTTGTGGTTGATTGACTCAGGTGCATCTTTTCATATGACTCCTCACGGGGAGTGGTTTTTTGAATATGAAAAGTATGATGGAGGTGATGTATTCCTGGGAGACAACTCAGTGGCGAAAATCATAGGTCGAGGAAAGGTCAAGCTACTGCTCAAAGATGGAAGGGTTAGAACTCTTCCTAGGGTTCTGCACATTCCAAAACTGGCTAGAAACCTCATATCTGTAAGTAAAATGGATGATGCAGGTGTGAAAACTATGTTTGAGAAGAACACATGTAAGATGGTTCGAGGATCAATGGTGCTGATGAGGGGAGTTCGGATTGAAACTCTACACAAGTTATTGGGAAGCACTTTTAATAATGGATGTAACAATACTATTGTTCTTGAGGGTAAAAATGAAGGAGACAGAGTCCTTACTGTCTCTAGTGAGAAGACAACGCTATCTCATCGAAGGCTGGGACATATTGGAGAGAAGGGTATTCGACTATTACAAGGTAAAAGTATGGCTGAAGGCATGTCTGATTACTCACTAGATTTTGATTTCTGTGAACATTGCTTATATGGTAAACAGAATCGGGTAAGATTCTCATCTGGTGTTGTAAGAGCTAAAGGAATCTTAGAGTTAATACACAGTGATGTGTTTGGACCTGTGCCTGTTCCATCACTAGGTAAATATGTGTATCATGTTTCATTCATAGATGATTTCTCAAGAAAAACATGGATTTATTTCCTGCGTAAGAAATCTGAGGTTTTTAATAGATTCAAAGAATTTAAGGCTCTTGTAGAGAATCAAACTGAAAAGAAAATAAAAGTGCCGAGAACAGATAATGGTGGAGAATTCTGTGGAAATGAATTTGAGGAGTTCTGTAAGACGTGTGGAATAGCAAGGAAAAAGACTACTCCATACACACCTCAATAGAATGGGGTTGCAGAAAGGATGAACATGACATTGATGGAAAAGGCAAGGAGTATGCTCAGTGGTGCAGGGCTAACACAACAATTCTGGGTAGAAGCTGTTGACACTGCATGTTACTTGGTAAATAGGACACCCACATCAGCATTGGTTGACAAGATTCCTCATGAGGCTTGGACTGGTAAGAAACCCTCTCTCTCGCATCTTAGAGTGTTTGGGTGTGATGCTTTTGTGCATGTTCCAAAGGAAAAAAGGAGCAAGTTGGATAATAAAGCAGAAAAATGTATTTTCATTGGCTACAAGGATGGAGTGAAAGGTTACAAGCTGTGGAACCCAGTAAAAAGGCAAGTAGTTTACAGTCGATATGTGATCTTCAAAGAAGTTGAAAACACTTCCAGGATTGAAGATGCACCAAAGGAAAAGGATCCAGAGAAACTAGAGTTTGATATTAAGGATGAAAGAGGTGGTTCATTTGAGGAACTAGATTCGTCTGAATCAGATGAAGAGGCGGAACCACAGACTTTGGTCTTGAGGAGATCTAACCGAGTAAGAAGGAAAGCTGAAAGGTATAGTCCACCTGATTTTCGCTCTAATTTTGTGTTATATATTACTGATGATGATCCTAGAACTACTAGAGAGGCAATGGATTCAGAAGATAGTAAACTATGGAAGAAGGCCATGATGGAAGAAATGGATGCCTTGGACAAAAATGAGGCATGGGATCTGGTTGAGTTGCCAGAAGGAAGAAAACCCATTGGAAGCAAATGGGTATTCAAGAAGAAGATAAATGCAGTAGGTAAAGTGGAGAAGTATAAGGCTCGACTAGTAGTGAAAGGTTATTCCCAAATTGAGGGCGTCGATTTTGGTGAGATTTTCTCACCTGTTGCAAAATTGACTTCTATTAGATTTCTTTTATCTATTTTTGCTGCTTTTGATCTTGAAGTAGAGAATATGGATGTGAAGACGACATTCCTACATGGAGAACTTAATGAAGAAATCTATATGAAGCAACCAGAACGGTTTGTGGTGAAAGGTAAAAAGGAGCTTGTCTGTAAGTTGAAAAAGTCCCTCTATGGACTGAAACAATCTCCAAGAATGTGGTATCAAAAATTCGATACTTATATACTGGGACTTGGCTTCTCAAGAAGCAAAGCTAATCACTGTGTTTATTTCAAACTAATTGTTGATCATTTTATTTATGTGATATTGTATGTTGATGATATGTTGCTAATTGGAAACAGCAAGGAAATCATCAAGGATGTCAAAAATCAGTTGTCATTTGAATTTGACATGAAATATCTTGGTGTTGCAAATTTTATTTTGGGCATGGAAATAAAAAGAGATCGAGAAAACAGGAAACTTTGGTTGAATCAGAGGAAATATGTTGAGACAATATTGAAGAGGTTTAATATGCAGGAAAGCAAACCAGTGAAAGTGCCCATTCCTGTAGGTGTAAAGTTATCTGCAGAACAATGTCCCACGACACAAGAAGAGGTAGAGGACATGTCTCATGTTCCCTATGCTAGTGCTGTTGGTAGTTTGATGTATGCTATGGTCTGTACTAGACCAGATATAGCTCATGTAGTGGAAGTTTTGAGCATATATATGTCAAAACCAGGAAAGGAACATTGGACTGCAGTAAAGAGGGTCTTCAGGTATTTGCGTGGCACTATAGATTTTGCAATTTGCTACCAAGGAAGACCCGGACTAAACAGAGAGATAGATATACAAGGATTTGCTGATGCTGACTGGGCTGGAGATCTTGATCACAGAAGATCTACAAGTGGCTATGTTTTTAAACTATTTGGAGGAGCAATCAATTGGATGAGTAGAAGACAAGCTGTAGTTGCACTCTCAACTACAAAAGCTGAATACATGGAAGCTACCCATGCAAGTAAGGAAGCTGTATGGTTGCAAAGGTTGTGTTTAGGTATCGGTTTTGTTCAGAATGCAGTGAAGATAGGCTGTGATAGCTCAAGTGTAATCTTTCTGGCAAAGAACCCTGCTTATCACTCGAAGACAAAGCACAGTGATGTGCAGTACCATTTCGTCAGAGACATGGTTGAACAAAACAAAGTATTGCTAGAGAAGGTTGATACTTTGGAAAATGTTGCAGACTCTTTGACAAAGTCTGTGAGTACTCAAAAGTTCTCTTGGTGTAAAGAGAACATGGGCATTGTTGAAGTCATAAATTTCTCCTGTATGTAAAGAGAACAACAAGTATGAGAATGTTGGGTGTGTTATATCTCTTCACATGGTGGGTGCGTGTTAGGTTCCGAAACGACACGGAGGGGGCCGTTAGGCCCCCAGAGTCCACGCGGAGCGCAAATTTTTTTTGGGTTGTTTTTGTTTTTTTGTTGTTTCGACCCATTGTATTCTATCTAATCACGGTAAAGGGATTAGGATTGTAACCTAGTTTCAGGTAAACGAATTAGGGTTTTAGATGCTACGAATACCATATATTGTATTGTAAATGGTTAAGAAAACATATAATGCAAAGAGTTGTGCGGCTCTAAGTTTTGCTGGTTTTTTCTCGGTTAAGGGTTTCCAGGTGAAAATCTCTGTGTTATGCGTGTGCCATTGTGTATTTTCTGTTATTGGTTAAGAATATGTATGAGTTTTTACTGCATTGTTAAGGTTTAAAACTATCAAACAATTGCAAACAAACCGTTGAGAATGTTGTGAACCTGTGAAGATCATGGAAGAGAGATTCTAGCATGAAATAAATTCCCATCAAAGAGAATAGTTGAAGATTGTCTTTGGGTGCTACTTTGAAGTGCAAACCCTACTCTCCATCTGCGTGAAGGTTGGGCTACTTCTCATTCGAATTGAAAATCCTTTACGTTGAGTGTTGTAGCTTCTAGGCTACTATTGAGAACGATCTCTCTCCCACGATGGTGTGGACTGCGCCACAACATTCATTGCCATGTGATCGTAGAAATTTCACCAAAATTATCAGTGCTTTGTTGGACTTAGTGTTATTGTTGTGTACTGGGCGTTGAACCATGGAACTATTGTTGATTGGGGACATTTTTCTCAATGTTTGTAGTTGTGTATGTAGTGATTGTGAACCCTCTCTTCAGAGCTATGACCTGCATCAAGTGTTGAGACCTCACCTAGAGGAAGCTAGGAAGAGCTATACGCATTGGAGTTGTTGAATAATGAAGTGTTGGAGATGTTGAATACCGATACTAATTCCAACAATTTCCTTCTCTCTATGTGAACAGTATTTGGATCTAATTGAAAAAGCGATCTGTTGGTTTTGTGTGCGTGGGCACTGTCCTGGTTCCGCTCGTTCCTCTGGTGTCAAGAATAGAGACTGTGTTGTTCAAGCCCGGGGGAGACTGCCTTGTTCAAACGGTCGAATGCTACCTCTAGAGACATTGGTGACTACGTAGAGGTATGATTTGATGCATGTGTTGGAAAAAGTAATTACCTCCCACTTTTGTGAGGTGTATTATTAGAAGTAAAGCTAAGTTGAGTTAAAGCGTTTGTAAAGCATAAAGCTTAGGGCATAAAGCTAGGTTAGGGTTTTAGCATGTAGAAGTGTTTAAATACAGACCTTCGGGTCCATTGTAAGAATGAAGTTTTATATGAATAGAAAGCAGCAGCTTGTTCCTTAAAATTCATCATGGTATCAGAGCTTGATTAAGTCTCTTGGAGAACATATTGATCCAAGAGCAGATCCAAGCATGTTGTATTCTTCCATAGGGAACAGAGATTCTTCCATAGCGAAGAGGGATTCTTCCATAGTGAAGAAGGCAGAGATCATTCGATCCAAGCCAAAATCTTTCACCAGTCAAGTGAGAGAATTGATCCAAGAAATTGGACAAAGATCCGGGTTCGAGTCTATTGCACAAGACGGAAATCGACCCGAGAAAGCTTTTAGATCTGAAGATCTGAAGCAAAATTCGTGAAGATACGCCCAGCAAATATGAGAGAGAGATTGCTGGAGCTTCGAAGAAACTCCCATCGCTGTTGGAGATTTTGAAGAAAGCAGCTAGGCGCGGGTTAAGCTGTGAAGAAAATGTTTGAAGTGTGAAAATTCGCATGAAGAGATCCATGGTTCAACAAATCCGTGGAGAAAGACCTCGCTGAAATCAGAGAATCGGCCGAGGAGGAAGATCACTGCAGCCTTAAAGAATTTTTCCATGTGAAGAAATCGCATTGAACTAAGCCCAAGCATGCATGCTGCATGCAAACTTAGTTAAACATCGCTGTGTGAAAGAAGGAAAGATCTGTTGAAGAAGAAGACCTCCTTAGACGAGGCAAGGCCGGCGGTGAGCCGCGCCATTGAAAAAGAATTCGCTGAAGGAACCCACGAAAGGTAAAATCGCAATCCATAAATCCTGATTGCAGAGGAGTGTGTAGCTGGCGAAGAAGAAGAATCCGATCCTCCTGAGATATAGAAGAGTGAGATCGTTGTGAAGAGGGTGCGGACCTGAGCCCGTGTGAAGAGCGTGCGACCCTGTTTCAATCCACATGTTTCTGTGTTGAAGAAAGTGTCGTCCATCTGTTAATGGCATGGTAGATCCGCAAGGAGAAAGTAATTCGTGTGAAGATTACGGCCGAAATAGAAGAAGAAAGAAATCCCTGGAGAAAGGCCTTAGTGAACAAGCTGGTGAACAAGCCATGAATGAGAAGATCGTTGGTCAAATCTGCCTCAAGAGGAACCGGAGCACGTGAGAATACCACCGCATGCAATTCTGCGTGAAGAAAATACAGCCTTAAGGAAAGCGTTGTTGAAGAACCAGGCCGTGCAGTAAGCGCTTGGAGAAAAATCCAACAATTGCATAGCGTTTCAGCTAAGGAGCCGCCGCTCCTGTCACGGCAGAGAGGAAGAGAACATCAGCCTCACGAATTGCATGATGCCCTTTGAAGTGAAGGTTAAAAGGGATCGGTCATAATAATAAGGAGGAGCTGACTAGTTGAAAAGTCAAATACGTTAAAATCCAAGTGGAGGTGAAGTATTATTTTAAATCTTTGAGCTTGTCATATTATAAGTTTCATGAAAGCTTCATAAAGGTTTTATAAAAAGTTCCTTTTAACTCCACGTCAATTTAGAAAGGAAAAGCATTGTTGCATATGGTGTGAATCAAATCCCTTTTTGGGTGGTTTTGATTAAGAGAAATTTCTGAAGATTGAAGCACTCTCAAGTTTGAAACCCTTGCATGAAAGTAAAAGGCCGTAGCCTTGAAGTTGAAAGAAAGAGCATAGATCTTTTGAGATTTTGCATTAAGAGGGCGCTAAGCAAATCCTATATTTTTTTTAGGGGTGATAAGGAAGAAATGACGAGGACTCAAGAGAAGGCAAATACACAAGTTGATAACCTCTTAGCAAGAGAGGATGAATAACTTGAACCAGAGTATGATGGTGATCACCTTTCTTATGAAGAAAGAGTGATAGTGCTACAACAAAAGAAGCTCATTAATGAGTTGTTGTTTGGAATGGTAAAGCCTGTCGTGGTCATTAGCTCTGTTAACAGTATGGGAGACATGTGCGACTGAGTTTCTACATGAAAAAGCATTGAATCATTGTTGTATTAAAAACCAACGATGTGAGCCTATCAAGTCTTTTACTATGGTTGCCACGTGAGTGGATGAACTTCTTTCATTTGGTGAGAGTAAACGGAAACTGGGGTGTAGCACCAGAAAGATATGAACCAAGTGCATTTAAGAATAAAGCATCAGAGTTTGAATGTTGCACTCCTAAGAGCCTCATTTTCGATGGTGTAAAGTTGTGCAAAGCGTTTGCATGAGAAATTTCATATTTATAGATGTTTTTATGCTTCATTCGAGTCCTTGAATGATGTTAATAGTTCTGCTACGCTGAATTGTGAGTAGCACGAGGTGACGTCTACCGAAGAGCATATGAGAAACAAGTTGTCCTGAGTCTTAATGTTTGTTGTATATGGTCATCTTCTTGTTAGTTTTGGTTCGATTCATAGCTAGTGCAATTGCTACTATAGTGCTGAAAAAATAGGAACAACCTAAGAAGAAAATGTCAGAAATTAGCTATTTTGATTTCTTACTGCCTGAGAATGTTGAGAAATGAGGTTGATGTAAATAGTTTGCTACTATTTCCAGTGGCGTATGCTTCTATAATTTTGTCTATCGTCATTTCCCCTCTAATATAATAGTGAGACTAGTTTTCTAGTACTCTATCGTATGTTCACAGCATTATACAGAATTACCTTTGGCGATAAAATCAAGAGATCGCATTTTCCATGCAAACTTTGGGCTGGTCAAGACTATAGAGGTTCATCCAACAAAGGCGATGGGTACTTTGATATGAGATTGCTGCAAAAGAAGCTAGTGGACATTAGTATAAAATACATTGGAGGTTTGAACTCACTACAGTGAAGCTTGCAGATATCATTTTGTGCAGAAGACTATATATTACAACACAAATTTGGTGACAGTGGACACAACAACGGAGGTAAAACATTCATCTTTCTGAATTTTAATTAAACTTGTGGATCATCATCAAATTTGTGAGTTCATTTGTACTTGAAATTATTTCCCGTGAGCCATTGTAAACGGGTGCACTCTCGGTTGAACCTGACACCCCTCAAGTTGTTGAGTCTATCTCTTGAGTTTGAATCTTGTTGTAAAAGGGTGGAATTGCAAGAAGCCCTTGTTAAAGTTCATCAAGTCATAGTTTATCAATGGCAAGATCAAATGGCCTTGTAGAGTTACTGAACACTCTACTGTTTTCCTCTGTCGAAAACACTGTCATGATCGACAAGAACACACTTACTCATATTCGAGATTGTGTGCAAGGTTCACAAGTACTCTTGAGTTTCTACAGCTTGAGTCGCAGCTCATATGAGAAGAAAATCATTCTGAACTTGTTCATGTTCACAATAATCCTCTCTATGATCTAGTTTTGCAACTTGCATAGATTGATGCCACTTCAGAAGCACATGAGCAGATTAGTGGCGCCAGTACATAAAGTGAAAGAAAATGAAGATGAAAAAATGCAGGTAGAGGTTCTGCTTGTTCCTTCCAATCCCATCATTAGACCATGGGCAGAGATCAGCCATAACAAGCATAGAACCGACCTTGGATATGACAAGGAAGTGACAGTTCACATTCCTAATTTCTCTAAGCCCATCTAGTTTCAGAGTGATGGATTTCTCAACGAGAGTTCATCCTCATCCACATTAGTTCAGAGTTTGACATGCCAACATTGTGATCAAGTTGGCCACATGAAAGATCATTGTTTTGGTTTTCACCCTTGTAAGAAATGTGGAAAACATACACACTCATAGGGCAAATGCTTCATTCTGAAGAAACCTGCAAGGGAGAAGATTCATTATGGTGGATCGCTTCTTGGAAATGGTCATCAACAGGCAAGAATATTTATAAGTCATACTAGAGAGTTCATTCATGAGTATTGACACATCTTGCAGTTGAGACATCTTGTTCTCCTCACTTTGTACCTAACAGGGGGGAACATAATGTCAGGCATCAAGTTTCGAAGCCTTGTCTTTCTGAAAACAAACACTCACAACCATCCTCAAGTGAGTCATATCAAGCGAGCCTGAGACTGATCCAGGAGGATCCAAGAAGGAAAATTTTTTGAAGTCCTCCAATCTCAGCAAAACCAAAACTAGATCGAAGGGCTCGTCGAGATGATTCCAACGGCGTTCGTTTCACCTCCAACGGACTCCGTATGAGAAAGTTATCGTGTTCTGTTCTACAAGGTCAACAGGGAAAATTGGCAAAAAGAGGTGCCACGTGGCACCACTGATAGGGTGACACGTGGCATCCGTACAGTACGGACAAGGTGACCTGGCAGGTGTACGGACCAATCACAAGGTGGCACGTGGCAGTACGGATCCAAACTGGCATACCATTGACTGGGTGTACCGATGGTGACGTGGCAATACAGACAGTGACGTGGCGGTTGACTGGACGTCGACTGGGCATGAGGTGGACCAATCCCAGGCCGCCACGTGGCAGCACGGGATTAGCCAATATGTCTAATACAAAAATTATGGCCTCCGCGGGGTTCGACCCCGTGACCTCTGCAATGAAGGTTGAGCAACTTCACCACTCGGGCTACATGGATTCTTGGTGTGAGTGGTAAGATTCTTTTATTTAAATTTGAAGAAGTGTATGTTGGCGCAAAAGGGGCCGAGGCAAGCCCCGACCCATGGTTTTCAATGCACGGGAGTTTGTTACAACTCCAACCCACAACCCATGTGACATTTCAACTCGCGGATAGGGTGCAACCCACGTGATATTTCAACTCGCGGATAGGGTGACATGGTTATATGTTTTATAACGAATCTTCAAACGGGTTACATGCCACCTAATGTATAATTATAACCATATGGTTGGAGCGCCACCATATTGCATAACATACTTTGGGTTAAAGTCTTAAAAGTGGTTATTATTATAATATGGTTTTAACCATATTAAAAGCCAATGCCATTTTAAAAGGGTATTGTTAAATATGTTGGTTTATTATTTAATAAAAAGCCCAACCATATGAAAACCAACTTGGGGAAGTTGTAACCAAGGCCAAGATAAGCAAATTAGTTGCAACCAAAGGAATCCATGAGAGTCATGTGAAGAAGGGCAAGCCAACCTATATAAACCCATTCATTTTCCATTTCCCACTCATGCTTTGGAGTGGAGACTTTGTAGCTAAAGAAGAGAAGGGAGATTGCGTAGCTCTGCAAGAGGAAGGTACGAGTGTTTATACTCGTTTTACACCGTCTTCAGGCTTCGCAGTTGCTGGAAGCAGTCTTGTTGTGTTTTGGGCAGCGGTTCTCTTCCTGGCCATTGTCGCCAAGGTATCATTGTATCATTGCCATGTATTTTGCCTTTATGCTGAGATTATAGATCGGCCCTCCTATTGAGAAGCAGGCCCGGAGACGTAGTCCATCCTGGACGAACTCCGTTATCAACTTGTTGTCTTTATGTGTGTATTGTCTATGCTGTTTGGTTCTCTTCTTATGGATTTGTGAGCTTCATTCATGCTCTTTATGCAATTCATGTTAACGTCATAGAGTAGCAAAGATCTTGTTTCCGGATCAGAGACATAGCAAGTTTGGGAAGCCACCAGATTCAGAGATGCCTGATTATGATATGCATGTATTCTAAAGACATGAGATATATATGACATAGAGTACTCATGTGTTTTTTGTCTAGTTGTGACACCATGAGACTCTCCTCTCCTCACATTGCTCCTGACAGAGGGGGACTGAAAACCATCAGTAACAAGTGAGTCGGAACAAGCGAGCCTCTGAAGAGCTATGTTTGACTAAGCTCCAGATTTGGTGGTCATCCTAAAGCCAATGGTATCGAGAGCACCTTCATTTAGCAGAAGCATGTGCAAGCTTCCAACTAACTTGGCAAAAAATTGTCAAGATGGAAATGTTCAACAAGTTGCAGTTGTTCACTTCATATTTTCAGCTCTCCAATAGGTTCGGTGTCAGCCCATCCCAACCATTACAGAGAACCTCTGAGCGAGTGTTGTCTCCAAGTTCGAGAATTTGTGGTCAACATTGAACCACACACATAGTAGAAGATTTCAGCCTTCTGCTAGCCCATTTCGGTTGATGGTTTTCCTAAAAACCATCCCTTCAAAGACCTCTTGTATTTAGCAGAAGCATGTGCAAACTTCTAGCTAACCTTCTTAGTAAAGGATGTTCGAGATGGAAATGTTCAGCTGGTGGTAGCTGTCCAATTCCATTTATTCAGCTCTCTTCTTTTTCTCGGACTCATATACACCCTTCGTATTAAGGGGGGATTTGTTGGAGACTAATCCTTGGTGTGCACATTCATGTGCAAAGAAGATCAATAGTTGTTGAGGGTAGACCAAGAGTCAGTCGGGAGTCTAAGGGACCTCCTGGGAATTTGGAACCCAAGGGTCCTTTCTCATTGTATATATATGTACATTTGGTTAATGAGAAAACATAGTGTGTATTCACGCCTATTCAATTGTCTTTGTGTTTGTCATTCATTTTGTATTTGGATTTGTGCATAAACCAATTTGCCTATTTGCCAACCTAACACCTATAAAAAAAAATTAATTATAATAAATAAATAAAATATTTTTGTAGAAAGTTATTAGTCACACCAAAAACAATTTCAATGTTACTAAAAAACATAAACATACTTGAATTTGAGTAGTTGAATTCGGAAAATTTTCAATTGAAAAAAAAAATGATAGTATAATTCTTAAAACTAGATATATAAATTATAAATTTTATTCCTCCAAATGGATTATCCTTCAAATAGTATTAAACATTTAACACAAATAATAATAAATAGAAAGATTAGCTCTACATCTTTGTTTTTCAAAACCAAGAGAAACAAATGAAATCCCAGGATTTGGATTTAAGAGTGTAACTCATACGCAAAGCGAAACTATATAGAATTTACTTTGAAAGTTAGGATTTACAAGTGTAATTGATTGTCAGTGACAGTAAAATTTACTATCAAATTATAATTTTAGATTTAGGTGGAATATAATAATAGAAAATAAATCATTTTTAAATATATTAAAATTTTATTTAGGTATATTATCCATGACTATACTGTAATCGTTTTTCATGATAGATTTATAAAAAGAAGTATGAATTATAATGTAAACATTATAAATTGGAATATACTGTAATCGTTTTTCATGATAGATTTATAAAATGAAGTATGAATTATAATGTAAACATTATAAATTGGAAAATAATAAATGATCCATAGCTAATTGATTTATTAATAATAATTTTGCAAGTGGAGACACTTAAGATGTATGATATGTAGGACCGTGGCAATGAAATGATTGGTCCATTGAAAACAACTTCCGAGTCCCAACATACAGTTGGACACTCCCGAGTCTCAACATACCCTCGGCCGAGACCTGGCCCCAGTTTTTAGCTTCACTACGTTTCTATCATGTTATATGGATCAAAGTAATAATTGAAATCATAAAATGTGTACATGTTTATGAGTGTATTCTAAATATTCTATTTTAATTTAGAAATAAATATATCAATTATAAAAATTGGATAATTTGGATGTTTTAGGAGTATTTGCAGGTATGGAATCTATTTATAAATTTAAAAATACAATTTGAACACTTCTAAATTTGGATTTTACCAAAAAAATATTTATAGGATTCTACCAAAACATGGAATAAATAGATTGCTCTAGTTCATGTTTGAGTTAGAGAGTTAGTGTGATAGGGGTGGAGTAGTGTATTTATTCTAGGTTTCGACATTTTTCAGACATATTTTCTGGTTTGTTTGACTTTAGTTGGAAATCTTCAAAAAAATCTCAGTTATAGAAATTGGATAATCTGAGTGCCATTGGGGTATTTGAGGGTCATGTGGAAATATTCAAAAAACCTTAAGAGTCTCATATATTAGTTGTGGAAATTGGATAATCTCAGTGCCATAGGGGTATTTGAGGGCCAAGTGGAAATCTTCAAAAACAACGTTAAGAGTCTCATATATTAGTTGTGGAAATTGGATAATCTTAGTGCCATGGGGGTATTTGAGGGCTCTAAATCCATTTATGCATTCAAAAACACAATTTAAATGCTTCCAAATTTGGATTTTACCAAAAAAAAAATTAAAACTCATATCCATTTTTACTCACAATTATTAAAAATAAAAAAATAAACATTAATCATTTTTTATAAAAAAATAATTAGTTTTTTATAACTTTATTATTTTAAAATGGAATAATTTTTTATTTCTTCACTGTTGTATAGAGTCCCAGAGCCTACTCCTTGCCATAAAATGTCATAAAATTAAAAAAAAAAAACGCCAGGGACACTTGTGTACTTATTATAATAACACAGTGTACAAAAATGACAATATTCATTATCATTAATGAAACCTCTAGTACAAAGAGCACATGTCAAGCCAGAATTCGTTTTGAATTTTTAAAATTTAAATTAATATTTTGTTTAAACAATTTCACATCACTGAGGTAATTTGTCACTTCATAGCTTTTAGCCAATCATAAAATAAAAATAACAAACTTTAAAAATTCTACAAAATAATTTATATTTTCAAAATATTAAGTTTAATATTTCTTGGAAAGTCATCAAATTCATGAGGCCATCGGTGTTGCCCAGGAAGGGTTACACACTCTGAAAGTGCAGAAGCAGAAGGGTGCCGTGATTAAGATTGATCTCTCAAAATCATTTGATAGGGTTAGCTGGCTCTATCTCCGGATGCTTCTAACTCATCTGGGTTTTCTGCTACGAATTTATCCGATGGATTATGGCCTGCATCACTACGGTGAGTTTTGTTGTACTGATCAATGGTTCTGCTAGTCCATTCTTCCATGCTGGAAGAGGTCTTCGACAGGGATGTCCACTCTCTCCGCTACTGTTTCTCCTTGTTGCTGAAGGCCTCAGTCGTTTTATTCTGCAAGCAAAAGCTGATGGTTCCTTTCGAGGCATATCCATTTCTCAGGTAATGTATATTACACATCTCCTTTTTGTTGATGACATTCTGATATTCTGTGATGGCACGCGACAGGATATTGATAAGGTGGTTGAAGGTCTCAACTTAGTGCATGTTGCAGCGGGTAAGTTAGTGAATATTGACAAGTCTACAATCACATGCTCGCAATTATCTGAACAGGAGATTATTAGTTTGGCAAACAGACTTCCTTACAGGACGATGGATATTGATGATGGTTTAAAGTACCTTGGCTTTCACTTGAAACCAAATGCATATTTGAAGGCCGATTGGAACTGGTTATTAGCAAAATTAGAACAACGCCTTCATGGATGGAGTCATAAATGGCTCTCTCGGGCTGGGAGGCTGGTTCTGATTAAATCTGTTTTGGAAGCAATTCCGGTGTATTGGTTGTCTCTAGCTTGGATTCCCAAAGGAGTATTGGAGCTGATCTGTAGGCTATGTTTTGCCTTTCTGTGGAAGGGTAAGTGTGATAAACGAGCTTTGGTGTGGGTCAACTGGGGCAAAATTGCGGTTCCAAAAGCACTGGGAGGATGGGGGTTAAAGAATATTTTTCTATTTGCAAAAGCCTTAGGGGCCAAGGTGTCGTGGCGACTTATTCATACACAAAGTCTATGGACTAAAGTGGTTTATCATAAATATATAGCCCCACTTACTCTACTTGAATGGATTAGGTTGGGCAATAAGTCGAGGGCAAATTGCTCCGTGGTTTGGAAAGCGGTGGTACAACATTTTCATTTGATTGGATCTGGATTAGTATGGAGGATTGGCAATGGGCGCCTTATTCATATTGGACTGGACCCTTGGGTTGGCTGTAGGGGAGGTCATGTCCTTCCTGTGGACTTGAGGAATTATTTGGCAGCTAGAGGCTGTCATTTTCTGGTTGATATTGAGGATCCGGGATCATCTACTCTTTGGCATCAGGGGTGGTTCTCTGCACAGCGTCTTGAGATCCTTGAAGATATGCTTGGAGATTGGGCGGATTTTCTTCGGATCTTAAGACAATCAAATATACGACTGACTCATCGGATTGATGAACTAATCTGGGATCACCATCCCTCTGGAATATACTCCCCAAGGAATGGATATATCCAGTTGAATGTAGATGTACACAACAGGGAATTGGTGTGGTGGTGGAAATATCTGTGGAAGTTAAGGTGTCCAGGTAAAGCCAAACTTCTCTTTTGGGCCATCCTGGAAAATAAGGCACCTACCTGGGTTATCATGCAAACCGTTTCATCCAGGGTCCGGGGTTCTGTCCACTTTGTAGGGATGCGAAAGAGACTATTTCTCATCTTTTTGTACATTGTCGATATTCTCAGGCAGTTTGGGCAGATGTTTGCAAATTTCTGGATATAAATGTAAGGTGGCAGGGAGAGAGTGTCCATGATGCGTTCCAGATGTGGTGGTCATTACAAAAGACCTCTTCCATTCGGTCTACCCCCTGTATTTTCGCCTAGGGCATTTGGATAACTAGAAATAAGACCATCGTTCAAGATTGCAGGGTTCTGATGGAAAATGTCGTGGCACAAGCTGTGGCAGTTATCCAAAACTTCAAGGCACCTGTCATAGTGACTAGAACTCGACCTGTGCGAGTGGAATTGATTGACAAATCCATGCCGTGGGCATTTTTTAACGGTGCTTCAATAGACCATCAATCGGTGTGCGGAGGGGGGGGAGTACTTTACACATCTGAGACCCATTTCTTTCATATCGTGGTTGGTTTCGGGAGGGGATCAAATAACTATGCTGAACTTATGTCACTTAGGCTGTTGATGTTATTTGCACTTGAACAAGGATGTCTTTCTCTACAGATATATGGCGACTCCATGTTAGTTATCGAATGGGCAAAGGAGATTACACATTGTCATGTGATGGTACTTTTACCTATCCTGGAGGAGGTAATCAGATTAAAGCAGTTTTTTAATCTTATTACATTTACACATGTCTACAAGGAGAGAAATGGGATGGCCGATCAGCTTTCCAAGGAAGCGACGCAGCAACATTTAACATATGGCACTTGGAGGATCACTAGTCACTCGATTGAGGGATCATACTGTTACTATCATAGACCTTTCCATGATGATATTGAGGCATGATATTGAGCAATAGCTCAGCTATTTTGGACAGCGATGGACCTTCATACATTACTGTTTCAGTATTGTTTATATATGAACGGATATATGCGGGCTGAATGGATAGCTGCTTTTTTTTGTTGACCAGCGATGGTCATCCTTTTTAAATTTCTGATAAAGTATGGGTTAATATGTAATCGGATATATGTGGACTGTATGTACAGGCATATACTTGGTATTGTTTTATGTATGGGACTAAAGACATGATGCTTATATGGGACATAAAATATGTGAAAATGTAGGGATCCTTGTGATCCTATTACATGTGCAGAATGTAATTTTGATCATCTTTTTGAAATAAAATTACAACTTTTTCCAAGGAAAAAAAATTAAGTTTAATATATAAATATTACAAAACTTTGAATAACAATATAGTTTTTTTGGTACTAATATAGAATTTAAACTTATTTATGACCAATTGACTTAATCCTTGCTTTGACAAGGACCAATAATATTAGCGTGTACTTCAATTCATAAGAAAATATTTATATTTATATATTTAATAAGTGAATATGCTTGAAAATGGTTAGTATGATTGATGTTATAATTTAAAAAATAAATAAATTTTCAAAAATTCAATATTTAAAAAAAAGTTTGATAAAAAATAGTGTAAATAGATTTTTTTTTAAAAAATATTAATAAAAAAATATCATAAACATTTATTAAGTTGAGTGATTAAAAAAAAATCTATGAACTAATAAAAATGAATATCATCCAAAATCATTCTAATAACCCAACAAAAATCAATTAGAAACTGTTTTTTGAATGGCATTTGTAGGAATGATGGAAGGCATTAGGGGGGAGATAGGGTTTTGAAACCCTCGTGACTGCAGACAAATCGTGGCCGGTTTTTTTCAAGCGAAGGCTTGGCCAAGCAACGACAGGCTGGTTGGGAAATGCAATCTGGTGGATCCGGGTGGGGGCGGCAACCCCATTCGATCTCCAATGGGGACCATCAATCTTGGGATTTCACTGCCTGAAGGTGGATTTGCAGGTATGGACAAAGGAGAAAATAGTGGAACCTCGAATGGAGCCAAAAGAAGGATGGGGTCGGGAGGATGCCTACCCAAATCCAAAAATATTTCGGCTATGTAGATCAGATCTGATAAGATAAGAGAGAGAGTTGAAGAATGGAGAGAGAAAGCCCTAATAGGAAAATTCGTGGGGATCTAGCCCCGTGAATGGGATCATGTTCGATAGATTAAAAGTACCTAGAACCCGAAAGGGCACTATGATTTGCAGCTTGGATCCAAAGGATTTTTCACCATTATTTTCTTTAATGTCGAAGATCGGGATAGAGTGTTGGAAGGAGGACCCTATTTTTTTCTTTTCAGCAGGGCTTTACCTTAGGCCTTGGAAAGAAAGGTTTAACCCTGAAACGAAGGACATGATAGTAGCCCCGGTCTGGATCCGTTTATTTTCTTTTCCATGCGAATATTGGGATCTGAAAAGCTTGCATGATATTGGCAACACCATTGGGGAATTTGTGAAAGTGGCTGAATAGACCAAGCAACAAAGATATACGGCTTATGCCCGTATCTGTGTTTACATGGACCTATCAAAAGAATTTTTGGAAGCCATCAGCCTGAACTGGGATGATGAGGAATGGGTTCAATCGTTGGATTATGAGCAAATTCCATTTCGATACCGCCAATGCCACAAATATGGCCACTTGGGCCAGAACTGTCCTTAGGTGCAGCAGTCTCCCTCTCCCTCTAAGCAAACCCTTGAAGGGGACACCGACGAGGAAGGATTTATGCATGTAAATAATAGACAGAGAAACAGAAGGATTGGGTAGCAAAAGGAGGCGAAGGAAACTCGCAGAAAGGGGATCTTAAACAACAATCCCTTCCAAATCCTAGAGGAACCAAGCAAGGAAGAGGACGCTGGTCGGAATAATGAGGATCCTAAGCCGAAGCAAATGGAGGGTGTGGAAGAAGGAATCGAATGCCAAAAGGAAACTGGAGATCATATGGAGGTCATAGAAGAAGATGGTGACGAAGAAAGGGAATTAGGAGAGCTCAATCTGGATGAGATCGAACAAGAATCTGCAAAGAAGGGGAACGGGTATGTCTCCCGGAGGCAATTGGAACTCCTCCAAGAGGCGATCATCAAAACTAAATCCTGTAGATAGTTGGGGATAGAAACTAATCCTCAGAAGGGAAACAAAAGGAAATCCCCTAAGGAAGACCTGGAAAGGGGAAGAAAGATGAATAAGCAAAGGATAGCTGAGGTAGGAGTTAAGTTAATAGAATCTGGCCAGTATCCAACGATAATGGCAGCCTTCTCTAAAGTTAATAAATTTTCCCAATGAAGATTATATCTTGGAACATTCGTGGGTGCAACCACCCAGGAAAGTGAAGACTTTAGCTAGAAAAATTAAGCAGGAAAAACCCGATATTCTTTTTCTTCAGGAAACCAAATCCAGTTATGAAATGATGGAAAAATTGAGGCAGAAGATATGGAAATGCAGTAAGCTAATGGCTACTGACGCCCTTGGTATGGCAGGGGGCCTAACAGTTCTTTGGTAGCCTGATTCTCTATGTCTCTCGACATGGAGGGCCAATCACTTCTCTCTTTGTGCTAGTTTTTTAGATCATGATTCGGGGATCTCGGGGCATTTGGTGAATGTTTATGGTCCGAGCACATTCCCACAGAAACCTGCCTTTCTGGATTACCTATACTGGCTGGAGGATCAAGCTTCCATTGGGTCGTGGATCATAGGTGGGGATTTTAACCTGCTCTCTTCCCTTGGGGAAAAAAAGGTGGCAGGAGGGCCTTGGATAAGCATCAAGAAGCCTTCAGAGATTTCATTGCTCACAGCCCTTTCGTTGACATTGAAACTAGTAATGGGATTTATACTTGGAACAATAAGCGTGGGGGTACCTACCTTGTGGCTTCTTGAATCGACCGATTCTTGATTACTGAATATTTAGTTAGATATGGGGGGGGAGGTCCATGCCAGCGTCCTTCCTTCTGTTGGTTCGGATCATTGAACCATTTGCCTCCAATGGGAATGGTCCAATGCTTCTTTATTCAAGCCTTTCAAATTTGAGCAATTTTGGCTTGAGCATAAAGACTTTAAAGTGCTGGTGGAAAAATGGTGGCAGGAGTTGGTTCCCCCTCAGGGAACAGGTATGTACCAGTTACAACAAAATTTGAAGGCTCTTAAAGCCAAGATCCGTACCTAGAATAAAGAAGACTTTGGGAATATCTTTCTAGATAAAAGGAAACTAATGAAAGACATTGAGCTTCTCCACAGAAAAGGGATGGAAGATGGGTGGGATGATGAGCTGAAAGAGCATGAATATAATTTTCTAAACCAACTAGAAGCCAGGGAAAAACAGGAAGAGATCTATTGGAAGCAAAAATCCAGGAACTAGTGGCTCCAAGAGGGAGAGAAGAATACAAAAATTTTCCACAATACTGTTATCCAAAACCGTCACAAATCAAAGATCTATAAACTCCGCAAAGTCGATGGCAATCGGGTTGAATCTAGAAAGGAAATTGAAGAAGAGTTGACTCTCCACTTTGAAGGCATCCTCAAGGAAGATCACAGAGACAGAAGCCCTGAAATCTCTCAGATTACCAGACTCATTCCTAGACTGGTCACTAGAGAACACAACGAGATCCTGAATAAACCTATAACCATGCAGGAGGTTGAAGATTCTATGCAACAGATGGATTTAGGCAAAGCTCTGGGCCCAGATGGCTTCACTACCAACTTCTTCCATTTCTTTTGGGACATGATTAAGCTAGAGGTCCTGGCCATAGTGGAGGAATCTCGCAAAAATCGGGGAATATTGAAATCTTTCAATGCCACCTTCTTAACTCTTATTCCCAAGGAAGAAGGTGTTGAGTCACCAATCAAGTTTCGCTCGATTTCTCTATGCAATATCATTTATAAGATTATTACCAAGGTCATTGCCAATCGCCTAAAGCCTCTTCTTCCCATTCTGATCAGCCCATAACAGTCTGGCTTTGTTGAAGGATGCCAAATTTTAGACGGGATAATCTTAGCCCAAGAGACTATTCACTCCTTGAAGGTCACTAAGAAACCAGGTATGATTATCAAGCTTGACATTGAAAAATCCTATGACAAATTAAGTTGGCAATATATGAGAAGTATGTTGGTTTCCTATGGGTTTCATCCAGACTAGATTGAATGGATTATGAATCTGGTCTCTACCCCCTTCTTTTCCATCCTGCTCAATGACTCGCCTCCTAAGATCATTTAGTCTTCTCGTGGCATCAGACAAGGGGATCCTCTATCCCCCTTCCTTTTTATCTTAATGGTAGAAGGGCTTGGTAGACTTATCCATAGTCAAGTAGCTAAAGGAGATATCAGAGGTCTGAATCTCCACGTTGGTATGACTAAACAAACTCATCAACAATTTTTCGATGACGCAATGTTAATGGGGCACCCTTCATTCCAAGAAGCCAGAGCCTTCAAGAAAAGATTAAAGCTTTTTGCTAAGGCCTGGGGGCTCGAAGTTAATCCTGAAAAATCTCAGGTTTTCTTCTTCAATACTCACAGTGTGACTCATCGTAATATTCTTCGCATCCTTAATTTCTCCAAGGGATCTCTCCCATCCAAATACTTGGGGGTGCCACTCTCAGATGGATCTATTCGTAAGGTTTCGTGGCAGGATCTTCTGGATCACCTTCGCAACAGACTCAATAGTTGGACCATTCAACCCCTCAATCTTCCCAGTCGACTGACCTTAGTGAAATATGTTCTGCAGGCAATTCCGATCTACCTTTTTTCTTTACTTTCTGCTCCAAAATCAGTCCTTAAGGAAATTAAGGGATAGCCTTGGTCAGGTGGGATAGCCTTTGCCGCCCAAAAGAGCATGGGGACCTTGGTATTAGAGACCCGGAGGTGGTGAGTGAAATTCATGGATCCAAAATATGGTGGAGATGGTGCAATCATAACCAGGAGCCATGGGCCAAAATTTGGCATGCTAAATATGCCAGGGACCATCAAGCTAACCAATTGATCAGGTTCAATGAAGAAAAACAAGGATCACACATCTGGGTTAAGGCTCTGAGCGGTCGTAAGATGATCCAGGATCATAGTTTATGGGAAATTGGCGATGGGGAACTTGCCAATTTTTGGGATGATTCGTGGAACCAACTCCCCAAGCTTGGATCAGACCCCATATGGCAGGACATTAGAACCCACGAGTTCATGGAAGGAAAAATTAAAGTTTGTCACTATTGGACAAACCAGCGCTTGGAGAGTCAAAGGACTTGGCTAGATCAACAATGGTGGAACGGGTTAACTAATGACGAGGATTGCAGATCTTTTGGAAGTACCCTCCAGGAGAGATACATCCGTAGAAGAACCGGCCCAGGCAAGTTAAGATGGGGATACAAGCAGAAAGGGATTTTTAGCATAAAGGAAGCCTACGACTTAAGAATCAATAGCGAGGAAGGGGATGAAGCTACATGGAGGAAACTTTGGAAGATGAACCTGTGGCCAAAAACTGTTGATGTATATGTAACTTCGGAATGTATTTCACCCATGTATTTCATATATGTATTTTGTACTCCTATAGAGATGGCATTATTCCTCTATACGGAAGTGTTTGTATTCCTATAGAGATGTTATTATTCCTCTATACGGAAGTGTCGTCATTTATATTGTAAGTGCCGTAACTTATACTTGATGGGTTATTAGACCACCTTGTTGGGGTCGGCCCTGTATAAGTCATGTGGGTCGAAGGGTTATTAGACCACCCTATTGGGGGTCGGCCATGTGGGTCAAAGGGTTATTATACCACCAAGTGTGGGGTTAGCCCAGATTAAGTTAACCATGGGTTAAGCTAGACATGTAGGCCCCATTAGTTTATTGGGCAGGACAGAACAAGTATAAATAGAGATTGAGAGATCTCTATTTGATCATTCATTCACACATTTCTCTCATTCAGAAAGTGGCACACTTGTGAGGAGGAGGCTCTGCTGCTAGGCGAAGACTATCTCTTGTATTCTGGTTGTATCATTGCTCTATCTATCTCTGAGGAAGTTATTGGGGTTTTTCACCTTTATGGTTTTCCCCAAGTAAACTCTGTGTCTCTTGTGTGCTTGCATTATTATGTCCATGATTGATATGCTGTAGATTTGTTGTACATGTTGTTCTCTCAGTTAATATCTTAGATCAGATTGAAGTAAATTCTGAAAATTTAACATGGTATCAGAGCTATCCTGAAAGAAGGCATGATATGGCATGTATGACACTTGTTGCACTTACGATGCTAGGCTTGATATAGCAAAAACCAGTCATCGTAGAAATTTCGCTATAAATCCATTTTGGCAAAGTGTTCGGATCTAAAATTGTTACAGGTCAAAGATAATATCCCTATGTACCTTGTATCCAAAGTAGAACCTCTAATTCGTTTTACTTTGTGATTTATGATCTGTACCATATAGGGTTTCTGCCTCTTCCAAATCTCAGTCATAAACAGGTGACCTTGGAAAAAAGGTCATAACTTGGGATAGGAAGCTCCAAATGAAATTTCGTAAAAAGTGACAGGTAGTACATAGAATGTACTATCTCGGGAAAGTTTTCAGAGGCCGAAGTTGAACCAGTGACACGTGGAATTCTGTACAAGTTCGCTCTCCTGTTTTATCCCATAAACAGGTCATGTTGCGACACTTGGCATAACTCTCTCTCAGAGAATCCAATTGAGGTCAGACCTATCGGGATGAAAGATGATAGGTCAGGATACCACAAAAAACATTTTCAGACCGTGTGGATCAAAAAGTGCAGAGTTACACCAGAAACAATCAGGTACATATTTCTGTCAAAACAAAATTATTTTTTAGCACCTTCATTCATGGCTTCTGGAATTTAGGGTTTCGGAGAAAGTTGGAATTTTTGTAATCGGAGACTATGGCTAAATGCTACTCATCAAAATAGAAATTTAGAGACCAAGGTCATAATTTTTGGTTGGGCGGAAGACCGGGCTTGATCAGACCCTAGTTCGGGACTTTGATCAGAAAAGTGGAAATTTAGGGCTTCTGCAAAAATAGGAATTTTTGAAATATATGACCATGGCTGGAAGCTCCTCAGAAAAATAGAAGCTTAGAGCTTTGGATCAAACCTTTTGATTGGGCAGAAGGGTGGGCTTCATCAAACCCTAGTTCTGGGTCATGTCTAGTGAATCCGGAAGTTTCAAAGACAAATTTGAGGGGTGAAACTTTGCAGTTTTCAAATTCTGAGTATACCAGCTTGATCAGATCATCAAGGCGCATATTTCTATCCTTTCGAAAGTTTGAATTTTTAGGGTTTCTATGACAAACCCTAATGCATCTCTAGATCCAGTTCCTGCAAATCAGGTGGATTGGGTTAATCCTAGAAGAGAATGGATTGGTCACCTGCATAAGTGAAGAAGTTTATGTTTTAGAGGGAGATGAGGCTAAGGCCTTACATAAGAAGATTACAAGCAATCTTGACAGGTATGACTTATCCAGGTATGTTTCAAGATTTGCTCATGATTAAGTCTATTGTATGTTTGTCTTCATATTATTACGGTTAGTACAATCTTGTTTAAATTTAGACTTGTCGTATCACCTTAATAAAATTATGAATGCATGATAGAAGATATTCATTGGTTAGGGTGTTGTCACTTATGATTGTACTAATGCATTATGGTGTTGTATGAGGTTTATGTTGTCCGCTAACATGAAAGGTACACCAAGAAAGAAAAATCATGTTCTAGTTCAAGAACATATGATCATGATGACATGAAGACAAAGATTCATCCATTGTCATGGATCTCTTAGAAGATCTACTTATGAGGTATGTATAACTTGGTTCTACAATGGATAACTTATGAGACATGCAGGTTACTAGCACAAGTCATTGAAGAGAACCAGAAGACATTATGCAGGTATGTTAGACGTAACTAGCTAGCATGCTAATCCAGGTATGTTTTTCCTATATCAAGCTAGAATCCTACCTTGTGTTAGGATCTTATACTGTTGTGTTGTTAATAATGATTATTCATGAAGTCATAGGTTTGAATAGTCATGGTTGTATGCATATTATGTTTCTTACCATAATTGATGATATAACTAACCATAAGAGTCCTATATAAACCTTGAATACTAATGCTTATTATTTTTGAAATGATCATGACTATACATGCTTAAGATTATTGTGTTTTGATAGTATTAAGAATATACTAATGAATGTATGATTATGTATGAGACCTCAATGATAACAAAATGATGATACTAATAAGCATGCATAGTGATTAAGGATGGATATAAGTTCAAGGATAGGTAATCCAGGAAGTAAAGATCAAGAGGGAGGACAATCCAGTTGTTCCTGCAAGGAAGCAAAGATCAAGAAGGAGCACACTTCAGTAGTTTCTGCAAGGATGCAGATATTCAGAGGGAGTTGACCACTTCTCACAATCCACATCAGAATGGAGTTGCAGAAAAGAAGCAAAGACTGAGAAGGAGTCAACCCAACAACCAAACAAATATAAGTATTTGAATTATCATTTCTTACATATTTGTTTGTTTAAATAATGTTATTCAATGATGTATATGCTTATGTTCCTAGACTTAGGTTGTGTATTATGCATATTAGAATAATTGCATTAATGAACAGTATACTACTAATATGCATGTGATGGGTAAGTGGCCTATGGCACTATGCAACATTCCATTGCTACTTATCTAGAATGAGACCTCTTTGCTGACATGTTGGGAGTAGTGCAAACTCTTAACAATGTTCTAGTAGAGATTGGAAGGCATCTAGAAAGTTACAGGATATGGATAAATGTTGTATTGAAGCATTGGCTAAGATAATTGCATGACTGTATGACATATTTATTTATGTGTAAGAGTTTGTTCTGAAAACTATAAGATGTTTTCTAATCATGCAATTTAACTTTTTGTGTAGGAAAGATCGTATACCATCACCTACAAAAGAAGGACTACAACATTTGTTCAACAACAAAGTTATCTATTAAAAATATTGAAGATATTGAAGTTCCTAGGATCTGGGAAGAATTCCATGATCAAGGAGTACCAGTCGATCATGAAGATGTTTGGGATACAGTCCCAAGACCTGAAGGGGAGTCTGCAGTGACTTCCAAGAGAATATACAAGATCAAGCATGCTGCAGGTGGTAGCATAGAGACTTTTGCTCCTGTATCTAGATACACTTCCATTAGATCAGTACTTGCTCCGGCTATAGTGATGAAGTGGAAGATACACCAGATGGATTTCAAGACAGCCTTCTTAAATGGTGTAGTTGAAGAAGAATTGTATGTGGAGCAGCCACTTGGTTTTGAGACACATGACAGGGAGTCATATATGTGCAGAACTTGGTATGGTAGGATAGACAGATTTTTATCCAATTTGGGCTTTACCAAAAGTAAAGCGGATTCCAACCTTTACTACAAGGTTGAGGAAGGAAATCCGGTGATAATGCTTTTTTATATGGATGACCTGCTTATTACAGGTGAAGATAGATTGATTGCCGACACGCAGCGAAATCTTGCTGCCAAGTTCGAGATGAAGAACTTGGGGATGATGCACTATTTGTTTTTTGGCATGGAGGTGTGGCAGAGTGCAGATGGAATCTTCCTTGGACAAGGGAAGTATGCAGTAGAGATCCTGAAGAGGTTCGGGATGATGGACTGCAAGGCTATGGCCACACCTATGGCATCGAACCTTAAGCTTCTATGTGATGCTTCATCTGATCCGGTTGATGTCACGATGTATCGTCAGATGATTGGGTCCTCTATGTACCTGACGAACACGAGACCAGATATTTACTTTGCGGTGAACACATTGAGCCAGTTCCTGATGGATCTGTTCACCTGTTTGCTGTAAAGCATATTTTGAGGTACCTGGAGGGTACGGTTGATTATGGGCTCAAGTATTACGCGAATCAAAAGTTTAAACTGCAGGGTTATGTTGATTCAGATTGGGCAGGCAGTGCTACAGATAGGAAGAGCACTTATGGGTGCTACTTCAGTATGGGATCAGGTGTGATCTCTTGGTTTAGCAGGAAGCAGTCCTGCGTAGCACTGAGTACAGCCGAAGCAGAGTATGTTGCGACAGATGAGTAGGTTGCAGATGTATTGACCAAGCAGTTGGCCAGAGTGCAATTTGAGTACTTCAGAGAGAGGCTTGGTGCACTTCAGATCGAGGTTCCTTCCAAAGGGAAGTGATGACTCCGGAAGATGCAGATGCACATGAGATTTTCTGACATGGTTGATGTGTTCTCCCATGGTCATGATGTAATTGCTGAGCCATTCTCACATGGTGGTAGATGTGTTCTCCCATGGTGTAGATGTAAGGGTTGAAGCCATTTTTCACATGGTGGTAGATGTGTTCTCCCATGGTGAAAAAGTAAGGGCTGGAGCCTTCCCCAAATGGTAGTAGATGTGTTCTCCCATGTCGGCGGTGTAAGTGCTGGATGATGTGCATCTGGGCTGTGCTTCGTGGACGATGAGATGATCTGAAGAAGACGATGCTATGATGATCAGAAGGATCATGGATGATGAGCATTAGGAAGATGCTCCAGTTACTGCTCTATATGTATATGTATGCATCATGTTGGATGTTGGATATGATCAGTTGGATCATTTATATGTATATGTATATGTATATGTATATGTATATGTACGCATCATGTTGGATACTGGATATGATTAGTTGGATAATTTATATATATATGTATGTACGCATCATGTTTGATGTTGGATATGATCAGTTGGATCATTTGCATGTATTTTGTATATGCATCATGTTGGATGCTTGGACCATGTATCTGTATATGTATCAGGTGGATACATTGTATGATCAGGTAGATCATGTATGTTGATATGTATCAGGTATGATTAGGTGGATCATGTATTTGTATTTGTATCAGGTGGATACATTGTATGATCAGGTGGATCATGTATGATGATATGTATCAGGTAGATACTTGGTATGCATCAGGTAGATGCAATGTATGATCAGGATGATCATAGATGACAAGCTTCAGGATGTTGCTCTAGATGACATGCAGCAGGATGTTGCAGTGATGATGATCAGGATGATCATGTGTACATCAGGATGATATATGATGAGTATCAGGATGATACTTTGTGGCCGTGAATCAGGTTGTGCAGATGAGCATGTCTAGGAGATCCTATAGGTCGGAGTTGTGTACCCGTAACATCCTGGGATGTTCTTTCGAGACATTGCTCTGGGAGGACATGTAATTTGTGCCCTGGGAGATTTCAGGTCAGATTTGTGTATCCGTAACATCCTGAGATGCTCTTGCGAGGTTTTGTCCTATGGCATGTAATTTGTGCCCTGAGAGATTTCAGGTCGAAGTTGTGTACCCGCAACATCCTAAGATGCTCTTTCGAGGTTTTTCCATGACCACATGTAATTTGTGCCCTGGGAGATTTCAGGTCGGAGTTGTGTACCCGTAACATCCTGAGATGATCTTGCTAGGTTTTGTGGTGACCACATGTAATTTGTGCCTTGGGAGATCCTTCAGGTTGGAGTTGTGTACCCGTAACATCCTGAGATGCTCTTTCAAGGTTTTGTGGTGGGGTCACATGTAATAAGTCCTGGAGATCTGGACAGGATGAAAAAGGCCTCAGATGCTCTTTAGGGTTCTTACTAGTCAAGAGACTCTTTGAAGGTTTTGTGATGCATGTAATAAGTCCTGAGAATTCCACAGTATGGCCAGTGATGATGAAGGCCTGCAGGTGGTGGGCCTACATCCAGTATGAAAAATGACTGGCTTTGTAGAACTTCCTATGACGAGTAAATTCAGATATTGATTGAGATAGCAGCAGCAGTGACGATGACGATGATTCGAGGATGATGATTCGCTGATGATGATCCAGAGAAGAAGACTTGCGCTAGCAGACCTATGTCGAGAAATACCTTCCTAGTTAAGAGGGAGTGTTGATGTATATGTAACTTCGGAATGTATTTCACCCATGTATTTCATATATGTATTTTGTACTCCTATAGAGATGGCATTATTCCTTTATACGGAAGTGTTTGTATTCCTATAGAGATGTTATTATTCCTCTATACAGAAGTGTCGTCATTTATATTGTAAGTGGCGTAACTTATACTTGATGGGTTATTAGACCACCCTATTGGGGGTCGGCCATGTGGGTCAAAGGGTTATTAGACCACCAAGTGTGGGGTCGGCCTGGATTAAGTTAACCATGGGTTAAGCTAGACATGTAGGCCCCATTAGTTGATTGGGCAGGATAGAACAAGTATAAATAGAGATCGGGAGATCTCTATTTGATCATTCATTCACACACTTCTCTCATTTGGAAAGTGGCGCACTTGTGAGGAGGAGGCTCTGCTGCTAGGAGAAGACTATCTCTTGTATTCTAGTTGTATCATTGCTCTATCTATCTCTGAGGAAGTTATTGGGGTTTTTCACCTTTATGGTTTTCCCCAAGTAAACTCTGTGTCTCTTGTGTGCTTGCATTATTGTGTCCATGATTGATATGCTGTAGATTTGGTGTACATGTTGTTCTCTCAGTTAAGATCCTAGATCAGATTGAAGTAAATTCTGAAAATTTAACAAAAAAAAACGATTTTCTATTGGTTAATGGTTTGGAAAAGAGTCTTAACAGGCGGAAATCTTAAGAAAAGAGGTATTCAAGGCCCCTCGTGCTACCCCCTATGTAAAAATAGAGAGTAAACCTTGGCACACATGTTAGATGATTGTGATTTTTCTTCTTTTTTTCTGGGATAGAGGTGCTATGTTGTTTAGAATACGTGATTGTCAGCGAAGCCAACCAGACCAGACTCTTAGAACTTGGAATGATCAAGCCTTCAACAACCCAATTCTCTCTTTAATCTAGCAGATGTTTCCTGGGATGGTGTGTTGGAATCTTTGGAAAGAAAGAAATGATCGCATCTTCAGGGATAAGAGTCATAATGAAGAGGATGTTCGGAAAAAATTGGTCCATAATATCCAAGAAACCATTAGAAGCAGACAGTGGACTGATACTGATAAAGATCTATCAGAAGATGAAGCTTGTATTGCTGCTAGCTAGGGCCTGGGACGCAATGATTTGAATGGTTTACGCAAAAGAGACAAGGTTTGCAGACTGAATAGTCCAAATTTTTGGTCTCCGCCTACGCTGAACGTGTTCAAATTGAATTTCGATGGTGCATCTTGTGGTAACCCCAGAATTGTTGGATTTGGAGGTGTTTGCAGAAATGCCAACAGGGACATCCTGGAAATATTTTTTGGGTATTTGGGGCACGACACTAATAATTCTGCAGATTGGATGGCCTAATCCAGGGTCTCCAACTGATCATCGATAATGGTTGGTTCCCGGCAATTATCGAGGGGGATTCCAAAATTATTCTCCAATGGCTAAAGGATTGGCTCAAGGTAAATCCACTGAGCAGGTTACTTCCAGTTGGAGGCTATCTAGTCAGCTTGAAATCTTGAGAGCTCTAGTCTCTTCTCACAGCTCGATAACTTTCTACCACGTAAGACATGAAGCAAACAAGGTTGCTGACCTCTTAGCAAATCTTGGAGTTGACAGGGAGGGAGGGTATACTTTGGGCCACTTGGATGACTTTATGCATGAAAAAGGGGCCCCCAATTGCCTCCACCTGGTCGCTTTGGATTTCGGCAGAAGCCAAGAGGTGGATTTCAAAGGACACATGCCTGTGGAGGATGACAGGCATGATTCGGAGGTCACTTCGCTTACGTATGATAACGTAGAATAATAATGTGGAGAAAGGACAAGTTTCCCATTCTGGGTATTAGGCGAAGTTATGAGGAGTACGGACTCAAGCATGTTTTGATCTGGAGGCTAGATCCGCAACAGTTTCAATCTTTATTCATCATGGCCCTCTTAATTTATTTTAATGTCGGAAGTACATCACTGGATGCAGGCAGGTACTGTTCGAGGCTGGGTAGTTATCACCCTGTCAGTGCAATCATGGACCCTCAAGCTTTTCATCCGGCGGTTTCTCGGTTTGGGGATCACTGCCTTTGTTGCTGTGACATCGCCCTCTTCCGTCTCCTCACTGTTTGTTTCCCTGGGGTGCCGACTAGTTTTTGGCTTGCCTTCATTCTCCCCTCTGATTGTTTACTGTCACCTCTGAAGTGCAGTAGGATGGCTCCCAAACGATATGATAACAGGACTGTGGAGCAAGGTTCGTCCTCACTCAACCTGAAAGGTAAAGGAAAGACCGTGGAAGTAAAAGGCCGTGGTTTTGGTCGGGTGGCACGAGCCCAAGCTCGTGCGCAGTCCACGACCACCTTTTTCCACGATCGCATCCCTGTAATTATTCGAGATGACATTGAGTAAATTGAAAAACATCTTTGGAAGAAGTGCAGACTATTCCGTTCAATGAAGTTAAGAATGAGGTTGAAGATTGGGTAGTGGATCGTGGAACTACAACAGGGAGGGCTTCGACTTATGACCATATGATCATGGTGTACTGGGTAATTAAAAATTTGTTGGCTCATGTGGCCATGGGGAGCACTACTAAACAACTCGGTGACGAGGAGCCAACCCAGGTGTGGAAAGATCACAATGCAGACAATAGGCTGATGCATTGCAAGATTGATGCCATCGCCAAAAAACTTGGTGTCACTTTTTATTATCCTGGCATGGAAGATCAGGGGAATTAGGGTCCCAGTAACAGAAAGAATTAGAAAGATGTCTCTCCCCGGAATGTGGGCGCCCAGCAGGGAGCGGTTCTAATGTAGAAGCGGGCTGCAAACATCAATTCTTCGGTCGCAGTTGTTGACGACTCGCTAGATCTCGCCAAAAATCGAGTTGGGGGTTAGGGTTGTTTTTTATCTCTAATTTTTTATCTTTGTGTTTTGATCAGAGTCTTAGTGATGGGTGGTTTGTTGTTGTTTGGAGACAGACATCTTTACAGAAGTAGACTAGGTTTTCTTTCCGGTTCCTTTTTGTATGACTGCCCTATCTAGACTATTCCTCTGTTATTGGGGTTGTGAACTTTAAATTCAGTCATGCTATAAGATTGATATGTATATAATTTCTATGCAGTAATATAGTCTTTTATTTACAAAAAAAAATAAAATTAGAAACTGTTTTTTGCCTATAGTATCTTGTTTAGAAGGATGTCAAAGAATGTGTACTAAAGTTTTTTAAAAATGAATCTCATTCAAAATCTTTTTAAGAACCTAACTTGCTAGGAAACTTGGGTACGGGGATGCTACCTTTTGAGACACGAGATTTGGGTAAGTCGAGGGTTCTTTATATATAATTGTATAATTGATGTATGATATTATATAAAAAAAATTGTATCACTCATGATAATATTACATTAAAAATTTAAGTTTTAGTTTTTAATTTTTTCATAGGTTTTAAATTTTTTTAAGTTTTAATAATTAATAATTAAATTTTTATCAATAATTAATAAATAAAGTTTTATAATAATTGATTATTAGCTTTCTTTTAGTTTTAAAAATAAGTTTTTAGTTTTTATTTTTTTAATATTTTTAATAATTAATAATTGCGTGCTTCTTTAGTTTTAGTTGTTTTAAATTTTAAAAATAGTTTTTTGTTTTTATATTTTAATAATGGCTTGTTGTATTTATATATTGATATTTTTTAGATATTAATAAAAAGAATTAGTTTTAGTTAAAATTTTAAAAATTAGTAATTAGTATATGCATTTAAGGTATATAGAAGCTAAAGTACTTTGCATTTAAAAAATGAGAGGACATGTGTAATAATAAGGAGGGACACTTGTGTACTTATTATAATAACACAATGTACAAAAATAAAAAAATGAGAGGACATGTGTAATAATAAGGAGGGACACTTGTGTACTTATTATAATAACACAATGTACAAAATTGACAATATTCATTATCATCAATGAAATCTCTAGGCCATAATTTTTTTTGTATTTTTTAAATTTTAATTAATATAATTTCACGTCGGTGGGGTAATTTGTCACTTTATAGCTTTTGGCCAATCATAAAATAGAAATAACAAATTTTAAAAATTCTACAAATGTTATATTTAAAAAAAAAAAAAAAAATTCAGTATTTAAAAAAAAAGTTTGATAAAAAATAGTGGTAAATAGATGAACTATCAGTAATATTAAGAATTGAGACGGCGGAGCTAGGGTTCTGGTGTTTTTGCAAGCGGTTGGTTTTGACTGCGAACCATGGCAGACTCAATGGGGGGGACTCCCACGCCCCCCCAACGCTCTTCTCAATCGGATTTTCAGGTAGGAGGGATCCAAGTCCCGGTAGATGGATTGGGTGGTGTTGGAAAAAAGGTGCAAGAGATGGGATCTGTTTCTCCCCAAGTGGGTGGTAAGTTGGGTCAATGCATACCCAAAGCTGCGACCATCCCTTCAATGGTTATCAGATCCAACACGTTGAGAGATAGGATTCAGAAGATGCAGGACCATTCCCTCATTGGAAAATTTGTTGGGGTTTTACCCTCTGAAAAGTCCCTGATCTGGTGGATTAACTCTACCTGGAACCTAAAGGACATTATGATCTTCAGCTTGGATCGAAGGGCTTCTTCACGATTACGTTCATTAACCTGAATGATCGCAACAGGGTTCTTGATGGAGGACCCTATTTCTGTTACTCTGCTGGTCTGTTTTTGAGTCCATGGAAAGAAAAGTTCTGCCCCGAGAAAGAAGATATGAAGATAGCCCCGGTCTGGATTAGGCTATACTCCCTGCCCTCGGAATACTGGGAGGCCGAGATCTTAGAAGATATAGGGAACAATTTAGGCACCTTTGTCAAATCTCTGAACAAAAGAAAGCTCAGAGATACACGTCTTATGCCCGGATCTGTGTCTCTATGGATCTTTCGAGGGAGCTTCCGGAGGCCATTAAGCTTATGTGGGAGGATGAGAAATGGGTTCAAACCCTAGATTACGAATAGATCCCTTTTAGGTGTCGCAGATGTCATGAGCATGGCCACTTATTTCGGGATTTCCCTATGAATAACCCTAAACCAACCCCCAAGATGGCTTATGAGAACGTGGATCCGAGGTTTACCAAGTTGCAAACTAGAAAACGGGGTGGAACAAAACAAGGAACCCTGGAAGGATCCAAGAAGATCATGACGTCTAACTCTTTCAAAGCTATGAATGAACAAGTGGAGGTCAATAGATTGGAGCAACTCACGACCTCTTAAGACAATCAAACCCTGTTGCAGAAGGTTGTCTCCCTTGACCCTAGTGTGTCGACTGTCAACAAATTTTTTTTGGTGGTTATTGGTGATATTGTGGATGAGGAAACTGAAGAGATGGAAATAAGGGAGTTGGATCTCGATGGGATTGAGCAAGCATGTGATGACCCTAAAACTGGTTATGTCCCTCAAGATCAGGTGATCCTGTTGAAGGAAGCCATTCTTAAAGCTAGGGAACCCTATAGATTGGGAATCAGCCCTGGATCTTAGTAGGAATGCAAGAGGAAGCACGAGGAGAATTCCAAAAAGCTAGGTCATAAATCTAATAGGCAAAGAATCACTGCTGTGGAACTGAAGTTGGTAGAATCGGGTCAGTACCCTACTATCAGGGCAGCCCTAGGTTTGTAATTCTCTCCCCCCCTTTTTTAATGAAGATTGTATCCTAGAACATAAGAGGGCTTAACGGCCAACAAAAATATAGAACTTTTAGGAAGAAGATTAAGGAGTCTAATCCTGCAATTGTGTTTCTTTAAGAAACAAAGTGTTTTGAGTATTAAATTGCAGGAAAAGAGTAAGAAGATTTGGAGAAATTATGAAGTAATAGGGATAGATGCGAATGGCTTCGCGGGTGGGTTAGGCATTCTGTGGGATCCCAATAAAATAAGTCTTTCTGTTTTTTTTGGAAACCACAGCTTCCTGTCTGCTAAGTTCCAAGTTGTTGGGTTTAAGGTTTCAGGGCTTCTTTCTAATGTCTATGGCCTCCATACCCTTGGATCTAAATCCTCCTTTCTGGATTCTCTTTGTTGGCTGAAGGAGATGTCTGGGGAAATGCATTGGATCATAGGCGGAGATTTTAACCTTATCTCCTCTCTCGATGAGAAGAAAGGGGGAAGGAGGCGGCTGGATGACGAATGTATTCGGTTTAGGGATACCATTGAACAACTGAAACTAGTTGATGGCATCCCGGGGAATGGTAAATTTACTTGGAACAACAAGAGGTAGGGAGATCGCCACATTGCCTCTCGTCTTGATCGATTTCTGGTTTCGGAATCGGTAATGGAATCTGGGAGTGATTGCTTCTTCCATTCTCCTGGATTCAAATTCTGACCATTAGCCCATTGATCTCTAGTGCAGTGGCTTGGGTTCTCAATTTAAAAAACCATTCCGCTTTGAACAGTTTTGGTTAAGCCACCCGTATTTTAAAGAGAAAGTCTCTCGTTGGTGGGGGGAAATGGATTCGGGCAAAGGTCAAAATTTGTAAAACTTTCAACAAAAACTGAAAGCCCTAAAAGCTAAAATCAAGAAGTGGAATAAGGAGGAGTTTGGGAATATCTTCAAGGATAAGAGAGCCCTTGAAGCGCGCAGGGAGGAGATCTTTAAGTTGGGAATACTTGCGGGCTACACTCCTTAGAAGGAGGAAATCTTGGTTCACAATAAAATCCTGGAGAGGGAGAAACCAGAAGAGATTCTATGGAGACAGAAGGTGAGAGTGAATTGGCTGCAGGATGGTGAACACAATACAAAGTTCTTCCATCGCTCTGCAATTCAGCATCGTCAGCAGAATAGAATTCTTAAACTCAAGAACAGGGGAGGGAGTAGATTAGAAACCAGGGAGGAGACAGAAGGTGAACCGAGTCACTTCTTCCAGGACATCACGAATGAAAATGTGGTAGAGGGACAAAGAGATATTGAGTCAATCATCAGCAATATTCCATCCCGTGTGACTTAGGAGCATAATGATCTCCTTCTTCGACGTGTCACCATGGAAGAGGTTGAGGAAGTAGTGTTTCTGATGGCCGATGGTAAAGCCCCAGGGCCTGATGGCTTTACTACCAATTTTTTCCATCATTTCTGTGATATGGTGAAGTCGGAGGTTTGGAAAATTGTTGAGTCTTTCTGTTGCTCTGGAAAGATCCTTCCTACGTTTAATGCTACTTTTCATACCCTTATCCCCAAGACTGAGGGTGCTAATACCCCCAACAAGTTTAGACCCATTTCCTTGTGTAATGTCATATACAAGATTGTAACGAATGTAATTGCTAATCGCCTAAAACCAATCTTGCCATCCATCATTTCTCCTGAACAGTCAGGGTTTGTGGAGGGGAGGCAGATTATGGATGGTATAATCTTGATCCATGAGGTCCTACATTCTCTAAAAAAAGACAAAATCCATGGGATGATGTTAAAACTGGACATTGCCAAAGCTTATGATAAACTAAATTGGCAATTCATGAGAGCAATGCTGCATGCCTTTGGTTTCTCTGAGCGATGGACTAGTTGGATCATGAATCTGGTTTCCTCGTCCTTCTCTTCCATTCTTCTTAATGGTGTTCCCACAGGCCTTTTAAAACCCTCAAGGGGGATTCGGCAAGGGGACCCCCTTTCCCCTTTTCTTTTCATTATTATGGCAGAGGGTCTCGGAAGAACCATTAAAGCTATGTAAGGAAGTCATGAGCTGCAGGGTCCGATTGTTCATCCCAGAGCAGAATGTCAGACCCATCATCAATTTGTTGATGATACCATGCTAATGGGACACCCCTCAGTCCAGGAGGCCCGGGATATTCGTCGAAGTCTAGATACCTTTGGCAGAGCCTCTGGCCTTGAAGTCAATGCTCAAAAATCTCAGGTGTTTTTCTTTAACACTCCCAAAATTACCAGAAGAAACATTTGTAGGATTCTGGGTTTTTTGGAAAGCTCCCTTCCGTCCAAATACTTGGGGGCTCCGTTGGTGGATTCTCGGGTCAAGCAGGGCTCGTGGAGGGAACTTGTGGATAGATTGTGGAAGTGTCTCTCAAACTAGACCTATCGCCCCTTGAATTTTGCTTGTCACCTTGTTCTCCTAAAATCGGTCCTCTAGGCAATGCCCACTTATCTCTTCTCGGCTACGTTAGCCCCCAAAGTTATTCTTAAAGAGCTCCGGAAAATTCAGAGGCAATTTCTGTGGAGTGGTTCAGGAGACAACAGGAAGTGGGCTCTGGTCAAATGGGAAGAGATATGCTCACCAAAGTACCAAGGTGGCCTTAATCTCAGAGACCTGGAACAAGCTAATATTGTTTCGAGAGCAAAAACTTGGTGGAGGTGGGTCTCCCATAAGGAGGAACCATGGGAAAAACTGTGGCATTCCAAATATGCAGTTGAGTGGGGAAAAGAGGATCTAATTAGATTCTCTGAACCAAGCCCTGGGTCTCACATTTGGAATTCGGCGGCCCAGGGGCGGAATCGGGTCCAAGATCATAGCTTCTGGGAGATTCGGGATGGCAGTTGGGCTTTAGCTTGGGATGATTCATGGCAGTAGTTACCCCCAATTGGTGTCTCCGTTGAGGCTCCTCTTGTAATCCAAGGTTGCGTTAACAGGAACATGGTAAGGGTTAGGGATCTTTGGAATGCTGATTCTCAGGAGCAAGACTTCATAGTTTGGCGTGATCATGAGTGGTGGTTTCCTCTAGGACCGGAGGAGGAAGTTCTTCGAGTAGAGGAATAGTTGAACAATCGTAGAATCAAAAAGAAAAACGGGGAAGACAGGCTACGATGGGGTCATAAGCCAAAAGGATGCTTCACTATGAAAGAGGCTTATGACATTAAAATGAGTTTCAACCAATTGGACCCCATTCCTAAATGGAAACAATTATGGTCTACTAAGATTTGGCCGAAAATAACCACCTTCATTTGGCTAACTTTGAAAAAACGTATTTTAAATGGGGAAAATTTACAGAAAAGGGGTTTCCTGGGCCCTCACCTGTGTGTCATGTGTAACAAAGCTGAAGAGACCATTTCGCACCTCCTGGACTCGTGTTCTTTTGCATCGGAGTTGTGGGATCATGGTGCAACCAGCTTTAGACGCACGGACAGAAAATGAGATCAGTGTCTTCCATCTCTGAATGGTTTAAGGACCCGTTCCAGAGCCGAGTGGTGAATAGATTATGGAAATTTTTTCCGTATTTTCTTCTGTGGGAGATATGGCTCGAGCGGAATTCTCGGATATTTCAAGACAAAGCAAAAGATGTAGGAAAGACATGGGAAGCAATGAAGAATAAGGTTTTGGAGACTCTCAAGCTTCAACACTGGGAGAACTCGGACTGGGAAACCATTGAGCCCGAGTCCAGAATACTGCGGGAGTGGGGCATAATGGGGCCTCTCCCCTACTGTGGTAATTCTATTCGCTCCTCCAAGTCGTTGGTGAGCCCGGTCACCTAGTCCCCTCCCCCAGATGGTTTCTACAAATTGAAATTTGACGGCGCCTCTAAGGGTAACCCTGGCCCTACGGGTTATGGTTGTGTCTTCCATGGCCCTGATGGTACTATGGTAGGTTTCATAGCGGACTTCTTGGGAATTGAATCGAATAATGCTGCAGAGTTGGAAGGGTTGCTCCAAGGTCTTAGGATGGCCCACCGTAACTGCTGGACCCCTCTAATTGTGGAGGGAGACTCCAGGATTATCCTCTAGATGGCCATTAAAATCCAACGTGGCAAATCAAGTTCCTTGGTTGCTTCGTCCTGGCTTCTTGAGAGCAAGTTGGACGATCTTTCTATGGTTCTATCGTAGGGTATGGTGCTTACCTTTTCTCATGTCAAGCGTAGTGGTAATAAATTGACAGATGTGCTGGCAAACTTTGGAACTGGTGTTCACATGACAATCAGTGCTAACTCGTGGGAGGCTCTGCCGGACTTAGCTGTTCGGGACAGCTGCAAGGTTACCCAGGATGCTGACATGACGACCTTTCATGCCATTCATGTGAGGTGACATCAGGTGGAAGGATTTTGGGACGTGTAGCCATCATTCCCGTATATGGATCGTCCCAACCTTTAAAAATTGGAGGTGGAAGTGTCTTTTCATCATGCTAAATGGTATGAGAGGTGTCCTCTCCAAAGCTTGGAGAAATAATTCGGGCAGGGGAAAATGGATCAGGATTTAAGAACAGTAAGTGCCAAGCAGGGTGAGCGTCATTATCTGTACTACCTCCAATTAATTGATTGTACCTGGGTAATCATGAAGGAAGATGGTAAACGTGTTTATATGAAGGAGAAGGGCAGTGCAAGGGCTTGTCATTGCCTTCCCTCTGCATGCATGCAAGTGTTGTTTGTCTACTTAGTTATGGAACCAGATTCTGTTAAGAAGATTGAGGTTAGGGGGTCTCCAATTTATGCTCGGATGTTGGGGTGGATATCGGCCGTAATAAGAAACAGCAATGTGGGGATTCTTTTGGAGAGCCGGGTGGTGGTGTTTCCCGTGCTTGTTTGAATGCTCGTCGTGAGGCCAATGCTTTCTCTATCCATGTCCCTGAGGACATTCAGAGGGATATCCGGGAGTATGAATTTCAATGGTGGATGAGGCTGAACAAGGAGACTCTCCTGGGGGAACGCAAACAATTGGAAAACTGGATTATGGACCCTGGTAACACTGCTGGTCGGCTTAGCTTGTATGAAAGGATGGTGGCCCTCTACTGGATGATGAAAAACCTTGTGGGTTTTGCCATACGCGATCGTCAAGCCCTTAAATATGACTCGGTATCGCATCTTCTGACGCAACGGCTTCTGGAGGAATCTCGCACGATGAATTGGAAGATGGACTTCCTTCTGCATGCTATGGAGCTCCGACCTCCCCCGTGTCCCCCGACTTCTTTTGGTTCCGACCACCCAGGGAATTCTCCTGAGGCTCCTTTCATCATTCGCTGATGCTTGGTTTGGTGTCTATTTTTTCTTTTCTGGTTGATAGGTCGAGTCGAGTGTCTAGATGGTTTCTGGTTATCTCATGTTTAGATGACTTTCAACATTTTTTTGTGTTCGGGCCTGCGAGCCTATGTAAGGATTTTTATGGACTAGATATCTCTTGGGTTCGTTGTGGGTATGTTGTAACTAAGATTCTTTGGTTAGGACTGGTCAGGGGTAAAGAAGATTCTCACGAGACCTGGATGTTTTGGACTCAACTTTTTGTGGTTGATTTTGTAAGTTTGGTCCCGCATGAAAGTTTTTGGATGCACAAGCCTGTGTTCTAGGCAGCTTGTCCCTGTTGTAATCTCCTTTTGATATAATATAAAAATTCTTACTTACAAAAAAAAAAAAATTAAGAACAATGTTTCATATTTGCAAGGTAAAATCAGTAATTTAACGAACAAGTCACTTGTTAACTTTTCCTAAAATCTGTCAGTAAATGCAATTTTGACGTATTAAATAACAATATTATTTAAAAAAAATATAGGTGAAAAGACAACATAATTCCCTACGCATTCAGAAGGTATATATGAGTTTTGAGGGGTTCAATTTAATAAATGAGTAAAAAATCAAATTTTCACCATCACTTTTAACCAAAAAATATTACTCATTTTCATTATACGTATTTCAATTAATATCAAAACTTATTAATTTTGTAAACATGGTTGAATAAAAAAAAACGAATATCAAAACTTAGCAAATGAAGCATGGAAAGATTACCTCGAATAATCAAAACTCATCATTTACATATACTTCCCATGCACATGACGGATGGAAAATAATTCCCTTTACATGTACTTTTTATGGGTTTGCAACTCAGCGTTCAAATTTGAACCCTTCCTAGCCCTTCTAAACGGTAAAAAGAAAGTATTTCAAACTACATCCTTTTTTAAAAAAGTATTGTGCGTCGTCATGTATTTTAAATTGTTTTATATTACATCGAAAAAGCATGTAATTCAAGTTACATGCTTTTTTTTTCTGGATCATGGTATCTCTTTCCATGAAATGTCATTTCATTCAACGACTTAATATATACTAAAGATATTATTATTTTTATACTCGTTTTCGTTTTCGTTTTCGGTTGATATATTGTAATGGATTGTCAGTCACAGTAAAATTTACTAGATTTGTTTTTAGGTGGAATATAATAAATAGAAAATAAATGATTTTTAAATATATTAAAAATTTATTTATGTACGCTATACATGACTATACTGTAACCGTTTTTCATGCCAGATATATAAAAAGAAATATGAATTCTAATGTAAACATTATAAATTTAAAAACATAATACTTGATCCATAACTAATTGATTTAATAATAATGGTTTTGCAACGTGGAGACACTTAAGATGCATGATATGTAGGACCGTGGCAATGAAATGATAGGTCCATTGAAAACAACTTCCGAGTCCCAACATACAGTCGGACATTCCCGAGTCTTAACATGCTCTCGGCCGAGACCTCGCCCGTTTTAGCTTCAGTATTCTATCATATTATATGGATCGAAGTAATAATTGAAATCATAAAATGTGTATATGTTTTGGGATTTTAGTGTGTTTATGAGTGTATTCTAAATATTTTAATTTAATTTAGAAATAAATATATTAATTATAAAAATTGGATAATTTGGATGTCTTAGGAATATTTGAGGGTGTTTAATCTATTTATAGATTCAAAAATACAATTTGAATATTTTTAAATTTGGATTTTACCAAAAAAATATTTATCGAATTCTACCAAAACATAGAATAAATAGACTGCTCTGGTTCATGTTTGAGTTAGAGAGTTAGTGTGATAGGGGTGGAGTAGTGTATTTATTCTAGGTTTCGACATTTTTCAGCCATATTTTCTGGTTTGTTTGACTCTAGTTGGAAATCTTCAAAAAAATCTTAGTTGTGGAAATTGGATAATATGAGTGCCATTGGGCTATTTGAGGGTCATGTCGAAATATTCAAAAAACCCTAAGAGTCTCATATATTAGTTGTGGAAATTGGATAATCTGAGTGCCATAGGGGTATTTGAGGGCCATGTGGAAATCTTAAAAAAGAAGAAGTTAAGAGTCTCATATATTAGTTATGGAAATTGAATAATCTTAGTGCCATGGGGGTATTTGAGGGCTCTAAATCCATTTATGCATTCAAAAACGCAATTTAAATGCTTCCAAATTTGGATTTTACCAAAAAAAAATTAAAACTCATATCCAATTTTACTCACAATTATTAAAAATAAAAAATAAACATTAATAATTTTTTATAAAAATAAAATAGTTTGTAATAACTTTATTATTTTAAAATGGAATAATTTTTTATTTCTTCACTGTTGTGTAGAGTCCCAAAGCCTAATCCGTGCCATAAAATTAAAAAAAGGGACACTTGTGTACTTATTATAATAATAACACAATGTACAAAAATGACAATATTCATTATCATTAATGAAACCTCTAGTACAATGACCACATTTCAAACCAATTTTTTTTTTGAATTTTTAAAATTTAAATTAATATTTTGTTTAAGCAATTTCACATAGATTTTTTTTTGAATTTTTAAAATTTAAATTAATATTTTGTTTAAACAATTTCACATCACTCAGGTAATTTGTCACTTCATAGCTTTTAGCCAATCATAAAATAGAAATAACAAATTTTAAAAATTCTACAAAATAATTTATATTTTCAAAATATTAAGTTTAATATATAAATATTACAAAACTTTGAAAAACAATGTAGCTTTTTTTGGTACTAACATAAAAGTTAAACTTATTTATGACCAATTGACTCAGTCCTTACTTTAGCAGGGACCAATAATATTTATATTTATATTTAATAAGTAAATATGCTTGAAAATGGTTAGTATGATTGATGTTATATTTTAAAAAATTATAAATTTTCAAAAATTCAATATTTTAAAAAATTATAAATTTTCAAAAATTCAATATTTTAAAAAAAGTTTAATAAAAAATAGTGTAAATAGATTTAAAATAAAATATCATAAACATCTATTAAGTTGAGTGATTAAAAAAAAATCTATGAACTAATAAAAATGAATTTCATTCAAAATCATTCTAATAATCCAACAAAAATCAATTAGGAATATGTGTGTGTGTGTGTGGAACATTGCATTTAAAAAATGAGAGGACATGTAATAATAAGGTGGGACACTAGTGTACTTATTATAATAATACGGTGTACAAAAATGACAATATTCATTATCATTAATGAAACCTCTAGTACAAAGACCACATGTCAAGCCCTAATTTTTTTTGAATTTTTAAAATTTAAATTAATATTTTGTTTAAACAATTTCACATCACTTAGGTAATTTGTTACTTCATAGCTTTTAGCCAATCATAAAATAGAAATAACAAATTTTAAAAATTCTACTAAATAATTTATATTTTCAAAATATTAAGTTTCATATATAAATATTAAAAAACTTTGAAAAACGATATAGTTTTTTTTGGTATTAATATAAAAGGTAAACTTATTTATGACCAATTGACTTAGTCCTTACTTTGATAGGGACCAATAATATTAAAGTATACTTCAATTCATAAAAAAGTAAATATTTATATTTATATTTAATAAGTGAATATGCTTGAAAATGGTTAGTATAATTGATGTTATACTTTAAAAAATAAATAAATTTTCAAAAATTCAATATTTAAAATAAAAGTTTGATAAAAAATAATGTAAATAGATTTAAAATAAAAATAAATAAAATATCATAAACATTTATTAAGCTGAGTGATTCAATAAAAAATCTATGAACTAATAAAAATGAATCTCATCCAAAATCATTCTAATCAACCCAAAAAAAATCAATCTCATCCAAAATCATTCTAATAACCCAACAAAAATCAATTAGGAACTGTTTTTGGCAATGGTATCTTGTTTAAAAGGATGTCGAAGAATGTGTACTAAAGTTTTTTAAAAATGAATCTCATCCAAAATATTTTTAACAACCTAACTTGTTAGGAAACTTAGGTACGGGAATGCCACCTTTTGAAACACGAGACTTGGGTAAATTGGAGTATATATGTATATATATATATATATATATATATCATTTCTAATATATATGTGTGTGGAAATGATATGTGTGTGGGTGTGTGTATGTGGAATTCCTAATGATACTGAGAGGGGGGGTGAATTAGTATCATGCACAAATTAAACAAATTTTCACTTTAAAAATTATGCACCAATTTCTATTTAAATCACAACAATAAAAGACAATTGTGCATAGAGTATTTGGAAATTAACTTTGTATATATACGAATATTTTGATTACATAAATAGATATGAGACACCAATCTCCAAATATGTGTGCACCAACTTAGTCAGACACCAATCTGATTGGGACACCAATCCCATGTGCAAGAACCAACCCGCTGATTACAGGAACCGACCTGTGAGGACACCTTGATCCTCTGCACAAGCACCAACTTGTCGTGTACAGGCACCAACCTATGAGGACACCAATCCTCTGAGCAAGCACCAACTTGTTGTGTATAGGCACCAACCTATGAGGACACCAATCCTCCATGCAAGCACCAAATTGTTGTGTTCAGACACCAACCTGAGAGGAAACTGCAATCTCTTTTCCTTTCCCCGTACTACCACCCTGAGATAGATCTATAAATACTTCTATCACACTGCCTTCTGATTTGCGCACATAGCTTCACAATTGTTCTATTCACTGCTTCACTTTCATTTGCGCGCACTTATGTTCCCTACTTCAGTTCAATACAACTGCTATGATTCACTATCTATTCTGCACATTGCTCTAATTATTGTGTACTCTGCTTCTGTTTTGCGTTGGTTCTCTTGTTGTATACTCTGCTTCAGTTTTGTGCACTACTCTGATCCAACACATTGCTATGATTATGCGCACTTCTTCACTTTGTACACTGCTCCGATTCTGTGCAGTGTCTGTTGCTTTGCTTTTCTGTTGTATGCGCTCGGCTCTCTGTTGTTTCTTTCTTCTAGATCAAAGATCCATTTATTCCCCAATAAACCAAAGCTCCCAAATATAGAATACCTTTATATATCCATTGCGCACACCTCCTTCACCTCTATCTTTGGTTTATTTATATCACTACTTGTTTCCTTGATTAGATTGATTTTTCCACAAGTAGGGGGTTCTTCACGTCGACTACCTCTTTCTTCCTGGTCAAGTTTACCCAACACAATGCATTGAGCAGACTAAGTCTTTTTCTGCGCACTTTGATATTCTTGCTTATTGTACAAAATCCCAGTATATGTGCGGCATGTACCCATCCATATTGCGCGAATAGGTAGCCTTGTTTTGTATATACTTCTTCAAACTAGCATCAAGGCTTCATGCTCCTTTCTTGACATCATCATGCTTCTTGTTTGACATCAATGACAACACCAAAGTTCAACATTAGTGTTGGTGAAGGGGTGGTTTTCAATCCTCCTAAAGGATGTGGAGGATGCACAATGGATATTGCAAAAGAAATGGTGTATTGGCTTAGCCCCGATGGCGCTCAAGTTATGGTCTCCATTGTTCGATGCCGACGCGAAAATTTAGATATTGCTTTGATTTGTGTTTGTCTCCCTAGTATGCCCCTTGATTATTGGTCGTTGAGTATTTTAATGGATATAGGGAATTCTTTAGGAGAATTCCTTGAAACTGATATGTCATTTGAGGTGACAGGTGAAATGGTAGTGGCAAGGGTTTTAGTTAGGTTGGATGTTAAGGAAGGGTTGGCTAATGAAATGGAGATTAAGAGGGGTCACTGTATTCATTCACAAAAGTTGTACTATGAAGGTGTCCCCTTTCAGTGTCACCATTTTCATCAATATGGCCATCTTGTTGAGTTTTTTCATCTCCCTTTTAGTGTCGCCGAGAGAAGATTCTACTTTCACAAGGGATACAAACAAGCGATCTCCTACGTCAGAACTGGAGGAGAATGATGGGCCCTCTTTGAAGACTAGAAAGTTTGAAGGGAACATTCAAGATGAGCAATAGGCTGTGAACTTTTTAGGTCAAGTATCCCATGCGAGAGATCCCACTGCTCCTGTGCAGCAACTCGTACTGGGTTATCCCTTGCTTCCATGTGTGCAGCTAGTAGCGAAGGAAAACCAAGAAGCGGAATTCCTGGGCCAATTAGATTGCACATATTTAGGTATGATGGTTTCTTCTTTGCTGCACATGCTTACTTTTTATCCTTTACAAGATTTGTATGTTCTTAACAACCCAAAACTTCATTACTCGTGGGTTCCATGGAATTACTTTTCTTGTGCCCACCTTTAATCTCAGTATCTTGTCCTAGTACCTAGGAGGAATCTGTGGTCTCGCAACCTTTAGTGTACTCGGAATCAAATTCCTCCAGGGATTCATAAGAGGAGGTTGTTCAACATAATTTGAGATTTAGACAATCACTGAGTGAGGGTTGGAATGTTTTTGGGGGTTTGGGGCTTAATCCGGGAAGCGTTTTTATGGGGAAAGGGAGGGGGATAAGATTGAACCTATCTAAATCTCAGGACAAAGAAAAGGTTGAGATGGAAGTCGATAAGCAATCATCCATGATGGGGCACTTAGAGTAGTGATGTTGGAAAATCAAGTAATACTAAGAGGGGGGGATGAATCAATATCTAGATATTTCTTCAAATTTTATCACTTTTAATACATAATCAACAATACAAACAGAACACAGAATTTTATCATGGAATCCCAATTGGGAAAACCACAAACACTTTCTATTACTGCAAACTTATATTTACAAGTATTTGCAAGAACCAACTTGTTGGATGCTACAACACCCAATATTTTTAGCTACAACTGAAAGATGCAACGACACCTGAAATTTTTAGCTACAACTGGAGGATGCAACAACACCCTATTTACCAGCAACAATTGGAAGGAAGATACAACTTCCTACAGGCTTTTGTAGCCTATCCTTGCGCCTCCCAACCACACTTTAAATGATTATGCATCCTCTGTTTTCTGTACACCTTTTGATTTTCTATTTAATGCACATAGACACTTCATTTGAAGGAATAAAAACTTGTTTATATACCCTCAATCGTGCCTCTTCACCTAACAATCACAAATCTTCATTGTGACCCTTCAACTCGCAATTACCTCTCTACTTTAACCTGCGAAATTAATAGCGTGATTATAAACACTTCAACTTCGCAATCTCAACTTCGACATGTCGACTCAGATTCCTACTTGTCAATTCCGATGTTAGGTGTCGAAAAATTAAAGATATACTCTTAATTCAGCATCTTCGACTCCTCTGTTCCGACTCTGATTCACTGATTCCAATGTCGACTTCGTGACTTCGACTTTTCAACTGTGACTTTGACTTCCTGACTCCGACTCCGACTAGCCGACTACATCTCTGACTTCGACTCGACTGACAATGGCCGATAATAAGTCAACAAGCGGTTGACTATGGACTTGATTTACAATGAATCGACTATAATAAAAGTGGTTGACATCGATCGACTTCATATGACTATCGAACACTTTTTAGCTTCGACATCTTCGACGAGTTTTATGCATTGACTAAGTATGGCGTCGACCATTTTTAAGCATCGACTAAATATGGTGTCGACCAGTTTAAGAATCGACTAAATATGGTGTCGACCATTCGACTAGTTTTACGCATCGACTAAATATACTTTTCCTTTGTCATTAATGAACTTATTTGATATCAGTGACAATCATACTCAACATTATCCCCCTTTTTCATTGATGACAACAAATCTTCAAAGTTCTCCCCCTTTGACATTAATGACAAAGGATATCAAACTCCCCCTGTCAACTATATCCATCTTTTTGTGACAGGGTACAATCTTCAGTTTATACTAAGGAAGAGGGATAACCCCCAGCTTCTACTTGATACAGGAAAAAGACCCTTGTTGAGAGGGCCATTTAGCCCCCTTTTTTCATCATCTTGTATTAATGTGTGTTATAGTATACTTAACAAATGAGTGGTTGGAGCAGGTGTAACCGCTTCAACCTCTCCAATTATTGTATAATTACTACCGCAATGAATGAACAAGAGGACTGGACGTTATGTCCATATTTATTATCTTCTTGATAGTATGTATGTATGTATTCTTATGTTGTGCTTGAATATGTATTAAATCAGAGCATTCAACAATGGCGCCATTTCCATTCTCTTTTGGCTGGGTGACAGCAGCAGCAAAAGGGAAGCGGTTTGAACCTGGAAGTTAGCGTGAGATGAAAAAATCCTGCAAGAAAAATTAAAGACTGCTACAATTGCGGAGAAGGAAGATAAAAATAATCTTGAATGGATATGCTATGAAGATAGAACAGCTCTATACTCAAACGTCTATCGAACGAACTCAAGTGATCGAGGTATATTATTTATATATTGATTTGTTGTTGAAATGTTCATGGAAAGTCTGCTTGCACAATAAAATTTAAATCATTGCGCACCTCCGAAGTTATATCAATTGACTATCTAGGAAGGAAATTTTGACAATTGATAGAAGATTGACACTCATCGAACTAAATACATGTCACTCAACCACCGATTGTTTGTGTGCGACATAGTATTTCTATATGAATTATTTTTGTTAGAATCATGATGGACAACCAGTTGTATCGACTAGTGACTAGGGAATGTCAAACCTATCCTTCGAATGACGATTGCCTTCAATCTGGTCGACTTGCTTGCTTGAGGAAATATATGCAGTGGAATGGTTCAGAGTATTTCTTGTGAAAGTCGACACCTTATTTCTTCTATCTGTTAGTGTTTCTAGTTTAATGACTATTACACCCAAAATCTACTCATCATAAGATTCAGTGTATACACCCCTAAAGATACTTGGACTAAATAATCATCCTGGGAGGATTTGTGCTCAGTTGTGCTAGGTTTTGAAGGGTCGTCGTAGGTTGCACACTAGCAACATGCGACGTCATAGCTTGCTCCACTGCAGGGTGCGACGAGGTCAGTTAATGGGAAAAAATAGCTTATTCGAGATCCTTCTCGAAACTTGCTCATTTAGGGGCTTATCCCTGACCTCTAGGGGAGCTGGTACTCGACCCCTAACTCTTTGGGAGGATCCCCTATCTCTCTCTTAATATCTCTCAACCTATCCTATCATACCCTATCCACTTAGTCCTATATAAGTGAATCTCACTCCCATCCCAAAGGGAGGAAGCCTATGGTATCTACATGCTGGTGAAATCACTCTTAGAATACCTCCATTCACCTATTGGAGAACTCGTACTTCCTTGGAAGGATGTGGCAATTGGCTTGGTCGGAGAAGGGCTACTACGTTAAGTCTTGGTTGTAGTTCTATATCTCTATCCTGTACTCCTCTATTTACAATAATACAAATGCTTTCCACCAATATTGTTCATGTGTGCAATGATATTGAGTAGTTTACCTGCTTAACTGTTTACTTAGATTTCTTATTGTATAGATGTCTTTTACTGGTTTCTCTTGTTTCTGTGTCTTGACAGGTCTTGCAGCTTGGATCTGACGACCGTGAGACGTGGAGCAGCATTCAGGAGAAAGGATTGCGAAGTAAAAGGTAAGCCATCTAGTACTCGATCCTCAAGTAGATCTAGGAGATGTATTTGTAGTCTGTTCTATTTGTTCTAGACTCACGTTGAGCTAGGGAGATCCTGCTCGCGTCTGCTCAAGTGGATTGTCCGATTACAAATCTGGTGACCATACTGGGGAGTATTGATATTTGGTCAGTAGTTGTCAATTTGAGAGTCATTTTCAGTTGATTGCTTGACACAAGCCTTTTTATTTTTTGCCATTTACTTCTTGGAGTTGATTTCACTATCAGATCTTCGTGTTGAAGACTCTGATCTACTTCCTCTGAGTTTATACAACTCATTCCCAAACCATTCCATGGTTCATTGCTGAGAGATCTGATTCATTTTTGAATCTAGACTTCGCCTGTCGCACCTGGGTAGTGGGAACAGAGCGACGCTGTGTCTTTCTGAGTCTCTGTTCTTTATATGTTGCTTACTCGTCGCACCCTTTGCATTGGCATATTGCGACATCGTTGCACTTCCCGTGTAGGAAACCTGCGATGTCGCACTCTATACAAGAACAGAGTGCGCCGATCTGTCAAATTTTTGGCATGCAAGAATATTCTCTTCATTTGATAGTCTGGATTTTTGTTTGCTGTATGAACTCTCTCTGTGCTGCAAGATCCAGCTAGGGATCACATTTATGATTTGTGTTTTGAGAGTTTGGTTTCATTTGGATTGACTTTGGGTTCTGTCTTGGACAAGTTTGAGAACCGGTAGTAGTAGATGCTCTCATCTCCCCCACCTTCATCCGTTCACTCTTGCATTCCCTTCCTTTCATCCCTGCTTTGATCATTGCATTGGATCACCCTCCAGACCTCATTTACATTTTTTTTTAGCTTTGCTTGCTTAGTTTGCTTGCTGCTGCTTGATTTTGAGTTAAGTGTGTCTTTCGGCATGGTTGAGTGCTTGTCTTTTCTTGAGTTTCCTGGATGTACTAGTGCTTCAAGTAGTGTTTTCTTTTTAGTCATTTAGATCTGAAAGCAGAGTTGTTATCAAATTATTGCTTTGATGCATCCATTGGAAAATTAAAAGTGCTTCTTTCCCATCATTTCTTGAGCAGTAGTGAAGAAAATTGTTGTGCATTGGAAAATTCTCGTTTATGTTTTGGAAGAATTGAATGAATGTATGATCTATTATGTTTTTCTCGAATTATGGATTGCTCATTTTCTTGAAAGGCTCAAAGAACACTTCGATTTTTGCAAAATTGATTCCATGCTAAGGAAAGATAGATGCATTTTTAATTCTTGTTGCTTTTAGATCATTGAAAGTGAAATTGAAAAGCTTGCATATTTCATTTCAGAATCCTCTCTTTTCATTACTTAGGGTCATTTTACTTTGAAAAGAAAAAGTCATTTTGATTTGGTTTAGTAGTGTTGTGTACTTTTATGTTTCGTTGAAAAAGGAAAAGAGTACTTTCCTTGTCAAGTTTTGCTTGAATTGGAATTGTGTTGCATTGAGTTTGTTTTGGCAATACTATTGGAAAAAGTTTTCTCCTTCTCGTAGCTAGAATTCATTGAAAGAAAAGAATATTTCGTGCATGTAGTTAGGGCCTGCATTATGCTTCCGATTATGTACTCATCTCATGCATTCACCTAACCGTCCAAGATAAAATTAATGGTAGAACTAGGTAAAAATTTTAGCAACTTGTGTGTAAGTTAGAGACGTGTTCCGACGTCGTTAAGCGTGGCAACTGTTGTTATTTTCTAGCACTGTATCCCAGGGGTATTGTAGTCTTCCACATACATCGTTATATCGAGCTCCTTCACGTACCCACCAAGTACCATAATCCGTACTTGGTGTATATCGAAGGGTGGATCACGTACTCGACATGTATATCGGAAGGTCTCTTGCCGAATGGTTGTGCATTAGACAACACCACTACGGATTTGAGCTCCCACTTACCTTGCGTATATCGGGAGACACCACTAGGATTCCTGAAACCAACCGAGTTAACCATTTAGCCGTCCTGGAAAAGCAATACACCGAGAACAACACTCGGGGAGATTAGCACGCACGTACTGTCCAAGTAATCAGGTATGTAGGAAAGGGTACGGTCCCAATCCTCCTTGTCGCGTCATATTGTTGGACCCTGCAGTATATCACGGTTTGCGATGCCTTCAGGGTATTTTTTAAGGATTCTTATATTATATTTAAGTATAGTATCCTAGGCGATTATTTTGGATTGAAAAAAACATGTATATAGATAGGTAGGCGAATATCAAATATGAAACATACAATTTACTACTGAAATGTGTAAATTTTGGCGAATATTATGATAAAAAACATATTTTATATAAATATAGGCGATATTAGAGACTAAAAATGACCAAATAACAAATTTATTTTTTGAAAAAAAGCTCGAAAAATAGCCAATTGGCGAAATTTCACCCTTAAATTTTTCCTTGGATGTCTTGATAATCCCGTGAGGTTCCAGACTTTTGAATCCACTCTATCACATAAGTTTGCTTGTTGCCTTAGTTTGAGTAGGTTTTTTCTGGACTACTTTTCCTTTAGCATACCCTTAGGAGAAACGCTGTTTCGGCCTTTCTGGTTGATTTTCCTGATACTCTGGCGGATTTTCCCTGGAGAAGATCCTGTAAGATCTTGAACTTACCACCCGAATATCCCCTTAATCCGGAGGTTATTTCGAGGGTAAAAATGGATCAGCGTAACGCAGTCGTAGTTACTGAAGTGGAAAATCCCACTTTGAATGTTGGAGGACTTTTATTTCCACCAGATTCACCTGCCTCTCATCCCCCGCAGGATGAAGAAGCACACACCCCCACCTCACGAGACATTTCTCCATTTTTCTCGGGAGAACCTGGATCGTTGGAATGGATAAACCAACCCCAGGGCGACCCTATTGCAGCTGTTGGTCCTTCAACAACTTACTGGACATCTTCTACAGACCACCCAGTGGCTCATTTTGCCATCTCATCCCCACCTAACTGGACCACTCCATAATTCTCTAGGCCTTACTATAGGCCTGACCCCGCCGAAATTTTCGGCCCCATCCATGAACGTTTGGAACAGTTATGTATTAAAGGAGATGAGCTTCGAAGACAAAGTCTCGAGCAATGCTCTGAAGAGTTTCGAAATCGCCATTTCCAAATAAGATTTGACAACGGAGACATCCCAGTTCATTCGATATATTTCGGATCACCTAAAGCACCCCACCATGAGACCACTAACAAGACTGGTCAACCCTCGCAAGAGTCCAGTCCTGCACCTCAAGTGAACCAACCGGTGGAAGGACAACAGTCCAACACACCCGTCACTACCACAGTTACTTTACCAGTTCCTCCCCCACCTCAAAATTCGAGGGGAGGGTATTCTGTTCCCCTGGGTTACCTTATTGGTAATGTTATTACTACGGTAGCTAGTCAACAACCTACGTTGGTTCAACCTTTGAATAGTGGTTAGCCTACTGTGGCTGGGGGACAACCCCCGTTTCCTAACCATAACATAGGCGGTGGAAACCCCAACGGACCTTCCGTTGGACTGTCCCAACCCGCCAGACCATCCACCATGGGATTATCTCATGTTGGGGGACCGTCCAATGTAACTCAACCCCCGTGGAGTCAAATGTATCCAGGTTCCGTTAACCCTGCGCCAGGTCAATCTAATCCCGGAAACGCACCATACACTCTATGGGGGCAACAGCCTGTGTTGCACCATGGACCCCAACCGACTATCCCTCAAATACCACCACCCCCGATCATCTGAACCCCACCTAACCTTGGTGGAGGCCCACCTCACTTTACCTACAACTTCCCCCACCCTTCCGGTGGTGGCGAGAATGGTCCACCAACCCCTCCAGGAGGAGGTGGCGGGGGACCACCCTATCATGGTGGAGGAGGACATTTCCCTTCGGGTGGAAGAGGTGGTCCACCACCCCCTCCAGGCGAAGGCAGTGGAGGACCGAATTACTATGGTGGCGGTGTTGGTGGTGGAGACCCTCACCCTTCCGGCAGCGGAGGTGGTGGGGGCCCCCATCCTTCTGGCGGTGGAAGTGGTTCACCACCCCCTCCAGGCGGAGGCGGTGGTGGGCCACCTTATTACGGTTATGGAACCCCACCTCCTCCCAGTGGTGGTGGTGGACCTCCGCCCCCTCCCTGTGGTGGAGGTGGACCCCCATCTTATTGGAATGGACCACCTTATGGTGGCGGACCCCCTTAAGATCCGGGCGGCACATCCCCCTACGGTCATTTTTCTCCTTGTACACCTTACTGTCAATTTGGTCCTTACACACCTTATCCATAGTATCAATACGTGCAGCCTAACCCACAGCTGCCCTTCCTGGCTACTTTGGACCTGCCTGACCTATCCCGTTTAACCAACGATCCTATTTACCATGGATCTAACTGGCCACCGATTCTGGTGAAACTCCCGTCTGATATCCCCAAATTTGACGCCAAGCCAGGTGAAGACCCTAAAAACCACATGATGACATACCACTTATGGTGTTCATCTAATTCCTTAATGGACAATTCAATTCGTCTTAGATTGTTTCAAAGGATTCTCACCAGTTCGGCTGCCAAGTGGTACATTGAGTTTCCACCACACTCTTTTCCTGATTTTGGTTCTCTTGCCATGAAATTTTTGACACAATTCCAGTTGCCCATACGGTATGAGACTGGTACCGAGCTTTTAATCTCGCTCCGTTAGAATACCACCACTCACATTTCAGATCATATCCACGAGTGGCGAAGCAGACGACGTCTCATTAAAGCTCCCATTCCAGATCAACTCCTAGCAGACTGGTTCACAAAATCCCTCATCCCTACCATAGCAAGAGATGTTTCTATGCGAGGTGTTGTCACCGAAGAACAAGCCATCGCGAGTGCCCATGTGCTAGACCTAGTCTACACTCAATCTGACACTTTGTTTGATATTCTGCCTGACACACCCTGTGACGTTAATGACCCTGTGAAACCACATAAGGGACTCCAAACTGATGGAATCATTGGTTCCCTTAACACCCAGCCTGCTGCTAGCACTGTTGGATCATCCTACCCGACTCCGGCTGGCCATAGCACCACCAAGTCCACCATTCCTGCTGTAACTGAAGAGGTGAATTTTGTCCAATCAACTTCATCTCAGAAGTCTGGCGATAAAAAGAAGAACAAAGGGAAACCCAAAAAGTCTTCCACCCTGCAGGAACAAAAGAGCACTCCTGAGACGAAGTGCAAAAGTTTCTCCGAGGAAAACCAACTCTCGCAATCCTCAATGATCCGTTTCCTACTCAGAACCAGTAGATGATTGCTCACCCCCCCAGACCAGGGGGAACCATCCAATACCGCGCATGTTCTTATGCTGCGCAACGAGATGATCAATTTAAATACTCGCTTGCGATCTTATGACCCAGTCCCTTCGAAGGAATCCACTGGAAGTAATACTGAAAAAGCTTCCGACTCTTTGACTAATGTCACTGTACCATCAACTTCTCTCACCATTGAGAAGCCATCCTTGGATTCGATATTGCGACCGCGCAAGAGTACGATTCGAAAAGCTGTTTTCAATCCTAATGCTCAAGTGGCACAAAATTACAATATCGTAGAAGACTTGGCACAAGCTCCTTGCACCATGTCTACCCTGGAAGTTTTTCAGAATTGTCCTAATCAACGCAAAACTCTCCTTGTAGCCATCGGTGCAATCGACCCTGATTCCTCGAATACCATCATGTTCCGACTTGACAACCTTAAGTCGAGGCTCTCACACCAGCTCGCATTCCAAGTTTCTGCGAACATTGCTGGGAATATTATCCATCGTACCCTTTTAGATGAAGGTGCCTCCACTTCTGTCATGTCGATCGCCTGTTGGAGAGCCATCGGCTCCCTCGAATTGAATCGTTCTCCTACCACATTGAAAGCATTTGACGGGTGTGGCTTTCAACCTCATGGGCTCTTACAAGCTCTTGCAGTTGAGTTGGGCGGAAATATCGTAACCATTAACATGGAAGTGGTCTCGGCCCCGATAGATTATAATCTCTTGCTTGGTCCCAATTGGTTTTACACCATGCAGGCGGTCGCCTCTTCAGTCTTCCGCATAGTGCAATTCCCCCACCAAGGACGGATTATTACTATCAACCAATTAGACTTTTGTACACCAGACGCCACTACTCATCCTGGTGACCATGTTCCTTCCATTGGACAGATGTCAAAATAGTATGAGAGTGTAGGGGTTGGCCTTTTGAAAGATTCATCTCTCATGGGCATTTTTCCAGCCGCAGACCCCCTTAATCATGTTATTACATTGCACATGGTCTCCACAGAGATTTCATCTCACTCAAACGATGCTTGGCTTGTACCGGACGAAGCCACAACACACCTATTTGGAGACATAATGCCTCTTTCACACGCTGAACGCATTTACGAGGCTATCCAATCAGCACTGGAGGACCAGTTAACTGTGGCCTCCCCATCTTGTTCTCTACGATGGACGTCATCTCTACCTGATCTCTTTCTTTGGACTTTTCATTCAGACGAGTCCATCATGGAAGTAATGAATATTGACGACAGTCCGTGGGATGATCTCCACCATAGGTCATCTTTTCTTCCTCCTTTGGAGTACATAGAGAACAACATTCACACCCTCTTTTCACCAAATATCTACCCATCCCCTCATTTCCCCATCCTTACATGTCTTACGGGCACGGAGGGAAACTTGGCCAACAATGGGCCAACCACCCCGGTAGACATATCAGTGAAACCAGGTATGGTGGAACACATTCGTATAGGCCAGAAGTGTTCCCCTGAAGAAATCATTGTTAGCACGACCTTGTTCAAGCAATTTCGAGACTTATTTGCTTGTTCCTATGAGGAGATGCCTGGGATAGACCCCGTGATTGTTTCTCATGAAATAAAAACCTATCCCGACATCAAACCTGTGCGCCAAAAGTTGCGACCGGTACACCCCCGGAAGACTGCGGCAATTAAGGCAGAAATTGAAAAGCTCTTAAAAGCTGGTTTTATTTATCCTATCCCATTGATGGATTGGGTCTCAAATGTCGTTCCTGTGAACAAAAAGCAGGGCACCATTTGCGTCTGTGTTGATTATTGGGACCTTAACCGAGCTTGTCCAAAAGACAACTACCCGACCCCCTTCATCGACCAAATCATCGACAACTGTGTTGGAAGCGTCATCTTCTCATTCATAGATGGCTTTTCTGGTTATAACCAGATTGAGATCAACCCAGCCGACCAACATAAGACGGCTTTCATCTGTCCATGGGGTACATTTGCATACCGCAAGCTCCCATTTGGCCTTAAAAATGTTGGCGCCACGTTTCAGTGGGATATGTCATACACCTTCCACGATATTAAGGACTTTATGGAACCTTACCTGGACGATCTCCCTGCTCACTCAAAGCAGCGCGAATTCCACATTGATCATCTGACGGCCATTTTCCTCAGATGCAGACGGTACAATATCCGTCTGAATCCTCACAAGTGTATCTTTTGCGTCGAGTTTGGACGCCCCTTAGGATTTATCGTTTCGAAGGATGGGATCTGCATTGATCCCTTAAAGGTGGAGGACATCATCAACCTACCACCCTCGACTGATGTTACGGAACTTCAAAGTATCCAAGGGAAGGTGACTTATTTAAGATGTTTTGTTTGCAATTTCGCGGAGAAGACTCAGGGGTATATGAGACTACTCAAGAAGGATGTCCTGTTCATTTGGGACGACCAAGCTCAAAAATCCTTCAATAGTATCAAACATGCCATCACGCATGCCTCCATGCTCCAACCGCCTAATTATTATCGAGATTACATTTTATATCTCGCCGCTTCTGTTATCACCATCGCCATGATTTTGGTACAGGAGGATCAAAACGCCCAGGAACATGTAATATACTATGCGAGTAAGAGTCTCACTGACACTGAAACTAGATATTCACATGTCAAAAAACTTACTTTTGCGGTAGTCATTGCCGTCCAAAAGTTCTGTCACTACATCTTGCTCCGCACCACCACCATCATTGCCGACTTGAACCCCATGTACCACGTACTAACACGTCGGGTACTTGGGGGAAAGTATTCACACTGGATCGTGATACTGCAAGAATTCAATCTTATTTTCGAGAAAGCCAAGTCTAAGAAGTCTTTGGTGTTTGACGAGCATATTTGCGACCTTCCCCGTCCTGATGCAGAAGTTGAGCACACTGACTCCTTTCCGGATGAATCATTGTTTCTCATCAGTACGACTGATCCGTGGTATGGATATATCTTGTTATATCTTCAAACCCAATGCTTCAATCCTCAACTGTCTCGCAACGATCGTCGTAAGATACGTCACCATGCAAAGTATTATTTGATCATCAATGATATTTTGTATCGTCGTGGCGTCGATTCAATTCTTCGACGTTGTCTAACTCACGATGAGGCCGAACGCGTTATCAATGACTGTCACATTGGGGCATGTGGCGGTAACCCCTCTGGGATGGATACAACCCAGAAGATTTTACGCGCAGGATATTATTGGCCTACCATCTTCAAATATTGTATTGAGGCCATTAAGAAATGTCCTCCTTGCCAACACTTCCATACAAAGAAGCGCACTCATCCTGCCCCACTACATCCAATTATTGCCATGGGCCCCTTCGCAAAATGGGGCATTGATTTTATGCATTGTAAGCCTACCTCGGTCGGGGGGAATAGTTACATAATTGTCGCTGTGGATTACTTTACAAAGTGGGCCGAAGCTATGCCTACATACCAAAACGACGGCAAAACCGCCGCACTCTTCATGTTCAATCATGTAATAGCGCAGTTCGTAGTTCCCCAGGCAATTGTTACCGATCATGGTTCCCATTTCAAGAACCATATGGTTGATGAACTGAGCCATAGGTTGGGTTTTCACCATGAAAATTGGACACCCTACTACCCGTAGTCCAATGCACTGGTCGAGGCCATTAACAAGGTCTTGAAAAGTATGGTCCAAAGGATGGTAGGGACACATAAGTCCAATTGGCATAACATGCTCTTTTCAGCATTGTGGGCCTACCAAACCTCCATCAAAACTGCCACAGGCTTCACTCCTTTCCAATTGGTATATGGATTGGAGGCTGTCCTACCGATAGAGTGCGAAATTCCATCTCTACAACTCACTGTTGAACTTCTTCCTAACACTACTGCTAAGGAAGAACGTCTCTTGCACTTAGCAAAACTTGATGAGTCTCACCAAGATGCCGCTCTTGTTAATGAAGCGCACAAGAAATGCATCAAAGCCCAATAAGATAAGTCAGTTGAACCTCGTATCTTTAACGAGGGTGACCTGGTTCTCAGTTATGACCAGAAGCATGACAAACTAGGAGCAGGGAAGTTCGAGTCCATGTGGCATGGACCTTACGTTATAAAACGTGTGTTGGAAAAAGGTGCTTACGAGCTTGAAGGCTATGACGGAATCTCTTTGGGTGAACCCCGCAATGGGCTTTACCTGAAGAGATACTATGCTTGATCTCTCATGCATAGACTTGTTTGTATATACTGTACATGGCGTGTTTTTGTGTGGTGTGACGCATTTCTTTTTCGAGTGTCTTTTAATCTTATTTCCGCTTCTTATACCATGTTCTGTCTGCGTGTGCAGATGGCAACGTGCTATGGATTCGTGGACTCACCAGCTGGCATACCCGTAACCTTGCTTCGGCAGCTTGGGTACTATATTCCCCTACAGGTGAGCTCAGTAGTTCAGGAGGAAATTGCCTAGGGTTTGCGACTAACAATGCTGCAGAATATTAGGTAGTAATCGGAACCCTAGCTAATGCCATTTCCTTGGGTATGAACCACATTGTCATCCACATGGATTCTCAATTAGTGGTTTCCCATCTTAACCGGGTTTACGCCATCCGTGATCCCACCTTACTCCATCTCTTCAGACGAGTACGTCTCCTGGAAAGGTCATTTGAATCTGTTCAATACCTGCACATTCCAAAAGAGTTAAAAACAGTTGCTAACTCGATGGCCAACTTCATTTTGGATTGGTACATCACACACACATAATATCCATAATATGTAAAAGCATTCACAACATGTAAATAATGTAATGTATAAAATCAAACATGTAAACAAGATCACATCACTAATCATTTTTGAAAAACACATAATGTATAAATCGTCGATAATGTCTGTATATATATATATATATATATATATATATATATCGCTCAAAAGTAGTGCTGGTACAAAATCTGAAGCACGATGGCTTTCAGTGAGTCTCTACAAAAATCTGAAGCATCATAGCTTTCAATAGTACAAAATATGAGGCCTCTAAGCTCTCAGTACAAATATAAAAGTGTCATCAGGCCGAACGCCTGACCCGTACACCACCCCTAGCTCGAACAACTCACTGTTGCTGGGTGAGGAAACAGTCCACGGTCCAAGCCACCTTGCGGAGTAAGGCGTTGAAGCGCATGGACGCTCCAACCCCAAATCTCTGCATGGGCCTCGATAAGTCATCTATAGCTGGCTTGGGTACCTCCATGGTCAGCTGGGACAGGTTCCTATACACCTCCTCCATCTCCTCGAAGGTAGCATGAGCACCTGCAGGAACGACTACCTCCCCACCTCTGTCTCTCCTCGCCAAAAGGGAGAGACCCACCGGCCGTACGGGGCCCACATCTGCACACACATATTACATACTTGTCAGCATTGCATCAAAAAAATGATATAATATACAAAACTAAAAATACAAGGGTAGTTTTGTTCTCACCTATGTTGCCCCATGCTGCACCCTCCGGCAGCATCAAGTCGGGGTCCTCTCAAAAGTCCATACCACTGTATGGAAAGTCCTCGACCATGAGTAACTGGCCCTCTAGCCAACTGAAAAACTCGGGACCAAAGCTAATGATGGGCCCGCCACCATGATGGGTCATGACCTCAGCCCATCTGAGCATATGGGGATCCCTGGGCTCCCTGTCATCAAGTAGCAACTGTGGACGTAGAAGAGGAATCCGCTCTAAGAGGAATTATACTATGATCGATCCATACCCAAACTACTTGATCTCCCCTCGCCGACACTTGGTCAACTGAGGTCGGATGTTTACAAGGAGACCCTCGCACCAGTTGAAAACCATGGGGGACATACAGTCCTCCGCATACAGCATCTGGGTCCGAGTAGCCGTGTGTGGGGTTTGGCTACCCACCACCCTAGTAATGGTAAGCAATATGGTCTGCAGTGGATGGCTAACCACATCCCTAATGAGAATCTTTCCATTGGAAGGTCGAGAGCTAGCGATATAGTGTTGCGATATCATGTCCTCAACTGTACGGTCACTAGCCCGTGTTCCAGTAAGATGTATAGTGTCCCCTCTTCGGGACAAACCAGTAAGAAAGTAGATATCCTCAATGTCTATCGTGAGGATATGCTCACCTACCACAAAGTATTGTTGGGCCGCATCCCAACTCTGGAGCATGTGTGTCAGTAGTGGGATCTGGGATCTCATCCCCTGGATCTCAAAGAACTTCAGTAACCCGCAGTTTCTCAAAGCTTCCACGCATTGTGGATCATTTGCAGCTTGTTCATCTTCTACTTCATGTTCTCTCTCTCGCCACTCCAATACCATATTGGCTAGCTGGTAACTTGCCAAGAAGGACATTTTAACACTGTTGGGTCCTGCTTCAACCTTCGCAAGTCCAATTTTTGGATTCTTTTTTATATATGGATTGTGGTTCTCCGTCGTCGCACTGTATGTTTAAGTACAGTGCGATGACGTCATACCTGTCGCATTCGAGGCTTGCGACGACTCGGTCTCATCGCAGGTCCCGAAAGGGAAACCTACGACGAGCCGAGGGTGCATGAAGCCCTCCATAACACCATCAAAAACCCCAAAAATGGACCTAAAAGAAAAAACTAAACCACTGGAAAGTTGCTGGATGAAGTTTAGGCCTACTTGATCCGGACGGTTGGTGAAATGGCGGATCATAGCTCCCAAAATTGGCAAAAGAAGTTTTGGCTCCAAATTGGTACTTCTCCACGCAAATTGCCAATTGAAACAATGTTTTCTATTTTTGGCCCATATTTCTATTTATAAATAGAATGGAATATTCATTTTCAAATATTTTGATGCTTTTGGGCCATTTACTATAGTTTCGACCGTTTGTCATTATATTTGGGTCTATTTGACGCTTTCTCTAGTGTACAGGAGTCGTAAAGTGGTCTTTTGTGTCGTTTCTCGCATCACCAACGGTAACTACAGGTATGAACACCCCTTTGAATGTTTTGTCATTATTATTTTTGGTTAGTCGTAATTACTGCATGAGGATGAGTTTACTCTTCGTTTTTTCTCATGCTCACCGAACCATGAGAGCAAGTACCGAGTTATGATTTATCACTTTTCTGGGCTCGTTAAAATCCCATGGAAAAGGACACCCCCCGGAGTCTACCGTTAAGCTCTTTTCATGCTCTCGAAAAATGAAAAATTGTCAAGCGAACTTGTCGTGTTCACGCTTGTTAAAGTATTTGAATGGTCGTCTTCCTGGTGATAGTTTACCCCTTTTTCGGACTAGGAGGTACCAATTATGAAAAGGTATACTCCAGCCGATCATGACTGGAAGAGTCCTCTCCCGCGTTGTTTTACCCTTTTTCGGGCGATGAGCCTAACTTTACGAAAAAGGACCGTTGGAGACTTCTTTAGTTCTTTTTAGACTCTCTAAACATGAAATGACGACCGAGTTTACCTTCTATGGACTCGTTAAAATTTTCACATTGAAGGGCCCATCATGGGACGAACCCCTCCTATCCTAGGTTCGGAAAATATTTGGGATTGGACTCATCTATGAGATGAGCTATACCGAGCATCTGGTTACCCTCATCAAGCTCGTAAAAAACACATGAGGCACTCATCATTCATGATGGGGAAAAAGGAAAGTGTTTGTGTTACATACCTTAGTGGCAATATGTAGTCGTTCTTGAACATGGCACTCACCTGCATTCCCATACAATACTTGGGTCATCTGTTTGTCTATGAGTCCCCGCCTACTTTTTGAGTCCTGTTAGTCCTCTAAGTCATTTGGAGAAAGCTTCCATTATCAGTTGCATTAGAAGTTTGCGTCATTCTCATTATGTCAATACTACCAAGTCATGACATGCCCATGTTCAAGAACACGTTCACTATCTATCATCTACAGTCAGTACACACGTCGTCATGCCGTTGCTACTTTGAGTCAGTCTTACATGTTACTATACCATTCGATCCACTCTACACATCTTTTGTCGTGTTTCATGTCGATTGATGGGGGATTCATCATGGCCCTCCTTCGACGGATTCATCCTTGTCGACTTCAACATATCATCCGAGGATTGAATCTAGAAACCAACCAAGTACCTTGGCCCTGCATGCCTCAATGGCGGGTTACCTTGCTTTCATCATGAGTTTACATCATTGACTCTTGATTGAAATATTTCATCTTGCATTCGACTTCAACTCATTTATTCACGCTCGATGATATGTACTATGATACCTTGGGAATCATTGACATCAATGGTGATCTCCCTCGCACTTGTTAATGGTTTACATCAGTGACCGGTAATCAAGTGGTTTCTACCATGTTTGACGTCAAGGCATTTGTAATCACATGGATAGACTCGTATCATTGCGGGTTCAGCTTGAAGACCTCGGGGAGTCATGTTTTACCCAGGTTGTGATGGAGTTTGTATTGAGTCATATTACACGAATCCACTTTTGTATTGGTCATGGCTGTGTTATCATCTCATCATGGATCTACGCTTGTGTCTAGTAGCCATGATTGTGTTCATTCGGTCATTACTACCATGGATCTGCAATGTATTGATCGGCAGCCATGTTGTACTTCATATGAGATTGTCAGTTCGGAGTCAGTTGTACTGCAGTAGTGTCCTTCGTCCATCGAGCCTATTACCATTACTTCTTTCAAAGCACTTCACCTGTACATCCTTAACAGCTTCATGCTTTGGGGGGCATTCTGTTACACCCAAAATCTACTCATCATAAGATTCAGTGTATACACCCCTAAATATACTTGGACTAAATAATCATCCTGGGAGGATTTGTGCTTAATTGTGCTAGGTTTTGAAGGGTTGTCGCAGGTTGCACACTAGCAACATGCGACGTCGCAGCTTGCTTCGCTGCAAGGCGCGACGAGGTCAGTTAATGGGCAAAAATAACTTATTCAAGATCCTTCTCAAAACTTGCTCATTTAGGGGATTATCCCTGACCTCTAGGGGAGCTAGTACTCGACCCCTAACTCTTTGAGAGGATCCCCTATCTCTCTCCTACTATCTCTCAACCTATCCTATCCATACCATATCCACTTAGTCCTATATAAGGGAAGCTCACTCCCATCCCAAAGGGAGGAAGCCTATGGTATCTACATGTTGGTGAAATCACTCTTAGAATACCTCCATTCACCTATTGGAGAACTCATACTTCCTTGGAAGGACGTGGCAATTGGCTTGGTCGGAGAAGGGCTACTACGTTAAGTCCTGGTTGTAGTTCTATATCTCTATCATGTACTCCTCTATTTACAGTAATACAAATGCTTTCCACCAATATTGTTCATGTGTGCAATGATATTGAGTAGTTTACATGCTTAACTGTTTACTTAGATCTCTTATTGTATAGATGTCTTTTACTGGTTTCTCTTGTTTCTTTGTCTTGACAGGTCTTGCAGCTTGGATCTGACGACCATGAGACGTGGAGAAACATTCAAGAGAATGGATTGCGAAGTAAAAGGTAAGCCATCTAGTACTCGATCCTTAAGTAGATCTAGGAGATGTATTTGTAGTCTGTTCTATTTGTTCTAGACTCACATTGAGCTAGGGAGATCCTGCTCACGTCCGCTCGAGTGGATTGTCTGATAACAATGACTGCTAGGCAAGAAAATATTTCACTAACTATTTATTGAGTTCCTGTTATGTTGAATCTGTGGTGTGGACGACTACGTGTGAGAACTTACCTCCGCTCCAGCCATCACAATTGCTGAAGATTCTTGCGGTCTATTTTTGAAGATGATTTGGGAAATTCAGTCTCTGCAATCTTATTGAGAGAGGGTTTCCCATTGCTTGCAGCATACCAGATTGATAATGATCCTTGACAGAAGCTTACGGTCATTCTCGATGCATCGATATACTTCATGTGTGTTCGACTATATTATGCATTGGATGAAAAAGAACAAGTTGACGGATGAGCCAATCGACTAGCAGTAATTCAATGAGGAGATCTCCGTCAAAAATACATTGACCAGCACAACCGTCAACCAATCATTGACATATGTAATCGATCACTCGTCGACCAAAGCAATCGGCCAACCAAATCGTCCATCCATTCTTCAGTCGATCACGTATTACAAATATATCTCTTTACTCGACATTATTCTCTATGATCGTGAGTGATCCCCGGGTTAGCAGTCGTCAAGATCGGTCCTTTGTTGACCCACGTGCAAGTCGCCATTGGTTCACTCAAGTTGACGAGGAATCAACCAACAGTTTCATTGACTATTCCTCTCTTTATAACAGTTTCATTGACTATTCCGCTCTTTAGTGGCTTAGTAAAGATGTCTGCAATGTATTCCTTTGTATCAATATACTCCAGTTTGACAACATTTAGTGACACGTGTTCTCTTAGAAAGTGATATTTTATTGTAATGTGCTTGGTCTTGGAGTGCATAACTGGATTCTTGGATATGTTTATAGAACTTGTATTGTCACAGTGTATCACAATTCGGTCCTCATATTTCACAAGTATATCTTCTAATGTTTGTTTCATCCAGATGAATTGAGTACAACATGATGTGACAAAAATATACTCAGCTTATGTTGTAGAAAGTGAAACAGAGAACTGCTTTTTCCTTAACCATGATACCAAGCAATCTCCCAAGTAAAATGCTGCTCCACTGGTGCTCTTTCTATCATCAATACTTATTTCCCAATCTGCATCAGTAAATGTCTTTAGAGTGAAGTCATTTCCTTTTGGATACCATAAACCATACTCCATAGTTCCTTTTATATATCTAAGGATTCTTTTTACTGCTGCCACATTTGTTTCTTTGGGGGATGATTGGAATTTGGAAACCAAGCCTACAGACTGCATCACATATGGTCTTGTAGTTGTTACATATAGCAAGCTACCAATCATTGACCTATACATGGAACTATCTACTTCCAAAGACTCATCATCCTTTCTTAATTTACAACCAATGACCATATGAGTATTGACAGGTTTTGAGTCTTCCATTTTAAAAAATTTCAACATATCTTTGATATACTTGGTTTGAGAGATGAAGATCCCTTTTTCTGATTGCGAGACTTGTAAACCAAGGAAGAATGTTAGTTCACCCAACATTGACATTTCAAACTCCTTCATTTCTAAAGAAAAATTTACACTCAGAATCTGTAGATCACTTCCAAATATGATATCATCTACATAGACAACAACAATGATCATGTTTTTGTTTTCAAACTTTATGTAGATATTACTATCAGTGGCCCCTCTTCTATATCATTTTTTCTTCAAGTACTTGTCCAGTCTTGAGAACCATGCTCTTGGAGCTTGTTTGAGGCCATAGAGTGCCTTTTTTAGTTTGAAAACATAATCTCTATTTTCTGATAAGAGAAAACCTTCAGGTTGTTCAACATAGACTTCCTCTTCAAGTTATCCATTAAGGAATGCATATTTTACATCCATTTGGTATACCTTGAAGTTTTTTGTAGCATGCAAATGCTAGAAACATTCTAATGGATTCAAGTCTTGCCACAGGTGCAAAATTTTCTTCAAAGTCAATACCTTCTATTTTAGCATATCCCTTGCAAACTAGTCTTTCTTTGTTTCTTATGACTTGACCATCCTCATTAAACTTGTTCTTGAAAACCCATTTGGTCCCAATAAAATTCACCCCTTTCGGTCTTGGGACAAGTTCCCAAGTTTGGTTTTTCTCTATTTGGTCCAACTCATCATTCATGGCGTTGATCCAATCATTATTTTTTCTATCTTTTGCAAATGTTTTTGGCTCAACTAACGAGGTTAATGCTTGTTCTTGAAACATCAGTCTTCTTCTTGTTTTGAATCCTGCATCCTTGTCACTTATGATTATAGTTTCAGGATGATTCTTTTGAATTCTTCTAGATGGTGTTTTTGTATCAGATCTAGGAGAGTCTTCGTCTTCACTTTCATGTGATTATTCATCTTCTTTTTCTTCCTTTTCTTGTTCTAAAGCCTCCTGATTTTGAGAGTCTTCATCTTTCTATTCTTCTTTTAAAAACTCCTCCTTTTGAGAATCTCTGTCTTTCTCTTCACCATCAGTTTATTCATCATCCTCATTTTCTTGAATTTTAATTTTCCTTGGGTTAGTGTCATCAACAATTACACTTGCACTTTCTATGATCTTGTGTGACTTTAGATTGTAACATCTGTATGCCTTTTTGGTGAATGAATATCTAAGAAATATTCCCTCATCTATCCTGGAGTCAAATTTTCCAAGATCATCATCATCTCTCTTTATGTAGCACTTACTTCCAAATACTCTAAAGTACTTGACTGATGCTGGCCTGCCAAACCATAGCTCGTAAGGAGTTTTATCATTATTTACTCTGAGTTGTCTTTTGTTTTGTATATAAACAACTATATATATTGCTTCTATCCAATAGTTATCTAGAAGTTTAGCTTCATTAAGCATGGTTCTGGATGATTCTTGAACTATCATGTTGTTTCTCTCAACAACTCTATTTTGCTGAGGAGTTTTTGGAGCTAAAAACTGCCTTTTGATTCCATGAGTTTCGCAAAATTCATTGAATTCATTTGTGGTAAATTCACCACCATTATCTGACCTTAGACATTTAATTTTGAGATTTGTTTCATTTTCAACTAGTGCTTTAAAAGCTTTAAACTTCACAAAGGCTTCTAATTTTTCCTTGAGGAATGTCACCCAAGTCATCCTTGTATGATCATCAATGAATAACATGAAGTAACGCTCACCTTGCATGATTTTAGTCCTTGTAGGTCCACAGATATCAGTGTGAATCATTTCCAATGGCTGTGATGTTGTATGCTCTTTGATATTGAAGCTTGCTTTTATTTGTTTCCCATGAAGACAATGTCTATAAACATAGTTTGGAGGTTTTATGATATTTGGCAAGTTTCTTACGGTTCCCTTCTTACTTACTTTTACAAGATTGTCAAAGTTCAAGTGCCCCATCCTTCTATGCCAAACATACTTTTATCAGTCTGACTCATGTACCATTGTTCTTCATTTTCTAGGATGTATACATTGCTTGGAGTTCTCACAACAGTCCCAATAAGTTTTCCTGAATTTTTCCTTCTGATGTCACATTTCTTGGAGTCAAATATGCAAATGTGCCCTTGATCACAAGTTTGAATCACACTTATGAGATTAGGTTTTAAGTTTTCTACTAGTAGAACATTTTTTGCTTTAACCTTGTTTCTAGGAGCCAATGTACCCTTCCCAATTATTTTAGAAAATAAATTATCTCCAAAAGTGACTTTTCCTTTTTGATCTCGTTTTAGAATTATGAACTTGCTTGGGTCTCCTGTCATGTGCTTTGAACATACACTGTCCACATGCCATAGATTTTGCTTTTATGTGGCACATAGAGCTATCGAACATTTTGCTTTCACATCTTCTATCTTTTTCCAATCCTTTCTTTGCTCCTTGTCTTTAGTTGTGGCTCCTTTTCAATAGGAATCACTGATTTACATTTTCTAGCTATATGCCCATAGTTACCACATTTGTAACAATCGATGCCATACCTCTGTAAGGGTGTAACATAATTCTAATTTCTGCCTTTTGGAAGATCACTAGAATTGTCTTTGTAGGGATATTTCTGATTATGTTTTTGCTACATCCTACAATCAAATGCTTTACTCCCAAAATTGTTACATACATAACAATTACCCAAAAAGAGTTGCATATTTTTGCTTGTTATTGGTCTTCTTGGTATTTTTCCTGTCCTACTTTCATTTTGAAAAGAAGCAAATTTTTGACTATCTTCCTTTTCAACTGGGTCTTTGAGTACAACAACATAACTCCTTTTATTTCCATCTTGTATTGTGGAAGAGGATTGTTCCGAATTCATTCCTTTGTCATAACCTAATCCAGTTTTATTATTGGATGATCTTTGGCAACTTAAGATGTCATCTAGATTTTTTGAGCTACTCTTAAATTTTGATTGAAAGGATTCTTCATCAATATTCTTTCTAAGAGAGACCATTTCAGATTCAAACTTCTCTAATTATTTCTCTCTTTCTTGAGCTGTTGTTCTAGACTGTTTTCAACCTTTTTAGCTTCTTGAAGTTGATTTTTTAAGTCAACAATAATTCTTTCAGTATGATTGTTTTTCTCTTCAAACTCTGTCACTTTGGTTTTTAATTGTTTGTACATCCTTTTATACTTCCTTAATTCTTCAAGAGCACTTATGAGTTCTGCTTCACGATCTACCACTCCTTCTATTTCTTCTTTAAGGTTTCCGCTCTCTATTCCTATGAATAGAACTTCTGCTTCTTCATTTTCACTAGACTCTTCTGAGTAGCTATCATCCATGGAGTAAAAGGTCTTCTTTTTGTTTTTCTTCCTAAAACTCCTTTTTTTCTTCTTGAAATGTCCAACGTACTCATCATTGTCTTCTTGTTTGGGATACAGGAATTTGGAATCAAAGTGACCAATTTCCCCACAGCTGAAGCATTTTAAGGGAAATTTCCCTTTGTACTTACCAGTACCCTTCTTAATATTTTTAACAAGAAGTGCTTCTTCATCATCAAAGTCTTCTGATTGGATCTTCATTTTATATTTCTTAGCTACTTTTGATGCTTTAAAAGTTGCTTCCTTCTTTTGAGAATTAACTTGTCCAATCCTCATCTCATAAGCTATGAGGATCCCATATAGTTCTTCCATGGTGAGCTTGTCAAGATTTTCTCTATCTTCTAGGGTGGAAATCTTAGGATTGTAAATCATTGGAAGTGATCTTAGTACTTTTTCAATTGTTTCCATTTCTTTCAATTATGCTCCTAGCCCATGAATTGCATTAACAATTTCATCAACTCTCACAAAATATTCTGAAATGTTCTCCTCTTCCTTCATTTTAGACTTCCAAATTGAGCTTTAAAAGTTTGGAGTTTGGCACTTTTTACCGTGGTGTATCCTTCATAGATGGTCTGCAATTTGTCCCAGATCTCCTTTGTTTTTTTGCAATGCATCACCTTGGCAAAGACTGTTCTTTTTAATCTAGCCAAAATTGCATTAACAACTTTTTCATTGTATCCAAATTGTTTTATTCCATCAAGATCTGTAGGAGGAGACTTTGGATATGTATACCCTGATTCTATAGATAACCATACTTCTAGTCCAATAGACATTATACGACTTCTCATCCTAACACTCTAGAACGCATAATCCTCACCATTGAATAGTGGAACCTTGGAGGACATTTTTCCTTGTTGATCCATAGTGATAAAAGATCTCTCTTCCATTGGTTAGACTTTAGTGAAGAGACCTGCTCTGATACCAATTGTTGGAAAATCAAGTAATACTAATAGGGGGGGTGAATCAGTATTTAGATATTTCTTCGATTTTTATCACTTTTAATACAAAATCAGCAATAAAAACATAACACATAATTTTATCATGGAATCCCAATTGGGAAAACCATAAACACTTTCTATTACTGCAAAATTATATTTACAAGTATTTGCAATCACCAACTTGTTGGATGCTACAACACCCAAGATTTTAAGCTACAACTGAAGGATGCAATTACACCCAAAATTTTCAACTACAACTGAAGGATGCAACAACACCTTGTTTACCAAGAAAAACTGGAAGGAAGCTACAAGTCCTATAGGATTTTGCAGCCTGTCCTTGCACCTCCAAACCACCCTTTAAATGATTATGTGTCCTTTGTTTTTTGTACACCTTTTGATTTTCTATTTAATGTACAAAGATACTTCATTTGAAGAAATAAAAACTTGTTTATATACCCTCAATCGTTCCTCTTCACCTAACAGTCACAAATCTTCATCGTGACCTTTCAACTCACAATTACCTCACTTAAACTAATTCACAATTACCTCTCGGTTTTAACCTGCGAAATTAACAACACGATTGTGAAACACTTCGACTTCGACATGATGACTCCGATTCCAACTTGTCGATTCTGATGTCAAGTGTCGAAACATTAAATATATAGCCTTAATTCATCATCTTAGACACCTCCGTTCCGACTCCGACTCGTTGATTCCAATGTCGACTTCGTGACTTCAAATTTTCGACTACAAATTTGACTTCATGACTCCGACTTGTCGATTGCGAATCCGACTATCCGACTAAATCTCTGACTTCGACGACTTGACTGACAATGGCCGATAATAATTCGATAAGTGGTCGACTATTGACTTGATTTACAATGAATCGACCATAATAAAAGAGGTTGACACCGATCGACTTCATATAAATATCGACCACTTTTTAGCTTCGACATCTTCGACTAGTTTTATGCATCGACTAAGTATGGCGTCGACCAATTTTGAGCATCGACTAAATAAGGCGTCGACCAATTTAAGCATCGACTAAATATGGCGTCGACTAGTTTAAGCATCGACTAAATATGGCGTCGACCATTCGACCAGTTTTACGCATCGTCTAAATATGGCATCGACCAGTTTAAGCATCGACTAAATATGGCGTCGACCATTCGACCAGTTTTATGCATTGACTAAATATACTTTTCCTTTGTCGTTAATGAAATTCTTTGATATCAATGGCAATCATACTCAACAAGTGAAATCCATGGATAGGGTTTCCAAATGAAAGTCCTCTCTTTCAATTGTAGGGGTTTGACGAGCTCGTAAGAAAAATCGTGACTAAGAAGATTGGTCACTGCCAGTTCTCTGGACATTATTTTGATATAGGAAACGTTTTCAATATACCTTTATTAAGGTAAATTTTAAACGATCATAAAGTATCTCCAATTCTAACTCCTATAGCCAAAGGCAAAGACAAAAGTCTCAATGAATGGTTGACACTATAAATTATGCTAGGTAAAGTTATATATATATATATATATATATATATATATATATATAGAGAGAGAGAGAGAGAGAGAGAGAGAGAGAGAGAGAGAGAGAGATTGAATTACTAATGATTTTTTAAAAACAAAAACAGGTAATTTATTTTATATTAAAAAGATGAAAGTCATAGCAAAAAATTACAGATAGTCACCCTATTGTTGAGGGGAGGAAATGAGAGATATTACTGGAAAATTTCTCCCCTCACTTATTTCAAACAAAATTTTCCTTACGAAAGAAAAATTATGAAAGCTATAAATGCGATGAAACTGTCTTAACAAACTACACAAAATAAGTACATAACAAAGACAAAAAGAAAGAGCTAAACTACAACCTATAGAGACCAACATATCTATCTTTCCCAGAAGATTCCAATTCAATTATTTCCCACGGGGACTTCACTCAATTACTGCCTACCATAGCACGTTCATTGGTGGCATATGAAACAATAACCCTAATTTCAAAAATATTGGAAAAAAATTCCCAAACTCGTTTTTTGTAACACCCTCCCAATATGCCTTCCCAATTTTAAAAAACCCCCAATACCCCTATAATATTGCATGTATCCATTTTTTCATTTACTTTTTTTATACCCCTTTTTATATCTACCTAGTATATTGGCATAATACTGTGGGCTTGACTAAACCTCCCAAGGCCTGTAATATGCACGAGTGGTTGGGTATTCAAGCCCCCAAGGCCTATCGAGGGCCTATAACAGGCCGTGGAGGTGCCCTGGAGGCTTAGAGCCTCCCAAGGCACCCTGGGGGCTTGCACACCTTCATATTTTTATAGCCTTCTTATTCTATAAGAATCCAGTATGACTAAGGGCATGTATGCATGGCCTACTCAACTTAGAGAAGAAAATGCTTATATGAAATGCAGTATTAGATAGAAAGTTTAAAATTTATATTGAAGGAAAAAAACTTTCCAAAAGCGAAGAATTTAGGGTTCCTTACTTTTGATGACCTTCTAGTCTTTGTCGACGTTTTGACAGGTTGGGGTAAACCAATGCCACATTTGAGAATCTAATAGGATGAGATGGTTGCGATAATCTTGCAAAAAATAAGAAACTAAAGTGAAGATATGTCTATCTTATGAGAATATATTAGTGCTAAATTGGAAAAAAAAGTAAAGGAATATAAAATGTTTTGTGGTCATCATGTACCTGCACCACTCATGAAGACAAAGATGAGCGGTCCAATCAGAGCATTTAAATTCGCTACAACTAAGGTATATGGGGACAGAGATGCAAGCTCAGGCTGCAAGCCTGTTGAGAGGGAAACACTAAACAAAAAGACTTGAAAGAGCGTTGTCCAAGACAATTGAAGCCCTGTTACTCCAGCCTCTTTGCTCTCCTCTGCATATTGGAAAAACTGGCGAGCCATTTCCTCCAATGCCAATCCTTGAAAATATGGAATATAATAAAGTGAATATCATGCTCAGCAAAATAGGGGTGGCAAACATTGCCAATGAAAATTCTAGCCAAGAGCTTTTTAGCATGTAAGTATAAAAATCATGTATCAATGTCATAACTCCTTGATCTTCCTGCATGATTGTGAAGTTTTTTATTCCTACCATCCCTTTAAATTCTGGAAGATCTGATGTCTTATATGACTCAAATTCATCCTCACTTTCCTCGTCATCATCTACAAGTAAATCATTGAACTTGATGGATACTGTGTATGTTACCTGACCTGTTGTGGTAGCAACCTGTAACAGGTTCTTCCTCAACCATGATCGATTCCCAACAATCATTTCCAAGTTCAAACAACATCCTTCTCAGATATGGTAGAGCAAGTGTTGGAAATTTGTAGTTTTGCACGGGAGGAGGAAGCTGACTCTGCCTTTGTTCATGTTTGTTTCTAACAGTTCATCCCACATGGTGCTGGGGCCTATCATCATCTCTCTCAGACAATTGAGATCTTATAATTGGGTGGGGGAGGTGCCAGGTGGCTCCTAGCTCATATTGCAAGGTATGCCCTGACAAAACTCTAAAAGCTGGAGCAAGTGGGCCATTTCTATTTTGATCTTTTGTACCTACACATTGATCTACAAGGACAAACTTGCATGTATTAAGGATTTTCCATACCAGGAAAAGCATCTAGAGGTTTCCTTATTATTAAATAACAACCTCACTTCTCTTTTACCACAACCAAAACAAGATTTCAACACAAACAAGCAACCATGTTGAATGCAAGTCTAATGCTGAAGGCAACTTCTCTCCTAGAAGGGTTTCCTTTCAGGATATGGAATTAGGGAGCTATTGACCACAAAACACTTCGTCTAAGCTGGGGATCATGCAGGCTTGGCTAGATGACATAACCAGAAGAGATGCATAAGGATTTCAAGCCACTCACAATGAGGACAACTAGGTGAACTAGGTCTCTATAATCCTAATGGAGTTAATGTCTTATCTATAGGGAAACTACCCATGATTAAGGACAGAATAAAAATAGCTTTCATGGGCTCCAACCCAGGCTTCCATTGGCTTCTCAGTCTTGAAAACCACATCTTTTATTAGATTTAAGCCTCCACAATTTGTTTAGGTCGCCAACTATGATAGCTTTGTCTTTTTTGTAAACATCATTTCAACACTTTAGAGATCATTGGACCATGAAATTACATTATTCACCTTTCTATACTCTAGATCTCTCTTATTAACATCCCTCCCCCATTGGGATTTCTTCTCTTTACTAGCTTATGCATTTTGGCATCCATTAAATATTTTTATAATTCCAGTTAGCTCTATGGGTTAGGGACCTCGGACCATATGACTCAGGAGTGCATGTTGTCTTATACCACATTGTAGTAAAAATCTCACATGTGTGTTTCTCCAATGGGGCTTTTGAATTCCCTGAATCCCTTAACATTAAAATTACAGTTTCAAGTAAATAAGGTTTAACGATGCAAAAGTGTCATCAGTTTGGAGGGCATGGACATCTATTTCTATAGAAAAGGAATATTGATTCCTTACTGTATTGTCAATCCCTTTAATCCAATTCAGTCCATGAAATAAGTACCACATCTTATCATTCAAGGAAGACTTCTGACATTTTCTAAACAAAAACAAGAATATTGACACCTAATCATAAGCTTGCATTCATTTAAAAAATCCCACAAAATTATTGCAGATCACTGCACTGATGCTTCTGACACCAACTATTTTGCTACAAGAATTATCAACAAATTTACTGATTATAATCAGTTGATGTCATTTTGTCTTGAAGTACAGAAACTAACAGTATTGAAGATACAACAAAGATTACCAATGTATACTTCAACTTGCACAAAACTGTACTAATGGATGGATCCTTTATGCACAAATTGCAATTGTTGCCCCATCCAATAGTGAAAACCGCACCATTTAAGTCTACATGTGGATTCTGCCAATAAAAATCACAAACATTTCAGCAATTTAAGCATGTTGGCATATTTAGTATCAAGTAATTCAATTCCTAAAGAGGTCAAAAGACTGTTTCTCTTTATCTAAAATATGGTATTCCATAATGTATGTGTAAAAACCAAATCAATGAAAAAATTCTTACCCTTGCTTTGCTTCAATGTCTCTGCTGAAGTCAATGTTGGAAAAGTGATTCTCAACACTTCAAGAAATCTGAAATATCATCTAAAAAACTAAATCTAATACTTTGAGTGACACCTTGCTTCGAAAATCCTCTCAAGCAAGGCCTCACTTTGAGCCATAACTTCAAATAATTTAAAATATAAATTGGGCAACTTATTTCACTTCTAATGTCAATTTTGGACTGCATTTAAACTTTATGCACTAAATGAACCCACTGTTTAAACATATGTGGCATTGATCTATTGTGAGTTATATTTCTGCAAGTATCTTTTAAGTTTCTAGAATTAATGATCGAAATGTCCATGGCTTTATTCTTGTTCAAATGATATCTTAAGTATTTACAATCAAGTGTTTGTTGTATTTGGCATTTTTATTTTTTATATGTTCAAGCACTATTTGGGGAATTATAACTGTTAGTGCTAAAGTTAGCTCTTGACTACAAGAGAGCCAAGCTTAACACATCAGAAGCTCTAAAGCTGGATAAAATATGAATGCGTTTGGTTTGTAATAGCAGAAGAGGAAATTGAAGGGTGGATGAATGACTAAGCCTAAAACACAGACCTATAAGCATATAAGAGACAAAGTAAAAAAGGATGTCATGAATAACATATGACTACAAACCGTAGCAATGTATGAACCAGCTGAACAATAAGTTATGTAACCACAAACAGTTGATCATATAACTAATAAACATTCTTCAAACATAAAAACATTCTGCAAAAAGAATTACAAACATTGGTATCTGCAATAAGAAACTAGGATAGAGACACTATCCATCATAAGAATTACTACAGACATGAACAACATTTGCATGAAAAGAAGTCAAAAGGCTGATAAAGGATTTCTGATCCTCCATACATTCCAGAATATACTAACAGGATGAAAGAAACTCAGATTGATACTTAACCCTTACAATACAATACACAGCCTCTCAGGTTGGAACCCCCTCTCGATTACAAATGATAAAATTTATAATGATTTACATCCTCAAATCTGTTACAAGATTTGGAAATAAAATCTCAACAATAAACTGAAAGGAGAACTAATCTCGATTCAATTGGAGTTGTTCTCTTCTTGCTGATCCTCGCCATCAAATCTGGAAACTATCCCTTGTTAACTGATCTTCATCTTTGAAGGTTTCAAATGCTGCTCGAAAAAGGCTCATCGAATCTCTAAGAATCCGGAGATAGATTGTAAATTGCTTGAAACTTCGAAACTAGAACTTACATATCCCGCTGCATTCTATTCTTTAGATATGAGTTTTTTAAATCAAACCATAAATACTCTGCCACCTCTAATGCTTAAATTCTGCCACTGAATCCAGAATGATTCGATTTGATTTTTATTTTCTTTCCTTTTGGACAGCTGTGTTTATCAAAATTAGGGTTGGTTCTGTGGAAGACGTCTTTTGCACATCATCAAGAGCATATAGAGTATGAGCCGCAACACTTGCATATGCTTCAATCTTGTTATCATATAGCCCCTGTGATGACCAATCCATTCTAAGCTGGTGCATACGATCTTGATTGTAAGCATAGCCATCACTTCATTGTCATACAAGTATGCAAGTCGCGCAAAGAGTGTACTTCCCAACCCTTTTTTCTCAGCTTCAATACTCTGCACAGTTGGTGGTAGTTGAAGATGGTCACCTGCAAGTATACATCTAGATCCCTTAAGTATAGCAATCCAGCAAGCCACCTCAAGTGCTTGGGAAGCCTCATCAATGATAACCAAGTCAAATACCATTCCATCAATTTAACGACAGAGCACCAGTCAGAATTGTTAGTATAATATCTGAATTCTTAAGCACATCTAATAATTTTTGCCTCTCATCTTTGGCAAGATTCCGGAATTCTTTCATAACGTCCCTTCTGCTACTTTGGTCTTTAGTTTTCAGAAGCTTGCTTTTCATAAGCTCGATTTCTTTCTTCAAATCATTTGCAAGAGCATTGTTATCTGCACGCATTACCTGGGAATAAAAAATACTCTCTAATACTTGTGGAAAAAGTCATGCAGTGTGCCCTAATATCAAAAGTTGTGTTGTCAAAAACAAATCGTTTATTGAAGATTAATTCCTGATTTTTTTTTGAAAGGCATTGGTGAAATAGAATGCCTCCATTCTTCCTCTTGGTTGTTGTCTCCAAGTGACCATTTGTAACCAGCACCTGTAACCCCTACCTCTAATACATTCAAAAATTGTCCATCACTTGACTCGTTGTCTCTTTTTCCATTCTGACAATTGATTTCATTTTCAACCACTGAAACCGACTTCTTTGGATTTTCTATCACACTACTACTAGCCTTGACATATTCCAGATCTCCGTCACTGTTTTCCTCTATAAGCTGAGTTATTGGAGACATTTTGGATTGGAATATGATGGAACAGTAAAGTTTTGCCCAATAATAACGTTGAAAGATAAGATAACGCCAGGTTCTAGTACAGTGCCTTCCTGAATAACAGCCCCATTACAAACAATGGCAAATTTCAGACTTGTATTGTCCTGAATTGTCACATTATTCCAAATGTAACAACCCTGTACAATAACATTGGCACCAATAGTGCACCCTTGCCCAATAACAATGTCAGTGATAGTGCAACAAACACCAATGCATGTACCCTCTCCAAGAAGAATTGTTCCACTGTAGTAGCTCTCGGTACCTGGGGGTTTGATTGTGTAAAAGCTTTGTTGTTGATGCTTGGTGCATATGGTGAACGCTTGAAACTCCACAGCCCACGTGTAGTGCATTATATTTGAGCCTTTGAACTTTTAGTAGTGTCTCGTTTTGATATTTTGGGTCAACGTGCTGCCAGAAACCAAAATTTGGTGTGCAAATTTCAGTACTAACAATAACTTTGTCTTATCATACACATCTAAGTTGCATTTCACTCCCCTTTGCTCTCCAAATCAACCCTAAGAAAGCCCCCCTTAACCTTGGTCCTTGAGAGCTGGTCAAAAGAGAGGGAAGCTTGCAATGAGGTGACAGTGGTGCATTCTTTCAAATTTGTTCCTTAATAGCACTAGTGGATTGGAACTTCTCCACCCAAGTGCTAAATCAAGCTGTGACATGAGGAAAAAATATTTTTTAAACCTAAAACTTGATTTCTAAGACCCTTAACCCTAAAAGCAAATGATACTAGTACTACAGTCACATAAGTGCCTCAGAAGTCCAACAAGACCGATGACTCCGAGCCAGGGGATGGTCCTGTAGCTAATTCCAAGGATCCCATTTCCAGCAGTGGTAATGAGTTTAATCATGTTGATTAGTGATCATTGATATGTAGTAGGCCAATAGCTTGTAGAATGTTGTTTTTTGGACTCTAGAGGCCATTTAGGACCTTGTTGATTTTGTATTTTTTTTCAGAAATGTATTGAACTCGGTGTCATTTTGATATACTCACCCTTACATGGTATAGACATTACCAGACTCTACATGTTTTGTCTCTAATGGTTTGGAATCATGTTTGGAAATCTTTAAAATATTTTCTTCGTTAAAATTTTAATATCTTATGTATTTTTTAGTAAACCAAGTCATAATATTCAAACCAGTCCAAGTTGACCCTTGGTTGATTCCAAACCCAAGTCCAAGTTTTAAAATATTGCATAGCATACCATTGCCAATCCCAGAAATTCTTAAGGAAAAAAGATCATGATTTTGAGAACAAGGACTAATGAAATTAGAATTTGATCAATTCCAAACTGATCAAAAACAACTCTGAAAGAAGAGGCATTCTAATGAATACTATGCCAATGATAGATACACCCCTTCAGCTTGTGAAAACATGACAACTGAAAATGCATGCATTAAAATTCAAGAAATGCATTAACATTCTGATTATCATTAACTTGAAAATTGATCTCAGATTCTCAGTTAATTGTAAATGATATTACACAGTGCGCTGACATGTGAGATATAGAAACCAAACAGAAATGCCTGGTCCCTTAGCTATCTCATCAATATAATTTCCCCTGCATTTGAGGCGGAAACTACAACACCACTCGCTCTGGCTTGATATCATTAACCACGGGGCCCTGATGCAGCAACCTCAACAACCCATAAAACATTTAAAACAAGAAATAGGGAACCATCGATGTTGGAGCCTGGAACAAACTCTATCTCAACAATCAGGTTTCTTGAATAACTCAAGGATGCTGATTAGGGCACATGTGACAGGTAACAGGTGTCCAGCATGTCTGCTGCCCTTGGATAAAGAGTTTTCCCTAGATTTAGATGCCACCATGGACAATTTGAATAAACATGCAAACTATCAGATTGGACATGTTGATAACATACGTCATCATTAGTTTTCACATTTTCCACTGTTATTCCATTGATTCATTTTGTTGGTGTGAGTCGTGACTAGAGGATGGCTACATGTTGATGGGTTTAGAGCACTTAGATGTCTTAAGTTTTCTAATTAAGGTATCACTAAAGCCACCTTGATATTTGGTATTCCCTAGGCCCCATACATAAAATTGAGCATGGTAAAATTCATGAGTTCAGATCTTATGTTTCCATTCTTAAAACATTTTTTCTGGTCATATCCTATGAATAACTACAGAAAGAAAATTCTTACCTCCTAACAATCACTAGACATCTCAAGACTCAACGTGATATTGTTTACCACATGCCTATCATGAATCCTTTAATAATTATCTATTTCCATTTTCGCATAAATACCAACAAAGAAAACAGTCTAACATAGCAAGCATAGCACTGCTTGCAATAATTGGAATTTTCTGCAACTTAAATGAGTTACTCTATACAATATTTTTTTTGTAAATTTAAAGATCAATGAATTGATCTTTATGGTATCAGTGGACTATTGTTTCCAGTATTTAAAAATGTCGAGTTCATCATGAGGGACAAAAAAGTATATAAGCCTCAATATATTTATGAAAATTCCAATATCTAAGGTAGTATGACCTTACCTCAGTCCCATCTTTTAGCTGAAGTATCTTCTTTGCTACAACCCCAACAGCTACTCTTCCAGTAGTTTTGTGTGCTGAAGATCTGCCACCTCCTTGCATTTTATAGAAACGCAATCATAACATATAAATCACTTAAGTTGTATGTTTAAAATCAACAAAACCTTAAGAGAGGCATAACTCAGCAAATAGGCATGCTGATGTATACCTGAACTGAGCGAACACCATATTTGAAGTCATATGTGGCATCTGCATGAGAGGGCCGATAAGCTAATGACATTTCACTGTAATCCTATCAAGTTCAGTAAAATGCAATCAAGATAGAGTGGATGTGGACTTTCAAAAGATTGAATGCTTTAAACAATTGTCAATCACTTTGTAAAATTCAATGCCTAAATATATGACATAATCCTATTCTCTATTCACAGTATCAACTCTGTAGCCGGGCACTCACAATGTCAGTAGACATAATCATCATAGAGTGAATTGTCTCCAAAAGCTTTTATGAGTTATCCAAGTACTTATCACGTTACCATAACCACATAAAGGAACACAAATCACGATGGTTAGACTTAACAGGACCACATATACATGGATAGCATACATGTTTGAACTTGGGTACCAAACCATAGGGCTTATAGGTGTCAACAGCTAAAAATTTAATACTAGATAGTAGCATTGCACTACTGCACCTGGTAGTGATTGCCCCTCTACTAGACTTCACCCTCAACACAAGAAAAGTAAAAATGCAAGGCTTCGAAGTCCTTAGAGACTTACAGCTACTCCTCCCTAAAACAACAAAATCTATGTTATGCAGGAATATGTATGTGAGAGCAGTTGGCCTGTGGCATAGCCTCCCTATTTCATCCCCATATTATGGAATGCCATCTGGGCATGACAGATGGGTAAGACGTGGTGAATTAGACTAACCAGATAGTTTGAGGCAGGTTGGGAAGGTCTCCAATCATCCCTAATTGGTAAAGTATGTCTCTGCCATACCCAGTTTGTTTAATAGATAGTTGCGCCGTATTCAGGGGCAGCTAGTCATCCTCAACAACCTACAGGTGGATAACCCAATTTTATAATATAATCACTATTTGGAAATCCCACAGCTACTCTGCATCTAATGGCATTGATTTGGAAACAATCAGAGCACTCTATCAAAACTTAACAGACATTGGTTGATAGGCTAGCAGTGAGCACCTATCACCATAAGTACCATAGTCCTTCAAAAAGCCATTGAATGATTAAATCAACATGAACATGTGTGCCACAAAGGTTATATCTCTGATACAACCACAGTCCACCTCCAAATAACCACTGAATGATTAAATCAACATGAATGTATGTGCTAATGAAGGGGTGTGCCCCAGAAAGTGTTATACCATGTATATAAGTTGTTCTCCCTAGGGAAACCCCAACATAATGACAAATTATAATCTCTTCCTCAGTTTGAACCTAGGTTTCACCACCAAAGGACTACTTATATGATTAATACTTCATCAAATCTTAGGAAAAGGCTCGATCATCAATATTATGTTTAGTACCCTACTTTTCCAACTCAAACTTCGGAAATAATATATCACAAGGGTACTTACTACTAACATCATTCATTACACATCCCCCTAGGAAATGTCTAACAAATGTTACAACATAAGATCATATCACCTAGGGAAATCCCATCAAGGCAAAGTGATATGACAATACATCAACACCAAAGGAAAGGGGACATGAAAAATGTGTTAACTCCATCTAGCATCAAGTATGTACCCATCACACATTCAACCAAGGGGATCATGTAGAACACCACCACCTAGTGACCATCAACCATAAAGAAAACTAACCTCTAGCAAAGATCTTCATCAAATATCCATCATGAAGAAAAGATGAAGCTACATAAATATGTGAATCCCCCAGATCCATCAAGAAACTCCTTGGGCACCATGCTGCAAATCATATCTAGTGATGAAAATCACAAGAGTTACCCATATGCAATATGAGGGGTAACAACTGGCTCCAACTTGGAGACATGTGCTCTCAAGGAAAAGTGCATGAGAACCTTTGAATCTCTACTTGTACCTATGAATAAGGCTCATAAAGAAACAAGAGAAAACAAAATTATGTGGCAAGATGGTCCAATTCACAACCATAAACACCACATACTTATTAGTATATTACATTTTTATTTAAAGATAAAAAACTAGGCTAAAAACAAACTAATGCTCACATGTGTTGAGCTTATTCATCCTATCCTACTCTACTCTTAGACAAATAAACATGCTAGGTGAAATCAAATAAGAAATGAAACCATCCTATCAACTCTTCAAAGCCGTGAACTCGTCTCCCTTGAGTTGGACATAAACAAAAACATGAATACAATAAACACGAGGCCAATACATGCTGGAATCTTTACAATAACATGGCTACAAAATGGCATTACATCATATACATGATAGCAAGTACAAAACTCTGAGATAGATTAGCATGTTCAAGCACATGCTAACTCAATACAATGTTGAAGAGGGTTGAAATAAGGCTTTGACAATAGACATGGCAGCCATTCATCAAACTAAAAAATCTCTTTTAAATGCCTCCAAAGGCTTATCTATGTGACAAACATCTTCACGGAGTAAAGGTGTAGGCAGCTCTAATAAGAGTAAAATGTCTACAAACAAGGATGAGGATGAAGCATATTCAGTTCTAAAAATTAATTTGTGTGTAATTTAATGGCTGGAAGTGACTATCATAGATGCATTGCTGCCACATATGATTTCCATGCATGCTCAAATGCTGAATTTTTATCCATGAAATTACCAATATCTAAAAGAAAAGGTGGCTGAAAAAATTCTGAACTTTCATAATAAAAAAATTGCCCCAAAATCGGAAAAAAAAAACTGCATTTTTTACCATAAAAGAGAGCTGGTGAATAATTGGAGCTTGGATTTGGGGAGCTCTCACCTATTGAGATATTGTTGAAGATCTTGAAGGCAATGCAAGCTAAGGAATATTTTTTGTGAGGTATAATGTGTTTAATGTTTTATTTTCTAAATACTTTAGGCAATCTTTCTTTTGTAGCAAGTGTATGTTGAAGGGTTGAACAAGTTGTAGCATGATTCCTCATCAAGTTGATTGCACCACTGTTGAAAAGGCATAGGTTGTAGCCCTTCCTTGCATCTTTGTATTTATCATTGGAAAGTTGCATTTGTATCTCATACCCTAATCAAGATTAAGCTACCATGTAATATTTCCTTGGGTAAACTCACCTTCACGCGCATTTTGAATTTCTCCATGATTAGGATCATTCACCAAGAAATTTCTAGTTTTAGGGAAGCAAGACAAGATTGTGTTTCTCCTTGATGAGGGATACATGATCACATAAGAGAATGCCCTAACATTGTTTTCCTTAACTCCATATGCCTTGTGTACTTGGCACTAGGCTAGGTCCACCCATCATTCATTTAAAACCTATGCTATAACATTTCATTCTGTTAAAGATACTCTTCCATTTCACCTTGAATCTAATGCCTAAAGCTTTACAAATCCTAGATAGGGAAACTCCCAATGGGTTGGACGAGAGCCAACCTAAAGTGTAGATAGAAGAGCATTGGTGAGGTGATAGTGACCTCCCTCTTAGTTTCTTATGGGCTACCTTGTTCTTTTGGACTTTAATATCACTTGCTTGTTCGTGCCATAACACACCCATCAACAAAAGGAACCTCCTTGTTTTTTAACAGATAAGATAATTTTATCAAAGAGGTCCAACATGAGAGCACATGCAAATCAATGGAAGAGCACATGTGTTAGGAACCCATGTCTTTACTTTGTTAGTATATTGTTGTTGGACACATATGCTTTGTAAGTCGTCCCGTAGTATTTGTTGATCAATAGTTTGTGTTATTGTTGTTGGCGCATATACTTTGTAAGTCGGCCGTAGTATTGTTGATCCATAGTTTGTAGTGGCCCATGGTTTTGACCCATAGTATTGGCGCCTAGACTTAGTATATAAGTGTGTGTTGAGACCTATGAAGGCACCGTGAAGTTATTTGTATTGAGCTTGTTCATAGGAGGTTTCCCCCTCGAAGTGGCCTGTGATCAATATAAAAGTGATTCTGAGTTCTGTCATTTCTGTTATTTCGCATATTCTTATTAATTAATTGTTGCAGGTGCTTCACATCTGGTATCAGACCACTTTCTTGGGCTCGCTGGGTGAAATTTCTGCCAAATTTGTTTTTCGCATCTGTTGCAGGTTCGGATTTGGGAATAATCCCTATCCGCTTAACTGTGGGAAGTACTTGGGAATAAGCCCTAAAACTCATTGTGAGGAGTACCACAGGAACCTCGAAGTAGCTGGCCCATTGAGAGGACCTGCCAACGAAAAGGGCAACGACCCCTACCTGCTTGACTAGTTCCCACCCGTGAGGTAAACCAAGAGCTGTCGTTTGTGGCAAAGTGGTTATCATTTTTACTTGAGCCGTGGAGTGAGGGGTACTGCCCCAATACGCAAGCCGTCAGATAGCATTGGTGGCCGAGTGAAACCCCTGAACTGTTAGGAAGCCGCACATACCTGGGGTCCATATCTATTTTCAGCTGAACTGTTGTCGATCACTGCTGCGCCATTTCAGATCCAGCCGTTCAGATCCATTCTAAAAGCCATTCCAGATCCAACCGTTTTCAATCCATTCGGCGTCGTTTCAGCTCTCTCTATTTCCGCTCACTTTTGGGCCGTTGCAGATTTATCTATTTCAGATCCCTTCCAAGCCGTAGCTGCTCCAGTCTGGAAAAAAAAAAGAGTATAAAATTCAGTTTTTTCTCCATATCTCCCTTGTTTTCACTCTGTTTCCCTTGAAATTTTCGGGGAACCCCAATTACCCTTCAGATTTTTTCCCAAGTCCAGATTTTCCTTTACTGAAGCAGTTTTTGTTTTTGTTTTCCTACCCAGTCAACCAAAAAAAAAAAACATCCTGGTTATGGTTGTCACCCGTGTAGGAGCAAAAACCATGGAAGAAGCACTTGCAGCCATCCAAGCAGAACTCTAGGATCTAGATGAAAAATTTCTCGGCCTCCATCTTGAACATTCAGCTATGAACAACAAATGATAGTCCAAGTCTTCATCAGACAATGGGTTCTCTTCTTCCAACAATTTCTGTGGTCCGAAGCTTGACTTTCCTCGCTTCAATGGTACTGATCCAACTGAATGGATCTATCGTGCAGAACAGTATTTCAGTCTGCATAATACTTTTTATTTCAACAAAGTTCCGCTTGCATCCTTTCATTTGGAACAAGAAGCTCTTCAATGGTACCATTGGTACATCAAGGCTCATGAAGAGCCAAAATGGCCATACTTTTTCCAGTTCCTTTTGCAACGATCTGGTCCTAGTGCTTTTGATGACTTCATAGGAGCCCTCACTAAACTTCGCCAAATTGGCATCGTGAGAGAGTATCAAACCGAATTTGAGAAACTAGCCAACCATACTGAAGGATTGTCTGATGACTTTTACTGGAGTTGTTTTATCAGTGGTATAAAAGATGCCATCCGCTCTGAGGTCAAAATGTTCTGTCCCAACACAATGATGGAAGCCCTAGGGTTGGCTAAGTTGGCAGAAGACAAGATTGCGGCCCAACTATGCTCCAAGCCCACTTTTGTTCCCTTCCGAAATATGGGTTCTCAACGACCACCTATACCGTAGGCTCCTCGACCAACTCCTATCAAAAGCACGCAGAGAAAAGGGGCTTTGCTATAATTGTGATGAGAAATTCACTCGGGGACATAGATGTGTTCAGCAAAAGCTCTATCTCTTGGATGTGGATTCTCCGCCTGCCTCTGAAATTGGTGACGAAGATCCAAAAACAATGGATGCTCAGGTCGACATTCAGGAACCACCTATTGACCCTCCATCTCAGGATGACCAGCCAGCGATATCTCTCCATGCTTTAGCTGGAATCACCACCCCCCAAACAATGCGGGTCAGGGGTTACTTCAAGAAGCTTCCTCTTACAATACTCATTGATTCTGGTAGCACTCATAATTTCATTGACCCTCGGATTGCCAAACAAGCTGATTGTTTTATCCATCCTTGCTCCAACTTTGAAGTCATGGTTGCCAATGGGGGCACCTTACCTTGCAAAGGGAAGTGTCGAAATGTGCGTATCTCTATGGGAGATTATACCTTGCGCTCTGACATGTTTTCCTTGACCTTAGGCGGATGTGATGTGGTTTTGGGCGCTCAATGGCTACGCACACTTGGCCCTATCTTATGGGATTTTGCTGAACATTGGATGCAGTTTTCCCTCAATGGACAAAAACACACATTGATAGGATTACAACCAGGTTCTCTCAGCATCATCAGTTCACATCGCATAGAAAAACTCCTCAATAAGAATTCACATGGTTCATAGCTTAGATCCATTCCATTCAGATGCAACCATCAGCGGTCTCCACTACTCCTTTGGATCTACAACAAATTCTGGATCGATATACAGGTGTCTTTGCTGAACCAGTGGGATTGCCACCTTCAAGGCCAAAAGACCATCGTATTCAGCTCCTTCCTGGCAGCGTTCCTCCCAACATCAGGCCCTATCGCTACCCATTTCACCAAAAAATGGAGATTGAAATGCTCGTTCGGGACTTATTGAAGCAAGGTATTATTCGCCCAAGCACTAGTTCCTTTTCTTCTCCAGTTCTTCTTGTCCACAAAAAAGATGGGTCATGGCGCCTCTGCATTGACTTCCTAGCACTTAATCACCTCACCATCAAGGATAAGTTTCCAGTTCCTGTTGTTGATGAGCTTCATGGGGCTCACTTTTTCTCCAAGTCGGATCTTCGTTCTGGGTATCATCAAATTCGGGTTCATGAGTATGATATCCCTAAAACAGCTTTCCACACACATGATGGCCATTATGAGTTTTTGGTCATGCCCTTTGGCCTCACTAATGCTCCTTCCACATTCCAGGACTTAATGAATAGAATATTTCGACCCTACTTGCGGAAATTCATTCTAGTATTCTTTGATGATATCCTCATCTACAGTAAAACATGGGATGAACATCTCCAGCATCTGGATCTTGTCATGCAACTTTTCTCTGACCATCATCTCCACGCCAAGCAGTCTAAATGTGTTTTTGGACAGAAGGAAGTTGAGTATCTCGGGCACATTATCTCAGCACAAGGGGTTCGCATGGATCCTGCCAAAATTGATGCCATGAACAATTGGCTGCATCCTCAGACACTCAAGAGCCTTCATGGTTTTTTGGGGTTGGCTGGCTACTACCGCAAGTTTGGCAAGGATTATGGGAAGATTGCAGCTCCATTAACTGCTCTATTGAAAAAGGATGCTTTTACATGGACACATGTTGCTCAGTGTGCATTTGACCAACTAAAACAAGCTATGTGTACTACACCTATTCTAGCTATGCCCGATTTTTCCAAGCCCTTCACTATTGAGAGTGATGCTTGCGAAAATGGACTTGGTGTTGTTCTCCTTCAAGATGAACACCCCATTGCGTTCACTAACAAAGCCCTTTCAGGTAAGAATTTAGCTGCCTCTACCTATGAGAAGGAAATGATGGCTATTTTGCATGCAGTACAGAAGTGGCGACCATACCTATTAGGGAATCATTTCCGCATCAAGATTGATCACCAGAGTCTGAAATATTTCTTGGAATAGCGTGTCTCCTCCCCAGCACAACAGAAATGGGTTAGCAAACTCATGGGTTATGACTATGAGATCACTTACAAGAAGGGTAAAGACAATATTGTGGCAGATGCTCTTTCTCGCACATTTGATGCCCAAGGTTCTCTTTCAGCTATTTCTATGCCTGATCCAAATCGGTTGCAATCTGTTCAACATGGTTATGTCAATGACTCTTCCTTATCTCAAATCATCCAACGCTTGACCCACAACCCTTCTGCTATACCACATTACTCTTGGGATGGTGCTTCTCTGAGATACAAGGGTCGTCTGGTGCTTCCCCAGAGCACAGATCTTCAACAGGCTGTCTTCTATGAACTCCATGCTTCTCCATCGGCAGGGCACTCTGGGTTCCTCAAAACGTATGAACGGGCACAACGTAACTTCTTTTGGCAGGGCATGAAAAGGACAATTCAACAGATGGTGGTTGAATGTGATACTTGCCAGTGCAATAAGGGTGAAACAACACTCCTTCCAAGATTGCTCGAACCCTTGCCCATACCTACACGGATTTGGATAGATATTTCTATGGATTTCATTGAAGGGATCCCTAAATCTGGTGGGAAGAAAGTGATTCTCATTGTGGTTGATCGCCTCTCCAACTATAGTCATTTTTGTGCTCTCAGCCATCCCTATACAGCCTCCTCAGTCGCTCAAATTTTCCTGGACCAGATCTTTCGTCTTCATGGCATCCCTTCTTCCATTGTCTCGGATTGTGATGTGACTTTCACTAGTCATTTTTGGACAGAACTATTTCGCCACACTAGCACCAAACTGAAGATGAGTTCAGGGTATCACCCACAAACAGATGGTCAGACTGAAATTATCAATAAATGCTTGGAAACTTATCTTCGTTGCTTCACCTCTGAACAACAACATCAGTGGGCAAAGTGGCTCCCTCTCGCTGAATGGTGGTACAATACCTCTTACCACACTGCCTCTAAAATGACCCCATATGAAGCAGTCTATGGTCAGGCACCTCCAGTTCTTCTTCCATACACCCCCAACAGTTCACCAGTTTAGGAAGTTGACACGGTCCTTCAAAACGCGATCAGATTCTTCGCATTTTGCGGGAAAATCTTCACATGGCAAGAAATCGCATGAAGCAACAAGCTGATCAGCACCGTTCTGAGAGCACTTTTCAAGTAGGCAATATGGTTTTTCTTCGTCTCCAGCCGTACAATCAATCCTCCCTGAAACTCAAAGGGCGTCATAAGCTCGCTCCAAAGTTCTATAGGCCATATCGGATTCTTCAGAAGATTGGGTCCGTTGCTTATAAATTGGAACTTCCTCCTTCTTCCCGCAATCATCCAGTCCTTAATGTCTCTTGTCTGAAGAAAGTTCTTGGCACCAACATCAGTGGACAAACGATTTTACCCGAACTGGATAATGAAGGATCCATCCTTTTGGAGCCGGAGGCCATGCTCAATCGGCGCACTTGTTAGCTTCGCTCTCGCTCTATCACAGAGGTCTTAATTCAGTGGCACGACATGCAACTAGAGGATGCTACATGGGAACCACTCCTTCAGATTCAACAACAATTTCCACATCTAAAGCTTTGAGGTCAAATCTTTTTTTTAAGGGGGAGGGGATGTTAGGAACCCATGTCTTTACTTTGTTAGTATATTGTTGTTGGACACATATGCTTTGTAAGTTGTCCCGTAGTATTTGTTGATCAATAGTTTGTGTTATTGTTGTTGGCGCATATGCTTTGTAAGTCGTCCGTAGTATTGTTGATCCATAGTTTGTAGTGGCCCATGGTTTTGAACCATAGTATTGGCGCCTAGACTTAGTATATAAGTGTGTGTTGAGACCTATGAAGTCACCGTGAAGTTATTTGTATTGAGCTTGCTCATAGGAGGTTGCCCCCTCGAAGTGGCATGTGATCAATATAAAAGTGATTCTGAGTTCTGTCATTTCTGCTATTTCGCATATTCTTATTAATTAATTGTTGCAGGTGCTTCACAACATGCATTAGAAGCATGGGGAAGAGCACAAAAAGAGGATGAATGCACTGAGAAACAACGCAACAACAAACTGAACTTTTGTCCAATACTTTAAAGTTTACTTTTCTCCTTCATTTCCTTTTCATCTTAGGTAGAATTTCCTTTCTATGCTTCTTATTCAATGCTGATTGAACTTGAAGCCAGTAATGAAAGACCATTAAAAAAGGCACCACTATTTTCCCAGCCTTTCTTAGATAATATTCTCCACGTCAAGCTCAGTCCAACAATGTGTTCTTTTGTTTCCTTACCATTTCAATGCAATAACATTTCTTAGTTAGGAATCTAAGGCAACAATTTGCACAAACTAGCACAATGAGTCATGGGTATTGCTCACAAGGGCAAAGACAGTATGATTTGCAACCTTCAATTGATGTCCCAAAAGCAAGTATTAGAACACATACAAGTTAACCCTTTAGGGAAGAAAAGTTCAAATCCAAAATATAAGCTCTTCAAATTATACACTAACAATTATCATCCAACTACCATAAAACAGTAGATCCCCATTCCCTTGCATGCATGCTTTCTTACGCCCAGCTACAACCTATCTATCTAACCCAGACAGTCTGGTAACAATGTTAATGTGTGCAGAACTGTGCCATGATCTATCTGCATAAAGTCAACATCCACACTCCAACCTCCCTACCACACCCACTATGGGCATTCCCCGAATAAAAAGAACATTTAAATAACATCTAGATACTAATAAGAATAAAATTGAAGATAAAATATCATGTTAATTGTTGTACTTGTCATGCATCTCTCGGAAAACATATACACTTCTATTAATTAATAAAAGGGATAATAAAAATAGAAGACAATTGAGATAATGATAATAAGCAATATTTTGATCTACTTGAATGCTATATGCATCTGCACAATGTAATTTCATTTCAACTCAAATAGAAATTACGATTTTTTCCAAGGAAAAAAATAATAAGCAATATCAAAGAAAATTGCACATATAGGAATTATTTTTCCATGTGTGGTTGTGTGTCTACACATGCACTCCAAATTTTAAATTCTGAAATTTGACAATTATTTTTATGATACGAACCGTTCCACCAAAACCTAGAGATGTTAGTGAAGGCCGCCCACTAGGATCTTAACATCCTACCATGCTCCGCAGTCCAGACTCTGGGGTGGATGTGCGCCCGTACGGTGGTGTCCCCTTTGAGCCATACGAGCCCCAGACGAACACTGCAATGCCGACGTTGCCACCCGCTCTGTGACTTGAACTTGGGTGGAGGCTCTGATACCAAATGATACGAACCGTTACACCAAAACCTCGAGATGTTAGTGAAGGCCGCCCACTAGGATCTTAACATTTTAGATGTGTTTGTATATTGCAAATCATCTATCTCACATTTTGGTTTGTTATTTATTTATATGTTATCATGGTCAATCTTGTAATTTATATTGTATCTTGTATTTCTTTATATTGATAGAGATGCATGCACACACATGGACACATATTAACCATTTAAATTTTTTACAACTCAAACTCAAACACTATAATCACAACCTCACATCTTTGTTCCAGGCAGAAGAAATAAATCTTCACAACCAACTATCAAAACAATAAAATACTAAACATCTAACCCATAAACTGATGCAATGAATAATCCCAAGCAGATTTAAACTAAAATACTAGCATATTACCTCTTTTACATTGTTGAGGGAAAGATCAGATAAGCAATTTCCTGAAGCACCAATGAATGCAGCAACAACTTCATCACTGCAATACAAGACATTGTATCACATATAGTCGAAAGGACCTAGCTATACTTTAAAAGTTAAAGTGCTGGAGGCAGTTCACTACCATCTAATATCCTAAGACAACATCTAAACCAATACTGACTCTGTCAAGCAAAGAATCAACCAACTTACATTTAAAAGATGTTAAACTAGCAACATAATGTTGTAACTTTAAAGTACTAAAACATTCCAAGCACTGGATAAATAAAGCAAAACTAGCCAGGTGGGCTAGATCAAGTAGTCGAGTGCTTTGAACTTCATGTAGGAGACCTCATGATCATTTCCCTGGGATGGTTGGCTCTGTTACATGCCTAACTCAATGTCCCTACCAGGTCATGCACCATAATCAACACTACCATTTTTACATTTGGTACCATTTGCAACATGTGGGAAAGTGCTGGGGATTTCCCTGCAAAGTTAAAAAAAATAAAAAATAAAAACAAGGGGTTAGCACAACAAGTTGTTGCCAATGTTGTTAGGCATTTGGCTAGTGCCATGCCAGCAAGTTCCTGGTTCGAATCATCCTGGGTGAGGTGCACTAATCTACGCCAATGGCTTTACTAGGGATTCCATCAAGGAATGTGGGAAAGCATTCCTTGGATTTCTCTGCAAAGTTATCCTTGGAAAAAAACAGAGCAATACTGCATTACAGACAATACCTAGGAAATGACAATTTTCTATATACTAAACTGAATTAACCACCAAAACCTTGGATGTAGATGTTGAATATCTAAAGTTCTATTTAAAATTTGTCACATTCTGGCAGCGAAGGAAACAAAAAATAAAAATACTAAGCATATATATGGCCTTATTTGTTGTCATCTTGATAAAAAAGACATTTTACAGCTAGTTACTGGGATCAAGGGACAAGAAAGAGAATTAAAAAAAATACATTAATGTTCCAAAGTTGATAAATTTTTTTTTAAAAATCTAATGGTACTGCTAAATACATGATATGTTATATCCCAGAAGTGCTTTGGACATTTGCAAGCTAAATACCAAAAAAAGGAAAAAATGTATCTAACAAAAAGAGTTTCAGTTGCAAAAGTATAGTATATCTGCATGGTACAGGATGCCTCTTATATCAAAGTCATCAACAAAGAAGGGTTGTTCTAGCAATGGCAAGATTTAAATAAGCATCATCACGATTGGGTTTATAAAGGTTAGTTTAAAATTCAGATAAAACAAAAATCATAATAACATGCGCAAGAAGCATTATCAAAAACTTTCAATAGGAATGATGCTTGCAATAATTTTACATCACACCCCTTAGAATCTAGATATGGTTAAGTGCCATTCACTAACCTGAATGAACATCTTTTTAATGATAGGGTTTGAAGTGATCTGCATCCATTTGCAAGGTGGACAAGTGTTGTGTCAGTCAAGAGAGAAAGGTTGTCCAGGATGAGAGCATTTAGTGCACAACACACAACACCTATTGCTTCTAAGGCACCATCAATCATCTTTTTGCATCACAATTATCGAATGATCAGCAGACACCCTCAATAGCATAAGTATTCAACTAATGTAAGCACGAGATGTGCTCTGAAAAGATATTCCACTATCCACGTTATCTTAACTTAAATAATTTAAAACACGAAAGAAATTGAACCACTTACCCACAGTCAGCTATAGAAAGCTCTTTCAAGTCACAGCCCAGATAAGCGAGTAGTTCACTAACAAACTCATCTATGACACCTCGCATCCCTGCCATTGAAATGACCCAGTAACGGCGGTAGGGGTTGCATCCCTTATGGATTTATAAACATAACCCCCTGCTTACCTTCGACCAGTTCTTGTCCTGGATCCAATTTCAGGTGTATAGGTAACATCCATTCGCTCGAAACCATATTCAGGTTCCCTAGTTTAAGCGCCAGTAGCAAAGGCATATGAAGTTGATCTTGATTTTGTTGTTTACCTATAATTTATTGATCTGTAACCAACATCCCCACCAATGAGAGTACCAGAGCCTATCAATTCAAAGTCATCATCTCGCCCAACATCCTTGCCCTAACCATATCCCGTAGTGGTACCCGTTTCACCCATGGCAAATTGAGATCGAGAGTCGCCCCTAGATTAAAATCCAACACTATTTAATGCCTATGTTTCCCCTGCTAGATCATTCACTCACACAGAAGCTCAATAGTATTTCTTGTATTAAATAGGAAAAACCACGGGAAGCACCTTAGCAATCAACGCCATCACTTGTAGTTCGCTCACATCCCTACCACTGACTTGTAAACTTCACCAAGCCCTTGCAATCCCAGCAAGCCCTTGCCTCTTCACCTGTATTCACCACAAAACTTGGCTGCAACGGATTTCCTGCAACTCTCATTGCCATTTCGGGGGACATTTGGCAGTCGACCCATATAAAATATACCCCAAAATATTTTTGTAAGCTGAATTAAATTTAAAAACCCTAACCACCCTTAATATATAAGCAATATAATATTTGGGTTTTCATGTTTAATTAATATCCCAATATGAACGAATGTGGTATTATATTGGCCCTCTAGTGAAGCCCCCGTGTTATTTCCTTGGATTACTGGTGAACAAAACCCTCTTTAGGATCCCACATTGCAACTTCATAGTTGTCCCGGCAATGGCTCTTATGAGAAAAATTGATGAGTTTATCCACATCCACAAGGATCATGTTAATATTACCACCATACACTTGAAAATTTAACTCCACATCATCCAGCCAAGTGTCCAAGAGTAATATATATGATGGACTACTTCAATCAAGTCCTCCATGCGTGAGTTCAAGTCCCTCATCATGTTTTAGACGTCTTTGATTTCGGTTTGAACTGCTTGAATTTCCATATTCTAAGATGGCATTGTGAGGGTTGGAAGGTCCATATCCCTATGTAAGAGTGGAAACCCAATACCAATTTACAACAATGAGACTCCTTAACATGGAAACAATCCTCCCTCCAATCCCAAATAGGCCCTCTAAAAGAGGTAATCCTACTCGTAAAAGAATGTGATCCTCCAACACAAGAATATAGAGAAAAAATCAGATAGAACCAACAATGGTCATAGTACCCTGAAAATATGAAACCAAAGACTTCCACTATGGCAGAAACCCAAAAACAATGTAATATCCCTAATTTGAAGGTTTACACAATTTGGCGAATTTTCGAACCTTGGACTAGTGAAACCCCAAATTGTCCCAAATGATCCCAAATGGTTTCAAAATCTGTATGGTGGGACTTAGGAGGATACAGGACACATTAATACATCTACCAGACACCCAAACAACTGATATACCCATCCATGGTCTGCAATTTTCAAGGAAATAAGTTTCAGGACAAGACTAGTTAATTTGAGAAGTGGAAATCCTGCCTAGGTCTTCCATTAAATGCTCTTCCAAACACTGTACAGACTTCACTAATTATTGGTATGATACTTGTCTCTGTTAGAGTACATTAATTACAATATGTGTGCAGCATTATATTTGGTTTTAGGGTCAAATAGGTATACCAATGAACAATAGCTTCTAGAGTCTAGAATTTGTGGTGAAAATGATGGACAAGGAGTCTCGAATTTAGTCATAAACCATAGTGACACTTCAAGGGTCTACAAAAATCATTTGGGACATCAAATTAACTTCATATAAAACTCATAACATGGATAAATATCTCAGAAAAATCTTATATAAAATAGGTACAACATCATTCCAAAATCACTGGGAAAATGGCTCGAATCTCTTTCTTGATTGGAAATATCACTTGAAATACATGGTGTTTAGAGATGTGGATCTCATTATATGATTATTACAGAGATATTTGGCAACTAACATTTCCATGAAGTCGAAATAACAGTCCTCCACTAATTATATGCAACAAGAAGTGCGCCCTTGCACATTTACATGACATTGAGAGAAAGATAGTAGAATAGGCATAGAGAAGAATGAGAGAAGATGAACTAGAACTCAGTTGGGGTTTTAAACTGCATCAACAAATCTCCATGAATATATGTTGAGAGTTATGAATGGATTCTCCATCAACCAAATTGGATGGGAATCTTGCACCCTCGAAATTGGTTCTAAGGCAGGGAGGATGAACATCCACCGTGCAAGGACAAACTTGAAGCTGTCCCAAATTGAAAATATGCAAATAAAAAATGACCAAAAGCTGCTCCATTTCGACTTGGACTCATTTCAATAAATTTATTTGACTCATTTATCTCCTTATAACTCAAATTGTCTCCTAATTACTCATGAAATTCAAATTAATGGGAGTTATGACCTTCATTGGCCCCACATGACACTTGGCTCATATTTTGTCTCCAAATCTTCCATGAATTCGAATTGGGGAATATTTTGGATGCTTTGAAGATGTGTAACTCCTCTCATGCTCCCTCTTGGTCTCTTTGTAGCTCTTACATTGTCATAGATGTCATAGATGTCATAGAATCTTCCATAAGTGTCATAGGTGTCATAGAATCTTCCATAAGTGTCACGTCCCCCCCCCCCCAATCATACCAGCATGATGGAGAGGACGTGATGCTAAAACCAGGCAATTAGCCCCATGAACTTCTATCTAAGCATTCACATAAAAGACATATGGAAGTGTACAATTATAAGAATACACAGCGGAATTAATTTCAATTACACATCCATCATTCATTCAATATTCATCAAATAACAATTGCAAGATTAACACAGGAGAATAATTATCTTGAAAAGGTAGTCCCAAACAACCAACTATGCATCTGTGATGTTCCACCCAACCATAGGCCAGTTGTGCTTATCAACCCCTTGATACAACTGCCACCCCCCGAGCTAGGCATGATCTCTACAAGGAACCAGGGAATAGTAGACTCACACATAGCCAAGCATACACCAAGATGAGCCAAGCCAATCTACAATTGGGTTTATCAGGCTGCTAGGAAATGGAAAGGAAGAATTGCTAAGCTAGTGAGCTCAACCACAGAGCTAAGGGTACCCCTCCCAGATCTATTCAGCTTGGCACTCACAATGCCTACACACCCAACACAAGGAAGTATTCTCTTCACTGCCACACAGTCCCTCAAGCCATACCTTCCTTTCTAGTGCTCTCAGGGTGTGCATAGAAAAGTAGCCAAAGCCCTCCTGATCTTCTTGAGAGGTTACTCCCTCCACTAGGTTTATCAAGTCAATTCTGTCCACTACCAGTCCAAGTTTCTTGCTCACATATTCAAACCAAAACAGGGATGCACATAACAACAGAACCATAATGGCTGGGCATGAGGAAAATCGTTTGTACAGTGACAAGCATGAAAATGATTCCCTAAACTTCAGAAAAACGTGGGAAGGCTAAAAATGAGCAATGGAGGTTTGGGGAAAACCCCAGGAAGCAGAAACGTTTTTAGGAAAATCGCCCATGGCAATTCTGGGACAAAACGACCTCCATACAGTCCCAAATCGCAACCCCTTCTTCCCAGCTACTGTCCAAAACCAAAAACCAGTTCTTGGGCAAGGAAAACCCTACATTTTTTATGAAAAACGTGAATGTAACTTCCAGTAGTCTCCATCTGCATGAGAGAGGAAAAGCTATGTGCTCAGAATGGCTTTGGGCACCATTTCGTGGGTGTTTTCTTGCCCAAGGAGACAAAACACGATTTTCCAGGTTGATGGTTTGCCCATACCTGAAATTGGCTGCCATACCTCTTCATTCCCAAGGCATTAACTGCCTCAACCAACTCTTGGAAGAGTTAAATGATTGGGTCCATAACCCAAAATGGGTAGTTGGTGGTTTATGGGTTTCCTCATTGACACATGGATTAACACCATTGGCTCAAGGGTTTAAATAATTTCCCTCCCTATTCCTTCTAGAATCATGCCCCCATCTCTTTGTTGCATTGCATAGCTAGTTGGGGGTATTTTTCATTAAAATTCGTATTTACATGATGTCTTATTTACATCGTGCCCATCTAGCACAAGAACCATAGGCATCTATTTCTTTAATTGCCAATACATAAAACGCTAAATCAATGGTGGGGGCCTTGGCCTTGAGCTCCTCACCATGATTAAGTAACAATATTTACATCATTTACGATTTAATGCGAAGGGGGTCAAAATGGGGACGTGATAATAAGTGTCATAGGTGTCATAGAATTTGTCATAAGTGTCATAATGCTTGTCATAGTTGTCATAGAATCTGTCATTGCCTATTTTTAGCCCTATGACTATTCCTCTTCCTTCATTAATTTTACCACGTCCCTTCCAACTCTAATTTGGGGATGGCTCCATGTTTAAAGAAGGAATATTCTCTCATGTGGACCCCACATGTCCACTTATGCGCCCCCAAGTCCAACTAGGACCTAATGCCACTTCATTTTGAAGCATTTAACATTTATTCCATAATTTATTGGCCTATTTTCCATCATCAATTTAGGATATTGAATTTTCATGAGAAACTATAGACCTTGGGGTTAAATGTCAATATTTTAATTCTTCCACATAACTCTTAGGAATTGGGTAGGCCAACTTAATTATTTATTTGAAAACATTTAATTGGGGACATGACAATCATCCCCACCCAAGATTGCTTGTCCTCAAGCAATTTCAAACATGGATGTTGAAGAACCTGCTTCCTTTCCAAAACTTTGCTTCCAAAACTCTAAGTAGTGGCACTCATGTACTCTTTCATATTTTGGAAACCCTTTCTGAACTTTCAACCTTTTTTCTCACTATATAATTCTTTGAAGTTGCCACTGAGTTTCCCAACTTTGTGTCTTCAATATTCCATGAAAATTTTAGAGAGGAACCACCATGCTTGTTGCTCTACTACTTTGATTACAATCACCTTCTCAAGTGGTGACTCAATGTCCCATACTAATTATTGCCCCCAAAAATTGAAACCAATGAGACAAGTCTTCTATCATTCACATGCATTCATACTTTTACTAAGGTGAAGAAAAACATATCATGAACTTAATCATCAGATAAATAAAACAAATTTCAAAACATACCTGCATCTACTCAAGTCATACCTGTCGAGATTGCTTGTAGTCTTCTCTATAAGGGTAAAACCCTAATCAATCAAGGTAGATAACTTGTAAATATATTATATAGATTCATGGTGCTAGGATGATAGAATACCAGTGCCATTTAAACCTCCTTCATTTCTGACCTATGAGTCTCCCAACTTTGCTAGGGTTTCTTCTTACTTGTAGAACCCAGAAACCCTAATTTTCAATCTCCTTCCTCCCGCAACATTTTGATGGAAGATTAATATCTATTATGAAGGGATTTCAAATCCATTTTCAAAGTTTCCAATTTTGCATCAGGTGTCTCCAACATTGTATCAGGTCCTTCCATACCTACAAAACTGAAAAACCCTAAGTGGGAACTTCTTCCTTCTCTTCTTTGATTTCCTCCGTTGATCCATTTTAGATGTGACATATTGTGTCTGTTGTATCTCTAAAATTTCAGATCCTCGGGTTCTAAAACTTCAGCTTGTGGTAACCTGAATTTTCATATTTCCAACCCCACAAATTTTAGCTTCATTGGATTCTCCATGAGAGAGATATGCTATGTTTCCCAACATGACCTTTTTATGGGATGAAACAACATAGCGAACTTGTACGGAGTGCCACATGTCACTGTTTCAACTTCAGCCTATGATATTTGGACCTGTGAAACTAAATTCCGTGCCCTAACTTTTAATTTTTATGGAATTCCATTCGGAGCTTCTTATCCCTATATATGACCTTGTCTCCCGGGTCACCTGTTTATGGCTACATTCTGGAAGAGGCAGAAGCCCTAACTTGTGAGGATCATATATCAAACAATACAATGAATATGAGGCTGAAACTCAGACAAAAGGTACATGAACATTTCATATTCTTCCTGTCCAAGTTTTAGTTCTTGAAACTTATCCTAAAGTTATTTATAGCGAAAATTCCAATATGACTAGTTTCCGGAAATGGAAACCCTAGCTTCCTGCAGCTGCTCAATGTCTTCTTCTCAGGTTAGCTCTGATACCATGTTAGATTTTCCAATTTTAATCAATACTTATCTAGGATATTACTAAGAGAATAACAAGCACAACATAAACACAAGAGACACAAATATTTTCCTCGGGGAAACCATACAGGAGAAAACCCCGCAGCTTCCTCAGAGTTAGAATGATCACCAATACAATGTCACAAAAGAAAAACCCAAAAATAGAAATGGTCTTCAATAGCTTCTCTCTTATCCACTTGTGCGAACTTTTCCTTCTTGTCACTAATGCAAATTAAGTGAGTGCGAGTGAATGAATAAATAGAGAGCCTAGCTCTCTATTTATACTTTACCTTTCACTTTACCTTTACCAATTGACAAGTCGGCCTCAACCAATGTTGACTAGGCCGACTCTTCTAGGGGACTTAAACACCCCAATACAAATGACTCTAAGGGAACTAATGACCCGACTGACATGGGAGGTTTTACCTCAATGAATTTACATGACCCAAATACAATAATGACTTCTCTGACCGGAGGAATAAACATCTCCGTCGGAGGTACAAATAAAATACAATATGAAATACAAGTGAATATCTTCTGAAGTTACAATTACATTAACATTCTCCAAAAATAGGAAAATAGAGGCAGGGGAAACTGTTGAAGAAGCTTTCCATAACCTTCCTTGACTATACAATTCCCTTTTGATCCCTAACCTCTAGAATCCATGTCTTTGAGATGCATTGGAGATAGACCTTGAAGTGAGAGAGAGAAGCAACTCAAAATCATAGTTAAGACGTTTTGGCACTTCAATATTTTTCCAACCTCTCCACTGTCCCGATCGGGACTAATTAGAAAGATTAAAAAGATATCTATATCCATTTTCAAGGAGCCAATCTTTAATTTCTCAAAGACCAAACCAACTGGAGAGAGGGATCTGACCAAGAATTTTTTCTTCCCACAATCAGATTCACTTTCCATTTCTTGGAATCTAGTACAATTTGTTATGAATGAGCATCCTAGTTGTCCCGCAAACATCCCATATACTAGAACCTCCCCCCCCCCAAGTTGCCATCGTCAAGACACCTAAATTTTGGCTTGTGAATGTATTTCTTTCTCAAAATTTTCTTCCACCACTCTCATTTTCCTAAGACCAAATGACAAAGAAGTTTATCCCCCATTGCTATATCAATGAGTGTAGGATTTTGTATACCACTTCCTCCAAAGTCCATAGGACTATGAATGATTTCCCAATTATAAAGATGTAACTTATTCTGATTGGATTTCTCTCCTTTCTATAAACAATGCATTATTTCCTTACTAATTATGGGCATAGCACCTGTAGGAGAAAGCATGGCAGAGCACAAAAAAAGGGAAAAGGAAGAAATAATTGATTTGTTTGAGATGATCTTTCCCATATGCTTAATCCATTGAATCCCCCACACCTGGATTTTGGATTTGATATTTAGGGAGATGTCTTTCAATTCCATAGCCTATTCCTTTGTGAGAGAGATTGGAACCCTAAGATACGTAAAATAATTCCAAATTGATTTTCCTCTGAACCCAAGAATAGAAGAGATCTGATGAAGAAACCTGGGGGAGCATTTCCAACTATAAAATTTACTTTTGTTGGAATTTACCTTGCCTCCAAAAGTTTCTATAAAGGAGTCAAGAATTATTTTCAACCTATGGGCAATGATGGTGAAGGTACTACCCAAGGGCATTGCGTCATCCACAAACTGGGCATGATTGGCTTCCTTGACACCTCTTGCGATTGAAAGTTTGGGCATATCTCCATATTACTTTTCCAGGTTTAGCATTATACTTACAACCTCTACCACAATGATGTAGAGAAAGGGAGATAGGGGGCACCCTTGTTGAATCTCCTGAGAGGCCTGAAATAATGGAGTAGATCATCCATTAACTAAAGGGTATATCCATGGCTGATTGATGCAAGCCTTAATCCATTTAATAAATACTGGAGAGAAGCCAAAATGCTCTAATACGACAAAGAGAAAGTTGTGCCTCACTCTATCAAAATGATTGGTTAAATCTAGCTTGACATCCATCCCTTTCTCCTTCCGAGAATGACTGAAATGAATGCCTACTACACTAGAATGATATTTGAAGGATTTGTTTGCTTGGTAAGAAACGACCTTGATTATCTGAGATGATTTTTTGTAGGAGCCACTTAATGCTATTTGCCAACATTTTTGTGAGAATTTTGTAGGCAAAGTTACAAAGAGAAATAGGATTGAACTATGACATCGAAGTAGGATGAGATTCTTTTGGGATTAAAACTATAAAAGAGGAATTATTGGCCTCTCCAATTTTCTCTTTCCTAGGACTCCAATTAAGCATTTTGTAGAGATTATTCTTGATGATATACCAAGTGGAACAAAATAAACAAATTGGGAACCTGTCCAAACTGGGTGCTTTGTCCGTGTTGAGACTCCAAATGGCCTCTAGAACTTCATCTTCCATAATCGGCCTTCCCATCATCTAATTGTATTCATTCGTAACAATGGTTGGGATGTCCTCACACATTTATTATTTAACTCTCGGGTTCAAGATTCCATCCTTGGTGTATAACTCTTTGAAGTGGGAGAACACCACTTCTTGGAGTGCTTCAAGGCTTGTGATCTTATTTCCCTCCTCATCCTCAAGCTCATGGATCACATTTTTGTTCAACCGGTCTTTTTCCTAATTATGGAATATGGTCATGGTACGGTCTCCTTCCTTTAGACATAGGCATCAATAATTGAGATGCAAAAGATCTTCCTCCTACCTGGTTGCTTCCAACATTTGCAATTAAGTTCTTTTTATTTTTGGAGGGAAACAATTGTTACCTCTGCTCTTTCCATCATCTCATGAAGGGAAATTAATTCTTTTGTGCTTGTTTCCTCTTCTTCTTTGGTTTTGATAGTTGGTTTGGCCCAATTTTTCAGAACATGATTGACATTCTTGACCTTGGATTCCTAGTCAAAAGCTAGAGATCCTTGCACCATGATATTCCATGCGATGGGAATGAGCTGCTGAACTTCCTCCTCATTTATCCAAAGAGGATTGAAACAAAAGGGACTTGGCACTTGATCCTATGGAAAGGAGAAGGATAAGGACATAGGTTTGTGGTCTGATATAGCCAACGAAATGATATTTGATTGCAAAAGAAACCCCTTCACTAAGAAGGCGTGATGGACCAAGAACGACCCAACTTGGCAGTAGTATGACCTGGGTCTACCCTTCTATTAGTCCAGGTGAAAGATCCTTTAAAAGGGGGACATCCACTAACCCCCATTCCGCCATAATATATTCAAGTTATTCCCCAAAAGGGTCTCTAACTTGATATCCCCCTCTTCTTTCCTTATAAGAGATAGTGGCATTAAAGTCCCCTACAACTATGTTATTGTGAGAAATCCCCAACTGATGCAGGGGGAAATAGATTTTCAAAATTCCATTTTTATTCTATAATGGGTTCCACCATATACATTTCGAACTATAATGTGCTCCGACACCCTAGACTCCTACAACTCTATTAAAATCTAGTTCTGGTGTTCATAAAAAGAAACTAGTTTAAATTGTTTTGAGTCCCAACATGTAAGGATTCCCATTGAAGCTTTTATATCTCCGACTGCAAAAACTTTTACTGTGTTTCCAAATATGGAGGATATTGGACATAGCTTCTTCAGCCCCCAACTTTGTCTCCTGTATAAGAAGTATTGAAGGAATTTCTTGTTTCACCAAGTCCTTTATTGAGTCACTATTTTGCTTGCCTCCCATACCTCTACAATTCTAGGAAGCAATCTTCATTATTTATTGTTTGTAGTAGGGCCACTCTTTCCCCTCCCTTCATTATTTTTCTCCTTGTAATATTTATTGACTCTAGATTCCATCTCCACTTTAACATGCTTGTCCTGGATTCTTTGTTTACCTGAGGCTTTGTCCTTGGTCATTTCAAGATCCTGGTGATACCTTGAGGGTTTCCTCCCTTGTTTATTATTTTCCATCTCTTCCTCCTCTGAATCATCAGAGGATTCATCCACGAGGGACTTGGATTTGGAGCAAGTCATTGAACCTTCAAGGACCATTGGAATGTTTCTCTACAAGCCATTAACCTCTTAATAGGGCACTTCAAGCAATATTGAGGTATTGGTACCCTCTTACCCTATTTCGTCCAGGACATGTTGCATCGACAATTTGAAAGAGTGTTGACCAGGTTTCACCCATTCATGTTCAACTAGTATCTCCTCAATGCCTTCATTCCCTCCATTATCCAAGGCTAAAGATTGAAACCTATTGGGAGAGGAGGGAGGCCCTTCTTGAACCAAAAGAGAGGCAGGATGATGCCATTTTTTCCCCTTCTTTTGAGACATGATGCCAACCATCATCCTAAAAATATTCAGGCTCCTTGGGCTTGGATTTAGGGTAGTTTCAAGCAAAGTGCATGTAATCGTGCAGATCCTGCACACTTGAAGGGAAAATTCTCATAGTCAACCTTCTGAAGGTGTGTCCATCCTTCCATAGAGAGTTGGACAACTTCTGGAAGGCCCTTTTCTAGATCAACCTCTACATAGATATGGGTGCATGAGAAAAGGCGAGGATTTGGCTTAGCCTTACCAATAAATTTCCTGAGATATTTTCGTATTGCTTGCAAATCTTTATCACTCCAACGGTGTAAAGTAAAATGGGGGAGCTTAACCCATACCAGAATAATTGACAGGATGTCCTTTTCCGGATCAAAGGAAACACTCCACCAATTCAAATAGATCCTTCTCAGCCCCATGAAATATGGCCCAATTCTGAAAATGAGATCCATATCTTCTTTTTTCTCAAACAGGAAAACAAAAAAACCTTCCCACAAAAGCTTTGGAAAAGATTACCTTATATCAATGGTTTCCAGTTTTAGGAAATCTAGATTTCCATGGCCAAAGGGGAGGGCTAAATTATTGTAAATTGTCCAACCAGCCCTCGCTTAGTGAGATCCACCTCCTTGAGCTTGGAAGAAGTTGAGGAGATATTGACATATGGAACAACAGAAAGTTTGAGAAACTAGGAGGAGGGGGTGCCCGCAAATGGAGAAGGAAAGACCGCATTATCAATACAAAATGCTTCATCTAGAAGCTTGGATTTCTCCCCCTGATTGGGATCCTAGGGGGGAATCCATGGAGTCATAGAAAACTTAAGCGAAAACCATCAAGTTGTAGATCGTGATTTTTTTAAATAGTATGTTAGCATGTCTCTAGGACCAAAACAAACCTATTATAGCATAGCAATTAACAAATACTAAATGTGTAATGATTTTAATAATGTTAATTTGGTGTCAATTAATTACTCAATGGAATGATAGTTTTAATTAAATTATATTTAGGTGCATTAATATTTAGTTAAGTGTAGTTTTGGAAAACATCTAAATGACATACAAGAGTGGAGATAATAGTTGTTGACTACAATAGTTGTAACGATTTTCATAAAACAATACTTTCCCTTGAAGTCGTGATGTTAGAATAAGTTGTAGCATACACTTCTCTTATTAAGAACTAGACAATAACAATGATAGTGTAAGTTGCAACTACATGAGTCTTTCGTTCAAAGTGTAGTTTTGACAAAGATCTAAAATGTCATACAAGAGTGGAGCTCATAGATATTGATTGCATTAGTTAACAATTTTCAAATATGTTCGATACATGTCTCTGAAGTAGCAATGTCAACATAAGTGTGGGCTGCACTTCATGTTAGAAATTTTCCTCTTTATCGTTAAATCCTAAATCACATTATATATATCTTGGATAATTCATTATTCTAAGTCACCTATATTTAGTTATTGGGATCATTATAGGTGGTTATTAAAGGTTTGTATTAAATGTTGTATTATCATGTGAATAATAGATGGAAAAAAAAAATCATTTGTGTTTTTTTGGTTCATTTTTGATTTTTTTGTTCTACATTATGTCTTTCAATTGGTATCAAAGTTTATTGATTTTGTAAGCAGAGTTGAATAAGGAAGGGAATTCCAACATAATATTGCTTAAATATTGATCATAGATGGACAATATTGACATTGAAAATATAACTTTTTAAAAGTTGTCAGACATAATCACCTTTTATCTCCACTTCACTTCTCATATTCCATTGCACAACGTATACCTTCACTGATTGCATAGAATCACAACTTTGTGGAGTTTCCCAAGGAACACCCACTACAATGTCTTTCCCAATGCCTCTTCCTATAAAACACTGGTCGAACTCTAGAAGGTATTCATTCTTTTTTCTGAGTAATCAAAGCTCACCCTTTACATGTACTTCCCATTGATCGTACTCATATGGTTCTATGTGGTCTGAAAAGGGAGGAAAGAGGCTAAGCATTGATCATACTTAGATTTTGATAAGCCAACTTTGACTTTCCTGTGACAAAAGAAAATATTTTAATGTCCGTGAGGCTAAAAATAGTCTATGGGACAGACCACTTCACATGCTGTTTTCTGCAACTCAGTCCTTTGCCTGTTCAGCCTGATGATGAGCGCCCCCAATTTTTCCACGGTCCCCTCGTTGAATAAATTATCCCAAGATTTATCTACCAAGACACTTGCATCCCTGTCCCTACTGTCCTTAAAGGCTTCACACTCTAAAATGAAATGTTTTTTCTGTCCCCACTATACCAGAGGTGCAGAAAATACACACTCTTTCTTCCCAAGCTTCTTTTGGCCTTTTCCAATGCTCGGTCTTGCAACGGAGTCAATGAGAATTAGTTCTGAATTGAGCAATAAGTATCTTGGCTTTCCAAGGTATATTGGCCCCTATGTACGTCTTTTGAAGCTGACTGTAGGTAGGGTTAAACTCTTCAATATAGTACTTTTTATTTCTCCCTAACTCTTTATTCCAAGTTCGCTTGTGGAATTTATTGATAACAAAAGCCTTTATCTCTTTATGATTCGTGGGACACATGTTCAAGCACATATCCCATTTACTAAGCCATATAATATTTTGCCGCATCCAAGTCTTCTTTCTTTTGCACAATATGTTTTTGAATACAGCCTTGGGCCATCTACCTTCTTCCATTTGCTCAACTCTTTTTAGATATCTTATTAACCACACCATAGTAATTTCTTCAATAAAACTTGCTTGTAATCATGTGTTTTTGAATCTTTATTCCAAGGATAATATAACTCTTAAAAACTATATTATGAATTATAAATTTTATTCCTCCAAATTGATTATCCTTCAAAAATTATTAAGAATTTCACACGAGACGTTGTGCTGGGAAGGAGACGCTAAGGCTTCATCCTCCAGGGCCTTTGTCAATCCCACACGAGTCCTTCCGAGATTGCACAGTTGGCGGCTATTATATACCCAGAAAATCCCGCCTTATCGTGAACGTGTGGGCCCTCGCTAGGGACCCGAAGTTATGGGAAGATGCTGACGTGTTCAAGCCCGAGAGATTTATTGGCAATTTGGCAGCCCCATTGACATTAAGGGGCAGCATTTTCAGATGATTCCTTGGAACAGGCAGGAGAAGCTGCCCCGGGCTATCCACACCACGGTCGGTTCATCTTGTGGCAGTTCCAACTATGAGGTTAAAAGTATAGAGCAACGGGATATCGTCAACAATTTATGTTTCTCACAGTTCTATAGTTAAGAATTCTCAACACTTCTTTGAATTCCATAATATCTATATTGTAGAATGATTTCTGTTAAAAATGCCTCCCGTCTCTTTATAATTGCTTGCTTTATTGTGCGTTGTCATGTATTTTTTTATTTTTTTTTAAAGATAGTAAAGGTAAATTACTAGCATTTGCCCCTTTAGGGGGCAATAATGAACACCACTAGGAAAAGAGGAAAGTTAGAAGGAAGAAAAAAATAAGCACGTGCATTGACCTCTATCAAAATGGTCGGACGGCTTAATGAATATTGCTAGATGTTCATGACAATAGTCGGTTGGCTTAATGAATCCCAGAATACATAATTCCCCTAGTTGCCATGAATAAACAATCTCAAAGAATCAAAGAATGATTGGGCCTTGCAGCCTCTACCTATTCTTGCCAAACCAACTCCAAGATTATTTCCTAGGTTTTCCCTTGTTTCTTATGTATGGAGAATGATTGGGACGCGCAGCCTTTACCTATTTTTGCCAAACCAACTCCACGATTATTTCCTAAGTTCTCCCTTGTTTCTTATGCTTCCTAAGTTCTGCAGTTATTTTAGTATTTAGGTTCTCCGTACTTATAAACATTAGGTCTACCAAATAAAGTGTTGACCATCCCAACCACATCTTAAAAGTCGACCAACTTTTAAAGGCTCTTTGAAAGTCAACCATCTTCTCGCGATTCATATTTACCATGAAATAACTTGTGGAGTAGTTACAACATCGATCTTACCAATATTTTCCAGCTGTTGAACCTAACAACATGGTCACCATTAAACCAGTCGATGGCCGACTACACCTAGTCGCCTGATCGTTTGTGGTCGGGCTAAGCGCTGGTCGGCTGCACCTGTTGACAGCTAGTGCAGATAGTGTCTCCCATCATGAGTAACATTATAAGTGTGGTCAACATCGTTGTTTTCTTCATAAACTGAAATAACTGAGGGCCGATGTTGTCAGTTGATAGATTAGATAGCAGCCATCGTGATAGGTGTGCATCTTGTACGTAGATATATCTCCAAACAACCAAATTACAGGTCGACTATACTGATTGAGGAGTTTATAGGCAATAAACTATCTCAGTTGTCAATGAAATAACGACTGTTCTAGTCGTATTCTCCATTCTATAAACTTATGAGCGGATGAATGGTTGGCTTTGATTTAGATTTCTGGCTCTCTTGGGAATGTACGTTTGGTTCCTGAAGGCGCCGCGCGCATACTTCCACAGTCCACTCTTTTCTCCGGTGCTGTGTGGGAACAATTGTGAACTGTACAGAAGAGGCTGGCCTACTCAAAGCATTTAGAGAATGTCATGTCGCTGGATTGTAAAGAAACCAATAAATGCATTTAGAACGTCACGTTGCTAGATTGTAAAGAAACCAATAAATGAATGCTATAGTATCTTACAGGAGATGTGGTATGTTTTTAGAGTGGTATGATATCAGTGTGATTCATCATTCTAATTTTAATGTCCGTGTTTAGATTTCTTCTGCATATCAGGCCCTGCATAAATCCATTTCAATCTGTTGTATTATTGCCATGCAACGAGTATAGTTTTGGCTTTGTCGTTTTCTAAAATCCCTTTTGAAATCCGAGTTAATGCCATCCAATAGACTGGAATGGCCTCCGGGCGGGAACTAAAAAAGGAAATGGATGGCTAATCATCCCTTGTTATGTACCGAATATAGTTTTTCAAAGTGAACTTGACTCTATATTACCAATTCAGTCTATATCAAAAAAATTAAAGTTCAGTAAAATTAATATATTAAACTCAATTTTTTTGGAAATTAAAATGATTTTATAAACAATTTAAAAATTGAAATTGTTCATGTGTCATTGATAAATAGAATTGATTTGCCAATATAATAAACTGGTAATATAATAAATGCAAACTAATGAAGAGTTTACTCACAATTTTTCATATTAAGCACGGATATAGCGTGGGTGGATGAACAAAAGCAGCAAGATCTTGTCACAAGGCCGAAACACAGAGAGAAAGATCGAAAAATCTTGTCACATCCATCCAATATATGAAGGAAATGAAAGCAATTAAACATGTTCGTGAAGAAGCTCGTTAGTAAATCCGGGAAAAAGGTTGACACTCATCTGATATTCTCCAAATCCTTTCATGTCAATTTGCAATTGGGTTAAAACTTTTTGGAAGCCGATATTGAGTTTTTTCTGCTTCAGCTATACCACAAAGAATTTATTATAAAAATTCTTAATTCAAATTTACATTCAAAAGGATTTATGTGGAAGTACTTTGAAAAAATACATTGCAGTTATCTTTTCCGACCGGCTCCATCATCATTGCGTGTTATATTTGTTAAGTAACCTTAAGAAGAAACCTTGTTTTCGAAGCATTGACATCAAATTCTGGATTGCTTCATAGCCTTTGATTGATTTTAGTATGACTGAAGAAGGATGGAACTGATAGTTCTCACATACGATTACATTTGTATTTCTAGAAAAATGAGTTAAAATTGTTTTCTGGAAGAAATTTTGAAATTGTTTTACGGAAGAAATTTGTAGAAAATTTTTATGTCTATATAATTTCACATGTCGATGTTTTTTCACTTCACAAGTTTTCGAAAGTACCCAAAACTTTGAAATAATCTTAAAATATAGTATCAAAATATTTCAAATTTGTTTTTAGTAAAGTGTTTTGGAAAAGAATCATTTAAAAATTTTCATAATGGTTTCACATTTCAAAGTTCATTCACTTCAAAAGAGTTCGATCTCTGAACCTATCCAAAACCTTCAAAACTTTTAAAACGATCTGGAACAAGCTCTTTAAATTTTTTATTTTCTAAATTCTGTCAATCATAAAAACGAATAGTCAAACATCGACTATTTTCTTGCAAGTGTATTTCCACCTCACGGTCACTGGTCAAGGTCGGCATAAGTCAGTGTACCAATTTGTGTTTACTTGAGTAATAAAAACTGATGTTTTCATCAATACTTTGCATCACTAAATCTTGAATTGCATTACTGTAATATTATTTTTTCCGATAAGAAATCCACTTTGTATATTTTTTGTTTGTTCAATATCATGTGTTGTAATTTATTAATATTATTTTTTCCGATAAGAAATGCACTTTGTATAATTTTTGTTTGTTCATATCATGTGTTGTAATTTATTATATAATAGAATTGCATCCCTAGGAAACCCTGGATGCATGATATATGGGATTGAGTAAAGAGTTAATTAAATAAAATATTACAATATATTTTCAATCCTTAGCTACCACTTACTTCAAACCTGCAATCTTTACCTGTAAGTACTTCAATAATCCAAACGTGTCTTCGGTTTAATTAAATTTTAATATTTTAAGTTTCTTTATTTAAGAGAAAGATATATCGGTTTACTGTGATTCTTCTTATCAATGGACAGGTAATAACCGAAGTTCATGACCAGGTTTCTTTGATCACGACACGCCCAGGTGACAAATTAGTTTTTTTATATATATTGAATACTTTGAATACTAAAAACCTATAATAATTCATGACCAGGTTTCTTTGATCACGACAAGAATGGAGGTCCAGGATTCGGAATGGAGGTCCAGGAGGAGTTGGCCATATTCCTTGTAATTTTTTATTTGAATGATCGACAAGTTTAACTTTCTCTGTCGATGGCGAATACCGAAGCTATAGACCTTCGACAGGTTAGTAGTGTCGACAGGTCGTGATCCCCGACAGCTTCATCCTCGACAAGTTCACGACGACAGGGTCATCGTGACATGTGGGTGATCTCGACAGGCTCGTCCTCGACCGGCGAGCAATTTCGACTGGTTCGTCTTCGGCGAAAGTCACAATCTCGAGAGACTAGTTCGTCTTCGGTCGACGGAGGTCAAGAAGTTTTTGGATTCTTGTAAAATTATCGTGCAGTTTTCTTTTGAAACCTCCGTTTATGCGAGCATGTAGGTGTATTTTCATTTTAGTTTAAATGTTTGAAAATTTAGCGGACATATACATTCTTGGAAAATCGTCCGGCATTTTAAGATCTCTTAAAACCTGCTTTTATGCTCAAAAACCTTCAAAACGTGCAGAATTTTCTTCGTTTTAGTTTAAATTCTTGAAGTTACCAAGCACTTTTCTTTTAAACCCGATGTATATGCTGATTCAACATGGAAGTGTATTTCGGTTTAACTTCTTGGAAATATACTTCATAAAGGTTTATAAATGATAAGAATATGATATCGGTTACCAAAAAAAACTTACGATCGACTGCTGTAACGATCATTTTCTCCCTGGTTGTACGCAGAACGAAAAATCCCTGTCGAAGAAGAAATGCTGTAACAAGACCGTGAGCGCAAGAACTGAAGATTCGCTGCCAAGAAATGAAAAAGTGCCGAGCCTCTGGTTGATGAAACTCTGGTTATGTTTCAGTGTTAAAGACTTCTATAAAATTTGAAATGAAGGGAAATCCTATAAGCGATTCAGAGTGGGCGGAAGTGAAAAGCTCTGATAGGAGACAGGAGGGTTGCTTATGAAGCAAGCCACGCCGAGTAGATGACAGGATTCCATTGGCTCTGTAAGTGAGGAATATAGGCTAGTTTTGATATTATATTTAAAATATTTTTTATGTAAATTATTTAAGACAAAAAATGTTTATTGTCTTAAATATTGTTCTTAAGTGAGACAAAAAAATTTGTATTGTTTTAATTTTTGTCTTTGTTTGAGAAAAAAAAATGTATTGTTATAAATTATTCTCTCTATCCGAGACAAAATAAAATTGTATTGTCTTAAATAATGTCTCTAAGGAAGTGTCTTAAATTATTGTCTTAACCATATTGTATTTATAAATGACCTTATTGTCTAAAATTGAGACAAAAAAAACTCTTAATCATTTAAACAAAACCAATTAAAGATTATTTTCTTTAATTGAGCTAGCACCCTTCTTTACCTAAACACTTAATAATTCAGTGTTATTATTAAAATTCTCATTGTGTGTATAAATCAAACTTGTTGGAGTCAAGGATACGGTGGTCCGTTGGTGGGGTTACATAGATTTCATTCCATCCACCAGGGTTCAATTCCGTTGAGACATCTTCTGGCGTGGATTACCGAGTGACGGATATGTGAGGAAGTTTGTTGAGATTTCCTGTGATGAAAATAATCTCTACATTGAATGGAATGGTTGATCATATTGAAAAGCTAAGAGATGGTTTCCTTTTGGAGCTGGAGATGTGTTGATGCCTCGAAAATCGTAGCATCAATCAGTAAGGGATTCTCCCCAGTGAAAAATCCCAATTAGATCGTTCACCGGCCCGATCCACCGTTTATGTATTTTATATTAAAGAATGATATACAAGTGCTCTAAACTAAATGCATGCAATAAAACAAATCTGATCTAACTTATTTAAGCTAATTTAACCTATCCTTGCAAGGAGCAAATCGAAGGTATGAGCAATAGACTGAAAGAAGCATCTAAAGATTTAACAGATAGCTGTTTAATCAGATAAATGTATTTCCAGCGGAATATAAATGATATCAAAGATAACTCTAATTTAGTTAAAACATCCCATTACTCATAAAGCACAGAAATTTTGCAAAAGAAATAAGATCATTCATAGCATAGAAGTAGTTCACAAAAGATAGGAAAGATCTCACTGAATGTATATGAAAAATGAAGAAATAGTTCAGCCATCATTCATCACAGTTCCGGACAAAATGTTGTGCCGGATTCCATAGGCCAAAACGATTTTTCTTATTCATGTAGCAGAAATAGTTCACGTACACAAGAAGAGTGTCCTTTCACCTGCCAAAAGTACCCCCTTCTACTCTTCCCTAATCATCTATATATAGATTTACAAAAATGCTTCAAGAGCCGCTACCTATACCTTAACTCCCAAGATTCTTTTAATTTGTCTTGTAGTGCCCAATTTACAAAAAAGAGTAAAAATCCCCAAAATAGTACGAGAGGGGGACGGGAAGTAAAATCCAGATGTCCTTTTAATACTTAAACTAGACAAAAGGAAAACGATAGATAATCCTTGGGTTGCTGCCCCCGCTTCCTCAAGAGCTTTTGCTACAGCTGGTGTCTCTGCTGGAACTTGTGCCACTGGTGCTGATGATACTTTTGTTAAACTGACATCCCTGCTACTACTACTGATACTTGGTGTGCTTCTGCAGCTATTTCCTTGTCTGCTCCTTCTATATAATTTACCTAGAGACCGTTTTCTCTGATGAAACTGTTTGCAGAAAGAGGGAGCGTAAGTTGCAGAGAAACCTCATGCTTGGCGAGATCTTCTTTAAGGTTGATTACCTATGTTGCTGCAACTTGGAGGCTCTCTTCAAGAAGATGTGTGTGAACATCAGCTTGTCCAATCCACTAGTGAAGGTCTTTTGCGGTCAATACATCCATCTTCTTCACATAGTCCATTTTTGCATTTAGCTCATCCCTTAACTTAGACAATCAAAGAGTCTTGTCCGGAAAGTCTTCCATATTCTGAGGTATTATCATCTGAAAACTTTCTTGGGCAGTTCGTATCTTAAGATACGAACTTCCACATTATTCAAGAGTGGCCATGGCTACAACGTTCAACTTCACTCCACAATCTTTGCAAAAAGCCAAAGAAGGATTTAAGAGGGAGTCTTGCTGGGAACCCCGACTTTCCTTCTCTCCATACCATGTGTTTCTTAATGTCTTCACTAATGCGTGCATATTTCCTCCTGCGCTTAGTGGCTTCGACATTAATTTCTTTGGTTTTTGCCACTACTACTTTCAGCTTGCAAACTTCTTCCGTTATGAGCTCCTGAATCATGTGGGTCCTTTTTAATATTTCACAAGCTTGCTCAGGAAAAGGACTTATATTTCCAACCTTGCTGTTCGTGTGTTCTAAACTGTTGTTCCAGCAATTCCTTGCCATCTTCCAACTTCTCCATATTCTCTTTCATATCATCAATCTGCTGAATAGTATCAAACTTTTCGGATTCTAGTTGCAGGTTCTTTCCTTCAAGGTTATTCTTTTATGCTTCCAGCATCCTTATTTGTATCACCAAAGCTCTCTTTTAAGCTTCTAGATGCTGGAATCTTTTGTTTAGTTCTCCCTTCTCTGACACAAGGATGTCACATTTCTCAACCATCAAATTTGAATAATTCTGTTCTTTGATCAGAGTTTCCTGCAAATGGCGAGCTCTCCCCTTTTCTAATTCTAACTCGTCCGCTAACATGTGGATTTTGTCAACAGTTGCTTGAACAGAGGCCATGGAAATAGATGCCACGAGTTTGTGTGCATGCTGAGTACCTTGCATGACTGTGGTTTCATGTTTGGTGACAATATCTTGTTGAAAAGGTCTCTTCATTCTAGTCACTGTTTCTTTGACAATGGATTTCCTCTTCTTGTTATAAGCAAACCTGTCCCATTGGGACACTGTACTACTCTTCGATGGTGTAAAAGGGAGAAGCGGGAGGTCTCTTATGGGGATGTCTGCATCCATGTCTTGGATGTTTGGGCTCTTTGGTTTAGCGTCCTCCTTCAATTTGTTTTCTTCTTCCGCTTTCCTTTGTGCTTCCTCTTCTATAGCCTTTCTCTGAGCTTCCTCTTCTGCCTGTTTGGCAATTCCTTCCAATCTGATTCGTTCTTCCTCTTGAACTCTTCAAGCTTCTTCCTCTGCTGCTTGGACCCTTCGAGCTTCTTCTTCTCGAAGTTCATCCTCTTTAGCTTTGTTTTCTCTTTCAACAACTTCTCTTTGGATTCTCTTGGCTTCTCCCTTGAGCCTTTGCTCTTCTCTAAAGAGAGCTTCAGCGGCTTCCGCTGTTTCCTTTTCTTGCTGTTGTTCTGCTTCTTTGACCACACCAGAGCTAGTTTGTAAGCGGTGTATACTGGGGTGTCGTCCTGGTTCCAATTACATCCTAGCTTTGGAAGGGGACACTTCGCCACAATACAGTCTATCAAGTAGTATGGCATGTAAAATTCTACCTTTTTTACCACTAACCCTTCTTGTGCAGTAATTATGGCTGAAGATAGGCTATCTGAGAGAATATCTGCCCAATTAAAAATTGTTCCTCTGAACGCTACATAGTGGATGACGGGGACCCATTGGAGCATATAAATAGTACCATCGGGCCTACCAAAGATTCTACTAAGCATGAGGGCAACCATTCTGAAAGGAGGCCTTAGATCCTGAACCTTGTACTCATCACTCTCCTTCTTTCTGATCTGTTTGCCCGAGATTAGTAACTTTCTGGCCATCTCTAGATTATCCATCTTGATTTGTCCTAGCCATTCATCATCAAGCCGCTACTGAGCACGGGACAGTTTGTAAGCTGCTGCAATATAGTATGGATGAAAGGATGCGAAATCTTCCCCTTTATTGTTTGAAAGAACCCTTGTCTCACCATTCGTGTGCTGCAGGATCCATCCAACTACTTTCGAGCATGGGAAAAGCTCTGGGCATGTGGCTGCTTTGGATATGCAGGAGGTTTTGATGTTCCGATATAGGTATTCTTCCTCGAGAAGTGCCTCCGGGATGTCTTGGTCTCTTATCATACAATATATGTCTCCCCATTTGACTTCTGGGGGAATGCCTGTAGTACACTTAGTGTCTTTGAATAGAGTTTCTACTCGCGTGTCGGCTGATTCTGGCTCGATTGCTTTCAACTTTCTTTTGCCACCTTTAACCATGATGACTTAAAACCTATCCAATAACCATGTAGAGGTGTATAAGATAACATTTTCAACGCAGGAAAATGATCATTGGAATATCATCTGAGTATGACATCGTGTTTAAACATATTTTACAAAATATAACAATAATGAATTCTCATGATAGCAAAATGTTCCAAAATAAAGATATGAAGTGAAAAAAAATAACATGGAACGACACCAATGATTCTCCTAAAGGGGGGAGACGAGACCGGTTGTTGACCAAACCCCAATGCGACCTCAGTCGACATGGGTTCACCTCACTGTTGACACACACCGCAATCTCCCTAGGCACCGGACCGGGTAGGTTTGAGCCCACCCAACAACACTTGCAGAGCAGATGAGGTCTCACCCGAGGCGTCCAGGAAGAGCAGATGGAACCATGTTTCTGCCGAGGGAGGAGGAGGAAATTTGTGGCTACATAGACTAACTCTATTGCAGCATTTAACCAGAAACTTTAAACATTCGGCAAGGAGCTATAATCGCAACATTTACCATTACGTTCAACATAGAGCATATTTAATCACAACATTTATCATCTTGGCATTAGTACACAGACATTGCATTAAGAAAATATAACAACATTCCAATATCGCAATATTGCACAAAGATTATACCAGAACATCATCATTATATTACGGCCGTAGTCATAAACCAGAAAACAAAACATAGATCTCCCCATACACGCATCTCTTGCTTACTCCAAATTTTACTGCCTGCTTAGCACCTACAACTCTCATCTATTTATAGGCTTCTTCCATTACAATATTTATCCACTTACAAATGACTTCCTAACTGGCACTTATGGACAATTGACCTACTATCTAACTAACTCAGTCCAAATGACCCCAAAAACCCGCATACCGCGGTACAACTGACTCACTATTACATAATATGTGGTCCAAGTGACCCAAAAACCCACCAACTGCGGTATTCTTTAGCACAAAATACTCCTTTAGTGCCCTCATCCGATGTGTCGCAACGTCGATGGTACTACAACATTTCCTCATCAAATCGCCTGCCAACAGGCCCCCAACAGGCCCCCAACACAATCTTGTGGCTCACTCTCACTCTATTTGAGAACAATTGTTGTTGTAACGAACAATCAGCTGCCTTGGCTACTTATAGCCAGACCGTTCCCGGGTCACGACGGTGGGAATGATGTCCCACTACCTCTCATCTGTGTGTGTGAACCCATCACCTGACCCAACCGAGGGGGTGACCATACTGTTACCGAAGATCATACGTTCCAGCATGTGAGCCATCTCCTCAGATCGTGCTGATCGTACCGGCCCAGCGTGCCATGTGCAAAACATGTCGTCGTCTTATGGTAATCCAACCGAGTCTGTTAAGTGCAATCATGTATAGGGATGATGGACAGCAGTGACAATGGTAGTCACGACACTATCCCGTACCCCCCAAATCCTTCGTAATCATCACAAAATCCTTGAACAACGTTTGTCGTCGATCCTAGTCGCAATACTGCCATGAGTCTCTGACTGCTCCAAACTTGTGGTACAAGTCTCCCTGCTTCTCATTCCTTCTTCTGTTGGTGCGCCATCTGCCACCAAGCAACCTATAACACACGCATTTCCTTCATTCATTTTTTTTTTTTGGGATGCGACTCAGACATCTCCAAGCCTGAGCGATAGGGCTTCAATCTATGGCCATTTACCAACTTGGGGAGTATCACCCCATCCAACTGCTGCATTTGAACTGCTCCTCCTGAAGTAATATTATTGATGCAATATGGACCTAGCCAATGCATCTGCAACTTCCCTGTGTGTTTCATAAACTTGTTGTCATATAACAGCACCAAGTCGTCCTGCTGAAATTGCTTATTTTTGATGTGGCGATCATGCCATGCCTTCTGACGATCCTTCTCCACCCCTTGGTGAAAACCAACGATAAATGGATCCTCTTCCAGCTGTATTAATTATTCTAGATGTTCGTCTAATGCTGCAACATCATCCATGCCCGTAACAGCTGCAATTCGTAGACTCGGAACAATGTATTCCATTGTCATAATCGCTTCTGTCCCATATACCAGCCTAAAAGGTGTCTGACCAGTCAACTGTTTACAAGTGGTGCGATAGGCCCACAATACTGCTGGGATTTTCAGATCCCAGTCGTCGCGGTTCGCATTGCACACCTTCGTCAGCGCATGCTCCAATATCTTGTTAACGCCTCCACCGTTCCATTCGCCTGCGGGTGATAGGGTGTACTCTTCTTATGTTGTATCTGCAACTCCTCCGTCAATGCGCTGATAGTGTGATTAAGAAAGTGGCTGCCTTGATCACTCAGCAATATCTTGGGGTAGCCAAAACGAGTGATAATGTGATCAAACAAAAATCGAGCAGCTGTGACAGCAGAACAATCAGCTACAGGTGCCGCCTCGGTCCATCTGGTCAAATATTCTGTCGCCGTGATGATGTACCGCGCACCTGTGCATTTCCCTGGTGAATTGATTGGTCCTACAAAATCCACAGCCCATTTTTCGAATGGTTGCAATGTCACTTGAGGTAGTAGCGACATCTCGTCACGTCTCGACGGTTTTCCAGTTCGCTGACAAACATCGCAAGACCGCGCATAGTCCGTCACATCATTATGTAATGTGGGCCACCAAAGCCTTGCACGTAGTACCTTCCTGGCAGTCGCCCGACCGCCATAGTGTCCTCCCGCTACTCCACTATGTGCCTCAGCCAGTATCTGCGCTTGCTCGTGTGGCAAGACACATCTGCGCAATATCTCATCAACGCCCAATTTATACAACTCTCCTGCGATGAGTTGAAAGTCAGCAGCCTTGACAACCATCTGCTTCTTCTGACTGGTGGTGAAATCCTCTGGTGCAGTGCCCGTTGTCAGAAACTTAAGGATATCGTCGAAATATTGATCAACGGTGACAACTTTAGATAGTTGGGCGTCCGACAACCCGTCTTCAATATTAGTAGGTTCCTCCCTCGTGTCAATCCGTGACAAATGATCTGGTCCAACATTCAACCGTCCCGGTTTCACAATGACTTCAAAATCAAACTCCTGAAACAAAAGTAGCCAACGATAGATCTTCCCCCCCAACACAGGCTTATTGACCAAGTATTTTAATGCAGAATGATCAGTGAACATTTTAAAGTGTCCACCCAACAAATAATGCCCGAATTTCTGCAATGCGTAAACCATGGCCAGACCTTCTCGTTCTATGGTAGTGTAATTTTGTTCTGTAGAGGACAGCTTCCGACTGGAAAAAGCAATGGGATGATCAAGGTCGCCTTCTCCAGGTTGAGCCAACACCACACCCAATGCAATTGATGAAGCATCAACATGGATATGGAATTCCTTACTCTAGTCTGGAAAGACCAAGATCAGGGCCGACGCCATTTTTGCTTTGAGCGTTTCAAAGCTATCCTGACATTCCGAGCTCCACTGGAATGCCACGTCCTTCTTCAACAACTTTTCCATAGGGGCAGTAATTACATCATAACCCCTAATAAATTTGCGGTAATATCCCGTATGACCCAAAGTCGCACGCAACTGCTTAACGATGGTTGGTGGTTGCAACCCTAAAATGAGCACAATTTTGGCTGGATCAACCAGCAATCCCTGCTTACACACGATATGACCTAGCAAGATCCCAAACGGTGCACAGAAAATACATTTCTTCAAGTTCAGCGATATCTGGTGCTGTCGGCATCGCTCAAGCATTAACCATAGATTGGCCAGATGATCGCGAATCAATCCATAAACTGTCCAATCATCCATATATACCTGTAAAAACTTCTGAATAAAATCTTTGAATGCAGCAACAACGACTCGGGAGAATATCGCAGGTGCATTCTTCAAACCAAACGACATTACCGTGTACTGAAAGCAACCCCATTCAGTAACGAAAGTTGTCTTATGGCGATCTTCCTTAGCAATGCGAATCTAATGGTAGCCAGAGAATCCATCAGTGAAAAGGGTCATGCTAGTAATTTCAAAATGGGAGAAGGGCACGCCCTAGATTTTCTTAACAAATCATGGTAGGTGATCATAGTCCAGTGACTTTGAATGTTCATGGACTAGGAAAGAGGAATCGGGATAGATATACTCAGCTAGATAAAGCCGCGGGTCAATTCTCGGCTGAGATTAAGGTATAACCGCATAGTTTCAATGATAAAGATCACGACAAGACTACGACGTTCACCATGCAAACAGACAAACTAGAACTCACCACTGCAAACAAAGATACAGGGTTTGGAGTGCACGAACCTTAGAGATTTAACTTAATTTGAGGATGAAAACGTTGCTGCGAAGTTGGTTGGCCTGGAGCAGATGCACGCAGTCTTAATCAGGGTTGATAACAGGCACCCAACTAGTGAAACAATAAACTCCAACGATGTTCTAACCCTACTTATAATGGGTTGACATGTGTGGTCAATTAATAGGGTGGTTGAAATTTAAAAATGGAGTTATGGTGGGTACGACCGGGGTCAAATCGGCACATTAGATATTAAGTGTGACCGCCAAAACCGGAAGATCTCGGCTAACTCACCCGACTGTTGTAGAAGGATTCGGTGAAGTCTTCTGCCGATGCGGGGAAACTCAATGGGTTTTTCCGTGAACAAGGCATGAAAGTTTGTTGCGAAGGGTCACTTTTCGGGTGACTTAGGCGAGTCTAGGCGCCGTTGCGGACCAATTGGGTGAGTGTGGTCAGAAGACTCCAGAAGAAATGGTGCAGTTCTTCCAAAAAGAAGAAGTTAAAGATTCAAACAAATTTCCCGCCCGTTGCGACGGAACTCACTGAGTTTATCCGAAAAAGGGGAAGTTTCAAAACAAAATGAGCCAAGTGATCCGCCGTTGCAGAAGGACTCGGCGAGATTCTCCGCCGTTGCGGGAGAACTGACTGAGTTCATCCGCAGAAGGTTTAACTCATTCATGATTTCCTGCCGTTGTGACTGATTTGACTGAGTTCCTCTGCCGTTGCGGGGAAACTCAATGGGTTCTTCCGCCATTGCGGCACAAAAACGCGATTTTTCTTTACTTAGGTAGAAAAACAAGAGCAAACTTCAATGGAAAAACATGAGGCTTTTCTCTAGAAAACTAAGTAAGGAAAGGGTTTTGTTGGTTTTGACTTCTAGGCAGACTTCCATCTAAAAAGGAGGGGCCCCAATATTTACAAAAAATTTGGGGGGGGGGCTGTTGCGGCAACAACAATGGCAATTCGCTGGTGAACACAGATCTCTGGAACAAACTTATCACAGGGTCAGAAAACTTACAATGTGCTGGTTTCATGTGCAACAAAATGTTTTCATAGTTCAGCTTTTGAGAATGCAGTGATCACTCTTATCATAATGGTGATGAGGGAAAAGGCAACTTTGACTCAGCCTTCCTTATCACTCTCTAAGGGCCAAAATGTGAGGTTTATTTTAAAATTCTGCTTTTCAAAAGCTTACTGTTATAAGACTCCATAGGATCGTAACAATATATCACAGACATATTCGTTTGTTCCTCATTCCCATGCTATTTGCATCCTTTTGGATGTTTCTTTGATTTACGACTTTTGTCATTTGAGCCTTCCATAAATGAATTTCCTCTGCTTTCAGCAATTGATGTGAGTTCTTCATTCCATAATGTCCTTTTGTGTGAGCGAAGGATTCATTTTATTTTCATGCTTCACGGACGGAGAAGAACCTTTGTTGGGTTGGTTTATTTCAGTAGCTTTTCTGATTTGAACATTTCTTTGCTTTTCTCGGCCATGCTTTAATTGAGGCGAGAATTTCTGGAAACCAGACTCTTTGATATAATCCTTTTGTCTTTTACTTATAGCATGGGATCATTTTAAATACCATACATCTGTGAGACATGCTTCCTCTCCGTGGGTTCATCATAGCGAACTTCCTGAGACAGTCATTATTGTTAGAGTGACTGGGGCCCTAAGATAGTCAGAAGGAAAATCTGAATCTTGGTTATTTGACAGGGGTTACATTGACCAAGTAAAAAAAAGGATCTTTGCATTCCGGGAAACCACTCAGTGAAAACAAAGACACACATATATATTCCCTTTATCAGTGAGCTTCTTCATGACCATCCTTTTGAGTTTTTCCTGGAGTCTCATCTCTCAACTACGCCAAAATTGAGCTTAGATTTATTTAAACAAAGGACTCGAACAAAAGGGAGAAAAGCAAACAAGAGAAAACCAATCAAGCTAACTAACAAACTAAAAGGTGATCAAAAGCAATTAAAAAAAGAAACAAAAGAAAAGAAACCAGAAAAGAAACCAGAAAAGAAAAGACAACGTTTTATTTATGTACAAGAGTCCACCTAGGACTCATGTGAAGTATTGTTTCAAGGAAAGGCCATTGAGAGGGAGATTTACTTCTTCCCCTTGCAGATCTTGCAATTTATAGGTTGATGGGCCAAGCTTTTCGGAAATTTGGTAAGGGCCAACCCATAAATGTTGAAATTTTGTGTGCATTCCCTTACCTTCATGCTGGTGGTCCCATTTCAAAACTAGGTCACCTACTTTGAAATTTCTTTTACCAGATTTCTTCTTATCAAACCATCTTTTGACTATGTCTTGGTGGTGATGGAATTGGTCTTTGGATTTCTGCCACGACTCTTCAAGTTTTAGCAGGGTATCAATTTTGGATTGTAGGGATTGACTGCTAGAACCTCGAGAGGCTTGGGCCAATTGCAAGGATGGGAGTAAAATATTTAGAGGAAGGATGGATTCCTTGCCATAGACTAGGGTGAACGGGGAGACCCCTAAGGCATTCTTGGGAGTGACTCTGTCTGCCCATAAGGAATTTGGGAGGGCTATGTGCCAGCTTCTCTGATTTTCAATCACAATTTTATTAAGGATTTAGATGAGATTTTTATTTGTAGACTCAGCTAATCCATTTCCTTGGGGATAGTAATTGGCTGAATAATGCAGTTTAATTCCTTTCTCATACATGAATTCATTAACCTTCATTGACGATAAATAAGGTGCATTATCAAAGACTAGGGAAATTGGAACCCCAAACCTGGTTATGATGTTTTCCTCAAAGAAGTTGATGACTGCATATTTATTAACTTTACACAGCGGAACGGCCTCATCCCATCTTGTAAAATAATCTGTAGCTGTTAGGATATAACGGTGTTGCAGTGAGGAGTTTGGATTTATTTCGCCAATAATATCTATGCCCCATTGCTCGAAAGGTTTAGAGATGATAACTGGCTGCAAAGGTCCTGTTGTTTTTGGTAATTTCCCGACACTTCTTTGGCATACGTTACAATTTCTGGCATAGACGTGAGCATCCTTGAAAAGAGTGGGCCAATAGTACCCAGCTTTGAGAATCTTGTGAGTTGTAGTTTCTCCAGAGTAATGTCCCCCAGCAGGGCTATCATGTAATTCTCTGACCACGTTACTTGCATCTTCTTTCTCCAAACATCTAAGGAAAATACCATCATAATTCTTCCTAAAGAGTACTCCTTCAGTGATTTGGTATGCTGCTGATTTCAGACGAAGTGCTCTTCTTTGCTTTGAACTCCAGTGCTCTAGCAAATAACCTGACTGTAGATAATGCACTAGGTCCCTGTACCAAGACTCAGGAGCTGTAAAAATTGGACATACATCGATCATGTTCAGCTCGGCTTCGTTCCTCCAATCTAGTTCTTCATAGGCTGGATTTTCAGTAAGTAGCTTGCATAAGCCTTGTCCTTTGATAATAGTGGTAGGTTTGAATTCCAAGTCATCCTCCTGAAGAGCAGTGACCCAGTTTCCTCTCCTTTCTCCTAATTCTTTTTGAATGAAAAGAGATCTGACATAGGGATGAGGAACTATGACTTTAGTTCTATTTTTTAGAATATATGGCCTGAACTGCTTTACTGCTTTGAAAACTGCATATGCTTGCTATCTACCATGGGGTAGTTTAGTTTAGTGCCCTGCAGACCAATGCTCATAAAATAAATTGGGTATTCATCTCTTGATTCCGCCTTTTGAGTGAACACAACTGCAAGAGAGTTATCATAAGCAAAGGTGTACATGATGAAATCCTTTTCGAAATCTGGACTTCTTAAAGAAGGTGCATTAGCTATGGTATCCTTGATTTATTTAAATGCAACTTTCTCCAAGTTTGTCCATTTGAATTGTACACTCTGCTTTACCATTTGTTGCAAAGGTTTAATGATTTGAGCGAAATCTGGCACGAACCTTCGAACAAAATTAATGGTGCCCATGAATGATTGCATAGATTTTTTGCTATGGGGCATGGGAATCTTGCTGATAGCTTGCACTCTCTCTTGATCTATCGATATTCCCTCCTTTGAAATGATGTGACCCAAGAGTTTTCCCTCAAGAACAGCAAAAACACTTTTCTTAGGGTTTAAAGAGATACCATACTTCCTGCAACGATCAAATATTTACTTCAGGTGGAAAACATGGTCTTACCTTTTCTTTGAGAAAACTATCACACCATCTAAGTAAACCACTACACATTTACCACCCAATCCTTTGAAAGCAATGTCCATGGCTCACTGAAAAGTAGCTCTTGTGTTTATCAAGCCAAAAGGCATTCTTCGATATGCAAAGGTTCCCCACTTTGTACGAAAAGTGGTTTTGAGCCGGTCCTCTTCCACTACTAGCACTTGGTTATAACCGGAGAAACCATCTAGTAGGGAGAACAGTTCTGATTCTGACACCATCTGCAAAATTTGCTCCATTGGGGGCACAAGATAGTTGTCTTTATTGGAAGCTTTATTTAAGTTTAGGAAATCTACACACAGTTTGATTTCTCCCGATTTCTTCCGCATGGGAACTAAATTAGCCACCCATTCAGAATGTCGGACTTTAAAAATAATCTTGGCATCCAACAATTTTTTTAACTCTTTCTGAATTAGGGGCTCGAGTGTTGGATGCATCCTTCTTAATTGTTGCTAAAAAGGTTTGACACCTTCCTTCATTGGTATTATGTGTTGAATGATGCGGGTATCATATGTTTTCAGATCGTCGTAGGTCCAAGCAAACACATCTTTATATTGCTGAAACAATTTGATGAATTTACTTCTCTCGCCCGGCGTACAACACTTACCAAGATTAATATATTTTTGTTCAGATTCCGTGCCCAAATTTATTAACTCATGTTGCGTGGATGAGCTGTGCATTTTAGCATTTATAGGTCTTCTGAACTTGCTCTGTAAATCAAATAATGCTTCAAGAGTTCTCACGCCTATAGGCATGAAGTTTCCCTTTACAACATTTTATTTTGTAAATCTGAATCATGTTGTTCTTCATCTATTATGGCCTCTTGGAAGACATCTTCATTCGTTAAGAAACCAATAATCTGATCATCATCATCAAGCACCCTGAGATTTGTAATATTATCCGGAACAGAGGGCCTGAAAATTAATTCAATAGAGCATTTGTTATTAGTGGGCACTAATCTGGAAGCAAAGGTTGCTAACAAATCAGCTGCAACATTCTTCAACCTAGGAACAAAATTAATATTGAAAGCATCAAAACATGAAATCAGATCCCAAACCTCAGCTTGATAACCCTTAAAGTGCGGTGAAAGGCAATTAATTGTATTCCTTATTTGCCTGACAACTATTTCTGAGTCACCAAAGACTTTCAAATATTTGACATTCAAACCAATGGCCTTTTTTAATCCATGGATTAGAGCTTCATACTCAGCAGTATTATTTGTACATTCGAATTCTAATCTACAAGATAAAAAATATTTATTTCTATTGGGGTCAATCAAAACACAATCGGCTCCAGATCCTTCTTGAGTTTTGGAGCCATCGAAGTAGAGAGTCCAAAACGTACTTTCTTCTTTAACTAAGTTAGTACCATTACTGTCTAAGTTAGTAAATAAATTTACTATGTTACAATTGATATCATCAGTCCATGAAAAATGAAAGAGATCGGACTGTTTTTATGAAACATGGCTAACATCCTCTGATTGATAATTTCCAGGTTCGATTTCTAGGAAATAATTTCCCAAAACTGAATATGAAAAGGTCACGCTTCATTTTTTTCCTCTAGTTGAGTGACATTTTGTTTCATGTGAGGTTCTCTCAATATTTTGATTTGGTTTCACCTATTCTGATAAGGTAACCACATGTGAGACCAATCTGTGGTGAAGTAACTGTTTAGTTTCGTCGACTAGTCCCTACTCAAAATTAAACCGTAAGCCTCAGGAATATCAACCACCATTATATCAATGAACTGGCATACCCTTGGATCCGCTGACAACCTAATAAGTACGCCTTTCAATTCCCCAATGACTTTGACAGCGGTTCTATCTAACTATATGATTTGAGATGGGGACGGGATAGGCTGTCCATTAATCTTTTTGCAAATAGACAAAGGCATGACATTCGAACTGGCACCAGAGTCTACCAAACAATTATGCACATTATGATTAAATATTTCAAAAGTTAAGAGAAATGACAGAGTATGAGATTTCGATTTCCCACCGATATTGGCTTCATTTATTTCTGGATTTTCTTCAGTGTTTCCAGATGGAGTGCTTGTTTGCGGATCAAAGGCTTCCAACAATTTCTTTCTCTGCTGGGGTAGACTGCACATATCGAATATCAAGACATTATCTTTTGCTTTTTTAATATCCTCGATTATGTCATAGCCCATGTCACATTCTTTCGAAACTTTGGGTTGAATTTCTATTTTGTTTGAAGAAGCGTTTGGTTGTTTGGGTATTTCTGCATTTGATTCCTTTGTCACTACGGGGTTTACTGCTGGGATTGTCTTAGGCTGTGGTTGGATGACAGTTATGTCCTATTTTGGTATTTGATTTGCAGATTTAGCTTTAAGCACATCTACTGCTTGATCAAGCACCGACCCTTTACTTCTAGTAGTAACATTAATATAAGCTTCTTGTACTTCATCAACAAGATCTTCAAAAGACAGTTCTTGGGTAGGAGTCCAGTCCCAAAGGATCATCATGGTGTCTGGAGCGGATTCTTCCCGCTTAGGAATTTGTTCTTGCTGAGGGTTTGTTTGCTCAGGCATTTGCGCATCTAACATTTGATTCATTACCAAACTCATTGAGTTAATCCATTGTGGACAACTTTTTTCTGAGTGTTGTTCTTGATGAAAGGTACAGAAGTGGTCCATGCCTATTTCATTTAAGTTTAGCACAACAGAATTATTTACTGGTGGGGTTGGATGTGCATTTTCTTCTCTTTTCTTATAGAAAGGCTTGAAAGGTGGATTTGAAGAACTAGCTGCCTTATCTTTCTCTAGGTCTATAATTTTATTAGAGAGTTTTTGCATCATCTTTATAACATTTTCTAAATCAGCTGTGGGTTCGTCTTTATCCCTAGTTAACAAAAAAGGGTTTTTAACGGCTACTGGCTTTGTTTCCAGATCGAGGGCATGTTTGGAAATATTGTTGGCCTCTTCTTCTACCTTCTTGGATTCTTCAAAGTTTTCCATCAAGGTAGTCTTCTTTGTTCTTTTGACAAACATTGCTAAAGGGGGTTTGAGAGCTGTTGTATAATATTCTACCAAACATTCCTCAGCGGGTTTTGTTGCATCACTAAAGTTATTTAACAATGTCGTAAATCTTTGATTAAACTCTTGAACTTTCTCATTTTTTTCCATTCTCATGGATAACAACTCTTTCATAAGAGTAGCTATTGTCTTTTGATTTCCATACTTCTTTAACAAACATTTTTCAAAATCTTCCCAACTTACTATCGAGCTAGGTTGTCGGCTAAAGTACCAAGAAGATACTTTTAGTTCAAAAGTATAATGAAAAATACGGTAGACTACATCTTCATGTTCTACATTAAGGAGACTCAGAGCTAAATAAAAACTTTTAAGATGATCTTCAGCAGAAATTCCTTTCCCAGGGTCATATTTAGGAAAAACCTTTTCTAGGTTTTTGGACAAATCATGGAACAACCCAACTAAATTCAATACTCCTCTTGATCTCCATGCAGGCACAACCATGAGTCTTGGTGGAGAACGTGGTGGTGTGTGCAGCGGTGAATTATGAGGAGTGCGCCTTGGAGTGTGCGGCTGTTCTTGATTTGTGGAAGTTTCGGGTCTGACCTCGTCAAAAGGTTCAGTGATTTCTTCTAGAGATAGATCCAATAATTCTTCTAGACTCTGAACTACAACGGAGTCTTTAGTGCATTGAGGGTTTTTCCTAGGAGCTCTTATTCTGGGCAGCAAAGGAATGGTAGTTAATCCTCCTAGACTTCTAACGTAGGAACGGGTATGTCTTCTGAAGCGGTTTACTTCTTCAAAAGGGAACCCTGACTTTCCTTCTCTCCATACCATGTGTTTCTTAATGCTTCACTAATGCGTGCATATTTCCTCCTACGCTTAGTGGCTTTGGCATTAATTTCTTTGGTTTTGGCCACTACTGCTTTCAGCTTGCAAACTTCTTCCGTTATGAGGTCCTGAATCCTGTGGGTCCTTTTTAATATTTCACAAGCTTGCTCATGAAAAGGACTTATATCGCCAACCTTGATGTTCATGTGTTCTCTACTGTTGTTCCAGCAATTCCCTTCCATCTTCCAACTTCTCCATATTCTCTTTCATATCCTCAATCTGCTGAATAGTATCAAACTTTTCGGATTCTAGTTGCAGGTTCTTTCCTTCAAGGTTATTATTTTCTGCTTCCAGGGTCCTTATTTATATCACCAAAGCTCTCTTTTTAGCTTCTAGATGCTACAATCTTCTGTTTAGTTCTCCCTTCTCTGACACAAGGGTGTCACATTTCTCAACCATCAAATTTGAATAATTATGTTCTTTGATTAGAGTTTCCTGCAAATGGGGAGCTCTCCCCTTTTCTAATTGTAACTCGTCCGCTAACATGTGGATATTGTCGGCAGTTGCTTGAACAGAGGCCACATAAATAGATGCCATGAGTTTGTGTGCATGCTGAGTACCTTGCATGACTGTGGTTTCATGTTTGGTGACAATATCTGGTTGAAAAGGTCTCTTCATTCTAGTCACTGTTTCTTTGACAATGGATTTCCTCTTCTTGCTATAAGCAAACCTGTCCCATTGGGACACCGTACTACTCTTTGATGGTGTAAAAGGGAGAAGCGGGAGGTCTCTTATGCAAATGTCCGCATCCATGTCTTGGATGTTTGGGCTCTTTGGTTCAACATCCTCCTTCAATTTGTTTTCTTCTTTCGCTTTCCTTTGCGCTTCCTCTTCTGCAGCCTTTCTCTGAGCTTCCTCTTCTTCCTGTTTGGCAATTCCTTCCAATCTGATTCATTCTTCCTCTTGAACTCTTCGAGCTTCTTCCTCTGCTACTTCGACCCTTCGAGATTCTTCTTCTCTAAGTTCATCCTCTTTAGCTTTGTTTTCTCTTTCAACAGCTTCTCTTTGGATTCTCTCGGCTTCTCCCTTGAGCCTTTGCTCTTCTCTAGAGAAAGCTTCAACGGCTTCTGCTGTTTCCTTTTCTTGCTGTTGTTATGCTTCTTTGACCACACCAGAGTTAGAACTGGCCCCGACTTTGTTGAGTTGGAAAATTTGTAGTTTGGTCATGTTACTGACCCCTCTATACACTTCTTCATCTTCATCATAATAGTGAGAGTATTCAAATTGAGCATGAATCTTCCTGCAATGTTGTGCAGCTTTTCCTTGTCAATCATTCCTCTGAAAAATCCTTTCCCCGAAGTGAAAGCCCCTCATCTCCGCAATAAATTCTTCTACCGTTGCAATCCCTGAAAACTTGTAAGCCCCAACATAGAAAAGGTAAAGGCGGGAAGGAGGCCTTCTTTGCCTTGTACAAGGTACTACCAATTCCATCAAGGAAAACCTGTCTCACTGCCTCCTTGTGGACTACGTAGTCAGTAGCGTACCTGGGTAGGATATATGGGGGTTTAGAGTCTCCATACATTCTTATGTAGGTGCCTTCTGGTGAAAAATAGAAATCATCATAGTTCTATAGGACTTCCATTGCATTCTCAGACAAGTAGTTAGGTTCTTCATTGAACATTAACTCATATCATAAGATATGATAAATTCCTCACAAATGAGTTGGTAGTGCCTTTTGTAGTTCTGAGCCCGAAAGAGTTTGTAAGCGGCGTATACTAGGATATCGGCCTGGTTCCAGTTACATCATAGCTTTGGAAATGGACTCTTCACCACAATACAGTCTATCAAGTAGGATGGCATGTAAAATTCTGCCTTTTTTACCACTAACCCTTCTTGTGCAGTAATTATGGTTGATGATAGGTTGTCTGAGAGAATATCTTCCCAATTAAAAATTGTTCCTCTGAACGCTACATAGTGGATGATGGGGATCCATTGGAGCATATAAACAGTACCATCGGGCCTACCAAAGATTCTGATAAGCATGAGGGAAACCATTCTGAAAGGAGGCCTTAGATTCTGAACCTCGTACTCATCACTCTCCTTCTTTCTGATCTGTTTGCCTGAGATTAGTAACTTTCTAGCCATCTCTAGATTATCCATCTTGATTTGTCTTAGCCATTCATCATCAAGCCACTACTAAGCCCAGGGCAGATTGTAAGCCGCTGCAATATAGGATGGATGAAAGTATGCGAAAGCTTCCCTTTTACTCTCAGAAAGAACCCTTGTCTCAGTATTCGCGTGCTGCAGGATCCATCCAACTACTTCTGAGCATGGGAAAAGCTCTGGGCGTGTGGCTGCTTTGGATATGCAGGAGGTTCTGATGTTCCGATATAGGTATTCTTCCTCGAGAAGTGCCTCCGGGATGTCTTGGTCTCTTATCATACGATATATGTCTCCCCATTTGACTTCTGGGGGAATGCCTGTAGTACACTTAGTGTCTTCGAATAGAGTTTCTACTCGCGTGTCGACTGATTCTGGCTCGATTGCCTTCAACTTTCCTTTGCCACCTTTAACCATGATGACTTAAAACCTATCCAATAACCATGCAGAGGTGTATAAGATAACATTTTCAATGCAGGAAAATGATCATTGGAATATCGTCTGAGTATGACATCGTGTTTAAGCATATTTTACGAAATATGACAATAATGAATTCTCATGATAGCAAAATGTTCCAAAATAAAGATATGAAGTGAAAAAAAATTAACATGGAACGACACCAATGATTCTCCTAAAGGGGGGAGACGAGACCGGCATTGTTTCAACAACCAGCATTGTCTCAGCAATGCTAGTAATTTCAGAACAGGAGAAGGGCACGCCCTGGATTTTCTTAACAAATCATGGTAGGTGATCATAGTCCAGTGACTTTGAACGTTCATGGACTAGGAAAGAGGCACTGGGATAGATATACTCAACTAGATAAAGTAGCGGGTCAATTCTCGGCTGAGATTAAGGTATAACTGCATAGTTTCAACGATAAAGATTGCGACAAGAGTACGACGTTCACCATGCAAATAGACAAACTAGAACTCACCACTACAAACAAAGATACAGGGTTTGGAGTGCACCAACCTGAGAGATTTAACTGAATTTGAGGATGAAAATGTTGCTGTGGAGCCAGCTGGCCTGGAGCAGATGCACACAGTCTCAATCGGGGTTGATAACAGGCACCCAACTAATGAAACAATAAACTCCAACGACGTTCTAATCCTACTTATAACGGGTTGACGCGTGCGGGAAATTAATAGGGTGGTTGAAATTTAAAAACGAAGTTATGGTGGGTACGGCCGGGGTCAAATCAACACATTCGATATTAAGTGTGACCCCAAAAATCAGACGATCTCGGCTAACTCACCCGACTGTTGTGGAAGGATTCGGCAAAGTCTTCTGCTGATGCGGGGAAACTCAATGGGTTTTTCCGTGAACAAGGCATGAAATTTTGCCGCGAAGGGTCGCTTTTCGGGTGACTTATGCGAGTCTAGGCGCCATTGCGGACCAACCGGGTGAGTGTGGCCGGAAGACTCCAGAAGAACTGGCATAGTTCTTCCGAAAAGATGAAGTTAAAGATTCAAACAAACTTCCCGCCCGTTGTGGCAGAACTCAGTGAGTTTATCCGAAAAAAGGGGAAGTTTCAAAACAAAATGAGCAAAGTGATCCGCCATTGCAGAAGGACTCGGCGAGATTCTCCGTTGTTGCGAGAGAACTGGCTGAGTTCATCAGCGGAAGGTTTAACTCATTCATGATTTCCCCCCGTTGTGACTGAGTTGACTGAGTTCCTCCGCTGTTGTGGGGAAACTCAATGGGTTCTTCCGCCGTTGCAGCACAAAAGCACGAGTTTTCTTTACTTAGGCAGAAAAACAAGAGCAAACTTCAATGGAAAAACATGAGGCTTTTATCTAGAAAACTAAGGAAAAAGTTTTGTTGGTTTTTACTTCTAAGCAGACTTCCATCTAAAAAGGAGGGCTCCAATATTTACAAAATTTTTTGGGGGGGATGTTGCGGCAACAACAAGATGCTAAGTGAAATTGTATAGAAATAATAAAAAAAAAGTTTTTTGAAATATAGGATTGCTAATATAGATGTATTTTATTTTTGAAATTATCAAAAAAATCAAATATCTTTAAGATTCTAATTTGTGGATTTAATTTTTTTTATATAAAAATAAAGTTAAAAAAATAAATTATTGTTATAATTATTTTATTTTTTTAATTTTTAAATTTACTTCTCAATCTGTTTTAAATTTAGGTTATCTCACTTTAAAATATACCTGTGAACAAAATTAGAGTGTATAGCAGGGATACTTACATGCACCAATTGGAAAAGTGAAGTGGAATGCAACAATTAAGGAAACCTTCTAATACCAATTGTGTGCTACTCCTCTAATAGAATCCTCCATCCCTTTATTTAACTTAGGTTCTTTTAGTTCTTTAACATTTTGTCCCCATAACCTCCACTATCCTAATAATTACTTCCTTCATGTCCCCATAAACTCCACTGTCCTAATAATTACTTCCTTCATGTCCCTGCTATGAAGGACATCCTCCCAAAACCGTTTACGGATTTGATTTTACTTTTAATAATTTATTTGGGATTTAGACATGTTGATGTTTAATAAGAACATTATTTCTATAAAGATGATATATAGGACCTATTTATTTATTTTAAAAAAGAATTACTAAGGGTGAAAGAATGTTTAATATATTGGCTCGAGATGGTTTTTCTTCAATCTGGACAAGGTGATGGTTTTCTTGAATTTGGATAAGTTTGATGAAGTAAATGGATATGGTTTGGTTCAAAGCGTCTTTCTTGGTTTTTCTTTTAACTAATGAATTTAATTTTTAATAAAAAATTATTCAATCATATCTATTCAAAATGAAGTGATTAAAATAAATATTCCTTAAATTCTTACCAAAATTTTTATTGGGAAAATAGTTTTCAAAAATAAAATAATTTTAGTTTATCTCCTATTAACTTTCTCCATTGTATCATATGATAAATTATAATAATACATTATAATATAATTCAAACTAAAACAAAAAACAAGAAAGAGAAAACTAGAATATATCTAGAACCTAAGATATGTGGCTTTTAAGCTCATTAAGACCTGCATGGAAGATTTTGATCTCAATTGCATTGTTTGGTATTCTTATTTTTTTTAGTACATTTTTACATAGTTTTTCTTATTAATTTTGTAGTGCACTTTGGTATGATGATAGTAGGACAACCCAATCTTATTATTAATTGAACACACCCACATAAAAATTGCTTAATATATGCACATAGGATTATATCAAATAATTTTTTTGTTAGTAATGTAGACATTGCTTGAAGCACATTCTTTGCAACATTCCTATAGTACCATTTGAGGAAGAGTAGCCATCTTTGAGAGTAGGAAACCCAAAAACAGAAGCATTGGGTTGAGAGGAGGGTACAATGGGTTGGGGGTAATTTTCTATTCCAGAAGATTTGTAGAAACAATACCATCGCGAGAATAGGAGGATGAAGTTGTTGATGGTTGGGAGTCATTCTCTTTACCCCCCACTTCTTTGTGAATTTCTATATCCATTATACCCAATAGTTTATGGAATTATTGGTTAGGTTCTTGAACCATTTTCTTGCCTCTCCTTCTAGGGAATGCACAAACATGCCGTCGAAAACACCATCAACCTCAACTAAGAAATTATCAGTACAATATTGAAATGTAGTGAGGTGACCTTAAGCTAAAATCCCATTTTCCCCATTATACTTAGGAAGGACCTGAAGATATCCATCTTGACCTGCCATATTAAGGTCTTGATCTAGGATGTGGGTTTGACTATAGTTGGGTATACTTAGCTGGGGTATATGAAGAATGATGGTTTACAGAGTAGGGTTAGTATATATATGAGCTTATGCAAAGGTTTTTTGTGAAAATATATGATCCTCGAAAGGGATCTTTTCTCGAGGAGTGAAAATGTGGTCGTATGGATCAATGAACTTGTCAAGAGGATCTGGTGGAAAACAGTGAAGATACTCGAACTGGAAAGGGTATGTAGTATTTTTTTACCATTACATATTTAAGAGAAGTTCAATATATTCAATGGAAAATGGGGATGGATTTTGCAAGTCTGGGTATCTTCCTACAACCTACATATGTGTCCCTTTCTTCTTCTTCTAGACTTGATTAGGATCTTCCGGGGAGGATCAGGTAACTATGGATATAAGACCCAAATTTTTAATAAATGAGCATGGTTCCCTAGTAGAGTCTATATGGGGGGTTGATTCGCCTGTCAGGGGCTATTTCTCATCATTTCTCTTGTGCATAAGGATTTATGATGTTGATCTCTGAGAATCTAGCAAATAATTTAGCATTATAATTTCCAACAACACATGGAGCACTAAACAAAATAAAGTGAAGGTAAATACTGCTCTCTTACGACCCTTTTCTTCTCTAACCAAGAAAGGGTGGTGGCCATTATTCTCTAATATCAACAAGTTGTCCCCAACAACGACACCATATCACCTTGTTGTCCCTTAGGATGTACCCCTACAACAAATAACTCTTTATTTTCTAAGGATATGAGTGGTATCTATTAATATCACATCATAATGCTCTTGGAGGGTTACAAGGTCGAGGAGGGTTGTTCAAGATGCACCTTATCGTGCCACTTTAAGTCATCAAGCAAGTCCTTGGGTCAAGGGATGGAACCCTATTATGAGAGGAAATGTTCCCAGACTGTCACTCTTCCTATGAATCTGCTCTAAAACCTTGATCAGATTTACAGTTAAGACCAGTGGTGCTCAAGGAAGATCTCAACTGCTTAGAATGTAACTTGAATGTTATTTTTAAGAGGAACAAACACATATTTAAAACACAGAAATTGGTGAAAAAATATAGTAGAGGCAACTTAATCATAGTCTTTGAAAGAATAGGTGGCATCATAAATAGATTCAATAGTAAAACATTGATAGGCTTTCCATTAAACATATTCAAGATACATACATAAAACCACATGGAAACAATAAATGTAGATCCACGGATTCATGCAACATAATAAAGACTTATGAACCATAGAGAGGAAAAATATAAGTGCCTTCTCACCACACAAATTTATCACCACAAACTACCTAGATGTTCTGTCAAAAAGCACATGGTCAATCTTAGTCATTCGTGCGAGGGCCCTCATCTTTGGCCTTCATGCCTTTTCTTTATTAACGGAACTCTTTATCACCTTCTGATCCGACGGCTATGATAATGTTTGATATTTCATTAGACAACCATGATCGTTTTTGCAATGGTTATGATGTGCTCATTCACCACCCTTCGTCGACGACCTTACCTCCGGTATCACTTTTCGATCTAATGGATGTCATTCAATGATCAATGGTTTTTGTGCTCCATTAACATCTCTCCATCGACTTGTCTCCTTAAGAAAATATTTATATGACTCCGATATGGCCACCCACATTGCCATTATGTTGCTTCCATGTGTCACCTTTCAATTCATTATTGGGATTTTTCATCTAGGTTTCAAAACTACACCCTCAAACTGAACACTAATCCAAAATTCCATAATCATTGCTCGTGTCATTCTGTGGATGGATGGTAGTCTAGCTTCCTATTCTTTCCTAGTCGCAAACCTTGATGTGTAACCAATTAGATCCCTTAAACTTTCAAAACATGGAGCTAATCACAGGGTTTTGTTGTAGTGTAGGTTGAAAATTGTCTTAATATGGAAGTCTAAAAGAAGTAAATACTATCAGATTTTTCATTCATTTCTTTACCTATATCGTACAGACAAAAATAAAATATAACATAGATAAGGACACAAATAGAAAATTAAATCTAATTTATGAATTGCAACATGGACTAGAATTGAGTTGAAAGAGAAAATTTTGGACTTCGATTGATTTGTAGAAAAACTAAAATTTTCCACAATTGCACAAGAAATTTGGGAAATTTTGCAATAGCATGTCATGCATTTCTTGATAATATAACAACAAAAAGCAAGTAAACTACACTAATCATGTATGGATGGGGTTAGAAATCGTCTTAACACAACCAAGGAAAAATAAGTTCTTTAACATGCATGTAATGCAAATAAGGAGAAAACATTCTAAAATATGACAAAGAGATACTTATAAAGGATGGTGCTTATATTAACACAAAGAATAGGTTGATATAGATACACCTTGGTGTTAGTTGTATAAGGTAATGGGACTCTACAACTAACCTAATGGAGGTCCTTTCTTCTACTTTATGCCCAAATTCCAACCAAGTTATATAGTAGGTGTATTTCAAATGGTGAAAGGAAAAATTATGGAGGCTCTCTCTCACTTTCAATGAGAAATATGGCATCATATACTTGAAATTGTATATTCTTGGATGGAGTGTCCTTGAGGGTTTTATTTATAAAAAAATTAGTTGAAATTGTTTAGATATAGATCCAATGTGAATCGTCTCCTTTACATTGATGCTTTAGTGGGGAAGATAGGTTTTGGACACTAAATCAAATGTTATTTCAAGAAATACTAATTGGGGAATGTCCAATTTTAGCCATTACACCTTTTTATTAAGTGCATAACAATTAAGCGTAATTGAATTATGGTTTTGGAAACCCGCCTTGATTTTCAATATTTTTAGTGTGACCGTCGTCACAAAATTTAAAGAAAAATCCATGCAATGAATAGTTAGGGTCAATCTTTAATTTTTTTTATTTTTTTCATCCTATTGTTGAGGTCATATGGTGGTGGAAGTGATGAAAATGGATATAATACTATCCGTAATGATGTATAATGGTGATGATACTCATGACAAGGTAGGTGAGAAAAAATAGGTTACTAATAATGGTACCAATTATACATGAAAAAAAATTCATACAATACCCCATTTTGATGCTTAAAGACATATAATAAACAATATTCCCACCACTCAAATTCAAAGGAAGGGAATCCCCTATTGTGGATGTCGATAAAGTATGAAATAATTTTGGGGAAGAAGGTCGACTATAGAACTTGGTGCAATTGTTCACTAGTTAAGTTTCCTGGCCACTCATGCTCCAAATATGTAGATTTAGACCATAGTGTGTTAGGAACCCGTGTCAACCCTTCTCTTTACTTTGTTAGTATATTGTTGTTGGACACATATGCTTTGTAAGTAATCCTGTAGTATTTGTTGATCCATAGTTTGTATTAGCCCATGGTATTGACCCATAGTATTGGACGCATATGCTTTGTAAGTCGTCCCATAGTATTGGGCATAGACTTAGTATATAAGTGTGTGTTGAGGCCAATGAAGGTACCGTGAAGTTATTTGTATTGAGCTTGCTCAAAGGAGGTTGCCCCCTCGAAGTGGCATGTGATCAATCAAGCGATTCTGAGTTTTGTTATTTTTGCTATCTCGTGTATTTTCATTAATTAATTGTTGCAGGTTCTTCACATCTGGTGTCAGAGCACTTTCTTGGGCTCATTGGGTGAAATTTATGCCAATTTGTTTTCGCATCTGTTGCAGGTTCGGATCTGGGAATAATCCCTATCCGCTTAACTGTGGGAAGTATTTGGGAATAATCCCTAAAACTCATTGTGAGGAGTACCACAGGAACCCCAAAGTAGCTAGCCCATTGAGAGGACCTGCCAGTGAAAAGGGAAACGACCCCTACCTGATTGACTAGTTCCCACCCGTGAGGTAAACCAAGAGCTGTCGTTTGTGGAAAGCAGTTATCAGTATTACTTGAGATATGGAGTGAGGGGTATTTCCGCAATACGCAACCCATCAGACAACATTGGCGGCCGAGTGAATCCCTTGAACCAATAGGAAGCCGAGCATACGGGGTCCATATCTATTTTTAGCTGATAAATCACAGATTTTCTCTGTCCAGAACTATTGCCGATCACTTCTGCACCATTTCATATCTATCTGTTTCCAATCCCTTCCACGCCGTTTCAGATCCATTTGTTGCCGATCCCTTCCGCGCCATTGCAGATCCATTTTTGGAAAAAAAAAGTATAAAATTTCGTTTTTTTCGCCATATCTCCCTTGTTTTAACTATGTTTCCCTTGAAACTTCCCTGACACCCCTGTAATCCCATTCTGCATATTTCATTCTTGAGGACCCTATCCCAAATTCCACTTCCCAAAGTCATAAATCCCACATTTGTCTATTTTTAGGGTTTGCCATAACTTCTTCAATTTTCACCCACTCGCCTTCAAATTTTACCACAGTGTTCATGTGAAGAACCTGCAATATTTAATTAATGAAAACACACAAGATAGCAGAAATAAGAGAACTCAGAATCAATTTTATATTGATCGCAGGCCACTTCAAGGGGGCAACCTCCTTTGAGCAAGCTCAATACAAATAACTTCACAATGCCTTCATAGGCCTCAACACACACTTATATAGTAAGTCTAGGCGCCAATACTATGGGTCAAAACCATGGGACAATACAAACTATGGATCAACAATACTATGGGTGACTTACAAAGCATATGCGCCAAACAACAATAACACAACTATGGATCAACAAGTACTATGGGATGACTTACAAAGCATATGCGTCCAACAACAATATACTAACAAAGCAAAGACATGGGTTCCTAACATCCGCTCCCCCTTAGAAAAAGCTTTTTCCTCAAAGCTTTAGATGTGGAAATTGTTGTTGAATCTGAATGAGTGGTTGCCATGTAGCATCCTCTGGTTGCATGCCATGCCACAGAATTAAGACCTGTGTGATAGAGCGAGAGCGAAGCTGACGAGTGCGCTTATTGAGGATGGCCTCCAACTCCAAAAGGATGGATCCTTCATTATCCAGTTCGGGTAAAATAGTTTGTCCTCTGATGTTGGTGCCAAGAACTTTCTTCAGACAAGAGACATGAAATACTGGATGAATGCAGGAAGAAGGAGGAAGTTCCAATTTATAAGCAGTGGACCCAATCTTTTGAAGAATCCAATATGGCCCATAGAACTTTGGAGTGAGCTTATGACGCCCTTTGAGTTTCAAGGAGGATTGCTTGTATGGCTGGAGACGAAGAAAAACCATATCACCTACTTGAAAAGTGCGCTCAGAACGGTGTTGATCGTCTTGTTGCTTCATGCGATTTCTTGCCATGTGAAGATTGTCCCGCAAAATGCGAAGAATCTGATCGTGGTTGCGAAGGACTGTGTCAACTACCTGAACTGGTGAACTGTTGGGGGTGTATGGAAGAAGAACTGGCGGTGCCTGACCATAGACTGCTTCATATGGGGTCATTTTAGAGCCAGTGTGGTAAGAGGTATTGTACCACCATTCAGCGAGAGGGAGCCACTTTGCCCACTGATGTTGTTGTTCAGAGGTGAAGCAACGAAGATACGTTTCCAAGCATTTATTGATAATTTCAGTCTGACCATCTGTTTGTGGGTGATACCCTGAACTCATCTTCAGTTTGGTGCCAATGTGGTGAAATAGTTATGTCCAAAAATGACTGGTGAAAGTCGCATCACAATCCGAGACAATGGAAGAAGGGATGCCATGAAGACGAAAGATCTGGTCCAGGAAAATTTGAGCGACTGAGGAGGCTGTATAGGGATGGTTGAGAGAACAAAAATGACTATATTTGGAGAGGCGATCAACCACAACCAAAATCACTATATTCCCTCTAGACTTAGGGAGTCCTTCAATGAAATCCATAGAAATATTTGTCCAAATACGTGTAGGTATGGGAAAGGGTTCGAGCAATCCCGGAAGGAGTGTCGTTTCACCCTTATTGCACTGGTAGGTATCACATTCAGCCACCATTTGTTGAATTGTCCTTTTCATGCCCTGCCAAAAGAAGTTACGTCGTTCCCATTCATACGTTTTGAGGAACCTAGAGTGCCCTGCCGATGGAGAAGCATGGAGTTCATAGAAGACAGCCTGTTGAATATCTGTGCTCTGGGGAAGCACCAGACGACCCTTGTATCTCAGGGAAGCACCATCCCAAGAGTAATGTGGTATAGCAGAAGGGTTGTTGGCCAAGCATTGAATGATTTGAGATAATGAAGAGTCATTGTCATAGCCCTGTTGAATAGATTGCAACCAATTTGGAACAGGCATAGGAATAGTTGAAAGAGAACCTTGGTCATCAAATATCCGAGAAAGAGCATCCACCACAATATTGTCCTTACCCTTCTTGTAAGTGATCTCATAGTCATAACCCATGAGTTTGCTAATCCATTTCTGTTGTGCTGGGGAGGATACACGTTGTTCCAAGAAATATTTCAGACTCTGGTGATCAGTCTTGATGCAGAAATGATTTCTTAATAGGTATGGGCGCCACTTCTGTACTGCATGAAAAATAGCCATCATTTCCTTCTCATATGTAGAGGTAGCTAAATTATTACCTGAAAGGGCTTTGCTGGTGAACGCAATGGGGTGTTCATCTTGAAGGAGAACAACACCAAGTCCATTGCCGCAAGCATCACTCTCAATAGTGAAGGGCTTGGAAAAATCAGGCATAGCTAGAACAGGTGTAGTACACATAGCTTGTTTCAGTTTGTCAAATGCACACTCAGTAGCATGTGTCCATGTAAAAGCATCCTTTTTCAATAGAGCAGTTAATGGAGCTGTAATCTTTCCATAATCCTTGACAAACTTGCGGTAGTAGCTAGTCAACCCCAAAAAACCACAAAGGCTCTTGAGTGTCTGAGGACGCGGCAAATTGTTCATGACAGTGATTTTGGCAGGATCCATGCGAACCCCTTCTACTGAGATAGTGTGCCCGAGATACTCGACTTCCTGCTGTCCAAAAACACATTTAAACTATTTGGCGTGGAGATGATGGTCAGAGAAAAGTTTCATTACAAGATCTAGATTTTGGAGATGTTCAGCCCAGGTTTTACTGTAGATGAGGATATCATCAAAGAATACCAGAATGAATTTCCGCAAGTACGGCCAGAATATTTTATTCATCAAGGCCTGGAATGTGGAAGGAGCATTAGTGAGGCCAAAGGGCATGACCAAAAACTCATAGTGGCCATCATGTGTGCGGAAAGCTGTTTTAGGGATATAATCCTCATGAACCTGTATTTGATGATACCCAAAACGAAGATCCAACTTGGAGAAAAATTGAGCACCATGAAGCTCATCAATAAGCTCATCAACAACAGGAATTGGAAACTTGTCCTTGATAGTGAGGTGATTAAGTGCTCGAAAGTCAATGCAAAGGTGCCATGACCCATATTTTTTGCGGATGAGAAGAATTGGTGAAGAAAAGGAACTAGTGCTTGGGCGAATAATACCTTGCTTCAGTAAGTCCCGAACGAGCATTTCAATCTCTTTTTTTTGGTGAAGTGGGTAGCGATAGGGCCTGATGTTGGGAGGAACGCTTCCAAGAAGGAGCTGAATACGATGGTCCTCTGGCCTTGAAGCTGGAAATCCCACTAGTTCAACAAAGACACCGGGATATCAATCCAGAATATGTTGTAGATCCACAGGGGTAGTGGAGACCATTGATGGTTGCATCTGAGCGATGACACCATGTGGCTTCTTCTTAAGGAGTTTTTCCATGCGATGTGAGCTGATGATGCTGAGAGACCCTGGTTGTAAGCTTGTCAATGTGTGTTTCTGTTCATTGGTGGAAAACTGCATCCAAAGTTCTGCAAAATCCCATAAGATGGGGCCAAGTGTGCATAGCCATTGAGCACCCAATACCACATCACATCCGCCTAAGTTCAAGGCAAACATGTCAGAGCGCAGGTTATAATCTCCCATAGAGATACGCACATTACGACACTTCCCTTTGCAAGGTAAGGTGCCCCCATTAGCAACCATGACTTCAAAGTTGGAGCAAGGATGGACAAAACAATCATCCTGTTTGGCGATCCGAGGGTCAATGAAATTATGAGTGCTGCTAGAATCAATGAGTATTGTAAGAGGAAGCTTCGTGAAGTAACCCCTGACCCGCATGGTTTGGGGGGTGGTGATTCCAGCTAAAGAATGGAGAGATATCTCTGGCTGGTCATCTTGAGACGGAGGGTCAATAGGCGGCTCCGGAATGTCGACTTGAGCATCCATTGTATCTGGAGCTTCTTCACCAATTTCAGAGGCAAGCGGAGAATCCATATCCAAGAGATAGAGCTTTTGTTGAACACATCTATGTCACCGAGTGAATTTCTCATCACAATTATAACAAAGTCCTTTTTCTCTGCGTGCCTGCATCTCAGTTTTAGACAAATGTTTGATAGGAGTTGGTCGAGGAGCTGGCGGAATGGGAGGTCGTTGAGAACTCATATTTCGGAAGGGAACAAAAGGGGGTTTGGAGCGCTGTTGGGCTGCAATCTTGTCTTCTACCAACTTAGCCAACCCTAGGGCTTCCATCATTGTGTTGGGACAGAACATTTTGACCTCAGAGCGGATTGCATCCTTTAGACCACTGATAAAACAAATTCAGTAGAAGTCATCAAGTAATCCTTCAGTGTGGTTGGCTAGTTTCTCAAATTCGGTTTGGTACTCTCTTACAGTGCCAATTTGGAAAAGTTTAGTGAGGGCTCCTATGAAGTCATCAAAAGTACTGGGACCAAATCATTGCAAAAGGAGCTGGCAAAAACCTGTCCATTTTGGCTCTTCATGAGCCTTGATGTACCAACGATACCATTGAAGAGCTTCCTGTTCCAAATGAAAGGATGCAAGTGGAACTTTGTTGACATCAAAAGTATTATGCAGACTAAAATATTGTTCTGCACGATAGATCCATCCAGTCGGATCAGTACCATTGAAGCGAGGAAAATCAAGCTTCCGACCACGGAAATTGCTGGAAGAAGAGAACCCATTGTCTGATGAAGACTCGGACTGTCATTTGTTGTTCAAGGCTGAATGCTGAAGATGGAGGCCGAGAAATTTTTCATCAAGATCCTGGAGTTTGACTTGGATGGCTGCAAGTGCTTCTTCCATGGTTTTTGCTCCTACGCGGGTGATAACCATAACCAGGAGTTTTTTTTTTTGGTGGGTAGAAAAACAAAAACAGAAACTGTATCAGTAAAGGAAAATCAGGATTTGGGAAAAAATATGAAGGGTAATTGGGGTTGGACTAGGTTTTGGACACTGTCGAATGGATAGGGAAGCAAAAAAGGAGGATTTCAGAAGCGGGGTGAAAGAATAGGAAAATTTGGTAGAGAGGGACAAAGAAGCAGAATTAGGAAAGGAAATCTATGGTAAAATTTGAAGGTGATTGGGTGAAATCTGAAGAAGTTATGGCAAACCCTAAAAATAGACAAATGTGGGATTTCGAGCTTTGGGAAGTGGAATTTTGGATAGGGTCCTCAGGAATGAAATATGTAGAATGGGATTACAGGGGTTCCAAGAAAGTTTCAAGGCAAACGGAGTGAAAACAAGGGAGATATGGAGAAAAAACTGAATTATATATATATATATATATTTAGCATGGAGCTGCTACGGCGCCGAAGGGATCTGAAACAGATAGATTTGCAACGGCGCGGAAGTGATCGGAAACAGAGGGATTTGAAACGATGCCGAATGGATCGAAAACAACTGGATCTAAAATAGATCTGAAACGACTGGATCTAGAATGACTTTTAGAATGGATCTGAAACGACTGGATCTGAAATAGTGCGGCAGTGATCGACAAGAGTTCAGTTGAAATTGATATGGACCCCAGGTATGTGCGGCTTCCTAACAGTTCATAGATTTCACTCGGCCACCAATGTTGTCTAACGGATTGCATATTGGGGCAGTACCCCTCACTCCACGGCTCAGGTAAAACTGATAACTGCTTTGCCACAAATGACAGCTCTTGGTTTACCTCACGGGTGGGAACTAGTCAATCAGGTAGGGGTCGTTGCCCGTTTCGCTGGTAGGTCCTCTCAATGCGCTAGCTACTTTGGGGTTCCTGTGGTACTCCTCACAATGATTTTTAGGGCTTATGCCCAAGTACTTCCCACAGTTAAGTGGATAGGGATTATTCCCAGATCCGAACTTACAACAGATGCAAAAAAAAAAAAAATTGGAGAAATTCCACCCATCGAGCCCAAGAAAGTGCTATGATACCAGATGTGAAAAACCTGCAATATTTAATTCATGAAAACACACAAGATAGCAGAAATAAGAGAACTCAGAATCATTTTTATATTGATTGTAGGCCACTTCGAGGGGGCAACCTCCTTTGAGAAAGCTCAATACAAATAACTTCACCATGCCTTCATAGGCCTCAACACACACTTATATAGTAATTCTAGGTGCCAATACTATGGGTCAAAACCATGGGCCAATACAAACTATGGATCAACAATACCGTGGGCGACTTACAAAGCATATGCGCCAAACAACAATAACACAACTATGGATCAACAAATACTACGAGACGACTTACAAAGCATATGCATCCAACAACAATATACTAACAAAGTAAAGACATGGGTTCCTAACAGTTCATTTCCTATTTCTGCTTCTTTGTCCCTCTTTGCCAAATTTTCTCATTCTTTCACCCTGCTTCTGAAATCCCCATTTTTTGCTTCCCTGTCCATCAGAAAGTGTCCAAAACCTAGTCAAACCCAAATTACCCATTTGAGTTTTTCCCCAATCCAAATTTTCCTTTACTAAAACTGTTTATGTTTTTGTTTATCTACCCACTCAAAAAAAAAAAACTCCTGTTTATGGTTGTCACCCGTGTAGGAGCACAAATCATGGAGGAAGAACTTACAGCCCTCAAAACCAAACTTCAAGATCTGGATGAAAAATTTCCCAGCCTCCATCTTCAGCATTCAGCCATGAACAATAACCAACAACCAGAAACTTCTGCAGCCACTGGGTTCTCTTCTTCCAACGATTTTCGTGGGCTGAAGCTTGAATTTCCTCGCTTCAATGGTACTGATCCAACTGGATGGATATACCGGGAAGACCAATATTTCAGTCTGCATAATACTTTTGATGTCCACAAATTTCCACTTGCATCCTTTCATTTGGAACATGAAGCCCTTCAATGGTACCATTGGTACAACAGAGCTCATCACGAGCCAAACTGGATAGATCTTTGCCAACTCCTTTTGCAACGATTTGGTCCTAGTGCTTTTGATGAATTCACAGGAGCACTCACTAAACTTTTCCAAATTGGCACTGTGAGAGAGTATCAGATAGAATTTGAGAAACTGGATAATCACACAGAAGGATTGTCTGATGAATTCTACAGGAGTTGTTTTATTAGTGGTCTCAAGGATGAAATCCGCTCAGAGGTTAAAATGTTTTGTCCCAACACAATGATGGAAGTCCTAGGGTTGGGTAAGTTGGTAGAGGACAAGATCGCCGCCCAACAATGCTCCAAACCCACCTTTGTTCCATTCAGAAATATGGGTTCCCAATTATCTCCCACCATGCCAGCGCCTTGACCAACTCCTATCAAGCATTTGTCTGAAGCAGAGATGCGGACACGTCGAGAAAAGGGATTTGTTATAATTGTGATGAGAAATTCACTCGAGGGCATAGATGTGTTGAGAAAAATCTCTATCTCTTGGATGTGGATTCTCCGCCTGCCTATGAACTTTGTGAAGACGCTCTAGATACAATAAATGATCAGGTCGACATTCAACAGCCTCCTGTTGACCCCCCATATCAAGACGACCAACCAGAGATATCTCTCCATGCTTTATTCGGCGTCACCACCCCCCAAACAATGCAGGTCAGGGGTTACTTCAAGAAGATCCATTTTACAATACTCATTGATTCTGGTAGCACTCATAATTTCATTGACCATCGGATCGCCAAACAGGCTGATTATTTTGTCCATGCTTTCTCCAACTTTGAAGTCATGATTGCCAATGGGGGCACCTTACCTTGCAAGGGGAAGTGTCACAATGTGCGTATCTCTATGGAATATTATAACCCACGCTCTGACATGTTTTCCTTGTCCTTAGGCGGATGTGATATGGTTTTGGGCATTCAATGGTTACGCACTCTTGGCCCCATCTGATGGGATTTTGCTGAACTTTGGATGCAGTTTTCAATCAATGGGAAACAACAAAAATTTACGGGCTTACAACCAAATTCTCTCTGCATCATTAGTTCACATCGCCTGGAAAAGATCCTTAAGAATAATTCACATGGTGTCATCGCTCAGCTCCATTCCATTCAGATGCACCCATCAACGGTCTCCACTACTTCCTTGGATAGATATGCAGGTGTCTTTGCTGAACCAGTGGGCTTGCCGCCTTCAAGAGACCTTTCCGGTAAGAATTTAGCCGCATTGACATCTCAGCAGGAAATGATGGCTATTTTGCATGCAGTACAGAAGTGGCAACCATACCTATTAGGGAATTATTTCTACATCAAGACTGATCTCTAGAGTCTAGAAAATTTCCTAGCACAACAGGTCTCCTCCCCAGCACACCTGAAATGGGTTATCCAACTCATGGTTTATGCCTATGTGATTGCTTATAAGAAGGGTAAGGACAATATGGTGGCAGATGCTCCTTCTGGCACATTTTATGACCCAGTTTCTTTTACAGCTATTTCTCTGCTTGTTCCAAATTGGTTGCGATCTGTTCAACAAGGCTATCTCTTCTATGAACTCCATGCTTCTCCATCGGCAGGGAACTCTAGGTTCCTCAAAACGTATGACCGGGAACAATGTAACTTCTTTTGGCAGGGACTGAAAATGACAATTCAACAGATGGTGGCTGACTGTGATACTTTCCAGGTCAACGAGGGTGAAACGAAACTCCTTTCGAGACTACTTGAAACCTTTCCCATCCCTACACAGATTTGGACAACTATTTCGATGGATTTCCTAGAAGTGCTCTGGTGGTACAATACCACATCTAAAAGGACACCATATGAAGCAGTCTATGGACAGGCACTGCCAGTTCTTCTTCCATACACCCTCAACAGCTCCCCAGTTCAGGCCATTGACTTGGTTCTTCGCAACCATGATCAGATTCTTCTCATTCTACAGGACAATCTTCACATGGCAAGAATTCGGCTAAAACAACAAGCTGATCAACACCATTCTGAGCGCACTTTTCACACAGGTGATATGGTTCTTCTTCACCTACAGCCTTCCAAGCAATCCTCCCTGAAACTAAAAAGGTGTCAGTGGCCCTGAATGCAACCCGAGGATGCTACAGGGGAACCACTCCTTTAGATTCAGCATCAATTTCCATATCTAAAGCTTTGAGGACAAATATTTTTCGAAGGGAGAGGGGATGTTAGGAATCCGTGTAAACCCTTCTCTTTACTTTGTTAGTATATTGTTGTTGGACGCATATGCTTTGTAATTCGTCCTGTAGTATTTGTTGATCCATAGTTTGTATTAGCCCATGGTATTGACCCATAGTATTGGACGCATATGCTTTGTAAGTCGTCCCATAGTATTATATGTCCCATGGTATTGAACCATAGTATTGGGCATAGAATTAGTATATAAGTGTGTGTTGAGGCCAATGAAGGTACTGTGAAGTTATTTGTATTGAGCTTGCTCAAAGGAGGTTGCCCCCTCGAAGTGGCCCACGATCAATAAAGCGTTTCTGAGTTCTATTATTTATGCTATCTCATGTATTTTCATTAATTACTTGTTGCAGGTTCTTCAAATAGTGACAACTTGTTTTTTGGATAGGTCCAAAATAAATAAATTGGCATTTGTATCATAGAATGAAAAATTTAAACCAAGTTATAACCCAACAAGGCATATAAAGGAATGTGAAAAACAATGGGGAAGGATTGGATATAGAGATGAGAGAGTTTACTGAAATTTATTTGTTAACACTATGGAAGACCTACCCTATAAATGGTACAAATTATAAGAATCCATAGGGGATACATGGAGATGGAAAAATATTAGAGTTTTTTTATAAATGATTTCGCCTTTGTACCAATAGAATCACAATTCAAGGAAGCAGTGTGGGAAATCCAACATTTCATTGAGGAACAGACCACTAGAAGTATAAAAGACAAGGGAAAGTTGAAGGTTGATATAGGGTTAACACTAACTTGTAACATAATATTGTCCCAAGAAGAAGAGAAACAAATCAAATAATGAGAAGAATTGAAATGGGAAATGAAGGATTTTTGGGAAAGAGCTTTAGATGGAGGAAAAATAATCTTGAAGTTATAGAAGAAGTAGAAGGGGACAAGATTGAACCAAAAATTGTAGATCGGGACAAGATTGACTAGCCACGAGTATATAATGAAATTAAGGAGGGGGGAATGAGATTATGAGTCAAAGCCACTAGAGTGAGTGGACATATAGTTAAAAATAAAGGAGATGAATATCTCAAGTGATCAACCAAAAATGGATAGAATTGGTGACTAATGGTTGAAAAACAAGACAACAAAAATATTCCACCTATTGAAGGAATATCAAGATGTGTTTGTCTAGGATTATAAATACTTAAAAGGTTTGGTCAAAGAAATGGGAGAGATGAAAAATCAACTTATGCCAAATGAAAAACTAGTAAAGAAAAATTCTTACAAACTAGCTCACGAGTATAAGGAGATCATGCAAAGGGAAATACAAAACATGCGAGTAGCACATATCACACATCTTATTGATAAATCAAAGTGGCATATCCCCATTTTCATCCAACTAAAGAAGCATGACCCAAAATAACTAAGGATATGTATCAACTTCGAAGGGTTGAACAAAGTAACACTTCCAGATCCCTTCAAAGTTAAATAAGTTGAATATTTTCAATTACAGTGGTTGTTTATTAGTTTTTTAAACACATCTAGTTGCACAATCTCAGATTCTATTCACATTAAGTGATTGTTATTTATTCAGAAAAAACCCTTTCAATAATATATAGAAGGGAAATTACATTGATTGTTTATTAGTTTTTTAAACACATCTAGTTGCACAATCTTAGAGGGGATCAAGAGAGTCGAACCTGTGACCTCCCCAACTTTGGGGAGAGAGATCTCATGTTTGGTTCATGATCACTTGAACTAACCCTTAGATTTTAAAGAATTTATATTATAGGTTGAATATATATAATTATTTAATTTTGACTTTGATTATGAATTCAACCAAACGAATTTCAATTCGTACAATCTTGTTTGGATAGTTTTTATTTTATTTTTTCAATGTGGTTCACAAACCCAAAGAGGAGTTGCTATGTCCATGAGAATAAGTTCATAGGGGTCCTACCCGAAGGGGCCTCACCCCGTCGGCTCTAATTACAAAGCCTAACCCGGTGGGGACATCAAGTGAGGCCCTTATATATCAATGCATAGCCACCCGGGGATTTGACCCCGAGACCTTCTGCTTACTACTCACGACTCTCAACCACTTGAGCTAACCCATTAGGCTATTTGGATAGTTTTTATTAGTGGTTATATATTATAAAATTTATATTAAAATTTTAATAACTTTTTACTATATCTTGTTTATTTTTAATTTGTAATTATACTGAAGATTTATTTTTTATTTCATAATTCTATTGCTTTGGATTTTTAAATACAATTATCAATATCTTGTTAACAAATAAATCATTTATAATTTTTTGTGAAATTAAAATTGAGGAGTTATTAATTTATGTGAACTTAAATTAAGAGACATAAAATTATTGGCAAGTAATGATTTTTTTGCTTTACGAACAAGGGTGAATGTCAAATTTCAGTGAGATGTCAACTTAATAAATTTCATATAGGATTCCGAATATGTGGATTATTGTTTTGATCAAATTTCAATAATGCAATAAAAAAATGAATTTTGAAGCAAAACAATAAAATATAACTCAAGATAATAAAATCATATTATATAAATATCTTTAACATTAAATAATCATTAAATAAGAAAAGTAGTAAGTTGGCATCGATAATACAACTATATATAAATTAAATATAAAAGAATGAATATCAATGTATTGAATGAATTCATTATAATAAAATATATGATCGTGGTGGTGGTGGTGGTGGTAGTTAACGTCCACTGATACCAATTCTAGTCTATCGGACCTTGAGAGGATTACTTGGATTGTCGTAAATTTTTATTTCTATGCTCAAAAATATTAGAAAGAAGCATGGGCCTAAGTCGCCATAGTTTTGAAATGTTAGAAGGTTAGGGAGGTTTCTATTGTATCAAAGATTATGAAACTACGATCTAATGTGGGTGTACATACCTAGTATTTCTAATAAAAAATTACTTTTAGCCTCAATGCTCATAGTCTCACAGAGATGGAAAATCCTTTCCACCCACGGTGTTTTAGGAATTTTCCAGTGTCACATTTCACTAGGAAGCTCATGAGAGTTCGTTCTTTTCTTGGCTATATTAATTTTCTTCTTCAAACTAGTTAAACCAAAAAGACAAGTTTGATCTTCCATATTAAGGTTAATGGCCTCCTTACAATATCTAAATTTTATTTTAACCTCTAATTCTTTCTCGCCCCACATTTTCTCTTTAAAATTAGATTTGATAATATTTTTAATGTTATTGATATCTTGCAAAGTAGCATTTTCGTCAATCCCCCAATAGTTTAACCAAGCCATGGCATATTTATACCGGCCTCTCTTGAGTCATAATTGGTCTTGATTGGATTTTAAAGCAATTTTAGGAAGTCTTTGGTCTCCCGTGTTATTTATCTTGTACTTGCACATCAGGTACCTAATCATAGTGATGATCTAGATGGGGGAAGACCCACTTCTAGAAGGAGAATAGGGTAGGGTGTATTCCTTTTAATTTTGAGGTTATACATTATGAAATGCTTCTGGATTTGTTCAATATTTCTCTAGGATCATCTAGAGATGATGCAAAACCAAACTTCACAACCATACAAGATAATGGAAGTGATGAGAGTTTCAAAAATAAACTTCTTTTTATCCCACATCACAAGGTTTGTTGATTTACAATTGTTTTCAAGACAAAAACAAGCTTTCCACCCTCCATTAATCCTTTTCGCAATGCTATAGTTCCATTTGAGCTTGTGATGAATATCAATTCCGAGATATTTGTAGGAAGACACTTCCTTCAAGTTTCTATTGTGATATACAAAATTAGCGTAAGTCACACCTTCTTGGACTTGATAATCATAAATTTTGTTTTGTCGGTGTTAACAATCATACCCATATTAGAGAAGAAATACTTAAGAATTATTAATTTCTTATCAATATCAAAGCGGAACCTTTCCATAAGAATGATATTTCATCATAGAGAAGGAGGATGAAAACTATATCAGCTAAGGGTTTTCCAGTGCAGCCTGCTTCTTCTAAAAAACCTTCTAGTTTATCGATGTATATGTCGAAAAGGGTAGGGGAGAGGGGGAAACCTTGCTTAAGTCCCGGTATTACAATTAAAATATTTCGACTACCCCTCAATGCTCTTAAATTTTATAATTATGGTCTCGTACAACCTTATCGCAACAACTCTCAACTTGAAAGGAACCTTTAGCTCCTCTAATCTATTCCACAAGTTATCTCTAGGCATTGTATCGAAAGCTTTCCTAAAGTCCACAAAACAACAAAAGAGATTGGATTTACTATTACGAAATTCCTCCACAATGATCCTAGGTGTAACGAGGTGGTTAGTGGTAGAGTGATGTCTAATAATTCCTGCCTCACCTTTATCCCACTTAGCTTCACTTTCTAGCCATATGCTGTTTTTTTCTAAAATTATACCCTAAAGCTTGGCTAAGAGAGGGGTAATCATGATGGTCCAATAATTAGAGGGGTTATTTTTATCACCACTTTTAAATATATTAATAATGAGGCGAGTCCAAGGATTAGGGAAACCTTTCTTCACCACTAGGTTGAAGAATTTATGGATGTGAGGAATGAGGAACAAACCACTAATTTTTAATATTTCTGCTTGGTATCATTCAATGTGATTAGATTTTCCATTTTCTAGGAACTTAACCCCAAAATCAATGTCTTCTAAAGAGAAAATTTCTTCCGTTGTAAGGAGGGTTCATCCTTAGTGACTCTATTTTTCATGTTTTTAGTTAAAGTTCAACACTTTCTTAAATACTAGATAATTAGTGTGAGGTAGCAAATATTTATATATATTGACATGAATTCAGTGTGGAGAGTCTATATTTGAAGAGTCTCCAATGTGATGTGGGTGCATGGTGTGTTGATTACCCTTCATTGTACTATGATGGACATACACATTAGAGATGTCTAAACTTTGACTTGATGTTTGTGTGTATTCTTCCTTTGGAGGTTGGATACTTATGTGGCATAGAGACTTTCTTCATGGTTCCCACTTAGAAAGTTTTGTTGCTTTATTGGGAGGATGACCCACTTGAAGGAGGAGTGTTGGGCATATTTGAGGAGGGTGTTGATATCTAGGTATAAGAATGGGGCCAATTGGTTCCATGAAAGGAGGCTTGTAGATAACTTGAAGATGATTGGGTTGATGAGTGATCATGTATATTTAGTGGAACATTTGTACACATGACTTAGGAGGGAGTGTTAAATATTTGGAGGCCTGTGGATGAGGGGAATTGGAAATTCCTTGAGGATTTCTCACCTTAAGATCCGTTATTTTTGGATGTGCATTCCTTGAAGATTGACTTGTGTCACTTAGAGTTGGGTTGCTTAATGTGTGAGAATCACGAGGGGTTCACTCAGTGAACTTGTTACATAGCACGATCGTTCATAGGATATTAAATAATATCCCTAATTTCACTAAATATTGGAAAATTCCTCCTAAAATTGTATTGTTGAACCCCCCTCCCTATATACCTTTCTAATTAAGAAAACCCCTAGTTTCACCAGATATTGTAGGTATCCATTTTTATCAACCCATTTTTAATACCTCATTTATATCATATTATCAAGTTGTAACAAAAAGGACCCCTAACACATCTTAGTATAATCAAACACGATGCTAAATAAAATAATAATATAATGCTAATAATGATCCCACTAGGATTGCAGGGGCAACTTATCAATTTATAGCGTTTGATAGTGGAATACCAAACAAAATATTAGTGGAGAAGGAAAAATATGTAAAAGGAAACTTAGTCAAGAGACCAATGTAACAAAGAATGCAAAAGACCGATAGTCCAATACTTAGTGAAATGCTTAGAAAATATGAGAATTGCGAATGTGTCACACCATAGCCTTCTAATCTACCAATTTTAGATCATGTAAATATAAGTATAGCCATATATTAGTCATCTTTTCTACAAGATTAATAAATTGGAGTTATGAATTGGGCCCATGATTTGGAGGTATGGATCCATCCCATAATTTGGAGGTTATTCCTTATCCCACCCAAATAAAATAACCCCCAATATTTATATTACTATGTCAAAATAAAAACCCTCCTTGACCCCTTAATACAAGGCAATATATTTTTGAGAATTTTAGGAGTATTCAAACCCACAATATGAATGGACGTGATATGATATTGCCTCGCTAGGGAATCCCCCGTGGTGGGAATATATATCATTTAGTTAGATTGATTGTTATGAAAAAGGTCCACGTTGTTATTATTGTCATCCCTCACCTTTCATATAAATAAAGGGAGGATAGAATCTTTTCATTCATTCAATGTTGTTCACTCTAGTGATCACATGGTTGTGTTAGAAAAGTGAGAGATAAAGAAAACTAGTCTCTTTTTCACTTCTTCTTCATTGTATTTGCTCTCTATTTTAAGTGCTGGGGATCTTGGTAATATCCAAGAGAAATATAGGGTTAGGTTTTTCCACTCAAAAGACAATGGAATATACGATTTGGGATAAACCTTATAAGAGAAAACATAGAAATTGATCTTATAGTTCTTATGAAAGAAGAAGAATATGATTTTGTGGCATTTTGAAACCCTTGTACTACTTGGAGTGCCTGATGTTGAGAGATAGAGAGATATTATGTTGGAAACTCATGGGATGAAATTTCAGGTGTTCTCAATTAGGAGTACTAGATAGTCTGTATGAAATATTCTTGAGGATCTTTGATGGAGCAAGCAAATTTGGTTGGGAAATATTCCTATCTAGGAGGAATTGGGTGCCTAGGATTTTCTTATGGTTTCCCTAGCTAGGGTTTGGAGAGAATGATTTGTGAAAAATAGTATTAAGTTGTTGTATGTACTTGTAATCCATATTATACATATATATGAAGTTTTTCTACTATCCAAACTTTGTTTACTTACAAATTAGAATTTCAACTTATGTTATTTTGATGATTGAGTAGTTTCATCTAGTGTTGATTATGTGTGTAAATTTAACATAACATTGAGTAGATTTTGTTGGTTGATTTAAAAAACATATAGAACATAAACGGGGATGAATTATTATTATTGTTGTAAATATAGTGTTATAGGCTATTTTTAGATCTATTATATACTTGGGATACCTACTCTAAGGGATGAAAACATTGTTGCATTGAAGTAAAATTGTTTGATGTCTATTTTTTTGGATTTTTATATGCATTTGTTTGAACAAAACATAAGTATTTGTAGTTGTAATTTAATATTTCAGATTGATCCCTAATGATCTGAAAATATTTAGTTAATTCCTTTAACTAATATTTCTCAATTTTAGGATCTTTTAAAATGACAATGCTTCTTGCAATGTTGCATGGATTAATTTTCACTTAACTAAACATATTTATTGATGAGAATGCTTATTGCAATGTTGCGTGGATTAATTTTCACTTAACTAAACATCTTTATTGATGAGAGTTTACTTGCTTATTCCATATTCCATAAGAGAATGGTGAAAACATAAACAAGAGAATAAAAGAGCACAAATTAACAAAATAACACAAAATCTTTGTTAACGGATTTCACCTGCTTCCAGTTACGTCTCTTAGTTCACTCACAACAATGGGACCACTCTATTATGTACAAATACTGAAAAATTACGATGATAGACTTACGATACCAGTTTTGGAGACATCCTCCATATTTGTGGCTTGGATGCTCAAATGGAAATCATCATTGAGATCCTCTCAAAAAACTGAGAAGAACGAGTATAAACTCGAACATACTTGGGAATAGTGCAAAAAGACACCCTTTGGCACGCACACCAATACAATTCCCTACAATTCCACTACTCAGATGCTACAAAAACATTAGAACTGGAATCCCCTTGAAATTCTAATAATTTCAACTATAAACATGCCCATACTTTCTCCCAAGTGCCCAAGGAATCCCCTTGGCACAATAAAAGATGTCAGATACAAGTGCCTTCTTGGCATGCAAGTCAAGACAAATGACCACAAAATTCCATTGGGCCTCCACGTATCAACTCCTGAAAATATCCAAGAAATCTACCTTGAAACTCTTGTACAATAGTGAGGGCGCACATATCTTTTTATACCCAAAACCGAGCTCAAATGGCATATTTTTAGTTACAACCATAATTAAATGTCATAAAAAAATAATTTAATGCCATTCAATGGTATAACTGAACCATATTGCGCGTTGGTTGAGATTTTGTAACAAGAGGTCAAAGGTCACGGGGTCAAACCCATGGTCCTCCCCCATTCATGACAATTGTTGAACCATATGCTATATATATATATATATGGTTACAACAAAACATAATTGCATTGGTAACATATTAAGTCATGTTCATTTGGAGAGTTGGTTAAGTTGATGTGTTCATTACGAAGAGGTCGGGGGTTCAAATATGTGGCCTAATATGTGGCCTAAGAAATTTTTAACGAATATGCCGACTTGTCCTTTCCAATGATGCCACATAGCACCTTTCCATAGGTCCACATGGCCTCCATTTATTGGACCACATCAACCACTTTGCCAATTGTATGCCAACTTGTCAGTTGACTAGTCACCACATGTCGATGTAGATTCTGTCAAGTCATCAAGTTCCTGCCACATGGAATCATGTTGGGTTGCCACATCAGTATTGTATAGCCTATACGGATGCCACATGTCACCCTTCCAATGGTGCCATAAGGCACCCCCTTTTTTCCATTTTTCCATGTTTTGTTGAAACTTCAGAAGGCGATATCTTCCTCATACGACATTTGTTTGATGCAATTCAAGCGCTATTGGAAATCTATCGTTAATCCCTACGCAATGATCCCATCCTTATCATCATTTGAGACCTTTAAATTTTTTATGGTTCTCATATCCACTTAGATCATACCTCCCCATCGAAACCCCTTTTGGACCCCAAAAGGTTCTTCACTCAGTAGATAAGGTTCGCTCTATCCACCTTGATAATATACACCACAATCGATTTCCATATTGTAACTTTCCACTATCTTGGATTTCCATCTTGGGATTGAACTCTGTATTAGATTTCCATCTTGGGATTGATCTATGTCTTGGATTTCCATCTTGGATTTACATCTTGGATCTCCATCTCGGTTCATCATCTGGGATCTCCATCCTGGATATCCATCTTGAATCCCCATCTTGGATCCCCATATTAGATATCCATGTTGGCTCTCCATCTTGGATTTGATCTCCATCTTGGACCTCCTTCTCAGATCTGATCATTCTAGTGCTTATCATGCCTTCCCATCTTGGCTTAACTATTCTTGTACTGCTTGATGTATCTACTAGAATTTCTACATGAACTTCTTGTTCATGTACCTCAATCACTTCCCTAAAATCAAAATCCAAACATGTTTCCACAACAACTATACTATTTCATTTGCTTCTTTACATGGCATTTACAAGACATCTTTTTGATGTACATATCATAAAGCATACATTTTTCCTGGCATAAAACAATAACCATCTATACTTATTTAACTCTCTTAAGTATGCTACCTTCACACTTCATACAAAGAATACTATGTCCATCCTACTTGACAATAATGGAAACAAATTAGAAGGATTACATATGCATGATAACTTAGATATGATAACTATTCGATTTTAGGATGCTTCCCCAAAATAATGACCATAACTATTCCTATTAGTCCTAGGTATGTCAACTATTTCCTTAGCCTTTTTATTTTCCCTACATAATTTTTATCTCTTTTATTTCACCTTTTTTTCCTATGTTTTGGGTTGCTTGATTTTCATTTTTAGTTTATTTTTAGTTGAAATCATATAGTTTTAGACTTAGCTCCCAGTTTGATAAATGAGTGAGTGCATTTTTAATAAAACCGACTTTTGAAGTGATTGATTATATATGTTGTAGGTTCTAATACAATCTGGCATCGTATTTTATTATTGCCTTGAACATGCGCGCTGCTAGATGGCCATGTTTATACCTTGCGCGGGTTTCAAATCCTTTTCAAACAATGATGGCATATTCAGTTTTCGGGTTTTGCAATAAGCCAGTAGGGTGACATTTGGCCCTATTTTTACAGTCGTCATGGAAGCAGTACTTCCCCAAATCCGAGAATAATGTTGAACTTAATACTTTGTACTTCAAAAACTATATGAGGCGGGTGATATCATTTTTATAAGGGTTTTCATGTATTCCTCTTCATCCTCTACCTCCAGTATTTTTTCCATGGCTTCGAATGCAACTATGGTTTAAGAAAAGAAATGCAGAACCAGTGGCTCCAATGACAACCTGCTCAGGATTGAACCTTAGAACATTGGTTGGGTCAAATATTTTTCGGCTGCTACAGTCAAATTGAGGGAAGTTGGTTGGTATTCTCTGTGTGAAAGGATCGAGGATCATAATGCACAAGTTTCAAATTATTTTTCCCTAAAATTTAAGGGGGAAATTGTAAACCTTGATGGGTTCGAATTATCTGTAACTGAAGAATCTATTGCACAAGCTATCAGTGTCACTCCAGAGGGAGAGAGATGGTTTAAAAGATAGCCAATTGATGAAGACTTTGATGAATTTCTCCTGCCTGCGCACAGAAACCCTGATTGGGGTCAAGGGATTCCACGAACCTATTTGCTTGAGCGTTGACGCGATATTCTGCAGATTGTTCAGAGATACGTGACTTGTGAGGGGAGATTTGCCACCATCTATCTCTATCATATGCAGTTCCTGCAGCATGTTTCAGGTACCAAAAATCTAAACCTACCCTATTATTTCTTGAAGAGCTTGAGTAAAATGGCTTCTAGGGTACAGAATCACCCTGAGTCCTCCAGTCACAACATTTTTCATCACGAGTTGATTAAGATATTGATAATAAAAGAATTAGAGAAGCGCAATAGGTCTTGGTCACATTTCCTATTTTGGTCCGGTTTCAAAGTTCAGTCTAAGGAGCCCAAATCAGATAAGAAAAAGCAAACCCTTGCTAATAAAAAGAGTATAAAGACTCCTTCTAAAAAGAAAGCAGCCAATGTATCCAATTCTTGCCTTGAGAATGAAATAGAAGACCAACATAAAACTAGTCCCTTTGATGAAGAAATGACCATTCAGACTCCAGACTCTTGCTAAGTTTGAACAAGGTAGTTTCAGAGGCGAAGAATTGAAAGAAGTTGGCTCAAACAGAGATTCGGTTGAGCAAATAGAAAAAAATGAGATAAAAGAATTAGATCCTTCTTTTAATAAACCTTCAAATATTACAAAAGATTCTTCCAAGATAGTGAATATAGGCCAAAGACCAAAAACTCGCCCTACAAATAAACTAAGGTTGAATTTGAGAGCAGTGCTGGATCCAAGGATTAAGAAAGATCAGACTATAAGCATACATGATTCATCGGATGATGAGGAGGATGAAAAAGAAAAGGTGTTAGAAACAACATTGAATGAAGTTCTGAACAATATTAATGGCAAAGTCTGAAACAAGTTCCAGATCTTGCTCTTAAAGATTGTCCCTGTGATAATGATGATGAATAAGACATGGAAGAGAATACAACATCATTACTCTCATATGTAAAAGGAAAAGCTGTAGTTGAACCTGAATTTGCTGAAACATCAAAGGAGAAAATGAATATTGATAAGAACATTCATGAGGATTCAGATAATTTTATGAAAGATTTTGAAAGAGATAAGTAGAAGAGGGATATTGAGCAATTCAAACTTCAGAACGAGCGTGCGAATCAAATAAATGATGGATTAATGCAAGCGAACAAGATGCTGAAACAGGACTTGCATGAAGTAAACAAGAATTATTCGGATCTGAGACAGGTGTCAGAGGAAGCAGTTAAAAGAAGAAAGTTGGCACAGGAACAGAACATTCAGCTTATTAGAGAGAAGGAAGAGATCGAGAAGAGATTGACTCAGCTCCAAAAAGAATGCAACCGATTGCAAAAGAAGGCACATGCACTTGATGGCTTAGCTGTGCTGGCAGAAGCAGCTAGAAGGCTTTGATCCAATGACTCAGTTCAGTTAGGAAAGACACATGTCCATAGTCTAGTTGTTTTAAAACTTTAATTTTGGTTAGTTTGAAATTGTCTATTTTTGTACAATTCGATCCTAGGAAAGTGGATCTAGAAACAATCATTTTTCGATTACTTTGCCTATATATTGTAAAGATCTGCTTAAGTGTTTTTTTTGGAGACTCACGAGGGTTGAATATATACAAACTGCTCATGTTACAGTCTAATGAATATGTTGTTATGTGAGGATATATTTTGATGATGAAGGACTTTTGATTATTGGGAGCTAGGTTTAAAACTGTATGTTCTTATAATGTTCAGTGATTGTGTTTGAATTAGTGTTTGCACTTTTTATTTTTATGGATGTTTTCTATATGGATGCATGTGCAGACAGATGAATGTTATAGCAAATAGATATTTGAAATGTATTTTTGAATGTCTGATATCCATATGATGCCACAAGATTTGAACTGTTTGTTGTCTCTTCTTGTACCTCTTATGATTTAAACCTATGTTGGGTCTTCAATAGTGATTCATCTTATCTTTTATTATATCCTTGTGTATACAAACATCTGATGTTATCAGATCCTTTACCAGATTATTCATGATTTTTATGACTTTAGTTTTGATCCTTTTAGTTATCCAGAATGAACAAAATTGTTCTTTTTCACATTAAGGTGCCTAAACTCTGCTACCTTGTAGTCTAGTAGGAAGACTTCAGGACTAACATCTTTTGGCGTCGTTGCCAGGGAACGAAGTTGAATATTTTTCCTTGAGTATCATATCTTTTCTCCTGATTTTGATAGTGAATAGAATTGGGAAATATTTTTGGACTACTTTCTTTCACTAGAACACAGAATGCAATTGTGGCTCTGAAGCAGATAGGACCAGAGCGAATCCTTCCTCTCCATTGCATACAGGGGTTCATGATCCAGAGAGGATTTTAAGGGAGTCCAAACATAGGTTGGCTTCTACATCTTCAGGAAGGTTTCAGTATTCTACAGTTGCTTCAGAAGTTCCAGGTAAGTTTGATAAAAAAAATCCTTTTTTTTCAGATTGTTTAGATTTTGAGAAAGAAGAAAAAGAACATCTTTTTATCACATCTCCTTGATTTCAAAGTTCAGATTCTTCTTCTCAGTTCGGTGATTTTGAAGTTTACACCAATCCATTGTCTTCATACAAAATCAAATCAGAGCTAATTACTTCAGAACAACTCTTGAAGCCTCAGACATCACTTTACACTCCTCTTACTAGAAAGGTCCCTATTAGTCAGTTGATAGCCAAAGCTTCATTAACTTCAAGCCCCAAGATCATTCCTCACATAGTTAAGACTTCACCTCCTTCAATTCCTAAGATCAATCTTCATATGGTCGTACATTCTCCTAACATGATGGATACCATCGTGGTTGCTAGGTATGCACCACTAGTCCTTCCCCAACCCCTTAATGCACTTCCTAGAGGGGATTATCAAAAATACCTCCCAATATTTAATGGGAAAGGGGAAACCACAACAAAAGAACACTAGAACGCATACTTCAGTTATGCTAAAAATCAAAACTTTGAGCATGAGGATGTTTGGATGAGAGTGTTTGTCCAGAGTCTAGATGGGGAGGTTAGAAAATGGTTTAGGGAATTTCCCCCTGCCTCTATAGATGGGATTGAAGCCCTAAAGGAAGCTTTTATGAAAGAGTGGGGAGATACCAAAGACTATCTGTATTACATAACTGAGTTTGGGGCATTAAAAAGGAATCCTGATGAGTCAGTGGTTGATTTTTCAAAACGTTTCAATAAGATGTATGGGAAAATTCCAGTAGAGATAAAGCCAACACAAACATCAACAAAGCTCACATATGCTAATTCATTTGATGCCGATTTCTCTCTTCTATTGAGAGAAAGAAGATCAGTTACTCTTGCAAACATGTAGGAAGCATCCTTAGAAGTAGAGTCAAATGTGTTAGCAGTTGATAAACTTAGAGAGAGTACACAGTATCATAGCAGTGAGAAGAAGAAAATGAAAGTAGCTGAACCTTCCTCATCATGCCTAAAATTAGCCGAAAGTAAGATTAATGAGATGAACAAATAGATTAAAACTTTATCTTCTGAATTGGCAAAGTTAGAAGTTGAAAATAAGCCTCTTAATAGACCAATTCAAGAAACAGATAACCGGAATTAGAAACAAAACCAGTTTAGGAGACCTTTTAACCCAATATTTGCTCCGAGAGAAAGGAGTAATAATGAAGATCAGAGGATTCAACCTCCCTTTCAGAATAATATGGTGAACGATCCTGAAGAGTTCGATGAGATTTAATTAGGATATCAGGAACAAGAAATGAATAGCATTGAAAAAGAGTCATCCTTGTGTTTTCTTACCAAATCTGATTATCAACATTGTATTTCACAACAACAAGAGGGTTGGTCTCCTTCTAAACATTTAGATTCTCAAGAAATTTATCAAACATCTCCCCATCGAAATTATGGTCTGAGAGCAGGAAGATAGTTTCCTCGCAACCAACAAACAAAGGGGATTGATACTACTAAACAACCATAGAGACAGGTTCCAAAGAAGAAGTTAATTCAACTTCCAGATGAAGAAAAACAACAAAAGGCTGAAGATATAAATAGAATCCTTGTGGGGTTCAATTTGGAAAATGAAATTAATAAGATCAAATCCTGGTTCCATTGACTGAACTTGTTAAAAATCCAGCCTATAGGGATTCTTCCATTAAAATCCTCAGTTCACCTGACCATCCATCTCCTTCAGATAGTGTGAATTTGCAAGATGAAAATCCCACCATTATTTTGGTCCAAATCCAGAGGGAAAGTATGATTACTCTCCCCCTTTCTTCATTTCACTTACTATCCATGACAACATGTTGCACAATTGTCTTTGGATTCTGGTGCTTCCCATAATTTGATGCCTAAAGTAGTTATGGAAGCCCTAAGTTTGAATATCACCAAGCCTTATCATGACCTGTATTCTTTTGACTGACGAGCTATTAAGTGTCTTAGGGTAATTAAATACTTTGTTGTCAGTTTATCACAACTTCTTATGAAGAGAATTTTGATGGATATTGTGGTGGTTGACATACCTCCCAGGTATGGTATGCTCTTGTCAAGGTCTTGGACTAAGAAGTTGGGTGGTAAGTTACAGATGGATCTTTCATATGCAATAGTTCCAGTTTTTGGAGGTGAATCAAGAAGGTTGTACATAGAAGTTCAGTTAGATTACTTTGTCAGTGATCATGAAAACCCAACCAATCATCCTATCGATGCAGTTCAAGAGGATATTGGGTCCTGCATGTTGCATCTAAGTGATGAACTCATAGGAACAATGTAGGTGGAAAATGAAGTTTCAATTTGTCCAAAACAGGTAGAACAAGATAGTCTGTGGAAAATGTTTTTTGATGGCTCATCTTCTAAGGAAGGAGCAGGAGCATTGGTTCTCCTCATTTCTCCGGGTGGTGAGATGATTTCCTTGATGTATAAACTTGAATTTCAAACCACTAATAATATTGCTGAATATGAGGCTTTAATCCTTGGATTGCGAGTTGCTAAAGATTTAAACATACAACCACTGGCTGTTTTTGGCGACTCCGAGTTGGTTGTTCAATAGATCAGAAATATTTATCAGGTAAAACAATCACTGTTAAAAGTTTATAGGAATGAAGCATGGGACCTTATAGATAATTATTTCTCAGAATTCAACATCTCCTTCATTCCTAGGGCTCAAAATTAGACAGTAGATTCTCTAGCTCTAGCAGCCACATATTTCAAAATTCCACAGCAAACTCAACTCAGATACCCAATTGAAATTAGGTACAGACCCTCAATACCTGATAACATAAAGCATTGGAAGGTGTTTCAGGATGATCAAGAGATTAATTTTTTTTTGGAGCTAACAGATGAATTTTCTACTTCCTTGATTGATGGAGAGTAGGATACTGAAGTGAATGAGGTACATTCTTTTTTCAAAAAATATGATTGCAGAACATAATATAATTGAATTGAAAGGCAATTTTATTCCCAAGGGTTTAGTTCCTTTAGAAATATTATTCTCGAAGAATGATACCTTATCTAGACCTATTGTGCAGTCATCTGAGGAAAATGTTAGTAGCTGCAATATTGGGACTAAAGAGAATCCTAGAATGATCAAAATCTCCAAAAATATTTCAAATGAAGAAAAGAAGAAATATATTAAGCTGCTAAAGGAGTTTGTAGACATTTTTGCATGGTCTATGAGGATTTGAGAACGTATGACACCAGCATTATCCAGCATAAAATTCCATTGAAACCGAATGTTAAGCCTTTCAAACAGAAGCTTAGAAGGATCAATCCAGCTCTGCTACCAGTTATCGAAAAAGAGGTAAAAAAGTTATTGGATGCAAAAATCATTATACCTCTTAGATATTCAACTTGGGTTGCCAATTTAGTTCCTGTAAGGAAGAAGAATGGTGAGATCAGGCTTTGTGTGGACTTTCGCAACTTGAATAGGTCTTCTTTAAAGGACAACTACCCTTTACCTAAGGTAGAGCAGATTTTGCATAAGGTAGTTGGTGCTCAGAGGATATCAATGATAGATGGGTTCTCAGGTTATAATCAGATTGTTGTACAACCAGAGGATAGAGAGAAAACAACTTTTACTACTCACTGGGGAACGTTTATGTATGATAAGATGAGGTTTTGTTTGATGAATGCAGGTGCGACCTTTCATAGAGAAATGGACATAGCATTTGTGGGTGAAAGGGAGAAATTTGTGGTGATTTACTTGGATGACATCATAGTGTTTTCAGATTTAGATGAAAGCCATCTAAAGCATCTTAAGAAAACCTTTTTGAAATGCAAGAAGTATGGACTCTCTTTGAACCCAAATAAATCCCATTTTTCCATGCAGGAAGGAAGGCTTCTTGGTCATATTGTCTTAGTTGATGGAATCAAAATTGACCCCGAGCGTGTCAAAGCAATTCTGAAAATTAGTTTTCCCAGGAATAAGAAAGACGTTCAGTCCTTTATTGGGAAGATTAACTTTCTCAGATGGTTTATTCCTAATTTTGCAGAGATTATTAAGAAAATAACTAAGATGCTAAGGAAAGATCATGAGGTAAAATGGACTCCAAAAGCTAGGTTATCTTTTGAAAAAATAAAACAAGCCCTTACTGAAACACTAGTTTTGGTAAGCTCGTACTTTTCTAAAGATTTTATCACCTTTTCTTTTGCTTCTGAAGATACTATCGCAACAGTACTTTTGCAGAACAATTCAGATGGCCTAGAACATCCTATTTCATTCTTTAGCAAAACTTTAAGAGATTCATAACTCAAGTACAACACTTTGTAGAAGTAGGCCTATGCACTTGTTAAAGCTCTCAAATTTTTCAGAATTTACTTGTTACATTCAAAAGTTTTAGCATATGTTCCTAATGCAGCAGTAAAGGAGATCTTAACACAACCTGACAGTGAAGGAAAGAGAGGCTGTTGGATAGATAAGATAATGGAATATGATGTTGATATCAAACTGACAAAGCTGGTCAAGGGTCAGGGTTTGGCTAAGTTACTAACATATTCTAATATGAAACTTTAGGATTGAATGCCATATTTAATGAAGTATTTGAAAAAGAAAAATCACAGCTTGAGAAAGAAAAGGAACATATTTATCAGAAGTATGTTGATTCAGCTCGGTACAGTGACATATTATATTTTATTTTATTCCTTCAATCTCCACCAAACTTAGATAAAAGAAAATTCAGATATTTAAAGTTGAAGGCTATGATTTATTGTATTTTTTAGCATATTCTATTTTGGAAAGATCCAACAGGTATTCTTCTAAGGTGTGTTGATGAAGAAGAAGTAGATGTTATTACAATTGAAATGCATGGAGGAGTCTGTGGTGGACATCATTATTGGAAGGCTATGACCTTTAAAATTTTGAGAGCAGGCTATTATTGGCCTACAATATTTGCAGATATCTATTCATAGGTAAGAGCTTGTGAGGAATGCCAGAAGTTTGGAGGTAAGCATAAATTTCTCTCATTGCCTCTTAAACCTATTGCAGTTGAGGAAACCTTTCAACAGTGGGGATTAGATTTCATAGTTGAAATCAATCCACATTCCAGTGGTCAACACAGATTTATTCTTATAGCCACTGATTTCTTTACAAAGTGGGTAGAGGCAATTCCCACCAGGAGAGCAATTGAGCAAGTTATAATAATTTTTTTGGAAGAGAATATCTTGAGCAGGTTTGGTTGCCCAAGAAAGCTTCTCACAGATAATGCTCCTGCTTTCAAGTCTCGGGATATGGTACATTTATGTGAAAGACATGGAATTCTTTTGAAACATTCAACACCATATTACCCACAGGGTAATGGCCTGGCAGAATCCACAAACAACAATATAGTGAACAATATTAAGAAGATTTTATCACAGAACAAAAAGGCATGGGACAACAAATTGAAATACACTCTTTGGGATGATCGTGTCACTACAAAGAAAGCTATTGGTACTTCTCCATTCCAACTTGTGTATGGAACTGAAGTAGTTTTTCCAGTACAGCTTGGTTTACCTATTATAAAGTTTATGCAAGACAGTCTAGAAGAACCAAATGAGATTCAAAGGAGTATTTTCCAGATGATTGAACTGCAGTAGGAAAGAGAGATACTTGTTGAAAGAGCTCAGGTGCATAAAGACAAGGTAAAGCAGATGTTTTATAATAAAATCAAAGAAGACAATTTATTTCCTGATGATCTGGTGCTTAGATGGGATGCCTGTAGGGATGAAAAATCGAAACATGGAAAGTTTGATCATTTGTGGCTTGGTCCCTTCAGGATTATCAGAGGTTTGGGGAATAACACATTCATTTTACTGAATTTGTAGGGTGATGAAATTGCAATCCTTGTCAATGGGCGCTTTTTGAAACATTTTTATACAAAGTAAGAGTTGAAGGAAACCACTCACATTGTACATACTGGTGAGTTTCAAGTTTGTTTTAAATAAGACTCCATCCCAATAGCTTAGCAGTTGTACATATGAGTTTGGGTTGACATAAATGAATAGCACTTGGTCTACAGTTCTTGGAAAATCACAAGGAAATGCCACCCCCAGACGGAGCCAATGTTAGTCCTAGGTCTGTCAACTATTTCCTTAGCCTTTTTATTTGCCCTAGATAATTTTTATCTCTTTTATTTTACCTTTTTTCCTATGTTTTGGGTTGCTTGATTTTCATTTTTAGTTTATTTGTTGTATTTTGAAATCATATAGTTTTAGACTTAGATCCCAGTTTGATAAATGAATGAGGGCATTTAAAAAAAATAGACTTTTGAATGGATTGATTAGACATATTGTAGGTTCTAATACAATCTGGCAACGCATTTTATTATTGCCATGAACATGCGCACTGCCAGATTGTCATGTTTAGACCTTGCTCAGGTTTCAAATCCTTTTCAAACAATGATGGCATATTCAGTTTTTGGGTTTTGCAATAAGCCAGTAGGGTGACATTTGGCCCTGTTTTTACAGTCGTCATGGAAGCAATACTTCCCCAAATTCGAGACTAATGTTGAACTTAATACTTTGTACTTCACAAATTCTATGAGGCGGTGATGTCATTTTTATAAGGGTTTTCATGTATTCCTCTTCAGCCTCTACCTCTGGTATTTTGTCCACGGCTTCGAATGCAGTTATGGTTTTATAAAATAAATGCAGAGCCAGTGGTTCCAGCGGCGACCCGCTCAGGATTGAACCTCAGAACACTGGTTGGGTCAAATGTTTTTCGGTTGTTGCAGTGAAATTGAGGGAAGTTGGTTGGTATTCTCTGTGTAAAAGGATCAAGGATCATAATGCAGAAGTTTCAAAGTATTTTTCCCTAAAATTTAAGGGGGAAATTGTAAACCTTGATGGGTTTGAATTCTTTGTAACTGAAGAATCTATTGCACAAGCTATCGGTGTCGCTCCAGAGGGAGAGTGATGGTTTAAAATACAACCAATTGATGAAGGCTTTAATGAATTTTTCCTGCCTGCGCACAGGAACACTGATTGGGGTCAAGGGATTCCACGAACCTATTTGCTTGAGCGTTGGCGTGATATTCTGCAGATTGTTCAGAGTTACGTGACTTGTGAGGGGAGATTTGCCACCATCTATATCTATCATATGTGGTTCCTTCAATATGTTTCAGGGACCAAAAAGCTAAACCTACCCTATTATTTCTTGAAGAGCTTGAGTAAAATGGCTTCTAGGGTACTGAATATCCCCGAGTCCTCCAGTCACAACATTTTTCATCACGGGTTGATTAAGCTCTTGATAATCAAAGAATTAGAGAAGCGCAATAGGTCTTGGTCACATTTCCTGTTTTGGTCCAGTTTCAAAGTTGAGTCTAAGGATCCTGAATCAGATAAGAAAAAGCAAACCCCCGCTAATAAAAAGAGTATAAAGAATCCTTCTAAAAAGAAAGTAGCGTGTGTATTCAATTCTTGCCTTGAGAATGAAACAAAAGAACAACATAAAACTAGTCCCTTTGATAAATAAATGACCATTCAAACTCCTACTAAGTTTGAACAGGGTAGTTTCAGAGGTGAAGAATTGAAAGAAGTTGGCTCAAACAGAGATTCGGTTGAGCAAATAGAAAAAACCAAGATAAAAGAATTAGATGCTTCTTTTAATAAACCTTCAAATCTTATAGAAGATTCTTCCAAGACAGTGAAGATAGGCCAAAGACCAAAAACTCGCCCTGCAAATAAAATAAGGTTGAATTTGAGAGCAGTGTTGGATCCAAGGATTAAGAAAGATCGGACTATAAGTGTAAAGGATTCATCGGATGATGAGGAGGATGAAAAAGCAAAGGTGTTAGAAACAACATTGAATGAAGTTCTGAATAATATTAATCAGAGTCTGAAACAAAGTTACAGATCTTGCTACTAAAGATTGTCCCTGTGATATTGATGATGAAGAAGACATGGAAGAGAATACAACATCATTACTCTTAGATGTAAAAGGAAAAGTTGTAGCTGAACCTGAATTTGTGTTGGCAGGCGGTTTGGTAGAGTACTACCGCAGCATCTCCGATGTTGCGACAAGGCAGAAGATGGCGCGAATGGAGAGAAGATGACGTGAATGGCGATGAGTGGAAGATTAGTTATGCATTTTGGGTCAATTGTACCGCAGAATGTAGGTTTTGGGTCATTTGGACCACATATTATGTAATTTTGAGTCAGTTATACCGCAGAATGCGGGTTTTTGGTCGTTTTTGGATAAGTTAGTTAGATATTGGGTCATTTGTCCACAGTGTCAGTTAGGAAGTCGGTAGTAAGTGGACAAGAGTTGTAAGGCGGAAGCCTATATATAGATAATAATTGTAGGTGTTGAGATATAATTCACGGGAGAAGAATGTGAAGCTTTGATGTTGTATGATTTTCGGGTATGTTTTGATGTCAAGAGTCATTGCGGAGATCTAGTTTTTGCAGAGGCATTGTATTTGGGTTGACAATGATAATATGATGAAGTTATTTTGGTGCAATCCCTGTGTTCAATTTGTTCAGTTATGATAATGTGATATTGCACTATACGAATAATGTCATGCTTCTTTGATGCGATACTTGCTTTACAATTACTGTTGTTGCAATGATGAATGTTTGGATTGAATATTGCTTTACTACTATGTTTAATGCTTAAATATCTCTGTCGCTGTGTTACAATAAGTTTAAATGTCATAGCCGCAACCATCCTCCTTCATTCGGTGGAAACATGGTTCCGTCTGCTCTTCTTGGATGCCTCGGGTGAGACCTCATCTCCTCTGCAAGTGTTGTTGGGAGGGATAAACCATGCCCAGGCCAGTGCTCAGGAAGACTGCGGTATGCGTCGACAGTGAGTGGGACCATTGTCGACTGGAATCACGTTAACAAATGGTTCTGTTGCCGGGACCGTGTACGGAGTGAAAGGAGGACATGTTTTGGCACCCGACAAAACCAGAGATCCAAGAATGGTTTGATCAGAAGTTGAAGGAATTCGCTGAAGAGGAAAGTAGGAACACTCGATTGATAGTAGATCAGTGGGTGGGTAGATACATTCACGAAGGTCCGCACGAATGGTTCTTCTGTGAATTTCTAGTCCTATTGTTCAAATGGTTGGCAAAGTTGACCTTCCAAAAGAGGAACTTCCAAGGTGGTGAACCGACGACCTGGACACCAGAATTGATTCAGGAACTGCAGGAAGTTGATAATAAAGCATCGCGGGCTGTCGAAGTTTGGTTCGATAGCATCCTAGAAGGCTTTATCACAGACTTCGCGGTTGATACTCAGAAGTCCTATAGTGAAGCCGAGAGATATTTTTTCCGCGAACCTCGGGGTAGGTTTTTACTGTCGCTTCAACTGTCGATCAAGATGCTTATTTGCGAAAAGGGTATATTGAAGATGCATCTTGATCAGTAGACAGCCTAGTGGGTGGAGGTCATGGGTACCGCGACTGTTGGGGGGTGGTACATGGAATGGTAAGGGGTAGATGGGTGCAGGTCATGATGAGACTGTGAGTGAAGCCAAGGAAGAAAGTGGTCTTACGAGGGGAGGAGCGAGGTTCCGATAGGAAAAGAGGCATAGGACGGGAGAAGGTCCTGCTGCAGTCGAACCATAAGACCGTGAAGGAAGGCCACACGGGACGAAGTGACCTCACAGTCCTGACAAGGACAACTAGGCTACGCCCAGGATAGAGGCAGGACCAAACCCTGGCACCAACGTACTCACACCTCCGCTCACTATCTCTCAGATAGCAAGAAATACCACTTCGACACCGCCAGGTTCGTCAATTCCACATAAGTTAGTTGGTAGTAGTACAACGAAAGGAGGAAGGAAGCCCAGAATGGTGGGCGATGATGCTAAGTTACCGTTGTTCCATGGGAGTGTGATAGACAACCCAGAACAGTATTGGTTTTTGTGTGAAGTGGTCTGGACCATAAAACAGATCATTGATGCTGCTGCTAAGAAAGGACAGTTAGCGATGACTCTGTGAGGTTGTGCATTAGATTGGTTTATGAAGTTCATTCTAGTCCCTACAGGAGCCCTAGAGAAGTCGTTGGATGAGATTCAGGATGGGCTGATTGCCGAATTTAGAAGGCCCAAATCTGAGGCTCAATATATTACAGAATTGAAGGAAATTACGCAGTATCCCAATGAGACGGTATGGGATTTTGATCAGCAATTCAAGACGTTGATGGCAAAGGTTAGTTTCGATATGAGCATCGTCCAACATAAAGAGTGGTTCATCGTGGCACTGATACCACACAATTGGCTTCCGTTGATTCAACAAAACATCTCGACGCCCAGTGAAGCTCTAGAGATTGGAATGCGATTGGAGGAATCGCCGATTGGAGATAATGCAGCCGGGATGTCACAGATACAGACACAGCTCGCTAATTTGACTATACAGCTGCAAGATTTGAAGAAAAGCAAGGAACAACGCGATGAAGTATGGTGTACACGATGTCGAGGAGAAGGGCATACGAAGGACAATTGCTCATATTTCTGCAATTATTTGGTGTCAGGTGCGCCAAACCCGTTGAATGGCGGCAGCATGTCGTGGTGTCGCATCTGCCAGGTGTATCGGCACAGTCACGACAATTGCCCTTATATGCAGAAAATGGTCACAACCTCGAGAAATATTTATTGCACATTTTGCAAGTCGGTGGGTCACGATGACAAAGATTTCCGTTTATATGGGTTGCTACAAGAAAGAATGAATGATTCATTCTATGTCAAGGATGATCAGTGTGCCATACAATAATCATCACCGCAGCCGCAGGTAGCCTAGCCGCTACCTCAACCGCAGATGCAGTTTATACCGTAGCAACAGCAACCGCCGCAGTTAATGCTGCAATATGCTCTGATGCAGATGGCTCCACAATAGCCACAATATGTACAACAACCGTAGTATGCACCACAAGGGAAAGGGATGCAACCGGCACCAATGCAACAACAGTTTAACCAACCACAGTACCAGCAATAGGGACGATTCCAGGGAGGATACTGGGGAGGATGTGGTGAAGGATTTGGTCGTGGAGGAGGACGAGGTGGTCATGGACCTGTTCAATGTTATCACTATGCGGTATGGGGACACTATCAGCGAGACTGCCCACTGCTGTAGAACCAGTTTACATTCTATTTCGCTAATGACCATACAGTTGAGAATTGTCCACAGCTGATTGCACGATGGCAGGCAGGGAAAACTCCCCAGTTGCAGACACAGCCCCAGGCACAGCAGGCCTCTCAGAACCAAGTACAACAACCAGTGCAGAACCAGAATCCGCGATCGAATCAGAACATAAATCAAAATATAAATCAACCAGGGAACGTACCACCGAATCAACAGCAGGGTGCAAACATCGTGACAATTTCTGCAAAACCAAGACCACAAGATGCTTCCGTTGCTGTGGCCACTCGAGGAGGAAAGAACAATGGAGAAGATAGCTCAATGACCCGGTTAGCTGGACAAAAGAAGGTATCATTTGATATTGATGCATAACGGAGACGTTTCTTTAGGCATGATGGGCCTTAGGGAACGACCGAGGTAAAGCCGTCATGTATGACATGCCCTCTACTTTTGATGCTACTTCGAAGGTTATCCCGTCACGGCAGTCCAACACACTTTCAGCATTTTTGGAACATTGTTTGTCCCTGGAAAAAGATCCCGATGCTCTTGCTGCGATTGATGCCTTGTTGCGACGACCGGCCCAGGATCGACAAGAGCTCGTGGTTAATTCCTTGCAAGGACGGAAGACGGGTAAGGAGATGCAGATGAATATTCAAATTGTCGACTATTATGTTGATTCAGTTATTCTAGATCTTGGTTTGGATGTCAACATCTTGACCAAGCAGGCCTGGCAGAAGATGGGGAGCCCCCCATTGAGCTGGTCTCCTATACAACTCCGATTGGCTAACCATGTGAAAGTAACATCCATTGAGCGAGTTCTACGGCTAGTGGTAGATATCGAGGGTATGAAAACCTATGCCGACTTTGATGTCATAGAAGTTGTCGAAGGCGGCAGCTCTTATCCCGCGCTGTTGGGGATTGGATGGGCTAATGATAGTGGAGCTATAATCAACTTCAAGCGACGGATGATGACTTTTGAAAATCGCGATCTCAGAGTTATCGCCCCTTTGGATCCGGCTGAAGGATGCCGCTACATAGAGCCAGTGAAGGACGACGATCCCAGCCGATGGGACCATGCATTCAATATTTATGAAGATTATATACATCCGACTACCAAGGGTGAGCTGGGATGTTGCAGTGACAACTTTGCGTCCGTAAGTCCAGGTTGGTCACACAGTCATTATGTCATGTCACGACTGAAATGGTTACACTACCAATATATGAAGGACTACCTGGCTTATCTGAATTTCTGATGGACTTCGATGAAAGAGTTTTCGAACCACAGCACTTGCTGGCATTGAATGAAGCATTGAAGGCTGCTCCAGCACAGTGGTGGGCGACACACAAGGCATCGATTAATGGATGGTCGAAATGTTGAAGATTGATGATGGTACATTTTGGTGATACTGAGTTTTACCAGACTGGGAAGTATGATGGGCGGACCGATCCTGGTGGTCACTTGATGGAATGTCAACGGCTATGGGTATTGCGACCAAAAGATGAGTGGGTCCATGCTTTTATCCATACTTTGGATGAGATGCCACGCTCATGGTATACTGCAACTGAGTTGCGAGGGGAAATTTATACTTGGCTAGAGCTCATAGAGTGTTTTACCCATAAATTCAGGTTTTTGGATGCCGATCCAGAGGTTAATAATGCATTACATCTCATTCGTGATGTAATTCTATAGGTTGTCCCAGTAGCATATCCTGTGGATCCGCACACGCACTACCAGATGCAGTCTCTCATGGAGTGTTTCAATATCAGTGGTGGGCCAGAAGATGGTGATGATCCACGGAATGTGAATATCCCGGAGTCAGAAGGAAGTCGTGCTGTGGTACCACCTGATGCGCCAAGCGACCCGATCAGTCAGCCCTTGAGGATCCGCAAGATTAACATTGGGACATAGGACACTCCGAAGTTCACAAATGTCGGGGATTACTAGGATGATGAGATGATAAGCAAGTTCACTGATTTTCTCCATGAGTTTCAAGACATATTTCCTACTAATTTTTCCGACATGAAGGGGATTCTGGGTGACTTAGGAGAAATGAAGATTCCATTAAAACCAGATGCTAAGCTGATCCGGCAGCAACCCTATCAATTGAATCCGCGACATAAGGAGCGGGTCAAGGCTGAGATGGATCGCATGTTGGACGTTGGTATTATTGAACCAGTTGAGGAGTCATAATGGATTATTCCTATGGTGGTGCAAGATAAGAAGACTGCTGAAGTGCACATTTGCGTTGACCTCAGGAAGCTAAATGATGCATGTTTGCATGATCTGTTCCCCACTCCATTTACTGATGAAGTGCTTGAAGGTGTGGGTGGCTAGGAGATGTACTCTTTCACAAACGGGTTCTTTGGCTATCATCAAATCCGCATTGCCAAAGAAGATCACCATAAGACAACTTTCGTTACTGAATGGGGCTGCTTTCAATACATTGTAATGCCGTTTGGTTTGAAAAACGCACCTGCGATATTTTCGCGGGTTGTTGTTGCTGCATTTAAAGACTTCATTAAGAAATTTTTACAGGTATACATGGATGATTGGATGGCCCATGGTTTGGTCCATGATCATTTGGAGAATCTGTGGTTGATGCTCGAGCGATGCCGACAACACCAGATATCGCTGAATCTGAAGAAATGCATCTTTTGTGCACCGTTTGGGATATTGCTCAGCCATATTGTGTGTAAGCAAGGGTTGTTGGTCGAACCAGCTAAGATTGCGCTCATTTTGAGTTTGCAGCCACCGACCACTATTAAGTAGTTGGCCTCATCACAGGTTATGCTGCGATTACTACCCCTATGAAGAAGTTGTTGAAGAAGGATGCGGCATTCCAGTGGAGCCCGGAATGTCAGGCTAGCTTTGAAACACTGAAGGTGAAGATAGCGTTGACATCGATATTGGTATTTCTGGACTAGAGTAAGGAATTCCATGTCCATGTTGATGCCTCATCGATTGCATTGGGTGTCGTATTGGCTCAACCAAGAGAAGGTGACCTTGATCATCCTATTGCTTTTGCAAGTCGGAAGTTGTCCTCTGCAGAAATAAATTACACTACCACTGAGCGAGAAGGTCTGGCAATGGTCTACGCACTGCACAAGTTCAGGCACTATTTGTTGGGTGGGCACTTTAAAATGTTCACCGACCATTCCGCATTGAAATACCTAGTTAATAATCTTGTGTTGGGGGGGAAGATATGTCGCTAGCTACTTCTTTTTCAGGAGTTCGATTTTGAAGTCATTATGAAGCCAGGCCGGTTGAATGTTCGTGGATCGATACAAGAGAGGAGCCAACCAACATTGAGGATGGTTTACCAGATGTTCAACTGTTTCGGATTGAGGTTGCAGATGGCTACTTTGCAGACATCATCCAGTTTCTGACAATGGGTACTGCACCAGACGAGTTCACCACCAATCAGAAGAAGCAGTTGGTAGTGAAAGCTGCAGACTTCCAGCTAATTGCAGGAGAGTTATACAAAATGGGTGCCGATGAGGTATTGCACAGATGTGTCTTGCCGCATGAGCAATTGTAGATATTAGCAGAAGCGCATGGAGGAGTAGCCGGAGGAAACTATGGCAGTAGGGCGACTGCTAGGAAAGTGATGAGTGATGGGCTATGGTGGTCCACACTACATAATGATGCAACAGACTATGCGCGGTCCTGTGATGTTTGTCAGCGAACTGGAAAACCATCCCGACGCGATGAGATGTCGTTGATGCCCCAATTGACATTACAGCTGTTTGACAAATGGGCAGTGGATTTTGTAGGACCGATCAATCCACCAGGGAAGCGCACGGGTGCACTCTATATTATCATCGCGACAGAGTATTTGACTCGATGGGCAGAAGTTGCACTAGTCATTGATTGCTCCGTGGCCACAGCCACATGGTTTTTCTTTGACCACATTATCACTTGCTTCGGCTGCCCCAAGATATTCTTGAGCGATCAAGGCAGCCACTTTCTTAATTGTACCATGAGCGCATTGACGGAGGAGTTGCAGATACAGCATATGAAGAGTACACCCTATCATCCGCAGGCGAATGGCACGGTGGAGGCTTTCAATAAGGTATTGGAGCATGCGCTGACAAAGGTGTGTAACATGAACCACGATGACTGGGATCTCAAAATCCCAGCAGTATTGTGGGCCTATCGCACCACATGGAAACGGCTGACAGGGCATATACCATTTAAACTGGTGTATGGACAAGAAGCAATTATGCCCATGGAGTATATTGTCCCGAGTCTGCGCATCACGGCCGCAACAGGCCTGGATGATGCAGCGGCACTAGGTGAATGTCTAGAGAAGTTGGAGGAAGATCGTTTCATCGCTGGGTTCCACCAGGGGGTCGAGAAGGATTTCCAAAAAGCATGGCATGATCGACACATAAAAAACAAATAGTTTCAGCAGGGTGACTTGGTGTTGTTGTACGATAGCAAGTTTGTGAAAAATGCAGGAAAATTGCAGAGGCATTGGCTTGGTCTGTATCACATCAGTAGTATTACTTCAGGGGGTGCGGTTCAACTGTAGCAGCTGGATGGGGCGATGCTCCCAAAACTGGTGAATGGTCATAGGTTGAATCCCTATCAGTCGGGCTTGGAACAACGCGATGCCTAAGTCGCGTAAAAAAAAGAAAAAGAAAAAGAAAAGAGAGAGCTAGATTGATTGGTGGAAGGATGGCGCACCGACAGGGACGGAATGCCGAAGTAGGGAGGCTTCTACCACAAGATCGGAGCAGTCTGCAACAAGTGGCAGTGTTGCGATTGAGTCACATCAGAAATCATTATGTAGCCGGCACCTTTACCTTTTTGGGAAGATATGATCGTTAGATGAATCTGATCGTGTCAGGAATACGCACATTTGGAATGAGGAATACACCGAGGCAGCATGGCCGACGGCACCTGGAGGGATGGTTTGCAGGGTTGGCACAAGGCATTCACCACAGTAGTATGGCCGAAGGACTGCTTCGCACACTTTTTCCCATAGGGAAACAGGTAGGGGTATGATCGCTCTGCCCACTTCCGGTGTTCGAGCAATGGAATCTTATGATTACCCTAGAGCATGAGTAGGTGGTGCACAGGGTTGACAAGGCAGACGAATGGTTGAATGCACTGTATAAATAGAGGACCAGAGGGGAGTAACTACACACAGGTTGTTTTAGTTAAGAAGGGTTATGCTATGAAAGGCTCTAGCATTTTGTTAAGTTAGGAATTCCAAGGAGGTTGTGGAAATTATCTATTTTATTTCGCGGGGTGGCACTCCCGGTGTGCTGAGGGCCCGAACCACGAGTGTCCATGAGCGGTTAGAGCAAGAAGCATTTCAGACACTCCGAAGTCACAAGCATGAAGTATCATTCGAGATATCTAGGCAGTTGGTGATGGTTTGAAGTCTCGTGGTCCCTGCAACCACACAAAAGGGGGTGGTCGTCGCCCTCAGGTCCCTATAACTTGTGCTTACTAGTGTGAAACAAATGTGCCAAAACCACTGGCCTGTTTTACACCCTGACGTTGCTTGCGAAATTCCCCTTCGTCTACAATCGGTCTCTCGAGACTGGAGGATGAGTTTGCAAGGACTACGACAGTAAGCCGGGAAGAGTCCACTTTTGGGAAAGAAGTACATGACAGCGAGTAGATGATCAGTGTAGAAGAAGGAGTAGGATAACACCGCGCGATCCAGACAGCGAGAACAGTTGCATAACTATAGTTCCGCCCTAGTAGAGTGAAGACCATGGAATACACCATGTCCAGTTGACGTGGCTCGAGGGCGAGCCACAAGATTGTGTTGGGGGCTTGTTGGCAGGTGGTTTGGTAGAGTACTACTGCAGCATCTCTGATGTTGCGACAAGGCAGAAGATGGCGCGAATGGCGAGAAGATGACGCAAATGGCGATGAGCGGAAGATTAGTTATGCATTTTGGGTCAATTGTACTGCGGAATGCGGGTTTTGGGTCATTTGGACCACACATTATGTAATGTTGAGTCAGTTATACCGCAGAATGCGGGTTTTTGGTCATTTTTGGATAAGTCAGTTAGATATTGGGTCATTTGTCCATAGTGTCAGTTAGGAAGTCGGTAGTAAGTGGACAAGAGTTGTAAGGCGGAAGCCTATATATAGATAAGAATTGTAGGTGTTGAGATATAATTCATGGGAGAAGAATGTGAAGCTTTGATGTTGTATGATTTTCGGGTATGTTTTGATGTCAAGAGTCATCGCGGAGATCTAGTTTTTGTAGAGGCATTGTGTCTGGGTTGACAATGATAATATGATGAAGCTATTTTGGTGCAATCCCTGTGTTCAATTTGTTCAGTTATGATAATGTGATATTGCACTATACGAATAATGTCATGCTTCTTTGATGCGATACTTGCTTTACAATTACTGTTGTTGCAATGATGAATGTTTGGATTGAATGTTGCTTTACTACTATGTTTAATGCTTAAAGATATCTGTCATTGTGTTATAATAAGTTTAAATATCATAGCTGCAACCATCCTCCTTCATTCGACGAAAACATGGTTCCGTCTACTCTTCTTGGACGCCTCGGGTGAGACCTCATTTGCTCTGCAGGTGTTGCTGGATGGGATAAACCCTGTCCGGGCCGGTGCTCAGGAATACTGCGGTATGTGTCGATAGTAAGTGGGACCCCTGTCAACTGGCGTCGCGTTAACAAATGGTTCCGTTTCAGGGACCGTGTAAGGAGTGAAAGGAGGATATGTTGTGGCACCCGACAAAACTGAAGATCCAAGAATGGTTTGATCAGAAGTTGCAGGAATTCGCTAAAGAGGAAAGTAGGAACACTCGATTGACAATAGATTAGTGGGTGGGTAGATACATTCACGACGGTCCACAAGAATGGTTCTTCTGTGAATTTTCGGTCCTATTGTTCAAATGGTTGGAAAAGTTGACCTTCCAAAAGAGGAACTTCCAAGGTGGTGAACCGATGACCTGGACCCCTGAATTGATTTAGGAACTGCAGGAAGTTGATAATAAAGCATTGCGGGCTGTCGAAGTGTGGTTCGATAGCATCCTAGAAGGCTATATCATAGTGTTCGCAGATGATACTCAAAAGTCCTATAGTGAAGCCAAGAGATATTTTTTCTGCGAACCTCAGGGCAGGTTTTTATTGTCGCTTCAACTATCGATCAAGATGCTTATTTGCGAAAAGGGTATATTGAAGATGCATCTTGATCAATAGACAGCCTGGTGGGCGGAGGATGTGGGTACTGCGACGGTTGGGGGGCAGTACATGGAATGGTAAGGGGTAGATGGGTGCAAGTCATGATGAGATTGTGAGTGAAGCCGAGGAAGAAAGTGGTCTTACGAAGGGAGGAGCGAGGTTCTGACAAGAAAAGAGGCAGAGGATGGGAGAAGGTCCTGCTGCTGTCGAACCACAAGATCGTGAAGGAAGGCCACACAGGATGAAGTGACCTCACAGTCCTGACAAGGAAAACCAGGCTACGCCCAGGATAGAGGCAGGACCAAACCCCGGCACCAACGTACCCACACCTCCACTCACTATCTCTCAGATAGCAAGAAATACCACTTCGACATCGCCAAGTTCGTCAATTCCACAGAAGTTAATTGGTAGTAGTACAATGAAAGGCGAAAGGAAGCCCAGAATGGAGGGCGATGATGCTAAGTTACCGTTGTTCCACAGAAGTATGAGAGACAACCTAGAACAGTATTGGTTTTTGTGTGAAGCAGTCTGGACCATAAAACAGATCACCGATGATGCTGCTAAGAAAGGACAGTTAGCGATGACTCTGCGAGGTCGTGCGTTAGATTGGTTTATGAAGTTCGTTCTAGTCCCTACAGGATCCCCAGAGAAGTCGCTGGATGAGATTTGGGATGGGCTGATTACCGAATTTAGAAGGCCCAAGTCCGAGGCTCAATATATTACAGAATTGAAGGAAATTAAGCAGTATCCCAATGTGACGATATGGGATTTCGACCAGCGATTCAAGACGCTGATGGCAAAGGTTAGTTTCATATGAGCACTGTCCAACATAAAGAGTGGTTCATTACGACACTGCTACCACACATTTGGATTCCGTTGATGCAACAAAACATCTTGATGCCCAGTGAAGCTCTAGAGATTGCAATGCAATTGGAGGCGTCGTCGATTGGAGATAATGCAACTAAGATGTCGTAAATACAGACACAACTCTCTAACTTGACTATACAGCTGAAAGATTTGAAGAAAAGCAAGGAGCAATGTGATGAAGTATGGTGTACACGATGCCGAGGAGAAGGGCATACGAAGGACAATTGCCCGGATTTCCACAATTATTTGGTGTAAGGTGCGCCAAAGCTGTTGAATGGCAGCAGCATGCCTTGGTGTCGCATCTACTAGGTGTATGGGCATAGTCACGACAATTGCCCTTATATGCAGAAAATGGTCACAACCCCGAGAAATCTTTATTGCAAATTTTGAAAGTCGGTGGGTCACGATGAAAAAGGTTGTCGTGCATATGGGTTGCTACAAGAAAGAATGTATGATGCATTCTATGTCAAGGACGATTAGCGTGCCATACAATAATCGCAACCGCAGCTGCAGGAAGCCCAACCTCTACCTCAACCACAGATGCAATTTGTACCGCAGCAACAACAACCACCGCAGTTCATGCCGTAATATGCTCTGATGCAGATGGCTCCATAACAACCACAATATGTACAGCAATCGTAGTATGTACCACAAGGGCAAGGGATGCAACCAACACCAATGCAACAACAGTTTAACCAACCACAGTACCAGCAGCAGGGAGGATACCAGGGAGGATGTGGCAGAGGATTTGGTCACGGAGGAGGACGAGGTGGTCACAGACCTGTTCAATGTTATCACTGTGCGGTATGGGGACACTAATAGCGAGACTGCCCACTTCTGCAGAACCAGTGTATGTTCTGTTTCGCTAACGACCATACAGTTGAGAATTGTCCACAGTTGATTGCACGATGGCAGGAAGGGAACACTCCCCAGTTGCAGACATAGCCCTAGGCACAGCAGCCCGCTCAGAACCAAGTACATCAATCAGTGTAGAACCAGAATCTGCATCCGAATCAGAACATAAATCAAAATATAAATCAACCGAGGAACGTACCACCAAATCAGCAGCAGGGTGCAAACATCGCAACAATTTCTGCAGAACCAAGACCGCAAGATGCTTCCGTTGTTGTGGTCACTCGAGGGGGGAAGAAAACTGGAGAAGACAGCTCAACGATCCGATTAGTTGGACAAAAGAAGGTATCATTTGATATTGATGCAGAACGGGAGACGTTTCTTCAAGCACGACAGGCCTTAGGGAACGACCGAGGTAAAGCCTTCATGTATGACATGCCCTCTACTTTTGATGCTACTTCGGAGGTTAGCCCGTCGTGGCGGTCCAGCACACTTCGAGCATTTTTGGAACATTGTTTGTCCCTGGCAAAATATCCCGACGCTCTTGCGATGATTGAAGCCTTGTTGCGACGACCGGCCCAGGATCGACAAGAGCTCGTGGTTAATTCCTTGCAACGACGGAAGACGGGTAAGGAGATGCGGATGAATATTCAAATTGGCGACTATGATGTTGATTCAGTTATTCTGGATCTTGGTTCGGATGTCAACATCTTGACCAAGCAGGCTTGGCAGAAGATGGGGAGCCCCCCATTGAGCTAGTCTCCTGTACAGCTCCGATTGGCTAACCATGCGAAAGTAACACCCATTGGGCGAGTTCCGTGGCTAGTGGTAGATATCGAGGGTATGAAAACCTATGCCAACTTTGATGTCATAGAAGTTGTCGAAGGTGGCATCTCTTATCCCACTCTATTGGGGATTGGATGGGCTAATGATAGTGGAGCTATAATCAACTTCAAGCGACGGATGATGACTTTTGAAAATCGCGATCTCAGAGTTATCACCCTGTTGGATCCAGCTGAAGGATGCCGCTACATAGAGCCAGTGAAGGACGATGATCCTAGCGGATGGGACCATGCATTCAATATTTCTGAAGATTATATACATCCGACTGCCAATGATGAGCTGGGATGGCGCAGTGACAGCTCTACGTCTTCCGACTCTTAAAAAATCACCATTGAGATGCTCTTAAAAAACTGAGAAGAATAAGTATAAACTCAACCATACTTGGACACAATGCTCAAAGACCCCCTTTGGCACACACATCAAGACAATTCCTAAAAATCCACTGCTCGAATGTTGAAACTGACATAAGAATTGGACTCTCCTCAAAATTTTGAGAATTTCGACTATAAACATGTCCATACTTTCTCCCATGTGCCCAAGGAATACCCTTGTCACAATAACTGAGACAAGTACCCTCTTGACATGCAAATCAAGACAAATGGACACAAAAGGCCATTGGGTCTCCAAGTCTAACTCCTAAAACTCTTCAAGAAATACACCTCAAAATTACTATGCAATAGTGAGGGCACACATCTCTTTTTATACCCAAAACCGAGCTCAAATGACATATTTTTAGTTACAACCATAATTAAATGTCATAACAAAACAATTTAATGCCATTAAATAACATCACTGAACGATATGGCGCAATGGTTAAAATTTTGTAACGAGAGGGTGGAGTTCATGGGGTCAAATCCATGGGCCTCCCCCATTCGTGGAAACCACCAAACCACACACACACACACACACACACACACTGACACACACACATATACCTGGCACAAAACATAATTGTGTTGGGTACATGATGTCACGTTCATTTGGAGAGTTGGTTAAGTAGTTGCGTCCGTTGCGAATAGGTTGGGGGTTCAAACCTATGGCCTAAGAAAATTTATAATGAAAAAACCAACTTTTCCTTTCCGACGGTGCCATGTGGCACCTTTCCATAGGTTCATGTGGCCTCCATTCATTGGACCATGTCAACCACTCTGCCGACTGTATGCCAACCTGTCAGCTGACTGGTCGTCATGTGTCAATCTAGAGCCTACCAAGTCATCAACTTCCTGTCTCTTGGAACTATTCTGGGTTGCCACTTCAATACCATATTTCCTTACGGATGCCATGTGTCACCCTTCTAGTGGTGCCACGTGGCACCCCCTTTTCCAATTTACCCTGTTTTGTCAAAACTTTAGAAGGCCATATCGTCCTATACAACGTCCGTTTGAGGCGATTCAAGCATTGTTGGAAAGGTATCGCTGAGCCCTACACAATGGTTTCATCCTTATCAACATTTGATATCTTTAAAATTGTGAGGGTTCTTAGATCCACCTGGGTCACCTAAGTCCTAAAATTCATAGTAAATAGATCTAGTAAAATTCAAGGATGAGGTGAATTTTTTAACTTGAATTAATTGTAGTAAAGTGGAAATTCCACATGGTGTCAGAATTGGTTTGATTGAGAATTATCTCTTGGTAAAGAGAGAGTTGGGTGTTCTATTGGTTTCATACCTAGGAGAGGTTCTTGACCTAGTACTAGTTGATTAGGTTTGAAACCCTAGTTTGCTTGGGAGAAGAGCTTGAATCCTAGAAGGTTTGTTGTACTTATTTTTTTGTTGATTTTTCTTTGAGGTGTGATTCAAATTTATTGGTATGACTACTCTTATTCTTAGTGAGAGTGATAGGTTAGATGGTGCTTCCAACTTTACACCTTGGAAGTGTATGGTACAAATTATTTTGGAGGAGGATGAGCTAGGGGAGCACATTGAGAAAGAGATTATTTCACCCATTGACCTAAATTTGTGGGACATGCATTTTAAGAAGGAGGACATAGAAAAAAGAATCATTCTTAATTCACTGAAGGATCACTTGATCACTCGAAATATATAGAAGACGATCAGTGAGTTAATATATGATGCTCCAAACAATTGGCCTTGAGAAACAATCTTTCAACCATCCACATGTGAAAAATTGATAGAATGGTTAGCTATTTGCATAGGGTCACAAAGTTGAGAGATTAGTTGACTTCCATAAGGAAAAAAGTCGAGGAAAGCGAGTTGGTGCCCCTTTCCTTGAATAGGATTACCCCACCTTGGTAACCATGTATCCGAGGTGTTTATGCTCATGAGAACTTACTTACATATGAGAATATTTGGGATAAATTTTCAAGAGGAGATAAGGTTAGAGTCATATTTTGTGAAGGAAAATGACGTAGAAGACTTATCCCTTGTTGGGAGGATGAAAAAAGGAATAAAGAAAGGATACAAAAAGGGTAAGAAGGAAAATTCAAGTCAACGTAAGAAGGATTTGAGTAAGATGAAATATTTTAGGTGTCACGAGAAGGACATTATGATAAAAAAAGGTCCAAAAAAGAAGAAGGGGAAGGCCAAGCAATTAAAACAGGTTGTAGGGAGTGCATGCATTATAGCCAGAGTTAATGAGATATCATCCCATCTTGAGACCATATTCTCCATGGCCTCTTGCATTAGAGGAAATTTGGTTAAAAAATGGGCCTCCTAAGGAAAATAATAAAATAATAGTAGAGAGAGTTAAAAAACTACTTTTTTTGGATCGTATTTTCAACTTATCTCCTTGTAGGTTTACTCACATTTCAAGCAGGAGGACTCGCTGGATGCATAATTAAATTATGCATCCAACAAGTACCCATGTTGCATACTTTTAAGAACATCCACACCATGAAAAAATGAAAATACATTAAAAACGTGTTTCTAGTGAGAGAAAACATGTTTTTTAATGTATTTTCGATTTTTCATGGTGTGGATGTTGTTAAAAGTATGCAACATGGGTACTCGTTGGATGCATAATTTAATTATGCATCCAGCGAGTCCTCCCGCTTGAAATTTGAGTAAACCTACAAGGATATAAGTTGAAAATACGATCCAAAAAAGTAGTTTTTATTTTTTCCCTCCAATTTTTTTAGGTGCTCCCTTTTTTAATTTTAAAGCATTTTGATTGGCTAATACATGATGACATGGAAAATGTTTTATTTTTGGAACACCATTTTAAATTGAAATTTCCTCTAATGTTTATCTTCTAACGTTGCATGAAGTGTTGGATGGTATATGGATAGTGGGGTATCCAAACATATGACTTGTGTTATAAAACTCTTTGGTGAGCTTCAAGAGAAAGAGGGAGGAATGAGAGTGGATTTGGGTGATGATGCTACTTACACTACTAAAGGATTGACATTCACTTTCATCTAGATACCACCAAGTCATGTTCTTGAGATGAATAGTGTTTTGTTTATTCATAGTTTGAAGAATGATCTTCTATTAGTTTCTTGTATGACATATTTTCAGTGTAGAATTGCATTTGAATGGATTCAATGCAATATCAACGATTGTAGTCTAATTAATCGAAGGACTTTGTCTAGGAGTGTGTAAGTTGGGGCCATTTATAGGTTACATGTTGATCATATGGCACTTATACATTTTAATGAGAAGTAGGGTGAACATTCTAGTTTTGAGAGGCATATACAGAGCATGTATGGTGGGATGCCATCCATGGAGATAGGTTAAAAAATCTACTGTGGAATGTTGAGGCTGATGAGAATATTGAAGAGTATTATGGTTGTTGTCCGATTCTCTTAGAAGGAAGGAGTTGACCTTGATGATATTATTTCTTAATTACCAAAGGATTCTCTCAAAAAGAGGGAGTCGATCTTTTTGAGAATTTATCTTATTTCAATTGGCTTTATTTCACTAAATTTCTTTAAATTTCAAGAATGAATGGAGTGGGAGAGTTTGTAGGAATCACCCCCCTCCATTCATGCTTGAATTAGGCAAATTTAATAAAGTTGGACAAAATTTGATGAAATTTGGCTAAAACTTGCTATTTCACCAAATTTATTAAAATTCAAGCATCAATGGCTTAATGGGGGCAGGTCAAGTTTGTTTAAAATTAAGCATTAATAGAGCTGGTTGATTCCCTCCATAATTTAATGCTTGAATTTTAAAGAAATTATGTGAAATTTGGCAAAATTTCTCCAAACTTAGTCAAATTTATTTAAGTTTGAAGCATGAAAGCCAAATTTATTTAAGTTTGAAGCATGAATGAAGGGGTGGATTTCAAGGATTGCCCCACCTCCATTTATGCAATAAATTTGGTAATGAATATTTATATCGTTTAAGATGAATATGGTACATATTTGAAGATATGGATATTGTCTGTTATTATTAAAATGTCATAATTTCCTGAGAAGCTTTCTATCAAGGTGACATGAGGGTCTTAGACGGTTTTTCCCAGCGTTTTGGTGTGGTAGCCGGTGCCTTCGCGTGGAGTCCCTTTGGTGCAGTGGGCTCATCCTGCTTAACTGTCACAGCGACGACCATCTTTTGGTAAGGGACGGGTAGTTTCCTGGAGCAGCTCGCTCCTGCTCCCATTGGCGACGACGTTTCTGTTTTGGGCTTCCCACAGAGGCACGGAATCAGAACCGGAGGCTCCACTTCCTCCTGCGTTGTAGATTTTCTCTAGCGTGGAACACAACAACAAAGCATTCTGAATGTTGTTCTTTGATTGCTTTAGGAGGCATTACATATGGCAGTTTCTCTCTGCGTTTTCGGCGAGGTGACTGAGCCTTCGCTCGGTGACCCATTTCATTGCGGACTTTTCCTGCATAATAGGGGCAACAACGACGGATACTTTGCTGTGGGAGGCCATTTGGTAGGGCATCCACGGTGATGGGGAAATGGCGGCAGACTGTCGATGGTAGCGCACTCCCTGTGTGTTCAACGAGCTCCCTCTTTCACAGGGGGAGGCGGTAGGTTTGCCATGAGAGCCGAAACTTGCTGGCTGTCCTCGGTGCGGCGGTGTTTTGGCGGCACTTACAGTCTACAGTAGTCGAGGGCTTCAATTATTCTACACAGCTCGACTAACATTTGGCTTCTTTCTTTCTTTTTCTTCTTTAGTTTCTTATGAGCTGGCTTCTTTTTTGTATATGAGCCACTCTTAGCGGCCCTGAAACAAGGGTTATGGGTTTGGGGTGTCCCTGCAATTTTTAAAAGCTGTTACTGGAAAGGGCTCTTAGAAGCTTTTATGTAATATGTAATTTGATTAATTTTTTAATAAAATTACACTCTTTTCCTTGAAAATATATATATATATAATCCATTTATAAATAATATTTGAAGCTTCAATATTTATAAATTTATATGAGATATTGAAAACATATATTTGCATGTTGAAATAAAAATATTTTTATGATCATATTTTTATCAATGGAAAATAGTGATTAATAATGTTATGGTTAAAAACTAATATTTTAAAGTAATCCAACAAACTAATTAAAATAATAAAAAATTATTTGATTTAATTAATATATTAATTAAGATATAAAAATATAAATTTAATTAATATATTAATTAAAACATAAGAAACTTGGAGTAAGTTAAAAGAGCGATGGTTTGTATTTATTATTGTGTGATTTTTTGAGCCAAAATCTAATAGAAATTGTAATTTGGGTTGTTGAAATTGCATGATCAATATGCTTAATGAGTAGTCAAGATCAATGTGTCTATTTCTGCAATCAAAATCACAATTTCAACAACCAAAATAACAATTTCAACAAAAATCGTGTACTTGGATTCCTACAAAAATTGACAAAAAAAATTGCAAATCATCACTCTTTTAACTTACCATGGTTGGTTGTGGCCACAAGTGTCACGACCCAAGAAATTTTGGTAGCCTTGGCGGTCGGCTATTGGTTGGAGCCTCAGTTCGACGGATGGTGTACTAGTGTGTTCGATTGCTAGGAGGACCAAGGATCATGTCGAGTCGAGTAGGACGAGGCAAGTGCTGGCTCGGGGGAACGAACATGCGAGTGAAGGCATGGTCTAAGGTTGGGTGACGATGATGTTGTTGGCATATCGTCTACGGTGAAACGAGCACTTCATTCCGCACATCTCGATGGTGTCTAACGCAGGTTGGTCAGGCTGGTTTCGGTAAGGCGTAGTCCGGGTGATACTTGCGGTTGATGGCCAAGTCCAACTAGCAATATCACGTCGGTGCAGCGCATGTCTAGGCTTTCAAACGGTATGGAACGCTCGAGAGGGATAACAAAAGCCTAGGCCCATGACAACAAGAATGACAAACATCTAGGTGACTTAAAATTATAAAAATCGTTTATATTCAATATACTTAATGAGTAGTCAAAATCAATGTATCTATTTCTGCAATCAAAATTGCAATTCCAACAACCAAAGTAACAATTTCAATAAAAATAGTGAACAAAACTAATATACTTCGATTCCTAAAAAAAAATTGAAAAAAAAGAAATTGCAGATCATCACTTTTTCAGCTTACTATGGTTGGTTTGTGGCCAGCAGAATGACAAACATCGAGGTGACGTAAAATTATAAAAATCGTTTATATGAAATGTTGAATCTATCCACTTTAACAGAAAGCCCTCGTGCGTTAACAAAAAGCCCTCGTGCTTTAATTGATGAACTAAAGTCATTGTTGTTTTAGATTTGGTCGGCAAAGGCCGACCTTTACCTATCAAGAGAGGTCGGTAAAGCAATTAAAAGGTAGCTATCAAGAAAATAAGAAATCCCCGTTTCAAAGATTCTCCGTCGGTGTATTATCGAGGGCCGATTAATTCGGAGAAAGTATTAGCGATACGTAGCTTTCATTCGTACTCATTAAAATTTAACGTTCAATCATGCTAATCTCGCAAATGCCATCGACGTCTAAATGGAAATATTTTTTTTGTGGAACCCATAGGGTTTCTCTGGTTTCGTACATATTTTTTTAAAATCTTGTAGATTATTTAACAAGCTTTGTTAACTGAGTCACCAGGCCAGTTTCAATGCTATACAGCTACATTATCAACGGCCAGTCATACTAGCCTTTAAATCAACAGTACTAAGTCTTCAAGGACGGTATAACAATCCAAGCAACTTTTAAAAATTAGAACTCACCGTTTGACTCGTGCCCTCAACCCTAAATGGAAAGAAACATTATAAATACCGCCGGAGGAGAGAGGCATAGCAAATGCAGTAGCCCACGATCACAATATGGCTTTTGAGGCAGTAGTTTCATGGCTTAATGCCTCCCTGGTAGCGCTGTTTGTGACAACATGGCTTTTCATGCTCACAATTCGCTCAAGGCCTGCAAAGCTGTTGCCCCCAGGGCCGCCCGCGTTGCCCATAATAGGAAATCTTCACATGTTGGGTAAACTTCCTCACAGAAATCTGAGGGACATTGCCCAGAAATACGGTCCCCTCATGCTCCTGCGTCTCGGCTCCGTGCCGACTGTGGTGGCTTCTTCGCCGGAGATGGCCGAAGAGTTCTTGAAAACCCACGACCTCAACTTTGCCGGGCGGCCTTCGACGACGGTGGGTAAAAACATGGTCTATAACTCCACGGATATCGCTTTTTCGACGTACTCCTCCTACTGGAGAACCATGCGTAAGTTGTGCGTGCTGGAGCTCCTCAGTCCCAAGCGCCTCGAGTCGCTCAGATTCGTGAGGGAGGAAGAGATCTGTGGCCTCATACAGAGCGTCAACAAGTGCTGCGTGTTGGGTGAGGCGGTGAACGTGAGCAAGGTGGTGTCGGCCATGACAACCGATATCATCTGTAGGATGGCCTTCGGCAAGAAGTACTGCGCCCAAGAAGATCTGGAGGGTATGATTCACGAGGCCTTCTATCTCAGTGGGGCGATTAATATCGGGGATTTCTTTCCCTGGTTGGAGTGGATGGATCTGCAAGGCCTCCGGCGTCGACAGAAGAGTTGCCATGAGAACTTCGATGCATTCTTCGAGAGGGTGATAGAAGAGCACCAAGAAAAGAAGAACAACACAAGCGCTGATAACAAGGATTTCGTGGATGTGATGCTGGGACTGATGGAGGACAATGATCTGGAGATCAAGATCACTCGAGACAACATCAAGGCTGTCATCTTTGTAAGTTACTCCGCATAATTGTTGCATTGGTAATAGTTATAGACTTCAAGTTATAGATATCAAATTTATTAGTAAGATGCAAATAATATTTTAGGAATTTGTTATGTATGAGTTCATAATGAATTTAGATGAAGATAAATGTGTGTTATTTTATTTTTGGAATTAAAATTTTATTAGTTATTTTATTTTAATGTTCTATTATAAATGAACCAGAAATTTTGTGTTCATAGTTTGATTTTATACTTTAAGACTTTTTATTTGTAAAAATTGTTAATGCAGAATATGCTAGGGGCTGGAACAGACACATCCTCTATAACGATAGAGTGGGCAATGTCTCAAATGCTATTAAATCCTTTAATGATGAGGAAAGTGCAAGAGGAGCTCGAGATTGTAGTGGGACTCGATCGCAAGGTGGAAGAATCAGACCTTCCCCATCTCAATTATTTAAGAGCAGCAGTGAAGGAAACGTTGAGGCTTTATCCTCCAGGGCCCTTATTGGTCCCACATGAGTCATTGGAAGATTGCACTCTTAAAGGGGGCTATTTTATACCTCGCAAGTCTCGTCTCATTGTGAATGCATGGGCAATCGCCAGGGACCCAGATTCTTGGGAGGATGCTAACATGTTCAAGCCCGAGCGTTTTATAGGAAACCATGTTGATGTTAAGGGGAAACATTTTCAAGCGATTCCTTTTGGGACAGGTAGGAGAGGCTGCCCTGGGCAGGCCCTAGGTCTTATTGTTGTAGAGTATACCTTGGCCAATCTTTTGCATTTCTTTGATTGGAAACTACCAGATGGAATGAAGCCCGAGGATTTGGATATGACGGAAGCAGGTGGGTTGTCCATGCCACGTGCAGTTAATCTCATGGCAATTGCAACTCCAAGATTAAAACCAAATTAGTTAAACATGGCTCATGTGTGCACATAACTTGAGTGGTTATGTGCATAAAATAAAGTGTCATTAGGTGAATGTTGTTATTATAAGTATACTAGAAATAGGTGAGAAGCTATGTGATAACTATATAATTTTAGTTTACATATAGTTAAAGTTTCATATAATAAGATTTGTTATGAAGTATACTCTAATTGAAGTTTTATTTTATTTATATGGAGATTTTTCTAGAAGAGGTGAATGAACATTGCTTTCATAATAATAAAGGTATTTGTATTGTGGTATTTGGATTTATAAGTGTGTTAATGTCGTCTTTTCATTCTAAAATCTTGGTATATTCTATTTTCTATTCAGAATTTCTTATTCTATTGTCAAGGTATATAACATCTAGTATTAGAGCAATTTCTTAAGCCAAATTTTTATTTATTTTTAAAGCTAGAGACATGTTCATGTATCTTTAAATAACACAATTATCTATCATTCAGTGGGTAAATCTACGGTTAAGAAATACTACACATAGGGAATACAAGAGGTTAAACAACAATTAAAAAACGTATTACTTTCAAGTAACATTTTTTTAATGCATTTATTGTTTTTTGTGGGGTTGTGTCCATCAAAAAGATGCAGTGTGGGTACTCGTTAGATGTGGAATTGGATTCCGCATCCAAGGGGTGCTCTTACTCGAAATTTTAGTAAAACGACTGGGATATAAGTTGAATATACAAATTTAAAAAAAAAATAGTTTTTTATGACAAATATGCCAATTCAACCATTATGGTTGACTCACCCATTTTAGACCCCAAATTTACTCAAATTTTGTTAGATGAGGCATAGTGGCATTAATAAATTCTTGCAAATAGAATCCAAAAGTTCACTTGATATAATCTAGAATTAAAAGGCAAGCAACTTGTTAATTGTTTCTCAAGATGAAAAAAAGATAGTGAGATGAATCTTCCAAAATTATCAATGAAAAACAATGGCTTGTATACACATTGAAAGACACACAAGTAAATCAATGCAAATGAATTATATCTATAAACTATCATAGCACATCTTGTAGTAATGTGTAAAACCATAAGGAGGCCTGAAGTGACACTGGAATAAAGGTCCTTTTTGTTGTGCATGAGAAATATATGACAAGGATAAAATGGCAAGGGTAGGGTTCTTAGATGTTTCTTGATTGTGCATGGAAAATCAACATAAATCTATCATTTTGAAATGCTCTTGCCAAAATATAGGGGATATATTAGACTGGGGTAGATTGCGAAGAAAAAGGACTGAAATGAGCATTGAATGGGTTTTAGCAATAGAACTCAATATGTGCATCATGGTAAACTAATAGAGTACAATTCAAAAGAGTTTACATCTACAAGTAATCCTTGAAAAGGGTAAGTAAAACATGTTGGTAGTTCTGAGTATTTTGAGTCTGATAATGAAAATCTATTGAGAGATACAAGTTGTGTGCGTAATGTCATTAATGTGTTTTCTATCAAAAAACTAAAAGAGACAACATTGTTTTTTGGTAGCTAGAATATTGTAAAACCTAACCTAATTAAGTTTTTCATTTGGTTATCTTCTTTATTGTCTCTTCATCATCTATAAGAATGCTTAATGTTGTATATAACTATGGGTAAGTCATGTAGTCCTATCAAGTGAGAAAGAAAAATTATAAGACCTTGAGAAATAATATTTTCCACATATTTGAAAAGAGATTTCCAAGAGAAGGTTGCTTTAAGAATTGTTGTTTTAGTAATGAGTGGAAAACAACCATTCTCCCATTAAATGTTTTTCAAAGATGGTTAAAGAAATTAACGAAAGTTGCAATTTTTGAGATAGTGCAAAGAATATGATACAAAATTTCAATTCAGTTGTAGATATGTTTTGATGATGGAAACACCTCTTACATGAATTTTCTCATGAAGGCATGGATCACTACACAAAAACAATTGTACACGAAATTGTTGTTACACACCTATTTGTCACACAACTAAGTGTCGCACTTTCATCACCATGCGAGAGTGTTTGTCATGATCCCTGGACATGTTGGAGGGGAAACCTATCATTGGGAATTCAAAACACTACATTTTAACTTGATTTATTGGCCTTTTTTTACATTCATTCCCCCTCTGTCCATATGAAGAGGGGGATGAGGCATTTTTATCGCCCCTTGCTCAGTTCCGAGGGAGTGATGAAGTCTCATTTAATTGCTATGTGCTCAGTGTTAAGGGAGCAACGAAGTGGTTACAACCAGGCATACCTTATTTTGGAGTCAAGATCTAGGAAAATCTAGTTTGTTTGGTCAAGGATTCGAGCCACCTCTATCCTATCTACCCCAAGTAAATCCAAATCCCAACTTGATGATCCAAATCCTCATTTGATCCTATCCTTTTCCAAAATTACCTTATGATTGTTATGCCTTTGACATCCTATATAATGGAGGCCATTCTTGGGTGAAAGGAGGGAGAAAATAGAGAGCATCCTCACTCTCCCAAATTGTAGAAGGAGACTTTTACGACATCTTACTTATGATCTTGTAACACTCAAGGGGTTGGAAAGGAGATCTTGGAGGAGCTACTGAAAAATCAATGCTAAGGTTGTAAGTGCTTCTTATGTATGCTTTCCATATTTATTAATATAAAATCGGCCTATTCTCCCCAATTTTTGTTTCTTACATGTTGAATTTACAAAAATTTTATCATTCCTTGGTTTGGTAATTATATCTATTTATGCTCAATATACATATTGCATAGGAAAGGATTTTCTCTTTGTTTCTTGTAGGCTCTCATGCGCAACATACGTTTGGACTTCAAAGCTAGAAGCTAGGGTAATTAGGAGTAGCGAGGACAACCATCTTAAGAGAAGTAGTCCATCTACTCCCATTTTACTTTCCCTTGCTTTGCTTGTTTGTATTTGAGGTATATATAAGGAGAATTTAGTTTCCATTTGTTATCTTCTATCTTGGATCGAAGGAGTCTCGATTCCAAGAGAGGTTTCACTTGTCCGCAGTGGGGATTTTCCACAACAATTGCATTGTTTGTGATAACTACAAAGCAATGCACACCCTAACTAATAAATGATGAGAAACAGAGAATGGTGCACTTCCCTCTACATTAGCACCATCTTATTTGGACAAAAGACTATTTGAACACAACAGATCTAAAAGTATTTTATAGACTTTATGAGGTAAAAATAAACAAGCAGATTCATTGGTGGTGAGGAAAGAAAGAGAACTACTTCAACCATACAGGGTACAAAATACGTCAAAGGATATTCAGAACTACACCAGCTAAATACCTAAAAGGAATATGATATTTTTTGTACAAGAAAGTTGGTGATCACTTTATATATATAGTTTTGTATGTCGAAAAAAGATTGTTGGTTGGAAATAACATGGATCTAATCAAGGAGGTAAAACTACATCTATCCTCCAAGTTCGACATGAAGGATCTTGGTGCAACAAATTTCATTCTTGGAATGGAAATCAAAAGAGATTGAGTAGGTGGAAGGATTTGGTTAGAGTAAATATGTTGAGACAGTTCTAAAATAATTCAACATGCGGGAGTGTAAACCGGATAAGGTCCCTATTCCTATCATAGTTAAACTATATGTTGAACAATGTCCTAAACACACAAGAATAAATAGAGTACATGGCACATGTTCCCTGTGCTAGTGATGTAGGAGTATGGTGTATGCTATGGTATGTACTCAACTAGATATTTCCCATGTAGTGGGAGTATTGAGAAGGTACATGTTGACTCTCAGGAAGGAGACTTGGACTGCAATCAAGAGAGTATTTAGGTACTTGCGTGGAATGACAAATCATACAATGTGTTATGAAGGTTAACTTGAGAACAATAAGGAAACCAATGTACATTATTTTGTCGAATCTGACTTGGATGGAGATCTTGATCGCAAACAGACAACCAATGGATATGTTTTCAACTTATTCGGTGGAGAAGTCGGTTAGATGAGTAGGAGAAAGGAGATCATTGCACTATCAACTATTGAGGCTAAATACATGGTAGCTATTCATGCAATCAAGGAGGCAATTTGGTTGCAAAGATTGTTTTCAAAGGTTGGGTTTGGCCAATATACTGTTAGGTTGTATTGTGATATTCAAAGTGCAATATTCCTGGAAAATAACCCAACATATCATTCAAAGACAAAGCTTATAGATGAACAATACTATTTTGTAAGATAAATGGTGGAAAACCAGAAGGAGTTGTTGGAAAAGGTAGACATTGTGAAGAATTTTGCAGACTCATTGACCAAGTTGGTGACTACCAATAATTTTTCCTAGTGTAGGAAATTAATGGGCATATAAGCCCTGCTTAAGTGAACTAAAGTTCTAAATTTCCTATGTATGAAAAGAAAAACAACCGTAGTGAGAGAATGTTGGGAACGTTATGTATTTTGCATGAAATCAACAATTGAAGTCGATAATCGACTGGCCTATAGGTTGACTAGAGTTTGAAATCGAAAAATAGTGGAATTCTAGTTGACTAGCCGAATGGAATAGTTGATTGGTCGATGACCACGATTGGTCAACAGGAAATTGACGGATCATTGAAATGAATAGAATATCAATGAGCGATTGATCAAGGTTGACTTAGTAATCCAACTGTAACGAAATAAATGAAAGTAGTTAGGAAGTTACTAACTCTGAAGGTACCATGAGTTAGTATATGTATTGCATCTATAAATAATATGTAATGGATATGTAATAGCATGAAGCAAAAGAGAAGAAGTGAAGTGTGATTACTATCAAGTAGATCACTATTGTAAATGTTGGTTAAGAGTGTTTCTAATAGATGATTGGTAAAGCTCACTGGTTTGTTGGTTTTCCTAGTAGTAGAGGGGTTACTAGGTAATTTATGTGTACTATGTAATCTGTTGTGTTCCATTTCTTAGTGTTCAACTATATAAATCATATGCATAACTACTAAATAGGTATTAGGGCATGTACAAGCTAATGAGGGTCACTTTTGGCGCGTTAGATGCAATAGAAAACTAAAAAATCATGCATCCCTCAACTTACATGGTTTTTTTGAGATACTTACACAAGATATCTTGCATCGAGTAAAAAATATGAAACGTATGAAATTGAGTCACATTTCCAAATATATAAGTTTTAAGTATTGAAAATTTACATAACTATGTCAAATTTCATGTTTTCTAACAGTCACGTCAAATTTCATGTTTTCTAACAGTCACTTTTTATTTTGTTGGAAAATGATAAGGTATATGTTTTTGTGGCTGCAGCCTTTCAATGTCTAAATGACGATTTTGGGCTACAAAAATTGGTAGACATGTATAGAACCCGTAACACTAGTGCAGCGCTATTTTTCCAAATTTAAATGTTTAATTTTTAATTTTTTTTTAATTATGTAAGTGATCAAACCTCGAGAATGGTACGTCAAATGTGGGTGCAGCCTTTGAAGATCTTAATGCAGTTATTTCGACTTGGATTTTTTTATAGCATATAGAGGTCGATGTCTACTAGTGCAACATACAATTTAAAAAAAAAAAGGTTGTGAAATGAAAAGGTTACGGAATAAACACTAACAGTATGTTTTTTGACTTAAGGAGTGATGACACAAGAAAATTAGGAAATAAATGGAAAATCTCAATATATTTTTTTTAAAATTACATACTTGGAATCTGCATACAAAATTCTATCTATGCCTAAAATTTTGTCAATAATGGTCATGTATGTCATGCTATAGAGAGTGGTGAAAAACATGCATATTGAGAAAAATGGTGGAAATGTCTAATTAGCTATGGTTTAGTAAATTCCATAACACATGTTTGGTAAGTCCGAACCAACCACATAGGACTGTGGCTGACATGTGGGCGCAGGAGGAGTGGGTGATTAGGTGCTCAAGAATGCACGCACGTTTATATAAATTCAAATTTTATTGTTTTCACGCTCAATGTTATACGAAACACGCATGCGTTTCTTATATAAAAAATGCACTAGTGTTGTGTATATACATAATGCATGCACGTTATTATCTTTACAAAATAATGTTTTGAAGTGTTAGATGGAGATAAAGGGGGTGAGAGAAAGATGATGATGATGAAGATGATGGTGATGAAGATGATGAAGATGATGATGATGATGAATATCATGATGAAGATGATGATGATGATGAATATCATGATGAAGATGATGATGATGATGATGATGAATATGGTGATGATGATGATGATGATGATGATGAAGATAATGATGATGATGATGATGATGACGAAGATGATGATGATGATGATGATGATGATGACGATGAAGATGATGGTGATGATGAAGACAATGAAGATGATGGCGATGACGACCACAACGATGATGATGATGATGATGATGAGGAATATGGAGATGACAACGATGATGATGATCATCATCATCTTCATCACCATGATCTTCATCTTCATCATCCTCATAATCATATTCATCATCATCTTCATCATCATCATCATCCGCATCACCATATTCTTCATCATCATCATCATCATCATTTTCATCATCATCATCATCATCATCATCATCATCATTTTCATCATCATCATCATCATCATCATCATCTTCATCACCATCATCACCATCTTCATCATTATCATCATCATCATCATCTTCATCATGATATTCATCATCATCATCATCATCATCGTCGTCTTCATCATCATCATCATCATCATCATCATCGTCATCACTCTCTCTTCCCTGGTTTTATACCTGTGTGTGTGTGTGTGTGTGTGTAAACCACCTCTCCCTCTCCCTAACCTCTCCCCCATCCCTAACCATCCTACTCTTTATATCTCTCTGGTACTCCCCCTAGCCCAAAACCTCCTCCTCTCTATCTCTCTCCCCTCCTCTCCCTAGCCCTTACTAACCCGGGCTCTCTTAGTCTCTCTCTCTTCCCTACACCTCCGCCTACCTCTAACCACACCTCCCATCTATCTTTATCGCTCCCTACAACTAACACCCTCTCCTCTCTCTCTCTCCCTCCTCCCCCCCCACCCCAACCATTACCAACCCCCCCCCCTCTCTCTCTCTCTCTCTCCCCCCCCCGCTAATCCCCCTCCTAGCCCTTTACCCCTAACTAACCCCCCCCTCTCTCACTCTCTATTCCTTGCTTCTACACCTCTCTCTCTCTCTCTCTCTCTCTCTCTCTCTCTCTCTCTCTCTCTCCTAATCCCCCCTCCCCTACCACTACATGATGATGATGATGATGATGATGATGATGATGAGGATGAGGATGACGATGAGGATGATGATGATGATGATGATGATGATGATGATGATGATGATGATGATGATGAATCAATCATCAATAATAATCATCATCATTAACATCATCATCATCCTCTTCTTTATCATCACCATCATCATCATCACCATATTCATCACCATCATCTTCATCTTCATCATCCTCATCATCATATTCATCATCATATTCATCATCATCATCATCCTCATCGCCATCTTCATTATCATCATCGTGATCTCCATCTTCCTCCTCCTCATCATCATCATCGTTGTGGTCGTCATCACCATCATCTTCATCGTCATCATCATCATCATCATCGTCATCATCATCATCATCAATATCTTCATCATCATCATCATCATCACCATCATCACCATCATCATCATCATCATCATCATCTTCATCATCATCATCATCACCATCATCATCTTCATCACCATCATCTTCATCTTCACCATCTTCATCATCTTCATCATCATCGGCATCACTCTCTCTTCCCTAGTTTTACACCTCTCTCTCTCTCTCTCTTTCTCTCTCTCTCTCTGTAAACCCCCTCTCCCTCTCCCTAACCTCTCCCCCATCCCTAACCATCCTAATCTTTCTATCTCTATGCTACTTCCCCTAGCCCAAAACCCCCTCCTCTCTATTTCTCTCCCCTCCTCTCCCTATCCCTTACTAACCCGGGCTCACTTACTCTCTCTCTCTTCCCTACACCTCCACCTACCTCTAACCACACCTCCCATCTCTTTTTCTCGCTCCCTACAACTAACTCTCTCTCTCTCTCTCTCTCTCTCTCTCTCTCTCTCTCTCCAATCATTACTAACCCCCTCTCTCAGTCTCTCTCTCTCTCTCCCCCTTGCTAACCCCCCTCGTAGCCCCTTATCCCTAACTAATGCCCCGTCTCTCATTCTCTCTTCCTTGCTTCTACACCTCTCTCTCTCTCTCTCTCTCTCTCTCCTAATCCCCCTTCCCCTACCACTACATGATGATGATGATGATGATGATGATGATGATTATGGTGATGATAAAGAAGAGGAGGATGATGATGATGATGATCATCAATCATCGCAGGTAGAAGTAATGGCTCCTTTATGCAGGTTTGAACCAGAGGGTTCCAAGTGGCTTATAGGTGAACTGGAGATAGCTTGTGTTATTGATAAAATTGGATGGGGAAAGTTCTTTTATAGTTTCAGTGACCATAATGTGGAAGTAACCCATAGATTTGGTCTTTCTTTTAATGGTGAATTTGCGTGGATAGGAGATTTACAGTTGACCCTTTCTGAGAATTTCATAGCTGAAGCAGCTAAGTTTCCACAGGTTGGTGAAAAATGGTTTAAGAAGGGAGAAATGAACAAAGACAAATGGAAGCAATTTCTATTGCCTCTACCTAAAGATTTTAATGACCAGTTTGGTTTCCCGGTAAGATTCTTGAAACCCCGATGGTTACCTTTGTTTCAATTTATAGTTCGGTTCATAACCTGTGATGGTCATTTTTCCCATGCACGTATGTATCACCTTATATTGTTGATGGCATTAAGGGGATCTAAATTGAACTTGCCCTATTTCTTACTTCATAGCCTAGGCCTAAGACTCGGGTTAAACAAAAGAAGGCCTCAGTTCCTGAAAGTTTGACATTCCAATCAAATATTACACTAGAAGATACAGGGGTTGATAATCTAGTTCAAGTATAGAATTTGGGTGGGGAGTTGATAAAGGATGAATGTGTTGTTGAAACCCTTGTCTCTCAATTGAAGAATACTCAGGACCTTCCTACGAAAAAACTTGAAGCATTAGCAAGCGTTTGTTGTGTTGAAACTAAAGTAGAACAAAGGAAGATAGTTTCAGAGGTCTCCCACAGGTTTACTCGAAGCATGACTAGCTTGTCTATGCCCATCACAATGCAACCGAACGTTGAACCATTTGTAATACAGGATGAAAGTGAAGATGATATGCTTTCCCCAATTCATGAGGTGATTCAGGATGATGGACAAACTTCAATAGTCAATGATCCTATGACGTCTTTGACCAAAGAATGCATTGTTAATGCTTATCCAAACGAGTCAGGGATAGAGCCTTCATTCGTAGATACCCCTCAACCTGATCAAGATTTGAATGAACCTAATTATTCCCAATCCAATGAATCATTTCATGATCAGGATGAAGAAACCCTTAAGCAGGTGCTTAACCGAGTATATGAAAGTAAAATCTCACAGATAAAAGCAGAATTAAAGGAATGCCGAGCTAATGCATTGAGAAAGGACGAAGAAAATAAAACGTTCAAGACAGAGCTGTTAGATTGGGTGGATAGATGGAAAGAGGCAAACCCGGAGAAAAAGAGATATAAAGAAGCCAAAAAGTCTGTGATGATAACCAATAATCATTTGCTCGAACAGGTAGAACAACAAAAGCTAGAGATTTTGAAACTTAAAGTTAGACTTTCTGAAGCAAGAAGGGCAATTAAATTGTAAATCCAAAATTAACACCTACTCTGTTTTTGGTTATGATGGTATGTTTCTTTGATTAACAGGTAATGTTATGCTTATAATTTATTTATTTTGTTTTGTTTCCTGTTATCATCATTTTAATGAGAAATTTATATCTGCATAACTAATTGCTACAGGTGTACATATTGTTGATGTGTTGGATTGCATGAAGTCCATTTTTGCTGGCCGTTGGCATTTCTTGTTACTTGATGCAGTTTTTAAGGAGAAGCTCGATACTTTTGAACACCACATCGTCGGTTGATTCATCTGGATAGAAGCTAATATATGCCAATCATTTAATTGTCAATTAAAACCATCATTACTCAGGATGACGTGTCTGCCAGGTGCCTTTCTTTGAAGAAATATGATACAACATAATGATGATACGACCTTTTATTTTTATTATTACATGACAACTGTAAACTAGATGTATATTTTTAGAATGTTTGTTGCATAAGGGACTGGAAGGAATTATTAGTTTTTGGCTATAAAAATAGAAAGACTCACTGTATAGAGGGTTGATGGAGTATTGGAGAAAAGACTTATTGAAATTGAATACATATTTTATGGCTTAAATTACTCTGCTGGAGCCTTGTCTTCGTAGATGATTGTCACTAGAACTTCTCAAACTGGTATCAATGTTTGTTACAGTTTCTGAAACTTAATACATATTTTGATATATTATTTTCTCAGTTTAATACTCATGCAATTGTACCATGATATGATTGTGTTTGTCATCTGAAGTCTTACTCTAATCACACAATATTGATGTTTGATATAAGTATTACTGAATCCTTTTATTCAATATTTTATTGATGATTATGATTTAGTGATAATCCATTTCCTATTTTTTTATAGCATCGGTATGTTTACGATGTTTTCATTTATAAATATAATTTTCACTCAAACATTTGATGTTGGACATTAGTTATCAATCAATAGAAATATTACAGTATATATTAAAATATTTTTCTATTTTAATTTTCTGTTTTTGTGCATTGTAAACAAAGTGATTCCTATGATAGTAATTCTGATATTTTTATCTGAATGTTTATCATTTCTCTCTTTGTCATTTTAAATATTTGATTGATAATTAATCTAGTCTTTAAAAGTCGCTCTCAGCTGAGATAGGGTCAGTAGTTTAATTTTGGTTCTAGTTGTAGTTTCAGTTTTAGCAGATGTTAGATAGTTCTGTAGATTAAAATCAGTAGTTTTACATTTCAATAGGTTTACAATTGAAGATCCAAACAAAACCCAAAACAAAAGACTTTCATTAAGAAAGCTATTTAGGTTAGCTTAGACTTAGAAATTGACTTTAGAACTTAACTTTTAACAGTAGTTTAACTTAGAAAACATTTTGCTGAGTTTTTATATTCTCCTTAAGAGAATAAATTCAGCTGGTAGTAGGAGACCATAACCTGCGAGATTTTGTTATTCCAAACACACCGGGACCTGTTCTAAGCAACTTGTGTGGGCTTAATCTCCTTAGTTGTCCTAGGTCAGAAAATCAGGCCAACAGTGCCCGGTGGATGATTTTGCAAATTTGACCCCCGTGTGCAAAAATTGCACACTCCCTTACTGAGTAAAACCCTAGTTTCCAAAATAAAATAAAGATAAAGAAAAACACTCAATAAATATAAACCTTTCATTCTTATCTGTCCCTTAAACCGTAAACCCCTACCTTCAAGGTGCCAGAACAGGCATAAGGATTCTCCATATTTCCTTTGTTGTCCTTTTCTTGACAAATACAGCATTCAGCCAGTGCAGCATCTCCACTCTCCATGGGTGGTTTCTGTTTGAAAACAAAATGATAAACATTACTAGGAACTCAAGCTGCTCTTCAAAACTTAAAAAAATAATAATAACTAATATCAAAGAAAAATGACCAGCTATGCAAATACGAACGAGTTCCCCCTCTTCACCTTTTTCTCTTGGAGTTTATGTTAGGTTCTCTCAGTCTGGTCTGCACTTGCCACTTAGTCTGACAAGAATTATGGTCACTAGACAATCTATTGCAGGTAAGAGTTATACTTAAACTGCTTACGTTGGTTTTAGAACCGGTGCGTGGTTTTATGGCTTACCCACCTGAAATTTTTAACCCTCGAAACTAACCCGATAGAGTCACAAGGGTATTATTTCTCAAATTCATTTAAGCGGGTTGAGTGGAGTATTTCGGTCGTTTTAGGACCCAGACCAGCTAGTTGGTTGAGCCTGCTTGCACATCATCGATATCTCGGTCCAAAATTTATGTGATTTTAAATAGAAGAGCATGAGCGCCTTTGAACTAGGAAGAGGTAAAATGAGCTAGGTTGAGGGAAATAAATGTTGTATTTTTTCACACAATCTAACGAAAAATGGCCGCGGAATTGGGCGAGATAACTCCCTCCAAACAATAGCCAGCACAGATCTACAAAATGGGGTTAAGTGAGGGAAACAAATTTTAAAACAAGTAATAATATTCACTTTATACGGAGTATAAATTATTGCTACGTGGAAGCTTCTCATAAATTGAGATCATATTGGCAGCCTCCCCTATTAATTTATATGATGTTGCAAGGATTTTGTAATGTGACAAGGTTTTTGTCTATGCTCCGAACATGGAATCCATTCACTAATTAATGTCGTCGTTAAATGCAGGGTAAGAATCCCTATAATTCCATAAAGGAAAGAGTTCATCATTTAAAGCATCAATGTACCGGATGTTCAGTAAGGGAGTGTGCATTTTTTGCACACGGGGATCAACTTTGAAAAATCACCCACTGGGAACTTATGGCTAGCGTTCCCGGCTGGAACCTTCCTAGACACACTTGCAGGACTCCCCGGAACCCAGTTTTGTTGCATGGTTGGAATTCTATGCCCCCAGTAGGTACCCAGCAGGTGTCCCTCAAGGCCTTTTGGATGCGAGATGGAATAAGCCATATAATGACGACCGTGGCTTAGATCGGCAAACCGTCGACTCCGTTGATTCATGACATTGGGATAGTGCTCGGGGTTCTCCTCTCCTCTGGTCCCATGGCCAAGGTGTCATCTTGTAGGTCCATCTTGGAAACTAGGGTTTTGCTCAGTAAGGGAGTGTGCAATTTTTGCACATTGGGGTCAAATTTGCAAAATCATCAACCGAGAACTTATGGCTAGAGTTCCCAGATGGAACCTTCCTAGACACACTTGCAAGACTCACCGGAACCCAAATTTGTTGCAAGGTTGGAAATCTATGCCCCCGGTAGGAACCCAGCAGGTGTCCCTGAAGGCCTTTTGGATGTGAGACGAAACGAGCCATAGAATGACAATTGTGGATCGGATAGACAAACCATCAAATCCGTTGGATTCAGGACATCGGGATAGTTCTAGGGGTGCCCCTCTCCATCGATCCCATGGCCCAGGTATCATCTTGTAGGTCCATCTTGGAAACTAGGGTTTTGCTCAGTAAGGGAGTGTGCAATTTTTGCACTTAAGGATCAAATTTGCAAAATAATCAATTGGGCACTTATGTCTAGTGTTCCCAGCTGGAACCTTCCTAGACACACTTGCAGGACTCACCGGAACCCGGTTTTGTTGGACGGTTGGAATTCTATGCCCCCGGTAGGTATCCAACAGGTGTCCCTTAAGGCCTTTTGGATGCAAGACAGAACGAGCCATATAATGACGACCGTGGTTCGGATCGACAAGCTGTCAACTTCGTTGGATTCAGGACATCGGGATATTTCTAGGGGTGCTCCTCTTCACCGGTCCCATGGCCCAGGTGTCATCTTGTAGGTCCATCTTGGAAACTAGGGTTTTGCTTAGTAAGGGAGTGTGCAATTTTTGCACACGGGGGTCAAATTTGCAAAATCATCCACCAGGCACTTATGGCTAGAGTTCCTAGTTGGAACCTTCCTAGACACACTTGCAGAACTCCCCAGAACCTGTTTTTTTTGCACGGTTGGAATTCTATGCCCCTAGTAGGTACCTAGCAGGTGTCCCTTAAGGCCTTTTGGATGCAAGACGGAACAAACCATAAAATGAATACCGTGGCTCGGATCGACAAACTGTTGAATCCGTTGGATTCAGGACATCGGGATAGTGCTAGGGGTACCCCTCTCCATTGGTCCCATGGCCCAGGTATCATCTTGTAGGTCCATATTGGAAACTAGGGTTTTGCTCAGTAAGGGAGTGTGCAAATTTTGCACACGGGGGTCAAATTTGAAAAATAATACACCAGGAACTTATGGCTAGATTTCCTAGCTGGAACCTTCCTAGACACACTCACAAGACTCCCCGGAACCCAGTTTTGTTGCACGGTTGGAATTCTATGCCCCCAGTAGGTACCCAACAGGTGTCCCTGAAGGCCTTTTGGATGCGAGACGGAACGAGCCATAGAATGACGACCATGGCTCAGATCGAAAAAACATGAACTCCGTTGGATTTAGGACATTGAGATAGTGCTAGGGGTGCCCCTCTCCGCCGGTCCCATGGCCCAGGTGTCATATTGTAGGTCCATCTTGGAAACTAGGGTTTTGCTCAGTAAGGGAGTGCAATTTTTGCACACGGGGGTCAAATTTTCAAAATCATCCACCAGGCACTTATGGCTAGCATTCCCAACTGGAACCTTCCTATACACACTTGCAGGACTCCTCGGAACTCGGTGTTTTTGCACGGTTGGAATTCTATGCCCCCAGTAGGTACCCAACAGGTGTCCCTGAAGGCCTTTTGGATGCGAGACAGAATGAGCCATAGAATGACGACCGTGGCTCGAATAGACAAACCGTCAACTCTGTTGGATTCAGGACATCGGGATAGTGCTAGGGGTTCCCCTCTCCGTCGGTCCCATGGCCTAGGTGTCATCTTGTAGGTCCATTTTGGAAAATAGGGTTTTGCTTAGTAAGGGAGTGTACAATTTTTGCACACGGGGGTCAACTTTGAAATTTTTTATTTTGATTCCAGAACTAGACATTCAAAGAGTGGCAATCAAACCTACCACACTGCACCCTTGGTATATTTATATTTCCTTAGTGTTCCACGTGATTTAACAACTCCTTAGTGTTCCACTATATTCGGATTTTGAGTAATTAATGTCAATTTTAAGAATTCAAAGTTCCAAATAAAAAATGGAGGCAATGTTTCATCGATGATATCCCTCTGATCCTTGCTAGCTTTGTTAGATCAAAGTCACCATGAAAATTTGCCATCAAGCTATGGGGGAATACTTTCCAAATCACAATGAACAACCATTACATCATTGTTTGTCTCAATCAAGAACATTCAATTTTAAATACATTTTCATATGATGATAATCCATCCTTTTTACAAACATAGGGTCATGAACATCTTATTTTCCTTCATCAAAACAACATTACCAAGGAATATCATTAAACTAGTTAGGTATTTCATTTTCCATGGATTCTGTATGATTACTTTTTCATTATGACAAGTGGAAAATGGACATATGAAAGAGGTAAAGCAAAAACCAGTGTCTTACATACTAGGGTTTAGTAAGGATAGGGTTTATATCTTCAATGATTTTATGAGAGTGAATTCATGACCGGCTATTGGTTAGCATATTGGAACAAACTAGGGTATATTTGTTACATATATTTGACCATATGTACATGAAGGCCCAATGAATTTTATTACACTTTAGTTCATGCATTCCTTTCCATTGTACTTGATACTTTTCCATTGTTTTTAGCATGCTAGAGTAGGCACACGTCAACCGAACCGCATAGATGCTTGTGCGTTGGTTGTGGAGCTTGATCTTCTAGATTCAAAGATGTTATTCAGTTGTGTTTGTACCCCAGGATTATTGTACACTCGTTCCCCAACCTTGGGGTTCGGGGGAGAAGCCCCCGAGAAAATTTTTTGGGGTTGTTTTCGCCAACAGCCACCCGTGGTATTTTCCCATTGTATTTCCCCTATAAAAGAAATACAATGTAACATGGCTAGGTTTGATGTATTAGGTATTATGCATTGTAAATATCTCTAATATCGAAAAGAGAGACTGTGAGAAAGTGAAGAGGAAGTGCGGCGGATGTGCTGCAAGTTGTATTCCTTCATTTGCTGGATGGTATAATAATAAGGACTAACAATTTCAGTGTGGACGTAGCCCATCTTGGGTGAACCACGATATATTGGTGTCTCTCTTGTAATGTGTTTGTGTGATTATATTTGCATTTTTGTCTATTGTTATTGCTCTGCGATCTTGTTTTTCTAACAATTGGTATAAGAGCCAAAGGTCTATTTGGCAGATAAGCCTGTAGGGAACTAGGGTTTCTGGTTTGAGTGGGAGCAATGGCGGAAGAAGGAAATTTTAAGGTCAAGAAAATCTTACACATAAAGACATATGTCATACAGTCATGCAATTAGCCAATGCTTCAATATAACATTTATCCATATCCCGTAACTTTCTAGATGCCTCCCATCTCTACTAGAATTTTGTTAAGAGTGTGCACAACTCCCAAGATGTCAGCAAAGAGGTTTCATTCTAGATAAGTAGCAATGGAATGTTGTACAGTACTATAGGCCACTTACCCATTACTATATTAGTAGTATCTTGTTCATTAATGCAACTTCTCTAAAATGCATAATATACATCCTAAATCTAGGAACATAAGTATGTATATGACTGAACAACATTATTTAAGTAATCATATATACAAGAAATGACAATTCAAATACTTATCTTTGTTTGGTTGTTGGGTGGACTCCTTATCAATCTTTGCTTCCTTGTAGGAACTACTAGAGTGTGCTCCCTCTTGATCTTTGCTTCCTTGTAGGAACTACTGGAGTGTGCTCCCTCTTGATCTTTGCTTCCTTGCAGGAACTACTGGAGTGTGCTCCCTCTTGATCTTTGCTTCCTTCATTATCTGTCTTTGAACTTATATCCATCCTGGACCACTACGCATGCTTAAGTGTGCACTATTGTCATCATTGTGTCATCCTCAAGATCTCATACATAATCATACATTCATTAGTATAATCTCAATACTATCAAAACATTATGATTTTAAATAATCTTAAACATGTATGGTCATGGTCATTTCATACATAGGTAGTTTATCATGAGCATTAGTATTTCAAGGTTTCAGGGAGGACTTCTTTTACTCATGCATATTCTTATTTAACCATAGGAATCTTCTGGTTTTCTATATCATTAATCAAGCTAAGAAGCATAATATGCATAAACCCATGATTATTCAAACCTATAACTTCATGAATAATCATTATCAATCATACAAAAAGTATACTTATATAAGATCCTAACACAAGGTAGGATTCTAACTTGATATAAGAAAAACATACCTGGATTATCATGTTTGCAAGTTATGTCTAACATACCCAAACAATGTCTTCTTTGTTCTCTTCAATGCTTTAGAGACCTTGTGTTAGTAACCTACATATCTCATAAGTTAAGCATTGTAGAACCAAATTATACATACCTCATAAGTAGAGCTTCTATGTGATCAATGGCTATGGATGAGTCTTTGTCTTCATGTCACCATGGTCATATGTTCTCGATCTAGAACTTGATTTGATGTACCTTTCATGTTAGCGGACAACATCATCCTCATACAACACCACAGTGCGTTAGTACAATCATAAGTGTCATAACCCTAATCAATGAATGTCTTATATCATTCACATGCATTCATACTTTTACTAAGGTGATAAGACAAGTCTAAAATTAATCAAGATTGTACTAACCTCAATGAAGACAAACATATCATGAACTTAATCATCAGATAAAAGAAACAAATTTCGACACATACCTGTATCTCCTCAAGTCATGCCTGTCGGGATTACTTGTAGTCTTCTTTTGTAAGGCCTTAGCCTCATCTCCCTCTGGAATTGGAACTTCTTCACTTATGTAGATGTCCAAATCATTCTCTTCCAGGATTAACCCAATCCACTTTGATTTGCTGAAACTGGATCTGGAGCTGGCTAGGGTTTGGCAGAGAAACCCTAAAAATCAAAACTTGGAATTTCAAACTTTTGTCTAAAAAGGGATATGTATTTGACTGAGGTGAGCAAGCTGGTGTGCTCATATTTTGAAAACTTCAAAAATTGACATGCAAGTTTCGGATCTGCAGCTTCTGTCAAATTCTGGTTTTTTGGTTTTTTTGGTTTTCTGGTCAAAATCCCGAACTAGGGTTTGATAGAGATCGAGGTTCTACGCAACCAAAAACTTAAATCTTGCTATCTAAATTTTGATTTTGATGAGGACCATCCAGCCGTGGTATCAGATTCCAAAAATGCCAACTTTCGCAGAAACCCTAATTTCCCGCAATAGTGACAAACCAAAAATGAAAGTGTTCAGAATCCAATTCTGTTTGGACAGAAATATATGCCATATTGTTTCTGATGTATCTATGAAATTTCAAATCCTCAGGGTCTGAAACGTTGGTCTATGGTAGACTGACCTGTCATATTTCCAACCCCACAGATCTGAGCTTTAATGGATTCTCTGAGAGATAGATATGCCAAGTGTCGCAACGTGACATGTTTATGGGATGAATCAATATAGAAAACTTGTACGGAGTGCCACATGTCACTGTTTCAACATAGGCCTCTGAACCCCGAACCTCTAAAACTACAGTCCGTTCCCTAATTGCCACTTTTTACGGAATTCCATTTGGAGCTTCCTATCCCAAGATATGACCTTTGTTCCTAGGTCACCTGTTTAGGGATGCATTCTAGAAGAGGCAGAAACCCTAACTTGTACGAATCATATCTCACAAAGTAAAATGAATCTGATGCTGATATTAGGAGACAAGGTACATGAACATTTCATCTTAGACCTGTAAACGTTTCAGATTTTGAACCTTTTCCAAAACTGATTTATAGCGAAAGTTCCACGACGATGAGTTTTTACTATACCAAGCCCTAGCTTCCACTTTGTCGCAAGTGCAACAAGTGTCGTAAATGCCATACAATGCCTTCCTTCAGGATAGCTCTGATACCATGTTAGTTTTTCATCATTTAATTCAATATAATCTAGGATCTTAACTAAGAGAACAACATGTACAGCATATCAAACACAAGAGACAAGAGACACAAAGCATTTCACCGGGAAAACCTAAGAAGGTGAAAAACCTCACAACTTCCTCAGAGATAGAATGAGCACCAATACAAAGATCACAAAGATGAATCTCCAAAATATAGATGTTTGCAACAGCTACTCATCCTCCACTTGTGCGCACTCCTCCTCTCTCTCACTAATGCGAAGTGAGTGAGTGAATGAATAGAATGAGAGAGTCACACTCTCTATTTATACTTTACTTTGACTTGCCTTTTACTCTAACTAGGCCGACCTCCCTTAGGAGAGTCGAATAACCCATTACCACTTGTCACTGGGTCGACCCCACTAGGTTGGTCTAATAACCCTATAACTCATACTGGTCCGACCCCTCTAAGGTGGTCTAATAACCCATCAAATAGAAGTTACGAAACTTACAATATAACTTGCGACACTTGCAAATACAAATGACGACACTTCCAACCGGAGGAATAATACATCTCCGTTGGGGATACACTAAAGTACAAATGTAATACAGACAATATAGAAGTGAATATCTTCCGAAGTTACAAATACATCAACAGATGGCAGGGTGAACTCAGTAAAAGACAAAGGAATGACAAAGGAAGTGATGACATGGCATGTATGATGATGTGGCATGTGTGATGAGGCTGGAAAGACACATGATGGTGTTATGGTGCTGTCATGAAGTTAGTGTTGGAATCTGACATCATTCTGGAAAAGCATGGCAAGTTTGTGAAACTTTGGAAATTGACCAAGTTTGGAAAAAGTAGTCAAAATTGCTCTAAGAGAATGCTCGCCATAATTCATGGTTTGAGAAAAATGCATGCACCATCATATCAGGCTATAGCTTGTTGAAGTGGTTATCTATTCATGGTCTCATTTTTCATTAAGCATGTCTAAGGAGAAATATATAAGTCTACCAAAATAGGGTTTCATGATAAAATTTGGAGAAATTCTTGAAAATGGCTAAGTGTTGGAAAATTGGTCCAGGTGTCCTTGGGAAAATTCTCGCCGTACCTCATGGGAGAATGATAAAAATTATCTGGAACTATCATGATCTAGCTTGTAAAAGAGGATATCTTTCCATGGTCTTAGTTTTCACAGAAGGTGTTTGATGACAAAGTTAACAGTTTGCCAAAACAGGGTTTCAGCTTTCTTTTACACCAAAGTAGCAAAACTGCCTAAGTGGCCTCAGGGAAATGTCTGCCATAATTTGTGGGTTGAAGAAAATGCTCGAACCATATGGTCATCTTGTAGGTTGTTGTTTTGTCTACCTGACCATGTTCTCATATTGACTTGAAAGTAACTGAGGAAGAAGTTATGGATCTGCCAAAATAGTGTTTCAGGCAGATTGGACCAAGTCTAGGAAAGTGCAAAAATTGTCTAAGTATAAAATCACTGGTAATGCCTGAAGTGACCTCAGTAAAATGCCTGCCATGTCTTGTGTTTGATGTCTTAAATCATTTTGAGAGTATGGATCTCTATATTGTTGTTTGATGCATCCAACCATGGTCTCATATTGTCCAAAGAGTCTTTAAGGAGGAAGATATTAATCTGCCAAAAGTGCCTCTCAGCTTGATTTGCACTACTCCAGTAAAATTCCGCCAAGGAGAGAGAAAGAGGCTTCAAGAGGTTAAATTGGTTTAGATGAAGTCACCTTGTTGGCCTCTATCCATTAGGTGTATCACACTTCAAAATTGGTGAAAATAAAAATCTCATCATACTAACCTAGGGTTTGATAATTTTACCTATGTCAAATCAACAGTTTGGAAGACCACTTTCAAATGCCCTCCAAATGTTGTGTGTGCGTCAACAAGTTCATCAATTGGAATGGTCTTGTTCATTGTTGAAGTAGCTATCCATCCATGCTTTTAGTTTTCCTTATGGTGATCATATGTGAAATAAATCAACCTTCCAAAGTGAAGGAAAAAGTGTTTTACATATTAAAGACAAATTTGTCTAAGTGTCAAACTCACATGGCTAAGAGGCCATTTGGAAATTCCCACAGGGAGTTGTTCATGTGCTGATAAAATTAATCAGATGGCATAGGCTTGTTCTCTAGTAAATTGGTTATCTAACCATGAGCTCATATATTCCTATGGAGTTCACACGTGCGAAAAACAAGCCTGCCAAAATTAGAAAAAGCTTGTTTTTACTGTTCAAATGAAGGCTGAAGAGGAATTTGGAAATGCCCGCAAAGAGGTGTCCTTGTGCTGATAAAATTAATCATGTGGCATAGGTTTGTTCCTTGATGAACTGGATATCTATCCATAGGATCATATTTTCCTCTATAGTTCACACGTGTGAAAGACAAGCCTGCCAAAATGAGAAAAAGGTTGTTTTGTTTTGCATATTAAGAACAAAAATTTGGCTAAGTGTTGAACTCACATGGCTAAAATGCCATTTGGAAATTCCCGCAAGAAGGCATCCTTTTGCTGATAAAATTCATCAGCTAGCATGGGCTTGTTCCTTGATGAACTGGATATCTAGCCATGGAGTCAGTTTCCTCCTTGGTGCTCACATGTATGAGATTTTGGCCTGCCAAAATGGTGAAAAATAAGGTTAATGACACCTTATATTATGCCCGCAGGGGGTTAATGAATAAGCTCACAAGAGCTTAAAAGATGCTCGCAAGGGATTAGGTATGCCCGCAAGGGGCTCAATGGATAAGGGCTAAAGAGATCCTCAAAAGGGCTTGTGAAAATCCAGTAGGGACTTAAATGCCCGCAAGGGCTTAGGTTATGACCGCAAAGGAGCTTAATGCATAAGTCCGCTGGCTGAAGATAAAGGCTAGCTCGCAAATGAATATGCCCATAAGCTTGAAGGTTATCTGTGGGAGGAGAAGCTCGGTTATGGAAGGAGCCCACATCCCTGAGATGAGAAGCTCGCAAGCCTGAGATAATCAATGAAGGTCTTAATTAATTCTAAAAATTAAATAATAAACAAAACTATGAAATAAATGCTAATTAAACAAAGATTTGAAGAGGTGTGAAGTTGAAAATCTATGAGCCTGTTCTTGAAAGATGCAAGGTTCAAGAGAGGAGTAAAAGAATATATAAACAGAGTTCTGAAGAAGAAGGAAGATGTCTTAGAAGTTCATATTGAAGTGTATGTTGGGTTTTGAGATGAATATATGAAGCAGCATTGAGATCAGAGGAATAGACCAGAATGTTTGCACAATCAAGATGAAGGAGTGCATAGAAGAAGTCAGAGAATCAAAGGGGAAGAATTGAAGTTGTCTGCAGCCCAGATCTATGTAGCAGCAACAAAAGACAAAGATTGAAGAAGCAAGGAATTATATGGAACATAATTGAAGAAAGAAAGATCTGGAAGATTGATATAAACACATTAGGGAGGTAGGGTAGTTCTATGGTACGCTACAAGCCTGCAAGGGGGTTGTAGCCTCCTTCCATTGGTAGCTGGTAAATATGGTGTCGAAGCATCCTTTCAATTGTAGCTGATAAACTAGGGGGTTGTAGCCTCCTTCTAGTAGTGGTTGGTAAATAGGGTGCAATAGCATCCTTGTCTGTTGTAGCAGGCAGAAACCAGGGTGTTGTAGCATCCTTCAGTTGTAGCTGAGAAACATGGGGATTGAAGTATCCAGCAAGTTGTAGCTTGCAAAAACTATTGTAAACATAATTTTGCAGTATAGAAAGAGTTTGTGGTTTTCCCAATTGGGTTTCCACGATAAAATTTGTGTTATGTGTATCTTTTTTATTCCATGTTTTAATTAAGTTTAATGAGTGGTTTAAAATGGTAAAAATGTAACAATACTGATTCACCCCCCCCCCCTCTCAGTGTTGACCAATATTCCAACAGATTGGAGTAGAATGTGGATATAATGCAAAATTTGGAGAAAGTGATGATGATGTCCATATAATTTCAACACTTGTGAAGCAGCAGAAGAGGAAGCACTTAGCAAAAAGGGTTGCACAGGCCTCAAAGTCACCACCACGGAAAAGGGTACCGAGGATTCAAGTGGACAAGATAGTAGAGGAGTCCAAGCCAATTCCTAAAGAAGAAAAAGGCAAGGTGAAACTTGAAAACCTCCCCAAAGAAAATAAGGATGAAGTAAGATTTGAAAATATTCCTAAGAAAAAGAGGATTAGGGATTTTCTTAAGACTGTACTAGATGTTCATGAAGAACCAGAGGATTTTGACCCACACAATTATGATCCCATCTCATGGGATCCTATCAAAGAAGCACAATTTGATGATTCCCGTACTAAGATTGAAAGTTTGGAAGATACACCAGCTAAGGAACGACCAGATGTTGGTAATTTTAAGAAATTGAAGAAAGACAAGGAAATTAGGAAGTTCAAAAGATGCATTGAGGAAATGATAGTATTGGAAAGGCACATCAAAACTAAAAATACCATGTTAAAATATCCAAGTGTTAGATTCTAGGAGGAGATTAAGCGACTAAAGGAAGAGTGTCAAAAGTCGGTCAAAATGGTGAAGAGATGGTACAAGAGGGATAAGAAGCTTCACTTAAGGAATCAAAAACTTCAGATCAAATGTATGATGCCTTAACCTTGGTGTCTCAACCTAGATGTGCTTGTCCATGCGGCCACTCAGGCCTATATCAAATTATTTGTATTAGTACAGAGAAGGGGGTTTTACAATTTTGATGTCTCAATAAGAAGAAAGTTTTAGATGAGGACATGCAAGGTCTTAGGCATGGGGGAGATGTTGGGTTTCTATTTTGGCACACTTTGTGACATCCATAAAAACCTTTTTTTCTCATATACCCTATCAATTACTATTTTTCTACCCCTATTCGATCTATTATGTCCTAGATTGCACTTAATGTGTTATTTGGGTTAAGAGGTAACATGAATTGCCTTGTACTTACATTTCTTCTAGTTTGGAAAATAAAAATAAATTAAAGTTGATATTTGGCTAATGATGTTACCTGATTAAGTTCTTGCAATAGCCCTCTAGTTCTGGCAATACCCTCGATGGTTGGCATATTTCTGACCTTCATGGATCAAAGAGGAAACGTAGGGTTTGGAAGGAATTGTGTCGACATGGATTTTTGTTGTCTAGATATGAGCGAGCTTCACTCGGGATCTTCCAATTTGAGATACATGACTCAGTCAACCGGTCCTGCATCATGAAAATACGAGATGACATTTCATTCTTCATTCATGAAATCTCCTAATGAGGATGGGTTTTTTTTCCTTGATTATTTTTGTTTAGTTGTTATCAAATATAAATTCCCCCCTATTGTTAGTATGAAATGGTTTGACATCGCAAATCTGTATCGCAATCTTGTACCATTCTATTTCTATGATGTAACATTTATAAATAGCATCATAGATGATAATGGGCATTAGTTACTCTGGAACACAAAAGATTACACTTGGAAATCTTAACTTTATACATGTTATGATTTTTAATAGAAGATTGGTTTTCATATTTGATGTGTTGGTGAGTTGACATTCTAAATTAATTAAGGGCTTCTTCCTGAGAGGAGGAAGGGACCCCTTCATCTCAGGGACGATGTCTAGTTAGATTTGTAGTTTGCATATTAAGTTGTGTGTGATATTTACTCATAATATCGTTACAATGTTGTTATGTCTCGATAGGGTTTTGATTTCGTGTAGCACATAGATGATAAGATGTTAATGAATATGTGAATGATTGAGCTGTTAGTTGCTTTATTTAATAAATGGTGTGAAGTTTATTTCTTGTAGGTATTCCATCTCAATACTCAGATCTTTATTAGTTAGGGGTTATACAAGAACATAGTACATTGTGAATGATATAAATCACTACAGATGCATTTCCACAATTTGCTTGTTATCCTTTTATGAATGATTGATGAGTGTATTGAGTTGAGGGATGTCATTTGCATAATTTCGTATATTTAAATTCCAAGGATACATCTCTGAGCTTAATATTGTTGTAGATTTAAAGGAGTATCTATCAGTCATAAAAGTTCATGTTGACTTGCATTTCCACCACTGAAATCTATGAACAATGAAATGTTAAAGTCCATACGAAGTATCTCTTTCTACTGTGACAGAAAGGTTGTTTTGTGTTTAGTGTTATTTTCCATTTAATCTGTTTTGAGTATAAAATATTTCCATGCCATTCATTGAAAGGAGAAAACAGAGTATTGCCAGCCATTAAAGATTTTTATTGGCCTTAGAGACTCGTTGATGCATATGTGTGGAAAGATCTTATGAACAATTGAAGAAGTATTGCTTTCAAGTTTTGGGCTTTTAGTCAATTTATTTATGAGTTGTGATCTATTTCATTTAATTCATTTAGTGAATCTAACAAAATATCTATCATCCAGATTAATATGAGTTGATTTGCTTTACTACCAAAGGTATTCATAAATAAATTAGTACTTTGATAAAAAATATTTCATTTTGTAGCTAAGTGTGTGATGTTTGTTAGGATTTTTCTAGTTTGACAACGCTTGAAGACTTATCCCTGCATATATAGTGTTGACACTTCATAAGTCTTACAACTCATGGATCGATGAATTTATGTAACAGAAATTAAGGTAATTAATTTGACTGACAAGGGTCTCCATATTAATCAAGACCCACTAGGAAGTTGGTACTTATTAATTATTTGACCATGCCAAGTAGTTATGGTTTTGGAGTTGGGAATCCTATTTAAAGAGATTCAAGGCTATGAATTTCATTGTCAAGTACTATTATAACATATCCCTACTCAAGTTAATGGTCACCCTGCCATAAGAGGTCAGTGAATAGTGTTTCTCATCATCTAAAAGCTCATTTCTTGGCATATTATATTTATCTTGTCTCATGATTCTAGTTCTGTACTACATATTTTGGTTTATTGCATCTTAATATTTATATATTTTGTGTGATTTCTAAGTTTCAATTATAAAGAACACCACACATCCTAATTCATGAATGAGGAAAGTACAACCCAATCAACAAATTTATAAAGATGAAATCAAGCATAGAGATGGAACACTTATCTTTAAACAAGTTGGTCCAAAATACTAGTCATTGTCGAACAATTTTCCACCCAACCATAGGTAGTATTCTATGGATGCCACCCCCAAGATGGGCTATGAGGCCACCAAAGTGAAGGAAATTGGTCCAAGACACTCAATTCACTCACCCAACCCAATGGCTCTCAAGTTCAACCAATAAAATCACCAAACGAAAATCATGATAACCATCCAAAGAGCCCATCCATAGCACTCCATTCCATTTCCCACTGAACAGAAGGAATATAGTCCTTCATGGATCTTATTATTTCCCATGATGTTCAGTGTGTGCAGAAGGAGTCCAACCTATTGTCCACCTTCAGGGAAACCCAATTGTTTTTGTCTTATCTCTTGAACACTAAATATACAAGAATCCTCATGGAATAGGAATGGTTTTCTATCAAGCCAACGTCTATGCTCTGCTACTAACTTTCCATCTCTCTCTCTCTTGGTTCATGGTCTTCTCTTCCCTAGCTCTCTTGAGTCACTCATGGATTCAACTTACAATATTTAGCAAGAGAATGATAATGAGTGTAGCATGGGAATATATGAGTGGATGGCTCAATGAATAAATAGAATGGAATTCCAATATATTGGTAAAAAATTTGTATACCTCCACTAACTATCCATGGGTCACTTCTAATATGTACCTTGAATTCATTATTAATCTTCCATGCCAACCAATTTGTTGGGATCCTTCCTAGGGGTGTAATAGGGGTCTATGGGCCCATTAGACATAAGAGTATGATAAGTATGGTGACCATTTAATTTAATGTGGATTAGATCCACAATGTTATTTATTATTAAATAAGGCCCCATTAGGTAGTTAATATTTAATAATTGTAATATGGATTCATTAAAGACAATCCACTAGGTAGTTAGAATTTAGTAGAAATAGATAAGGATGGGATCTTCTTTATTTAGCATGCATGGGAATATTAATGTATTGGAGGTTAGCTCATTGGTAGGTTGCTTAGCCCATTGAAGAGGCAAATGAACAAGAATTGATCCTTCCATAAAAGGATCCGTGTAAGGTGTTACCCTACCTTAAAGGTATTTTGGTAAAGTACTAAACTATTTGTTTCCCTTAATGGATATCTTATGTGTGATTCCATTTTCAAATTTAAGGTAGACTACAATTTCTATTAAAGCACTTTCCAGGGCATAGTTGGGAAAAAACCAACATTTTTTGTAGATTAGGAGGTACAACACTCAAATAGTTTTATGAACATTTGTTTTGGATATTTTCCAGAAACTAATTGCATATATGTATCATCGTCACAAAAATATATGTTTTAGTTTTTTTGTTGCTTGAATCGAAGTTTAAATGAAGGAGTTTGTGCAATTTCAAATATGCTCTATTTTAGGGCTTTTGAGGATGACCATGGGTATTGTAAAGCATATAATTTTAATAGAGCACACAGATTACAACTACACCAACACCATTATGTATATAATTTATGGGGCTTTGAATTGGTATATTATATGATATACTTTCGATCAGTATTTAGCGTGCTATATCCTCGGCAAAGTTCCACCCCAAAACACTGGCAAAACTAAAGAATGGCCATGTTGAGACAAACTCAAGAGGAATGGAACCATGGTTGGAAACAAATGATGGAACAGTGTAAGTATATTCAGAAGACAACAAACCAACTAAAGGCATTGAGTACAAAAGTTGAGGATACATTGGATAGAAACATCATTATCCAAGAATATAGCCCTTTCTTATGTGGGTAGTATACACGAGAAATATCTCTATGGTGTGATTTAAAGGAATCTTGTGAAGACTGGTATACATACAATTCTTATTTTTTGGGAAGACAACTATTTCCAACATCTCACGATGACTCTTCTTTACCATATAAAGAGAAGGTCAATTAGGAAAGATAGAAGCAACTGTTGCCTACCAATTCCCAATATGTTTCTTCTATAATGGTATATTTCCTTTCAACGCCCTCTTTTTATAGCTATATGGAGGATTTGTTTTCTTTGGATGATTCTATTTATTTGAATCCACATGATCATGATGGGCATTTGGAGCACAACACTCAGTGATTTTTTTAGCTTAGATGTCATCAATTGGAAGTTAGCACGAGCACCTGGACATGGGACCTAGGTTTCTAGATGAACTACTTAGACTACTTCAACATTGAGGCCAACACTTCTAGTTAGGACCTTGGTTCTTTGGACTACTTCAGCGTTGCGATCAACACCCATACATAACACTTCTACTTAGGACCTTGGTTCTTTGGACTACTTCAGCATTGCGATCAACACCCATACATGGAACCCTGGCTTATGGATGAGCCCCTTATGAACACACTCCTTGGACCACTTCAATCTCAACATCAAAGGAAACACTCATACATGAAACCCTAGATTATGGATATCTTATTGTATATAAGTTTCCTAATTGTTATGTTGAACAAATAAATTATCTCGTTATAATTTTCCTTTTGGTTATGAAATATGATAACATAATAAACCAAAGTTTTTCTGGATCTTGAATTTAGATCCATTCTTTAGATTAAATCAATTAAAAATTAGAAAAAATGTCTACATATATCATTTTATCATACTTCACACTTATATTGTAATGAAAGTCTAATCATATTTATAATTTCCATTAAATTCATATTAAATTTATAAAAAGTAAAAATTAATTATTATAAAATTAATTTACTGCTTTAAAAACATTATTTAAAAAGATTTTTTTCAACATAAAATCAACCTTTACAATCTTTTTGATATGGACATTTCATCCCACCCTAAGCCCGCCACAATTAACCCTGGTACAAGGTACTGGTAGGTTTTGAAGTCACCAACCCTAGACTCTCGTTGCCTGAGTTTGCGCTACGCGTACAAGGCAACCTGCAGGTAATAAAATCCATGCTCTGTAAACGTGGTCCGGCGAAACAGCCCACGACTTCCGAGACTATGCATGCCAACTAATAAGACGTTGCCACGCTGGAGGATATTGAGACAAGCTTCTCACAGTTTGACGTATTCAGAAAACACAAAGATGCTGATCTGGCATCATTTGCGTTCTCCAAAATCTGTTGCAGCGCCAGGCTGGCGTAACCCCTCTCATTAACTTACTCCCTCTCATTATTTTCACGCAATCAGTCCGTACCAGTGGTAAACCGCAGTTACAGCTCAAAATTCCTGTCATCAGTGATCACCGAAAGGAAAATGTGACGCGCATTGTAAGTTTCGAAACCTAAAATACATATTTTTAAAAAGTCTGAAGGAGAATATCAAATTTCAAAGATCACCTCAACTACTTACCACCATTATCCTCTAAAAAATAATGAAGAAGTATTGACTCGAATTTTTAATTAGTATTACATATTTTAATAAATTTAAATATGTGATTGATTAAATTCTAAGTTGATGAAATTATTGGCACAAACTTCGAATGCATTGGTAGATTTGTAGGAAGCATGTGTTTTTACATTATTTAATATGGGGATTTTAACTATGTAAGGAGTAGACTCTATTTTTATGTCAAAGTTCGAGTCATCCCTCACTCACTTAGTGTTTTGGAATCGTTGATAGTATTTCATCTATGTTCATATATGTCCTCACTCACTTAGTGTTTTGGAATAGTTGATAGTATTTCATCTATGTTCATATATGTCCTTATACTTTATTTTTGTGTCGAGAGGTCTTTTACAGCTTAGTATGAAGGAGATCTTGTAATATATGTGGAGTGTTTGTCGAGTAACAAAATAATATCAAAATAATAAAAATAAAATATTTAACGTCAGCCATTAATAAAAATATAAGTAAAAAAGATAAAGAAGTAACCCAGTATGAGGGAGATCTTAAACTTGAACTTATGTGTAAATATTTTTTAACGTGTAAAAAAGTTAGATAATTTTTTATGAACATGTAAAAAGTTAGATACAAAAAATTACACCTGAAGAAATTGGATCCCTCTCGGTGCTTGGTACATCCGGGTTTAAGATGGATCTATGCTGGTTATGTCAAAGTTCGAGTCATCCCTCACTCACTTAGTGTTTTGGAATGGTTGATAGTATTTTATCTATATTCATATATGTAATAAAATTAAATTGATAAACAAGAGAGAAAGCTGAAATGCAGCTAATTCTCTACCAATGTTATAAGTACCATGCAACATGTCATAATCAAATAAGTGACTGACAATGAGTGTATGGATGAAATTAAAAGTGAGCAAACATAAACAATGAGTATATGAATGAAATTGAAACTAAGCGGACATGGTCTTTAATAATGGGAGCTTTGATACTAAAAATAAATATTGAAATGTGTTATATGAGTTTTTAGTTTGTATTTAAAATGTATATACTTGTAAAGTAACCATATAGTGATATAGTTTATAAATAAATCTATGTTGAAGTGTGTCATATAGTTTATTAAATTTATATTTAATATGTGTTATATGGTTGATTGAGTTTTTATCGAGTTCAAATATGACTATTTAGTTATGTAACTTGAAAAATTACATTAATAAAATTTGCTTGTTCTATTATGTCTGATTATAAAAACAAATAAAACTTGTTATTTTAGACTGTGCTTATATTGTTCATAAAACTTTTCTAATTCAGTAATTTCAATGATTTATTATACAAGGAACTTGTCAAAGATATATTTGTATTATGTTCTAATAATAATAATTACAATAATAATTTCCTTAATTTAAAAAATGAGATAAGAGATATTTATATTTAAAAACATAAAAATTTGTTGTATAATGAAATAAATAATTAATTTGACTAATTCATAAAATTGTTGATTTATTATCCCTTCAAAATATTTGGTTTTGATGAATTAAACGTTACATTAACCATTTCATCAAATTAAAAAATGAGTGTTGATAAATATCAAAGTAATTGAATTTGTGAAGAGATGTTTCTATTAAAAGAACATAAGAGATACTTTTATTAGAAGCCGTTTTAGACTATGAGAGATAAAAGAACATAAAAGTTTGCTGTTAGACTTATGATCAAATAGGATTTGCTAGTTTTCCACTTTTTGGAAGGTAAAATTACAAGCTTTCCCCAAATCGACGAACTCATGGCCACTCTTGAGCAATTTATTCAAAATATGACACAAATAAACTGAAGATCAACCAACTTAGTCAAACTCAAAACATGTAGCCCTATCCTCTTTGCGGTATTTTCTTTACTGAACAAAAAAACTTCAACCACATACCAAACCAGTAAATGAAAACCCCAAAACCAAGCCCCCCCCCAAAAAAATCCCCCAAAGACTCTTCCACGAACCCGGGTCATGCGTTCTAGCCGCGCGCCCTACTTAGTATTTAAAGGCTAGTCCATAGGGGAGCTAAAGTGGTTCAAACACTTTGAAACGCTGGCAATTAAATAAACAAATGACCGCAAAAAAATGCTCGATAGTATAACTTGCAAAAGGAGTGTGTTTCAAATGTCTTTGCTTTCATACAAATAAACAAACCATCTTATCATATAAATGACCTATCCAACCATTATTTTTTATATCAGAACTAAAGTCTTTAATACATTGGGGTTTTTTTTTAAAGATAATAAATTGGTCTTTGTTTTGAAAAAGATTTTAAAATTAGTGGGCAGGATCTGTGACGTTGAACCCTTCGTCCTGAAATGCAACACTTCGTCCTGAAATGCAACATTACATTTTCACAGTTGATCCAATCCAATTGTCAGGTTGTGCTTCTGATAAAGAAATATGAGTCATTGGCTAGCTGGAACAACACTAATGTGAAACATGCGAGGGCACATAGGATAATCTCCAAACTCAGACTTATCCTTGTTGCCATAGCAACTCCATGCTACAGTAAAACCAAATCTAAGCTAAATTTTCATGTTAAAAAGAGGATACGTTTCTTAGCCTACATCTTCGTCACCACGAACTTAGACGCCGTAGAATTCACAAAAAATCACTGCAGTAATGGCCCTGACTACTGTCCTCCAACTCCGAAAAAAAACAGAATCCCAAAAATACCGTTTCCTTGCTTGCAGCGCTTCAAGCTGTGGTTACCAAGCTGGACGGCAGAGGTATTCTCCAGAGCTCGAGCTTCCGGTGAGTTACAAAACCGATAGCAGAAACAAAACTAGCGAGGGTTATTGCTGTGGATGTGACCCCAGCTTCCTTCTTTTTAGCTTCTTCCGATTTGGAAGTTGTGCGACCCTTAGTCTTTGCCACTCTCCTGTTATCCATTAATCCACAACAAGAAAATCCATCTTTTAGCACCACAAGTTAGCACCACTTATAGTTTGTGGTGTAAATGTGGTGGTATTGGCACCACTTATATTTATGTGGTGTTAAACTGGTGTTATTAGCACCATTTATATTTTGTGGTGTTAAAGTGATGGTATTAGCACCACTTATATTTTGTGGTGTTAATATGGTGTTGTATTAGTTAATATTATTGGATATTGAGTTTTACTTTTATGATAAATGCCATGTTGGCAAGGACCATAAAGTGGTGCTAATCCATTATTTTCCACATGGACATGTACACGTAGGATTTAATTATGTGGATTTGCACCATAAACAAATTCACAAATAATTATTTTGAAAATAACTCAATTCAATATATTTTTTTTCATCAATTAAAATAAATGATTAAAGATTAATTTATGAGTTTTTGCACCAAACTTACATGAAGTTCAAATATTTATATTTAGAATATTTAAGCAAATAAATTCACGTAGAATATTTAAACAAAAAAATTCAAGTGATTCATTTATGAGGTTTACACCACAAGCATAACAAGTTCAAAAAATATATTTGGAAAATAGCTCAATTCATTTATTATTTTTTATATTATTTAAACATATAAATACAATTAACAAATAAATAAAAAGAACCATTTTTAATTTATTACTATTATAGAGTAGTAATAAAATTATTTGAATTTAAATTTGACTATTCATTTGAGATATTTTTATCTTCTTAATTTTTTTTTATGGAAATTAGTATTATTATTAGGTTTTTAACACAAGACATGGGTCTCAGATCCATCTATATGATCAATGGAGAAAACCTCTAGCTAATGTCCTAAAAGAAGCTTTTACGAATATAGGACCAAAAAAGACACCATAAAGGTCCCACACATATTCCTAAGAGTATTCTTAGCCTCTAAGTATGGGCATTCACACTATTATAAGTTTTTAATCACCAGGGATAGGTCCAATGGCCCTCAACATTGTTGAACGAACAATCATAGGCCTTAGCCTAAAGGAATCCTAAGCATAAGGAAATGGCATGCTGTCAAGTACCATATAGTGGGGCTAAGCTCATATTTGTCACATGGACATGTACAAAAAAAAAAAATTATGATGATTTGCACCATAAACACAACAAAATCACAAATAATTATTTTGTAATAACTTACTTCAATTTTTTTCATTCAAATGAATGCCCATGATTAATTTATAAGGTTTTAAACCACAATCACGGCATATTCAATTATTTGTTTTTATCACTATTTAAACCAACAAGCTGACATGATTCATTTATGAAGTGTTGCATCACAAACACAAAAAGTTCACAAATAATTATTTTCTAAATAACTCACGTCTACTATTCATTTTCAATATTATTCAAGCAAATAAATACCCATGATTCTTAAATTTGACAAATAATTAAATACAACCATTTTTAATTTATCACTATTTTAAAAGATTAATAAAAATGATTTGAATTGAGATTTCATTATTTGATAAGGCATATTTTTATTGATATTATTAAATTTTCTAATGGATATTAATATCATTAGTATGCTTTCTGCAGAAGCCATGGGTCTCAAATCCTCAGAGATATTCGAGGGAGGAAACCTCTTCCTTAGGCCCTAAATGAATCTTTTAGGCATCTAGGACCAAGAAATATGGTCAACACACATATATTCCTAAGAATATTCTTAACATCTATGTGTGGATATTGATTGCATTATAAGGTTTTGAGCACTAGTGATAGGTCTATTGGCCCTCGACCTAGTTAAGAGAAGAAACCTAGGCCTTAGCCTAAATTAAACTTCTAGGCATGTAGTGATAATAATTATTTCTCACACTAACACAAATGAATTTTTGAGAAGATATATGGCCTTATAATAGGGATCATGGGGAGAGTTGGAGGAACTAAAACTATGTATAAGTCTTTAGGGCATAAAGATATTTAAGCAAGGAACCCCATGCCTTGTACCTTAGAGGAAACCTCTAGGCATATAAAATTAACAAGTATACCTTGAAACACCACATAAGGCCTCCTAAGGGTATCCTTGGCTTGATATTGGCGGTATTAATGTAAGTAAGAGGTTGTATTTAAGCACTATATATGGGTGTTTAGGCCCTTAACATGTTTGAGAGAGGAAATCTAGGCCTTATTCCTTAGTAAAATATTTTGTGCATCCAAGGAAAAATACTACTGCTCAAAGCACTACACATGACATATTGGGGTTAATATTTACCTCTAAGTAAGGAAATCAACACCATTATGAGCTTTTTTCTAGTATGCACGAGTCTTGGGGTTTTGTATAATGTCATAGGAGGAAACTTGGGCCTTAAATCCTAAGGGAAGCTTTAAACCGCACCCATAAACTCTAAACACTATCCTTGGCATATGAGCATTCATATAAGTGACACTAGGTATGCAAACCTTAGACATAGTCATGAGAGGAATTACTCGAACTAGGCCCTAAAGGATGGTTTTAGGCATATCGGGCTAATAGCAATTACTCAAACTATCACTTAGCAAATCATGTAATGTATAAGATATCATTATTCTCAAAGTGGGATATAGGTGGAAATATGTGGTTTTGCGTACTAGCGATGGGTCTGAGTAAATAGTTGGGGAAGAAAATGAAAGAATTATACCCTAACATAATATTATCGAGGTAATGGGAAATGATCAAGACCATGAACCATAACATACACCATTTAAAGTTGATATTTGACATAATAGTTGGATATGAGCATAATCAAGAGTTTTTTCATAAAGGGATGGATCTCAAGTCCTTTATTGGAGTCATAAAAGTAAATCAAGAGCCTTCATAATGATATTACATAGAAGATGACCATGACTTTATCCCTAAAGAAACCATTAAGGAATCCAAATCCATTGAGACACTATGTATCTAGGCCTTATGGCCTTTTATCCTTAGATAAGATCAATGGAAGAGACCTAAATATCGACTACTAAAGGAATCTTCTAGCCATCTAGGGATGAAAAGAATTCCTCCAACAAAAAAACTTGGTTAGTGGAGGATACCTTAACCTTTGCCCCTAAAGGAAGCTTATAACTATCTAGGGGTAAGAAGTTTGCCTCCACCAACCATACAAAACCTCCTGTTTGTATAATTGGCCTATGATCGAGGATGTTGTTATATTTAGGTGATGTTAAGTAGCATGCACATGTCTTAAGCCCTTGGGAATTATGTTCCATGGAAGAAGACCATGTTTTTTCCCCTAAAGAAATCATTGGCGCATCTAGATCCATGAATACTACCTAAAAGCAGCATTGATTACTTCAGAGGGGTATCTATGGTACTATGTATCTATGTATTGTGGCCTTGGGGACTTACACATGGTTAGTGGAGGAGACCTAAATCTCGAGCTCAAAATGATTCTTCCATCCATCTAAGGCTAAGAAGATTGCCTCCATTAAAAACACATGGCCTCTTGAGGGTATCATTGGCCTATGATTGATTATTTCATTGGCATTAGGTGGTTTTGAGTAGTCTCTACATGTCTCAGGGCCTTGGGAATGACGTTATAGGGAAAACAACCATGCCTTTGGCCTTAAAGAAACAATTGGGGCATCTAGAGTGATGAACAATGCCTAGAGAACTATGCATGACCTTGCATGGATATCCATGCCACATTTCTTGGGGCCTTGGGGACTTGGACATGGTGAAGGGAGGATACTTGAACCTCTCTAAGACATAAAGGAATCTTATAGCCATCCAAGGCTAAGAAGATTGCCTCAACCAACCACACATGACCTCTTGAGGGTATCATTGTCATATGATTGAGGATATTAACACCATTATGTGCTTTTGAGAAGTATGTAGGTGTCTTAGGACCTCAAGAATGATGCTATAGAGAACAATACCATGCCTTTGGCCCTAAATAGACCACTAAGCAATCTAAATCCTTGAAAAATGCCTCAAAGCACCATGCATGACTTTGCAAGGGTATCCATTGAGCTTTCTATGTAGGTATCAGGGACTTGAGCTCTTGGACATGGTGAGTGGATGACAATTCCAGTAGGCGGGTTTGAAAATATGTATGTGTCTCAATGCCTTGGGAATGGCATTCTAGGGGAAATACCATCCATTTAGCCCTAAATAAACCATTAAGGCATCCAAAACCATGAACAATTCCTTAAAGCACCATGCACAACTTTGCAAGGGTATCCATGGAACTATGTATCCAAGTCTTGGGAACTTGGGGGATTCGAAATGGTCATGGGAGGAGGCATGAAGCTCAAGCTCTAATGGAATCTTCTAGCCATCTATAGATAAGAAGGTTCTATCCACCAACAACACATCACCTTTCAAGGGTCATTGGCCTATGATTGAGGATGTTAGTGACATTAGGGTGTTTTGAGGAGTATGTACATGTATCAGGGTGTTGGGAATGAAGTTCTAGGGAGGAACAACATGATTTTATCCCTAAAGAAATCATTGAGGGTTCCACAGCCATGAATAATTCCTCGAAGAACCACACATGACTTTGTGGGGATATCCATGGCATTATGTATCTAGGTCTTGTGGCCTTAGGAAATTCGACATGGTCAATGAAAGAGACTTAAAAATAGGGCCCTAATGGAAGCTTCTAGCCATCCGTTTGAAAGAAGGATGCCTTCACCAACCATAGATGGCCTCTTGAGGGTATCATTGGTCTATTATTAGTGATTTTAATGCCAATAGTTGGTTTTGAGCATTAGACACATTTCTCGAGGCCTTGGGAATGACACTCTATAGAAGAGGGCCATGCTTTTGGCCCTAAAGAAACCATTTAGGCATACAAAGCCATAAATAATGACAGAAAGCACCACACATGGAAATCTAATGTTAAGGAGGTGGTCTCCACCAACCACACATGGCCACTTGAGTGTATTATTAGCCTATGATTTATGATGTTGGTGACAACAAGTTGTTTTGAGTAGTATATAGTGTCTTAGGGCCTTGGGAATGATGTTACAGGGAAGAAGACCATGCCTTTGTCCCTCATTGGAGGAGACTTGGAGGAGAATTGAACCTCCGACTCTAAAAGAACTTATAGCCATCTAGGGTTAAGTAGGTTTCCTCCACCAACCACACATGGAATTAGGGTATCATTGGCCAATGATACAAAATATTGGCACCATTAGGTGGTTTTTAGAATTATGTAGGTGTCTCGGGACCTTGGGAATGACATTCTACGAGAGAAGACCATGCCTTTGGCCCTAGAGAAACCATTGAGGCATCTGGATCCTTGAACAATGCATCAAAGAACCATGCATGGTATCCATGGTTATATATATCTAGGTCTTATGGTATTGAGTCCTTGGTCATGGTCAATGGAGGAGACCTAAACCTCAAGCCCTAAATGAATATTCCAACCAACCATTCAAGGCTAAGAAGGTCTCCACCAACAACACATAGGATCCTAGGGGTATCATTGGCCTATGATTGATGATATACGTGCCATTAGGTGGCTTTGAGCAATATGTACCTATCCTAGGGCCTTGGGAATGACTTCCAAGGGAAGAAGACCAGGCCTTTGGCCCTAAAGAAATCATTGAGGCATCTAAATCTGTGAAAAAGAGCCTTATGTAGGTGTCAAAATGCCTAGGTAATGATATTGTAGGGAATAAGACCATGAATTTATCCCTAAAGAAACCATTAAGGCATACATTTCCATTAAGGTACTATGTATCTAGGTTTAGGGCATTGGACATGGTCAATGGATGAGACCTAACCGTTAATCCCTAATGGAATATTCTAGCAATCTGGGGATAAGAAAGTTTCATCCACCAACCACTCATGGTCTATTGAGACAATTATAGCATATTATTGAGGATGTTGGTGTTATTAGGTGATTTTGAGTGGTACGTACATGTCTCGAGGCCTTAGGAATGATGTTCTAGGGAAGAATACCATGGATTTAGCCCTAAATAAATCATTGAGACATCCAAGGGCATGAATAATTCCTCAAAGCACCATGCATGACTTCACAGAGGTATCCATTGTACTATTTATCTAGGTCATGTGGCTTTGGGGCCTTCAACATAGTTAGTGTAGGATACCTAAACCTTCGCCCCTATAGGAAGATTCTAGAAATCCAAGGATAAGAAGTTTGCCTCCACCAAGTACACACAACCTCCTAATGGTATAATTATCTTATGATTGAGGATGATGCTACCATTAGGTTGTTTTGAGTAGCATGTACATGTCTCAAGGCCTTGGGAATGATGCTCCTAGGAACAAGACCACGCCTTTGGCCCTCAAGCAATCATTGAGCCATACAGAGCCATGAATAGTGCTTAAAAGTACCACGCATCACTTCACAGGGGTATCCATGGCACTATGTATGTAGGTGTTGTGGCCTTGGACATGGTCAGTGGAGGTGACTTGAATCCTGATCTCTAAAGGAATCTTCTATCCATATAGGGATAAGAATATTTCCACCAGCCACACATGACCTTCTGAGGGTATCATTGGCCTATGATTGAGGATGCCAATGCATTAGGTGGATTTTAGTTGTATGTACATGTATCAGGGTGTTGGGAATGAATTTCTAGGGAGGAATACCATGCCTTTGGACCATGCATGACTTCAGAGTGTATCTATGGCACGATGTATCTAGGTCTTGTGGCCTTGGGGACTTGGATATGTTTAGATGGTTTTGATGAATATGCATGTGTCATAGGGTATTGGGAATGGATTTCTAGGGAGGAAGACCATTCCTTTGACCCCAAAGAAACCATTGAAGCATCCAAATCCATGAATAATTCCTTGAAGCGCCATTGGTCTCAAAATGGGGATAATCATGCCATCAGGGGATTTTAAATGCTAATAATGGGACTCGAGGCCTAGAAAATGGTTAAGAAACCAAATCCTTATTCCCTAAAGGAATCTTCTAGTCATCTACATCCAAGAACAATGCCTTTAACTACCACACATGAACTATTGATGGATTCATGTGCATTTGAGTGGTAATATGGATTCAACTAGAACTTTTTTATCCCTCTTGCTGCTTGATAGATCCGGGTTTAAGAATATTTTTTTTATTTTATGATCAAACATGTATTTTTTAACAACCGTTTATTTGGTTTTAAATTTTTATTTTATGAGTCAACTTGGATTTTTTTAATTACTTTTTTATTTGGTTTTAATTTTGTATTTTATGAGTTGACATGAGTTTTTTTAAATCATTTTTTAATTTTATTTTTGGTAACATAGCACTGCATTACATGACAACATCGCCCCCATAGTGGGTTTCATAGCACCTCGCTACTCTTGGTGCAATCACCAATAGGATTTTTTAGTCCTCATGCATAGTTCTTGGGTCTAGATAAGATAAATGTAGGAAACCTAGGACTTAGGCCCCAAACATACACAACTAGGAATAAAGGGCTAGGAAGGAGGTTGCAAACCACCACATAGGACCTATCTAGGGGATGTTTGGATTCCAAGTGTGGATAATAAATCCATTAGGAGGTTTGAGATCCATGTATGTATCTCAAGTCCATATACATGGTTGGGGAAGGATCCAATGCCTTAATTTTTAAAGAAAGCTTCTAGGGATCAAGGGCCATTAATATTGCCTCATATTACCACACATGACTTATGTAAGGGATCTAGAGCCTCTAAGTGGAAATATGGGAGCCATTAAGAGGTTTTGAAAAATGAGTATGAGTTTTAGTGGAAATATGTGAACCATTAATATGATTTTAGAACTAGGTATAGCTCTTAACACCTTGAAAATACCTAGGCACAAGAAAGAAATCATTATACTTAGGCCATAAAATTAGCTTACAGGGCTCAAAGTCCTTTGATGACATCTCAGACATCCACAAAATTACTTTCTAGGGGATAATTATTCTCTAATTTTGGATATGGGTGGCATTAAGAGGCCATGAATGAGGCCTCGAAACATCACAAAAAATATTTTCTCTCTTACTAGGTATATGTGTTCCAATAAGAGGTATTTAACATTGTGGATCGGTGCTTGGGCCGATATTCATTAGGCCCTAAAGGAATTTTATAGGTATTAAGGGCCATCAACAAGGCCTCAACCCCCATTCAAGAATTTTTAGAGGATATTTGGTCTCTTAGATAGGTTATGGGGATTATAAGGAGGCTTTTAGTACTAGTTTAGATGGGTCGTGAGTCCTTGATCATTTCTAAGGAGGAAGCGTTACACTTTCTCCATTACACTCCCCCCCCGCTCTCTCTTTCCATGCCTCCCTCCCTCCTCCTTGTCTGTCTCCCAATAACCCACCCTCTCTCCCTAACGGGCCCCACCCTCTCTCTCTCTCTCCTACCCTCCCCTCATCTCTCTTGCTTCTCCCCCTTTCTCTCTACCTAAACCCCCCTCTCTTCTCTTATGTCTCCATCCTATATCCTCCCATCTCTCTTTCCCTAAGTGTTCCCTCTCTCTCTCTCCCCCCCTTTACCTACCCCTTTCTATCTATCTCACCCTCTCCCTATCTCTCTCCCTTCCGTACCCCCCGCTCGCTCTCTCTCTCTCTCTATCCTTTTCTTAGCTCCCCCGTCTCTTTCTCTTTACCCTTATCCCTATCTCTCCCCCCCCCATGCCCCTCAGTATATCTTTTTATCTTTCTCTATATTTCCCCCTACCCGCCATCTCTCTCTCCCTCTCTCTAATTCTCTTTCTCTTTGTTTCCCACTTTCCTTAACTACCCCTCCTCTCTCTCTCTAACACCCCTCTTTTCTCTCTCTTTCTTGCTCCCTTTCTCCCTCTCTTTTCCCTACCCCCTTCTCTCTCTCTCTCTCTCTCTCTCTCTCTCCCCCATAACCCCCTACCCCCCCTAACCACCCCCCCCTATCTCTCTCCATATGATGGGGAAAACACACGATTCAAACCAAGCTGAGGGGTTAAGTGGCTCTTTGCACATGTTACAAGGGTCCCTACTCCAAAAATTGAAGAGCTACAATAAATACACCATTTCTATTTGAATCTTCCATACATGCATATGCACATAGATATATTAGGACATTTTCACATATTTTAGTATACTATCTAACCACTTAAAAGTTCATAAATATTCTAATTTGTTAAATAAAACTTCATTATATTTCTTATTCATAAAAAATAAATTACCTCAACTTACACAAAAATTTAAAGAAATTGAAATTTTATTAACCCAAATGAACCAAATAAGGTTGTCTTCCATATAATAGAAATTCAAAAATGTTTACAACACAAAACTCTCCTCGGATTGAGACATTTTGGTTGTTAAACCTAATGAATGCGTAAATAACTTTACATTTTTACCCAAATTGCAATTAATTTCACGATAGTTAACTTAAAAAATTTATATCCAATAATAAATTTTTAGGGCATTTATTATTTAAATCTTGTACATAGGAATAATAATTTTTTAAGGCATTTATTATTTAAATCTTGTATATAGGAGTAATAAGTACATTTATTAAATTTTCTATGTCTTTTTTATTAAAGAAAAAAAAAACCTTAATTTACAATTTAAAAAGGTGGATAAATGTTTCAAATTAAAAATTAAACATATATTTATTTTAATTGAAGCAATTTAATTTACTCATAAAGTATTCTTCCCATTACAGTCAAATTCCAAATAAATAACCTACCGAAAAAAATATTTCATATTTACATTTCTCCATTTTAATTGAATTTACAACTCTAATAATTGAAAATTTTAAATCCTAAATTAAACTCTATGCTAGTCAGGTGGCGTTGCCTTGGAATTGACATGACCGTAAGAACCTCAATGCTTCTCTTATTGCGTTAAGAGTTTGGAGGTTCACTTTGAGTTATTTCAAGCCATATTGGATGTCATAACAATTGATGGGTTTTATGAAGTCGAACTAGTTGAGGATGAACTAGCGAAAGACGAACTCAAACTTGAAGAGCTAGACAGCGATGAACTTGGCGGGAAATTTGAAGGTACGCCAGGAGATCTCTTCTTCCTCCACCAGTTCCACAACTAAACAAGTTTTAATGTGGACGGCTTCCGGAGCTAGGGTTTCGTGTAGTGAGAACCATTCGAAAAAGAGCTGGACAAGGATGAACTTGGCGGGAAATTTGAAGGTACGCCAGCAGATCTCTTCTTCCTCCACCAGTTCAACAACTAAACAAGTTTTAATGTGGACGGCTTCCGGAGCTAGGGTTTAGTGTAGTGAGAACCATTCGAAAGTAATAACAACCTCAGGTTTTATTCATGGGGTTCAACATTTGGGTAAAAATAGTTGGGATACATTCTGATTTCACTGCACCTTACTGAATTTAGAGGAAGATATCATTTGCCTAACGAGAAGATTGAGAACTGATATTATATACGGGAAGATCTCTTTGCAGTAGCCCACTAGAAACCAAAGGAACCAAAGGCAGGTTCGGTGCAGTAACCTGTTAAATCAATTTATAGTTTTTATTCTGGGTAGTGAATAATTTTCATTTCTTTCTTCTGTTCGAATCTGATGGAATGGGTATGGTCCTAATCTCTGCTTCATAAATTGTTTTCTTATAATTGGGTAAAGTAAATTTCTCATTTTAGGGTTTTTTTTCGAACTAGGTTAAATTAAATTGGGTTTTAGTGTGTTTTATTATTAATTTTTCATGTTCAATTAGGATTTTTACAGAACGGCAGTGAAGATGGGTTTCATTTCAGCCATCTTCTTTGTGGGTTTCAAAAAGAGTGGCGAGGGTTTCATCTGAGTCATCTTCTTCGCGTTTCTGGGTTTCTGGGTTTTCTCATCTTCTTCACGTTTTTGGGTTTTCTCATCTTCTTCGCGTTTTTGGGTTTTCTCAGCAGGTTACATACAGAGGTCGGAGCTTTGGGCTTCGTTCATTCGATTTTAAGAGGTCATAGGTTCAATTCTTCATGGCGAGTTCCCTGGATATGTACAACATTCGTTGAATATGAAGATATGGTCTTCATTTCTCTAATCTTCGAAATATTTGATGCGTGTTCCACATAGAAAGGAGCAACGTAGAACTTGTTCAGAGCTCTTAACCATGTAAGTTTATAACTGTTTTTTTGGCCAATGATGAAAAACTATATGTAATCTTTGTTAATGCAAACACTCTCTGCATAAGTTATGTAGAAGTAAATCTTAGTAAATCTTTGCTAAATGCCAAATGGTGGTTATTAATGTTTGTCAAAGGACATGTGTTTCTTTATGCAAATGGATTATGCTTTACTTTTGCAAATGTATCAATGAGATGCAATTTATAATACTGAAAGTAAGGCTATGCTCTGTCGCCATGTCTTGATGCCCCTGTGTACCAATGAGCTTTATTTAAGTTGAACTGTGTTCTATGGTTCTTCTTAAGCTACATTATGTGTATTTCCATAACTGTGAAAAACAATTACTCAAATATTACTATGGAAGGCAGGCTGTATTTTATTTTTTATTTTCTATGAGCCATTCTATTTGCCAATTCAGGGCCTTTCTGGCCATTAAAAACAGTTCCAGTAAGATATCTGAGACTCGAAGACCTTCTTCATAGGCGTGAGCTGCGCAATGAAATTATAAAACCCTTAGGTCTGTGCTTGCTGCAAAAGATTATGTTGCAATTTAAAGTTTAAACTACTTACCTGTGCTAATTGCTGCAAAAAATTATGGTACAATTTAAAGTTTAAATTAATTACCTGTGCTTGCTGCAAAGGATTGTGGTGCAATTTAAAGTTTAAACTACTCTTAATTCTCATTGCAAAACTGTTGCAATGAACATACCTGGAACTTGGAAGTGTGCGTCCTCATATGTCACTAGAAGATCTCATAGGCAGAGGAGTCCATTTGGATCTTTGCTTTCATGCAGGGTTCAGGCCTTGGAGTGGATGGAAAGAAAAAAATAATTGGTTCTCCGATGTGTTTCTGGTACATATGCCGTGGGCTTGGATCGTTTCCTTTCATCTCAATTGAGCAATTCGGGTGATGTCATGATCTGTTAGGAGTTGGAGTAGCATATTCTTCTGGCAAAGGGCCTATGGTTGACACTTTTACTCTGTTACACGGTCCTGGAAGGAGGTATTTGTAACTGCAATTTTTTGATGCGTAACCATGGGTGCCACCATCAGCATATACTCTTATCAGTAACAAGAATTTTTATTTATTGATTTCTCTAATCTTGTACAATTAACCATTTATTTAGCGGGATTTTGTCTTTGCACCATTGTGGCACCTCATTAGCTATATTTTGCAATCCTGACGCAATCCACTAAATTTAAAACCGCGAGTCTTCAAATGACGAATTCAAATAGTCTTCAAAAGTCCTTTGTGGTGCAATGTGACGCATTCAAATGTGGGAACCATGAAATTTATTTTACCAAATTCATTTTCAAAGTAGTATGCAATGAAAACTGCAGATGCCAATCTGTTTAAATGAAGCACAAGCATATGCCGATGCCGATGTTGGTGCTGGTTTATAACTATATTAAAAATATATGCACGTGGGATGGTTTCGGTAGACTCAGTACATCACAGCCTAAACAACTTCAAGTATGTATTTATCAATGTTATAGATTTTTTACTTTTCTATATGCTTCGAATTAGACAGGGTTAAGTAGGTGTTGTATGTATTTTGAATTTTGTTGGGAAATTCTCTTTTTATATTTATATTTTAAAATTTGAGGTGGAGTACCGATGAAACAAAATATCATACATTTATAATTTTTAATTTATTTGAAATTTTGAGTGAGATTAGGAGACCTCAAAACTGCTTGGGCAGGGTGCAAACAACAGAAGAATCATGATCCAATTGACATTAATTCGAAACGTGGTGAATTATTACCAGGAAGTTAGGAACTGTTTCTTTTTGTCTGCTGTTTAGCTAGTTTAAATTGTTGAGCAGGGTAGGTTTATGCAGAATGTATTAAGATTGGATTCTACCACTATGCTTTCTTGGTAATTCCACCATGCTCTTGGAGTTTTGGGATTTCTAAATCAACCCCAAAACCTCCAAATTTTCTTATGAGAACCATGAAATTTATTTACCAGACTTGGGAAAGGTAGCACACAAGTATATTTCGCATAAAAATTATCCAGCAATGAAAAATGGGGATGCCTATACAAACATACGCTGGTGCTGCTATATAATGATATAAAAAACAAATGCACAACAAGCATATGGAGACTTCTACACAACAATCACAAGATTTATAGAGAATTACAGGGAAGCATAAGCTTAAAAGAATATTACATAGAAGCATAAGCTTAAAAGAATATTACATAGAAGCAGTAATGTCTTATAGATGTTTTAAATCTAATAAATACAAACAAGCATACCTAAGAAAATTCTTGAAAATCCACTGCAGGGGAACTTGTGTAAATCCCATGTCAACTAACTGAGTCAAGGCAAAGCAAAAGCAGCCATGGATTCACTTGCTTCTTTGGCAAGCTGTGACGAATTAAGAACTACCGTAGGCGTGGCTCCAGTGTGAATGGAATAAACAGGTCCATATTTCCTGGCCCATTGCGTGAATGTATGGTTGGGTTTCTTTTCCCTAAGCTGCAGCAAGTTTCCAACGATAGGCAAGCCGGGCACAGCTGCATTCAATGTTTCAGTATCAGAATCTCAGTAACAAGATTATAGACAATCAGTCCAAAAGTAAAAAATATAGAAATCAGATACCCGGTGGGTATGTTTTTGATGGCCGTCTATTGATCCATAGCAGCCTCCCAATACAAATGGCTACTGCAGCCATGAGAAAAGCCCTTAACACGACTTCAACGCCTTCCATCCTTCTAAACAGTACTGCTAAGCGCCCAAAATTTAATCGCTCCTTTCAAGTCTTGAAGCATCAAATTTATACAGAATATCTATCCTCATACTGAGCTATGATATTGCTGTGTGAGAATGGATTTAATCGGTAAATTCTATGCTATACATATATAGGGTACTTAGATGGATAGAAGAAGAAAAAGAATACCGCTTACACAACTGCAGTCAAGAGATTTTGCATTATATCGCCCTCAACATGAGTGGTAATTACCTCATTTTTAGGGGTTCTGTTACAGTAATGGAGTTCTAGCTTTATTTTCTATATTGTAATCTCCACCAGCATCAGTATATATTGTATTGTATGTTTCTTTATTCGTATATTGTAACAATCATGAGTATATATTTGTATCCAGGTGTTACTAGCATAGACACGAGCGGAATCAGCATGCTTTAAGAGCTCAAAAAGACACTGCAAAACGGAGAACTTGAGGTATGGTCGGTTTAAGGTAATTCCATTAGTATACATATCTCATTATTTTTATATGAATAATGATTTCTAGTTATTGTTTTATGTTATCTTGTATTCGCCAATCCTGGAACTGAGCTGATGGAGAAACTACAGAAGTCAAAGCTTAAAGAACTCGTTGAGAGTAGATACAAAATGGCTGTTTTTCACAGTGGGCGAGGCCGTGAATGTCTGTAGCTCCCTCCATGATCGAAAATTCAACTTGACAACAATCAAACGAGGTGTCGACGGCGGAGAAGCTGGGCGCAATGGATTATCGATCCACGACAGTCAAACCGATGTTGAATAGATTGCCATGGGCCTGTTAGTGAAGTCTGCTCATGTTAATTAGGCACGTCGCCATTTCCATGACAATATCTCTCGATTTCCAGGACAGTCAAACCGATGTTGAATAGATTGCCACTTGTTGGCAATCGAGTCTACCGGGTGGAACGAATAAAATAATCGCAATTATCTTCAAAACATTAAATATTTGTGAAGTTGTTGATAGAAAATTTGAAGTATCCATATTGATTATAAAAGTGATAATTATACCATACCAAATATAATTTTTGTTGTGGAGTTGTTGATAGAAAATTTGAAGTATCCATATTGATTGTAAAAGAATAATTATAAAATATTTGGTATTTAACTACATGTTTTAATTATAATTAGTGTAAGTGAAAACATGATGTGTATTTTAATTAGGGTAAGTGAAAACATGATATGTAATTATTCAAATTTCAAAATTCATAATTTACATTAACAAAATTCATAATTCACATTAACATTAGTGGACGTCATATATATAAATAATTAATGTGATTTATAATTTTTTTTTTGCACTATTTAGTATTTTATGATGCTTTGCACCACTTTTTATTTTATGGTGCTTTGCACCATATACAAGTGTGTGTATATTAAATAATAATAATAATAATAATTTTCGTGTTTTGCACCACATCCACCTAGGATTCGTTTTGGTGCTTTGCACCACAAAATTTGGATCCACCTAAGATTAGTTTTGGTGGTTTGCACCATACATCATGGAATGCCACATAATCATTTAACACCAAAATCAACTTTTTTATAAACACCACTTTTGCACCATAAATGTTAGCACCACTTGCGTATCCCCACATTATCACCAGTTTTGCACCACTATTTGAAAATTGAGGATTTCCCAAATCCTTTACAAATAGTGGTGTTAATGTGAAGCTAAAATGCCTTTTTTCTTGTCGTGATCCATTAATTGTTGAATTTGAAGAGAAATTTTCGTCATGGAGTGATTATGCTTCTGCCATTGGTTTCAATGGCCTGTCGAGCTTCCGTTTACTATAACTGATCTGGCATGCCCAGAATTTATAGAATCTCGTCAGGATAATGAAGCATTTTTGGACTATTTGCAAGTAACGTTAGTTCAGGAAATTTATGTTTCCGTTATTCTTTTGTAGACGCTAAAAAACGAGAACCAGGAAGTCGTAAAGCTTAAATCATTGATCATTAGACTTTATTTTCATTTACTGCAGAGACAATTTCTGTTTTTTTGTTAGAGTAAATTAAAATAAGTAGCAAATCAATCTCATATTTAGGGAAGATTAATTTATTATCATTTTTAAAGGAGATTTGTAATGAGTTTACAATGAAACAAGAAGTGAAAAGACAAGACTCTTTATAGATTTGAAATTTCAATTCATAATGCTTTTGCTTCTTCTACTGATCTGCAGGACTATACGTGCACTAAGGATGAAGACTAGGATACATTTCAGAAATTGAAAACAAGAGAGCATAAGAAACCTTCGTTACAAAGTCATTTGTTGGACTATATTGATTGATACTCAGTTGACCGACGCCATAGGAAAACAACATCTTCTGATGGCTGGATTTTAGAGGCAAGAATTTTGCACGATTTAAATTGAACTTGAACTGGAATTTTGAAAAAGTCCATGGATGTTTCAATAATTAATTCGTAACTTGGCGCAGTACACAGCCTCGTAGCAGCTTCAGTGGGAAACACTCTTCTTAAGCACAAATTTAATGGACAGATTCTTGTCTAAAGGGACTTTTACAAATGATACTCGTATACAGGTCATGGGTATCACTTGCATGACACTTGCAATCAGAATTGAAGAGAATCAATCCTTTATAAAATTCAGAAGATTATTTCTTTCAAGTTCTATTTGCGGTATTAAAATGCATTTAAATCATTACAATTACAATGCTTTTTAAATTTGTAATTGTGTCAAACTTCTTAGAAAATGAAACATAAATACGTTATACAGGTCATGGGTATCACCTGCATGACACTTGCAATCAGAATTGAAGAGAATCAATCCTTTATAAAATTCAAAAGATTATTTCTTTCAAGTTATATTTGGGGTATTAAAATGCATTTAGATCATTACAATTACAATGCTTTTTAAATTTGTAATCGCGTCAAACTTCTTAGAGAATGAAACATAAATACGTTATTTGCGATTGTAAATGTTTCCTTCCTGATACTGGAAACGAAATGCTCGAACTTATACCATTCTTTTGAATATATTGGAAACAAGACGGAAACGAAATGCTCGAACTTATACCATTCTTTTGAATATATTGGAACAAGACCTTATAACATTCTTTTGAATATATGGGAAAGAACTGAATAGTAAAATTATGAAATGATGTTAGGTAGATCACCTTCATGGCACCTTTCTTATGTTTCAATTCCAATAACCAAGCCTTGGTTGCTTACTTTATCCATTTGCTTAAATACTTATGTAGCTAAGCAAGCCTGATGCGACAATTTGCTCTATTATGCTTTACTTTGTGCATACAACTATATTTTTCCTCTATATATTGTTTAGAATTTATTTGTAATTTAACCATCTGTCTAGTGTGCAAAAGAATGAAGTGATGCTTTTCTTTGATACAGGAAAGTGTAAAGAAGTTAGCTATTCAAATGTCTTGAATTCCTTGAATTGATTATATGATTCTAGGCTCTCGTTTACATATGCAAAACTTCATTTGTTGGATAATGTAAACTTGATCTCTTCAATGAAGAATCTTTGAAGTATGTATCGTTAAGAAACACAAAAAAAAAAGTATCGTCGAGGAAAGACAACCATAAATGGCTATAGACCATTCCCTATTTTTATTATCCCACATTTGGCACCTCCACTGAATCTAATAAAAGACACACAGACTTTATGATATTTTTCAAATATTTAAATGAAAAGCCAAAATCGTTGCCACAATGTTTTTACATTGAAAAAAAATTGACAGAACTTTATCCTCAACACTGATTCGTAACAAAACGAAAAATAAAGAAAAGAAATCTTCCCGATATCAGCGTTTGAATCTAAAAACCCTACTCGATATTCACGGTAAACACATTCTTGATTGATGGGAACATTGTTCAAAGTCATAGTGTCAATGTGTTGTCTATATGAATGAGGTGTAAAGGATTTTACACTTAGATTGTAAGATAAAATGCGCTACAAAGAATATTTGCAAATAAAGAGAATGCCAAAAAGAGGAGATAGAGGAATTCCTCTCCTAAGAGAATTAGGAAGACCACACAGAAGAAAATAAAATATTTGTGATAATGTTTTGGAAAAGGTGCATGCATTCAGGATAATATTGGATGCCAGGTAGGGTATGCAACAAAGAGGAGTGATGAAAAAACTTAATGATGAAAGCTAAGATGGAAAGGAACAAGAGATTTCAGAACAAAGTTTGATATTGAGCTTGCTCCAAAGGAAAGAGTAATTTGAGCAATACTAGTTTGGGAGGAAGATCGTGATTATGTCTTTGATTTTTGGAACCTTGAATCTAGAGGAGTTATATGATTAGACTGGAGAAATGGATAAATTCTTGGAACTTAAATGAATTGAAGTTCCTAGAAGAGTCAAATTTGCATACACAAAACTTAGAGGACATGCTTTAGTATGGTGGGATACTTTGCAATTGGAGAGAAACTTAAGAGGTAGAAATGCATTCCCCACCTTAGTGAAAACAAGGTATTCTAGTTACAAAAGGCATCCTAGATAAAATTGTCAAAATGTTGTGTTTCCATCTTTCTTGAAGATAGTAGTTCAACATAGATATATTGTTCTAACAAAGATTATTAAGTTGCTTTAAGAGTTTAAGGATATGATTTCAAAGGACATGTCAATAGGATTCCACCAATGAGAAGTATTTATCAGCAAATAGATTTGATACTTTGATCAGATCTACCAAACAAAGCACCACAAAGGTTTTGCAAGCTCGGGACTTTCATATTAGAACTACACAATGAGCATATCACAAGCATACACAATGCAAGGAGTTATAAACAAAGAAAAAAATCAAAATAAAGTTGTCCTTCTTTTATTTCTTCCAAATGGCGAAAAGATGCCCATCCATATTATAAATGTTGGGAATCAAATTTAATCAAATATGTCTCAGTTGTTGGTTTTAATACCAATTTACACTAGGTTTGTAGATTGATTCATATAGATAAACACAGCTAGACATAAAGCAATGGTACACAACACATTATACATAAACTACCCTAGAAACCCCCCTCCTTGGGGAAAACCAACAAACTAGTGAGCTTTCCACTCATCTATTAATCAAAACACTCATAATAGGTGTTTACAATCATGATTTGCTAGACCACAAATCACACTTCATTGCATCCCATCATACTTGCTATTTGCATATCCATTACATCTTATTTACAGATGCAATACAACCAAGTACTCATTAATGGATATCCATAACTTCCTAACCACTTTCAGTTATTATGTTATAGTCGTCTTGAGTGGGTCAACCTTGGTCGATTTTCCATTGAGATTTTGGTCATTCCATCAACTTCCCGTCGACCAGTCATTTTCCTTTCACCAAACAACTATTATGGTCATCTAGCAGACAAGATATCCATTGTCTGTCGACCTCTAACTCCAATCAACTATCGACTTTGCCAATCGATTTGCATGCAAAGAATATAACATTCTGTGGCTTCTTTTCTTCTTTGCATAAACGAGAGATTCAAAACTTTGATTCACTTAAGCAGGGATAACAAGCCTATCGTTTCCCTACACTGGGAAAACTTCTATGTATTCAACAACTTGGTCAATGAGTTTGCAACATTCTTTACCGTGTCTACCTTTTCTAGTAACACCTTGTGTTTTTCACCATTTCTCTCACAATATGGTACTGTACATCAATATGCTTTGTCTTTGCATGATATGATGGGTTCTTTGCCAAGAAGATTGCACTTTGACTGTCACAATCCAACCTAATGACATACTATCCAAACCCAACATCTGAACACAATCTCTGCAACCAAATTGCCTTCTTACATGAATGAGTAGCTACCATGTATTCAACCTTGGTAGTCGACAGTACAAAAACCCACTGCCTCCTATTTGTTAATTTTTCATAATTTACTTCAATCTGATCTAGGATCTTAATTGAGAGAACAACATGTACAGAATATCTACAGCATATCAATCATGGACAATAATGCAAGCACACAAGAGACACTGAGTTTACTTGGGGAAAACCATAAAGGTGAAAAACCCCAATAACTTCCTCAGAGATAGATAGAGCAATGATACAACCCAAGCATAAGAGATAGACATCTCCTAGTAGCAGCTTCTCCTCCTCCACAAGTGCACCACTCTCCAAAGAGTATGTGTGAGAATAGAATGATCAAATAGAGTGTCTCCCGCACTCTATTTATACTTGACTTAACTTGCCTAATAACCTTTACTAGGTCGGCCTTAACTTAACCACATAACATAATGTTGACTGGGCTGACCCCCAATAGGGTGGTCTAATAACCCTTTTACCCACATGGCCGACCCCCAATAGGGTGGTCTAATAAACCTTTGACCCACATGACTTATACAGGGCCGACCCCAACAAGGTGGTCTAATAACCCATCAAGTATAAGTTACGACACTTACAATATAAATGACGACACTTCCGTATAGAGGAATAATAACATCTCTATAGGAATACAATATACATATATGTGAAAAACATTCCGAATTTACATACACATCAACACTCCCTCTTAACTAGGAAGGTATTTCTTGACACAGGTCTTCTAGCACAAGTCTTCTTCTCTGGATAATCATCAGCGAATCATCATCCTCGAATCATCGTCATCATCACTGCTACTGCTATCTCAATCAATCTCTGAATATACTCGTCATAGGAAGTTCTACAAAGCCAGTCCATTTTCATACTGGATGTAGGCCCACCACCTACAAGTCTTCATCATCACTGGCCATACTGTGCAATCCTCAAGACTTATTACGTGCGTCACAAAACCTCGCAAGAGCATCCCAGGACTGATTACGGGCACATAGCCCAACCTATCGGATCTCCCAGGGAGCTATTACATGTGACTGTCACAAAAAATTAAAAGAGTCTCTTGACTAGCAAGAACCCTAAAGAGCATTTGAGGCCTTTTTCATCCTGTCCAGATCTCTAGGACTTATTACATGTGACCCCCACCACAAAACCTTAAAAGAGTGTCTTGTCAAGCAAGAACCCTAAAGAGCATTTGAGGCCTTTTTCATCCTGTCGAGATCTCCAGGACTTATTACATGTGGTCATGGCAATGCCTCGAAAGAGCATCTGAGGCCTTTTTCATCCTGTCCAGATCTCCCAGGTCTACTTACATGTCATAGGACAAAACCTCGAAAGAGCGTTTGTCAGATCTCCCAAGGAGCTATTATATGCCAGCGAAAAAACCTAGCAAGAGAATCTGCAAACCTTCCAGGGCGCTATTATATGTCCTCCCAAAGCAAAACCTCGAAAGAGCATTTGCCAGATCTCCCAGGGAGCTATTATATGCCAGTGGCAAAACCTAGCAAGAGAATCTACAAACCTCCCAGGGTGCTGTTATATGCTTATCTACAAAACCTATCCACGGCCACAAAGTATCAACCTAATACTCACCATACATCATCCTGATGTACACATGATCATCCTGATCATCATCACTACATCGTCCTGACGCATGTCATCTGGACCAACATCCCGAAGCTCATCATCCATGATCATCCTGATCATATAATGCATCCACCTGATGCATACACAGTATCTTCCTGATACATATCATCATACATGATCTACTTGATCATACAATGTATCCACCTGATACATATACAAATACATGATCCACCTGATCATACCTGATACATATCAATATACATGATCTACCTAATCATAAAATGTATCCACCTAATACATATACAAATACATACACATGATCCAACTGATCATATCCGGCATCTAACATGATGCATACATACATAAATGATCCAACTGATCATATCCAGCATCCAACATGATGCATACATACATAAATGATCCAATTGATCATATCAAGCATCCAACATGATGCATATACATATACAGAGCAGTAATTGGAGCATCGTCCTGATGCTCATCATCCAACGCTTACATCCACAGCCATGTGAAGGATCCTTCTTCCAACATGCTTGGAATGGCTTCAGCAAATGTCTCCATCACTTCTTCCTCAAAGTGTCATTAATCTGAAGAACACCAAGCCTCTTTCTGAAGTACTTGAACTTCACTCTGGCTAGTGGTTTCGTCAACACATCTGCAACCTGCTCATCCGTCGCAACATACAGGAGCTTTACTGCTCCTCTCTGCACCATATCCCTGATATAGTGATATTTGATCTCAATGTGTTTCGACCTATCGTGGAACACCGGATTCTCAGACAACTTCACACAACTCTGGTTGTCACAAAAGATACCAGTAGCCTCCAGTGGGAGATCAAATGACTCAGACAGTAGCTTCTGAAGCCATACTGCCTCACAACTAGCTGAACAAGCTACAACATACTCTGCTTCAGCTGTACTCAGTGCTACACAGGACTGCTTCCTGCTAAACCAAGAGATCACACCTGATCCCATACTGAAGCAGCACCCAGAAGTGCTCTTCCTATCTGCAGCACTGCCTGCCCAATCTAAATCAACATAACCCTGCAGGTTAAACTTTTGATTCGCATCATTCTTGAGCCCATATTCAACCGTACCCTTCAGGTACCTCAGAATATGCTTTACAGCAACCAGGTGAACACCTCTGGGATCTATCAGGAACTGGCTCAATGTGTTCACTGCAAAGCAAATATCTGGTCTAATGTTCGTCAGGTACATCAAGGACCCAATCATCTGACGATATATAGTGACATCAACTGGATCATATCAAGCATCACATAGAAGCTTCAGGTTCGATGCCATAGCCTCGCAGTCCATCATCCCGAACCTCTTCAGGATCTCTATCGTATACTTCCCTTGTCCAAGGAAGATTCCATCTGCACTCTGCCACACCTTCATACCAAGAAAGTAGTGCATCATACCCAAGTCCTTCATCTCGAACTCGGCAGCAAGCTTCCTCTTTGTGTCGGCAATCAATCTATCCTCACCTGTTACAAACAGGTCATCCACATACAATAGTAGTATCACTGGATTGCCTTCCTCAACCTTGTAGTAAAGGTTGGAATCCGCTTTACTCTTGGTAAAGCCCAAACTGGATAGAAAGTTTTCTATCCTACCATAGCAAGTTCTGCACATATATGACTTCTCGTCATGTGTCTCAAAACCAAGTGGCTGCTCCACATACACTTCCTCTTCGACTACACCATTCAAGAAAGCCGTCTTGACATTCATCTTGTGTATCTTCCATTTCATCACTGCAGCCAGAGCAAGTACTGATCTGATGGAAGTGTATCTGGCTATAGGTGTAGAAGTCTCTTCATACTCAATCCCTCTTTCTGGGAGAAGCCACGAGCTACAAACCTCTCTTTGTATTTCTCCATGCTACCATCTGCAACATGCTTGATATTATAGATCCATTTGGAAATCACAATAGACTTCCCTTTAGGTCTTGGGACTGCATCCCAAACATCATTTTTCATGATCGACTGGTACTCCTCGATCATGGCATTCTTCCCGAATCCTGGGAACTTCAATATATTCAATATCTTCAATAGATAACTTTGTTGCTGAAACAAATTTTGTAGTCCTTCTTTTGTAGGTGCTCGTATATAATCTTTCCTACAAAACAAGTTAACTTGCATGATTAGAAACTTCTCATAGTTTTCAGAACAAATTCTTACACATACAGAAATATGTCATACAGTCATGCAATTATTTTAGCCAATGCTTTAATACAACATTTATCCATATCCCGTAACTTTCTAGATGCCTTCCAAACTCTACCAGAACATTGTTTAAGAGTGTGCACAACTCCCAACATGTCAGCAAAGAGGTTTCATTCTAGATAAGTAGCAATGGAATGTTGTACAATGCCATAGGCCATGTTATCACTCTAGGAAGCTCTCTTAGGTTGTTTTTAGAGATGCCTAGTAACTTGAACTTATCTTAGAAGATGGGGTTTGTTTGGATCAAATTGGATGACTGAAATCAAAACTCACACACTCAGCACACACATAGGGACGCTCAGGGAGACAAGTCTTTGACTATTGCTATTCAGAGGGTTGCTAAAAGGTTAATGGGAGTGAATCCTTGTTGTATCAGCAGACTCATACACAGAAATTTGTATATAAATGGCTAATCACAACAAAATAAATTACATGCATGTTTAGTTCTCAAATTCCAAAACAGGATAACAGCTATTTAACATAGACAAGTGAACCTACAGGCAATAAATCATCCATTGTAAATACAGAAACATACGAAAAAGAAATCTGAAAGGCGAATAGTAAAAGAAGCTGGTATTATCTGAGAAATCACTGAAGTCTGAAAGTACAAATATGGATCGGTCTCTCCAAAATCGAACCATTGTTCTACCTCAGTCATGTGATTTATATCCTTTTACAAAATGTTCAAACCCTTGGAAAGTGGGTCGAATCCTCCAAATGGAAAATCAAAAATCGTTTTTCAACAAACCAGAAAAAATCATTTTTTAATTAGCCAAACTGCTGAAAAATGGGGCTCAGAGATGGATTCGATTCTCCCAATCCGTGACACCTGTAGGAAAACTGAGAGAGGTTTTTGTTCTCTGACATGTTATGAAGAAACACCTCTAAGCGTTTTGCAGAATGACTCTCCAGTCTCTCAGAATCATCATTTGAAAATGATGACTCTGCATAGAAAAACGCCATTAATTCGGCCAAACTGCTGAAAAATGGGGCTCAGAGATGGGTTCATATCTCCAAGTATGTGATACCTGTGTATAAAATGAGAGAGGTTATTGTGCATTGATCCGTTGTGAGAAAAAACCTCCCTCATATCATTGAAATTGATTTTTATTTTCCCGGGATCTTCATTTCAAAAACATGTGTCAAACAGGCAAATTCTGAGCTCTGAAAATTGGGGCTCATAGATGGATTCGATTCTCTCAACCCACAACACCTGTAGGAAAACGGAGAGAGGTTATTGTGATTTGACATGTCAGGAACAAAAAATTTTGAGCATTTTGAAAAATAATTCTCCAGTCACTTAGAATCGTCATTTGAAGATGATGACTTTTCATAGAAAAACGCCCATTTTCTGTAGCTATCCTTCTTTCAAAATTGGCAGGGAATATTTCTCTGTTCACCCTACAGGTACCCTCCAATCTGGAAACGAAAGTGATCATGACTTGTAATGCTCACCAGTATTTGGAAAATGCCATCAAGATGCTCGAGTCATCGGGAACTAGCTTTGATGCTCAATGGTTGATTTCTGCGTTTTGGTGCTTTTGGTAGCTATCAAAATTGGGCTCGAAGGTGGTAAGCTGCAAAAAACCCTTCATTCGGTGACTAATGAATCAACCTTAGCATTTTTCCTAAGCCACCGAATCGCCCCAGGTGTTGGAAACTTGGCTCTACTTTCGGTAGCTAGGAGAGCTTTGACAATTTCATTTAAGCTGTCGAAAGCAGAGCTTTCAGTAGCTTAGGAACCGTTTTACATAAGAGCTTAGCTACCAAAACCTGTCTTTTGAAAATTTTGAAGTGAAAACCGAATCTAATGATTTTCAAACTTCATTACATGCATAAAGCTATCAACAATGAGCCTTAAGAAATTTAGAAATGAATTTTCAAATGACATCCTATCATCTAAAAATGATCAACTTGACAAATTTATTTGGGGAGATAACATCTGGCTCCTTCTCAGGGATGAAAACCTCCCTGTGAGGTTTCAAGAACCACAGATCTGATGCCTTTCCTGGATAAACAAAATACAGAACCTAGTCTAGTGTTCCATTGGGAAATGGAGTCATCTAAACTGTCACCAAATCTCTACAAACTGTCCACAAATGTTCAACTATAAACCTGCTAGCCATGCCTTGCATCCATTGGGATATGAAGTCTCAAATGCTGCTTTCAACACCTGATCCAAATCTTGCAACCCTGCTCATCATTTGAAGCCAAATTACCCTTGCCAATAGTGTCTTATATCCATTGGGCATGGATTCAGTAATACAACCACCCTCTGAACACCTTTCAAGAGCTGTCTTTATTCACACAAACTAACTGCTATTTTTGCTGCAAACTGGAAGAAAGAAATGCTTAGGCAGTGAGCTTATTTCCTACCCTATACTACTCTAACAAACTCTGCAATTTGGTTAAGTAAATGCTGACTTCCATAACAACCATCTAAGTAACTTCAAAACCAAAGAAACCTTGTCTCTGTCACTACTTAACAACTGATGTTTGAAATGTAACAATCGTGAATAAAACTCATTCAGGAAACTATACTCAGCCGGAAAAATGGGAGAGCCGAAGAAATCTAAAATTTTCAAGTTCCCTGAAATGTATGATTCCATGAATGCTGCCACCAGATCTTTGAAAAGAAGATTAAAAACAAGTTGATTCTCGGGAAACAGCTGCACATCACTGACTGCTTCTTTGCCAGAAGATTGATGACCTTCTTGTTCTCTTAAGATCAACTTGTGATCATCAAAAATCATAAATTTCTTTTCAGCATAATGATCACAAGAGGATAACAACATAGGGTTTACATCATATGGATTAGGATCAACTAAGAACATATAATTTCCTAAGATATCATCAGCCATCATAGGCTCTTCCTGATTTACAAACTGATCATAAACTTTACACCCATACCTGTCTCTGGAGTACTCTGCGAATATTGAGGAATCTGATTCTGAATCTGAAATGAGCTCAAGTGTTTGTTGCTGTTCCAAATCTGCTTCATATTCACTACTTTCTTGCTATGAACCTAAAATGTAGTGACATTCCTTTTGTTGTTGTTCCAAATCTGCTTCAACCTCATTACTCTCCTACTCAAAATCGAAAGTATACTGACCTTCGGCTTGCTTATATGCCTGCAAATTTTCAGATTCAACCTGCATTCTGATCCACTTGGATGCACGGATGTTCTCCTCTACCTCTTGAGCATCTTCAAACAAATGAATTAAGGATGAAGACTTCCTCTCTAACAGAAGAAGGGCACGTTCTGAATGAAGACCCATAACATAGTATATCATGGCAGCTTTCTCTGCAGGCCGGATCTCTAAAGGCAGGTCATGATAGCTGCTGTAAAACCTTCGATTGAAAACAGATAGAGCTTCTTCCTTCTCTCTCTTCAAAGCATAAAAGTCAGTGAGATACAAATCAAGAGATTTTTTCTCACCCCAATGCTTCAAAAAGGTATTTGACAACTTGATCCAAGAGTCAATAGAATCAGCTCTCATAACTTTAAACCATGCAGCAGCATCTCTGATCAAAGACTTGGAGAAGAATCTCATAATCACATCTTCGTGAACAATATGAAAACGATCAACAAAACCTTCAAAGGATTCTAGGTGTTCCTCAGCTGAAACTTGGTTCTCTCCAGAAAACCGGGGAAGGTATTCATAACAATCAAGAGGATAAGGGTGAAGGAGACAGGGCAGCCTTAAAGGTTTGAACATCTTCATTCTGATTTTAGCTTGAAAAGCAGTGGGCTGATTATGAGGAATAACAAGTTGATGGCAATGTTTAATAATAATTGAAGATAATGAGATCTGAGAAGGCTTTGAATCACTTTCAACTTCTTCAAAGTTACCTGGGTGATCAGATTCATGAGAGGTTTGAATGCAAAGCTCATCCTTCTCAATATGTTGAAGTGAAGATATAGGATCAATATCAACAACACAAGCAAGATGGAGATTTTCTTCTTCTAAGGATGGATATATAAAAGAAGGTTGATGATCATCCAAAAATACAAAGCACAAGATGATCCTCTTAATGCATGAAGGGAAAAGAAAAAATGAACTGATAAATATCAATAAAAGTTCATGAAGAAAGCTCATGAACTGATACCTGGTTTTGCACTTCAGTCCCTTCAACTTCAATCGACAGGATCCTCCCCAGTGGAGTCTTTAAACGTGGAGTCACCAGATAGATGCTTACAACCAATATAATGCCCAGCCTTTGTCTATCATCAAAAGTTGAAACTATGTCGTCTCCCAGGGAAGCTTGCTTTGAACTCCTGTCCCCGGCAACGACGTCAATTTGTTATCACTCCAGGAAGCTCTCTTAGGTTGTTTTCAGAGATGCCTGGTAACTTGAACTTATCTTAGAAGATGGGGTTTGTTTGGATCAAATTGGATGACTGAAATCAAAATTCACACACTCAGCACACACATAGGGACGCTCAGGGGGACAAGGCTTTAACTACTATTGTTCAGAGGGTTGCTAAAAGGTTAATGGGAGTGAATAATTGTCGTATCAGCAGACTCATACACAGAAATTTGTATATAAATGGCTAATCACAGCAAAATAAATTACATGCATGTTCAGTTCTCAAATTCCAAAATAGGATAACAGTTATTTAACATAGACAAGTGAACCTACAGGCAATAAATCATCCACTGTAAATACAGAAACATAAGAAAAAGAAATCTGAAAGGCGAATAGTAAAAGAAGCTGGTATTATCTGAGAAATCACTGAAGTTTGAAAGTACAAATATGGATCAGTCTCTCCAAAATCGAACCATTGTTCTACCTCAGTCATGGGATTTATATCCTTTTACAAAATGTTCAAACCCTTGGAAAGTGGGTCGAATCCTCCAGATGGAAAATCAAAAACCATTTTTCAACAAACCAGAAAAAATCATTTTTTAATTAGCCAAACTGCTGAAAACTGGGGCTCAGAGATGGATTTGATTCTCCCAGTATGTGACACCTGTAGGAAAAATGAGAGAGGTTTTTGTTCTATGACATGTTAGGAAGAAAACCCTCCGAGCGTTTTTCATAATGACTCTCCAGTCGCTCAAAATCATCATTTGAAAATGATGACTCTGCACCGAAAAACGCCATTAATTCAGCCAAACTGCTGAAAAATGGGGCTCAGAGATGGGTTCAGCTCTCCAAGTCTGTGATACCTGTGTATAAACCGAGATATTTTATTGTGCATTGATCCGTTGTGAGAAAAACCCTCCCTCAGATCATTGAAATTCATTTTTATTTTCCCGAAATCTTCATTTCAAAAACATGTGTCAAACAGGCAAATTCTGAGCTCTGACAATTGGGGCTCAGAGATGGATTCGATTCTCTCAACCTGCAACACCTGTAGGAAAATGGAGAGAGGTTATTGTGATCTGACATATCAGGAACAAAAACCTCCGAGCGTTTTGAAAAATAAGTCTCCAGTTGCTCAAAATCGTCATTTGAAGATGATGACTTTTCACAGAAAAACGCCCATTTTCTGTAGCAATCCTTCTCTCAAAATTGGCAGGGAATATTTCTCTGTTCACCCTACAAGTACCCTCCGATCTGGAAACGAAAGTGATCATGACTTGTAACTCTCACCAGTCTATGGAAAACGCCTTCAAGATGCTCGAGTCATCGGGAACTAGCTTTGATGCTCAACGGTTGATTTCTGTGTTTTGGTGCTTTCGGTAGCTATCAAAATTGGGATCGAAGGTGGTAAGCTGCAAAAAACCCTTCATTCGATGACTAATGAATCAACCTTAGCATTTTTCCTAAGCCACCGAATCGCCCCAGGTGTTGGAAACTTGGCTCTAATTTTGGTAGCTAGGAGAGGTCTGACAATTTCGTTTAAGCTGTCGAAAGCAGAGCTTTCGGTGGCTTAGGATCCGTTTTACATAAGAGCTTAGCTACCGAAACCTGTCTTTTGAAAATTTTGAAGTGAAAACTGAATCTAATGATTTTCAAACTTCATTACATGCATAAAGCTATCAACAATGAGGCAAGAAATTTAGAAATGAATTTTCAAATGACATCCTGTTGATGTATATGTAACTTCGGAATGTATTTCACATATATGTATATTGTATTCCTATAGAGATGTTATTATTCCTCTATAAGGAAGTGTCGTCATTTATATTGTAAGTGTCGTAACTTATTCTTGATGGGTTATTAGACCACCTTGTTGGGGTCGGCCCTGTATAAGTCATGTGGGTCAAAGGGTTATTAGACCACCCTATTGGGGGTCAGCCATGTGGTTCAAAGGGTTATTAGACCACCCTATTGGGGGTTGGCCCAGTCAGCATTATGTTATGTGGTTAAGTTCGAGCCTACATGAGTTAGGTAAAAAGGCAAGTCAAGTCAAGTATAAATAGAGTGCGGGAGGCACTCTATTTGCTCACTCACTTCTCACACATGCACTCAAGGAGGAGTGGCGCACTTATGGAGGAGGAGGATCTGCTGCTAGGTTGTGTCTATCTCTCATGGTTGGTTGTATCATTGCTCTATCTATCTCTAAGGAAGTTATTGGGGTTTTTCACCTTTATGGTTTTCCCCAAGTAAATCTTTGTTTCTCTTGTATGCTTGCATTATTGTCTCCATGATTGATATGCTGTACATGTTGTTCTCTCAGTTAAGATCCTAGATTAGATTGAAGTAAATTCTGAAAATTTAACATGGTATCAGAGCTAGCCTGAAAGAAGGCATGATATGGCATGTATGACACTTGTTGCACTTATGATGTTAGGGCTTGATATAGCAAAAACCAGTCATCGTAGAATTTTCGCTATAAATCCATTTTGGAGAATTTTTCGGATCTGAAATTGTTACAGGCCGAAGATAAGATCCCCATGTACCTTGTGTCCAAAGGAAAACCTCTAATTCATTGTACTTTGTGATTTATGATCTGTACAATATAGGATTTCTGCCTCTTCCAGATCTGAGTCAAAATCAGGTGACCTTGGGAAAAAGGTCATAACTTGGGCTAGGAAGCTCCCAATGAAATTTCATAAAACGTGACAGGTATTACACAGACTGTGCTATCTCAGAAAACTTTTTCAGAGGCCGAAGTTGAACCAATGACACGTGGCACTCTGTACAAGTTCGATCTCCTGTATTATCCCATAAACAGGTCACGTTGCGACACTTGGCATAAATCTCTCTCAGAGAGTCCAATTGAGGTCAGACCTATCAGGATGGAAATATAACAGACTGAGATATCTCAGAAAATTTTTTCAGAGGCCGAAGTTCAAACAGTGACACGTGGCATGCCGTACAAGTTCTCTCTCCTGTATTATTCCAAAACAGGTCACGTTGCGACACTTGGCATAACTCTCTCTCAGAGAATCCAATTGAGGTCATACCTATTGGGATGGAAAGCTAACAGGTAAGGCTATCATAGGAAACTTTTTCAAACCCTGTGGATAGAAAAGTTCAGAGTTACACCAGAAACAATCAGGTACATATTTCTGTCAAAACAGAATTATTTTTGAGTACCTTCATTCATGGCTTCCGGAATTTAGGGCTTTGGAGAAAGTTGGAATTTTTGTAATCGGAGACCATGGCTGGATGCTACTCATCAAAATAGAAATTTAGAGACCAAGATCAGAATTTTTGGTTGGGCAGAAGGCCGGGCTTGATCAAACCCTAGTTCGGGACTTTGATCAGAAAAGTGGAAAATTAGGGCTTCTGTAAAAATGGGATATTTTGAAATCTGTGACCACGGCTGGAAGCTCCTCAGAAAAATAGAAGCTTAGAGATTTGGATCAAACCTTTTGATTGGGCAGAAGAGTGGGCTTCGTCAAACCCCAGTTCAGGGTCACGTCCAGTGAATCCAGAAGTTTCAAAGGCAAAATTGAGAAGGGAAACTTTGCAGTTTTCAAATTCTGAATATATCAGTTTGATCAGCTCATCAAGGCGCATATTTCTATCCTTTCGAAAGTTTGAAATTCAAAGTTTGAATTTTTGGGGTTTCTCTGACAAACCCATATCCAGCTCCAGGTCCAGTTCTTGCAAATCAAGTGGATAGGGTTAATCCTAGAAGAAGATGGATTGGTCACCTGCATAAGTGAAGGAGTTCCTGTTTCAGAGGGAGATGAGGCTAAGGCTTTACATAAGGAGATTACAAGCGATCTCGACAGGTATGACTCATCGAGGTATGTTTTGAGATTTGTTCATGATTAAGTTTATGGTATGTTTGTCTTCATGTTATTATGGTTAGTACAATCTTGATTTTAGATTTGTCGTATCACCTTAACAAAATTATGAATGCATGATAGAAGATATTCATTGGTTAGGGTGTTGACACTTATGATTATACTAATGCATTATGGTGTTGTATGAGGTTTATGTTGTCTACTAACATGAAAGGTACACCAAGAAAGACAAATCATGTTCTGGTCCAAGAACATATGATCATGATAACATGAGGACAAAGATTCATCCATTGTCATGGATCTCATAGAAGATCCATTTACGAGGTATGTATAACTTGGTTTTGTAATGGTTAACCTATGAGATATACAGGTTACTGGCACAAGTCATTGAAGAAGAACAAGAAGACATCATGTGAGTATGTTAGACATAAATAGCTAGCATGCTAATCCATGTATGTTTTTCCTATATCAAGCTAGAATCCTACCTTGTGTTAGGATCTTATACTGTTGTTGATAATTCATGAAGTCATAGGTTTGAATAATCATGGTTGTATGCATATTATATTTCTTACCATAATTGATGATATGACTAACCAGAAGAATCATGAAGGTATAGGTTTGAATAATCACAGGTTTTATGCATATTATATCTCTTATCTTGATTGATGATTCAACTAACCTGAAGAGTCATAGATTTGAGTAATTACAAGTTTAGACATGTTATGTTTCTTATGATTTGACTAACCATAAGAATACTACATAAACCTTGAATGCTAATGCTTATTATTTTCTGTTTGAAATGATCATGACTATACATGCTTGAGATTATTGTGTTTTAAAAGTATACTAATGAATGTATGATTTTATATGAGATCACAAGGATAACACAATCATGATACTAATAAGCATGCATAGGGACCAAGGATGAATATGAGTTCAAGAACAGGTAATTCAGGAATCAAAGATCAAGAGGGAGCACACTCTAGTTGTTCCTGCAAGAAAGAAAAGGAGCACAATTCAGTAGTTTCTGCAAGGATGCAGATATTCAGAGGGAGTTGACCGTCTCTCTACATTCCACAACAGAAAGGTGTAGAAGAAGCTACTTCAGATTAGGACTCCAGCATCTCCTGCAAGGAAGTGAAGACTCAAAGGGAGTCCACCCAACGAACAAACAAAGATAAGTATTTTAATTATCATTTCTTGCATATTTGTTTGTTTAAGTAAAATTGTTCAATGATGTATACGCTCATGTTCCTAGACTTAGGATATGTATTGTGCATATTAGAATAGTTGCATTGATGAACAATATGCTACTAATATACATGGGTAAGTGGCCTATGGCACTGTACAACATTCCATTGCTACTTATCTAGAATGAAACCTCTTTGCTGACATGTTGGGAGTTGTGCACACTCTTAACAATGTTCTGGTAGAGATTGGAAGGCATCTAGAAAGTTACGGGATATGGATAAATGTTGTATTAAAGCATTGGCTAAGATAATTGCATGACTGTATGACATATTTCTTTATGTGTAAGAATTTGTTCTAAAAATTATGAGATGTTTTCTAATCATGCAATTTAAATTGTTGTGTAGGAAAGATCATATGCCATCTCCCACAAAAGAAGAACTACAACATTTGTTCCAGCAACAAAGATATCTATTAAAGATATTGAAGATATTGAAGTTCCCAGGATCTGGGATGGAATGCCATGATCCGTCGATCATGAAGAATGATGTTTGGGATGTAGTCCCAAGACCTGAAGTTTGTTATGACTTTCATATGGATCTATCAAGATCAAGCATGTTGCAGACGGCAGCATAGAGAAATATAAAAGTGATGAAATAGAAGGTGCACCAGATGGATTTCAAGACAGCATGGTGTAATCATATATGTGCAGAACTTGGTATGGTGAAGATAGTTTGATTGCCGACACGCAGTGCAAGCTTACTACTGAGTTCGAGATGAAGAACTTGGGGATGATGCACTATTTTTTTTTGGCATGGAGGTGTGGCAGAGTGCAGAAGGAATCTTCCTTGGACAAGGGAAGTATGCAGTAGAGATCCTGAAGAGGTTCAGGATGATGGATTGCAAGGCCATGGCCACACCTATGGCATCGAATCTGAAGCTTCTATGTGATGCTTCATCTGAGCCGGTTGATGTCTCTATATATCGTCAAATGATTGGGTCCTTGATGTACCTGACGAACACGAGACCAGATATTTGCTTTGTTGTGAACACATTGATTCATTTCCTGACAGATCCGAGGCATGTTCACTTGGTTGCTGCAAAGCATGTTCTGAGGTACCTGAAGGGTATAGTGGATTATGGGCTCAAGTATGAAGTGAATCAAAAGTTTAACCTGCAGGGTTATGTTGATTCAGATTGGGCTGGCAGTGCTGCAGATAAGAAGAGCACATCTGGGTGTTGCTTCAGTATGGGATCAGGTGTGATCTCTTTGTTTAGCAGGAAGCAGTCCTGTGTAGCACTGAGTACAGCTGAGGCAAAGTATGTTGCAGCCTGTTCAGCTAGTTGTGAGGCAGTATGGCTACAGAAGCTACTGTCTGAGTTATTTGATCTCTCGTTGGAGGCTACTGGTATCTTCTGTGATAACCAGAGTTGTGTGAAGCTGTCCAAGAACCCAATGTTTCATGACAGGTCGAAACACATAGAGATCAAATATCACTATATCAGGGATATGGTGCAGAGAGGAGCTGTGAAGCTTCTGTATGTTGCGATGGACGAGCAGATTGCAGATGTGCTGACGAAGCCACTAGCCAGAGTGAAGTTTGAGTACTTCAGAGAGAGGCTTGGCGTTCTTCAGATCGAGGACACTTCAAGGAAGAAGTGATGGACACATTTGCTGAAGCCATTCCAAGCATGTTGGAAGGAGGATCCTTCACATGGCTGTGGATGTAAGCGCTGGATAATGAGCATCAGGATGATGTTCTGGTTTCTGCTTGGATATGATTAGTTGGATCATTTTTATGTATGTATGTACGCATCATGTTGGATGCTGGATATGATCAGTTGGATCATTTTTTATGTATGTATGTACGCATCATGTTGATGCTGGATATGATCAGTTGGATCATTTATATGTACGCATCATGTTGGATGCTGGATATGATCAGTTGGATCATGTGTATGTATTTTTTATATGCATCATAGTGGATGCTTGGACCATGTATCTGTATATGTATCAGGTGGATACATTGTATGATCAGGTGGATCATGTGAGGTGATATGTATCATGTATTTGTATCAGGTGGATACATTGTATGATCAGGTGGATCATGTATGATGATATGTATCAGGTAAATACTTGGTATGCATCAGGTAGATGCATTGATGATCAGGTGGATCATGCAGTAGGATGTTGTAGTGATGATCAGGATGATCATGGATGATGAGCTTCAGGATGTTGCTCCAGATGACATGCAGCAGGACGTTGCAGTGATGATGATGAGGATGATCATGAGTGCATCAGGATGATGTATGGTGAGTATCAGGTTGATACTCTGTGGCCGTGGAACAGGTTGTGCAGAGGAGCATGTCTGGGAGATCCTATAGGTCGAAGTTGTGTACCCATAACAGCCTGGGATGCTCTTTCAAGACATTGCTTTGGGAGGACATGTAATTTGTGCCCTGGGAGATCCTTCAGGTCGGAGTTGTGTACCCGTAACATCCTGGGATGCTCTTGCGAGGTTTTGTCCTATGGCATGTAATTTGGGACCTGGGAGATCTTAGGTCGGAGTTGTGTACCTGTAACATCCTGAGATGCTCTTTCGAGGTTTTGCCATGACCACATGTAATTTGTGCCCTGGGAGATTTCAGGTCAGAGTTGTTTACCCGTAACATCCTGAGATGCTCTTGCTAGGTTTTGTGGTGGAACACATGTAATTTGTGCCCTGGGAGATCCTACAGGTCGGAGTTGTGTACCCGTAACATCCTGGGATGCTCTTTCGAGGTTTTGTGGTGGGGTCACATGTAATATCGCCTTGGGAGATCCTACAGGTCGGAGTTGTGTACCCGTAACATCCTGGGATGCTCTTTTGAGGTTTTGTGATGCACGTAATAAGTCCTGAGGATTCCACAGTATGGCCAGTGATGACGAAGACCTGCAGGTGGTGGGCCTACATCCAATATGAAAAAGGACTGGCTCTGTAGAACTTCCTATGACGAGTAGATTCAGAGAATGATTGAGATAGCAGCAGCAGTGACGATGATGATGACTCAATGACGATTATCCAGTGACGATGATCGAGAGAAGATGACTTGTGCTAGAAGAACTGTGCTGAGAAATACCTTCCTAGTTAAGAGGGAGTTTTGATGTATATGTAACTTCGGAATGTATTTCACATATATGTATATTGTATTCCTATAGAGATGTTATTATTCCTCTATACGGAAGTGTCGTCATTTATATTGTAAGTGTCGTAACTTATTCTTGATGGGTTATTAGACCACCTTGTTGGGGTCGGCCCTGTATAAGTCATGTGGGTCAAAGGGTTATTAGACCACCCTATTGGGGGTCGGCCCAGTCAGCATTATGTTATGTGGTTAAGTTCGAGCCTACATGAGTTAGGTAAAAATGCAAGTCAAGTCAAGTATAAATAGAATGCGGGAGGCACTCTATTTGCTCACTCACTTCTCACACATGCACTCAAGGAGGAGTGGCGCACTTATGGAGGAGGAGGATCTGCTGCTAGGTTGTGTCTATCTCTCATGGTTGGTTGTATCATTGCTTTATCTATCTTTGAGGAAGTTATTGGGGTTTTTCACCTTTATGGTTTTCCCCAAGTAAATCTTTGTGTCTCTTGTATGCTTGCATTATTGTCTCCATGATTGATATGCTGTAGATATGCTGTACATGTTGTTCTCTCAGTTAAGATCCTAGATTAGATTGAAGTAAATTCTGAAAATTTAACACATCCTATCATCTAAAAATGATCAACTTGACAAATTTATTTGGGGAGATAACATGCCACTTACCCATTACATGCATATTAGTAGTATGTTGTTCATTAATGCAATTATTCTAATATGCCAAAATACACAACCTAATTCTAGGAACATCAGTATATACATCATTGAACAACATTATTTAAACAAACAAATATGTAAGAAATGACAATTCAAATACTTATCTTTGTTTGGTTGTTGGGTGGACTCCTTATGAATCTTTGCAACTCCATTTTGATGTGGATTGTGAGAAGTGGTCGACTCCCTCTGAATATCGGCATCCTTGCATAAACTATTGGAGTGTGCTCCCTCTTGATCTTTGCTTCCTGGATTACCTGTCCTTGAACTTATATCCATCCTCGATCACTATGCATGCTTACAAGTATCATTATTGTGATATCCTCGAGATCTCATACATAATCATACATTCTCAATACTACAATAATCTAAAACATGTATATTCAGGATCATTTCAAACACAGATAATAAGCATTAGCATTCAATGTTTTAAGGAAGACTTCTCTTACTCATGCATATTCATATTTGACCAAAAGACTTTTCTAGTTAGTCATATCATCAATCAAGGTAAGAGACATAATATGCATAAACCCTGGATTACTTAAATTTATAATTTCATAAATAATCATTATCAATCATGCCATGTATACTTATATAAGAGATCCTAACACAAGGTAGGATTCTAACTTGATATAGGAAAAACATACCTGGATTAGCATGCTAGCTAGTTATGTCTAACATACCTACATAATGTCTTCTTGTTTTCTTCAATGACTTGTGCTAGTTACCTGCATATCTCATAGGTTAACCATTATAGAACCAAGTTATAAATACCTCGTAAGTAGATCTTCTATGTGATCCATGGCAATGGATGAACCTTTATTTTCATGTCACCATGGTCATATGTTCTTGAACTAGAAATGATTTGTCTTTCTTGATGTACCTTTTATGTTAGTGGACAACATCAACCTCATACAACATCACAATGCATTAGTACAATCATAAGTGTCAAAAACCCTAATCAATGAATATCTTCTATCATGCATTCATAATTTTATTAAGGTGATATGACAAGTCTAAAAATAACCAAGATTGTACTAATGATAATAATATGAAGACAAACATATCATAAACTTAATTATGAATAGAATTCGAAACATACCTGTATGAGTCATACCTGTCGAGATTGCTTTGTAATCTTCTTATGTAATGCCTTAGCCCCATCTCCCTCTGAAACAGGAACTTCCTCACTTATGCAGGTGACCAATCCATTCTCTTCTAGGATTAACCTAATCCACTTGATTTGCAGGAACTGGATCTGGAGCTGGATTAGGGTTTGTCAGAGAAACCCTAAAAATTCAAACTTTGAATTTCAAACTTCTGAAAGGATATAAAGATGCACCTTGATGAGCTGATCAAGCCAGTATACTCAGAATTTGAAAACTGCAAAGTTTCACCCCTCAAAATTGCCTTTTGAAACTTCCGGATTCACTGGACATGACCCCAAACTAGGGTTTGATAAAGCCCACCCTTCTTCCCAATCAAAAGGTTTGATCTAAAGCTCTAAGCTTCTATTTTTCTGAGGAGCTTCCAGCCATGGTCACAGATTTCAAAAATTCCCATTTTTGCAGAAGCCCTAATTTTCCACTTTTCCGATCAAAGTCCCAAACTAGGGTCTGATCAAGCCCGGTCTTCTGCCCAACCAAAAAATATGATATTGGTCTCTAAATTTCAATTTTTATGAGTAGCATCCAGCCGTGGTCTCCGATTACAAAAATTCCAACTTTCTCCGAAACCCTAATTCCCGGAGCCATGAATGAAGGTGCTCAAAATCCAATTATGTTTTGACAAAAATATGCACCTGATTGTTTCTGGTGTAACTCCGAAATTATGAATCCACAGGGTCTAAAATTTCTACCTGCGTTAGCCTAACCTGTCATCTTTCCAATCCCATAGGTCTAACCTCAATTGGATTCTCTGAGAGAGAGTTATGCCAAGTGTCACAACGTGACCTATTTATGGGATAAAACAGGAGAAAGAACTTGTACGGCGTGCCACGTGTCACGGGTTCAGATTCGGCCTCTGAAGAAGTTACTTGAGAAATTAAAGTCTTTGCACTACCTGTCACTTTTTATGAAATTTAATTTGGATCTTCCTAGCCCAAGTTATGACCTTTTTTCCTAGGTCACTTGTTTATGACTCAGATCTGGAAGAGGCAGAAACCCTAGATTGTATAGATCATAAAACACAAAGTACAACGAATTAGAAGTTTTCCTTTGGACACAAGGTACATGGGGATCTGATATTCAACCTGTAAAAGTTTCAGATCCGAAAACGTTTTCAAAATGGATTTATAGCAAAAGTCCTACGATGACTAGTTTTTGCTATATCAAGCCCTAGCATCGCAAGTGCAACAAGTGTCATACATGCCATACCATGCCTTCTTTCAGTCTAGCTCTGATACCATGTTAATTTTTCAGAATTTACTTCAATATGATCTAGGATCTTAAATGAGAGAACAGCATGTACAACATATCAATCGTGGACAATAATGCAAGCATACAAGAGACACAGAGTTTACTTGGGGAAAACCATAAAGGTGAAAAACCCCAATAACTTCCTCAGAGATAGATAGAGCAATGATACAACCCAAGCATAAGAGATAGAAATCTCCTAGCAGCAGATTCTCCTCCTCCACAAGTGTGCCACTCTCCAAAGAGTATGTGTGAGAATAGAATTATCAAATAGAGTGCCTCCCGCACTTTATTTATACTTGACTTGACTTTCCTAATAACCTTTACTAGGTCGGCCTTAACTTAATCACATAGCATAATGCTGTCTGGGCCGATCCCCAATAGGGTGGTCTAATAACCCTTTGACCCACATGGCTGACCCCCAATAGGGTGTTCTAATAACCCTTTGACCCACATGACTGATACAGGGCCGACCCGAACAAGGTGATCTAATAACCCATCAAGTATAAGTTACGACACTTACAATATAAATGACGACACTTCCGTATAGAGGAATAATAACATCTCTATAGGAATACAATATACATATATGCGAAATACATTCCAAAGTTACATATACATCAACACTATTCATCCAACTTACTGCTCCGCCGAATAACTTGAACACATATCTGCTAGTCGACCGTCTATGGTTGATATCTCTATCCCAATATGAATCAACAAATCCATATACATTGATTTCCTTGTTCTCAGGTTCTCCTCCATAACAGAATGCCTAATCTATTGTGCTCCAAAGATAATTGAATACTCTCTTGACTGCGGTCTAGTGCTCTTTTCAAGGTGTCAACATGTACATGCTCTACACTCCCACTACATGGGTAATATACGGTCGATTACAAACCATGTCATACATCAGAATACCTACAACATCATTATAGGGAATATGTGACATGTACTCTTTTTATTCCCATGTCTTTGGACAATGTTCAATAGATAGTTTGACTCTCATAGGAATAGGGACCTTGACCAGTCTACTCTCCTACATGTTGAAACGTTTCAAAATTATCTTACATATTTTCTCTGAATTAACAAGAGCCTTCTACCTGCATGATCTCTTTGTATTTCTATTCCAATAATGAAATGTGTTGCTCGGATATCCTTCATGTCAAGCTTCAAGGAAAACTGCATTTTTATCTCCTTTATCAAATCCATGTTATTTTTTATCAACATGTCATCGACAGACAAAACTACATATATGAAATGACCACTGATTTTATTCCCATAAACATTGTTATCAGCATAACTTCTCAAAAAACCCAGTTGCTAGATATACATATCAAACTTTTGGTACCACATCCTGGGTGATTGTTTTAGAAAATATAGAGACTTCTTGAGCTTGTATACCATCTCCTTTTCTCCTTTCATTGTAAAATATTTAGGCTACTTCATATAGATTTCTTCTTCAAGATAACCATGGAGAGATGTTTTCTTTACATCCATCTATTCTATCTCAAGATCAAATGTTGTATTTAAATACATTAGTACCCTTATGGAAGTTAGCTTAGAAACAAGAGAGAAAATATCACCAAATTAAACTCCCTCGACTTGGGAATAATGTAGTGTGTGATTTGGCACACACCCATGCCAAAAGGCACCTGCTAAGGGGTTTTGCAACCTCAACAAAGTTTCAAAATGAACAGGAAAAACAATAAAAACTAAACTAAAAACTAAGTAAAAGGAGGCATATCTAAACTAATAACATGAGCATATTCTTTAATAAATAGTACACATGCAAAAACATCATGTAAAGAATCAAAGAATATATTTATTTTGTATTTAAATGAAAGAGTACAAGGGGAATAATCACTTCAAAAGTGTAGTGGAAGGGGTCCTTGCATCTATCCGAGGGAGGGTCTGCTGGTCTCCTGGTGATCTCGCAATCCTCTAGAAACACGTCATGATAGGGATATCCAATAGGTGGGAGAGAAGCAAGAAAAGGATGTCTCCAATCTCGAAGGGAATCACAACAAAATGACTGCTTGAGAGAAAAGTTGGAGAATTGTGTTGAATGAGGGACATTGAGGTTTTTATATAACCATGACAATGGCTTTAGGATAATGATCTAGGTTAGATTTTTTGCCCCCAAATCCATAACCTAATTTGGGCCATGCCAAGATTCATGTTGAAACTTTCCTCTTTTTCGTGAGGAACAAAAGTAGAAACAACCAAAAATCATGCTTGGGGCGAGGACGCTCTTATCTAGAGGAAGTTTGCGAATTGGGTCATTTATATCGAAGCAAATTGAGCGACTTGGGCCCTTCTTTCGAGATAATAGGTGTGACCTGGATTTAGAGTGGCCCATTTAATGTTTGATTTTCATTTTTAACCTTTTTATTACTTTCTCAAGGTCAAATGGATGGAAATAAGGTGTAATGATGGCATATGCGTGTGACAAGGCTGATGACATGGAAGGTGAGCAAATTTGGCTATTATAAATATATTCCCCCCTAATGTGTGAGTTCAGAAGCTCATCATATGGCTAACATACATCATAGGATTCTCTTGCTTTTAGGAGATAAGTGTGACGATGACATAAAAAGTGGAGAATATGTTGGAGGGAACTTGCCTTCCCACTAGACTACATGGGCCCTTACCTACAAATACCATACTCAAAATGGATGAGGTGCATATAATCTCAAAATATATGGATGAGGTAAATATAATCTCAAAATATATATGGATGAGGTGGGAATTCCCATGCTCATATCAATGTCTCAAATAGAAAATGGGATCTAGGCACAGAGGGGGCTTGATCAAATACATGAATAAATAATGTGTACATAATAAGTGTCCAAGGGGTGCCCAAATTTGTGGATATAATGAGTATGTAATCATGGTCCAACCATGGTTTATCTGAAGAACTGGTGTTGGAACAATGGCATTCCAATGGAATGTCAAATCACAATAGTTGATGCTTTGTTGCAACTAAAGGGATCTAATATCTGCGGTAACTCAAACAATTGAAAGTCTAAATTAAATAGGTCAGGGGAACTGTAACGTCCCCCTCACCCAATCCAACCATCGGGAGGGGACGTTGGGAAAATATGGGCTTTCAAATTTCGCCCCAAGTTCATAATACGTTTTTCAACAATGCAATGTGTGCAGAAATGTAAATAAAACATGCACAGCGGAATTCAAATCTATCCACACACACATCTAATATGCAATTACAAGCATAAACATTATAGACATCAAATAAAACATTTCCATATTTAAATACATAAAAATACTTATCTTTATCCAATGTAGATCCAAGCAACTGGCCGTGTAAGAGCGCTTTTCCACCTAACCATAGGCACTCTGTCCAGCATATACTATTTCTATTGCTGAGAGGCCAACCCCAAGCTGGGCTATGAGGCCCCCAGGGCGAAGGAAACACCTACAGGATTCTATCTCTCAGCCCACAACCCATTCTACTCTTTGTGCTTAGCCAAATTATCATACAGAGCTCTACAGGGGTCTCATTCAGTCGTCACAGCCTCGACTTCCACAATAACTGCCCCACACAACACCCTTCTAGCTCAGGCATCCCCTTCACCAATCCACGGTTCTCTTGGGCGATCCATCTTGCTGGGTGCTTCTAGTGTGTGCATAGAAGAATTCCAACCTAGTATTGGCTTCTATAGAACCTCCTACAACCTCAATCTGTGGCTTCTCAAGCACCTGCGAGCAACATAACTCAAGGGTAAGGGTTCCTAGCTTGCCCAACCTCTCTGCTTACCTACAACCACAATACCCACTTCCAAATCTGCAACAAGGTCTCCAAATTCAAATTTCTGGGTTCAAAACAACATGGTAATTTCATGGACAACAATGGAGAGCTCTGCAACCCCTAAACCTGCATGAGAGAATAATACCAAATGAGGGTTGACTCCAAAGGATATGAGAAAATAGTGACAAGACAACTGACATAACTTATGGAAGTAGGGGAAGGACTCCTAGAAGATGTAGACTGAATTCTGTCATGACAGAACTGTCACAAAAGTGCAGTCAGTCCCATACTACAATAACTACATGAGGTAAATTTTCCCACCAACCACACACATGCATCAATGATTGGAAAAATGGTCAAAAAAAAAATAATTGGCTTATTCTCAACACATGACAGAATTTTGGGTGAGTTATAAGGTTGACACTTGCAAACATAGGATTTGGTTTCCCATAGCCCCCCTTCCTCTCCCCCTTTGGTGGAATCATAGCCCCTTTGGTGTTCCTTACACAGCCATTGTTGGACAATTTTATTATGTATGCACATAGTATTTACATATACTCTAAGTTGGAATAAAATCCAACTAAACAGTCCAAATGAAATATAAACATCATGCATGCCTAAACATTCACTAGTCAGGCCTTGGCCTTGAGCTCTGCACTAGGAATTCGCACTAGCATATTTACATCATTTTCATTTTAATGTAATGGGGTCAAAATCGGGATATTACAGGAACTGCATCTTGAACTACATACAATAGGAGGCATATAATTGGAGGGCTTCCAAAACACTGTCGCCTACGCAGCCTGGATATCACAAGAAACATATGGCTGAACAATTTCCATAGAGACTCACTAAAGGACTAGAGTAAAAGATATCCAAGGTCTTTGACCAAATAATGAGAAAATTGTTGGGTATGTGTTATATTCTTTGCATGTGTGTGTGGGGTTTGTTGTTTGTACGGTTGTGTTTGTTCGATCTCTCCACCATCTAGTGCTCTATTATGTGTGTTGGGCATTGCTTTTGGTGTTGGATCAAGGGGGGTAATGGGGAGGGGGGAGTTGGCACCCTCCCTCTTCTGTGAAGTAGACAGTCGGAACTAGGATAACGCTTAGTGCTAACATGAGCCGAAGCGAGTCCAAAATTTTGGGGCTATTTTGGGGCTATTTTTAGGTTTTTTACTAAAAATATGTAATTTAATCAAAGTTAAGGGATTGGGGTTTATTTCTAATTCTGGTTAATGGTTTAGGTTTTTTGGATGCTACATAATACCTACAAATTGTATTGTGAGTGGTTAAAAATCATAATGAGAAAGTGAGAGGTGTGGATCTAAGTTTTGTTGGTTTTCCTGGTTAAGGGTTTCCAGGGTAAATCTCTATGTATTATGTGTGAATGCTATGGTGTAATCCCTATTTTGCTTAAAATAATTTGTATTCTTTGCTTCTCTGCATATGTTTAAAACTTACATGTGGTATTAGAGCTTGATTTTTGGCTTCAGGGGGGACACCTTTATTGCTAAGGGTTCGACTTGATTGATAGATCTTGGGTATATGATAAACCTGGGTTCAGTAGGATCTTTGCAGTGGTGATTTGTGTATCGAAAGAGAATGGTGAGCAGTTCAAGAATCGAGATCAATAAATTTAACAACCGGAACTTTTTGTTATGGAAGCTCAAAATGGAGGTTCTTCTTGTAGATTGGGAACAATGGATTGCTATGGATCCAGGTACACAACCCACTGGATCGATGAAAGAAGATTGGGATCAATTAGAAAGAAGGGTGAGGAGTACAATCTAGTTGTGCTTATCATAATCTCTGCTGTTGAATGTGTTTGGAAAAGATAGTGTGCTAAAGCTATGGAATAAGCTAGGGAGTTTGTATCAATCAAAGTCCCTAGTGAACAAGTTGTTTCTGCAAAAGAAACTATATCACCACATAATGGATGATAACGACACAACGACAAAGCATCTGAATGTCTACAATACTCTGGTAATCCAAATAACCTATGTTGGTATTACAATGGATGAAGAAGATAAATGTATTACATTATTGTGTTCTTTGCTAGATTCCTAGGATTCCTTGATTGTAGAAATAGGTAGTTCTATTAAAGAAACCTTAAAATTTGATGAAATAGTAGAATCCCTGCTATTTGAAGAGATCAGGTGAAAATCCATGGATAATCATACCATGGATTCCCTTTCTGTGAGAGGTTGTCCCCGAGATAAAAATAAAAGTAAGGGATTTGGGAGGAGATCTAAATATAAGGGTAGATCTAAATCCCTAGGAAAATATTTGAGGAAGTGCTGGAAATGTGGTAAAGAAAGGCACTATAAAAAGGATTGTAGATCTAAGAATGTTGAAAAAGAGAATGGATCTAAAGTTACCCCTTCCACAGAGGTGAAGGCCTCCTCAGAAGGAGGGGATGTGTACCTATCTTCTACAGGTACTCGTTCATATCGCGATGTATTTCTGATTGACTCAGGTGCATCTTTTCATATGACTCCCCACATGGAGTGGTTTTGCAAATATGAAAAACACAAAGGAGGAGATGTGTTCCTAGGAGATGATTTGATAGCCAATATCATTGGACGTGGAATATTTATGTTGTAGCTAAAGGGTGGAAGGATTAGAACTCTCCCTGGAGTACTTCTCATTCCAAACCTAGCGAGAAACTTCATAGCTGTCGGAAAGATGGATGATGTAGGCGTACATAATGTGTTTGGAAAAGACATAAAAAATGGTTCGAGGATCAATGGTATTGATGAGGTGAGTTCATAATGGAACTCTGTACAAAGTATTGGGAAGCACCATCATTGATGAATGTAATAGTTTTTTTTTCTTGAGGGAGGAGATAAAGATTAGAGAACAATGACTACATTCGGAGGAAAGACAATGCTATGGAATGAAATATTGGGGGATATCGGAGAAAAGGGCCTTCAAGCACAACAAGGTAAAGGTATGGTTGAAGGTATGTCTGATTTCACTTTGGATTTTGATTTCTGTGAACATTGCATATATGGAAAATAGAATCGAGTAATATTTGCATCTGGTACTATAAGAGCAAAGGGAATTTTAGAGTTAATACGTAGTGATGTGTTTGGACCTATCTCCATTCCATCATTAGGAAGACATGTGTATTATGTTTCATTTATAGATTATTTCTCAAGGAACACATGGATTTATATCCTTCAAAATAAATATGAAGTATTTGCTATGTTTAAATAATTTAAGGTTCTTGTAGAGAATCAAACAAAAAATAAATAAAGGTGTTAAGGACAGATAACAATGGGGAGTACTGCAGGAATGCATTTGAGGAATTATGTAAGAAGTGCAATATAGCAATATAGAAGACTACTCCATACACACCTCAACATAATGGAGTTTCAAAAAGAATGAATAGGAAGCTAATGGAAAAGGAAATGAGCATGCTCAGTTGTTCCAGGATAGGACAAGAATTCTGGGCAGAGGCAATGGATATTGCATGTTACTTAGTAAATCGATCACCCACGTCAGCATTGGTTGACAAAAATACACATGAGGTATGGACTGGTAAGAAATCCTCTATTAAACATATGAAAGTTTACAGTTTTGATGCTTATGTACATGTTCTAAAGGAGAAACGGAGTAAGTTGGATAATAAAGCTGAAAAATGTATCTTTATCGCTTATAAAGATGGTGTAAAAGGTTTTATCTTTGGAATCCTGTAACTAAGAAGATTGTTTACAATTGAGAGGTTTCTTTTAGAGAGATTGAAGATGTTCCCAGAGAACAAGTGAATCCTATGTAAAAAGAACCAAATAAAATAGAGTTTGAGTTAGAAGATGAAGAATCTGACTCAATAAAAGAAGCTGAATTAGAAGAAGAACCTCATACCCCAATTTTGAGGAGACCATCTCGAGAAAGAAGGAAACGAAAAAGGTATTCCCCTCCTGATTTTCGATCTAGTTTTTCTTTATCTATTACCGATGATGATCCTAGAAATGTGAAGGAATCTCTTGATTTGGAGGATAGGGATCTCTGGAAGAAGGCCATGGTTGAAGAAATGGATTCCTTGGACAAAAATGAAGCTTGGGATCTAGTTGAGTTACCATTTAGAAGAAAATTCGTTGGTAGAAAATGGTTGTTTAAAAAGAAGTTAAATGCAGAAGGGAAAGTGGATAAGTACAAATCCCACTTAGTAGCAAAGGGATATTCCTAGGTAGAGGGAATTGATTGGGGTGAGATATTTTCTCCAGTTGCTAAATTAACTTCTATTAGATTACTTCTTGATATTGCCACTGCTTTTTATCTTGAAATAGAGTAGATGGATGTGAAAACAACATTCTTACATGGGGATCTTGAAGAAGAAATATACATGAAACAACCTTTTTATCTTGAAGTAGAGTAGATGGATGTGAAGACAACATTCTTACATGGGGATCTTGAAGAACAAATATACATGAAACAACCAAAAGTGTTTACAATAAAGGGAACGAAAGAGTTGGTTTATAAGCTAACGAAGTCCCTTTATGGTCTAAAGCAATCTACAACGATGTGGTACCAAATGTTTGACACATACATACTTGGATTGGGGTTTGTGAGAAGCAAGGTTGATCACTATGTATACTCCAAACATTTTGGTGATATTAAATTCATTTATATAGTATTGTATGTTGATGGCATGTTGTTGATTGGAAACAAAAAATATGTCATAAAGGAGGTGAAGTCACAACTATCCTCCAAATTTGATATGAAGGATCTTGGTGCTACAAAATGCATACTAGGAATGAAGATTAAAAGAGATCATGCAAACAGAAAAATCTAGTTGAATAAGAGAAAACATGTTGAGATGATACTATAGAGATTTAGCATGCAGGAAAGTAAGTTGGTTAAGGCCCCTATTCCTATAGGTGTAAATTTATTTGTAGAATAGTTTCCTAAGACAAAGGAAGAGCAATAATATGTCACAAGTTACATATGCTAGTGTAGTTGGTAGTTTGATGTATGCAATTGTCTATACCAGACCGAACACAACTCATGCAGTGGGATTTTTTAGCATATATATGTTAAAACTAGGGAAGGAGCACTGGAAAACTATAAAGAGGGTCTTCATATATTTGCATGGAACCATAGATTATGCAATTTGCTACCAAGGAAGACCTGGACCAGACAAAGTAATAGATGTACAAGGATTTGTTGATGCAGACTGGGCTGGAGATCTTAATTGCATAATATCTACAAGTGGGTATGTGCTTAACCTATTTGGAGGAGCTATCAATTGGATGAACAAGAGACAGGTTGTAGTTGCACTCTCAACTACAGAAGTTGAATACATGGAATCCAATCATGCAAGCAAATAATTTGTATGGTTGTAGAGGTTGTGTTCATGCATTGGGTATGTACATAAATCTATAATTTTATATTGCAACAACCAAAGTGCAATATTCCCGGCGAAGAACCCTGCTTATCATGCTAAGACAAAGCATATTGATGTGCACTATCACTTTGTGAGAGATATGATTGAAGACACAAAGGCGTTGTTCGAAAAGGTTGATACCTTGAAGAATGTTATAGACTCATTGACAAAGTCTGTTAGTACTTAGAAGTTATCTTGGTGTAGAGAAACTATGGGAATTAATGTCTTGAACTTGTTGTAATACCCCAAATTTTGGACTTTTAACCCCTTATATATTTTGCTAAGTATTATTTCATTTTACTTAGGTGACATTAGAAATTTGAAAAGTTAATTTCTGATGACCATGTGGACCGGCACATTAATGAGATGGGAGTCATAGTTCCCTATGGTTTGGATGATAAATACCAAAAAAGTAATAATGAGAAATTATTATGGAGACAATTGTAAACCCTAAAGAAAAGTTTAGGGAGAATAATGGAATTAAAGAAATAAAAATTAAGAGAACTCACACCAAGGAGAATAAAAAGAGAAAAGAGGAGTTCATTCATACATTATCATGATCATTATCACACAAGAGAGAAATGGGAGTTGTGATAAAAATAACCAAAGCAAATGAAGACAAGCAAATGGGGGCAGTTTGGAGCACAAACTCAACTAGAGAAAGAGAAATCATAGCAGCTACGTATAGCTTGGAACACTGGTTGTGTTCAGGTAGGAGAACTACCCCAAACTTGCAAGAGCACTACAATTACTCTGAATAGGTTGCGACTAATTTCTCTCTTAAATGGCAGAGACTTAAAATTCCCTGGAGCATCCTGGAGCTCACAAGCAATGAGTTGGATGTTGGGTCATCTGCTGCAGCAGAATTTTTATAAATAACTTGGGGAACAAGTTAAGGGAAAATAAAATATAAAATATGAACCAGAGGGACTGTGAACTCAGCTCGAGGGTGACCTAGAAGCAAGGAGAACTTGCTGGTCAAAGGCTGGGAGGTTTGTGGCTAGGTTCCACTGGTCATCATAATATAGATAAGTTTATATGTTGCATTTATATGATAAGTTTTATGGAACAATTATTAGGGTTTATTTATGTATATTGCTGATTTACTTCTTAAAGGTTTGTTTCACCAGATCTAAACATGACTATATTATTATACTGAACTCTGATTATGGATTTTATATAGATTTTTATGTCTCTGTAATATTGTACAGAATTGTGATCTAATTGAGATACCTTCAACATTTGTGGTTTATGTTTGATGTAAGAATGGACACATTCTTTGTGCAGTAGGTAGACAAAGTTGTAATATAAATAATGATATATAATCCTGAGATAGGCATTATAGAATGGTCATTGTTTATGTTATACTATATAGATACATCAAATGTAATTAAATAGAATAAGTTTTTATTCAACGGGTCCCATTGCGGACAAAGAATAGGTTTCACATAATTATAAATTCTGGCAGAAACGAGGAAGACATGTAAACCGTGAGGTTTACATGTCAAGCCTTTGTATTATATTAAATTTTATTCTATCTTTTTATAGATAAGCAAAAACACTGTGAATACAATGATTTATATCTACAGTTAATGGGATTTCCATTATTCGACAGAGTTACATTTTCACTATCGACTTTGTATATAAATAACATTTAATTCCCACATGGAACTCAAACTTGTTTTCTATCAAATCTGTATACAAATAGCATTTAATTTAATTATGGAACCCAAGTAGTTTCTATCTGATCTATACACAAATTACTATTTAATTTTAGGATGAATATGTTTCAAATGTGTTTTTATCTTTTTATATGCATGCCTTTACTCTCGGCATAGGAGCTCGACTCCATGGTCAAGCTGCGACCTCTTTATTTGAAACCAAATCGATACTCAAAGGATAAACTTAACATTAATGCAACTTTCCAGAATTTAAGTGCTATACATAACACATACACAGGCAAGGGTTTGGTTACCCATGATTCCACGATTTACTCAGCAAGCTTTTTGCATAGACCATTCTACAGTATAAAAAAATGAATGTGAGTCTATCTAGGCAGATATGCATATATCTATGCTCAAGGAGCATCTATAAACATATTTCAAAAGAACAACAACAAATCCTGTAAACAAATTTCAAGCTATGACTCACATTTTTATAACCATTACGAATAGAAAGAGTTTATGCACAAACAACATTGGCGAATAAAAAAGAAAACGATTTAGTTTCCATTCAAAAGTTTGGAACCATAACATTTAAACACCGAAAGCATTTATGAGACAGAGCTTGGATAACCAGCGAATGCTTATACGTTGCCTGGAAAATTTATAATAAATTTACCAACATTTAACTATCTACACAAGTCTGCCCCTTTTTACGAGTTACATCTTAAGGTCATGAAGACCACTCCGGAGATTTTTTCTTTATGCTCTAGAAAACAAGGCCGACGACCACTTTCAGCTCAACCTAGACTGTAACGACAATAAAAAAACCCTAACTACAGAACTCTACCAACGTTTTAAGTAACTCATCCCCCACCAATGGGATAAACCACACCTGAGGCTTACGGGTTGGCAAGTTACCTAGCCAGCTAGACAACCTTTCTCCATCTTCGCATCGGTTTTGGAAGTTACCACGGGTGCTTCCCAACCTTATCCTTCTCACTTGCACGGGAAGTTCAACGGAGTTAATCTCAATAATATTTTTCATGGACATAACTACTTACCACAATGTTCATTATTTCAAAGTGACACGTTACCTGTGGTAGAGCGAAGGCATAGTAGTGCTTCACCTGTGCATTAAAGAAAACAACGACGAATGTTAGACATTACAAAAGGATTAATAAATGGTCAAAGTGTTTAAATTTATACACAGAGTAGATGTTTTCTCTTACCTTCACATGCATGGTTGATCCATCAAGCACACTCCTTTATTGTTCACTAGCTCATAGTAGAATCGAGCCTCCCACCTTCGCACCAGGCATGAAACCTTCTGCACAGAGCAGAAGCTCTCTGTGCAGACCTCGTTGTAGCAGCAATGGAAAGTCTCGAAGACCACATCCCTTACCAAATGCTTCCATTACCAGAATTGAGGGTAGATGTCACCTCTGAAACCGATGATCACGAATTTAATGCCAAGTCGCGTAGGGTTTATGGGCACGAAAACCACGACGATCTCCATGACAAGATCAATGTCATAGATGCCTCACGATTTCCCATAAACCAATGCTGGATCGAACTTGACGGTAAGCAGTAGCTTGTGATTTTATTAAGTCTGCAGATGGTAAACAATACACCACTTAATGTGGCATCAAAATCTTCAAGGCTTGGTAGCGAGTGGGGTACACATTAATGGAGTCGGCCAACTGGCACCACGTCGACTCAAGCCATAAACGCACTAGTTTTGGAACTTTTAAACGTTGTCGAGTGTATTGTCCACCTGCCACAGTGGCAACCCAATTCCAAGGTTTAAAACGTAGGAGTTATGAAGGTCAAGCCCGTGTGGCACTAACTCTCGCCATCGCAGTTACATTCAAAACCTTGGATAACCATTCGTGTTAATGGCCATGCGAACTATATCATGTGGTATCTTTATTTACGTAACTCTTAGAGCACTTTTCGTAGTGCATAAGACCCTTAGTTTATACGTTGGGGAATTTCTATTTATGCATAAGTGTTCTCACTACATAGAATTTGGGTAGACCATTAAATACGTTGGGTTGGCAACCTAGGTAGCGCTTGGTTGTTATATATATTTATATGGTGCCTATTATAATCTAAGGTCCATATCACTTGGTGTATATATATATATATATAGCGTGTAAATTTAAGACTTCATTGCTTGGTCTAATGGGTATGTAGTGCATTTGTATTTTAGGATAATACTAATGTCAACCTATATTGCATACAAAGAATAGGTATATCATATGTTCTTTGTTTAGTGGGAAAACATTTGTTCACATAACATTAGAATAGATTATGTTATAATCTATGTTTTATAGAATGAGCATTTTACTTGTGCTTATAGTCCTTAGGATTATAACACCTTATTAATTGATGACGATTATATTGGTGGGATTATAATATGCGTTACATGTGAATGTTTATATTACATGGGGGGTAGTATAGAATAATCACATTTATAATCTAGGAATTTTATTAACGTAGGATTATGTTTGTATACCATTTATTTAACCTGTAATATGTTGCATTGTATTTGTTGCAGATGGTAGGCAAATATATGCCTAGGTGACACTTTATTGCGCATAGTTACATAGAGTTAAACATAGGGTATGTTTTAGTTGAAGTTCATAATGATATCAACCTAATCTTTAACCCAAGAGTATTACTCATTTAATTATGAGTTAAGCAAACTTGATGTATGTTAGTTTGCAAGCCACTACGTTTTCAAGTCTTATAAGCATAATCACATCAATTTAAGATAGTATTAAGGCAATGGTTATGGTCGTTGGACGTTTACAAAAAAAAAAAAATTGGTGAAGAAGAGACGTGACAAATTGGTATCAGAGCTACAGTCACTACACTAGGACCTTTAGGATCACTTGTAACGTAAATGCTGCGTTATAATTTTTTATTTTTTTTGTAGCATACTATTATCTTTTAATAAACAGATGTAGTTTCGGTTGTCTAACATTTAGCTGTTTATCACACATAGACAGAAGTGTGGGATGAAAACAGAAGATAGCTGAAAATGAATTTTGTGGAACAAGAGGGAAGGATGGTTGTGGAAACATCTAGTCAACGAGGAGAAATGGATAGTAGGAAGGAAAGGAATCTGAACTCTCAACAAGGAGCAACAACATCTAGTGAAATGATGGAAACTGTCAAAAGCCTTAAAGCAGAGCTACTCAACATTAAGGAAGACAATATTAAAATTTTTGAGGAACAACAAGAGATCAATGCAATTTTTCTACAAAAGATGACTAAGAAATAAAACATTCATATACCAACACCAGAAGAACAACATGCAGAAAAATCAGTGACGAAAAGAAATTCCAAATTTAAGACTACGCCTCCAAGAAATTCTGTGAGTTATAATATGGATGTCAGCGACGAAGAGTCACTTGGTGAAGATTCCAAAGAGTTTGCTCCTAAGAAGAAGAAAAAAAACTGGAAAAATGAATCAGCTACACTCAGAATCGAGAAAGATTAAACCTCCTACTTTTAATGGGGAAATTATAACCGGAGAAGAAGTTGAGCTGTGGCTTAGGGGCATGGAGAAATATCTACGAATTTTTGAATATTCTAGTCTCATAAAGGAGAGGATTGTTTTTTTCAATCTGCAAGGGAAATCTTCAGCATGATGGGTTGACCTTAAGATGACAAAATCCATCAATGAGAAAAAGGTGAAGTGGAAATCTTTTGCGACATTCTTTAAACAGAAATATCTATCCGAAAGGTACTATGACATAAAAGTAAAAGATTTCTATGACCTAAAGCTGGGACAGCAGACTATGGAGGAATTAATCATCAAATTTTTGGAATTACTCAAGTACGTTCCCTATATTCAAGATGAAAAAGTCAGAATTCAGCGTTTCCTGAATTGTTTACCGTTTGGTTTCAAAGACTAGATAGAGTTTGATGATCCGAAGACATTGGAAGATACTTTCAGAAAGGCTAGATTGTGTTTTGAACAAAGTCAGAATAAGGATGAAGTATCTAATAGGTGGAATGAAAAGAAGAAAACAAAATTTGATAGTGGGAAGAAAGGTCATAATCCCAATCATTTCAAAAACCAAGTTATGCATGCACCTTTCAGCAACAAGTTCGATGGCAGTAAGTTGCAATCAAACTTTGTTCCTCCAAGTAAGAAGATGAACACTGAAGGCACAAGAAAACCAAAAGACACACCATCTAAACCACCACTCAAATGTTGGGGTTGTGGAGAAAATCACAGATGGTATGAATGTCCTCATCGGAAGGAGAAAAATAAATCAGTGCATAATCTTCAAGAGGCTTCTATAGTTCAAGATATAGCAAGGAGTCCAAAAATCTATGTTGCATTCAACAATCAACAAGCAGAACATCAAGCCTCTATAATCGAGGTTGAAGGTATGATTTCTGGGACACCTGTGTCTATCTTGATTGATTCTGGCGCATGTAAAAGTTATATAGACCCAAAAATTTGTGAGTCCTGTAAACTAAGCAAAAACAAATACATGCAGCCTTGGATGGTTCAAATGGCCACAGGAGCAAAAAGAAAATTTTATGAAGCAGTAAATCAATGTCCTTTAAAGTTAAATGACTCTTACACTAGGACAGATTTAAATGTTTTGCCATTGGGATCTTACGATTTACTTATCGGTATGGATTTGCTGGAAAAACATAGGGCTGTCCTAAATTGCTATAAAAAATCTATTACTTTTGTGAATGATGTTGGGAAGTTTGAAAAGATTCAAGGGATAGTAAGGACAATGAATTTAAGGGAAATTTCTGCACTCCAACTGAAAAGGAATGCACGAAAAGGGTGTAAACTATATGTTGTTCACTTAGTAGAAATTCAGAAAAGTAAAGTTTCAAATTTAACAAAACACCCTATGTTGGTTGAATTTGGAGATGTGTTTCCTGAAGAAATTCTTGAGTTACAACCCAAGAGAGAATTGGATTTTACTATAGACCTATCCCCGGGATCAGTACCTATTTCTAAGGCACCTTATCGGATGAGTACTTCTGAATTGATAGAATTGAAAGCAAAATTGCAGGAGCTGTTAGAAAAAGGTTACGTCCGTCCAAGTGTGTCCCCGTGGGGAGCACCGATGATCTTTGTATGGAAGAAGGATGGCACATTCCGACTGTGTATAGGTTATAGACAGCTGAATAAAGTAACTATCAAAAATCGGTATCCCTTTCCAAGGATTGATGATTTGTTCGATCAGGTTGGGGGTGCTACTGTATTTTCAAAAATTGAGTTAAGGTCGGGTTATCATCAAATCAGAATCAAAGAAGAAGATGTGCATAAGACAGCTTTCCGCACTCGGTATGGACATTATGAATTTGTGGTGATGCCATTCGGTTTGATGAATGCACCAACCACGTTTATGTGCTTTATGAATAATGTTTTCAGTAAGTACCTAGATAAGTTTGTTGTGGTGTTTATTGATGACATACTCATATACTCAAAGAATGAAACTGAGCATGAAGAACATTTAAGGTTAGTGTTGCAAGTCCTAAGGGAAAATAAGTTATATGAAAAGTTAACTAAATGTGACTTTTAAAAAGACCAAATACAATATTTGGGTCACATAATATCAGCCCAAGGTATTGCGGTGGATCCCGACAAGATCAAGGCCATAATGAGTTGGCCTAATCCCAAAAATGTAAGTGATGTCCGCTCTTTTATGGGATTAGCCAGATACTATCAGAAATTCATTGAAGGATTCTCCAAAGTGGCTCATCCTATTACCTCTCTTTAGAGTAAGGAAGTCAAGTTTATTTGGACAACCAAATGTGAAGCTATTTTTGCGAAGCTGAAACAGTTGCTTACTTCAGATCCTGTTCTAAAGGTGGATGATCCTTATGGTGACTTTGTAGTATGCACGAATGCGTGCAAGGAAGGATTGGGAGGCGTGCTAACGAAAGATGGTTCTGTAATCGGTTATGAATATAGAAATTAAAGACGCATGAAGTAAACTATGCAATGCATGATTTAGAACTGGCTTCCATAATTCATTCTTTGAAGATGTGGTGACATTACCTGCTTGGGAAAATGTTTGTTCTTAAAACTGATCACATTGGGCTGAAATACATGTTCGAACAACCAAATCTAAATGGTAGGAAAGCAAGGTGGATAGCCTTCTTAAGCGAGTTTGACTTTGAAATTCAACACATTAAAGGAGAAGAAAACAAAATAGTTGATGCTCTTAGCAGGCGAATGCACATGTTAACAATGGCTTCAGTTAACAGTTTTCAATATTATTTGGTGTTAAAGATCCGAGCAGCAGCAAAAAAAGACCCAAAATATTTGAATTTAATGCAAAAGTGTCATGCGGAAAATTCAGAACAACAAGCAAGAGATTACAGTATATCCAAAGATGGGTTGTTTTTATTTAAAAACAAATTATCTATACCGGATCAGGCATAATTAAAACAATTGATTCTTGATGAATTTCACAAAAGGCCATATTCTGGTCATCTAGGTTATCAAAAAATGATAACAACTATAAAAAATAGCACTATTGGCCCAGATTGAAGTCTGAAATTGCTGATTATATAGAAAATTGTATGGATTGTCAAAGGGTGAAAGTGAAACATCAACACACGACTGGCTTGTTACAACCTATAGCTGTACCAGAATGGAAGTGGGAGACCATTTCCATGGATTTCATCACTGGGTTGCCTAAAAATAACAAGCAACATGATGTTATTATGGTTGTAGTGGATAAGTTAACTAAGGCAGCTCATTTCATACCAGTTAAATCCACATTCAAAGCAATACATATTGTAGAAATATTCATGAAAGAAGTCTTTCGACTCCATGGGATTCCGAAGGTAATTGTATCCGACAGGGATGCAAAGTTCACTTCACATTTCTGGAAAGAGTTATTTACAGGTTTGGGGAAAAAACTGAGTTTTAGTACATCTTACCATCCTCAAACCGATGGATAGACTGAGAGGATGAATCAAATCCTGGAAGACATGCTCTGCTTGTATGTCATGGATAACCCAAAACAGTGGGAAAATTACCTACACTTGGCTGAATTTGCTTACAATAATGGGTACCAAACTTCTGCAGGAATGAATCCATTCAAAGTTTTGTATGGCACAAAATGTAAAACCCCTATGACTTGGGATGATCCGGTGAACCAGATTGTGTTGGGTCCTGAATTGTTAGAATAACTAGAAAACATTTTGCAGAAAGTTAAAACAAACTTAAAAATTGCTCAGGACAACCGGAAAAGCTATGCAGATCAGCATAGAGAAAATAGGAGCTCAGGAGCACTGAGTTGGATGTTGGGTTGTCTGCTGCAGCAGAAATTTTATAAATGACTTGGGGAACAAGTTAAGGGAAAATAAAATATAAACTTTGAACCAGAGGGACTGTGAATTCATCTCGGGGGTGACCTAGAAGCAAGGAGAAATTGTTGGTCAAAGTCTAGGAGGTTTGTGGCTAGGTTCCACTGGTCATCAGAATACAGATAAGTTTATATGCTGCATTTATATGATAAGTTTTATGGAACAATTGTTAGGGTTTATTTATGCATATTCCTGATTTACTTCTTAAAGGTTTGTTTCACCAGATCTAAACAGGACTATATTATTATACTGAACTCTGAGTATGGATTTTATATAGATTTTTATGTCTCTGTAATATTGTACAGAATTGTGATCTAATTGAGATACCTTCAGCACTTGTGGTTTATGTTTGATGTAAGAATGAACACATTCTTTGTGCAGTAGGTAGACAAAGTTGTAATATAAATAATGATATATAATCATGAGATAGGAATTATAGAATGGTCATTGTTTATGTTATACTATATAGATACATCAAATGTATTTAAATAGAATAATGTTTTATTCAACAGGTCCCATTGCGGACAGAGAATACATTTCACATAATTATAAATTTTGGCAGAAATGAGGCAGACATGTAAACCGTGAGGTTTACATGTCAAGCCTTTGTATTATATAAAATTTTATTCTATCCTTTTATAGATAAGAAAAAACACTGTGAATATAATGATTTATATCTACAGTTAATGGGATTTCCTTTATTCGACAGAGTTACATTTTTACTATCGACTATGTATATAAATAACATTTAATTCCTGCATGGAACTCAAACTTGTTTTATATCAAATATGTATACAAATAGCATTTGATTTCAATATGGAACCCAAGTCGTTTCTATCTGATCTGTACACAAATTACTATTTAATTTCAAGTTGAATATGTTTCAAATGCATTTTTGTCTTTTTATATGCATGCCTTTAATCTCGGCATAGGAGCTTGACTCCATGGTCGAGCTGCGACCTATTTATTTGAAACCAAATTGATACTCAAAGGATAAACGCAACATTAATGCAACTTTCTAGAATTTAAATGCTATACATAACACATACACATGCAAGGGTTTGGTTACCCATGATTTCACGATTTACACAACAATCTTTTTGGATAGACCATTCTGCAATATAAAAAAATGAATGTGAGTCTATCTAGGAAGCTACTATATATATGCATATATCTATGCTCGGAGTGTAAGAACCGTAAAACTCACAAAACCCACTAAATAACAAATTAATATTAAATATGCGTACAGGTCTATGAACCAATACAAGAATCTGATAAATACAATGGATCTGATATCCTGTAAATCTATAAAAACCAGTATACAACAAGAAGCATCATGCAATGAAAGATCTGTAACAACAAAGTGTATCTACTCAACAATATAACATAAAATATGCTATAAAAATTAAGGAACCATACTTGGTTAGATGACCTAGCAGCTACCATTACCTGACAGCTCCAATAGTGCAACTGAAGGTGGGGGGACGACTCTCCACCCAACCAACCCCCAGCCAAAGGTTGAGGCCCCCGAGCCCCCAACGATTAACCCTATGCCAGCGCTATCTTGCTTTCCTCTCCTCTAGAGCTCCTCTTCCAAGATGGCCAAAGACAAAAAGATCATTCTCTTCACTTCTTCTCCTCCTTCTCCCAATTTCTTAATTTCTTATTTAATGCATTTGTTTTTCCTTATTTTCTTTCATATTCCCAATTATATTATTATCTTACATTATTTTATATTACATTTTATTCATTATATTAAATATTCTCTATATGAGGGTTGTTACATACTCTCTCCCTTTAAGAAACTTCATCCCGAAGTTATAATATTCAAGCAATAAATACAATACTTATTCAATCAATCAATCAAGTAAATACTAGAATATATAGGTACTATTGTGAAGTTTAGATATTTATATGTGTGGCCGCCACATAGAATTCTCCAAACCGCACTAATACAATCAAACGCCCTAAGTTACAACATGCTCTTAAGTAATTCCCTATGAGTCTAGTATGCAACCATATAAACAATCATGCAACATACATACATAAGCATTAGATAATTAATTAATAATTAATGACTGTGTGTTTGTTTACTTCCTCTTTCCTTACTCACCCTCTCCTTGAGAATCATACCATCTGATCAACCTCCCTACACCTCCCCTCCAACTCTGTATGGTCTCGCTCGCCATGGCACGGGCCCTCTACCTGTCCGCGGATCATACAGTAGGAATCATAAGTTCCCCAGGAAGTTACCGCGGCATTGCCACCTTCCCAACTTCTAGTAATAATATGGCCTCATCGGATTCTAACGAAATCTGGGCCTCATTGGTACTAGCCGGCATTTGGTTCCCGGTACCCCGATCCTGATACTCTCGGTGCCCCCAATCCTGATATCAGGATCATTATACCCCAGGCATCTCGGAAGGCTAGCCTAAACATCCTCCACAACACCCTCAAGGCACTAGCCCTAGGCATCAGAAGTCCTTCTCCATAAACCTCCCTCCCGGTGAGTATGTCTCCAACCATGGACTCTGGTCACATCAGAAGTTCTCCGGGAAGTATATGTGGCACTGCCACCTTCCCAACTTCTGGTACAAAATTCAAGCACTGCTGGCATAGAGCTAATTGTTGGGCTTGTCCCCCATCCCATAATATATTTATAGTAGCCATTCTCATTCATGGTTATGGGATCCCATGAAATCATAGAATACTTAGCCTCATCGGGCTATTTGAGTGGATCACCTGGAAGAACTGGAACTTGCCATAATGGATAATCATTAGTAACCATTTCTTGATATAATAATATCATGGATCAAACTTGATTCATGTGCTAACAATAATGTCTAGCCATCAATTCATATTGCATTACATTGGATCATAATCCATTGCCACGATAAGTCATGCCAAGTTTAACATCTGATGCATTTAGGTTCTCTATGCTACCATTATAACATAACTGGTCATGATACTTTCATACGTTCACTAAGCATCTCATTAATATGCCATGATAAGCTACCATATTTCAACATTAGTACTATCAACCTGGAGTAACAACTCACATAATCCATCATCATATCAAATATGCACTCTACGGGGAACAGTAAGGGTTAGCATAACCCACTAACACATCTTGTCATACTAAATATCTGATATAATCTCTTATTCTTCACTAACACATAACATAGTTGTAAAATACCAATATTAACCACAACATGATTTCATACCTTTTATGTGCAAGATGTATTTTATCTCTAGATGCCATGATAAGCTATTAAAATGCTAAATTAATACCATCACAAAATAATATCATTTTATGCACGATAACGTCATGAAATAACATCAAGAAGTATCACATGCAAAACCCATGGCTATAATGCATGAATAATCATCAAATTTCACATGAATAATGCATGAACATGAATCACATGTCCTATACATCTGGAAACCATAATAAAGTGAATATCAACATGAAATATGCATCATGGAAACTGAGTAGCAGCATGAAAAACGGGGGTATCATCATGAAATATGCAATATATGTCCTCTAACTTTAGAAACCATAAGAAACTACACCAATGAGGTTAAATTCACACAAGTATTCTTTTGGGATAGGTTTGGGCAATACTGTACTTAGGATTATTATAGAGATAGATTTTCCAATTGATGATATTTGTAATTATGTACTAATTTCACAATATGTTCAATTAATCCTATATAATTAGTATGATGCATGAAACTATTCATGGTGTACTTATCAAGTTTTACTTTGACAACTTATGGTGGAGCTCCAACAATAGAAATATCATGACTTGATCCTCCATTGGTCCTTGGTAATCCAATCTAACAAGTCCTTCTACCCATCTCTTGATTTCCAATTGCAGTCCTCCTTACATCATCTTCTTTGAATATGTAGCCTTCTTGTGTGCACAATTGAGTGCCTTCATGAGTGCATCTTTTCTCGGTTTCTACTAACTGTCATACTTGAGGTTTATGTTTGTAGCTACACTTCTTTTCATGGGCTTGTTGTATTGATCAAATGGCCCTAAAATAAGTCCTGGCCATATGTTAGTATTCAATGAGTAGGTCTGGACATAAAAAGGCACATTTGGGACCTAAATCATCAGTCAACGATCATGAAAAAAATTCCCTAAATCAAATCTAGGTAGGGTTGTCCATAAAGGACCAAATATGAACAATGAACAATCTCATATCTTCAATTTGAGCAAACTATGTGTGAACAACATGCACTTACAACATACAATGAATTAGTGTAAAAATCTCCCTAACAACCCTAAATCAATCTTGAGATCAATATAGAAATTAATCCTTCATATCATGAGGCCAACCTAAAAATATACAAAACACGAGGGCTGACCTATCCCAGCAAATATTAGGGTCGATTCATGCAAATCTTCACATTGGACTAGTATTAATTCAAAAAAAGTTTTATTTGATTTGATATATGAATTCACAATTGTAGTTGCGTTTCAGGTTTTGTTTAAAAATATTGCCGTGGTAGTCGATGTCCAATTACGAATGTAATTTGTACAAAAGAGGGATTTGTATGGCCTTTGAACATATGACTGGAAAGAGATATGTAACTTATGACCTGGAAAGAGATATGTAACATACGGACTTCTCTTTCCTGCAAATAGCTAAGTTCAGATGGGTTCCCCAACAAATCCCTAAATTCTTCACCAAACAAATCCCTAAATTCTTCACCAAACAGGCTTCTTTAATTTAATCTATTATCATAAACCAGCTTCCTCCTGTTTACCTTCCTCTCTATCTTTAAAGTGCTTCCAGACTTCAACACTTCACTTCCCAGGGCTACGTTTGAATAGTTACAGAGATATTACTGCTGTTAAAGTGTGGTAGGCTTCGTGGGTCTGGCGGTCGTTAAAATACACCTTTAACACATTTTTTTTTTAAAGAAATACCAAGCCAATTCTCACACTATTGCTAACACAGTCACTAGTGATAAGCGTTTATGCACAGGGATCTATACATCAAAGATTCCACATAGAAAGTGAGTAGGGCATCCATGTATGGTGAATTGTATAGGCATCTCTTCAATGCATAGGCAGTCAATCCAAATGACTCATCATGGTGAATTGTATAGGCAGTAGCGGAAAACAAATTTTATGGGAACAATTATTGTCTAAGATGCAATATAAACCAAGGAAATATTCTTACAGATTATTCATGCAAAGATAGAGGAGGTTTGGAATGCCACATGTATTCACATTAAGGCTCCAGGTTCTCCACGCACAATTAGGGTTTGTGCACAGAGACAGGGTTTTTATTAACGATCCACAAGATAAAACGAAAACGCTGCCAAGACAGAGTCGTGTTAGCTAATAACGCGTCTTCAAACTTCGTCACTCGAATTTCGACAATGGCATCTGAGGAACATAACCCTTTACCACACGAAAATGATGATGGTCGTGTCACGATGGAAGAGATCAAACATTTAGCTGTAAGACTAAGAGCTTCCCTTTCAAAAATAGAGCATTTCCTGAATACAAAGCAGGCTGAAGAATGTAATCGCACACTTGCGATAGGCAAAAACACATAACTAAGGTTACCAAGGCATAGAGTGCCCACACCTTTCTTTTCATGAGGATAAATAACTGTAAAACAAATAACAAACTGTCATTCCATGGACTGTGTAGAAGACCGCAATGCTTGCCATTTAACTATGTAAGGACTGATTCTAAAAATAGTCTACAGTCTATGATTGTGTTTTATATGGTTGTCTCCTCTAGAGCTTATCAAAAGTATTAAAAGAAGTCTAGCTTCATTATAAATATGTAACCTGGGATTACAACCTCTAAACAATAATTAAATAAATAGGATCTAGGATGTCGCCCTCCTTTTACAGTTTCCAACGTCTAAATAATGCAGGAGAATACATAATTCAACTGCAGGATATTCTATTCATAGCACATCCAGAGCTATAGGGATTTTCCCTCTTTTCGATACATAAGAAGAATAAATAAACACTAGTACAGTGATATATATGATACTTATCGGTATTTTGAGCAAATCCTTCTATTAATTTGGATGCCTAGCTCTATTTTCATCGAGGTGATTACCCAGCTCTGCGCACTTCTCAGAATTCTCTATCACTCTCCATTTCTTCTTCTAAGGTCACCACCCTCTGATCTCCAACAAAAATAGGTCACCTTCTTTGAACCCTAAAGGCGGTGACATACTGCAATGCATTGTCTCAGAAGGATGTCGACTGAAAAGGTCTGGATGGCATGTGGGTTTAAATGTATTGTAGATTTTGAAAATTTGCATGCGCATCGCTGCATGCCCATACCTTAATTAAGCAATTCAGCCATAACATTTGCATGTGTGTGTTTAGAAAAAGGGTCATCATACATCTATAATATTAATCACTAAAATTTCTTATTGGAATGGCCTCGAGCGGTATCAGATCTGGGTACAGACAGCAATCAACTGGTAAACATACCATAAATAAATTTGTCCCTAAAATGGATATGGGATGGGTATGTAGAATGAATAAGTTTTTTTTGTTGACCTTGTAATTTTGTGAAATATGACGCCTTCGGAATAAAAACAATTGTTATAAGGTCCAATGCAAAAGCCAGGAAATGAATACCACTAAGCTGTAAACCAGAAGACAAATCCAATTTCAGAAAGAGCAACCAGTTGGCTGATCTTTAAATCCTTCACGAGATCATCTGTGTACTCTATCAGAGCGATAATGGCGTCAACTGGAAAAGGTTAAAAAAAAAAGTCCTCATCGTGATTTCATAAAATATTTTTACTTAATGCCTATATATATATATATATAACAACCAACAACGTAACTGAGCAGCAAGCTCAAGTGTTGTATCTAAAATCAATGCTATTCGATACAAAACTAGAATGCTAGTTGATACAAAGACTGGAATCAAATGATCGAATTTAATGCTAAATCTCCATGATACAAATCTCTGCAAACGAAAATGATGAATACAATGTTACAGTTTGGAAATGACCACCAAAACTTGAGCTAGCAATTAGGGTTTGGGTCGTTTAACCAAAAGGAAAAAGAAACACGGCATTGAGAAATGCACTGCTCTGGACATTTCACTTCACGTACAACGCATATACAGTTTTCGTCTGTTCTGTTTCGTCACCTCACCCTCGTCCTGTTCATTGAATACAAAACAATTATTGACGAAGAGACACAGAGATCATGTGCTTGCCACCAAGGCATTTATTTCGTGAAGATCGTAACACCATTCTGTCGGTTTCAAACCGGAACAAGCACTACAGACCAGAGTGGCGGAATCAAAGGTAAGTTGTGTTCAAAATATGGACAGAGACATGAACAAACGAGTTACAAGCACCAATGGCTGAACTACTTATTTGATATTACACATTTGTATATATATGTTACATGCTTTACGGTTTAAAGTAATACCGGCTAACCGAATGTAGATCTTACTAACTGAATGTAACTAACAGAACTTAACTAAGAGATTAATATTTCTAACACTCCCTCTTAATATCAAGGGTTACATTCTTACTAAACACAACACTCCCTCGTAATTATGATACTCTAAAACATCTAAAATGTAAATCTCATAAATGCAAATGCTCGCTGGTCTATGTCTCAGTCAAGCTTACAAACACTTAACAAAAATTTTAAAAACTAAATTGGATTCAGATTAGGCTGCTTAGGCCTATTTCTTTCATCTTCATCTTCAAATATAGAATGTTCTCCTGGATCCCAAATTTGATGTTGTAGTCTTCCTCTTACCTCTCTTTCAAAAGTATTCTCTGTCAACTGATCTTTATGGTTAACTATATTCTTTGTGGCATTGTATCTCCATCGAAAAGTATTTTGCAAATACTTCCATAATTCTTCTACCTCAATGTTCATCTCTATTCCTTGCAAGTGACACTTCCATAATTCTTCTACCTCAGTGTTCATCTCTATTCCTTGCAAGTGTATGTTATTGAACTTCATTTCCTGCGAAATTTCTGCAACGCTAATTTCAAATTCTTGAAACTTAATTTTTTCATACTTTTCATCTGCTACGATATGCTTGTTCATGTCTTCTTCATCTGCTACAATATTCTGGTTCATGTCTTCACAAATTCTTGGATTTTCTATCCACTCTTCTAGCATTCTCAACTCTTCATCATAATCTGTTAACACATCCAAGTGATGTTCTTCTTTCATAGTACCTGCATAATCTACAAATACACACAAATTTTCAGTTCCAAAAACATAAGATTCTTTAGTCTCATTTGATGCTCCAAGCATCTTTTCGATGTGCAGGATTGGACTCTCCAAACACTCTACAAAATATTCATCTTGTTTCTCATCAAATACTGCTACATGGGCTGTTTTATCTTCAACTGAAATGTCATCAACAAACTCAACAAACTTTGTCACTATGTTAATGTCATCAACAATATCTATTACTGGATTCACCAAAGTTTCTTCATTATCAAAGGTTGCTACAATGGCAACTTTATCATCCACTTCATCATTCACTAAAGTTTCTTCATCATCAAAGGCTGCTACAATGGCAACTTTATCATCCACTTCATCATTCACTAGTGTATCTACACAATGGGATTCACCTTCCTCTTCATGCTTTGCTTTACAAACAATGATTTCAATCTTCTCCTCTACTTCTTTATCAAGGACTTCTTCGACTTTCTTGTCTTCGTTTTTTTTCTCTGCTTCTTCTACAAAAGATTTTTCTAATGTACCAATATGCTGCAAAGTATTAATGTTTCTTCTCTTTTTACTGTATATCATCTCTAAAGCATCCCAAAAAGCTTTTGCACTAACAACTTTATGAAATTTATAGAAAATACAATAAAAAACGTTTTCATCCACTGCTGACAAAATAAGAAATCTTGCTATTGCATTTTTTTCTATTATGAGGATTTTCAAAATATTTTTGAACAAAACGCCATAAATTTACTGAACAAAGCAAATCTTCCATTTTATTTGCCCAGATTTCATAATCCATACCTTCGAAAAATGGCAAAATCGGCATAGATCTTCACAATATTTCATCTATCTCTTCGTCTTCATTAGATTTATTTTGATCTAGATCTTCATTGATCTGCTCGATCTCCGCAATCTGATTCATGTCTATATCATCTTCTCGATTTATGACTCCAACTGGAATCTCACCATACATTTCTGCAAAATAGGCTTCCTCTACCCTTCTATTTTCTTTTGCAATTTGTTTAATACTTCTCCTTGATTGTTTTAGTCTTCTCATATGACCCATCACAAAGTTTATTTGTATCTTGAACAAAAACTTCAATATTCAAATGTTCAAACTTATTTAAACCCAAACACGTCCTTGTAAACTTTTTCTTCCTTAAAAAAAACCTTTATTGATTTTAAAATTCCTTTTCACCAATTTATATAAATATATCAAGAGAACTTTTCAAAACTTCAAACTTTTCACCAAAATATATTAATATTAAATCTTTACAATCCAACGAAACATAATTCCATTCACCTTCTAACTTTTCGTTTTTTTTCTTCCGCTTAAACTTTTCTTCACGTCAAAACTTTAATAGCCTTTTAACAATTAATAAACTGCTTGAAATGGCATCTCCTTTTGCCAATCTTTAACACACATCTTGAGTATGCTTCACGTCTTTTTCTTCACACGAAATAGGAATTATGTACAGGAACTTACTTCACAGGGTCTTCACGTCAGATACTGTCGTGCTGAACTATATCGCGTCTCCACCAATGCACTAAGCAACTTAACAGCACGGCTTGCAACGCATCTCTACAAATGCTCAGTAACTTAACAACTTGCAGTGATCTTTTATTCCTCACAGTAAACCACAATTTTCTTCAGGCGAACGAGAGATTCTTTTCTGCTCGTCTTCTCTAGCAGCGGGCTTCCTCTTAACGACTGCAGCGGACTTTTCCATCGACTGTCACAGCCCGGGTTCTGTACTCAACGAGCTTTCTCCTTCAACAACTGATCCAACCAATAACTGGTGGAGTCTCAAATGTTCTCCAACGTCATCCAAACAAATTACTCAAAAATTCTGCTCAGGAACACCTCATTAGAGAGCAGATATCTCTCTGCGGGTGCAGCAACAAATTCAACAAAGCCTCCAAGGGCTCAACAAAACCTAACGGTTCAACAAAACCTCAAATCAAGAAGAGGCTCCTAAATCCATTTTGGATTGACCAACGGATTAACCAAACGCTTTGATACCATGTTCAAAATATGGATAGAGACATGAACAAACGAGTTACAAGCACGAATGGCTAAACTACTTATTTGATATTACACATTTGTATATATATGTTACATGCTTTACGGTTTAAAGTAATACCGACCGAATGTAGATCTTACTAACTGAATGTAACTAACAGAACTTAACTAAGAGATTAATATTTCTAACAAGTTGGTATACTAGGAAATGGAAAAGAGCTTGAGAACACAGATAGCCTCCAGGGGTGATTTTAATGTGAATAATTAAATGACACTTGGCAGGTGATACCTGATAGCACACAAAAGAATAGGCAGGCTTAGAAAATCATAATGCAAACAACATCTTTCAGACAACTGGCAGAGGTGAAGGCTATTTTGAATCTTGGCAAGAGACCGTTAACCAACATAGATTGCAGGCACAAGGAGTATTTCCATAAGCGTAGAGCCATTATAACCATCATGGTATAACGCATGTGATAAAAGAGCACTAAAAGAGCAACTAAAGCGCCTAGTTATTCCGGCATATCGGCGACGTTTTGGTTGTCAATAATGGTAGAATGGAAAATGATCGCCATGCATCCCTACATCCCTGGAAACCAAGTAATTTGGAAAAAGAACGTTACACATTCAAAAATTTGGAATGCTAGAATTAGGTTTTATTGAATCCTCGTGTCCTTATACCAACAAATTATCTCTTTGAAACATTACTAGCTCTTATCATCACCTTGGGGAAACCTAAAATTACGTCCTAGGAATAATAAAAAATGTGGACATACCAATAATGGGCACAAAGAAGAAAAGAACCCTAACGGTAGAAAAAAAAATGTATCAATTGGGTGATAAAGACACAGGTCCTTCAATAATATGGGACCGGAAAACCATCAAGGAATGCTTTGCTAACAGGTTTACTAATCATGAAAGGAGGTAAATGCAGGTGTATCAGTTACAAAGAAGCACATGATCATCCCTTCTCCCAACATTGACGATAGGTTCCCAAAAAGGTGGAGAGAAATAGTATATAGGGCAGAAACTTAATTGTCAATTACTTTTCTGTTTTTTTTTCTTTATCTCAAATTATGGAGAGTTGTACGTCATGCAAAAAGAAATCTTGTGCACCAACCAAATCGGGAAGATCGTGCCATAGTTCAAGAAATTTTATATTGCAACTCACTTGAATCACCATGCCATCATCAAGATCGTTGAGGAGTTCCACCGGATCTCCAGAAGAAAGAAGGATACGCTGTCATTCCATTTTTTCATCAAATTGTTAGAAGAGGCTCCAACTTCAGTTATCATTAAAAATATCACAATGCTCATCTAATTGTTAGGGTTAAATAGCCTGTCACACAAGTGAGGCCCAAAGTGGCAAGGATGGAGCTGCATTTTCCACTCCAGCACCAAGTGGAGACCATCTAAGACACCCTATCGCAAGGGTTACCATTAACCAAAGTGGCTGGAGGAGGTGTTACAACTCGCAGGAGGCAAAAGTGGCAGGAGCATTTAATACCACGACTAGGACTAGTTTGTTTGGAGAGAAGAGTCTATGCATTCAACATGCAGAGGTCACGCCATTTTATTTACAACACATTTAGTGGAAAGGAATTTTTCTCCATGTAACTGCCTCCTCTAACACCAATTCTTCAACACCTACCAACACTTATAACGTATTCGCCAGAACAATTATCACTTCACATAGTGGGAAAATGAACCCATTTACAAAGTAATTGAAGAAGAGCAACCGACCAGCCAGCGAATGGGCAGGCTGCACACAACCAAGAAGGGAAAATAAAATAAAAATGCCAATGCACATCACCAGGGAGACGTGAAGGATTCGTTTTTGTGTTTAGCTCTTCAATCTTTTATCTGCACATGGTTTCACTAATTCTTTCATCTATCATAGGTGTATTCTTCTTTTAAATATGCATGTCACTATTTTGAACAGTTATCTTTCCATGTAAATCGTGGATCTGAGAGGAAGGGGGTGTCGCACCATCAAATTTCAATCAATGGTTTCATATATAAGGAACACACTCCAACTGGAATTCATTAAGATTGAATTTCTATTCGATTTCAACACCATTTCTTCGAGAAGAGTTGCAGCAAACTCAGAGGAAAAGGGAGTGCAGTTCAATAATTTCATATATTCTATTTTTATGCTTAAATATGGAAATCATGGACAATTTGTAATGTGTGTTCTCTGTATTATCCGGTGGAAAGTTCGAACTCTTGACCAAAAAAAATATGATCAGAGCATCTGCGCAGAGGGATACCATTGTTGATTTCTTTACATCTTGCCAAGCTGGATATTTCATTGTTGAGGCAATTTTTTGGTCTTACTCAACTCGACTTTATCCAAGTACATGAAACAAGTGCCTTGGTATTGTATTCCATATATAGAGAATAGTGTCGTGGGTTTAAATAACACAGATGTCCAAAGTACGGTTGCAAAGGATGCTGGACATAATTTCAAGTTCTTCCTCTCATTGGTTATCACGATTTCCCTTATTATTTGGATAGTATGGTTGCATCCAACACAACATATTTCATATCCAGAAAGGAAAACTCTCCATTACAAAACTGTTGCTCAAATATATCATACACGAAAGGCACAAATTTGTGATCTAACAAACAAGTCAATAGAAACAAATGAGCTTACTCCATTTTCTTTGTAATCATAAGCTACCATGATCATCATGAGATCACCACTAGTCCTACCAGATTGTATGCATGGAGAGAGGAAATTCTTTTCTTGGTAAATGGAATATTTCTTATGTATATATAATGATTTTTTTTTTTTACATGGATCTATTAGCAAGTTCTTAGGGTTTACATTATATATTTATGTTGATCCATGGGTGTAGCCTATGTAAGGCTCCTTGTAATTTCCCCTCCTACCATACCAGCAGGATAGAGAGGACGTGGTGCTCAATCCAAGCAATTAGCCCCATATCCATTAATTAAACTTATTGATACAAAGACATGTATATGTGCATGCTTATAGAAACATGACGGAAATTAAATAAATACTGTTGATATCTAACATACATTCAAAGATTTATGTGACAGCGATTAAATAAAGACCTTTGCAGAATTATAAAAGATCATATGGAAATGCATATACTTTGAAAAACACTGCGGAAATAAATTCATTTAACCCATCCACATGCATTCATAATATTCATCAAATGATAATTGCAAATTCAACACAAGAGAATACTTATCTCAATAAGGTATCCCCAAGCAATTGGCTATGCAACTGCAACGTTCCACCCAACCATAGGCCAGTTGTGCTTATCAACCTCTTGATACAACTGCCACCCCCGAGCTGGGCATGATCACTACAAGGAACCAAGGAACAGCAGACTCACACATAGCCAAGCATACACCAAGATGAGCCAAGCCAATCTGCAATTGGGTTTATCAGGCTGCTAGGACATGGAAGGGAAGAATTGCTAAGCTAGTGAGCTCAATCACAAAGCTATGGGTACCTCTCCCAGATCTATTCAGCTTGGCACTCACAATGCCTACACACCCAACACAAGGAAGTATTCTCTTCACTGCCACACAGTCCCTCAAGCCATACCTTCCTTTCTAGTGCTCTCAGGATGTGCATAGAAAATTAGCCAGCCCTCTTGATCTTCTTGAGAGGTTACTCCCTACACTAGGTTTATCAAGCCAATTTTGTCCATTACCACTCCAGTTTCTTGCTCACAGGTTCACATCAAAACAAGGATGCACATAACAGTAAACTACACTTGCTGAGCATGAGGAAAACGTTTTCCACAGTGGGATGCATGAGATGGGGTTTCAACTAACTCAGAAAAACGTGGGAACACACAAAAATGAAATTGGAAGATGGGGAACAACCCTGGGAAGCGAAATCCATTTTTAGAAAAATGTCCTTGGACATTCGGGGGAAAAAACGACCTCCATACAGTCCCCAAATCGTGGCCCTTCTCTCCCAAGCTACCGTATATGCAAAAACGAACTCCCGGGCATGGAAAAATGCAGGATTTGGATGAAAAACGTGTAGGGAAAGACCCAGCTAGCTCCAACTGTGTGAGTGAGAGAAGACTGACTGTTCAGAATCGCTTTGGGCACCATTTTGTGGGTGTTTTCTTGCCCAACAAGAAAAAACACGAATTTCCAGGTTGATGGCTTGCCCATGCACGAAATTGACTGCCATACTTCTTCATTCCCAAGGCATTAACTGCCTTAACCAATTTCTTGGAAGAATTAAATGATTGGGTGCATGGGACAAAATGGATAGTTAAGAGTTCATGGGTTTTCTTATTGACACATGGGCTGTCCCTAGTGGCTCAAGGGTTTGGCTATTCCCCCCCCCCCTCCCTATTCCTTGTAGAATCATGCCCCATCTCTTTGTTGCATAGCATAGCCAGTTGTGGGTCTTTTTCCATTAAAATTCGTATTTACATGATGTCTTACTTACATTGTGCCCATCTCGCACAAGAACCATAGGCATCTATTTTTAATTGCCAATACATTAAATGCTAAATTAATGGTGGGGCCTTGGCCTTGAGCTCCTCACCATGATCAATTTACAATATTTACATCATTTACGATTTAATACAAAGGGGGTCAAAATGGGGACATTACACTCTTGTTGTACCAGGAGATCTGGGTTCAAATCCCATCACCCATTGATTTTAATCTTAGTCTTTAAATCTTACAGAGATTTAGTTTTTTTTTTTTTTTTTAGCATTTAACCTAAAGATATAGATCTACACTTTCTTCCTATGATCGGTATCATTCACCACTCAATCTAATGATATTTTCTTGGAGATCTACTTTACAGGATGATCATCAACAGATCATGTGTGTGTAGTGAGAGCCCTTAGGCCCAAGCTTTGGAACACGGCTCTGATACCAAATGTAAGAACCGTAAAACTCAGAAAACCCACTAAATAACAAATTAATATTAAATATGCATACAGATCTATGAACCAATACAAGAATCTGATAAATACAATGGATATGATATCCTGTAAATCTATAAAAACCAGTATACAACAAGAAGCATCATGCAATGAAAGATTTGTAACAACAAAGTGTATCTACTCAACAATATAACAGAAAATATGCTATGAAAATTAAGGAACCATACTTGGTTAGATGACCTAGCAGCTACCATTACTTGATAGCTCCAATAGTGCAACTGAAGGTGGGGGGACGACTCTCCACCCAACCAACCCTCGGCCAAAGGCTGAGGTCCCCGAGCCCCCAACGATTAACCCAATGCCAGCGCTATCTTGCTTTCCTCTCCTCCAGAGCTCCTCTTCCAAGATGGCCAAAGACAAAAAGATCCCTCTCTTCACTTCTTCTCCTCCTTTTATCTCCTCCTTCTCCCAATTTCTTAATTTCTTATTTAATGCAATTTGTTTTTCCTTATTTTCTTTCATATTCCCAATTATATTATTATCTTACATTATTTTATATTACATTTTATTCATTATATTAAATATTCTCTATATGAGGGTTGTTACGCGGAGAGCATCTGGAAACAGAGTTCAAAAGAAAAATAACAAATCCTGTAAATGAATTGCAAGCTACGAATCACGTTTTTATAACCATTATGAATAGAAAGAGTTTATGCACAAACAGTTGTTGGCGAATAAAAAAGAAAACGATTTAGTTTCCATTCAAAAGTTTGGAACCGTAACATTTAAACATTGAAAGCATTTTTGAGATAGAGCTTGGATAATCAATGAATGCTTATATGCTGCCTAGAAAATTTAAAAAAATTTACCAACATTTAACTATCTACACAAGTCTGCCCCTTTTTACAAGTTACATCTTAAAGTCGTGAAGACCACTCCGCATATTTTGGCTTTATGCTCTAGAAAACAAGGCTGGAGACCACTTTCAGCTCAACCTAGACTGTAACGACAATAAAAAAACCCTAACTACAGAACTCTACCAACATTTTAAGTAACTCATCCCCCACCAACGGGATAAACCACACCCGAAGCTTACAGGTTGGCGAGTTACTTGTCCAGCTGGAGAACCTTTCTCCATCTTCGCGTCAGTTCTAGAAGTTACCACGGGTGCTTCCCAACCTTCTCCTTCTCACCTGCAGGGGCAGTTTAACGGAGTTAATCTCAGTAATATTTTGCATGGACAGAAATATTTACCACAATGTACATTATTTCAAAGTGACACATTACCTATGGTAGAGAGAAGGCGCAGCAGTGCTTCACCTGTGCATTGAAGAAAACAACGACGAATGTTAGACATTACAAAAGGATTAATAAATGGTCAAAGTGTTGAAATTTATACGCAAATTAGATGTTTTCTCTTACCTTCGCATGCATGGGTGATCCATCAAGCACACTCCTTTGTTGTTCACTATCTCAGAGTAGAATCGAGCCTCCCACGTTCACACCAAGTGTGAAACCTTCTGCACAGAGCAGAATCTCTCTGTGCATACCTCGTCGTAGCAGCAATGAAAAGTCTCGAAGACCACATCCCTTACCAAATGCTGCCATTACCGGAACTGAGGGTAGATGTCACCTCTGAAACCGGTGATCACGAATTTAATGCCAAGTCCCGTAGGTTTGATGGGCGCGAAAACCACGACGATCTCCACAACAAGATCAACGACGTAGATGCCTCATGATTTCCCATAAACCAGTGCTGGATCAAAATCGACGGTAAGCAGAAGCTTGTGATTTTATTAAGTCTATAGATGGTAAACAGTACACCACTTAACATGGCATCAAACTCTTCAAGGCTTAGCTGCGAGTGGGGTACACATTAATGGAGTCGACCAACTGGGACCACATCGACTCAAGCCATAAACGCACTAGTGTTGGAACTTTTAAACGTTGTCGAGTGTATCGTCCACCTGCCATAGTGGCAACCCAATTCTAGGGTTTAAAACGCAGGAGTTATGAAGGTCAAGCCTGCATGGCACTAACTCTTGCCATATCAGTTACATTCAAAACCTTACATAACCATTCGTGTTAATGGCCATGCGAACTATATCATGTGGTATGTTTATTTACGTAACTCTTATAGCACTTTTGGCAGTGCATAAGACCCTTACTTTATACACTGGGGAATTTCGATTTATGCATAAGTGTTCTCACTACATTTTTTTGGTTAGACCATTAAATACGTTGGGTTGGAAACCTAGGTAGCGCTCGGTTGTTATATATATTTATATGGTTCCTATTATAATCTAAGGTCCATATCACTTGGTTTATATGTATATATATATAGATATATATAATGTAAATTTAAGACTTCATTGCTTGGTCCAATGGGTATGTAGTGTATTTCTATTTTAGGAAAATACTAATGTTAACTTGTATTGCATACAAAGAATAGGTATATCATATGTGCTTTGTTTAGTGGGAAAACATTTGTGCACATAACATTAGAATAGATTATGTTATAATCTATGTTTTATAGAATGAGCATTTTACTTGTGCTTATAGTCCTTAGGATTATAACACCTTATTAATTGATGACGATTATATTGGTGAGATTACAATATTCCTTACATATGAATGTTTATATTACATGGGGGGTAGTGTAGAATAATCGTATTTATAATCTAGGAATTTTATTAACATAGGATTATGTTTGTATACCATTTATTTAACCTGTAATATGTTGCATTGTATTTGTTGTAGATGGTAGGCAAATATATGCCTAGGTGACACTTTATTGTGCATAGTTACATAGGGTTAAACATAGGGTATGTTTTAGTTGAAGTTCATAACGATATCAACATAATCTTTAACCCAAGAGTATTACTCATTTAATTATGAGTTAAGCAAACTTGATGTACGTTAGTTTGCATGCCACTAAGTTTTCAAATATTTAATCACATCAATTTAAGATAGTATTAAGGCAGTGGTTATGGTCGTTGGACCTTTACAAAAAAAAAAAAAATGGCGAAGAAGAGACGTGACACTTGTGACCACATTAGTACATGGCCCATTGTTAAGAAAAGAAAAAAACAAGTGGTATAATGTTGGGTATGTGTTAGATTATTTACATGTGTGTGTGGGGTTTGTCTCTTGTATGACTACATATATTCGATCCCTCCTCCATCTAGTACCTCCGAAATTTTTGGGCTCTTTTTGGGTTTTTTATAAAAATATGTAATTTAATATTGGTTAAGGGATTGGGGTTTATTTCTAATCTTGGTTAATAAATTAGGGTTTTGGATGCTGCAAAATACCTACACATTGTATTGTAAGTGGTTAATAATCATAATGAGAAAGTGAGAGGTGCAACTCTAAGTTTTGTTGGTTTTCCTGGTTAAGGGTTTCTAGGGTAAATTTCTGTGTATTATGTGTGAATGCTATGGTGTATTCTATATTTTTCTTAAAAGAATTTGTATGCTTTGATTTTCTGCATAAGTTTAAAACTTACAAGAACCATCAACCTGTACGAATCTCACTAGTGTGATGATTGAGTTGACGTCAATCATGTGAGGAACAACCAAGCTAAGGGTCACTATGGTCTCCCCTCAGTCAATCCAAGGTAATTATCAATTATGCTTATGAGGCCAAGGTACATGGTGCCTCTGGGTCTATCCTACAGAATGGATGTGTTGATGCTGATAGAGGGATACCTTCTACTGACAAGGCAATGTTGTTTTCTCGAAGGAAGCTCAAGGGATATGACCAAGGAATGAATAGAGTTGGACAAGTAATTAAGACACTGTTTGGGGATACGAGGGTAACTCAGTAAGGGACTCAAAATTCCTTTTTTTAGAGTATGAAGGAATTATTGACTTGTCAACATGTGTGAAACTCTTGATTAGATTAGGGGGAAGTCACAATTGGGGTACTAGGGGACATATCTGCAATGTGGGAAATTTATGAATGGAGATGAGGGCACTGATGTTAACTCAAAAAGTGCATGATATCAGTATGAATCCAAGAATGACTCCTCATAAAATAATATGAACAAATGAGACTAGGGGTGCTTCCATAAAATGATATGATATTAAATCTGTAGGACTGATAAGGAGCACTATTTTTCAAATGATTTCTTCGATGCGTGGGTACCGAAGGGGGAGTACGAAGGAGTAATCCATAATCATAGCTTCCCAAATGTGTGAACATATGAAAAAGGGAGGTGCTTAAAAGCATCATTATATAATGGCTATTGAGGTGGATGGCCACCTCAACGAGATTAAAAGGAATGGAAAGGAGATAAGTGTCCAGTGTAATAATTAGATGACTGAAATGAATGGGTGATAGTACATGGAACTTTGGTAGTGGGGTAGGACACTGATGGTAATCACCTTATGGGGTAACTAATGGTGCAAAATAATGTGACTTGTGCAGTATGGATGGAGGAGTGGGATTATGAGTGTGCAATATGAAACATCAAAATGCCATAATGGCCATAAGTTTGGGATCCCATGGAGTAGGATAATGAGTGATGATGACAAAGTAATATGCGACTGAGTGTAAAATCACAGACTAGATGGAATCCCAATCCTATAGAAAGAGTAACAACGTGGGTGTTGAATGATAAGGGGTACTAAGATGGCACCCATGTGAGGGAGGATCTACTATCAAGCAAGGGCGAATGTAAGTGTGGCTAGGCTAGGCCATTTTCCCAAATAGAGGGGGTCCTGCAAGCATAAAAGGGATGAAATGTTTTGATGCGCATGATGTTCTGTAGAGGGGAATCACCTATATGCCAGTTTGAAAAAGTACACCTGTAGAAAGCAGCTAAGAACTAAAAATAAGGGGATACTTCGGCAAATGGGATCTGTATGCATGGAAACAATACCTAAGTGTAAAAGTGCATCTAGAAATCAAACCAAGTATGCAAGCAAAAAAATGTCGAAATTACATGAGGGCATGAAAATCGAGGTGGACAAAAATTGTTGCAAAAAGGGTCTCTCAATCATGGAAAATGTATCTCACAATCAAGAAGAGCGTAGAATCAAGATTCCAACAGTGTGAATGGCAGTTCAAATGGACATCGCATGAGGCCATAATGCTCAGAAGAATACCGAGGCCCAAATGCACTTAAGTAGAAGTGGGACCCACCACTCCAGGTGTCATTTTCGCCGTTGATTGTTGGAGGAGTGTGGAGAACCCAAATATTAAGGCACTAATTTCTTCTAATTCGATTAATGATTTTTTATTTTGCGAGTTACAAGTTAGTGGGTCATCCTCTTGTCATTTTCATTTGTTTACCTTTTGCAAGTAGGCTTCTCAGGGACCTAATGAACCCCTCAAGGATTTTAGGGATAGGTCTCTCCTTTTGAAGGGTTTCATGTGACCCAAGTTGCTTGTTTCGCTTCAATAGGAGCGACTAGGTCACACCTATTCAAGGAATAGATGCGACCCGGGGTCGCACATGTTTGGAGGATACGAGCGACACATATCGCATAGTTCTCCTAACAAGGTGTGACCCGGGTCACTGATTTTTGGGATAAAGGAGCAACCTAGGGGGTCACCTGTCTAGTGAACATAAGCGATTTCAGTCGCACTATTCTCCAGAACAGGTGTGACCTTGGTCGCCTCTTTCTCTGAGAAATATGCCAACTTGGGTAGGATTTTGAAAATTTTGATTGCGGACTAGCCCGAATGATAATGTAAATGTAGTATGTGTGTAAACTAGAGGGAGATAGATGTCATGAACATCTGGATAGATATTCACGATGACCAACTTATCAGGGACAATCTGGATAGACATGGGTTGCACAAGTTCCTTGAGAACCCACTGATGTAGAGTGCATGAATACTACTCAAAAATATTGTTGTGTTTTGGGACCGGGAAACAGAGGCCTTCATCATCCAAGATGTGTGAGTGGAGCTCACTATTGGGCTCCAAATATATCATATTTTCTACTATATAAAACCTCCATTCATAAGACATATTCCTACACTTTTGATCCATTTTATAGCCATCATATACCAATAAATCATCTATTCTACCTTGTGGTTGATTATTATGGTTTTATTGTATTTTTAATGATTAAATATGTTTTTATCATAGTTTTATCGATGAAGGTCTAACAATGTGTTTTTGTGTCCAAGCAACATGTTCCTGTACCAATTATTCCTTCACCAGTTTTTGCACCTATTCATGGTTGGCATATTTTTACACTTCCAAATTGAATTATCCCACTTGGATGTGTCATATGGATTCTTCTAGATGGTGAGGTGTCCATCAGAACTCACCCATATCGCCCATGTGGTTTTCCAACTCATGGTCAAAGATTTTCAACTGATTTGCAGAAGTTTCTAAACTTCAAACTTTAGGAGACATTTGCGAACAAATGAAGACAAATTTTGAAAATATGCCACAAAACCCACTTGCATAATATTACTATTTAGCTTAATCGCAAGCAGTTTCTCCAAATTTGAAACGGTGGATCTTTATCACGAAAATGACAAAATTTCGTAAAAAGCCAGATTTTTAGGATTTTTTTTTCTGAATTTGGAAAATTCGTTTTCTTGGGCTTGGAGATTCGGTTTCTTCTACTCATAAGATGATTTCATGTAAAAATTAGACCTCATAGGTCTGAGAAGGGAGCATTTATGAAGTCTGTTTTTCAAAGAAATTCATTATTGTAATAGACATTGAGGGAGCTGATTTTGTGAACAGAGTTTTTCGTTGAAATGGAGAATTGATTATTGTTGATCCATTATGCATCTTCTTCATTGCAGCTGATATTTTCTAGGATCAATTTCCATCTTGGGAGGGCCCCTCAAGATTGGTAACCTGTTGCTCATTTGCATTTGTTTTATTTTAGTTTAACTTTATTTTTGTTATAGTTTTTAATTTAAGTTTTGTTTTTGTATAATAGTTTCATAACTTAGCTAATCACAGTTCTGTAGCTGAATAATTGTTGGTTTAGTACATGTTTCCTTTGTTTTTATTCCTTACATTAAATAGATATGCTTTTTTTAGTTTATGCAATTGATTTTGTTATCTAACAGTGTTCATTTTGTAGCAGCAATAAACTTTGTTCCAATTGGAATTGGGTTACCATTACAGCTCTATAGAAATTTAAATTTCATAATTTGAATGCACCAGAAATATAACTCTATTTCCATATATTTTCATTCTAGTTTATAAACTCATTTATGTAGACTATGCCTCTCTCTCTTTTTATTGAGTGGTGATCTAAATATAGATTGAACAATTACAATTACATTACCTTTCAAATCACAATTCGAGTTTTGCTTGACTTTGAAATACATAGCTGCATCATTTGGGATTCCAGACTAAACACTATAGTGTTTAAATTTATAAACATAAGTTACGTTTGCAAAGTGTGTGATTTTCAAATTTGTTTCAATGATTGAAATCTTTGTGAAAGAATAAACTAATCATCTCTGCATTAGTACATGGATGATATATCTTTGATTAAATACTGTTATAAGTGCCTTTAAGTCACTTTCCAAGATCAATAATTGAATCCATTTGATTATGCACAGGTTTAGATTTAGATAATTGGTTTAGTGATGTTATATCATCAAATTTTTCCTTCTTATACTTAGATTTTAACTCTGTAATGTGTTAGAGATAATGTAGAAATTATAGATTGTAGTTTATTCAAGATAGGATGAGTGGTTTGAGATCCATGGTTTTAGGATCTGAGGTTGGGTTTGTTGAGATCTATCTCAACTATATATGTAAACATTATTCATAATATAATTTGAGTTGAGTGCTACTCCTCCCGTGTGTGTGCGAGCCTTTGGCTCTGCACTTCCTCCTCTCCAATTCTTAATTTGGTATCAGAGCCAAGGTGTCCTGTTGTGAGAGCCTTCGTGGCTTGTTGGGGAGAATGCCTCTGAGAAAGGTGAGAAGCCTGTGAGCCTACTGAGAAAGGTGAGAATCCTGAGAGCCTGCTGTGAAAGTTGAGAAGCGTCAGAGACAGAGCGCAGGAGGTTGAGCTGCGAGCTGGCAGAGGAGGCGCGGTAACACCACAGTACCGCGAGTCGACAGAGCCTGTAATTTCTGCCTGCGTGGAGGAAAGCCGTCAGGCTTGTGTAAAGAGGAGCCGCCTGCTGTGTGGAGTTAAGTCCACTCGCATTGCCATTGGGGAGATCATTATTGATCACTGCAAATCTGCATCTTCCCTAAATCCATCCCGTGGAGGAGTTCGGCCTAAGCTGTCATCAATCACAGCATGAATGCAATCATATCTCGTTGTTGTTGTCGTTGTGGAAGAAATCCGCTGCCTTGAAAACGTGGATGCTAAGTCTGATGAGAGCTTGCACGCTGTTACAACCATTGTGAAATTCATGAGACTGCTGTATGTGTGAAGAGAACCTCCTTTAAAGCGTAGTTTTCTGCCGTGTTCGATTTGGCATGAAGAAATATATTATGTGGAGGTGAAGTCTGTACTGCCCTGTCCGATTGGGTAATCTGTGTGTAGCGTGGGCGTTGTTTGAAGCAGCCAATGTTGAATTGATTTATGAGTTTGTCTTCTATCTTCACTGTTTGCAAAGGCTTCCAGTGTCCCTTTGCTGAGTTGCCAGAAAGTAGTCACAGCCGCCATGTGTGCTAGAGCCACTCGTGGAGTATGTTGCAGTGTAAAATTGTGGAAGAGAAAGCCCTGCCGCCATTTTTCTGAGATCACTGTCTAGGATCGCTACACATGCGTTGAAGAGGTAAATCATGTGTATGCATTACGCTGAGTAATTATGGGTCAAGAACGAAAGCTCAAACAGTTCCGGAGAGAACTGAAACAATTCAGAAGAAAGAATAAAAAACAATATGGAGTGTCTCCAGTTGCAGCTAAAGAAAAGAACCTTTGCTAGAGGATCAGAATGCAGAAATAGACCAGATCAATGGAGAATTTGAAGAAATAGATGCAATATTGAAAAGATTAATGCCTGTTCTGCCATCTTTCTCAGGTAAATTTTTTGAAATTTGGGAAATTAAAATGGAAGGATTGCTTGGTTCAGTAGATCCATGGCAATATGTACAAAGATGGTTTTGTTGATTCTCATGATAAGAGAAGAGGTGCACTAACATTATATCTTATTCACTCAGTGCTAGATGAAAGTACTTTGTCCTATATTTTATATGAATTTGGTGAAGTACACAATGCAAAAATGTTTTGGGATATTCTAGAAATGAAGTTTGGTGTGAAGAGCACATATATGAATGAGTCACAGCCTAACAAACCTGCAGAAGCAGAAGTTGGTGAACCTCACTATGTTGAATGCAACCTTTTAGTTGTTGCGGTACAATTTGAAACTGAAATCGAAAATGGACCGAGATATGATGAAGAAATTCTAACTGAACTTGAAAAGATTGCTATCAAGAATGAAATGAAATTTATTCTTGAAATGATGAATGGTGAAGAAGGTTCATTATCTGCTGAATGTAATGGGGATGTCAATGCTATTGTTGAAACATTGAAATCTAAGATTGCAATTGAAAGCAACCATGTTGATGTTGTAAGTGAAGAAGGGGACATCATGCATGATAACATTGAAGGAAAAAATGTTGAAGTTTACTATGAGCTAATGCTGCATCCAGGTTACAGAATGAAGAGGAGAAGAATGGAGATTAAATGGGAAAACACAACAAGGCATGAAGACTTCAAGATCTGGAGCAGGAAACGCAAAAAGACAAACAAATACTATCTCACAGCAACAAAGGTTAAGATGAAGGAAAAAGCAGGAGGAGTGAAGAGTACAAGGAAACATATTAAAATTGTTAAAGTTTATGTTGATTTGTAAGCCTAAATCTATAGGCATATTGTGTAGTGTGATCCATTTCTCCATTAAGGGAGGATGTTAGAGATAATGTAGAAATGATAGATTGTGGTTTACTCAAGATAGGATGAGTGGTTTGAGATCCATGGTTTTAGGATCTGAGGTTGGGTTTGTTGAGATCTATCTCAACTATATATGTAAACATTATTCATAATATAATTTGAGTTGAGTGCTACTCCTCCCGTGTGTGTGCGAGCCTTTGGCTCTGCACTTCCTCCTCTCCAATTCTTAATTTTATGTTCCTGCACCTAGATTTTAACTTTGTTTTATTCCCGCACTAGATTTCTTGTTCAGTTTTATTCTTGCACCACATTTTTGTTCTGTTTTAATCCCACACTAGATTTTCTATTATGTTCATCTTCTTGCACCAAGATTTCAAATTTTAATTATTTTCTTGTACTTTGAAGTAATTTAATTCCAATTTATGATTTGAGAATGGTTTGATCACTACAGGACAACCACTCAAAACAAGACTAAAGATCTAGTCCTTTAGTATTAATAATTTTGCTAAATCGATTTCTCTATTGGATTAATGACATAATAAAAATTCAAGAGCACACTATGAATCTAGCAATTGTTTAAAACAGAGATACAATCCATAAAGTCAGAGCTACCACAGTCATTAAAAGATTCCATATCAATCATCATAAGTACGAGAATGTTTATCTAAGAATAAGAGACTATGCTAAATATTTTATGGTAAGCTTAAATTCTATAGCTTGATGTCTGATTTTTCTTCATAATCTGATTTTTCTTCATAATCTTGGTCTTTCATTCATAGGAAAATAGATCATTTGGTGTGATCATGTAAAGTTTATATTTATTGTTTTTATATTTTTGTGTGTAGATTCATTTCCAGAATGAGTGACTTTGTTGTGAGATGTTAAGTTAAGATTTAAAGCTTTTCATAGTTTGTTATTTTTGGATTGATTATTTGATTGTCATGATTACATAGTGTTACTTTATAGTGATTTGGATTTCATTTAATTAATGTTTTCCATTTTTTTAAAAATTAAGTAGTGTTAATCACCGAAGGATGATCGAGGTCTAACTTGTGAGATATGACCTTAAAGTGATGGGAATCATCCCAAGGTGTCAGATTATTGAGTTTTGCTTATTTCATTTATCGAATTGAAGTGTGTTTGCTGGAATTAGTTATTAGAATATGATAGATTGGGCTTTGATATTGAACATACTGTGTTTGCACCTCTAAGTCTACGACTCCCTAGTTGACAATTTGATGTCGAATTATTAAGCATCTATTGTCACCGACATTTTTTGCACTGTTGTCGAGGAGGTGCTAAAGGGATTAGACTGTAATTGCTTTCACAAGTTTTTGATTTATGAGTAATTTAGTTACATGGATAACTCGGGGGAGGAGATGAACGGTAAGACAAGAGCTAAGAACCTACACATCCACTTTAGTAGGGTTTCTTCGAAGCCTTGTTGTTTCCTTTTATACGCAAATGTGTTTCCTTTTTGCAAAGTGTGTTTCTTTTACATAAGTGTGCTTTCCTTTTATGCAAGAGTGTTTCTTTTATGCAATTTTGTTTACTTCCCTGCAAGAGTGTTTCCTTTCATGCAAGTGTGGTGTGCTTTAATTCTGCATTTATTTTTAATTAATTTTATTTAAAGTTAAGATTTCAATCAGTTTTGAGAACCCTCGTGCACTAATCCATGTGTGAGATAGGACCCATCAACCAACAAGAACTATTAAAAGATGATCAAGAGTTTGGAAGAACTATCTCAAATCCTAGCAGTAGCTGGGATCTCTTCCTCTCAGGAAGAGAAAATATTGACAGCAGTCAATAACTTATATGCCTCTCTAGAAGAGATAAAAGAATAAGAGTTCCATGAGCCATGTTTACAAGAATATCTACAAGCCTTCTTTCATTCTCCTTTCCAATCTACCAAGGAGGCCGAAAATCGTGGACCACATACGATGGAGAGAAACCTTTAGAATTGAGATCAAGGAGTTCCTGATATGCCTCTCTGAAGATCCTATATGCATTCAAGAGACAAATCATCCAAAAGAAGATGATATGCATGGCATGATAGAAGAAGACATTCAGAGTGATCCAAATGAGGAACTAAACCAAGAACACCATGATTATATTGAGTATTGGTTCCAAGCGACCATTGAGACCATTGAGATGAAGCATTGTTCTGTTCTTCAACAACTCTTTGCATTATATCATTTGAAGCAACTGTTCTCTCATACTTTGGTATACTTTAAAGCATACTTTTCAAACTTAAGTATGCGTATGTTTGTAATCCTATTATGCACATAGTTACACTTGAAATAATCCTACATTTGAAGGAGATCCTCTTTTCTTCAAAGTAGAGTAGGATGATGTAATGTAAATAAATAAATACAATATTAAAGAGAAAAATAAGTCCTTTTGTGAAAACCAATTTACCGGCGCAACTGGACAGGAACTTTTCTTGAAAACCAAGCAACTAGCAAGAAATGTTCTCAATAAGTTCTATGTGTTCTTTAAATCATGTATTCTACAAATCATTTATGTTTTGTACTCATAATGGGTGATATGGAATTCATTAAGGTCCACCTTTCAATGGTCTTGCCCCATCGACCTCAGCATATTATTTGGGAAACAAGACTTGAGTTATGTATAGTACCTTGGAGTTTGCATGCATTAATGGCATATTTCCTCACTGAAAATCATGGGATTACATCAATGTCTCTTGATTGACAAATCTTGCAAGTGACTCGACTTCAACACATTAATTCATACATGTTAAGATGTACTTTAGGTACCTTGATGTCCATTGACATTAATGGTGGGTCATCTCGCATTGGTTAATGACATACCTTAATGGCTGGTAATCCAATGATTTTTTTTCATACTCGACATCAGAACATTCATTCGCATGATAAGAATTGTACCATGGTTTCAGTAACAGTTGAATATTATATGGTTTTATGGTTCCACAGCTTGCAGCAGTTTCCTTCCTTGTTTTCAAGTTCCTTATAGCAGTATGCTCTAATAAAAGTCTGCATGAGGACATGCAAACTCTTAGGTGTGAGGAAGAAGGAGTCTTCAGATTCTTCTTCTCATCATTTTCAGAGTTTCTTCAATTTAGTTCAACCTCTTTTAGCAGATCATCATTCATCATTTTCATCTCTCTCCTAGATCTATGGTAGCTCTTAGCCTTGCTCAATTTTATCTCTAGTTTCAGTTTCAACCAACATGCACCATGTTCCACATAGCTTCCATTGCATCCTATAGTACACATTATAATCCAAGAGGTAAACTGTAGGTAAAACATGTTCAAACTCTTTACCTCATTAAAAATTTAAGGAAACTTGATGGTTAACCACTACACATTCCTTATACTTTATCCTCTATCATTTCCATTTGCAATCTACTATCCATAATAAAATGCATACTTTGATAAGGCCATAAGAGTGAAAAGCAAAGTATTGTGGTACATAAATACAAAGCAACATCTATAGTGTCTTCTCCAATGAAAGCAAGCATTAAAAGTATTACAAGCTAATGATGACCATTAAAAGACACCAATGAGTCACAATTAAGAAAAACTACAATAGGTCACTTGTCTATTTACTTTGTTTGTGGTTGCAACGGAATATATCCTTCAAATTATTCATTTTGGAAAACGATTATTTTTGTTCCAATTTGGCCAAACCCATTAGTTGGTATTGTTTTAAATTTGTTGGAGGATCTTTGATGTTTATTCCCTTGATCATCTATTAGCAGAGTCTGGACATATAATCTAAATTGAAATGCGATTTGAGTGAACTGCCATTTCCATGAAAAATTTCTTACATAGATGAAACAAGCAATAGGAGAGTCCACAATTGGTGCAAATTTGTCTGCAACGATGACTTTGGACAATTTCAAACTGCACAAGGTGGGAGAAAATGATTTTTACCTTTACCAAGTTATGGAAAGAATATGTTTATAGAATCAATTCTCTAACTGCTTTTGAGTAAGTCATGCATCTAAGAACTCCACAGATTTGTATGTATTGTCACCCACACATGTTGCAGTAAGGGAAGTGCGTCTTCTTGGATTTTCTGACTTGAGACTAATAATGAGTCATGACAGATCATCAATAATTGCAGCTTAGATAACAACGAACATGCATAGAGCTTCTTTATTCTACAATTTACTTTAGGGCATTGTAAACAATGCAAACACAAATCACTTCCATCCACACTAGGTTGTGTACCCAAAAGTAAAATAAGTTTACCAAGGAATGCCTATGTTGCGTTCTGTGACTTATTGATTAGTTCCTCAAATTGTCATTATTGGTAAATAGATATGTAATCAGATGATAATTTCACATTCCATGTTTCAAATTATTTCTTTCATAGGTTAAAACAACCTTTTCTATACACATTCAATATTAGCAGGATTGACAACGCATCAGGAGTAGCACCCCCGTCTCTTTATATTGCTTCGAAACAACTCTGTAATTATGGGATTATTAGTAAAACGAAAAATAATATTTAAATGTCTATTCAAATATTCTAAAAGTTCTTTGGCGACGAAGAGTGAAAAGATTTAATATCTAGTATAACATTGAAAGCAAGGTTTATACCTTGTGAGCTATGCCCACCTTCTATAAACCTAGGCATGTTCATGAACAAGGAAGAAATGTAAATGGTTGGTTGTGAATGGAAATGTCACCATTGTTGGTTGGTTGTGAATGGAAATGTCACCATTGTTATAATAGAAAAATGATTCCAGTTTTTTTTTATTGCAGTCGGTAATCATTCAATATATCTTGACATAGTTATTAAACGTATTAGAAAATAATAGTTTTCATTGTTCTTATATCATTGCATATGAACTCCCAAAAGGACTTGTTTGTGAGTATCCAAATGTGCTTGAGAAACTTGTTTTATTAGAGGAATCATCAATTGTGCATACAATTTGTGACCTTGATAATCTTTGGAATCCATTATAGGCTCTCAATGCAAATTAATGTGTCTGTTATAACTTAATAACCCTGTATTTTCTAAATATAATTATGGTTGGGTAAAGCTAGTATTTGGTTGCTTGCACATGCGATTCATTTTTCATATAATTAGCAAGAAGAATGCTTGATTGTAACAACAATACAAGAAAAATAGGTTTGCATTCTTTTTAGAATTTTCTCAGCACATTTTGTACATTTATTTTGAGTGATTGTGTGTTTTTCATCTTCCATTTCGAAGAGTGACACAATTATGTTAGAATATTTCTAAATATATAGTCATTTTGTGTACATTATGTAATGTTAAAATATTAATAAGAAAAAAATGTGAGGTTTGTATGTGAATAATAAGACGAAAATGTGAGGTTTGTATGTGAATAATAAAACAAAAATGTGAGATGCGTGTGAATGATCTAGTGGTATAGCAAGCAACTCTTAAAGAAGTCAATAGTTCTAGTAGTCTAAAGGTCATTGATCACTTATGGGTCCTTATATTTTTGTTGTTCCCCGATCAATTTTTTATTATTCATCCTCATTAATGCAAGTACTTTGTTTTCTCTAATTGACAACCTGGTATTAGGGAAGAGTTGTAAGTCCAAGTAGTTGTGATTGTGAGACAAGAGTGCTCATTCATGGGTGGAGTCTACATTATCCCGGTTTGCTTTGTATTGAGATTTGTATTATTTTATGTCCTTGATTTCTACAAGATTTATTAATTTATTTATTTCAATACAATACATTATTAAATATGGAAAGAGAACACATTGTAATATTTGAATCTATGTATTTTTTAGATCTAAAGCATTCGATCTAGCATTCAGTGTAGGAGCAAGATAAATCTTCTTATCCAACAACAAATACAACTTCAATGTTGGTCTCTACGAATACAATAGTGTGTCTTTGCTTGACTTGTCATATACTAGAGACTACCAATGAAAGTTCGATTGGCCAAGAGTGGAGTCATAGATGATCATGCTATGCTTTTGTAAAAGTTGAAATGGTTAAGCACATCTTTTGGGATTGCAAGATCACCAAAGCTATTGGTAGCAGACTCAACAATATTTCCTTTCAATTTTATTGGGTTAGATTCATTAGAGAGGTACCTTGTTGGGAGATTCCATGCATCAGGTGCTCTTACTTTTCATGGGTCTCTAACACTGCATTCATGTGGCCTCTTCACCAAAATGGAGAATGAGATGTAAGTGCATTTTTTATACTTTCTTTCTTTGATTATTTTCGTTGATACTTGATTTTTTTATCAATCCTTCTAGTATCGAGAAAGACGACCACTTTATAGCTTTCTTATACATATTCCTTTATAAATCAATTTTCTCTCTGTACATATCTTTAATGCTAATATAAGAAGCATTTCCTCACAAGAAAAAAAAAATTACATCATTGTTGGGTTAGTGTTGGAATTTTTGGTTGAATGCTCTTACTACAACACATGGAGATATTATTAGTGTGCAATGAAAGTAGAGAAAAATGGACATTGAGAAATGAAATCCCAAGAAGGATGTTATAAATAGGGTTCACGACATAGAAGAGAAAGTTCTCATTAGACCATCAACACTCCAAAAATAATCATTACGCCTATCTCAAAGTATAGTACTAAGAAAATCATCATTAAAGACATTAACATTGTAAGAGATAGCCATAAACATTATGGGTTATAGAAACACCATGAGAGAGCATTGTGCACAAGGGTTTTTGAATTTTGGTGCATAATGTGGGCTAAATAAGTGTGAAGACAAAATTCTCTTTGGATAAATGCCATGTAAAGAGGCAACATGCCATTTGTAGCATATTTATACACAATGACAACAAGTAATGACTAATTAAACTAGAAAATGTACTACTAAAATTATGGCAACTAAGGACCAAATAAACAACTAAGTGTACTACCAAATAGCAACAACTAATTACCAAATAAATGACTAAATGTACTACCAAATAGAAACAATTAATGACCAAATAAACGATCAAATAGAGACAATTAACCACCAAATAAATGACTAAATATATGACAAGATGATGAAGCAATTCACACAATTAACGACTAAGTGATAAATGACTAGTTTGGTCTGATGATAAGAGACTGCTAATTTGTTACCAGTGGTCATCGTCTCAAAATTAGTCATTTATCTCCAAATTTTAGTCATTGTTTTAGTCACTTACTACCCATTTTGTACTAGTGAGATGTTCATGATGAACCAAATGGTTTTGACCCGTTGCATGATGATCCTGGCTCATGGGATCCTATCAAAGAAGAACAATTTGATGATTACCCTCATAAGATTGAAATTTTGGAAGATGCATGTTGGAGGAGCCTAAGTTGGCCTATCGACTAGGCCCTCCGACCGACTTCTTGTAAAACATGTCGATAGTTGAGTCGACCAATACATGTCGGGTCGGTCAGTTGAATGGACAATCAGTTATGTAACTGTCTGTCTAAACATATATATAGGCTGGTGAGCCGATTCACAGAGTTAACTTGATATGTTCATACATGTAACTATTTTGCATATCTTGCTATATAATATAAAGGCTTGTGCTTCCTCTCCATTACTTGTTTATTGTTTATGTATCGTTGTGTTGCTTGCTTATAATAATATAATATGTATCACTGGTAACAATGTAACCCCCTCGACTACAACATTGGTTCCATTGCCAGTGATGCATACATAAGTTGATATCGAGCATGATCAATGATATCAGAGAAAGAGATTAAGGATTGGTGGGAGAGAAATATTGCTAACTACCTGCAGAATTATGCCAAAAGAAACAAGCTAACGATTTCTCAAGCAAGAGAAAAATTCTTTTCTGAGACACATGAAAATTTCGTGGAATCTGTGCCGCTTGCGCTGAAGAAGCTCTTGGATGAAAATACCAACAGATGAGAAGGAGAGTAAGTTAATAAAAAATTTGATCACTGGAGGACATACGAATCCATTTGAATGGTACGAGAAGGTTGCCGACGAGTTCTGTGAAGAATGTGCGATTGAAGAGCGAGTGTCCGTTGATGACGTGCATAAAAGGTTTTACACCGACTTAACTGAGAAGTTTTTGTGTTCTTTGCCGACACTTCTGTTCAAGTTCCATATTGACAAAGGCGTAGCACATATTGTCGAGACTCGACCCTTGTTGTATTTGCCACTTCCAAACTCAAATTGGGAGGAAAAAGAAATAAAGTGGGAGAAATTCATACAAGAGCGAGAGTGGGAGTATTTCTTGAACAAATGAAGTCACATACTTCCCTAGTTTACTATAGAACTTTGGGTCGGCATTGGGGGGGTAGCCAAACATGTTCTGATGGAGTATATGCATGAAAAAGGTTGAAAGATGAAAAGGAGACATGACTAGCAGTGGAATATTTGACAAATTCAACAAAGATAGAATAATGAGTCACAAAATCACTCAAGATATCCAGAAGATTGAGCAGGAGAAGAGGAAAAAGAGGTGAGATGAGTAAAGGGAGCAAGTGAGCGTGCTCCATAAAAAATGAATATCGGGCATCATGACAAATGAGGAAGGAAATATGCTAGAGATGAGTCGAGTTCGACAAGAAAAGGGCGTTGATTAAGACCTATCTCCGATGGATGAAGACTTGTGGATAGAGCGTGGTAGTGCTCTCCAAGTAAACATACCTGAGGTAATAACACCACATTATATGCTGCATGTAACTCAGAGCGCCCGAGTGCAGGATATTGTAGAAGAAGATTTAGGACTTCATGATGTTCAGTCGGGTATTTGGATTCGACAAAACAATGAAGGTGATGAAGTCGACAGATTGTTGATTCATTGACCATAAGAAGGAAATTGGGTCACTTTTCAGCCCGATTTTTCAAATAGAAGTTTCCACCTACTCTACTTAGATCATGCGGAAGCACCCCCCCTGCCACTACTAGCATTGAGTGAATCGTTGAGTTATTCAAAAAATTCGAGGAGAGGCGAAATCCAGATTGAGCAAAATTTTTCCTGGATTTCAACAAAAGCAGTCGAAGAAAGCTGAATTCCGAGACCCATTGATCTGACCAAAGTTCCAGACTCTGGCATTGAAGGTGAAGAACTCACTCTCAACACACATTTGGCAATAGTACCTGTCAATACTACTCAAGCAAGTAATTCTATCACCGGAAATAAGCCACTGACTGCACTTGTCAGTTTAGAGGTCGAAGTAATAACAAACATGGCGCATACAACAACAAACCTTCCATTCTACGAGGGTGACGAAGATCCTCGGATACATTGGTTTATATGCGAATCAATATGGGAATTAGCTAATGCACTCACCAGTGAAGACTAATAGATGGTGCAGTTTGCTGGCTCTTTGCAGAAAAGAGAACTCACCTGGTATATGGGATATGTTGAAAAAACACCAAATGCGACAAAGGCACAAATCAAGCAGCTTTTCTTATGTTTCTTCAAAACTCTGGATGCAAAGTACTTGGCTGCTAAAAACTTAAAGACCACGGTATAGAAACAGACATAAACCATAAGGGAGTATGATAAGTGGTTTAAAGACCTCCTGAGCCAGATTGATTATGATATTGAGGAAAAAATCTTGATCCAATGGTTTGTGGCTGGACTCTTACGAAAAATAAAAGTGCATGTCCGCTGGCAGAATGTCACCACATATGAAGACGCCTTGAAAAAGGCTCTACAAATCGAAATGGATGACGACTACCCTCTAGCACCTGTCGATAGACATATTGAAGAATGATTGGACAACATGCAAAAATATATCCGTAACATCAATCTGGGAGGAGAAGAATTATGGTGTACAAAATGTTCCACTGTAGGACACACTAAAGACTTCTGTCGTCAATAGGACTGATGATAAGATGTTCGACTTGTACAGACAAGACGCTTCTGTAATATTTGTCAAGATTACGACTTTCATGCTACAAAGGACTGCCCTTATAACTCGAAGAACCTCAATCTAAGTGGTTCCATATATGTGAAGTCAATAATCATTATGTAACAGAATGCCATCTGAATCTAAAGAACAAGCAAAATTACCATGCAGTATACCAGACCAATTATGTCGACCAGAGAAATGACAGGAATGAAAAGAGCAATTGATACAACCGCAATGACAGAAATGATAGGTACGACCGCAATGACAAAAATGATAGGTATGACCGCAATGACAGAAATGATAGATACAACCGGAATGATATAAATGATCGATATCCAAGATATGATGGTCGAAGATATGATTGACATGATGATAGTTACAACCGACGCAGAGGTTTCCCATGACAAGGTCACGACAATGGAATTCGAGACTTCCGACCTCGACGACCTGGACAATGTTTCACTTGTCTTAGCGAAGGACATCTCCATGCCGATTGTCCTTATAAAGATCGAACAGATCTTAAATTCTGTACAAAATGTGGAATAGGGGATCACTTCTTGGAGGATTTCCATACTATGCTTGAAAAAATTACAAATAAAAATAAGTCTAATGCCTTTTCGTGTGTTCCCAAATCTGATGTGATTAGAACAAATAATTTGCAAATTGTAATAAGACAAGGTACTCGAACTGCTCATGATAATCCACAAATAATCAAAGTAATAAATAAAGAGGATTATCCGAATCCAAATAAATAAAAGTCTCTGTTTAAATATGCATCTGATATATTTCATGAACTAACAGCACTAGAAGATAATGAGGAAGTTCGACAGGAAGCTATTAATGAATTGGTCAATCTAATAACTAAAGAAGAAGCCGTCAGGGAGCTAATTGACTTGTTGCAAAATATTAAAAATAAATCTGTTGAGCTAAGACAAGCTAAGAATATATTCTGACTGAACCAAAAAGATCAGAATGATGCCGACCCTCTCGTCGACCTCGAAATAAATGGATACCGGGTCTGACAAGTTGTCCTTTATTTTGGTTCGCAAGTTAATATCATGACTCATGATACTTAGGAATAACTAGGTCGACCTCAGCTTCAAGAATCAGGCATCTATTTGAAACTTTCCCACCAAGGTTTGATTGAACTAATTAGCGTGTGGAGAGATGCCGAAACTTCCATAAAAGGCATAGTGACAAAATTTGACTTCAAAATTATAAATCCAAAAGATGGAGCAAGTTCATTCCCAACCCTGGTTGTTCGACCATGGGGCATAAAAATGAAAGCATCGATATCACTCGATAAAGGTGAATTAAACTCAAAGGTAACGGTCAAAAGGTGATAGTACCTATTTTTCGATCTCAAGGCGAACCATGGTCAGAACCAATGGAGGATGATAATGACATACGAAATTTGTATCAAATAAACAATAATGAAGATTATATTGAGCCCAATGCACAAAGAGAAATCCACCTTGGATATCCTGCATCGGTCGGATACAACTCCGATGCTGAACTATACGACTGCCAAATAGAAAATTATGAACTACAAGTGAAAGAAAGCTGGACAATTGAAGCCATTCCTAAAAAGAAAATCAAGAAATGCTTCTCTATCTGGACCATTACAAAGATATTCGAGAGAAAACTCCGCGAATATCAAACTTTTGCACCAGTGAAGAATGACTCGTTACATACTCCTCCGCTGCGATATAAAGAATGAGAATCTCCGTATGTACATGTCAAAGAAGTTTCAAAGAATATTGTAGAACAAGCGAAATTAAAGAGTCTGGTTGAGACATTTACAAGACAAGCTGCGAGATGGTGGGACACACATCAATCAAGACTTCAAACATGGACCACTGCATCAACATATTTTATTGAAAGGTTTGGAGGTAAGAAACTGACTGCTCAAGCCGTAGTCCCGATATTCACACAAGGGAAAGACCCTGAAATTCATGTCAATAATTGTGAAAGAGAATGGAGACGACTGGGATATAAAGATGAAAGAGCATGGCCGCATCTCTTTCTGAACACACTCAACGACTTGCCTAACAAATGGTACAAAATGGAAGATCCAAGAGGAGAGACATTCATTTGGAAAGAATTGAAAGAAAATTTCATCAAATATTTCCAATTTTCTCCAAAGGAAGAGCAGTTAATTGAAGCAAGTAACCAAGTCAAAACGTTTCTGCAACCCATGAACAATGCCGTACCAGCAGATAAGAAGCCACTTGTTCAACAGATTAGTACCTGCAATAACATCCAGTTGACAAAATTTCAACATTCGACATGACTACAACTAGAAACAGATATAACAGTCAGAAAGAGCTTTCAATGGAAACACAACCATCCATCCATGTCGAAGCCAGTCAGAAATTTTTTTAACGTGGAGGCTGCGGAGAAAGACGAGCCCTAAATATTAACTGAAAAAGAATTTCCACTGCCATTCATGCAGATCAAAGAAGGTGAATGTCCGATAAATGACAGTCGAGCACCAACATGGATGGACACAAAAGTCAAAATAAAGGAAATCGACATATCCAACGATGACAGACCAAAAATGGTGAAAGTTGGAAATTATTGGAATGAGGAGCAAACAATAGAAATTAAAAACCTCCTGAAAGAATTTCAAGACGTATTCGCGCCGGATTATACAGATCTCAAAGGCCTGGTCCAGGAAATGGGAGAGATGAAGATTGATATTAATCCAGATGCCAAACCAGTAAATAAAAGACCATATAAACTTGCACACAAGTACAAAGAAATTGTCAAAAAGGAGATCGATAGCATGCTAGCTGCAGGAATCATCTATCCGATTGATCAATCAGAATGGGCGAGTCTGATGGTGGTACAATCAAAGAAGCATGATCTGATGCGACTGCGAATATGTGTCAAAATTCAAGAACTTAATAAAGTAACACTCACTGACCCTTTTCCTACTCCTTTCGCTGATGAAATCATTAATGAAGTTGCAGGTCATGAGTGCTATTCATTCACGGACGGATTTTTCGGGTACAACCAAGTACCCATTTCTAAAGAAGATCAGAAGAATACCACATTTGTCTATGAATTCAGATCATTTGTGTATAAATTCATGCAATTTGTTCTAAAATATGCACTGGCTGTGTTCTCCAGAATTGTTGTTAAAGCATTCCAAGAATATATCTATAAAACTATGGCCGTATACTTTGATGACTAGACGATATACTCCATGCTAAAATATCACTGCAAATGGCTCCTCCTGATGCTAGAAAGATGTCGACAAATTCAACTATCGTTGAACATCAAGAAATGTACCTTCACAACCCCTATCAGAATATTATTGGGACATGTCGTATGCAAGGAAGGCATCAAAGTCGACTTTGCAAAATCAAGGTCATTCTTGACCTACAACCACCAGTCAATTCTAAACAAGTGCGAATCGTGTTGGGCCACACGGAATACTATCGAAATTTTATCTGGCATTATTCCAACATGACGTATCCCTTGGAGGAATTACTCAAAGAAAATCAAGAATACAGGTGGACCGACGAGTGTAATACATCGTTCGACATCTTGAAAAGAAAACTCGTCGAAGCACCTATACTTCGATTCCCAAACTAGTCGATCAAGTTCCATGTGCATATTGACATGTCGGGCATATAATTCTGCACATTTTTAACACAACTAGGAGATGATGGAATGGATTACCCTAATGCATTGAGCAACAGAAATTTGAACAAAGCCGAAAGAAATTATTCAACGACAAAGAGAGAAGCATTGGGCATGGTATTTTCATTACAGAAATACCCACACTATCTATTGGCTAACCCTTTTGTGTTTTATACAAACCATCAAGGACTCAAATACTTATTCAATAAGCCATTGCACCATGGAATATTATGTCATTGGTTGCTGCTCTTCCAGGAATTTGAATTTGAAGTTATAGTTCGGCCGGGAAAATAAAATGTTGGACCCAACCACTTTTCGCGAATCGACACAGGAGAAGAGCCGACAGGAATTGAAGATGAACTACTTGACGCACACTTGTTTAGAATTGAAGATGTCCCCTCAGAACTAGTGGATATCGCACAATTTCTAGAGGATGGAAAAGTACCAGAAGGAATTCCAAAAAAGAAAAAGAAGATTCTGGAAATGAAGGTTGTACCTTACACTCTAATCAACGGATTCCTTTATAAAATTGGCCTTGATGACACATTACGACGATGTGTGCTTGACCATGAATGACAAAGTATAATCATGGAGGCGCATTATGGACCGGCAGGAGGCCATTATTAGTCCGACATCACCGCAAGAAATATTCTACAATATGGATTGTGGTGGCCGACACTGCAAAAAGACTGTCGAGATTGTGTGAGTAAATGTGATAGATGTCACCAACTAGGCCGACCCCTTCCAAATATAGAAATTCCCCTAGTGCCATTAAATCCAAGTCAGACATTTGAAATGTGGGCAATAGATTTTATTGGACCATTCCCAATACTTGGCAGATGAGCAGGAGTGAGGTATATCATCACTGTAGTTGAATATGTCACCAAATGGGTAGAAGCGGAACCTGTCGAAACCTACTCGAGCGAGGTAGCTGCAAAATTTATATATGAGAATATTATCACAAGGTTCAGATGTCCACTTACATTGATCAGTGATCAAGGAACTCACTTTGTTTTTAAAATAATTTCCACTCTTACAAAATAATTTTTAATCAAGCACATGATAAGTACTTCTTATCACCCGCAGTCAAATGGCGCCGTAGAAGACTTCAATAAAACACTTACCAAGGGTTTAACAAAAATGTGCAATATCAACAAGGATGAATGGGACGATAAGTACCTGTTGTGCTATGGGCATACAGAACAACATATAAAAGAACGACAGGCCAGATCCCTTTCACACTTATGTACGGTCAAGAAGTAGTTGTCCCCTTACATTTTCGACAACAAGCTCCCAGAATTGTTGAAGTGTTAAACATCGATGTAAAAAATTAAAGGAAAGAACAATTGTTCCAACTTTTGAAGCTCGACAAAAGACGACAAATTCCTGAACATCACCAATAAATCCAAAAACAGCAGCAGAAAGCCTGGCACGATAGAAATATCAAGCATAAGAATCTATCAATTGGTGACTTGGCACTGCTTTACAAGAGTTGTATAAAAGGTAAACCGAAAAAATTGCACACGGAATGGCTGGGTTCGTATAGTTTCGAAGACATCAATATTAATGGCTCAGTACGACTAAAGACACTACAGGGAGGTGTATTCAAGAAATGTTTCAACGACGCCCGACTGAAGAGGTATAAGGCATGAAAAAAAAATGGTTATAACTAACTTTGGGAGAGAAGCATTATAAGAAACCATTCCATAACAAGTCTTATAAAAATGATGTCATGAAAAGAGACTGGAGAGATAATTCTGGAAAAGGAAATGAAAGAAGCTGTAGGAAACAGAGCTCGACGCACGACCGACGGTATGAAAGGAAGAAACAAAAAGGACCAGGTCGATGAACACATGTCCAAAAAGATTCTCGACCGCGACAAATTGCTTCTGATCAACACAATTGATAAAAAGACATGCACCGACATCACGTCGATGAAGAAACGACAAAGAAAAGCACCCGTGAAATACAACACGTAGAGAAGAAAAGTCGAAGTGTGCCAAACAAGGACCCGACGAGGTGTCAATAAAAATAAATTCCTCGTCAACTCTACATTCAATGCTGCTACCTACTCCATGCTCCCCCGTGCTAGTCTCCTCCGCTATAAATACCAGGATCGAGGACTCTTGGTTACTATCTTGCCAAGAGCTCGAACTCCAAAACACGGAGCAATCCGAACTGTTTGAACAAACATTTGAACCTAATAACCCTGCACCTGCAATGGCTCCCAATAAATCTCAGGTGACAACCAGATCCGCATCGACCAAATTCCATCAGTTAGAAAAATACCACACCATTGGAGACCCGTTTGCAACTCATCCAAAATGCTAAGGTCTCAGAACAACAATGGTAGAGGATATGGAAGGAAATTATCAACTAGGGGAAAGATTCAAATAGAAAGTGGAGAGAAGAAGCACTGAGACTTCAAATCGCTACGATTCCGAAGTATATGCATGCACCCATACTAGACAACTTTGTCAGTCTCAAAGACATAATTTCTCAATTCATCGTAATCATACACCATAATGTCAAAATTGATTTCGACACACCTGTCAAAATAAACGACAAAATCATCTATCGTATTATAGGTTTATCAAACAAGGGCAACGTAGTACCCATGTGACCAAATCCGACATTGGTCAAGGAATTCACGAGAACCCCTACAAGAAAGAATTCCAGAGATTTGATGGTGAATCAAATAGTCTATGGCACACGTAAGATTGCAGCACGAATTGTGTCGACTTACCTAACAAGTTCTGGTCGAGGGTACGACCTCAAACTCGACATGCTGGAAGCAGTTCAAAATGTTGCATTGCGTAGAAAATTCTACAACTGGGAAGACCATCTAGCCGACATTTTAAGAACTATCTGTTATAAATTCCAGGAAGAGGGGGCAAGCATTCGATACTCGTCAATGTTAATTTGGACCTCTATGGCGCATATCCGACCAACGGGAAACAAAGATTTTACAGAACCAAAAGGCCCTTTGGTGGAAAAATTTTGTTGCTTCACTCAGGGAGGATATCGGCTTGGAGAAACGACGACCAAGCTTTGGCTCTACAATTGGTTCCAGGACCTTAAAGTCAAGACAACCAGGTGGCAAGTTCCTCAGAATATCCAACGAAGTCTGCCACTGACCACTCACATTCGGCTAGCCCTTGATCACACATCGGTCTGGAACTTACAAGGAGCAGCAGGTCAAGCAAAAGCAATGGAATTCTATTCCTCGATCGAGGAGGTATTTACAAAACTCAACAGACAATAATATACAAGGCTCAAAATACCTCCACCAACACGAAAAGTTGACATGGAAATAGTCAAACCTTTGACGGATGCCGAAAAGGAAGAATATTACGATATTTTACTGCACTTAAACACATTTAGTCTCCAGGACTAGCATATTGTCGAGATGAATCCCCTATGGATTGCAATGAAAGCAGATCATGATCCCCCCGACACAGCATAAAATTCGAAGGAAAGCACCTAGTCCGACAGCCCACGCCCAAAATATGCCCTTACCACAGAAAATATCTGTCGACTGGCCGATGAGATATTCCAATCCCAAAAAAATAAGACTAAAGCAAAAGGAAAAGGGAAGTGTAATCTTGTCCTTCAAGAGCCGACGAAATAAGAGAATGCCAAACTTTAGGACTCCGCTACACAGATTCTAGCGGATGATTCCAAGAACAAAGTACCAGTCGAAGAAGAGTTCAAGAAATTTTTGGAAGATGAAAATCTTTAGGATCCGCCACCACCTCCACATAAGAAAAGAAAGAATGTGGTCGATCCCCATGTCAACCTCACACAAATTCCACCTCCTCCGTCTCCGAACATCGTCATGGAAGAAGCAATTCTTCCGACCCCTTTAGCTTCCATCACTCCTCCACCTCAACAATCCATCCTTGACTTCGTACAACAACTACTCCTTCCATTCAGAGATAAGATTCAGTGTGATAACAATCTGAATGAGTTTATTAATCAGCTTCCATCACTCTTCCCTCATTAGTGAACGTTAATAACCAAGAAACCTGTCGTCACCGAACAAAGTCACCCGACTGTCTCAGCCTTGCTCGACAACCTTGTACCTGACCAACCAGCTCAACCAGAACATTGAATTGTTGGATATACCCAAACCCGACTAGAAAAATTTGGATCCGACAAGCGACATTTTCGCTTGTGCAACCTCATCTTTCACACCACTCCTAGTTGAACCTATTGTGGAACATCCTACTTCACCTAACCCCGCAACTGATTCCCTAGACATCCTTGATCCAGTCGAAGAGACAGCCGAGACACTTCTCCCTGAAGTTTATGTACCCAAATACATTCCGGTTCCATTTGGCAGCTCCAACTACCCTCCTTCCCCACCAGCAAAAGAATTTCCATCTTCTTCGTCGACTATTTCACCGTTGGCCCCAATCAACCCCAGTTTTCATTCCCCAACCCATGCTGATGGTACCAGTACATCTCTAGCAATACATTCAGTAGAATACCAGGAAGCAGTAGTACAAGATCAAGCGGACCAGGACGCAAAAATACAATAACACATTGAACAAAAAGCAGCGGCATAACAAGTTGTCACTCAGCAGACAGACACAGATACACAAACATAAGCTACCACCCTGCAGACAGACATAGACAAGCAAAATGGGGCAGATCACCATCAAGAATTTGTCGACCAGCAAGCCGAAGCAAAAAAACAAGCAGAAGTAGTAGACTAGCAGACATAATCAGTTCAACAGACAGAGGCTACAGATCAAGCACAAGAGAAGAAAAAGAAAAGAAACAGAGAAAAGAGACGACAAGATAAAGAACGACAAAATCTCAGGCAACAACAACACTTACAACATATTCAGCAAGAGACTCGATTATTAGTACACTTGGATCAGTTTAGGACAATTTCCACGTGCGATCCCCAGGATGGCAAGGAAGAAGAACTAGACCTCCTGGAAGATGCAGTTCACAGAGAGCAATGACATAGAAGACTTGAATCCCGCAAGCAGTTGCAGCAACTATAGGCAGAACAAGCTACATTTTTGGCTATATGTGAGGACCTCTCTCAACAAGTTGTCCCATTACAGTCGAGTTCCGACATGACAAACCCACTTGACAAGGCGTACTCTATATTACAAAATTTTGTGTCAACTCTAAGAGAACAATTGGCCAAAAATCGACAATATCAAGCTGCCGAGACATCCATTTTAATGAAAAACCAATACACAGCTTTTACAATAGCCCACACTATGCTCGCACAGTATACAAGCAAAGCCACGACAGTAACAAAAGTTTTACGAAACTGGTATACCCATTATGGCAATGTTTTTGAACAAATGCAAAAGACAAAGGAACCGATCGACACACTTCACCAAGAGAGATAAACTGTCAACGCAATAGTTGCTGCAACCGTCGAAGAACAACTGGTCATGGAAAACAGGAAGCTATCTAAATTAGAAAAAAGTAGAAGAGCAGTGGATGAGCCAAGCCCGCATCAGTCTCTTAAAAGTCAAGAAGATCTGACCACGTCTGCAATGCCTTCTTTCCACCGTTGAAAATAAGATACAACTATTTGGACATGACGTGATCCACCTCCAAGGTAAATCTACAAAGGAAAATATGGAGAGCCTCTCAAGCCTCACCACCCTCTCCATCGACATTCAACGTGAATTTCAAACTTGGGAGGATTTTCAACATCAGCTATCAGTTTCTGCTGAGGCCATCGTCGAAGTCTTCCTAAACTAGCAAGCATATGCCAGCTCTAGCCTCCTGCAACCATAGCAGCACAATGCACGACTTACAGTTGAGACATCATCTCCCTATTTCTTCGGGACGAAGAAATATTTTGTGGTGGGGGGAGATGTTGGAGGAGCCTAAGTCGGCCTGTCGACTAGGACTTCCGACTGACTTCTTGTAAAACATGTCGACCAGTACATGTCGGGTCAGTCATTTGAACCGATAATAAGTTATGTATTTGTCTGCCTAAACATATATATAGGTTGGTGAGCTGATTGATAGAGTTAACTTGATCTGTTCATACATGTAACTATTCTGCATATCTTGCTATATAATATAAAGGCTTGTGCTTCCTCTCCATTACTTGTCTATTGTTTTTGTATCATTGTGTTGTTTGCTTATAATAATATAATATTTATCACTGGTAACAATGTAACCCCCTCGACTACAACAATGCACTAGCTAAGGAACTACCAGATGTTGGTAATTTTAAGAAATTGAAGCAAGAAAAGGAAATTAAGAAGTTATAAAGACACATTGAGGAAATGATAGTAAAGGCACATCAAAACAAAAAAATCCTTGTTAAAATATTCAAGTGTTAGATTCCTGGAGGAGATTAAGTGGCTAAAGGAAGAGGGTCATAAGTTAGTCAAAATGGTGAAGAGATGGTGCAAGAGGGCTAAGAAGCTTCACTTAAGGAATAAAAAACTTCATATCAAATTTATGAAGCCTCAACCTCAATGTTCCAACCTAGATGTCCTTGTCCATGTGGCCACTTAGGACTAGGTCAGATTATTTGTATTTGTATAGAGAAGGGGGTTTTACAATTTCAAATTCTCAATAAGAACAAAATTTTGCATGAGGAAATGAAAGTTTTTAGGCATGGGGGAGATGCTGGGTCTCTGTTTTGGCACACTCTGTGCCATCCATAAAACCCATTTTTTCTCATATCCTATCAATTACCTATTTTTCCACCCCTATTCGATTTATTATGTCCTAAATTGCACACAATGTGTTCTTTGGGTTAAGAGTTAACATTTATTTCCTTGTACTCACATTTCCTCTATTTTAGTGAATTAAAATGAATTAAAGTTGATCTTTGGATAATGATGTTACTGGATTAAGTTCTTGTAGTAGACCACCAGTTTTGGTAATACCCTCGACAATTGGGATACTTCAGACCTTCATGGATCAAAGAGGAAACATAGGGTTTGCAAGGAATTGTGTCAACATAGATTTCCATTGTACAGATCTGTGTGAGCTTCACTTAGGATCTTCCAGTTTGAGATATATGACTCAGTCAACTGGTCTCGCATCACGAAAATACAAGATGATATTTCATGCTTCGTTCATGAAATCTCCTGATGAGGATGGGTTATTTTTCCTTGACTATTTTTGTTTATTCATTATCAAATATAACTCCCCCCTATTGTTAGCACGGAATGGTTTGACATAGTAGATATGTACCATGATCCTATATCATTATATTTATACGATGTAACATTTATAGATAGTAGCGTAGATGATAATGAGGATTATTTAGTCTGGAACTCAGAAGATTACACTTGGAAATCTGAACTCTAGACCTGTTATGATTTTTAAAAGAAGATTGGTTTTCATATTTGATGTGTTGGTGAGTTGAGCTTCTAAATTAATTAGGGGCTTGTTCCTGAGAGGATGTAGGGCCCCCTTCACCTCAGGGACAATGATTGGTTAGATTTGTAGTTTTCATATTAAGTTGTGTGTAATATCTACTCAAAATATCATTACAATGTTGTTATGTTTTGATAGGGTTTGGATTTCATGTAGCACGCAATTGATACGATGTTAATGAGTGCGATTGATTGAGTTGTTAGTTGATTTATTTAATAAATAGTGTGAAGTTTATTTCCTGTAGGTATTGCATCTCAATACTTAGATCTTTATTAGTCAAGGGGTTATACAAGAACATAGTACACTGTGAATGATATAAATCATTACAGCTGTATTACCACAATTTGCTTGTTATCCTTTTATGAATGATTGATGAGTGGTTTGAGTTGAGGGATCTCATTTGCATAATTTATTATATTTAAATTCCAAGGATACAACTTTGAGATTAATATTGTTGTAGATTTAAAGGAGTATCTGTCAATCATAAAAGTTCATTCTGACTTGCGTTTCCACCACTGAAATCTATGAACAATGAAATGTTAAAGTTCATACGAAGTATCTCTTGTTGTGTGACAGAAAGGTTGTTTTGTGTTGAGTGTTATTTTCCATTTAATATGTTTTGAGTATAAAATATTTCCATGTCATTCATTGAAAGGAGAAAACATAGTATTGTCAGTCATTAAAGATTGTTATTGGAATACACCCCCACCTTAGAGACTCATTGATGCATATGTGTGGAAATATCTTATGAACAATTGAATAAGTATTTCTTTCAGGTTTTAGGTTTTTAGTCAATTTATTTATTAGTTCTGATCTATTTCATTTAGTTCATTTAGTGAATCTAATAGAGTATCTATCAGCCAAATGAATATGAGTTGATCTGCTTTTCTACCAAGGGGATTCATAAATAAACTAGTGTTTTGATCAGAAATATTTCATTCTGTAGCTAAGTGTGTTATGTTCGTTAGGATTCACTAATTTGACAATGGTTAAAGACTTATCCCTGCACATATAGCGTTGACACTTCATAACTCTTATGACCCTTGGATTGATGAATTTATGTAACAATGGATTAAAGTAATTAATTTGATTGACAAGGGTCTCTCTATTAATCAAGACCCATTACAAAGTTGGTACTTATTAATTATTTGACCATGTCAAGTAGTTATGTTTTTGGAGTTGGGAAGCCTATTTAAAGAGCTTCAAGGCTATGGATTTCATTATCGAGTATTATTGTAGCTATGCTCTACTCAAGTGAATGGTCACCCTACCATAAGAGGTCAGTCAATAGTATTTCTCATCATCTAAAAGCTCATTTCCCGACATATTATATTTATCTTGTCTCATGATTATGGTTTTGTACTACATATTTTGGTTTATTGCATCCCAATAATTATATATTTTGTGTGATTTCTAAGTTTAAGGTGTAAATAACACTACACATCCTAATTCATAAATGAGGAAAGTACAACCCAATCAACAAAGTTATAAAGATGAAATCAATCATAGAGATGGAACACTTGTATTTAAACAAGTTGGTCCAAAATACTAGTCATTGTCGAACAATTTTCCATCCAATAATAGGTAGTCTTCTATGGATGCCACCCCCAAGATGGGTTATGAGGCCACCAAAGTGAATTAAATTGGTCCAAGACACTCAATTCACTCACCCAACCCAATGGCTCTTAGGTTCAACCATGAAAATCACCAAAGGAAAATCATGATAGCCATCCAAAGAGCCCATCCATGGAACTCCATTCCATTTCCCACTAAACATAAGGAATATAGTCCTTCATGGATCTTACTCTTTCCCTTGATGTTTAGTGTGTACAAAAGGATTCCAACCTCTTGTCCAACTTCAGGGAAACCCAATTTTGTTTTTTTCTTATCTCTTGAACACTAAATATACAAGAATCCTTAGCGAATAGGAATGGTTTCCTATCAAGACAACCTCTATGCTCTGCTACTAACTTTCCATCTCTCTCTCTCTCTCTCTCTATCTCTCTCTCTTGGTTCATGGTCTTCTCTTCTGTAGCTCTCTTGAGTCGCTCATGGATTCGACTTACAATATTTAGCAAGAGAATGATCGTGAGTGTAACATGGGAATAGATGAGAGAATGGATGAAGGAATGAATAGAATGGAATGCTTATAGATTGGTAAAAATTGTGTATACCTCCACTACCTCTTCATGAGTGATTTCTAATATGTACGTTGAATCCATTACTAATCTTCCATGCCAACCAATTTGTTGGGATACTTCCTAGGGGTGTAATAGGAGTCTATGGGCTCATTAGACATAAGAGTAGAATAAGTATGGTGACCATTTAATATAATGTGGAATAGATCCACAATGTTATTTATTATTAAATAAGGCCCCATTAGGTAGTTAGTATTTAATAATTGTACTATGGGCTCATTAAAGACGATCCACTAGGTAGTTAGAATTTGGTAGAAATAGATAAGAATGGAATCTTATTTATTTAACATGCATGAGAATATTAATGTATTGCAGGTTAGCTCATTGGTAGGTTGCTTGGCCCATTGAAGAGGCAAATGAACAAGAGTTGATCCTTCCATAAAAGGATCCTCATAAGGTGTTTCCCTACCTTAAAGGTATTTTGATAAAGTATTAAACTATTTCTTTGATCCGTATTTTATGAGCAGAACTAAATGAATACAGATTATTAAAAGATGCTTAACACAAAATAACAGAGATACAGTAAAACAAGTTTTCTATTCAATAAGGAAATAAGGTGAAACTGTAAAATGCAGCGGAAAACAAGCTTGCTGGAATGGTGGAGGCTTATCTCTGAGAAGAGATGTGACGGCTGCACTCATTCGCAAGAAGATGATTACAATGAGGCTATGAAGGCCTTTTTACAATACCCAAAATCCAAAACCCTAACCCTAGAAGATGAAAAGCCAATAGTTTTGTGGACCCTGTTTTGGGTAGTTTGGTGTGTCAACTTCCTGGGGGCGTAACGTTGGCATACGATCTCCGTTTGTGGTGCACGATCGCTCGTTGGAAAGATCTATCCGAGAACTACAACTATTGGGACAAAATTTCATGATGAAACTTGCTAGTAAAAGATCCACCAAAAAATGTTGTTTACGGCCTCAAAATGGATCCCGAAGTTCAAGACCCGAAAAACTGCTAAAAATAGTAAATTACCAAAATTGCCAGAAAGTTGTTTTGAGCAAGTTGGAAAAGGTGGGTCGCAACCGATATCCGCTTGGATCAATCCTCCCTCCTTAGGAAGCAATGGTCTCCATTGCGTTGATTTCTCCCATCAAATGAGGAAATTTCTGCTGAATTTGGCCCCGGGTGAGCCACTTGCCTTGGTGCAGGAGCTGCCCTGCTTTGACGACTCGATAAAGCTGGATCCTTTTCTGTCGAGTTCCCTTAATCTGTGTGTCCACAATCTGATCACTAGATGTCTGTTGCATGCAGTCAGGGTTGAGCTCTGTTGGTGTCAACTGCTCTGCTATCTTTGAGGTGTCTAATAGTGGTGGGAAATATGGCCGAAGGAGAGCCACGTTGAAGACTGGATGCAGACCAAGGAAGGGGTGAATGTTGAGCTCAAAAGCATTGTCACCCACCGCCTTGGTGATGGTGTACGAACCATAACGGAGTGGGAGAATCTTCCGATGGGGCCCTGTAAGGCATTCTTTTTGCAAATGCAACCAAATTTTGTCGCCCACCTGAAACTTATGTGGCACCCGATGTTGATCATGGCGCTGCTTGTACTTGGCATTAGACTTCTGTAGAATATCCTGAACCTATTGGGGGATGTGCTGGATCCGCTCAATGAACTGGGTGGCTTTGTCAGCTTCTGGTGGAGCAGGGGACAAGGTGGTCGCCAAGGGTAGTGCAACATCCATGGGGCCCAATGGTTGGAATCCCAACCCTACCTGAAAGGGGCTGTGGCCAGTTGAGCTATGCAGGGCTCGGTTGTATCTATGTTGGACATAGGGGAGACTCTCATCACATGTGCAGGGATATTTTGAATTGTACATGTGTAGGATATGTACGACCATCCAGTTGACAACCTCAGTTTGGCCGTATGTTTGGGGGTGGAAGGAAGTGGATTTGGTGAGATTGGTATCCAGTAGTGACCAGAGGCTCGACCATAATGAGCTAAGGAACCGACTATCACGATCTGAGATAATGTTTTTTGGGATCCCAAAATGTACCCATACTCGTTCAAAGAAGAGCATAGCAGTGGCTTCTACTGTGATGTTCTTCTTGCAGGCGGCTAGAATTGCCATCTTGGAAAAGCGATCAACAACCACAAAAACAAAGTCATTTCCCCTCTTGGTGGATGGGAGGCCTGACATGTAGTCCATGGAAATGGATTCCCACGGCCTGTTAGGAGTAGGCAGAGGGGTGTACAGGCCCTGTTTCTTAGTGGTTGGTTTGGAAATAATGTCGGCAGTGCAGGACCTGATATACTTGCCGACATCCTGTCGAAGTTTCGGCCAGTAGAAATGTTTCTGCAACACTGCCACTGTCTTTTTGACGCCAAAGTGTCCTGCCACCCGACTGCAGTGAGCTTCCCAAATCAGGATCATGCACTCACTTGATGGAATGTAGATATGGCCCAGATGGAACAACAACCTATCTTAAAGATGGAAATTAGCGACCACTGAGTTGGTTCCCAACATTTGGTAGGTGGTGGAGAAGTCAGGGTCTATCTCGTAGAGGTGGGGCCATCCGGAGGTCTTGTGGCCGCAAGAGTCTAGCACTGTGGCGAGTGTCGTGACCAGAGGTCGACCGAGGCAGACATCAACTCGGTTGGTACTTCCTATTTTATACTTGATGTTGAGGTGGAACTGTTGTAAGTATGTGGACCACTTTTGATGGCGGTCATTCTGCAATTTTCCTTGGGTCTGCATGAACTGTAGGGGCTTCTGATCAGTGTGGATGAATGTCTCCTTCCCAAGAATGTAATGTCCCCACTAGCGGCAGGCTTGTACAATGGAGTACATTTATTTGACGTAAGTAGGGTACTTACGAACAACATCTGATAGTGTCTCACTATAATATGCCACGGGGTGGCCGTTTTGAGTGAGAACGGAACCCACAACATAGTCTGAAGCATCTGTTTCGATCTCAAATGGATGTTGCAGGTCCAGTAATGAGAGTACCGGGGATGAGCACAAACGCTTCTTCAAGTCATCGAAAGGCTTATTGTTGGGACAGGCCCCACACAAATTTTTCCTTACTGCCACCCCTGGTTACTTGGCTGAGGGCCCATGCGATATGAAAGAATCTGTCATGTCCCAAATTTGGAATTGGGTCACAATGGCCTAATCACATTAGCCATATTCATTAGAGTTTGCAAAGTTGATGTTAAGGGTCAAATTGCCAAGGAGGAAAATTACTAGTTTCCTAGGTTTGGGGTGGAAGCTTTGGGATTTGGAATAATGGGGATAATAAATGATGTTTGAACATTAGAATGGCATAAATATCTAATAAATGAGATAAATAAATATATACAAGTGAAAATCAAAGTGGCATTTCATCATGAAGACACATGGAGGAAGTGGGACCCACATATGGCTAGAGTTCCCCACTACATTTGGCATCATTCTCTCACCAATTCGAATTCAAGGTGAATGGTAACATACTTGGGGAAGTCCAAAAGGTATTATTCATGGCATAACTCATCCAAGGTCGAAATATAGAGGAAGAGTAACTCCCATGGAAGAGGAAGAGGCAATTTGGAGCTAGTGAGACACTTGGGCTAGATTCCCTAGCTCTATGACAACAATGATGAAGATGCTATGACACCTATGACACAAATCAGACCTGAAGGCTGACATATGACATATATGACATGTCAGGGCTAAAAATAGACTCCAAGAGGGCGCTCAAGGGTGTTAGGGAAGCTAAGATGCTTCCACATGTGATTTGGTGGAAGTGGGAGACTAGGAATTGTTGTACAAGTGGCGTTCTTTGGAATCTCTTCCCAACTTGAGTTGGCATGAGTCTCTTGGAAGGAATTCGACCCATGGAGGCCATTAGAACTTTATAAATGTCAATAACAAAGAATGAAACCAGCTTTTGATCATTTGTAGAATTTGCAATTGCATTTGTGAAGAGGGAGAGCTAGTGGATGACTAGTTTCTTGCCTTAGCCAATTTCGAGGGTGAAAGAATCCCATCCAAGTTGGCAATTGGAAAGGCCATTCAGACCTTTCATTTGGAGCTTTAATGGAGTCTTTATTTGCAGGTGTAAGCTACAGGGCAGCTCATGGTTTCTTCTATTGCAGCTCGCTCCTTCAACCATTTCCAGTTTTGATGGCATATTCTTGATCCTTGAGGGAGGGCGTTTTTGGTGAGCTATTGTACTATTTGGGGGAGCTTCTAATGCCCCCTTTATTTTTTAATATGAAGTAAATACTCTGTTCTTCATCTCCAAAAAGTTTCAGGTCGAAATTCCAAGTAGAAATGTATAAATCTCATTTTTAATGGAAGAACGATGCCATTTCCCCACTACCTTGTTGTGAACCAATGTATTGATGATGATTTCGAATGAATGGATGATTCTATGATATATTTGTGATCAATATACTGCCATGGATGTCTTCTACAAGTTTCATGTACTGTACTTGAGCATTTGAAGCATTTTTACTCCGTTTAGTTGTATTGGGAGGTGAAATAGTGCCATTTCCCCAAGGGTCGAATTGGGGATTTTTGCAGTTAAATGGGAGAGGGTGAGAACAGTTGTAATAAACCATTAATGGTGCATATGAGACCTTAATAACATACTTAACACATTACATACCTCTTTTCATAAATTTGAGTGGGTTTGGAGGCATTTGGGAAGCCATTTTCAGTACTTACCTCAGGGGGATTTGAACCCCAAACTACTAGTAAAATTGCATACTTGGTCCAGAATATTGAGAGAATTTGCAGAGGTCTTTTGGTGGCCATATGTTATCCCTGAACATCATATTCAATTCCTAATATCATTCATAAACCTTCCTTGAAGATTTGAAGGCATTTGGAGTCAATTTAAGACCTAGAGACCAATACTAGTCAAAGGGAAATCACTAGTAAAGTTACCTACATTGACCAGAATTGAAAGAGTATTTGCAGAAGTGTTTTAAAGGTACAAAGGCATCTCTGAAACACATATTTATGTTATAATATCATTCATATACCTTCTCAGAAGATTTGGGATCATTTGGGGCAAATTTGGGACCTAGAGATCGAAACTAGTCCAAGGTAGAACCAAGGAAAAAAGTGAAAAATTGCAATTTTAATAAAATTCCTAACAAGGGACATTACAGTGGTATCAGAGCATGGTCCTTGCACCTGTGTATTAGGTACATACATTCAAGAATAATTGGCAGCCATGTCTTACTATTATGATGAATCCTATGAGTACAATTCTTATGATGAATATGCAGATGCTTATGAGCAATATGAAGCAGAATGTGAATGGTATGAGGAAAAGGTGCCATCATGCAACACTTCTTACAATTTCAAGAGAAATGAAGATTATTCTTATGACTTTAAATCTGATGAATATGAATGTGTCACACCAACCAAGGATAATTCTATGAGTGAGTTCCAAAGATGGAGAGCAAATTATAAAACCTTGCCCCAGCAATATCAAAAATATCAAGAATATCTTGCTTCGAGCAAAAATACACAAAATGCCATGTCTTTTGAGTACTATGCTGAACATGTTTTTGAAAATAGGCCCAAAAATGAAGATGTGGAGTTAGTGAAGAAAGGTTTATGCCCTTCTTGTAAGAACCCTTGGAGCGAGTATCATATATGTGTGCATGAAATGATGTCCTCTTTGATGAGAGCTTTTGAGATTTATTCAAGAAGGAATTCCAAATATACCGATCCTAAGGAAAACAAGGGGAAAAATGAATCAGTTTTCTTGAAGGAGAAAAATGAAGAGACATCACAAGAGCATGAAGAAGATTCTATTGAAAATATGGAAGATCATTTCGAGACACCTTCTAGCTTAGACATGAACCAAAGAGCATCTACTGATGGATGCTTAAACTATGAAGGAGTACCTACTGATGGGTGCTCACACCTCTATGTTGGTGACATAGAGATCACTTTTGAAAGTGTTGCTGCAAGCCCAAGTTCCATTAAGCATGATAATGAAGACCTTATAGCAGTTGAAGAAGAACCAAGATCAACTTCCCCATCACCACTTGAGCTTCATGAAGTTGGTCCAAGCAAAAATGAAGAAGATGAGGAGGTTCATTTGCAAGAGCCTCATTTTCTTGAAGGGTCCTTAAAGATGAATGAAAAGAAGATCCAAGAGTCCCTCAGCATTCTCCATGAGACTCAAGCATTGGTGTCAAATTCTTGTTGGAGAGCTACTTCATTGGAGGAAACATCCTTCCTTGAAGATATGGAGAAGATTCAAAGAGCAATGTGCCACATCAAAGGTAATTTCATGTCTTTGCTTTTTGATAGAAACCATTTGTTTGAGCTTAATGAATTGTTACATGATGCATACTTGAAGAATAATGAGGATATTCATAAGCTCACAATTCAAAATGAGCAACTTCTTGAAAGGTTGCAAGATACTTGTTTTTCCTCCTATGTTTCAGATTGTCAAATGGTAGATTGTTTGGAGGATTCTCATGACATGGTGGATCATGAGAAATGTGAAAATTTGAATGTTCTTGATGTGTTTGGAGATGAACTTGAAGAGATCCAAACACTTGATGTGGTGGAAGAAGAATTTGAATTGCCTCTTGATGAAGGTTGTGCAATTTTTAAAGAAGAGCATGATTCATCTACATTGGAACCAAACTATGACAAAGAGTTCACACTTTTGAAGGAGCTGCATGATACTACCCATATGGATCCTCCCCATGATGAAACTTCTGTACTTTTTGATCATTTGGGTGATTTGGTTCATTCTCCTACATCCTACAATTCCATGTTTTGCAACATTAGTCTCAATGAAGTATGGGTGAAAGGGTTCTTTTTGATGGTGCCACATGAGGAGTATGATATGGTTGGAGCACATTCTTATTCACATTTGCAGCAGCATACTTTATTACTTTATGATGATGCACATCTACATGGATGCACCTATGATATGCATTTGAGTCACTTGAAGACTCATGGTTTTTCTTGCTCAACACTTGATTCATTTGATGTTGGAGGGACTTCATCCAACACTTGGGTGAATAGATTTATGATTGGAGAACATTTTTGTTGGAAGCCACATACTTTGTTATATCTTTATGATAATCACATTCAGGGATGTATGGGTGAGACTTCTTTGAGTCATTTGAAGTCTCCTTGTTTTTTCTGCTCATTATTTGGTTCAGATTTTAGTGGAGATTCTTCATTCACTTCTTGGATGAAAGAATACATGGCTGAATATTTTGATGCATATCACATCCTTTTGGAGCAGCTTTATAGGACATGGGATCCTCACCTATGTCATTGGAGCAGATTTGATTGGTCACTTGAAGCTTGTATGCACTTGGAAAACGGTGGTCTACTTGCTTGGAGGTATAAGCACTTTCATGATTCTTTGATGAAGCACCTCCTTGATATTAATTTTCATTATGTAGTTATGTACTTTGATGATATATATTTTGTACTCATGATGTTTGGAAGAATGCATACAAGAAAATGGGATCCAGGAATCCTCTTATATGATGGTATGGGTTGGAGAGCACTCTTAATTGTTCGGGTGCAATACAAGCAATGGGACCCTGGAATAATTTTTATCTCATTGGTTTCAAATTTTTTGGGGAAACAAGCAGTATGAGAGATGGATTTCCCCACTTAATAAAGTGATTTTTATCAGAGTAGTGCAGCAGCAAGCATGTTGGTTCCTGTCTAAAATATTCATGGAAACTCAAAGACTCAAGGTTTGGCAATTCAATGGCAACTTCAAAGAATTATACAGAAAGCAGGTTCTTCAACACCTATGTTTGAAATTGCTTGAGGACAAGCAATATTGGGAAGGGAGGATTTGTAATGTCCCAAATTTGGAATTGGGTCACAATGGCCTAATCACATTAGCCATATTCATTAGAGTTTGCAAAGTTGATGTTAAGGGTCAAATTGCCAAGGAGGAAAATTACTAGTTTCCTAGGTTTGGGGTGGAAGCTTTGGGATTTGGAATAATGGGGATAATAAATGATGTTTGAACATTAGAATGGCATAAATATCTAATAAAGGAGATAAATAAATATATACAAGTGAAAATCAAAGTGGCATTTCATCATGAAGACACATGGAGGAAGTGGGACCCACATATGGCTAGAGTTCCCCACTACATTTGGCATCATTCTCTCACCAATTCGAATTCAAGGTGAATGGTAACATACTTGGGGAAGTCCAAAAGGTATTATTCATGGCATAACTCATCCAAGGTCGAAATATAGAGGAAGAGTAACTCCCATGGAAGAGGAAGAGGCAATTTGGAGCTAGTGAGACACTTGGGCTAGATTCCCTAGCTCTATGACAACAATGATGAAGATGCTATGACACCTATGACACAAATCAGACCTGAAGGCTGACATATGACATATATGACATGTCAGGGCTAAAAATAGACTCCAAGAGGGCGCTCAAGGGTGTTAGGGAAGCTAAGATGCTTCCACATGTGATTTGGTGGAAGTGGGAGACTAGGAATTGTTGTACAAGTGGCGTTCTTTGGAATCTCTTCCCAACTTGAGTTGGCATGAGTCTCTTGGAAGGAATTCGACCCATGGAGGCCATTAGAAATTTATAAATGTCAATAACAAAGAATGAAACCAGCTTTTGATCATTTGTAGAATTTGCAATTGCATTTGTGAAGAGGGAGAGCTAGTGGATGACTAGTTTCTTGCCTTAGCCAATTTCGAGGGTGAAAGAATCCCATCCAAGTTGGCAATTGGAAAGGCCATTCAGACCTTTCATTTGGAGCTTTAATGGAGTCTTTATTTGCAGGTGTAAGCTACAGGGCAGCTCATGGTTTCTTCTATTGCAGCTCGCTCCTTCAACCATTTCCAGTTTTGATGGCATATTCTTGATCCTTGAGGGAGGCGTTTTTGGTGAGCTATTGTACTATTTGGGGGAGCTTCTAATGCCCCCTTTATTTTGTAATATGAAGTAAATACTCTGTTCTTCATCTCCAAAAAGTTTCAGGTCGAAATTCCAAGTAGAAATGTATAAATCTCATTTTTAATGGAAGAACGATGCCATTTCCCCACTACCTTGTTGTGAACCAATGTATTGATGATGATTTCGAATGAATGGATGATTCTATGATATATTTGTGATCAATATACTGCCATGGATGTCTTCTACAAGTTTCATGTACTGTACTTGAGCATTTGAAGCATTTTTACTCCGTTTAGTTGTATTGGGAGGTGAAATAGTGCCATTTCCCCAAGGGTCGAATTGGGGATTTTTGCAGTTGAATGGGAGAGGGTGAGAACAGTTGTAATAAACCATTAATGGTGCATATGAGACCTTAATAACATACTTAACACATTACATACGTCTTTTCATAAATTTGAGTGGGTTTGGAGGCATTTGGGAAGCCATTTTCAGTACTTACCTCAGGGGGATTTGAACCCCAAACTACTAGTAAAATTGCATACTTGGTCCAGAATATTGAGAGAATTTGCAGAGGTCTTTTGGTGGCCATATGTTATCCTTGAACATCATATTCAATTCCTAATATCATTCATAAACCTTCCTTGAAGATTTGAAGGCATTTGGAGTCAATTTAAGACCTAGAGACCAATACTAGTCAAAGGGAAATCACTAGTAAAGTTACCTACATTGACCAGAATTGAAAGAGTATTTGCAGAAGTGTTTTAAAGGTACAAAGGCATCTCTGAAATACATATTTATGTTATAATATCATTCATATACCTTCTCAGAAGATTTGGGATCATTTGGGGCAAATTTGAGACCTAGAGATCGAAACTAGTCCAAGGTCGAACCAAGGAAAAAAGTGAAAAATTGCAATTTTAATAAAATTCCTAACAAGGGACATTACAGTGGTATCAGAGCATGGTCCTTGCACCTGTGTATTAGGTACATACATTCAAGAATAATTGGCAGCCATGTCTTACTATTATGATGAATCCTATGAGTACAATTCTTATGATGAATATGCAGATGCTTATGAGCAATATGAAGCAGAATGTGAATGGTATGAGGAAAAGGTGCCATCATGCAACACTTCTTACAATTTCAAGAGAAATGAAGATTATTCTTATGACTTTAAATCTGATGAATATGAATGTGTCACACCAACCAAGGATAATTCTATGAGTGAGTTCCAAAGATGGAGAGCAAATTATAAAACCTTGCCCCAGCAATATCAAAAATATCAAGAATATCTTGCTTCGAGCAAAAATACACAAAATGCCATGTCTTTTGAGTACTATGCTGAACATGTTTTTGAAAATAGGCCCAAAAATGAAGATGTGGAGTTAGTGAAGAAAGGTTTATGCCCTTCTTGTAAGAACCCTTGGAGCGAGTATCATATATGTGTGCATGAAATGATGTCCTCTTTGATGAGAGCTTTTGAGATTTATTCAAGAAGGGATTCCAAATATACCGATCCTAAGGAAAACAAGGGGAAAAATGAATCAGCTTGCTTGAAGGAGAAAAATGAAGAGACATCACAAGAGCATGAAGAAGATTCTATTGAAAATATGGAAGATCATTTCGAGACACCTTCTAGCTTAGACATGAACCAAAGAGCATCTACTGATGGATGCTTAAACTATGAAGGAGTACCTACTGATGGGTGCTCACACCTCTATGTTGGTGACATAGAGATCACTTTTGAAAGTGTTGCTGCAAGCCCAAGTTCCATTAAGCATGATAATGAAGACCTTATAGCAGTTGAAGAAGAACCAAGATCAACTTCCCCATCACCACTTGAGCTTCATGAAGTTGGTCCAAGCAAAAATGAAGAAGATGAGGAGGTTCATTTGCAAGAGCCTCATTTTCTTGAAGGGTCCTTAAAGATGAATGAAAAGAAGATCCAAGAGTCCCTCAGCATTCTCCATGAGACTCAAGCATTGGTGTCAAATTCTTGTTGGAGAGCTACTTCATTGGAGGAAACATCCTTCCTTGAAGATATGGAGAAGATTCAAAGAGCAATGTGCCACATCAAAGGTAATTTCATGTCTTTGCTTTTTGATAGAAACCATTTGTTTGAGCTTAATGAATTGTTACATGATGCATACTTGAAGAATAATGAGGATATTCATAAGCTCACAATTCAAAATGAGCAACTTCTTGAAAGGTTGCAAGATACTTGTTTTTCCTCCTATGTTTCAGATTGTCAAATGGTAGATTGTTTGGAGGATTCTCATGACATGGTGGATCATGAGAAATGTGAAAATTTGAATGTTCTTGATGTGTTTGGAGATGAACTTGAAGAGATCCAAACACTTGATGTGGTGGAAGAAGAATTTGAATTGCCTCTTGATGAAGGTTGTGCAATTTTTAAAGAAGAGCATGATTCATCTACATTGGAACCAAACTATGACAAAGAGTTCACACTTTTGAAGGAGCTGCATGATACTACCCATATGGATCCTCCCCATGATGAAACTTCTGTACTTTTTGATCATTTGGGTGATTTGGTTCATTCTCCTACATCCTACAATTCCATGTTTTGCAACATTAGTCTCAATGAAGTATGGGTGAAAGGGTTCTTTTTGATGGTGCCACATGAGGAGTATGATATGGTTGGAGCACATTCTTATTCACATTTGCAGCAGCATACTTTATTACTTTATGATGATGCACATCTACATGGATGCACCTATGATATGCATTTGAGTCACTTGAAGACTCATGGTTTTTCTTGCTCAACACTTGATTCATTTGATGTTGGAGGGACTTCATCCAACACTTGGGTGAATAGATTTATGATTGGAGAACATTTTTGTTGGAAGCCACATACTTTGTTATATCTTTATGATAATCACATTCAGGGATGTATGGGTGAGACTTCTTTGAGTCATTTGAAGTCTCCTTGTTTTTTCTGCTCATTATTTGGTTCAGATTTTAGTGGAGATTCTTCATTCACTTCTTGGATGAAAGAATACATGGCTGAATATTTTGATGCATATCACATCCTTTTGGAGCAGCTTTATAGGACATGGGATCCTCACCTATGTCATTGGAGCAGATTTGATTGGTCACTTGAAGCTTGTATGCACTTGGAAAACGGTGGTCTACTTGCTTGGAGGTATAAGCACTTTCATGATTCTTTGATGAAGCACCTCCTTGATATTAATTTTCATTATGTAGTTATGTACTTTGATGATATATATTTTGTACTCATGATGTTTGGAAGAATGCATACAAGAAAATGGGATCCAGGAATCCTCTTATATGATGGTATGGGTTGGAGAGCACTCTTAATTGTTCGGGTGCAATACAAGCAATGGGACCCTGGAATAATTTTTATCTCATTGGTTTCAAATTTTTTGGGGAAACAAGCAGTATGAGAGATGGATTTCCCCACTTAATAAAGTGATTTTTATCAGAGTAGTGCAGCAGCAAGCATGTTGGTTCCTGTCTAAAATATTCATGGAAACTCAAAGACTCAAGGTTTGGCAATTCAATGGCAACTTCAAAGAATTATACAGAAAGCAGGTTCTTCAACACCTATGTTTGAAATTGCTTGAGGACAAGCAATATTGGGAAGGGAGGATTTGTAATGTCCCAAATTTGGAATTGGGTCACAATGGCCTAATCACATTAGCCATATTCATTAGAGTTTGCAAAGTTGATGTTAAGGGTCAAATTGCCAAGGAGGAAAATTACTAGTTTCCTAGGTTTGGGGTGGAAGCTTTGGGATTTGGAATAATGGGGATAATAAATGATGTTTGAACATTAGAATGGCATAAATATCTAATAAAGGAGATAAATAAATATATACAAGTGAAAATCAAAGTGGCATTTCATCATGAAGACACATGGAGGAAGTGGGACCCACATATGGCTAGAGTTCCCCACTACATTTGGCATCATTCTCTCACCAATTCGAATTCAAGGTGAATGGTAACATACTTGGGGAAGTCCAAAAGGTATTATTCATGGCATAACTCATCCAAGGTCGAAATATAGAGGAAGAGTAACTCCCATGGAAGAGGAAGAGGCAATTTGGAGCTAGTGAGACACTTGGGCTAGATTCCCTAGCTCTATGACAACAATGATGAAGATGCTATGACACCTATGACACAAATCAGACCTGAAGGCTGACATATGACATATATGACATGTCAGGGCTAAAAATAGACTCCAAGAGGGCGCTCAAGGGTGTTAGGGAAGCTAAGATGCTTCCACATGTGATTTGGTGGAAGTGGGAGACTAGGAATTGTTGTACAAGTGGCGTTCTTTGGAATCTCTTCCCAACTTGAGTTGGCATGAGTCTCTTGGAAGGAATTCGACCCATGGAGGCCATTAGAAATTTATAAATGTCAATAACAAAGAATGAAACCAGCTTTTGATCATTTGTAGAATTTGCAATTGCATTTGTGAAGAGGGAGAGCTAGTGGATGACTAGTTTCTTGCCTTAGCCAATTTCGAGGGTGAAAGAATCCCATCCAAGTTGGCAATTGGAAAGGCCATTCAGACCTTTCATTTGGAGATTTAATGGAGTCTTTATTTGCAGGTGTAAGCTACAGGGCAGCTCATGGTTTCTTCTATTGCAGCTCGCTCCTTCAACCATTTCCAGTTTTGATGGCATATTCTTGATCCTTGAGGGAGGGCGTTTTTGGTGAGCTATTGTACTATTTGGGGGAGCTTCTAATGCCCCCTTTATTTTGTAATATGAAGTAAATACTCTTTTCTTCATCTCCAAAAAGTTTCAGGTCGAAATTCCAAGTAGAAATGTATAAATCTCATTTTTAATGGAAGAACGATGCCATTTCCCCACTACCTTGTTGTGAACCAATGTATTGATGATGATTTCGAATGAATGGATGATTCTATGATATATTTGTGATCAATATACTGCCATGGATGTCTTCTACAAGTTTCATGTACTGTACTTGAGCATTTGAAGCATTTTTACTCCGTTTAGTTGTATTGGGAGGTGAAATAGTGCCATTTCCCCAAGGGTCGAATTGGGGATTTTTGCAGTTGAATGGGAGAGGGTGAGAACAGTTGTAATAAACCATTAATGGTGCATATGAGACCTTAATAACATACTTAACACATTACATACCTCTTTTCATAAATTTGAGTGGGTTTGGAGGCATTTGGGAAGCCATTTTCAGTACTTACCTCAGGGGGATTTGAACCCCAAACTACTAGTAAAATTGCATACTTGGTCCAGAATATTGAGAGAATTTGCAGAGGTCTTTTGGTGGCCATATGTTATCCCTGAACATCATATTCAATTCCTAATATCATTCATAAACCTTCCTTGAAGATTTGAAGGCATTTGGAGTCAATTTAAGACCTAGAGACCAATACTAGTCAAAGGGAAATCACTAGTAAAGTTACCTACATTGACCAGAATTGAAAGAGTATTTGCAGAAGTGTTTTAAAGGTACAAAGGCATCTCTGAAACACATATTTATGTTATAATATCATTCATATACCTTCTCAGAAGATTTGGGATCATTTGGGGCAAATTTGGGACCTAGAGATCGAAACTAGTCCAAGGTCGAACCAAGGAAAAAAGTGAAAAATTGCAATTTTAATAAAATTCCTAACAAGGGACATTACAGTGGTATCAGAGCATGGTCCTTGCACCTGTGTATTAGGTACATACATTCAAGAATAATTGGCAGCCATGTCTTACTATTATGATGAATCCTATGAGTACAATTCTTATGATGAATATGCAGATGCTTATGAGCAATATGAAGCAGAATGTGAATGGTATGAGGAAAAGGTGCCATCATGCAACACTTCTTACAATTTCAAGAGAAATGAAGATTATTCTTATGACTTTAAATCTGATGAATATGAATGTGTCACACCAACCAAGGATAATTCTATGAGTGAGTTCCAAAGATGGAGAGCAAATTATAAAACCTTGCCCCAGCAATATCAAAAATATCAAGAATATCTTGCTTCGAGCAAAAATACACAAAATGCCATGTCTTTTGAGTACTATGCTGAACATGTTTTTGAAAATAGGCCCAAAAATGAAGATGTGGAGTTAGTGAAGAAAGGTTTATGCCCTTCTTGTAAGAACCCTTGGAGCGAGTATCATATATGTGTGCATGAAATGATGTCCTCTTTGATGAGTGCTTTTGAGATTTATTCAAGAAGGGATTCCAAATATACCGATCCTAAGGAAAACAAGGGAAAAAATGAATCAGCTTGCTTGAAGGAGAAAAATGAAGAGACATCACAAGAGCATGAAGAAGATTCTATTGAAAATATGGAAGATCATTTCGAGACGCCTTCTAGCTTAGACATGAACCAAAGAGCATCTACTGATGGATGCTTAAACTATGAAGGAGTACCTACTGATGGGTGCTCACACCTCTATGTTGGTGACATAGAGATCACTTTTGAAAGTGTTGCTGCAAGCCCAAGTTCCATTAAGCATGATAATGAAGACCTTATAGCAGTTGAAGAAGAACCAAGATCAACTTCCCCATCACCACTTGAGCTTCATGAAGTTGGTCCAAGCAAAAATGAAGAAGATGAGGAGGTTCATTTGCAAGAGCCTCATTTTCTTGAAGGGTCCTTAAAGATGAATGAAAAGAAGATCCAAGAGTCCCTCAGCATTCTCCATGAGACTCAAGCATTGGTGTCAAATTCTTGTTGGAGAGCTACTTCATTGGAGGAAACATCCTTCCTTGAAGATATGGAGAAGATTCAAAGAGCAATGTGCCACATCAAAGGTAATTTCATGTCTTTGCTTTTTGATAGAAACCATTTGTTTGAGCTTAATGAATTGTTACATGATGCATACTTGAAGAATAATGAGGATATTCATAAGCTCACAATTCAAAATGAGCAACTTCTTGAAAGGTTGCAAGATACTTGTTTTTCCTCCTATGTTTCAGATTGTCAAATGGTAGATTGTTTGGAGGATTCTCATGACATGGTGGATCATGAGAAATGTGAAAATTTGAATGTTCTTGATGTGTTTGGAGATGAACTTGAAGAGATCCAAACACTTGATGTGGTGGAAGAAGAATTTGAATTGCCTCTTGATGAAGGTTGTGCAATTTTTAAAGAAGAGCATGATTCATCTACATTGGAACCAAACTATGACAAAGAGTTCACACTTTTGAAGGAGCTGCATGATACTACCCATATGGATCCTCCCCATGATGAAACTTCTGTACTTTTTGATCATTTGGGTGATTTGGTTCATTCTCCTACATCCTACAATTCCATGTTTTGCAACATTAGTCTCAATGAAGTATGGGTGAAAGGGTTCTTTTTGATGGTGCCACATGAGGAGTATGATATGGTTGGAGCACATTCTTATTCACATTTGCAGCAGCATACTTTATTACTTTATGATGATGCACATCTACATGGATGCACCTATGATATGCATTTGAGTCACTTGAAGACTCATGGTTTTTCTTGCTCAACACTTGATTCATTTGATGTTGGAGGGACTTCATCCAACACTTGGGTGAATAGATTTATGATTGGAGAACATTTTTGTTGGAAGCCACATACTTTGTTATATCTTTATGATAATCACATTCAGGGATGTATGGGTGAGACTTCTTTGAGTCATTTGAAGTCTCATTGTTTTTTCTGCGCATTATTTGGTTCAGATTTTAGTGGAGATTCTTCATTCACTTCTTGGATGAAAGAATACATGGCTGAATATTTTGATGCATATCACATCCTTTTGGAGCAGCTTTATAGGACATGGGATCCTCACCTATGTCATTGGAGCAGATTTGATTGGTCACTTGAAGCTTGTATGCACTTGGAAAACGGTGGTCTACTTGCTTGGAGGTATAAGCACTTTCATGATTCTTTGATGAAGCACCTCCTTGATATTAATTTTCATTATGTAGTTATGTACTTTGATGATATATATTTTGTACTCATGATGTTTGGAAGAATGCATACAAGAAAATGGGATCCAGGAATCCTCTTATATGATGGTATGGGTTGGAGAGCACTCTTAATTGTTCGGGTGCAATACAAGCAATGGGACCCTGGAATAATTTTTATCTCATTGGTTTCAATTTTTTTGGGGAAACAAGCAGTATGAGAGATGGATTTCCCCACTTAATAAAGTGATTTTTATCAGAGTAGTGCAGCAGCAAGCATGTTGGTTCCTGTCTAAAATATTCATGGAAACTCAAAGACTCAAGGTTCGGCAATTCAATGGCAACTTCAAAGAATTATACAGAAAGCAGGTTCTTCAACACCCATGTTTGAAATTGCTTGAGGACAAGAAATATTGGGAAGGGAGGATTTGTCATGTCCCAAATTTGGAATTGGGTCACAATGGCCTAATCACATTAGCCATATTCATTAGAGTTTGCAAAGTTGATGTTAAGGGTCAAATTGCCAAGGAGGAAAATTACTAGTTTCCTAGGTTTGGGGTGGAAGCTTTGGGATTTGGAATAATGGGGATAATAAATGATGTTTGAACATTAGAATGGCATAAATATCTAATAAAGGAGATAAATAAATATATACAAGTGAAAATCAAAGTGGCATTTCATCATGAAGACACATGGAGGAAGTGGGACCCACATATGGCTAGAGTTCCCCACTACATTTGGCATCATTCTCTCACCAATTCGAATTCAAGGTGAATGGTAACATACTTGGGGAAGTCCAAAAGGTATTATTCATGGCATAACTCATCCAAGGTCGAAATATAGAGGAAGAGTAACTCCCATGGAAGAGGAAGAGGCAATTTGGAGCTAGTGAGACACTTGGGCTAGATTCCCTAGCTCTATGACAACAATGATGAAGATGCTATGACACCTATGACACAAATCAGACCTGAAGGCTGACATATGACATATATGACATGTCAGGGCTAAAAATAGACTCCAAGAGGGCGCTCAAGGGTGTTAGGGAAGCTAAGATGCTTCCACATGTGATTTGGTGGAAGTGGGAGACTAGGAATTGTTGTACAAGTGGCGTTCTTTGGAATCTCTTCCCAACTTGAGTTGGCATGAGTCTCTTGGAAGGAATTCGACCCATGGAGGCCATTAGAACTTTATAAATGTCAATAACAAAGAATGAAACCAGCTTTTGATCATTTGTAGAATTTGCAATTGCATTTGTGAAGAGGGAGAGCTAGTGGATGACTAGTTTCTTGCCTTAGCCAATTTCGAGGGTGAAAGAATCCCATCCAAGTTGGCAATTGGAAAGGCCATTCAGACCTTTCATTTGGAGCTTTAATGGAGTCTTTATTTGCAGGTGTAATCTACAGGGCAGCTCATGGTTTCTTCTATTGCAGCTCGCTCCTTCAACCATTTCCAGTTTTGATGGCATATTCTTGATCCTTGAGGGAGGGCGTTTTTGGTGAGCTATTGTACTATTTGGGGGAGCTTCTAATGCCCCCTTTATTTTGTAATATGAAGTAAATACTCTGTTCTTCATCTCCAAAAAGTTTCAGGTCGAAATTCCAAGTAGAAATGTATAAATCTCATTTTTAATGGAAGAACGATGCCATTTCCCCACTACCTTGTTGTGAACCAATGTATTGATGATGATTTCGAATGAATGGATGATTCTATGATATATTTGTGATCAATATACTGCCATGGATGTCTTCTACAAGTTTCATGTACTGTAATTGAGCATTTGAAGCATTTTTACTCCGTTTAGTTGTATTGGGAGGTGAAATAGTGCCATTTCCCCAAGGGTCGAATTGGGGATTTTTGCAGTTGAATGGGAGAGGGTGAGAACAGTTGTAATAAACCATTAATGGTGCATATGAGACCTTAATAACATACTTAACACATTACATACCTCTTTTCATAAATTTGAGTGGGTTTGGAGGCATTTGGGAAGCCATTTTCAGTACTTACCTCAGGGGGATTTGAACCCCAAACTACTAGTAAAATTGCATACTTGGTCCAGAATATTGAGAGAATTTGCAGAGGTCTTTTGGTGGCCATATGTTATCCCTGAACATCATATTCAATTCCTAATATCATTCATAAACCTTCCTTGAAGATTTGAAGGCATTTGGAGTCAATTTAAGACCTAGAGACCAATACTAGTCAAAGGGAAATCACTAGTAAAGTTACCTACATTGACCAGAATTGAAAGAGTATTTGCAGAAGTGTTTTAAAGGTACAAAGGCATCTCTGAAACACATATTTATGTTATAATATCATTCATATACCTTCTCAGAAGATTTGGGATCATTTGGGGCAAATTTGGGACCTAGAGATCGAAACTAGTCCAAGGTCGAACCAAGGAAAAAAGTGAAAAATTGCAATTTTAATAAAATTCCTAACAAGGGACATTACAGTGGTATCAGAGCATGGTCCTTGCACCTGTGTATTAGGTACATACATTCAAGAATAATTGGCAGCCATGTCTTACTATTATGATGAATCCTATGAGTACAATTCTTATGATGAATATGCAGATGCTTATGAGCAATATGAAGCAGAATGTGAATGGTATGAGGAAAAGGTGCCATCATGCAACACTTCTTACAATTTCAAGAGAAATGAAGATTATTCTTATGACTTTAAATCTGATGAATATGAATGTGTCACACCAACCAAGGATAATTCTATGAGTGAGTTCCAAAGATGGAGAGCAAATTATAAAACCTTGCCCCAGCAATATCAAAAATATCAAGAATATCTTGCTTCGAGCAAAAATACACAAAATGCCATGTCTTTTGAGTACTATGCTGAACATGTTTTTGAAAATAGGCCCAAAAATGAAGATGTGGAGTTAGTGAAGAAAGGTTTATGCCCTTCTTGTAAGAACCCTTGGAGCGAGTATCATATATGTGTGCATGAAATGATGTCCTCTTTGATGAGAGCTTTTGAGATTTATTCAAGAAGGGATTCCAAATATACCGATCCTAAGGAAAACAAGGGGAAAAATGAATCAGCTTGCTTGAAGGAGAAAAATGAAGAGACATCACAAGAGCATGAAGAAGATTCTATTGAAAATATGGAAGATCATTTCGAGACGCCTTCTAGCTTAGACATGAACCAAAGAGCATCTACTGATGGATGCTTAAACTATGAAGGAGTACCTACTGATGGGTGCTCACACCTCTATGTTGGTGACATAGAGATCACTTTTGAAAGTGTTGCTGCAAGCCCAAGTTCCATTAAGCATGATAATGAAGACCTTATAGCAGTTGAAGAAGAACCAAGATCAACTTCCCCATCACCACTTGAGCTTCATGAAGTTGGTCCAAGCAAAAATGAAGAAGATGAGGAGGTTCATTTGCAAGAGCCTCATTTTCTTGAAGGGTCCTTAAAGATGAATGAAAAGAAGATCCAAGAGTCCCTCAGCATTCTCCATGAGACTCAAGCATTGGTGTCAAATTCTTGTTGGAGAGCTACTTCATTGGAGGAAACATCCTTCCTTGAAGATATGGAGAAGATTCAAAGAGCAATGTGCCACATCAAAGGTAATTTCATGTCTTTGCTTTTTGATAGAAACCATTTGTTTGAGCTTAATGAATTGTTACATGATGCATACTTGAAGAATAATGAGGATATTCATAAGCTCACAATTCAAAATGAGCAACTTCTTGAAAGGTTGCAAGATACTTGTTTTTCCTCCTATGTTTCAGATTGTCAAATGGTAGATTGTTTGGAGGATTCTCATGACATGGTGGATCATGAGAAATGTGAAAATTTGAATGTTCTTGATGTGTTTGGAGATGAACTTGAAGAGATCCAAACACTTGATGTGGTGGAAGAAGAATTTGAATTGCCTCTTGATGAAGGTTGTGCAATTTTTAAAGAAGAGCATGATTCATCTACATTGGAACCAAACTATGACAAAGAGTTCACACTTTTGAAGGAGCTGCATGATACTACCCATATGGATCCTCCCCATGATGAAACTTCTGTACTTTTTGATCATTTGGGTGATTTGGTTCATTCTCCTACATCCTACAATTCCATGTTTTGCAACATTAGTCTCAATGAAGTATGGGTGAAAGGGTTCTTTTTGATGGTGCCACATGAGGAGTATGATATGGTTGGAGCACATTCTTATTCACATTTGCAGCAGCATACTTTATTACTTTATGATGATGCACATCTACATGGATGCACCTATGATATGCATTTGAGTCACTTGAAGACTCATGGTTTTTCTTGCTCAACACTTGATTCATTTGATGTTGGAGGGACTTCATCCAACACTTGGGTGAATAGATTTATGATTGGAGAACATTTTTGTTGGAAGCCACATACTTTGTTATATCTTTATGATAATCACATTCAGGGATGTATGGGTGAGACTTCTTTGAGTCATTTGAAGTCTCCTTGTTTTTTCTGCTCATTATTTGGTTCAGATTTTAGTGGAGATTCTTCATTCACTTCTTGGATGAAAGAATACATGGCTGAATATTTTGATGCATATCACATCCTTTTGGAGCAGCTTTATAGGACATGGGATCCTCACCTATGTCATTGGAGCAGATTTGATTGGTCACTTGAAGCTTGTATGCACTTGGAAAACGGTGGTCTACTTGCTTGGAGGTATAAGCACTTTCATGATTCTTTGATGAAGCACCTCCTTGATATTAATTTTCATTATGTAGTTATGTACTTTGATGATATATATTTTGTACTCATGATGTTTGGAAGAATTCATACAAGAAAATGGGATCCAGGAATCCTCTTATATGATGGTATGGGTTGGAGAGCACTCTTAATTGTTCGGGTGCAATACAAGCAATGGGACCCTGGAATAATTTTTATCTCATTGGTTTCAAATTTTTTGGGGAAACAAGCAGTATGAGAGATGGATTTCCCCACTTAATAAAGTGATTTTTATCAGAGTAGTGCAGCAGCAAGCATGTTGGTTCCTGTCTAAAATATTCATGGAAACTCAAAGACTCAAGGTTTGGCAATTCAATGGCAACTTCAAAGAATTATACAGAAAGCAGGTTCTTCAACACCCATGTTTGAAATTGCTTGATGACAAGCAATATTGGGAAGGGAGGATTTGTAATGTCCCAAATTTGGAATTGGGTCACAATGGCCTAATCACATTAGCCATATTCATTAGAGTTTGCAAAGTTGATGTTAAGGGTCAAATTGCCAAGGAGGAAAATTACTAGTTTCCTAGGTTTGGGGTGGAAGCTTTGGGATTTGGAATAATGGGGATAATAAATGATGTTTGAACATTAGAATGGCATAAATATCTAATAAAGGAGATAAATAAATATATACAAGTGAAAATCAAAGTGGCATTTCATCATGAAGACACATGGAGGAAGTGGGACCCACATATGGCTAGAGTTCCCCACTACATTTGGCATCATTCTCTCACCAATTCGAATTCAAGGTGAATGGTAACATACTTGGGGAAGTCCAAAAGGTATTATTCATGGCATAACTCATCCAAGGTCGAAATATAGAGGAAGAGTAACTCCCATGGAAGAGGAAGAGGCAATTTGGAGCTAGTGAGACACTTGGGCTAGATTCCCTAGCTCTATGACAACAATGATGAAGATGCTATGACACCTATGACACAAATCAGACCTGAAGGCTGACATATGACATATATGACATGTCAGGGCTAAAAATAGACTCCAAGAGGGCGCTCAAGGGTGTTAGGGAAGCTAAGATGCTTCCACATGTGATTTGGTGGAAGTGGGAGACTAGGAATTGTTGTACAAGTGGCGTTCTTTGGAATCTCTTCCCAACTTGAGTTGGCATGAGTCTCTTGGAAGGAATTCGACCCATGGAGGCCATTAGAACTTTATAAATGTCAATAACAAAGAATGAAACCAGCTTTTGATCATTTGTAGAATTTGCAATTGCATTTGTGAAGAGGGAGAGCTAGTGGATGACTAGTTTCTTGCCTTAGCCAATTTCGAGGGTGAAAGAATCCCATCCAAGTTGGCAATTGGAAAGGCCATTCAGACCTTTCATTCTAAGGCCTAGATTCATAAACCTAATATCATTCTGATCAGTGTGGATGAATGTCTCCTTCCCAAGAATGTAATGTCCCCACTAGCGGCAGGCTTGTACAATGGAGTACATTTATTTGACGTAAGTAGGGTACTTACGAACAACATCTGATAGTGTCTCACTATAATATGCCACGGGGTGGCCGTTTTGAGTGAGAACGAAACCCACAACATAGTCTGAAGCATCTGTTTCGATCTCAAATGGATGTTGCAGGTCCAGTAATGAGAGTACCGGGGATGAGCACAAACGCTTCTTCAAGTCATCGAAAGGCTTATTGTTGGGACAGGCCCCACACAAATTTTTCCTTACTGCCACCCCTGGTTACTTGGCTGAGGGCCCATGCGATATGAAAGAATCCCAGCACGAACCTGCGATAGAAATTGGCGAGACCCAAGAAGCTCCGAAGTTCAGTGAGTGTGGTTGAGTCTAGCCAGTCACAGATGACCTGGATCTTGGATAGATCCACATGTACACCATGCTAATCAACGATGTAGCCTAAGTAATGGACCCTGTCCATGCCGAAGGAGCATTTTTCCAAGTTCACATATAGTTTGTGTCGCCATAGGGTGTGCAGAACCTGCTGAAGATGCTGCAAGTGTTTCGCCCAATTCTTGTTGTAGATGAGGATGTCATCCAGATACACCACTACAAAAGTATTGGTGAAAGGTCATAGGATATTGTCCATCATCCTCATAAAGGTTGCTGGAGCATTTGTCAAACCAAAGGGCATGACCAGCCATTCAAAAAGACCTTCTTTTGACTTGAAGGCAGTCTTCCATACATCTGTCTGTTCTATTGGGACCTAGTGGTAGCCAAACTTCAGATCAATCTTACTGAAGTATTTGGCCCCCGTGAGCTGATCAAGGAGGTCATCGATTTGGGGAATCGGGTACCGGTTCCGGACTGCGATTTTATTCAGGGCTTGGTAATCAATGCAGAGTCGTCAGGTCCTGTCTTTCTTCTGCACCAGCACGATTAGGCTTCCACAAGGCGATGAGCTGGGACGAATGTGCCCCTTGTGGAGAAATTCTTGGATTTGCCTCTTGGTCTCCTCATTTTCTAATAGCGAGTGGTGATAGATTGGCCCATTGGGTAGCGATGTGCCTGGGGTCAAATCGATGGGATGCTTGACCTGGCAGTGCAAAGGTACCTCGGTAGGAGAGGAGAAGATATCCGAGTATTCTTCCACAACCTTATCCACTTGCTTCTGTTGTGTGGAGAGATCGGTCGCGGAGGTCTTGGATGTGGTTGCGATCTTTCTCTCACTCCGAGAGCGAATCACGAAGAAGACAAATTTCCCGGTCTGAGAGATGACCTTCCTGCATTTCTTGGCATAAATCAAGGAAATAGCACTAGGAGGGACTACCTCGGGTATCCTGTACAATTTCCTGTTCAAAGTAATAATAACACTACGAGGCCTAGAATCATATATAGCATGACGTTTCCATAAATAAGGTTGGCCCAAAAGAACATGACAAACTTCGAGATGAGCAATATCACACAATACCTCGTCCTTCAAGGGCTTGATGCCGTACGATAGTCGGCACTGTTGGCTGACGCGGAGATCGCTTCCTTGGCGGAGCCATCCAATGGTGTAAGGTTGTGGGTGCGGCATTGTTGGCAGGGCCAGCCGCTTGACGACCTCTGCTAAGTTCTTCTGGCTACCGCTATCAATGATGAAGTGCAGCGGAGTGCCTTTTACCCGCATCTGTGAATGGAAGAGGCGCTCTCCTTCTTCTAGCTCGTCTGGTTCATCAGGATGGAGCTTGGTGGTAGCCACAGTGGCACTGGGTTCCACGTCAATGATCTGTCTTCCCCTTTCTGGTTTTGACTCAGAGTCAGAACCCGCATCTGATTTAGACGCTTTCACTTCGGCCACCGGCAACTGCTTTGAGCGGCAGTCAGCAATGTTATGCCAAGGGCTCTTATGGAATTCGCACCACTTCCTGGTATCTTTCTTTGTCTTTATGGTGTCCTTCTTTGCTTGCGGATTGGACTGGTTGTCCTGATACTATCCATCTTTGCTCTGTCCTTTATTCTGTGGGTTGGGGCTGCCCTTTCCTGTATTTTGCTGTGAGGGGTTCCCAAGCCCAGCCACGTCTTTTGTTTGAGTTTTTGCTCAATTTTGGCGGCATATCGGTAGGCCGCGCCCAAGGAGGAGATGTCCAGAAATTCCATTTCGGTCTGGATGTATCTATGCATAGCACCACGATACTTGAGCACCAGATGTCGCTCTAAACCTTTGATACCCAGCTTGGTGCACAAGGTATGGAAGATATTTGTGAACTCTGGCACTGCTTGGTCTCTTTCTTGTCGCAGTGAGGTCCATTTGGTATACAAATCATCATAACTTCCAACAGGGTAGTATTGTTCCTTAATAGCATCCTGAAAGGATTCCCAGGTGGTCATGACTGTAAATAATGAGGGTTCCTTTGTTTCCTTTTGCTCACAGAAAGTTTCCCACCAATCTTTGACATGGGGAACAATTTTGAGGAGTGCAAAAGTAATATTTTCTCTATTCGAAAAGTTACGAATAGAAAAATACCCTTCTAGTATATTCAACCACTTGTCTACCACATTTGCGTCTATCTGACCTTCAAATATAGGGATATCGAAGTTGATTTGTACCTTGAAGGGGGTGGCGCTTCTGCTCGAGGAAGACGTGTCTCCTGTTGGTAGCTGCCGAAGGATTTGCGCGAAACTATCCATCATCTCGTTCCTTTGCTGTGTGAGGGCTTCTTCAAGCAACATTTTGAAAGGACCTCTTGTCCCTTCATCTTTCTTTTCTCCTACCATGAGAGGTTGCTTGGGCGTGCGAGAGCTTTTGTCCTCAAGAGAAACAAACTCAAGACCCAATTATTTGTACCCTGACCTCGTTGGGGACATACATTAAGATGACAAGGAGCAAACCGCTCTGATACCACTAATTCGGATTTTACAGATTATTAAAAGATGCTTAACACAAAATAATAGAGATACAGAAAAATTGGTTTTCTATTCAATAAGGAAATACGCTGAAATTGTAAAATGCAGCGGAAAACAAGCTTGTTGGAATGGTGGTGGCTTATCTCTGAGAAGAGATGTGATGGTTGCGCTCATTTGCAAGAAGATGATTACAATGAGGCTCTGAAGGCCTTTTTACAATACCCAAAATCCAAAACCCTAACTCCGAAAGATGAAAAGCCAACAATTTTCTGGACCCCGTTTTGGCTAGTTTGGTGTATCAATTTCTCGGGGGCGTAACTTTGGCATACGATCTCCGTTTGGGGTGCACGATAGCTCGTTGGAAAGATCTATCCGAGAACTACAACTATTGGGAAAATTTAGTTGATAAAAAATATGCCAAAAAACGTCATTTAGGGCCTCAAAACGGCTCCCGAAGTTCAGGACCCAAAAAAGGCTAAAAATAGTAAATTACCAAAATTGCCAGAAAGTTGTTTTGAGCCAGTTGGAAAAAGTGGGTCGCCACCGATATACACTTGGATCATTCTTGCCTTTAATGGATATCTTATGTGTGATTCCATTTTAAAATTTAAGGTAGACTACAATTTCTATTAAAACACTTTTCACAGCGTAGTTGGGAAGAAAAACCAACCCTTTTTTTTGGGGGGGGAGATTAAGAGGCACAACACTCAAATAGTTTTATTGTTTTGGAGAATTTCCAAAAACTAATTGCATATATGTATCATCCTAAATAAATACATGTTTTTGTTTTTTTGTTGCTCGAATAAAAGTATAAATGAAGGAGTTAGTGCAATTTGAAATATGCTCTATTTTAGGGCATTTTGAGGATGACCACGGGTATTGTAAAGCATATACTTTTAATAAAGCACTCACATTGCAACTTGAACAACACCATTTTATAAATAATTTATGCGACATTGAATTGGTATATTATATGCTATACTTTCGATCAGTATTTAGTGTGCTACATCCTTGGCAAATTTCCACCCCAAAGCACTAGCAAAGCTAAAGAATGGCCATGTTGAGACAAATTCAAGAAGAATGGAAAGATGTAAGTATATTCATAAAACAACAAACCGACTAAAGGCATTGAATAAAAAAGTTGGGGAGACATTGGATATCAACATCATTAGCCAGGAGTATAGCGATATCTTCTGTGGGTAGTATACCCGAGAAATATCTCGGTGAGATTTAAAGGAAGCATGTGAAGAGTATGCATGCCAGCTAATAAGGCGATGCCACGTTGGAAGATAATAAGACTAGCTTGTCACAGTTTGACGTATTCAGAAAACACAAAGATGCTGATCTGGCATCATTTGCGTTCTCCAAAATCTGTTGCAGCGCCAGGCTGGCGTAACCCCTCTAATTAACTTACTCCCTCTCATTATTCTCGCGCAATAACGCCGTTAAGATCAGTCCGTACCAGTGATCAACCACAGTTAACAGCAGCCCGAAATTCCTGTGATCAGTGGTTACGGAAAAGGAAAATATGACGCGCGTTGTAAGTTTTGAAACCTAAAATACATATTTTTAAAAAAGTCAAAAGTAGAATATCAAATTTCAAAGATCACCTCAACCACTTACCACCGTTATCCTATAAAAAATAATCAAGAAGTATTGACTCGAATTTTTAATTAGTATTATATATTTTAACAAATTTAAATATGTGATGGATTAAACTCTAAGTTATGAAATTATTAGCACAAACTTCGATAATCATCTTCCACAACTAAAATGTATTGGTGTATTTGTACTTTGCATGAGGAAACATGTGTTTTTACATTATTTAATATGGGGTATTAACTATGTAAGGAGTAGACTTTATTTTTATATTTAAAGTTTATGTCATCCCTCGCTCACTTAGTGTTTTGGAATCGTTGATAGTATTTGATCTAAAGTTCATGCATGTGAAAAATGTACCTATGGAAATTGATTTAAATTGATAAAAAATGGTTAAAAGTTATAGTTTTATTTGATCGATAGGAAAATTGTTCAAAGTCAGAGTGTCAATGTGTTATTTATATGAATGATGGTGTAAAGGATTTTACACTCACATTGCAGGATAAAAGGGGCTACAAAGAATATTTGCAAATAAAGAGAATGCCAAAAAGAGGGGATAGTGGAATTCCTCTCATAAGAGAATTAGGAAGATCATGAAGAAGAAAATAAAATATTAGTGATAATGTTTTGGAAATGGTGCATGCATTAATGATGAGATTGGATGCTATGTAGGCTATGCAATGAAGAGGAGTGATGAAAAAACTTAATGATGAAAGCAAAGATTAAAAGAAACTAGAGATTTCATAACCAGAGTTTGAGGTTAAGCTTGTTCCAAAATAATAATTTGAGCAATGCTAGTTTGGGATGAAGAGGAGTGATGAAAAAACTTAACGATGAAAGCAAAGATGAAAAAGAACAAGAGATTTCACAACCAGAGTTTGAGGTTAAGCTTGATCCAAAAGAATAATTTGAGCAATACTAGTTTGGGAGGAAGATCGAAATTATGTCCTTGATTTTTGGAACCTTGAATCTAGAGGAGTTATTTGATTAGATTGGATAAATGGAGAAGTTCTTGGAACTTAAATGAATTGAAATTCCTAGAAGAGTCAAATTTACATGCACAAAACTTAGAGGACATGCTTTAGTATGGTGGGATACTTTGTAATTGGAGAGAAAATTAAGAGGTAGAAATGCAATCCTCACCTTAGTGAAAACAAGGTATCCTAGTTACAAAAAGCATCCTAGTCAAAATTGTCAAAATGTTTTGTTTCCATCTTTCCCGAAGATAGTAGTTCAACATAGAATATATTGTTCTAACAAAGATTAGTAAGTTGCTTTTGGAGCTTAAAGATGTGATTTCAGAGGACATGTCAATAGGATTTCACCAATGAGAAGTATTTATCATCAAATAGATTTGATAAAGTATTTATCATCAAATAGCTTTGATACTTGGATCAAATCTACCAAACAAAGCACCACAAAGGTTTTTTGCAAGCTCGGGACTTTCTTATTAGAACCACACAACGAACATCTCACAAACATACACAATGCAAGGAGTTGTAAACAAAGAAAAAATTTAAAATAAAGTTGTCCTTTGATTTCTTCCAAATGGCCAAACGATACCCATCCATATTACAAATGTTGGGAATCAAATTCAATCAAATATGTCTCAGTTGTTGGTTCTAATACCAATTTACACTAGGTTTGCAAATGATTCATATAGTTAAACATAATTAGACATAAAGTAATGGTACGCAACACACACAAAATTTACCCTAGAAACCCCTCTCCTTAGGGAAAACCAACAAACCAGTGAGCTTTCCACTCATCTATTAATCAAAACACTCAAACACTCATAATAGGTGTTTATAACCGTGATTTGCTAGACCACAAATCACACTTCATTGCATCACATCATAATTTATATTTGCATATCCATTACATCTTATTTACAAATGCAATACAACCAACTACTCATTAATGGAAACCCATAACTTCCAAACCACTTTTAGTTATTATGTTATAGTCGACTTGAGTGGGTCAACCTTGGTCAATTTTCGGTTGAGATTTTGGTTGTTCCATCAACTTCTCGTTGACTAGTCATTTTCCTTCGACCAAACAACTATTCCAGTCATCCAATGGACTATATCTCCACTGTCTATTGACCTCTTACTCCAATCAACTATCGAATTTTCCAGTTGATTTACACGCAAAGAATATAATATTCCCAACATTCTCCTACTTCTTGTCTTCTTTGCATAAACGGGAGATTCATAACTTTAGTTCACTTAAGTAGGATATCAAGCTTATTGTTTCCCTACACCTAGAAAAATTCTATGCATTCACCGACTTGGTCAATGAGTCTACAACATTATTTACCGTGTCTACCTTTTCCAGTAACACCTTGTGGTTCTCCACCATTTCTCTCACAATATGGTACTGTACATCAATATGCTTTGTCTTTGAATGATATGATGGGTCCTTTGCCAGGAAGATTGCACTTTGACTGTCACAATACAACCTAACAACATACTATCCAAACCCAACATTTGAACACAGTATTTGCAACCAAATTGCCTTCTTACATGCATGTGTAGCTGCCATGTATTCATCCTCAGTAGTCGACAACACAACGTGACCGATTGCGTCCTACTCATCCAATTGACTGCTCCACCGAATAACTTGAACACATATCCCCTAGTCAATTGTCTACGGTTGATATCTCTAGCCTAGTTTGAATCAAAAAATTCATATACATTGATTTCCTTGTTGTTCTTAGGTTCTCCTCCATAATAGATTGCATAATCCATTGTGTTGCAAAGATACCTAAATACTCTCTTGAATATAGTCCAGTTCTCTTTTCTAGGTGTCGACATGTACATGCTCTACACTCCAACTGCATGGGCAATATACGATCAAGTACAAACCATATCATACATCAAAATACCTACAACACTAGCATAGGGAACATGTGGCTACCGAGACCATTCCCACAGATAAGGCTGCCACAGCCACCCCTGTAGACCAATCATTATGCATCCCACCATCGTCGAATGAAGGGCCTCCAAAATCCCCCAAGTTCCCAATACACTGCATCACCAATAACCCCAATGCTTGTGCTGGCCCCAATTATAACATTGTGGATGACTTGGCCCAGTCCCCCACTACTATGTTAGCCTTAGAAGTTTTGAAGAACTTCCCAGTACAATGCAAAGCATTGTTTTCTGCTTTAGGTGTGATCGACCCTTCCGACTCACGATTGATGGAATTTGACTTAGACTAGTTTGAACCCCACATGCCTCCGTCCATCGCGTTTCAGATCTCAGTTTCGATCTGAAACCTAGTTATCCATTGATGCAAAGTCAATGAGGGAACCTCTACATGCATCATGTCCACATTCGTGTGGCAAAATCTCGAATCCCCTCCTCTGCAACCATCCACGACCTCCCTTCGAGCTTATGGTGGCCGCACAGGTCAATCACAAGGCCTTCTTGCCAATGTTGTTGTCCAATTAGCCAGAAAAATCATCCTGAATGACATCGAAGTCATAAATTCACAACTCAACTGCAACCTTCTTCTAGGATGAAGCTACTAGTGTACACGATGAAGGTCATTTCCTCTTTTGTTTTCATGCTCATGATGTTCCCCCATGAGGGATGGGTCATCAAAATCGACCAAATTACTTACTATGACCCTAACGCACCCGCTATACCGGAGAATATCCTCCCCATGGCCGACAAACCTGTACTTGGTGTGTATACTCCTTTGATTTCCATTGTGGGGCTAGGTATTTATTTAGAGGCCCTAATGACCTCCACATTTATTTCCCTACCTCTGCCCCTGCTTTCCATTGAAGTATTGTACGTGTGCACTATTTCATCAAGTAAATTAGTACCTAAAGCACATCCCACCATCCAACGGATACCCCAAATGCAACCTCAGTGGCCACCCCAACCCCAACCATCGTCAATACCTAACTACGCGAGAGCCACCCCGATCCACACAATCTCCTTTTTGTTTCCCCTGTCAGGAGTGGTGAGCATTCCTGTTTTGGAAATGATGAATCTCCCTGGATTAACATTAGGGATTACCTTTTGGTACTTACCTTCACCTAACCCCACAAGTTGTGCTTCAACTGGTCGAACCAATCAACACCGCCAATCATCTGCCCCCTAGTGTGTCGGCGACCACCTCCTCCAATCCCACTCCCCCTCCTTCCTAGAATGTTGGGCACAAATCCATAAAAAAATGCCTCAACAACTACTAACAAAGCCGTGAACCCCCCTTCTCCATCCTCTACTCAAGCACCTTCTCCCTGCTCTTTGTGCGATGTTTTGGGTCATGCTACCCAAAATTGTTTGGAGTTTCCTATTTTGTGCACTCATATCTATACATTGGATGATGAAATTGACAAAAACATTCAAGTTGTTCATCTTCCTAGCACCAAGATGTGTAACAAGTCATTGCGCACCAACCATCCTTGTGCAGTATGTGGTCTCCATAGCCATTACTCACATCATTTCCCTGACCTTCCTGAGTTTCGATCAGTACTCGTCGACTCTCTTTAGAGTCCTCGATCACCATTATTGAGGAGATCCACCCCCCAGATTCCTCGTTGGCAAACATAAACACCATTTACATGACTTTAATTGATCCCTTCGACCTATCTATTCGATCTTTTCAAATCGATGAGGAAACCAAATGTCCACAGCATGGGGGCAAGCCCAAAAAATTTCCTACTCATCATTGTCGTCATTCTCGTTGGTGATACTGGGGGCATTCACCCCGCAAGGGGAATCCCTCATCATCATATCATTAGTTTAGTGTGCCACCATGGCCAATAAACTCATGGTACACCCCCCTTCTAGAAGTTGATCAATTCCCCGTCGATCCCTCTCTAAGAGAACATATGCACCACATTGACACCTCTAGGCTAGGGGGCATAATAGATAACCTGGATCCTAGGATAGGGGGCATGCTCAATCATTTTTACCCTGCCCTATCATATCTATATTCATCTTTGAGTGAGGCCATCGCTCAACCCAACACATATGCGATCTATAATCACAAACCCCCATGCCCTTAGCATGGGGGAAAGACCTTAACCTTTCTCACTTTTGTACATGCATGATCTCAACCATTTCCTGAGGTCACATGTCACTTGTATATTTGTTTTTATTTTCATACGCACATTTTACGCTTTGGTATCGTTTCCATGTCTACAGGTTCAAGTCGCGTTGAAATCCACTTGTTTCAGTCGACAATCGCTCCCTATAGGTATAACACTTCCAACTGACATATAGGTCATCTTCTCCCATAGAGTATATGATTCATTGATCCAGTTACTCCTTTACGCCTATAGGAACCCCCCTATTTGAGTAAGTGGCTCATCCCAACCATCATTGCATTCGCCTTTAATCGGTAGTAGGGCCAACCTCACAAGGGTGACCATTTTAGTACCCCCTGCATTTGGTTCCCATGTCATTCATATCCCCATAGGATCAGGAGTCCTCATAATTTGACATCCAGAAATGAATCCATATGCATTCAATTCACATTGTAAACTCATTGGCCAATCCCTGTAAGTGGAATCCCGACATGGAGTTTCTTTTAATCTCTTTTCTGACTCCTTAAAGAATGAAAAGATCGCCAATCAAACTTGCTTCCTTTCATGCTCATTAAAGTATTTTAAAGGGCGTCCATTCACTATGCCTGTTACCGCTTTTTCAGACCGGATGGACTAATTACGAAAAATGAATACTCTAGCCACTTTGGCTAGAAGAGTTCTCCATTGCATGCTTTTATGCTTTTTCGGGCTTTGGGGACTAACTTATGAAAAATACCACTCGGGGAGTCTTCTTTATGTTTTTCGATTCTCTAGAAATGAAAACACCAATGAGCATTCACCATCTTGGGCTCATCAAAATCCACACGATGGTACCATTTCGAGCACACTTATATTCCTTCTTTGAGCTCGTTAAACTATGAAGAAGGCCCAAATGGTGTTTCTTAGCGCCCCTGTAGATCTCATATAGTCCCTTATTTATAGCAACATCCTTGGTTACCTTTTTTTAGAGTATTCTGCGATGCATCACCCTTGGAGTCACTTTGATGTCATCAGTACCCACCTCTCTAAGTGTCCCCCATTGTAGTCATATTTCCTAGTATCCTAATTGTGTCCCTCTCCAAGATTCATTTCACATATGCTTCCAGGTCAACCATGCCAACATACTCTGAACAAAGGAAGTTTGAGTCCTTATTACTCTGTTTCCCTCGTATCCCCCAGCAGTGTCTCAGTTCCATGTCCAATTATATCACCCTTTGGTTGTATCTCTTGCGCTCCTATATATCTCTCGCGCTCTTCTACAGGAAACATCATTTCCTTGGTAGTTGCAAGTATTCCTCTGTCAACGCCAACACATCTATTCTAGAGGATAGACCCATATGTCCCTGTACCTTGGCCTCATCGCCATTAGTGATGAGTTCCTACGAAATTTTTGAGAGAAGTCCTTAATGCCTCTTATAATGGTTGTTTGACACCTGCTTGACTCTAACTCCATCATCGCACCATTGAGAATCGTACAGGGTATTGGTCCCTTCAGTTATTGGTCGAAAACCCAGATGTCCCCTGAATCTGGCACATTGGTGAGTCAATTTGGAAACCCCAAGTTGTATGTTCCCGTGGATATATGGGATGTGTTGGAGGCATTGTTTGGAAGAAATTCAGTTATAAGATTCCTAGAGTATCTAGTTCAGATGCATTCCAAAAAATGAAATAAAATTACAAACTAACAAGAACCAATAGCCTCTAATTAATACAATACTTGTCAAGTATCATTGATGAAGGTTTTGTTGAACAAGTCTTGAAGTGGGGAACCATTCATTTTCTTACAAAAATGAAAGAGATATTGTTGGTGGAGGCCAATAGTGGGTTGCATGAGCGATTGTGTGCAGCATAGTAGCATTGAGGAAGAGCTTATCCCTTGTGTATTCATAGCCCCATCTCAGGGGTGTCCTATAAAAGTGAGACTTGGATTGATAGTGCCTATGGCTGGGAGGAACGTCCTTCACATGCAACCAGTTGGAGAATAATTGCTTAAAATATAAATGTCTATTTGATTATGAATGCTATGGTTGATTCTATGTTTACATGCTATTCAAATTATTGTTATATGAGTGTTGAAATGCATGGAATTAATTGGTATGGCATATTCATTTGTTCATGGTTGAATTTCCTATAATTATAATGTATGCATAAGATTATTTGGGTCACCATATTCATTTATTTCCACTATTACCATGGATGATTTTGGATAAAAACGAAATTGGATATGAATGAGTAATTCAGAAGCATAGTTTTGAGTTCCCCATAGTCTCACTGGTTAAAAGAGGCGTCTGGATATGTTACAGAAAATGTGTTAGGAGGATGAAGGTAGAGAGAAAAATCCAATAAAATATAAACCCCACATTGAGAAGGGAATAAGGCCTTCTAGGAGATGAAGAGGAATATCAATGCATTTTTGGTGACTTGTGACATGTTGACAACCATAACAATTTTGTACAAATTCAAAAGCATCATGAAACATAGAAGACTAATAGAACCCGTAATGCATGATTTTGTGGGAAGTTTCTTTAGCTGCGAAATGTCCACCTAAATGAAACTAGAGATTGAATTCATCATGAAATTCATGAAGGATAGTTCGGGATTGATCTTTACTAAGGCACAGAAGGAGCATGTCATTAGCATGTTGATGGAAAAAGAAATTGTTTAACATTACGTACTTGCTACTTTCGAGTCTCAAATTCCTTCTCTCATTGGGATTCATATGGGGAGGGAAGGTTTGTGTATCAAGATAATAGATGATATCATCATGCCAAGAAAGAGAAGTCGCGTTATACTCCATCTCAGGATATTCAATGGAAAATATTGAAAATAAGGCCTCATAATCCTCCTTGATATCTGGACAATCAAACTCTGGGTGCTCAGCTAGAAGGAGGGATATGTATTGACCTTTAACCGTCCTAGGAATATACAAATTTAGGTCAAACTCTTGGATTTTGGCTAGAAAATTTGATAGATTTCCTTGTAGGTAGGTTCGAGACAATAGGTACTTCATCATAGGGAGGGGGACCTTAACAACTGTATGCTTTCCAAGAGCATAATGATGAAACTTCTTCAGGGCAATGCCTAAGGACAATGCATGTTTTTATATCAAAGGAAAATTGACCTCATTCTCAGATAATATTTGACTCATGAATGCAACAAGATTCTCATGTTTATCAAATTCAAGTTGGATAAAGATGGCTAAAATAGCTTGTTTGGTCGCATTAGTGTATATCTAAAAATCACGATCGAAATGAGGCTTGGATAGAATGTCAACTCCTCTCATTGATGTTTAGTTGAAGGAGCTCCTAGCCCGACAAATCCCTTGGGTTGAGGAGAACTTTCATGCTCTTGGGGGTTAATTTTGAAGTTAAGGCATTAATTAGTTAGGAAGTTTAATTTTATTTTATCCTAAGTTTGAAATGCACTTGGTAGAAGTATTTTTCATTAATAGATATTTATTTCAATGAAATAAAATCGATACTTATGCACAAGGGCGCATTAGAGGATAATGATTGACCAAGTGATGGCTTGCAAAGGAAGGAAGGATAAAGCAGTCAAAGCAAGGAAAGTATGAAAAATAGAAGAAAATATGGCACAAGGTAGGAAAGCAACAAAGCTCAGGAAAAGAAAAATAAAGCAGAAAAGCAGGACAAAGCAAAAATGAAGGACAAAAGCAGGACAAAGCAAAAAAGAAGGACAAAAGAATAAAAATGGGATAAAGCAGAAAAGCAAGGAAAAGCAGGACAAAGCAGAAAAACAGGATAAGGCAGAAAAGCAAGAAAAAGCAGGACAAAGCAAAAAAGCAGGATAAGGCAGAAAAACAGGAAAAAACAAGAGCAAAAGAAAAAGCAGAAAGCAAAGGAAAAATATAAAGAAGAAAGAAAGGAAAACTTATCCACTCCATGAGGGCGCATTAGCCTAGTTTTCTTGCTCAACAAGCCACCCAATTCTATTAAATAAGAGGAGTGCACCACTTAGCCATATTTTGTTAGTTTGATGTTTGACCTGAGAGAAAATTTTCCTCATTGACTTGGGAAATGTGCCCCTAGACCTAGATGGGAGATGCGCCCCTTCTTCTACTGAGTCTATTGTAGATCATGAATCCTGTCTACAAGCAGTATCAGCTATATTTGAAAATTTCAATCCATTCAGAATTGGTTCCTAGTATCAATCCAATCAAAGAGAGGTCCTGAGGAAGTTTTTATCAGAGGAGGATATCCATTTGTTTGAGTGCTCCCCTAGGAGAATCCTATGATATCAGTGCGCGTTTAAGGAGAATCCATCTGCTCAATATTCATCATCATAGTATATCTGGTGGAGGATACTTCTCTTATTTCTGTTTAGAAGACATCCACATTCATGTACTGTGAGATTTATTGTATTTGAGGTTCATTGAGAAAACTAAGGTTGTAGTTCTATCTGTTGATGTATCAAACACTTGAAACTAGATATTATTTCTCCTATATTCCATATTAATTCATTATGTGCTTCAAATGATAAATTCGAAAGCATTGGAGGTTGTTTGCATCTAGATATCTCAAGACTAGCTCATTGAGCAATTTTAATTAACTAGTTCTCCAGGAATTGTAATATTCAGAGATCTGTGAAACCATTTTCATCTATGAATGTTGTTGTAGGTTTTTAATTGTATGCAAAATCCATCCCAATTCATAAATCAAATATTCGATAGGCTTAGAGGTTGTTTGTGTTTGTATATTTCAAGACTAGCTCGTTAGGCATGAATTCATGACTAGTTTTGCAGTAACTATAATAAAATGGAATTTGGTTATCTAATTTATATTATGAAATTCATTACAGGTCCTTAATACATTAATGAATCCATCCCAAGCCTCATACTGGGTTTTCGTGACCCTCTCTTCCTATTTGGAAGAGCTTGGAAACAAACTAGTTGAGAAGTCCATCCTAGTGTTATTTCTCCCCTTGACTCCAAAAACTGCCAAAACCTCCCAAAAAATATGTAAAACTTGTCCATAAGTATATTAGGAAATTATTGTCTGATATACATGCCCTGGTTGATTTCAAGAGTAAGTGAATGATTTTAGTCTGCATATGCTGGTGTGTACAAGCAACCTTGGAGTAGAATTCAGTGTCTATTGAATTTGAAATATAAATGACCCCAGTACCTTGTGCATAGAAATATGAAGCTGAAATTGATGATTTTTTCCTTTCTTATGCACACTCCCCAATACATTTTTCATATCCTAAAGTTTCCATCATTCAAGCTGTGGGTGGGTTCATCAGTATCCTAGACTAGTTTCCTCTTGTCTAGTTTTGTGAACTAGTTACTGTCATACAATTTTCTGATTTTAAAGTTGTATTTGAGTTGATATCCTATGAGATCAGATCTTGGATATTAGATAGGATGGGAGAATATATAATGGTGTTCTTCATGGCGTGAAAGGTGGATTGCATATCATCATTTCAATTGAATTACACGTATTTTCACAATAGCATATAGATATGATTAATAATTTGGGAGAAATTGGGAACAAACTGCTGCATGAAATTGATTTTCCCATGAATTATTGGATGGATTTATTCGTCATAACGAGAGGGATATTTTGGATAGTGGATATTCTTTGAATATCAATCCTCAAATCCTACTTGGAAATGATATTCCCTAATAACTTCCCCTCGATAGTGTCAAAAATTGGCTTGTTGGGGGCGTGCAAGGAAATGCCACTTTTTCTACATATGAGGAAAACCTGATGAAGATGGTTGAAATGGTCAGCTCTCCTTTTGGGATTCACAATTAGGTCATCTAATAATATCGAAATAGTAACCCCTATCAAGTAATACAAATATATATCCATCTCCCTTTGAAAAGTAGCATTGGCATTTATAAAGTCGAAAGGCATTCGATGGTAAGCGAATGTTCCCCATATATTGGTGAATGTGGTATTGTATCAATCCTTGGGGTTAATATTGGTCTGGTTGTACCCTAAAAATCCATCTATAAATGACATCATCTCATATCCAACAACTTGTTGGACGATAGCATCAATGAAAAGCAAGGGAAAATTGTCTTTGACGCTAACCTAATTGAGGTCGCTAAATTCTACGCAAAGGTGACTGTCACAATTTTATTTTTGGATTGGAGAAAGATTGGTGACCCATTTGGAATAGTGCATGAGAAAGATAGTTTTGGCCTCAATCATTTTATCAATCTCTTTTTCTATGACAACATCAATATGTGGATTTACTTGTCGTTGCTTTTTCCACACTTGTGAGGCTCCTTCTTCTAAAGGAATGGAGTGCTGGATAATACCCAAATCAAAGCCTCTAAGGTCCTTATATGACTATGTAAATATATCCTTGAATTAATGGAAAATGGAAAGAAATTTATCTTTCTCCTCATGGGTGCACTATACTCCTATGTATAATAAGTTTGGCTCTTCTTTAGAACCAATGTTGGAAGGAATAGTAGGGACAATATTGTGCTTGGGAGGTTTAGGATTTGGACTTGGATTCTTAGGAACATAAACTAATGAAAACATTCCCTCAAGTGGAACTAAACCTTTGGGATAGATGTTATTATTGAGGTTGAAATCATAGGAGGTGGATCCATTTCATCTCCCTGATCGATCATTGTTAAGCACAGAGGGGAGATATAGGGAAATCATGTCACAACTAGGATTTTCATTTGAATGTTGTTGTGAAGGGATATAAGTGAACATGGCTAGTTTATTAACCTCCATATTCATCTCACGACGAATATAAGTAAGATTGATCCAAACGAACCCCCCCATGAGGTGGTCAACGACTTGGATATACCTTTGGAAAACCTTCTTGGATGGTTGATAAATATTCTTAATCATGTTAATGACCAATTTAGAGTCTTCAAAAACATGTAAATGTTGAAATCCTAACTCCGGGACTTTCTAGAGACCTAAATTAAGATCTTCGAAATCCACAACATTATTTATGCATTGGAATCTCTACACACTGCTTCACACGAAGATAAAGAAATATTATTCACCTTATTGCTGGACCAATAAATCAGACCTAAGCCAATTTGAAATATATAAGCATCAGTTAACCATCGATCATAACTGTCACCTACCCAGTCAAAATCTGTATATCCAAAAATTGAAACTGTAGCATTGCTCGAATAAAAGACACCATAGTGCAATGTCCCCTATAAATATATCAGAATTCTCTTGGATGCCTTCCAATGACTTTCATGAGGTTGCTGCATGAACCGAGAAACCATACTGACGAAAAAAGAGATATCTGGTCTGTTGTGAGTTAAATATATAAAATTGCCCATGAGCCGACGATAAAGAGTAGCATCAACAAGAGGAGTAGTACACTCAATAGTTAACTTTACACCAGACTGAAATGGAATAAGAGCATGTTTACAATCACTTATATGGAAATGAGCCAATAAGTATGTAGCATACTTCGGCTGAGAGAGAAAAATACCATCTGCCATATGCCATATTTGAAGACCCAAGAAATAGTGCAATATATCGAGATCAGTCATTTCAAACTTCTTTTGAATATCACTTTTCATACTTTGAATTAAAACAAGTTGTCTTCGAGTGATAATAATATCATCCACATATAACACAATAATGAGTATATGATCACCAAAGTTCTTAACATACAGATTTGGATAAGATATACAATGCTTAAAACCATTATTCAAAAAATATATATCAATTTTTTCATTCCAAGCCCTAGGTACTTGTTTGAGACCATATAAAGACTTGTGTAATTTGCATACAAAACTTGATGATTCAGCATTAATAAAACTAGGAGGTTGTTGCATATAAATGTTTTCATTAAGATTACCATTTAAAAAGCACTTTTAACATCCATTTGGTGTATTTCCCATTTATAAGATGCAACAAGAGATAAGATGGTTTTTATTGTATTCATTTTAGCAACGAGAGCAAAAGTTTCATTATAATCAATACTTTCAAGTTGATTAAAACCTTTTGCAACTAATCTTGCTTTATATTTTTCAATCTGTCCTTCTGCAGTAAACTCACTTTTATAAATGCATTTACAACCAACTAAATTCTTTCCCGAAGGAAGAGGAATAAGAGACCAAGTCTTGTTCTTCATAAGACCATCATACTCAGTAGACATAGCTTGTTCCCAATGAGGTTTACCCTTAGATTGAGCATAAGAAGTAGGATCGTCTGTGGCCAAAACTTTGGTCATGAGAGAAAAGTTAGATCTAGTTCTACGAGTATCAGAAGGGTTACCGATATCACTACTTGCAGATTCAAGAGTTTTCCGGGCCCAAACAGGAAGGTTAGAAGGAATAGAAGTCACTTCAGGAGCTTTGATACTTTCAGGTGGAACACTTGAAGAAGAGGGTGAACTAAGATCAACAATAGGAACAATACTGGAAGGAGTAACAGATATAGGAATAACAAGAGACAATGAAATATTCAGGGTAACATGAGGTTCTACTGACTCAGGTGATGGAGAGACTTCAGTAAATTGAACATCTCTTCGGATTATGACACTCTGATTAGAAGGATAAAATAACGTGAAAGCCTTGGAATCCTTAGCATATCCAATGAATATACACTTGTTAGACTTGGGTTCTAACTTTTTCCATTTTTCATCGAGAATATGAGCCCAACATTCACAACCAAACACCTTAAAGTTACTAATATCTGGTTTTATACCATTCCATTTTTCCTCAGGGGTAACATGCTAAACAACTTTTGTAGGAACTCTATTTAAAATAAATTTAGCACAAATTATGAGTTCGGCCCAAAATTTCTTGTGTAATCATTTAGAATAAAGCATACATCTAGCCATTTCAACTATAGTTCTGTTTTTCCTTTCAGCAACACCATTTTGTTGAGGTGTGTAAGGAACAATATTTTGATGTTGAATTACATGTTTAGATCAAAATACTTCAAATTCTTTCTTACCAAATTCCCCCCCATTATCAGTTCTCAAAGTATTAATTCTTTTACCATAATCATTTTCAACCAAGGATTTAAATGTTTGAAATTTAGAAAAAGTGTCACTTTTATTTTTCAAAAAATAAACCCATGATTTTCGACTGAAGTCATCAATAAAAGTAATAAAATAGACTGCATGAGACATAGAAGGAACTTCAATAGGACCACAAATGTCACTATGAATTATTTGTAAATATTCTTTAGCACGCCAAGATTTACCTTTATCAAACATTTCTCTATGATGTTTACCAAGTACACAACCTTCACAAACACCGTTAGTAGACGAAATATTAGGCAATTCATGTACCATTTTAGTTAACATTTTCACTTTACCATAATTCAAATGACCCAATATTTCATGCCATAATTTACTTAGTTCATCAGCATGAGCAACATAGGAATAAAAAGGTTGTCTTTTAGTTGAATTAAAACCAACAAATTTATATAAACCAACAGTATGATCAACAGGACCAGAAGAAACTACTTTAAAATTATGATTGATATCTTTAAGAACATATTTATCAGGCCAAGCTTCAAATTTATATCCTTTTTGACATGCATAATAAATAGAAAGCAAGTTGCTGGGCATGTGTTCAACATGAAAAACATCTTCCAATTGACCATTAACAACATTAACATTACTAGAACCAATTACGGAAAGTTGTTTACCATCACCTATAGATACTTTCTGAGATGTGTGTTTATTATTGTCATAAGATGTAAATAAAGAAGCATTACCAATCATATGTTTAGAATCACCATAATCCATTATCCATTTCACATTAGAAGAAGAACTACTAGACGAAAAAATAGATGCACATAAAGCTACTTGTGATTTATCAGAACCTTTATTTTAGCCTTATCCATTAAACATTTTACTTTAAATCAATTCTTTTCAGGATGGTTAGTTTTACCACAATGCTTACAAGGATCATACACATTCTTCTTCTTACTATTTTCATTATGTGCATTAGAAGCATAACCAAATTTATTAGTATGATTTGAAGTGTGTGAACTAGAACCTTTAACATTATTAAAACGTTTCTTAGGATTCTTATTATGTGCCATAAGAGACTTATTAGGTGAGACTTGTCCTGAAACAATCAACCTTTCTTGCTCATTTATCAATCCTTTAGAAAAATCATCAAAAGTAGGTTTCATGGTGTTTTGAGACAATTCAAGAGCCCTATTCCTAGTTTGGATGAACATGTCAAAACAAGATGGCAATTTTTGTTCTACAAGAATTATAAGACCAGTATCTACCTTCTTGTAATATTTACCACAGTTATTTAATTTTTCATTTAAAGTTTTCACTTCAGCAAGATATAATTCTACTCTTTCAAATTTAGTAGGATCTAGCTCAAAAATATTCTTTTCAAGGTAATAGCTAGAAACATCATTAGATTTATCAAATAAAGAAGAAATAATTTTCCATACCTCAATCGGGATGTCTTCTACCTCAATACTTACTTGAAGACTATCTGAAACCGTTTGACTATTGAGCCCTCTTGCTTGATCACATTTATCTTCCCATATATCCCCATCTTTAGCATCAACAGGTTTTTGGTGTTCACCATTAACAATCCTCCATAGTTTCTTACTCCTGAGAACATCAATCATTTTTCTTTTCCATCCAAGATAGTTAGGACCAACAAGTTCAGGAACATAATCTACTTCTGAAGTCATAATGATAGAATATTGACAAGAAACCCAAATTCTAGAAATGACAAGAGAAAAATGCGAATAACAGAAAAATGATACACTTTACCGTGCGGATCTGAAGAAACACAGTAAAAAAACAGAGAAACTTTACTTATGGCCTCTTAAAAAAATGCCAAGAAAAAGTCACTCGTGGGTCTGCCACAGTAAACTCGCGAATACTCACGGGTATCTGCATGGAAATGTCGCAGTTAGATCTGAAACTCGTGGGTCTCTTCACAAGAAGTCGCGGTTATGCTGAAGCACTCACAGGTCACTGCACAAGAGGGTTGTGGGTATACTGAAGTAAGCGCGAGTTTACAGTAGACCAGGCACGAGTATTCTGTAGTGCACGTGGGTTTGTACACTAAAAGTCATGGGTCTGCAGTATACTCGCGGGTTTGCAGTAAGCCAAGTCGCGGTTACACGCGTTGTCTGCGAATGTCCATATTCAGGCCAAAAATAGTGCCGATTAAGCCACTGACAGAAACCTGCACAAATTCTACCAAAGTTGGACGAAAAAAATAGATCTTTAAACTGGAAGATAGATATCCTCGAGGAGAATCCAAAAAACATATACATCTACAGAGGAAAAATCAAGAAACCCTTAAAAATTTTCTGCAAAAAACTACACAACAAAGTTAGGGTTAGGAGTAAAAAACCGCAGAAACATGCCCAGATCTGAAGAGAAGCCCAATGGCTACCAGATAAAAAAAAATCTACAAGAATAAACAATGCCCAAATGATAATAGTTATTGATTGAAAGCTATAGAATGTTCTAGATTATAGCAACCAGCTCTGATACCATGTCAGAACTATAGATCTAGCTAAACTAGCTTACCTATCTTAGAAATCAATAACATATCAAAGTAAATAAGAACAGAAAGAGAACAAGGAAAAGAATACACCAGACATACGTGGCTCACCCAATTGGGCTACGTCCATGGGAAGGTTGTCTTCTATTATCTCCATAAATCTCCTTCAATCTTACAGGAGAGAAACTACAAATAACCCCAATACAATATAGCAGAGAGCTTGTGAGCACAATACAATGTGTTGTAATAGTATCGCGTGATGTTGTGATGTGACTCCCTTGACCCTATTATATACCAAGGTATGTGGAGGAATTACTCTCACATATTACATGTGGGATAATATAATTCTCCATAATAACATCTCTTTATATAATAATGAATAATAAGAGAATACTTTACCATAATGAATATGAGATATAATGTATTACGCTTTTACATAAGATTGTGGATAAATTCTGACATAATACAAAGACATTATTACCTTCCAAGGAATATAATTAATATATTCCAACAATTTGAAAGTTTAGAGGATGAGGAATGATTTGGGAATATATTGTTTTCAAAATGAACACTTTAACCATCCCAAAAATTTGCTTGAAAAACAATTTTGGATTTGACTGAGATTTGTTTTTTTTTGTTATTATTTGATTTGCAAATGGATTGTTATTGATTTGGATTTGTTTCATTATCTTTAGAATGTTGTTTATTGCTTTTAATTTAATCTTTTGAATTGCAATGGTGTGGATTTGGATCGGAGGAAATCAATTAACATCTTAGATCGTGAGGAATCAAAGATACGTCAAGTTAAAAGAAATGATTTCCAGACGTGATTTCTAGAGTAATAAAGACGAATATGGGAAATCCGAGGCATGGGTTTTGTGTAGAATGAGCCCAATTAATAGGAATGCGAGAAAAAAATCCCATAAATTGTGTTATTTGAGAGATTTGATTGGTTTTCTAAAACAAACTTCCCAGGTTTTTCTCATGGATGCATTTTCTCATTGGAACAACTCAACCAGTTAGCTTCGGGATTGAGGGAACTGATCTTATCTTGTTAGTCATTTATTTTGTATAAATTGCCATTTGATATGCAGGGAAGAGGGGGGATCTACAAAGAGAAAATGATTTTTCTTCTCTGCCATAGAGACTTGTCAAACATTTTCATGTTCATGATTTATCGTTCGGATCTATAGATGATGCCCTGTAATATCTCTTAGAGCTAGTTTATCAAATTCAGAGATATTTTGTCACATTGATACCGGTTCATCAATAAATTGAGTTTGCTTTGCATTTTCTAAATTCTTATTGTTCAAATTCAATTCTGCAATTCATTTTCAGAATGTATTGATTGTTATCTTATGTTCATATTATGTTGGTTGTGTTTAGAATTCAGGACACATATTCAATTGCAGCATTAACTTTGTTTAATTTGTGATAAGTAGGATCCCGATGTCTTCCAGATTTTTATTTATTGCATAGCTTTTAGTTTTTCTAACTTGTTGATTGATGTTGATCTGATTTATCAGTTTGATGATCAATTGCATATTTTGGGATATCTTCCAAAATACTAATTGTTACAATCTCTTTTTAAAATTATTAGTTTATCAATGAGCATTTTTGCTTTCGTTTTGTCAATTATTTGAATGTACATTATTGTCATTTATTATGGATTGGCATAATCATATAAGTTGATTGTAGTAGGTTCAAATTTTAATAAAATTTAATTAGGATCTCAGATTAGGAGTTAGATTACATTAAAGTTTGCATTTAGGGATTAGTTGCATCTTTGATTGAAAGTCTCCTCTTTGAGGAGAAACTCCACTTGGCAGCTAACGGAGCCGTAAAACCCATCGGAGTTAGCTACACCAAACAACTTTACGATAGGGTAATTCTTGTGTAGGGTTATCTAATGCCTTCGGTTGGGATATCTCCCTTGCGTTGACATGTGGGACAACTGCAGGTGTCAACATAATACTAAGGCTATTCAAGAGTTACTTGAAAAGCAAGTGAGTGAAAAATAAATGGATCTTGAGAAACAACAAAACTGTGCAATAGATAAAATTAGGAATCTTGAAGAAGAGGGATCTATATTGAATATATCACTAGAAGAATCAAGGGAGAAAAATGATCTACTGAAAAATCAATTTGACCAAAGGGATAGAGAAATTTCTATCTTAGAATAAAAATTGTCTAAGATAAAAGGGAAGGAATAGGCTCAAGTTCACAACATGAATGACACTCCAGACTAGCATAAACCTTGGAAATAGCCAGAATTGTCTTGATGTAGAGAAAAAATTAAAAAACAACACATTAATCCTGGATAAGATATTGAATGACCAAAGATCACCTGCATACAAATAAGGACTTGGCTATGACAAAAGAACTAAGAAGGTCTCGCACATCAATTACAGTCCAAATCAAATGAATCCATTACAATCCAAGTATGAAGGTTCCTTATCTGATTACAATACTTTCTGTTACATTGTTAAAAGAAGGTTCAATTCATTGAAGTGCATAAGGTGCAACTACAATGGTAATATTGCAAAATACTGTCATCCTGTAAGATGTTATGCATGCGATGATTTTGGACACAAGGCTCAATATTGTCGAAGAACAGTACATCGTACAGATAGAAATATTCCAGATAACATCAACAAAAACATAAGGACCACAAAGGAGTGTAGTCAAACGCAGTATCAAAAATTTTGTGCGCACATGAAGATGTGTGTAAGGAAAACTCTTCAAGCATGCATAGATGAAGCAAACAATCCAAGTGCATCTCTAGCAACAAGTGATTGTTTCCCATCTTTCTAATCTATAAAAAGATAAGTAAGATACTTGAATTCAACATGCCATTCATTAAGAATTCAAGGAATGTATGAGGATGTATTGCAGTTGGAAGACACTTGAAGTTTAAAGTCGCACTGATGTAAGAATGTAGAGGAGTTGTGCAAAGATTCAAAAATAAAAGTAACAAATATTGTCATAGTGAATTATTGGTGAAAATGTGTTGAGGTAAAATTGTTGCACAAAGAAATCATACATTTGATTGTTAAAAGAATGATAAAAATAAGTATTGCTGATGACAAAAAAAAATTCCATGCAGATACAACATTCTTAATCAGAAGTTTGTTTTATATTCAAAAGTTTCCTTTATAAAATTACACGCGAGCTCTGTCGCAGAAAACAAAGTCGAAGTATTAAGAGGAAGCATGCTAAGGCCTAATAAAAATCGAAGTACACTGATGGGATATGTGTTGAACAAAAATGAGAATTACAAAATTAACTTAGAGCCGAAGCTCAAGGTCCAGCTCCGCGACATGACTGGTTGGTTGTTGAGACGAACAAAGTTCAAGATCTACCAGAGCTTACTTCACGCACTCAGAATATTGCAGCAATGGACAAATCTGCAGGGTTGAAGATGATGCATTGGAATTTCATTGTGCCATCTAAATCAAGTTCAGCAAGTCAAGAATTTATTATTGTTTCTTATCTAGGCAGTCGAATCGCTTATTCAGACTTGAAAACCCCTCTATATTACTCTAGTTGACCTGATACTGCACATACCAATGCATGGAATCAATTTATTTCATTTGGGATTTCCAAATCCCCATATCCACCTTTAGTCTTGCGAATTCATCCTGCTGCGACTGAACTATTGAATGAAGATTGTCTAAATATTTGTTGAATATCTGAAAGTAAGAAGGCATTGTGTAGAAATACGGGACACTTAGAAGCTGCGATGCTCAAGCTTGGAAAGGAATGAACTAGGATGAAGAACCATGCCATACTCAGCTCATATATAGGATTGGAAGGTGGTTCCCCATGCGAAAATAAATTGAAGAGACATTGAGGTTAATTGAATTCATGACCACACAATTCAATGTTGACTAGAGAGACGTCGAAATTTATTGCATGAGTTAATAAGATTGGGAAAGAGTAGAAAAAGAGGAAATCTAACTCATTGCTCCATGTAATCGAAATGATGTTGCCTAAAATATTGAGTACAACAACACGTCATATTTTTCACAAAAGTTATTTTTCACATCGACTGATTGCCGAGCTGGCCGATGGAATGGAAACATGTGCGATATTAAGAAGGAATTTATAAGACATAGTGGAAAGATGTGCGAAGTTAGAAAAATGATGCATGTCATAAATATTAAGATGTGATAAATATGTTCCATAGTGCAGTATATGCGACATAAGGAAATTTAATATGAATACTGGAAGAAGTTGCAAAGCCGAAAGCAAAAAGAAGTTGCAATTGTGCAAGTGGAACATGTTGTTGCGACATGAAGATGAATAAAGAAGCATTAAATCAAGTTGGAAATTGAACAGGGGGAGATTATTCAAGACAACTACAAAGGAAATGTTAATATATAGGTTGCAAGGTGACTGAGCTATGTGTAATATCCCTTTTTCAAATTTTATTAAAATGCCCAATTTTCCACTTTTTTTCCCAATTTCGACCTTTGACTAGTTTTACTGTTTTGACCTCCAAATCAACCCAAATGCTCCCAAATCTTCTGTAGGAGTGTATGAATGGTATTTAGAATTCAATATAAGGTTCAGGGATGTTTTATGGCCCTCCAAATACTGCTGCAAACTTGATTTGTATTCTGATCAATATATGTAATTTTGACTAGTAATTTGTGCTTCAAATCCCCCTCGGGTAACACTGCAAATGGCCTTCCAAATGCCTCCAAACTCCCACAAATTTATGAAAAGAGGTATATAATGTGTTAAGTATGTTATTAAGGTCTCATATGCACCATTAATTGATTTTTAATACTGTTATAACCCTCTCACATTCAACAGCAAAAACCCCCAATTCGACCCTTGGGGAAATGGCACTATTTCACCTCCCAATACAACTAAACTGAGTAAAAATGCTTCAAATGCTCAAGTACAGTACATGAAACTTGTAGAAGACATCCATGGCAATATATTTATCACAAATATATCAGAGAATCATCCATACATTCGAAATCATCATCAATACATTGGCTCACAACAAGGTAGTGGGGAAATGGCATTGTTCTTCCATTAAAAATGAGATTTATACATTTCTACTTGGAATTTCGACCAGAAACTTTTTGGAGATGAAGAAAAGAGTATTTACTTCATATTACAAAATAAATGGGGCATTAGAAGCTCTCCCAAAGAGTACAATAGCTCACCAAAAACGCCCTCCCTCAAGGAGCACGAATATGCCTTCAAAACTGGAAACGGTGGAGAGAAAGTGTTGCACTAAACCAAACCATGAAACTTCCTGTAGCTGCTACCTGAAAATAAAAACTCCATTAAAGCACCATGAAAGACCTGAGTGGCCTCTCCAAACACCAACTTGGATGGGAATCTTTCATTCTCGAAATTGGCTAAGGCAAGAAACTAGTCATCCACTAGCTCTCTCTTCACAAATGCAATTTTTCTCAAATCATCAAAAGCCATTCTCATACTTGATTTCTACATTTTATAACCAACATTAGCCTTCAAGGGGTCGAAATCCTCTCAATAGATTCAATAATTTTCCATTTAGAAAATATTCCTCATTTGCCACTTGTCTCCTAGTTCCAACCTTCCATCTTCTCCCAAATTCGAATTTGAGTCTCTTTAGATTCCTCCAACTCCATGAGCGTCTTCTTGAGCCTATTTTTGGGGCTGACATGTCATAATGGTCAGGTGTAAGAAGTAAGGTCTGAATTTTGTCATAAAATGTCATAGATGCTTCATTATTGTTGTCATAAAACTAGGGAATCTAGCCCATGTGTCCACTAGTCTCCAATTTGACTCTTCCTCTCCCATGGAGGTTACTATTCCTTCCCATTTCGACCTAATATGCTCAATGCCATGTGTTATGACTTACCAACTCACCCAAGAGTGTTCACCTTCCCATGAATTCGAATTGGCAAGAGAGAGCTGCCATGTGTCATTGAAAAATCAAGCTAGTGTGGGTCCCACCACCTCCATATGTCTCCAAAACCACTTGCCACCTAGAATTTCTCTTGAATTTATTTATTCATCATATTTATTAAATTCTTGAACCCTTCTAATGTCTAAATATCATTTATTAGTTTCCTTATTACCATCCCACATGTGCCCATCCAACCTAGGAAACTAGTAGGATTGATGGGATTGTCTTACTATGCACTTATTTGAATGGGGACATTACACTATGTGCACAAGAAACCAAAAAAGACAAGAAAATGAAGCATGAAGACAGGGGGAGAAATCAAAGAAAGTGAAAAATTGAAGGATGAGCACAAAAGAGAACCTAAAGTAGCACATAGAAAGCACCTCTTTGCCATTGATGTCAAAGGGGGGGAAATATCATGAATAATGCATCAGTGACAATAATTTGCATAGAGATGATAAAAAGGCAGAGATGTACTGATTGAATATTGCATGAAGGAACAAAGGAGAAAGATCATAAAGCATGCATCAATGATAGCGATCCAAACTGAAATAAATGATAACAGAAAAGTACTTTGCGCAGAAGAATTAAGGTTCAAACTTGGAAGAACACAGGGGGGGATTGTTAATTTGTGTGCCAACAGAACAAATGAATTCGTAATTAGGAAGGGAACGACTTCATGAGGTGCTGACATCAATGCCAAAGGGGGATATTGTTGAAATTTGGTTGTCATTGATGTCAGCTAATGTCAAAGAGGACTTAACATCTTTTTTCCAATTTGAAGAAATATATGAAATCCAATTTGTAGAAGTATATCCAGTTTGAAGAAGTATATGAAATACAGTTTGAAGAAGTACATCCAGATTGTAGGAGTACATTAAGTCTCTAGAAGTATATCCAGTTTGAATAAGTACATAAGGTACATGTGCAAGTTCCAATCCATCTAGTCATGATACTTCAAAGGTCAAGTCAAAAGAGTTGGTTGGACAATTTTTGGGTGTGTGCAAGAGGCTCGTGAGCAAAAAGTATTTGGACAGGTCTGCAACTCACGGAAGTGCACAAGACTCACCAAGCAAAATAATTATACAAGTCTCAGAACTGTGCAAGAATATTGAAAGCAAGAAGTAGTTGGACAAGTCAAGTGTGCAAGACCCACCAAGCGATGGTACTTCAAGGGCGCAAGACCCTAGGAGTAGTGGTTTCCAAGTGTGCAAGTCCCACTATGCAAAGGACCAAGTGTGATACCTCAAGTGGCACAAATCATGAGAAGTGGAAGATGTATAAGTCAGCTTGACCATAACTAAAGGAAAACGTGGATGCTACGACGAACTTGTGGACACATGGTCTGCACAAGACAAGTATAAATAATAAGCCAAGTTGGAGATTCGGTGTAAGCTTAAAGATGTGAAAGTTGTATTATTTTTATTTTGAAAGATTCTAATTTTGGCGTATCAATGGCTCGTTGAACTGGAACAAAATGATTTAGTAGAGAGCCAGATGCGCAAGAATAGAGATGCAACACAACATATGATGCACATGATAATGTGGTCTATCTAATACAGATGTGCAAAGACGGAGATGCAACACAACAGAAGATGCACACAATGATGTAGCATATGGGAAAAGTGCGTAAGAATAGAAAGGAAATATCGCAGATGGTATGCAAAAGGTCATGGATTATCTAAGACAGATGCGCAACGTCAGAACAACAACATATCAGAGGATGCACAGAAAGATGTGATTTATCTGATACAGATGTGTAAGGTCAGAACAACAACACCACAGAGGATGCACAATATCAGTTGAGTTTGCAGATGTGCAGATATAGAATAGTAAGCTGAAACAACGTGTAGACTGCAGAAGGGTATGGCATATGAGAACCAGTAAGAAACATTGATGTAGTGAAGTAAAGTGTGTGATACAACTATTGCAATATCGGAGTATACAGAAGGTGCACACAACAGAATGAATTGTAGCTTATCTGAAGAGTGCGTAGATTGGTAGAAAGAAAATACGAATAATCTATAGACATATCAGGGCAGTATGACATGGAAAGTAATAGGGAGTTGGTGCTTCCTTCAGGTCAGTGCATGTAAAACTAGGGGGTCGATGCCTCCTTCCATTTGGAGCTGGTAAATCAGGGAATCATTGCTTCCTTCAAGTCGGTGCCTGTAAAACCAAGGGGTTGGTGCCTCCTTCCAGTTGGTGCTGGATAAATTTGGAATTTGGCTCTTCCATGAATGTAATATTTATACTATATGAGAGCATTCTGTGGTTTTCTTCTATTTGGGTTTCCACGTAAAAATATCGTGTTCTTTGTTTTGCGCATAAGTGGATGAATTTTATTTTTTATGATGAATGCATGTTTAAGTTTGATAAGAAGTGAAAATTGTTCATAACTACGCTAATACTGATTCACCCCCCCTCTCAGTATTAATAAGATTTCCAATAGTTAGGAATGTCATAGTTTCTCCAAGTATAGAGAAAATTTTCAAATGGTTGAGAGTACATGTGATTAATATGTGACACAATCAATTAATTTGACAATAATTATTAGATGTCCATTTTGTAATGGAAAACAATAAGTCTCACTATCACTATATCATTATAAGTTGAAATCAAAAGCATATGAATTGGGAATTTATAAAATGATATTTTATTAACTAGCTTGGTAAATCTCATAGGAGCTATAGGATGAGAGTAATAGTAAAACAAATATATGTGTTCGTCTCTTTCCTTTTCTATATCAACAAGTTATAAGCATTGATCTACTCTTAAACCCTTGGAGTATAAGATGGATAAACAAGTTCACATTGTCATTAAAATCCTCTTAAATCTATGTTACATAGGGTACTTTCACTGCATTGTAACATAACGTTAGTATAATAACACTTTGGAATATGGAGCATCACATGCATCTCATATTTAATTTCTCTTTGGTTATATGTTAAGCACACATGTCACACTCAATTTATTTTATTCCATTTTTCTATCTCGCATCCTTAAATTTAGATTTAGATGTAATGAAATTTTAGTAATTACTCTCTCTTACTACATGATTCTCAAGAGATTCTACAAACTCAAACTTCACATATTATATAAGATAATATGTGTGACCAAGGTCTCAATCAAGAGTTTCTTCTTATCCCAAAGCCAAAGATTCATTGATTGACAATTGTTTCCAAGTTCATAATAAGGTTTCAACTCTCAATTTATGATGTATTTAATGTTGTAGTGTTTGTGGAGATTTCACCATAAAAACAATATCTCAATGTAAAGAAAAATAATGATGACTATACTGATTTCTAGATTTGTGTCAGTTTATATGTTATTTTTCAATATTTTAATTTAATTGATTGATATTAAAAATAAATAAATAGAAGATTGATATCTTAAATATGGGTTCATATATCGAAAGTATTTTATGATTTATTACATAACAATGACACATGATTTCATAGGTCAAGATAATTATTTAGAGATTCTAATATATGAATATATGCAACATAGTATTATGGTCAAGTTTCTACTAGTTAGTATTATGGTCAAGTTTTTACTAGTTAAAAGGCCTAAAGCTTGTATTCATAGTAGTATAGGAAGGCATAATTTTTGTGTTATGTGGATCAATAGTAGTGGAAGTGACAATGATTTACATTTAGTGATGTAATCTCAAAATATTCAAGCTTACTTTGAGTAGTCTTATTCCATGTTCAATAACAATAGCAATAGTCTATGCATGTTTCAAGTCTACTAATGAAGTAAGACGACTAATAGAAGGTCAACAATGTACGAAAAAAATTTATAATAGAAGATCAATGAGTATCACTCTGAATATCAAGTTGAACCTAAAACTAAGGTAATTTCATTGTTGATGTGTAGGTTGATGTGTCTAATATATATCATTAGAACATGGATATATTTAGTTGTGATAGATAGATCCTCAATTTATGCCTAAAGATATGATTAAGTTGTTTTAATCCCCAATTATACCATGTAAATATCAGTCATGACCTAAAAATATGGTTTAAGGATAAGCCCTTAGTTTCCAGTTGTGAGCTAATTCTTTTCCAATGGTGAAATATGAATTATTTTCGAACTTCTATATCATGTCAAAGTTATAGAGAAATTCCAATTTGACTCAAATTTGAGATCATATTAGATTTGTTTGTTGAACTTTGGTTGTCACTGATGTCAACCAATGTCAAAGAGGATGTCAAGTGATTCAATAGGAGTCCTTGATATCACCTGATGTCAAAGTTGATACATCATTCCTACATCAGTGTGAAGAAGTATATGGAAGCCATTTTGAAGAAGTATATATGTAAGATAAAGAAGAGCATGAATACCAAAAGTATATGCGCAAGATGGTTAAGGTTACATACATGGATGTTAATTCAATGAAGTATATCCATAAGTGCATTCAGTTTGAAGAAGTGTGTCCAACGAAGATACATCTTGCAAATCCAATTCAAAGAAGAACACAAGCAATGTATACTTTTGAATGTGGTCTTTTTGCAGATATCAAGTCCACCAAGCCATACTCTCTCATTGTATCAGTCAAAGGAGTTGGTTGGGAAGTGGTACAGGCACACAAGCAGCCAAGGTGTTGGTTGGACTGTGGTGCATGTCCACAAGCAGCCAAGGAATTGGTTGAACAAATGGTAAGAGTGCGCAAACAATTCTAAGCATTGCTTGTTTGATGGTCAAAAGTGTGCAAGCAGTAAGAACCAAGAAATGGTTGGACAATCCTAAAAGCACACAAGCCTAGCCAATTAGAAGATGATTTCAGTTAGTGGAACACACACATGTTCCTATAAAGGTACATCTGTCGAAGCAAGTCTATGAGCCAATTCCACATCCAACGGTACAACAGGTGCGTAAATCCCACAAGAGTAGAAGTTGGAGTATGCGCAGATTTCACAAAGCACCAACACCATAAGGTCACAATACCCACAAGGGATGGTACAGTAAAGGTTATAGATTTATCAAGATGAAGAGTAAGGATGCACACATACCTCAAGGAAATGGTACATCAAGGGCACATAGATATACCACCAAGGTGTAGAGTATCACTATGTTGTGGACCATGAAGGTGTTTGACACCTAACATATGACACATAAACAACGCAGAATATGACACGTCGCATATGCACAATCTGTGAAGTATGGAAGAAGGGATGCCACGACCAAATTGTGAACATATAATTCATGCAGGACATGTATAAATAGATATGCAAGTTGGAGAATGAATGTAAGCTTGATGGCGAGAGCATAAGAGCTTCAAGTGTTTGTTGAAGTTTGATATTCAGGGCATCAAAGGGCTCGAGGAGAGAATACTGATATAGCAAGGAGCTGAGTGTCAACATGTAGCATAACGAAGGTTTGATGGTGCACAGAAAGATGTTGTATATATGTGATGGATGCGCAAGTACTGAAAGGAAGAAATACTAAAGTATGTGTAAGTGCTTGATGTTTCGAAGGAAAACATTACAGTTCGCACGCCGTTAGTCACAAATGTTGTAAAGATGGAAGCAGGGAGACATAACCAAAGTTTATCAGATAATGCGTAGATTTCTTGCTGATGCATATGAACAGAAGTGAAAGCGTGTGAAGTTGAGTAGACCATCTGATGTGCGACGACAGAGAAGTAGCAGGATCCAGTGTGCACATCATGAAGCAAATGATATGAGACAAGTGCGTTAAATGGAATAGACAAATCATTTGATGCACAGGACATTGTATATTGTCTAAGAAAATATAGCACTTAAATAGAATGGACCCATCAATAAGTGCGCAATTCTATCTGTTACTAGTGATTTATTTCAGAACAACAAATTATCAATTGAAAGCACAGTCTCAGTTGGTCATTAAAGTCACGTAATTGGTGTGAAATTAAGCACAACAGATCTAATGAACAAGTAAATCAATTACAATAGATGAAACTCAGAAAATATGTGTAAAACTGTGCAAAAGGCTTGCAGCAGTTCTCTATTGAACTCAGAATGGTAGAATACAATACAATACAGTAACAATGACTGAGCAATTAGAACTAACCAAGGAGGTCATTCGAATATACTGCATGGAATAGCTTGGCTCCAACTAGGAGTCCTCATCATCAGATCAGTGGAGTCATCAATGCACAAGTAACGGTCAACCAGGTGTCAAACTCAGTGTGGTAGGTGTAACTGGAACATGTAGGCACTAAATGAATGAAGGAGGCTCAGTGGAGGGCACATGAGGAGCTAACTAGATTCATAATAGGTAATATAGTCTCATTGGGGGTCCAACGGAGTGATACAATCAGTTAGAAGTCAATCTAGCCTTAAATCAAGGAACGACAACTAACTAACTGAAGTGAACTGAGTGGTAGGTGAAGAAGGGCGCCTTTCTCAAGTGGTAGGTGAGAAGTGGGCGCCTTCCTGACTAGGAGGGCTAAAACTGCAAGGAAAGAAGCTCTCGGGTGTTGTAAAACTAGGGATAAGGTGCTGGAGGCATCAAACTGGTGACTGGGATGCATGCAAATAACTGGGATGCATGCAAAATGCATGGAAAGTACAAAACTAAATGATGAGATATCCTAACACCCCCCCTCAAGCTATACTATGATGTAAAAAATAAAGAATAGGGCCCTGGTAATTGATACCAAAGGTCACCCCAATACAATAATAATCCAAATAAAGAATAGTTCATGAACCAAGGAAATGGACAAAACCTCATGGGAAAAACCACCCCTCAAAATGGACTGTAACACACCAAAAGATTTAACTGCTCCCAACTCAAGTAGATATGTATGGAGGTATCTTACTCTTTGGAGTAAATGGATCATGCTCCAAAAACATGTGCTTGAATTCTCCATCAGTGGATGCAAGCGAATGTGGAGACTTTCTTAACTTTCTCTTCATACCGAAAATGGTGAGAACAAATCTGAAAATATGAGGATGATCCTGGAACCTATGATTCGAACCAAGTGAGGTAGGAATAGATCCAATCAAATCAAATAAATTTTGAAACTTGAACTTCTTATTAGTGGAAGTTAAATCAGCTCCAAGATTTGACAAATGGTTTCTTGAGATCTCCTTTGAACCAACAGGGGTGAGATCAAAACCAAAATCAGCAAAAAATGCATGAGAATTGAACTCAAGCAAATGGTAGTGCTCTTCATCTTCAGTAAAACTCTGAGAAACTGTGCAAATGATAGAATAGAAGTATATAGGGGGCATGTAATCAAGGAGGACGAATGCTTCACCTCCAAAATCGGATTTTACTTCCAAAACATCAAGTATATCATTATTCTGCATACCGAAAAACTCATGTGAAAGAGAGGATTCAAGAACCTTTTCAGATTCTAGAGTATGAGCTGGTTTTTCTTGCTTAGAATTCGAAATAGAAGATAGTGAGTGAATGCGTGTTGAATCTACAGTTTCTTCTTCATCTTGAACAATTTTTTAGGCCAAGACATAATCGGAGAGAACACATAAGGATATCTCACTGGGCTTGTTCTCCAAAAGGCTAGCATGATCCTCTTCTTCCTGATTTCCAAATTCTCTATTGAGTTGGGCCCATAGATCTCTTGGATTTTCAATAGTAGTACTAAGGTAGTGCATACAAGGAGACATAGCAAGACATATTGTCCCAAAAGCTCTGTCACAATCATTAAGCCAATCATTCTCCTCTTCATCGGAATCAAAATCTCTTATAATACATACGCACACATCAAAAAGACATTGTCTCTTCAAACATGCAATCATCCTTGGTTTCCATTCATCATAGTTGAATGGAGTAAGAATATTTTGTGAAGAAGAAGCTTCCATCTCTGCAATAGAGAATGCAAATGGAGGAAGTAGAAACCTGCAAATCACAAACAAACAAGAACCATTATGAGGCAATAGCTACAACTGCAGAAAGTGCTGCAAATGCAGAAAACTGCTGCAAAGTGAGCAAAAATTTGCTCAATCTTCATGAATAATCCCTGCAGAAAAGAAGTCTTGTCCCTGCCATGGCTTTGATACCATGTGAAATTAAGCACAACAGATCTAATGAACAAGTAAATCAATTACAATAGATGAAACTCAGAAAATATGTGTAAAACTGTGCAAAAGGCTTGCAGCAGTGCTCTATTGAACTCATAATGGTAGAATACAATACAATACAGTAACAATGATTGAGCAATTCAAATAAACCAAGGAGGTCATTCGAATATACTGCATGGACTAGCTTGGCTCCAACTAGGATTCCTCATCATCAGATCAGTGGAGTCATCAATGCACAAGTAATGGTCAACCGGGTGTCAAACTGAGTCTAACTGAGTGTGGTAGGTGTAACTGGAACATGTAGGCACTAACTGAATGAAGGAGGCTCAGTGGAGGGCGCATGAGGAGCTAACTGGAGTCAGAATAGGAAATCTATTCTCATTGGGGGTCTAGCGGAGTGATACAATCAGTTAGGAGTCAATCTAGCCTTAAATCAAGGAACGACAACTAACTAACTGAAACGAACTGAGTGGTAGGTGAAGAAGGGCACCTTTCTCAAGTGGTAGGTGAGAAGTGGGCGCCTTCCTGACTAGGAGGGATAAAACTGCAAGGAAAGAAGCTCCTGGGTGCTGGAAAACTGGGGATAAGGTGTTGGAGGCATTAAATTGGTGACTGGGATGCATGCAAATAACTAGGATGCATGCAAAGTACAAAACAGAATGATGAGATATCCTAAAAATTAGCAGAATATAGATTGCAGTATCAGTGAGCACACATAACATGAATTAATTCATTAGCAGAAATGTGATTTGAAAGGAATGAGAAGTCAAGTGAAGTATGCAACTCAGTGATAGAGTATAGACTGCATACGAAGGTAGCGCACAATAGAATTATAATCAGAAGATCATAAGTGTGCACGGAGTTGAAGTTCAGTATGAAAGAAACATACATTGGACATTAGGGTGGTCGGACATGGAAATGAGACAAGGAGTTGGAGCTTCCTTAAGGTTGGTGCCTGTAAAACAACAAGGAGACAGGGGGTCAGTGCCTCCTTCCAGTTGGTGATAGAGAAACACAAGGAGTTGTAGCTTCATTTAGGTTGGAGCCTATAAAACCATGGGGTTGGTGCCTCCTTCCAGTTGGTGATGGTAAACACAGGAAGTTGGTGCTTCCTCGTATTCTTTCTCATTATAAAGAAGCATTACGTGGTTTTCTCCCATTTGGTTTTCCATGTAAAAATCATGTGTGTTATGTGTTGTTTATGTTGGTGCATATATGTGTGGCTGTTTATTAACTGATGCATGACAAAATATAAGAATTAATTAAAAGATCATTTGTTTAATAAGGTAAATATTGTTGAGAATTGCACTAATACTGATTCACCCCCCCTCTTAGTATTGAATTGATTCCAACAATTGGTATCAGAGCATGTGTCTTTTGTAACAAATTAACATATGGAAGATAGATCATTGTGCATAAATGGATAAGAAGGAAGGCCTTTAACCAATAGAGCACCAAGATTTGATGGCACCAATTATATTTTCTGGAGGGTACGCATGGAATTTTATTTGTAGTCGCTGGGAGTAGATGTTTGGAAATATATCATCAATGGTTATGATGTTCCAGTAGTTGTACTAGTTAATCTAGCACAAAGGAGAATCTATGAAAGAAATTCTAGAGCCATAAGTGCTCTGTTATGTGGCTTGATGGGTGACGAATTTGTCAAAGTTATGCACTGCACATCAGCTAAGGAAGTTTGGGACAAACTTAGAGGTATATATGAAGGAGACGATAAGGTAAATAAAGCAAAGTTTCAAAACTACTCTAGGCAGTTTGAGTCTATGAGAATGAAAGTTGAAGAGAAGGAGACGATACTATATGAAGGAGACGATAAGGTAAATAAATCAAACTTGCAAAACTACTCTGGGAACTTTGAGTCTCTGAGAATGAAAGTTGAAGAGAACATTACATCTTACTTCTTAAGAGTAGATGAGATAGTGAATGCTATCAAGAGTCTTGGGGTCACTTTGGACGAAGAATAAGTGGTACAGAAGATACTGAAAAATCTGCCTCAAAGATTCAATGTGAAAGTGTATGTGCTAGAAGTTGAGCTAATATTGAAGACTTGACGAATAATGAGCTTCAGGGAATTATCACTACATATGATATGAGAAATGGGAAAGAGACTCCCATTAGAAAGGAAGCTGCTTTAAAATCCATGGGAAACGATAAGCATGATCATGACAAAGATTGTTGTGCTGAGTCGGATGATGAGGAATCAAACTTTGCCAAAAGGTTGAAAAGAGGAGGACAAGGTAAGTACAAGAACACGTTACCCTTCAAATTATTAGATGTGGAGGACTAGGTCATTATGCCTCAAAATTTCCTTTCAAGGAAATTGGAGAAAGCGATAGTGATGAGGAATCTAGTTCGTCTAATCAGAAGACTGCGCGCTCACAACACAAAGCCAAGAATAGGAGGATTCTAAAATAGAGAAAGAGTCTGTACACCGAAGAATGAAGTAATGTGTCTGAAGGAAGTGGCTGCAATGAAGAGCCTAAAGAAGTACTCTTGATGGCCCATACAGTAGAAGAGCGAAAAGATGAAAAGAAGAGGACTAGTTTGAAGAACACTCCAGTTGCGGAAAGCAAGCCATGATCACTAGATAATTATTTCTTCAGTGGATCATTCAAAACACCTCTAAATCCATCCACACCTCCAAAACCTATTGTAGAAGTCAATACTGACAATCAATTCGATGATGATGACACTATAGACATTTACTGGGAAGGAGAATTGATTAGTGCCTTGGATGAGTTAAAGAAGTCAAAGAAGAAGAATAAACTCTTGCAAGATCAATTGCCAAAGTATGAAGAACAAGACAGGTCATCCATTGAAGTAGATATCTGTGAAAAGATAACTAGCTACGAGATTCAGCTAATTTGCGCACAAGAGAAGGTTCAAGTACTTGAGAAAGAGAAATCTGCATTGAGAGCCTCACTAGAGAAATTGGCGTAGAAGATCAGGATGATGAAAAATAAACTTGAATAAAAGGATAAAGAATATATCGTCTAGAATATAAGATGACTAAGATAAAGGGAAAGAAACAAGTATGTATTGCAAGTAGTGACCATATCTGTGCACAATCAGAAAGGGACAAGACAAAATCTGAAGATGAAGTGCATAAAAGGTTAAAAGACAACATGACAATATTGAACATGATTATGAAGTAGGAGATACCACCAAAAGAAAAAAAAGGTCTTGGTTATGTAAAAAAACCAAGGAAGGTTTGTGATAGAGAGCATTGCTCAAATCATGATAAGTCCTTTAGGTATGATAATTCTTTAATCTATAACTCTTTTCAATATACCAATTGAAGAAGGATCAATAGGGTGAAGTGCGCAAGATGCAATCGTTTTGGCCATGTTGCAAAATATTTTCAAACTGTGAGATACTATGCATGCGATGGTTTTGGACACAAGGCCATGAACTGTTGAAAAGTAGTAAGTTATCAGGATGAAGATTTGTTGTGCAAAAGCTATCACACTCAAAGAGACTTCAGTGGAAAATATTTGAAACATAATCAAAATAGAACCACGCACAATAAGGATTGGGTAAGGAAATCTCCCCAGGAGTGCACTGAAGGTGCAGACAATCCAGGTGCATCTAAAGCAACAAGCAATTGATGTTTCTCTGGATAATCTCATAAGGACTATGGGAGACCCTTGAGTTCAACACGATGCATCTTAGGGAATTCAAGGGGATGTCAGTTATGTGTGTGGTTGTAAATGTGTGATGTTAGTCATAATGTGTCTGAGGTTAGAATGTGTTTATGTTACAATCATAATATCACAGAAAAAGGGAAATGCATGCATTCATCAAGTGATTGTAGATTTACTCTACATATGATATATTACAGAACATAGAGTATCATATTGAATTCAATCGCACAATTACATGAAGAATCAAACATTGCTAAAAGACATGAGATTACGCAAAATGGATCTTTTCATTATATTCAAAATTAGGCATGATTAAAAAGTTGCATGAGTCATGACTCCATGCCGAAGCCAAGAATGGAATTTACATGGAAGAAGGAAAAGGGGAAAATTTGAAAAATGTTGAATCATTCTACAGCCGTAGTTTGATATCAAGCTCCATATATGACTGGTTCGCAAGACATAACTCCAAATGCACCATAACCAGTGTTGTATATTCAGAAGAAGGAAGTAGTGGAAGAAGTTGTAGAGTGGAGGATGACGATGGTTCAGCATGATGAGGCCGAAGACGAGATAATTCATCCATAGTTTGTTGTTTTCGATGCTCCAAATTATCAACCCAACGAGTCAAAAGGGTTAGTTGCTCATAATGTCTATGGCTCACTTGTGATTGAGAGTATTGTTGAAGAATTTGGTTGTCCTACATTTGTTGCTACCAAGAAACCATATCAGCTCTCAAGGCAATTGTTTATTATATGATAGAAGGAGGCAATTGAAAGGAAAAAGGGAAATTAGAGGAAGGATAAGACAACAATGTGACACAAAAATGCAAGGATGCAAGAAGTGATGAACCAAGCATTGTTCGCAGAAATCTTATAGAGTTGATTGAAATATGTTTGCATGCATGGAATTAAATTGATGAAAAATGTATTCAATGTCATTCAAGTCGGAGAATATGGTGGATTCGCCAAAAGTAAATGATAAATTTAATGAGTTTTTGGAAATGGTACAAAAATGCGTAAATTTAATTCATTGCACCATACGATGAAGAATGTTGCCTCAAAAGGTTTGAGTATGGAAGCAACATGTCAATGTTTCCTCATGAACTGAGTGTCATGTCTTCTTTTATGCTTAGGTGGTCGATAAATGAAAAGCGTGCCATATCTTTGGTTTTCATGGAAAAGGATGCGACAACATTAAATACGAAAAGGCCCTATGACAGTGCAGTAAACGTGATATATGAAACAATCAGGTGCATGAAGTGTAATGAAAAACTAGTAGAAGACTGACTTCGACACTACGAAGTTGACAAGTAAGGAAGTCTGTATGGATAACTGCGCAAGGGATAATGAAGTATTGTGACAATAACAGGAGATCAAGATGAAGGGAAAATGTAATATCTATATCGAAGAAGCAATCAAAGATAATTATGAAAAGAAATCAATGTAGGATCACAAAAAAAATGAATCATGAAGATAGGGGGAGTTATGCCTGAAAACAATTGAGAATGAGACCAGTGCAAAACAGACAGAAGAATGCATAGTGCATAGGTAATGACACCTCTTTTCCATTGATGTCAAAGGGGGGGAAATGTATGAAGCCGAGGAATAAAATGCACGTCATGAAGCTGACATGAAGTTGAAGAAAGATACAAGAATTTGGGACATGGAGAGATGCATGAAGTTAGCAATATAGGATGAAAAATGCAGACATAAACATATACATGAAATGAAACATGAATCTATAGAAGACGTGAAAGAGTGTGAAGCAGATCACTTGAATAAATGACATGAAGATGACTAACCACATGGTTCGCGTAGAAGTAACAAAAGAGCATGGTTAACGCAAAGGTAGCAGAAAAATAAATAGCAAAAGGCGTAGTATCCAATATCCCAAAGAAATTAGGGGGAGCATATACACAAGGGGAGAATTGTGACCAAGTATAGATGAAGCATACATTCCAAAGAATATCAGGTACAACTTCATAAGGTGTTGAAATCAATGACAAAGGGGGAGATTGTTGAACTTTAGTTTCCATTGATGTTAACCAATGTCAAAGAGGATGTCAAATGATTCAATATGATTCATTGATATCACTTGATGTCAAAGTGGATACATCATTCCTACAGTAGTGTGAAGAAGTATATGGAAGCCACTTTGAATAAGTATATGTGCAAGATAAAGAAGAACATGAATACTAGAAGTATATGCGCAAGATGGTGAAGGTGAAAAACATGGATGTTAGTTTAATGAAGAATATTCAGAAGTGCATTTGGTTTGAAGAAGTGTGTCCAAGAAAAATACATCATGCAGATCCTGTTCACAGAAGAACACAAGTAATGTATACTTCTGCATGTGGTCTTTGCATAGATATCAAGTCCACCAAATCATACTCTCTTGTTGTAACAATAAAAGGAGTTTGTTGGACAGTGGTACATGTGCATAAGTATCCAAGGTGTTGGTTGGACCATGGTACATGTGCACAAGTAGAGAAGGAGTTGGTTGACCAAATGGTACGAGTGGGAAAGCAAGTCTAAGCATTGCTTGGTTGATGGTCAGAAGTGCACAAGTAGTAAGAACCAACAAATGGTTGGATAGTCCTGAAAGCACACAAGCCTAGCCAATTAGAAGATGCTTTCAGTTAGTGGAACACGCAAATGTTCCTAGAAAGGTACATATGTTGAAGAAAGTCTATGATAAAATTCCACAGCTGACGGTACAATAGGTGCGCAAGTGTTGGTTGTGGAGCCTTATCTCCAGATTCAGAGATATTATTATTCAGTCGTGTTTGTACCCCAGCATTATATGATATGTAAAAAGGACTGTACACTCACCCCAACAGGGGGGGGTGTGGGGGGGGGGGAAGCCTCCCCCCACCGGGGTTTGGGTAACCCGTGATATTTTCCCATTGTATCTCCCTTATAAAAGAAAGACATTGTAACACGACTAGGGTTGATGTATTAGGTTTTATGCATTGTATAGATCTCTTAGATCATAAGAGAGTTTGTGAGACAGTGAAGAGGAAGTGCAGTGGTTGTGCTGCAGGTTGTATCCCTTCACTTTGCTAGATGGAATAATAATAAGGACTGGCAACTTCAGTGTGGACGTAGCCCAAGTTGGGTGAACCATGATATATCTGTGTCTCTCTTGTAATGTGTGTGTGATTATATTTTCATTTCTGTTTATTGTTATTGCTCTGCGATCCTTTTTTTCTAACAATTGGTATCAGAGCCAAAGGTATATTTGGTAGATAAACCCGTAGGAAGCTAGGGTTTCTGGTTCAAGTGGGAGCAATGGCAAAAGAAGGAAAGTTTAAGGTCGAGAAGTTTAATGGCCAAAACTTCTAGTTATGGAAGATGCAAATGGAGGACTATCTATACTAGAAGGATCTATTCCTACCGTTGGGAGGAAGAGCAAAGAAGCCGGTGTCTATGAAGGACGAAGAATGGGAGGTTCTTGACAGAAAGGCTCTAGGAACAATACAACTGAGCCTGGCTTCGTCGGTGGCCTTCAATATCTCAAAAGAAACGACACCGGAGGGTTTGATGAGTGCATTGGGTAAGCTGTATGAAAAACCTTCGGCCTTGTTGGCTTGGTTTTGCAACCAAGCTTAGTGCTATGGGAACCTGCTAACTAGTAGCAGTAGTTTCAAATAGAATTAAACAAGAGACTAATCTAAACAAAACTAATCATGGATCTATGCAAGAATCTAAGCAAATAATGGAAATATTTTAAAAACAAGAACAAGAAAATATGAAAGAATAAATTTGTATTGACAATGGGGCAAGCTAATGCTTGCAATAGTAATACCTCCAATGGTGAAGGTTGATGTAGAGCAACTCCCAAGATAAGTAGCTCCAAGTTCCAAGAGGTCTCCTTCTCCAAGGTTGCTTGTAATGGCCAAAATACTCAAGGGAGATTTCGGCAGCATGAGGATGAGATAATGGATGGATGTGAAATGAGGAGCCCCTACCACCTTTTTATAGGTTTTGGTGGTGGGGAATACCATATGTGGTTTTGTGGAAACCAAATGGTATTGACCAACATGGTTTAGGTACTTTTCCCTCCTTTTTCCTTTTTTGAATAAAATTAATATTTTTATTCCCTTTTTAATATTTTTGGGAATTTGGACCCTTTTTTAGGGTTTTTTATGCTTTTTTAGGAAAAATAATCTTTTTGAGTGGGAAAAAGGGGTGTACTAAGGTCTTTTGGTGACCTTTTGTTGGTTTCAGAGGCTCATATGGTGGAAAAGTGGACAAATGGGTTATATGAATAGGGAAATGAGCTAGTGAGCACTTTTTGGGTGTCAACAGATTGCCCCCTGATGTGTGAGGGCAGGAGCTCATCGTATGGCCGATAGACATCATAGTTCTTTTGTCTTTTTCTGGGGTTGAGGTGAGAGAAGAGACCGGTTGGAGATTGGAGCCACGGCTCTTGGAAGCTGCAAAAACAAAAAATGTTACATGGCCTCAATATGAATGAGGTATAATCTCTGATAATGGACGAGGCGGGCATTCCCATGCTCGTATCAGGATATAGAACGATAATAACAATAGGGTCCAAAATATGGGGACCTGAAAGATACATGGCCTCAAATAAAGGATGAGGAAGAAACTCAATATATGGACGAGGCGAGCATTCCCATGCTCGTATCCGTAAACAATAACTGTAAGGCCCGAACAAAGGGGGAACCTGTAAGACACATAGAGAACCACTGTGACATCATAAGGGTCCAGAGGGGACACAAATCTGGGATGCACTGCTGGGCTGACCATGTCTGAGTGGAAGAACTGATATACTGAAATAACAACAGTGCTGCTGAGTGTGGACTCAGAGGAACTGATGAGATGCTGGATCAAGGGTATACTGAACTGAAACTTGAGGAAGCATATAACTGGATGGCTTCCTAATACTGTCACCATGCGCAACCCGGATATCTATAGAAAAAATGTAACTGGTTGTTTCCATAGGTAGACTCTCAAATGTGGAAGAGTCAGGAGGTACCCGGGGTCTTCGACGAAAAACTTGAAAGGATCAATGCCCTGTGCGAGTCTCAACGATGCGATCAAGGTGTTGAAGTCGAGCATGTGAGAAACAACCATTTAGAGAATCACTGAGGAGTCTTCTCGAAATGATTCGTAGGCACTCATCATGAATGGTGATGAGTCCAAGACACAGGGACCTCTAGGTCTATTCTCTGGAATAAATGTGGTTGTCATCGACAGAGGGAGACCAACAACTAACAAGGCAATGATGTTTCCTTGATAGGAGCACGAGGTGTAGAACTGAAGTGTTGTAGTACTGATGATAGGACTGACATACTATGGGGATGGGAAATAACTGGGTCATAAAGTGGGTAGACTCAAACTTCCTTTGTTCAGAGTATGGTGAAATGGTTGACCTGGCAGCGTAGGGAACTGACTTGTAGGTGTGGGGATCATGACTTCTAGGGACTGAATGGTATATATTGGCTCTGGTGGGGAGGATGAGCTGATAGGTGCTGTAGAGGGATTATCAAGGTGACATACTGCAGAATACTCTGAACAAAGGCGACCAAAATGGGGAAGCTGCCATAGGAGTAGACATGATCTGTTGTGGCACCGAGAAGCACCATTGGGTCCTTCTTCGTAGTTTTAATGAGCTCCAAGAAGGGATAAAAGTGTGCTATGAAATGGTACTGTCCTGTGGATTTGTGAGCCCAGGACTGTTCGTGCTCATTGGTGCTTTCATTTTTTTGGAGTCTGAAAACGATAAGAAGACTCTGCAGTGGTTATGACTACTGTCCTGTTGGTTTTATGAGCCCAGGATGGTGATTGCTCGTGGTTGCTTTCATGTTTAGAGAGTCTAAAAGCGGTAAGTGGACTCCATTGGTGTTTCTTTTTCGTAATTTTAGTCTCCAAGGCCCGAAAAAGCATAAAATGATGCGGATGGAGAACTCTTCTAGCCGATGTGACTAGAGTATACCTTTTTCGTAATTAGTCTACAAGGTCCGGAAAAGGGGTAAACTTATACCAGGTAGACGCCCTTTCAGATACGTTTAGCGAGCATGAAAGGAAGCAAGATTTCTCGGCGATCTTTTCATTGTTTTAGGAGTCAGAGAAGAGCTTAAGAGAAACTCCCTAAGTGCCTTTTTCGTAAAAAGGGATTGCTCGGCCCGAAAAAGGGATAAAATTATTCCGAACAAAAATGGATAGATGGGAGCGAGAAAAGGTCTCAAGCGTCATCATGTGTGTGGGATACTGGATCCGGTTACATAAAGATTGTCAAAAGGGGGCTGCGGCTTTGTGGCACGCAAACCGAGGCAATGAGAGGGCATTTTGAAAAAATGGCCAAAAAGTATGGGTGTGAGAGCGAGAAATGATCTCAAGCATCATCATGAGCGCGAAAAACTGAATCCGATGATATAAAGATTGTCAAAAATGGAGAACGACGGATGTGGCCCGCAAATTGAGGTGACGAGGGGGGCATGGAAAAAATGCCCGAAAAATCTAGGCGTGAGAGCGAGAAATGATCTCTAGCATCGTCACGAACGCGGAAAACTGAATCCGACGATATAAAACTCGTCGAAAATGGATAACGACCAATGTGGCACGCAAACCAAGGCGATGAGGGGGCATGGTAAAAAATGCCCAAAAAATCTGGGCGTGAGAGCAAGAAATGATCTCAAGCATCATCACGGGCTCGGAAAAATGAATCCGATGATATCAAATATATCAAAAATGGAGAGCAGCCGAAGTGGTACGAAAACTGGGGCGACAAGGTGTCGGGACACAATGTTGATATTGGTCCTGGTGAGAGCGAGAAATGATCTCAAGCATCATCACGGGCACGAAAATATGAATCCGGCAGTGCAAATGGTGCAAAAAACGGAGGTCATAAGGACTCCGGAATAGTTAAAGGAAAGAACTAGGTTAAAAAATGGCTACAAATAAAGGTGATCCCACCAAGCGAAGGATGCAGTGGTGGGGAGAAATGATGACCCGTGGGGGCAAAATACTAGGTGTATCAAATCAACTGAAATATACAAGTGACACGTGACCTCAAAAATGGTTGAGATCACGAATATGAAAAAGTGAGCAGGGTTAATGACCTGCCCCCATGCTATGTGCATGGGGTTTGTGATTGTGGATCACATATGTGTTGGTTTGAACGATGGGCTCATTGAGGTGTTGAGATAGAGATGATGGGGAAGGTTCAAAATGATTGATCATGCCCCCTATCCCGGGGTGGAGGTAATCTATTATGCCCCCTAACTCAGAGGTGTCAATGTGGTGCAGATGTTGTCTCAGAGAGAGATCAATAGGGCATTGAGTAACTGCTGGCGGGGTGTTATACCATGAGGCTGTGGGTCGTGGTGGCATACTGAAGTGATGATATGATGATGGGGGATTCCCTTTGTGGGGTGGATGCCCCCAGTATCTCCGACGAGGATCACGATGATGATGAGTAGGCAAGGTTTTGGGCCTGCCCCCATGTTGTGGACATGTGGTTTCTTGGTCGATTTGAAAGGGTTGAACCTGTGTGTCAAAGGGATCAATGGAAGGGGCCGACCGGACAGAGGGGTATCCAGTGGAGATCGTATAAATGGCGGGGTCAAGGCCAGGCATTTCGGTATCTGACCAAGTAAAGACATCAGTGAATTCTTGGAACAGTTGTTGGTATTCTCCGATCTCATGCTCACTGTGGGAGGTTCCTAATGTGATGGTATGAAGGGCACCAAGTGGGTCAGAGATGTCAATGTGGATGACGGGAGAAATATTGGCCATGGGATCCGTTAACCAGTCGATTTTAGTAGGAAGGAAATCCTTGGACTCAACCGCGGATTGGGTAGCGGTGGTGGATGAAGTCTCTTCCGGGAGGAAGTATGGACGATGGTGCATGTCTTCTCCGGGATAATCAAAGGTAGTAGGAGTCTCGAGAACCTCTTCATCATTGCGGGAGATTTGAGTGGTCAAATCGAGTGATGAGGTAGTGGTAGTCAAAGAGATCATGTAGATGGTGTTAATCTCTCCGGATGAGGTTGATGCGGGAGGGTAGATCTCCTCGATAGTAGGGGGTGCCGTCTCTAGGTCCAAATTGTTCATCTCGTAGAGAGCTGCTCTGTAGTCTGGGATGTCAGGACAGTTGTGGGAGTAGTGGCCGTAAATACCGCATATCGCACATGGGTGGTTGGTACGCAGTGACTTATCACGAGGCATAGGGTTTGGATCTAGTTTGACCACCGGGATGTTGGGGTCGTCGTCCAACATTTGCATGTGTTCCTGCAATGCAGGTAACTGTGGACATTGATGGGTTGGATGGCCTAACTCATCACACAGCGAGCATTTTGGAGGAGCACGGAATACGGGGGGAGGTTTAACTGCCTTGGGTGGGGGTACCGTAGTGTATGGTTGTGGGCCTCTGCCCCCAGTGGGCCTGATGAGTGGAGGGGGATTCGTCGATGACGAAGGAGTAGTGATACCGAGAGGTGGTTGGGTAGAAGTAACAATGGGTTGCACCAGTTGCAGGATGACATTTGGTGTCGGCGGTGGAACTGGAGACGAAATATACCACACAGGTAATCCCAATGTTAACCCGGGTAGACTAAGGGTATCCATAACCAGGGCGCTTACTACACCCGAAGGAGGAAATAGAAAGGGGATTGTGTGGATGGGCGTAACCCCAATGTGACTAGGGACCAATGGTGGTTTGGGTAACAAGGAGGGTTGATTACTGGGTGTTTGTGAAAGGGTGCAGAGGTTAGCGACGTGGGTCTCCGGTGATGGTGGTGGAATGGCCTGGAATGTAGAGGTCATCGGCGCCTCGAAGTAAAGTCCGGGTCCTACCGAGGAAATGAATGAGGTAGTTGCACCACAAACAGGTTGTTCAACCATGGGGAGAACATTTTCAGGTGTGGCGGGGGCCTTGGGATCGTAATAGGTGAGCTGGTCGACCTTGACTACGCGTCCCTCATGGGGGAACTGCATGGTGCAAAATACGGATGAGGCAACAGCCCGCATGGCATACATGTAGCTGCGACCAAGTAAAAGGTTATAGTCTAGTTGGGCATTGATGACCTCAATGTCAATGAGCATGGTTTTACCCGCCAGCTGGATAGGGACATTGGCTAAAAGACCTTGGGGTTGAGCCGAACGGCCATTGTAGGCTCATAATGCAGTGGTGGATTGTTGGAGAGTAGGGGATCCCAACTTCTGCCAAACGAATGTGGACATGATGCATGTGGATGCCCCTTCATCGATAATGCACCAATGGATGACAAGATTCCAAACAGAAACGGAAACTTGGAATGCTAAAGAGGAAGGCAGGCGTGGTTCAGACTGGTCTGAGTCGAATGTGATCAGCTGTGAATCGTTGGGGTCAATGGCGCCAATGGCAAAGAGCAAAGTCTTGCGCTACGAAGGACAGTTTTTCAAAACTTCTAAAGCAGACATGGCTGCAGGAGACTGGGCTAAATCGTCGACAATGTTATAATTCGACGCAGCGCGAGCATTGGGATTACTGTTGATGCGACGAAGTGGGAAGCGAGGTGCTTTGGAAGCGCCATCAAGTGGAGCTGGAGGTATACGTAACGTTTGATCTGTGGGATTAACATTGGTATTCTTGTCGGCGGGAGGTGCTTCAGAAGTGGAGCCATATTGGTTCCGACGAGTTTGGAGGTTGGCATCGGCAGTTGACATCATCAACAAATGGTGAGTACCTGAATCAAACATGGGTTGATCAGGGGCTGCATATGTGATCTGCTGTGGTGGCACGTTGCCCTGAGGGGGGGATAATGGCTGAGTGTTCACTACACCCTGGTTTGGAAAGGGGTTTTGTAGCACCAAGGGTTTATGTTGAGGTGGTGGAGGGTTGGGTGGCGGCTGAGGAGCCGCTTGCCCTTGACGATGTGCATCGTCGGTCCAGATTTGCCGAGCTCGCTCCAAATGTGGGCAAGAATGCGTGTAATGACCATAGACTCCGCAGATAGAACAAGGGTGGTTTGTTCTGAGGTTATTATTTCTAGCCTTCTTAGGATTCCGATCCGGATTGCGATTGGGAGGAGCAGCATTGTTATTCTGCAGAGGATTGGGAGGTGGAGGACCTTGCTGATGTTGTTGGTTATTACCGCGGTTACGACCTCTACCACGGTTCTGTTGCGCACCTTGGTTGCGCTAGTTGTTTTGGTTCTGGGGCTGGTTGTGCTGTGTATACACTTGCCCTTGAGCAGTGGGAGGATTTTGGTTCGCCACAGGTGCGGGAGTAGGTTGTGGTGGATAATAAGCCTGTGGTGGTGGAGGTGGTCCAGTTGCCTGCTGGGGTTGTTGGTAACCCTGAGCTATTGGATAGTACAATGGTTGAGGTGCAGCTGGGGGGGCATATGCAGGTGGTGCATGACCAAAACACTGAGGTGGACATGAAGGTCCATGGGTATGGTGGTGATGTGCCATGGGAGCATATGAACTGGTTGCTCCAGACTGAGATGTAGCTCGCGAAAGGTCGGGACCATGGCTAGGATGTGTAATGGAAAAAGGTTGGGGATGTGCGGCCATACGACCAATGATGCCATCAGTGGCATGGGATGCCCCCGGTGCATCATGTTGGGATGAATCACCCCGAGGGGCGTCTGGAATAATGGTATACAAATAACCCGATTGGGCGTAAATGAGATCAAACTGTTGGGCTTTGAGGATGGCCTCTTCTTCAGACTGGGGTCTTTCGGATGCCATATCCTTCGCAATGAGAGGGAGAAGGGTTTTTAGAAACCAATCTAGGAAGATACGGTCGTCTAACTTGATTTTGCAGAGGCTTCGGCGTTGACGCCACTCATGAATGTGGTCAGTGATGTGGGTGGCTGTGTTCTGTCTGCAAGACAGTAGGATCTTGACGCCCGCATAATAGCGGACAGGTAACTGGAAGAACTGCAGGAAGGTTGAGGCAAGGGAGGTAAAGGAGGCATGCGTCCCATGGGGCTGCTCGATATACCACTTAGCTGCAGAGCCAGTGAAGGTGTGCTGTAAAAGGAGGAGGCGGACAGAGTCGTCCACTATAGAGTTGGAGGAACACCATAGATGGAAGGACATAATATGGTTCTGGGGGTCCTCTCTTGCCTTACCCTCAAACTTAGGGATGTCAGAGGGGAGTTTGGTGGGCATGGGAGGCCATGTGGGGTTGTGCCTGATGGGGTCATTGGTGAGCCTGGCTAAGTCTGGTAAGTTCAGACTCGCCATGTACGGTAAGCTAGCAGATGTAGTGACTGGAACTGGGACATGACTAGTCATGGTGGTATGATGTGGGGGTCCAGTAGCACCTAAAGGTATGCTAGGTATTGAAGGTATATATCCTCCAATACCTGTGATCTGGTAAGGGCCAGCGTTTCCTAGTGCAACATGGGTTACACCAGGGTTAGGAATAGTAGTGGTGATTCCTGGGATAGGGTTTGTGGAAACCAGAGGGGTGTGACCCTTATGTTGGGCATACCCATAACAGGTGGTGGACCTGTGTTGGGGATTGCTATAACAGGAGGTGGCCCTGTGTTGGGCATTCCTAAATGTGGAGTGTCTGCCATATTAGGCATACCTAGGGTGGTAGGTGTTGCCATGGATGGCACCGCAGTAGAAGGGTCAGTAGACGTCTCTCCTATGGTGTTGGTAAAAAGTGGGTCAAATGGAGTTCCAGCCATAAGGTTGGTTGGGAGAAACTCAGTGGGGTTTTCGGATTCTGCCTCAGAATCAGAGGTGAAGCGAGACGTGTCAGAATCAGATGACTGTCTAGTTGACCGACGATGTGTCGAGTCAAGGGATAAGGCTCGACGTCTGTGACGTGGCGAGCCAAGTAGACTGAACTCCGGGAGTTCGCCCTGTAGACGATGAGAACGTCTAAAATTCTCAATGGTGAGAAAATAAGTTTTTGTGTAAAAATCTGTATGTGTAAAATGGTAATGTATAAAAAACTCAAAACCCTAATGCAACCAAGGGTGCAAGAAGGGGAGTGAAAATGAAGGCTCTCAGGCCAAAAAATCAACCTCAAAAAAGGGCACTTATTCTAGCAGCTGTGCTACAATAAGTGGAGGGATGCAACAAATGGTCAGAGTACCAACATGCAAACAGCTTCGAGAAAAAATAGGTGTAACTAGACCAAAGGTGGGTTGAATCATGCAAACACCTAACTAAAAGTATTGTGAATCAACAAACTATATTCTCTGCAAGGTGATGAAATCCAAGTCAGACAATATTGAGTGTTAAGTCCACGGCTAGATATCCCCCTACCGGGAGGGACACCGGGTAATCAATCCTAAAGAAAGGCTACTAGGATACTCCGTTCATGACGCATCGAGAAAAGGTAAATCTGCCGTTTGGTCCTTGATCGCAATATCCCAATACAGGAATATCTCGAGAACTGCGAATGGTAGCCCTTCGGTTACTGAATGGATTTCGGTATTCCACTCAGGCTTCCGGAACCATCCTCGCGACTTCAACCCTCCTAGGGGAGAGGCCTTCCCACAAATCGGTTGTGATCGCGCCAATAAATACTAAGAGATTTTAGCTCCCTAAAGGAAAACAACTATGTCTCAGATGTAATAACTGAGGGGTGTTATTGGAACACCTATCCCCTCAATACTACCTAGCTACAAAGTTCTTTTAGTGTTTCCCAAGTGGGGTTAAAAGTGGGTTGAAATTAGGGTAAGTTTTAAGGCTCAGTTTAAAATTAGTGTTTGATTGGGTGCACGTGTGATATTTTAAACTGAAAATGAAAAAGTAAATGCTAAGTACTCAAAAAACAAAGGATCTTTTGAACAAAGCAAATACTATGACTTTTTCAATAAATGGAAATTAAATGCTTTTCAAGGACTATTCAAAAAACAAAGGATCTTTCAAACAGGAAAGCAAATAATAAACTTCTTTAAGAAATAAATGGATTTCTTTTTCAAAAATTGCTATGGGCAAAATATGAAGGAAGTAAACAGTAAATTTTTTTTAATCTAGATAAAATGCAAACAAATCCTTCTTTCAATTTCTGAAAATTTTTAAAAAGACTTATTCAAATGTGCATTCTAAATAGTAAAATTTTTCTATGGCTGTAAACAATGCTGGAATTTTAATACTGGAAAATATGGGCCAAAATGGGTGAACTGAAGTGATAAATAAAATTAAAATAAAAGATTAGATAAATTTCTATGAAAAATTTCTTAAATCCAATAGCATATTTGGATTCCTTGATCGAAAACACCCAATTTGAAAAAAAAAAATGTTTCAAACGGAGTTCGGGAGAGGGAGATATGGTCGTTTGAAAATTGAGCCGCGCGGCCAAAAAATCACATCGTGGGTTTCGGGCTAAAAGTCGCGATGTGCATCGCAGGTTTTGGGCTAAAAGTCACGATGGACCGCGCGGGTTTCTGTCGCACAGTCGCGTTGGGTAGCACGGGTTTTGACCGCGAAGCCGCGATGTGCAGCATGGAATTTTGGCACACAGTCGCGATGAGCCGCGCGGAAAATGACCGCGAAGCCGCACTGTGCAGCGCGGAAATAGGCCGCGAAGCCACGGGGAACCGCGCGGAAAAAAGCCGAAAAGCCGCGATGAGTCGCGCGACTGTTAGGCTAAAAACCGCGAGTCGAAAGCCGTGCACAGGAGCCGAAAAACGAACCTGAAAATTGAGAATTCCGGGCTGTTAATGGCAATAGATGGGGCCAAAACCTAGAGCAGCAATAGATCTACTGTCTAGGATGGCAGATCTATGGATATAGAGGCTAAAAACTAATAAAAAACTAAAATTAAAAGCAAAATTTGAGATCTATTGTTCAAAACCCAGCGGAGTCGCCAAAAACTGTTGGCTTGGTTGCAAGTGCTATGGGCACCTGCTAACTAGTAGCAGCAGTTTCAAATAGAATTAAACAAGAGACTAATCTAAACAAAACTAATCATGGATCTATGCAAGAATCTAAGCAAATAATGGAAATATTTTAAAAACAAGAACAAGAAAATATGAGAGAATAAATTTGTATTGACAATGGGGCAAGCTAATGCTTGCAATAGTAATACCTCCAATGGTGAAGGTTGATGTAGAGCAACTCCCAAGATAAGTAGCTCCAAGTTCCAAGAGGTCTCCTTCTCCAAGGTTGCTTGTAATGGCCAAAATACTCAAGGGAGATTTCGGCAGCATGAGGATGAGATAATGGATGGATGTGAAATGAGGAGCCCCTACCACCTTTTTATAGGTTTTGGTGGTGGAGAATACCATTTGTGGTTTTGTGGAAACCAAATGGTATTGACCAACATGGTTTAGGTACTTTTCCCTCCTTTTTCCTTTTTTGAATAAAATTAATATTTTTATTCCCTTTTTAATATTTTTGGGAATTTGGACCCTTTTTGAGGGTTTTTTATGCTTTTTTAGGAAAAATAATCTTTTTGAGTGGGAAAAAGGGGTGTACTAAGGTCTTTTGGTGACCTTTTGTTGGTTTCAGAGGCTCAGATGGTGGAAAAGTGGACAAATGGGTTATATGAATAGGGAAATGAGCTAGTGAGCACTTTTTGGGTGTCAACAGGCCTCCAAGAAGGTATTTCTAATGAAGCGTTTATTTAATATGAAGATGTCTGAAGGTGGATCTATTACTGATCATTTAAATGATTTTAATACGGTTACAAATCAACTAAGTTCTGTAAATGTGAACTTTGATGATGAGGTTAGGGCTCTTCTAATCTTGTGTTCATTGCCAGAAAGCTGGAATAGCTTTGTCATGGCTGTAAGTAACTCTGTCTCTGGTTCAAACCCCTTGAAATTTGATGATGTTATTGGTGTTATTCTTAGCGAGGAAATGCGAAGAAAAAGCACAGGTGAGACATCAGGTAATGCATTGACCATGGAGAGCAGGGGAAGACAAAAGAAGAGAGGAAAGAGCCAAGGTAATCGCAGCAACTCTAAAAAGGGCAGATCCAAGTCCAGACTAGGAAAGATAGAGTGCTGGAACTGTGGAAAGAAAGGACATCTAAAGAAAGACTGCAGATCTCTAAAGAAGAAAGGAGGTGCACAGAAGGAAACTACCCAGGAAGCAAATGTAGCAGGTGATGTGTTACAAGATGCTTTGATTCTTTCATTAGATAATACTAGTGATTATTGGGTAGTAGATTCAGGGGCTTCATGTCATGCTACACCCTATAGGAAATATTTTCATGATTATGTTCCAGGCGATTTTGGACATGTTTTATTGGGTGATGATGAGCCATGTAAAATTGTTGGAATGGGTAAGGTATGGATAAAAGTTAAGAATGGAACTGACTGGCTGTTAAAAGATGTTAGGCATATTCTTGCTATGAAAAGAAATATGATCCAAACAGGGCAGTTGGGAGTATCTACATTTTGAGAAAAGTGGTGGAAGATCACTAAAGGATCAATGGTGATAGCAAAAGGAGACAAAGTAGGTACATTGTAGTTATGTCCTCATAATACTGACCATTCTATCTCTTTAGCTCCCATAGGAACAGATACAGCATTGTGTCATCATAGGCTTGGCCACATGAGTGAGAAGGGGATGCAGATTCTCCACTCAAGGAAGTTGCTGCCAGATTTGAAGCACATAAGTTTGGAATTCTATGAAAACTGTGTTTATGGAAAACATAAGAGTGTCAGATTTCTCAGGGTTGGGAAACAGAAGAAGAATGAAAAGTTAGAGCTAGTGCATACAAATGTATGGGGACCGGTTCAGGTACAATCTCTTGTTGGCTCTCATTATTATGTTACATTTATTGATGATGCAACTAGGAAAACCTGGGTTTATTGCATTAGACAGAAATTTGATGTGTTTGCTACTTTTAAGAAGTGGAAATCTTTGGTTGAGAATAAGACAGGAAAAAGGTTGAAGTGTCTCAAATCTGATAATGGAGGTGAGTACTGCAACAAGGAGTTTGATAGTTATTGTTCATACCATGGGATTCGTAGAGAGAAGATAGTCCCAGGAACACCACAAGAAAATGGTGTGTCAGAAAGGATGAACAGAACGATCATGGAGCATGCAAGGTGTATGAGATTGCATGCAGGATTGCCCTTACAGTTTTGGGCAGATGTTGTAAATACTGCTGTTTATTTAATAAACAGAGAACCTTCAAGTGCTTTGGATGGTGGTATTCCAGAGGAGGCATGGACAGATAAAAATATAAACTACTCATTTCTGAGAACATTTGGTTGTGAAGCATTTGTCTATATTGATAAAGAAAATAGAACAAAGCTCGAAGCTAAATCCAAGAAATGTACCTTTATTGGATATGGGGTTGATGATTTTGGTTATCGTTTATGAGATTATGAAAATCACAAAATAATTAGAAGTAGATATGTCATATTTAATGAAAAGGTCATGTATAAAGATCAGTTGCAAGGAAAGAAACATGAAAAGGAAAACACAAAGTACACAGTACTTGATGAAATTACAGAAAATGAAGTTCCAAAGGTGCCAAAAAATCAAGAACAGTAGCAAGTGCCTGAAACTCCTGCAACTGTAAGAAGATCTACCAGGTTAAGTAGACTCCCTGAACGATACTCTCCTTCAATGTATTATTTGTTGATGACTGATACTGGTGAACCAAATGTTATGAAGAAGCAATGCAGGTGGAAACTAGAAAGAAGTGGGAGCAAGGCATGAATGAGGAGATGGACTCATTGGTAGGAAACCAAACTTGGGATTTGGTTCGATTTCCTATTGGTAAAAGAGCATTTCAGAACAAATGGATTTACAGGTTGAAGGAAGAAGAAGGAGGCAAGAAGCGGTACAAGGCCATACTTGTTGTAAAGGGATTTGCACAGAAGAAAGGTATAGATTTTGATGAAATATTTTCTCCTGTTGTTAAGATGACTTCAATTAGGACTATCTTAATTCTAGTGGCGGTAGAATATTTGCATCTTGAACAGTTAGATGTAAAAACATCCTTTCTCCGTGGGGATTCGGAGGAAGAGATATATATGCAGCAGCCACAAGGGTATGAGGTCAAAGGTAAGGATAACTTGGTATGTAGGTTGAAAAAGAGTTTGTATGGCTTGAAGCAAGCTCCAAGGAAGTGGTATTTAAAATTTGACAAGTTTATGATAGAACAAGGTTATAGTAGATGTCATTCTGACCACTGTGTTTATTTCAAGAAGCTAGACAATGAAAGATATATTATCTTGTTATTGTATGTGGATGACATGCTTGTTGCAGGGTCTAAAATGCAGGATATAAATGTACTCAAAACGATGCTAGATAATTCATTTGAGATGAAGGATTTGGGTGCTGTAAAGCAAATCCTTTCTATGAGAATAACGAGAGACAGGAAAAATTGCAAATTGACATTGTCTCAGAGTGAGTACATACAAAAGGTGTTGGAGAGGTTTAGAATGCAGAATGCAAAACCAGTAAGTACACCTTTGGCCATCCATTTCAGTCTAAGTAAGGAAATGTGTCCTAAGACACAGGAAGAGACATATTACATGTCCAAGATCCCCTATCAATCAGCAGTTGAAAACTTGATGTATGCCATGGTGTGCACAAGACCAGATATTGCACAAGCAGTGGGAGTTGTGAGAAAATATATGAACAATCTAGGTAAAGAACATTGGAAGGCAGTACAGTGGATTCTTAGGTATTTGAGAGGTACTACCACTCAGGCATTATGTTTTGGAGGTTCAGACATTGTTCTATAGGGATATGTTGATGCAGATATGGCAGGTGATAAGGATAGCAGGAGGAGCACCATAGGGCATGTGTTTACTGTAGGTGGAACAATAGTAAGTTGGATTTCAAAACTGCAGAAGGTTGTTGCACTTTCAACAACAGAAGCAGAGTATGTTGCCGTTACAGAGGCTAGTAAAGAGATGATTTAGTTGCAGAGGTTTATGGAGGAATTGGGTAAGAAGCAGAAGGATAGCATGTTGTATAGTGACAGCTAGAGTGCCATTCATCTTGCAAAGAACTTAGCATTCCATTCCAGCACTAAAAATATACAGTTCAAGTACCATTTCATACACTTTGTTCTGGAAGATGAACTGTTGAAGATGGAAAAGATACGCACTAGCCAGAATCCTGCAGACATGTTCACAAAGGTAGTGACCAGAGAGAAACTGAGTTCCTGCTCGGTTTCAGTTGGCCTTCTAGCATGAAGGTGAAGAGGAGAAAATTTCCAAGTCCAAGTCCAGCAAGTGCAGTAGCGGCGGAGTTATTGTGATCAGTCTCCAAGTGGGAGATTGTTGGATGTGGAGCTTGATCTCCAGATTCAGAGATATTATTATTCAGCCATGTTTGTACCCCAACTTTATATGATATGTAAAAAGGACTGTACACTCACCCCAACGGGTTGATGTATTAGGTTTTATGCATTGTAAAGATCTCTAAGATCAGAAGAGAGACTGTGAGACAGTGAAGAGGAAGTGCAGCGGTTGTGCTGCAGGTTGTATCCCTTCACTTTGCTGGACGGAATAATAATAAGGACTGGCAACTTCAGTGGATGTAGCCTAAGTTGGGTGAACCAGGATATATCTGTGTCTCTCTTGTAATGTGTGTGTGATTATATTTGCATTTCTGTTTATTGTTATTTCTCTGCGATCCTGCTTTTCTAACAGCAAGTCCCACAAGAGTAGAAGTTGGACTATGCGCAGATTCCGTGAAGCATCAATACCATAAGGGAACAATACTCACAAGGGATGGTACGAAAAAGGTTATAGACTCATCAAGATGAAGAGCAAGGATGCACACATGCCTCAAGGAAATGGTGCATCAAGGGCGCAGAGGTATACCACCAAGGTGTAGAGTCCCACTATTTTGTGGACCATGAAGGTCCTTGAAACCTAGCAGATGACACATCAACAACGCATAACATGACACATGACATATGCACAATCCGTGAAGTATGGAAGAAGGGATTCCACGGCCCACGACCAACTTGTGAACATACAGTCTGTGCAGGACGTGTATAAATAGAGATGCAAGTTGGAGAATCAATGTAAACTTGATGGAGAGAGCATAAGAGCTTCAAGTGTTTGTTGAAGTTTAATATTCGGGGCATCAAGGGCTCGAGGACATAACAGTATTATCTAGCAAGGAGGAGAGTGTGCACATGCAACAAAACGACGGTTTGATGGTGCGCAGAAATATGTTGTAGATCTGTGACGGATGCGCAAGTACTGGAAGGAAGAAATATTGAAGTATGCGCAAGTTCTTGATGTTTCGAAGGAAAACATTACATTCAACATGTCGTTAGTCACAGATGTTGTAAAGATAGAAGTGCAGAGACATAACCAAACTTTATCATATAATGCACAAATGTCTTGCTAATGCATATGGACATAAGTGAAAGTGTGGGAAGTTGAGTAGACCATCTGATGCGCAACGACATAACAACATCAGGATCCAGCGTGCACATCATGAAGTAGATGATATGATACAAGTGCATTAAACAGAATGGATGAATCATTTGATGCACAGGACGTCTCAAATTGTCTAAGAAATTGTAGCACTTAAACACAACAGACCCATTAGTAAGTGCACGGTTCTCTCTGTTACTAGCAAGGTATTTTTTAAGGATTTTAATAGTATACTTAAGTGTAGTATTCTAGGTGATTATTTTGGATTAAAAAAACATATATATACATAGGTAGGAGAATAATAAATATGAAACATACAATTTACTACTTAAACTAGTAAATTTTGGCAAATATTATGATTAAAAAATCATATTTTATGTAAATATAGTCGATATTAGAGGCTAAAAATGACCAAATAGAGAATTTATTTCTTGAAAAAAAGCCCCAAAAATATCCAATTGGTGAAATTTCGCCCCTAAAAATTTCCCTGGTACTAGCGCTTTATTTCAGAACAACAAATCATCAATTGAAAGCACAGTATCAGTTGGTCATTACAGTTATGCAATTAGCAGAACACAGACTGCAGTATCAACAAGCACACGAAATATGAAGTAAGTCATCAACAAAAGTGTGATTTGAGAGGAATGAGAAGTCAAGTGATGTATGCAGCTCAGTGACAGAGTATAGATTGCATACAAAGGTAGCGCAAAACAAAATTATAATCAAAATATTAGAATTGTGTTCATAGTTGAAGTTAAGTATGAAAGAAACATACATTGGACATCGAGGTAGTTGGAGGGGGAAAGGAGACAGGGAGTTGAAGCTTCCTTCAGGTTGGTGCTTGTAAAACAACAAGGAGATAGGGGGTCGGTGCCTCCTTCCAGTTGGTACTGGAGAAACATAAGGATTTGTAGCTTCCTTCAGGTGGAGCCTATAAAACCAGGGGGTTGTGCCTCCTTCCAGTTGGTGGTAGTAAACACAGGAAGTTGGTGCTTCCTCAAATGTATTCTTTCTCATTATAAAGAAGCATTCTGTGGTTTTCTCTTGCTTGAGTTTCCACATAAAACCATGTGTGTTATGTGTTGTTTCTATTGGTGCATATATGTGTGGATGTTTATTAATTGATGCATAACAGAAGATAAGAATTAAGTAAAAGCTAATTTGTTTAAGAAGTTAAAAATTGCTGAGAACTCCGCTAATACTGATTCACCCCCATCTCACTATTGAATTGACTCCAACATTGTTAAGGATATGGAGTCATGTGATTGGTCTATCAAGAGTAATGGGTTTAAATTTAACCTATGCAAAATAATAGTGAGTCCAACGACACTTTATTATAAAAGTAAAAGTATAGTACTCGGTTAAGAGATTTTATTGCTATATTTCGAGTAATAAAACACTTGTATTAAACCTATTAAGAAATATGTTGATGGTTCCTTTAATGGTTAGGATATGATTTATTTATCTATTTGTATATTTCTCGATTCAATTAGTCTCCAGTTATTATCCTCTATTCTGCATCATTTTCTTATAAAATGGAAGAGCAATCTCACATTTGGAACAAGTAGAATGGTTGAGAATTGTGTGATTATAATGTGCGAAGTTTATGCCACAACTTTCTAGATTCTGTAATGTATATTGGTTGAGAAAATCATAGTAGTTTTAATATTACTCAATAGTCGATTAATACCATGTCCAAGATCCTCCTTTCTATGAATATAAAATAATTTCATGAGGGTGCATAATAGTAGAAGGGTCTGTATTAGCCTGACTGAAAGAGTAGCTAATAGAGAGGTGTTTTAAATAATGGAATGAGTGATGGACATATTGGGAAAGTTAAGTGCAATTGGAATTTAAAGGTGGGTTTCATCTTAGTACTCAGTGTTCAGTTCTTAGGTGGGTATTTTCAAATTACTTATTGACTCTTTTTATCTATGGTTTGATGCATTTTATTAAGATAATTGTGTGATGATAGACACATTTAAATCAAGGAATTAATAGAATGATTATGTCGTTGGGACTATGCTAATATCTTAAAGGGAAATGAATCCAAGAAAATGATATAATCTGTTATTCTAGTCATGCTACATTAAATGGCATGGTAGTACCATATTAAGGTAAATGGTGGAAAGCTCATTTAAAAAAAAATTTGTATGTAATTGTATTGCTATGTTATATGTGATTGTTTTATTTAAAGTATACAAATAATTAACAATATTTTCTTTTAAGTTATATGATTTATGAAATTCACAAGGCATGTGCTTTCTGCTTACTAGCTTAATACATGGTGTGTGATATAAAGTGGAGTCTTATGAAGTTTTTGTGAAGTGTATATCAACCAAGATTTAAGGTATATATTTAAAAAAACTTATAAAACAAAAATCATATCGAAGTATTTTTAGTAATTACGAGTTAGTGACATTTAATAGAAGAGAGATATAGTGATTGATATCACTAGTATTCATATTTGGAATATAAAGTGTTTAATTAATAGATTTTGTTCAATCTTATACTAGCTTATCAATGTTTGTTGATTTATGGTTTTCATGATGATGTTTGAGGGAAAATTAAAAAAAAAGGTGATCTGTGATTTTCACGATGATGTTTGGAAAAAAAATAGAGGTTGAATATTTTTATAAGATATTTAAATTTTATTTCATTTATTTTTATTTTTTTATTTTTTCTGAAGATATCTCATACTAGATTTTCGATGTAGATGAATTCAAGGATGACGAGGACATCATCAATTCAAGGAGGGGAGAATGCCAGAGACCGATTTTCTCATGTGATAATTTATAAATAAACTAAAATAAAAGAGATTTGAAAATAAAAGAGTGAAAAGAAAAGAAAATGATATATGTAAAAATAAAGTTTAAAAGTGAATTATCTTTGTAATTTTGTAAATAATGAAAGGGTAATGGGAAAGGTCATTATTTTCCGTTATGCAACCTTTTATTTGCTATTTATTTGGAATGGAGGCTAATGTCTATGACACGAAGGAAAAATAATATCGGAAGAGGCCAAGCTAGAGATAAAAGGAAAGCCTGACCAGGGCTATATCTGACCTTAGAGAATGGTGACCCAGACTCAATATAGTTATTCTTATCTTGCGACATTGCATTAAAGGACTTCCATAGTGATTTTTCTAGGGCCAAGACAAGCACTCAGGAAGATAAGTCTTCAATAACCTGTGTAAACTTTTTAAAAGAATAAATACAATAATATTTTCCTATTGTTGGCTATTTCGAATTAGTTTAATATGTAATGGTAACTTTCTAATATATTGAATTTATTGGATAACACATGGATATAATATACCCATTTATATTGAAAAATAAAGTAGAATGATAATGTATTTTTTTAATGATAATTAAATATGAAAATTTGGACTAGGGATAAATATTGTAAATTTTCACTCAGAGAGTAAATATAGAAAATCTCACATTACATAAATGCTACTCCAAGCATGCTGTCAATTATAGCACGAAGCCTGGAGCTAGTTGTAGCATGAAGTCATTAAATGTTACAGAGCTAATATCATAAATGTTATAGCCTAATTGTAACATAAAGCCATTCTATTAAATGTTATGGAGTCGATGCCATAAATGTTATAGCTCAGATTAAGCGTAAACTATATAAGTGACAAATTTATGATTTTTGTAAATTTTGATTTTTTTAATTTTATTTTTTCTTTAACAAAAAATCACATCCAATGATTGAATTATGAATCAAACGTTAAAACTAATAAAAAATTAAAAATTATATAATATTAAAAATTAAAATTAAAATTTTATTAAAAAATCATTTTAATAATTAAAATTCACAAAACATTGGATAACTATATACAAAATTTATTTTGATAATTACAAATTCAAAGTCAGTTTGACTTCAAAGCAAAAGCTATAATCTATGCCATGTTAATGATGATGCATGAGATTTTTTTATAAAAAATGTGTATATATAAATTAATAATATAATGATGATGCAAAAGAGTGATGGCAATTCCTTTTTAAAATCAAAAGGAATTAAGTTGGCACCTTTTTTTGTCTCATCAACGCAATTGATAATCACATCATGGAAAAGGTACGCTTTGCCAAAGCAGAAGAAAAGTAGAGATCATTGACCTCCTCCCCTTTTACACAACAAAATGACAAATTTTTAATATTCATTTTGATTACCTTTGAAATACAAGCTTGTTGGACTCACAAATGATAATTCAAATATAATAGGTGTTGATAATGAACCAACTCGTATAAGCTATAGATAAACACTGAGCAATACAAATCCTTTATCAAATGTTAAATTTGTAATGAACAATATAAATCCTTTATCAAATGTTAAATTTGTAGTCAACAATAGAAATCCTTTATCAAATGTTAAATTTGTAATTTTTATTGTGTGATTATTTTTGTTTATATTTTAGTTCGAATTTTATATTTTTTAATTTATATTATTATTATTTTGTAATTAAGAGAATCATAACTAAGTTGAGCTCATATTTATGTGGCACATAGTTGATTCCAATGTATTACCATCATATCTTTGGATATATCAACATTGTCACACGAGTTACAAAGTTTAAATCAACAACGTTACCCAAAAAAAATTCTTTAAAATTAATTTATTTGTGTTAATCTAACACTGTCTATATAAAACACCTTGGCTAAAACCCTTATTTTCCATTTTCCAGTGGTAAGGCATGGGACGTATATAAAACACCTTGGCTAAAACACTTATTTTCCAATGGTCAAGGCAGGGGACGTAGAGCCAAATCTCAATCTATAGGTTATTATATTAATATTCCTTAGAGGGGATAAAGTGAGAACGTGAATAACATTATATTAATAGAGGGGATAATGTGAGAACGTGAATAAGATATATTAATATTCCTTGGAGGGATAAAGTGTAACATGATTAAGATAAGATGGTAGTGGAATTGGGAATATGAAAATATATTGTTGTGTACATTAAAAGTAAAAAGTTAAATAAAAAGCTAAATGGTTTTGTTGAGTATATACTAACAATAATAATTGAGTGGAAAGAATTATTAAAAATAAATAAAAAGAAAAGCATATTTATGTTTGTAATCTATACTCATAGATAATGGAATAATATATATTTTTTAAAATTATGGATCGATTATCAATCATTTAAATGAGCACATTATGATATATTGTAATTAAATATAATGAGTTTTGAACCTAAAATGTAATTAATTATATAAATGTATAAAATTTTATATAAATTAATATTAAAATTATTGATTTTAAGTTTAGTATTTTTTTAGTGGGGATCAATTCTTTTTAAGAGCATTATGTTATTTACAAGAATTGAATGTGGGTGGGGAGGGCAACAATCATTCCTCCCTACCACCGAAGTTACAACCAATAGACTACTAAAGTTCAGTTCTTATAAATGATGTGTTGATTTTTATGAATATATTGTTATAATGCCCATAAGCCCTATGTTAACAGAATCCTTATAAAATTATGTGATAAGATATAGCATTGAAATTGTGTAATTAAAAATATTAATATGTTTTAAACAAATCACTTTAATGATGTGTTGAGTTTTTATGAATATATTGTTATAATGGTCTTGAACCCTATGTTGACATAACCCTTATAAAATTATGTGGTAAGATATAATGTTGAAATGGTGTAATTAAAAATAACAATATGTTTTAAAAAAATCACGTTGATATGTATCATAGTTGTTCACTTCCATGTGTACCCTACACACTAAACTTAGAATGTATTCACAATTTATAAAGGCATCATTATAATGATATTCAATTGAATAATAATATTTCATTGAAGAATAGTAAAATGTTAATGCAAAATGTTGGTTCATTTGGGGGTTCAGTTGTTTTGTTGGTTTATCTGTGTTTTGCTAGTTTATTTGTGATGGGGATGGTTTATCTACTGGTATGTCTATTTTAGAAAGATGAGATATTGAGCAGTTATGTTAATTTCTCTTGTATTTGTTGTTGGTTGTGTTAGTTACTGTAGTTTTTATTGTCTACATGATTGTGAGTTGTGAGAAGAAGAGGGGTCAGGGTGATTGAATAGTGGTGTGGGTTGAGATAGAAATAGTTTGACATAGACTTAACAATTGGGGGCTTTGGGGCATTAGATGTTGCTGGGGAATTAGGTTCGGAGGGGAGTAGTCCCCCCAAACATTGTTGCAGTCCAGAGAGGAGTTGTGGTTGTTGTCGTTGTCTATAGTTGAGTTGTTCGTTGCTTCTATGGTGCAATTGTAAGTCTAAACTTGTGGGTTGAGGTACATATTCCTCCTTCTCCTATAGTTAATAAATATTTGGTTATTACTCAAATTATGGAAATTAATTCTGTTATGGTTATTTTCATTGTTATGGTTAAATTTAGTGTCACTGTTGCAATTTATTGTGAAATTATGTTTTAAAAATATATAATACTCCTTAATTAAGAATTAAGGTGTTTCATCTAATATCAAATCCCCTATGTACAAAAAAAAAAAATACTAAATATCTAATTATTACCCCTTATAATATGAGTAAGGAGGCATCTTACACCTCCCTTCTATTGAACATTGATCGACATTCATAACATGAAAAAAAAATATCCTTATTAAAGAACTCATAAGTTGGTTAAGAAAATGCAACAAGTTTGTAATTAGTCTCTTTCCAAATACACTACAATTAACTAACTATATTTTCTTTTAAGCAAACACATTTCATAAATCTAGCTCTAAGAACACTCTTACAACTTGCTCTCGAGGAAATTTTTCTCAAGCTGAAGATATTTGGAGACTCAATGCTTTGGATCAACCATATGAGAAATCGTCAGTGCATCTGCATCCTTCGTCTCCACAACATGGCACAAAACCTGCTTCAGATGGGCAAGAATTTTGGATCAATCGACTTTCTCCATGTTTATAGGGAGCAAAATAAGGAAGCCAATATATTATCCAAAGAGGGACTGCTTCTGGATGCTGGGGTATGTATCGTGACATCAAATCGTGATGGCATCCACGTACAATCAAGGAAAATATTAGACTTCTGGTTGGAAGCATAGAATACTGAAATGTTTTATATTCCCTTTTTTATTATGATGATCTCCAAATTTTGTAATTTGAATCCTATAATTTTCTTGTCAAAGGAGAATGTTTCATTTTGTAAATTGAAAAATAGAAATGTATAAATTCTGATAAATGGATAAGTAACGCTAGATGTCTAAATGACAATCAACATGAGGAATGTATTCCGTTTTCAAATCTTTTGAATATAAAAAATACAATTTAAAAAAAAAAAAAAAACATTTCATAAATCTAATAATGATAATTATAATTCAATTATTATTGAAAATAAATCACAAGTCAAAAACAAATCTCGAAGGATAGATATAAACCTCTACCCAATACAAAACTATTATATAAATAATCATGTTTATTTAAACCCAAACCTTTGAGTTAAATGTTTTCTTTATCTTCTCCTTAATTATATCTATTTCAATATTTAATAATTTTCTTTTACGAAAATCCCAACCAATAAACTTTAAAAACTGATTATTGTGGTTTCATTTTTTATTTAACTAATTATATTATCCAAAATTTCAATGTTTATGGTTAAAAAATGATTATTATGGTTTATTTTTTATTTAACTAATTATATTATCCAAAATTTCAATGTTTATGGTAATTTCATTTTCTATCTAAATAATTATATTATCCAAAATTTTAATGTTGGTGGTGGTTCTATTTTCTATCTAAATAATTATATTATCCAAAATTTCAAGGTCATAAATTCTATAATGTATAATCAAGTTAGGGAAAAGGTAATTTAGATATCGTATACGCATGTCATTTCAATCAAACTTTTCCTTTCCGTGGGCTATCTAATGGGCGACAAAAGAAGTGTCTATGTTTTGTAATGTTTTGTCTTATTTTTTTTTAACTTTAATTTATGTGAACAAGATTATCTTCCCCTTGTTATTTCCGGGCAAGAAAAACTTTGATTGATTTATGTGAAGAAGATTATTTTTCCATGGTTTTTATTTTTATGTTTTTTGGAAAAACTTTAAATTATGTGATTAAGGCAGAGTAATTTTTAGAAGCGAAATTTTGTCTAGACATTTTTTCAAAAAATAAATTTGTTATTTTAGTCATTTTATTCTCTAATATCACATATATTTACGTAAAATATAGACATTTTTTCAAAAAATAAATTTGCCATTTGGTCATTTTACTCTCTAATATCTCATATATTTACATAAAATATATTTTTTATTGTAATATTCACCAAAATTTACAATTTTTAGTAGTAAATTGTATGTTTCATATTTAACATTTGCCTACCTATCTATATATATGATTTTTTCAACCCAAACTTAATAATTGCACATAATACTATACTTAGATACACTATTAGAATCCTTAAAAAATACCTTGGAGCAAGGTTATATTCCATTGTTTAGATTCAATTATTGCACCATCTAAAAAAAATTGTTGGATACAATTCATTAAAAGTGTTAATTATAAAAATTTAAAATGTTTAATCGAAAATTTACGACAACGATGACGATGATAATGATAATGAACTTGGTCTTTCAGACTTTAAGAAAAGAGAGAGGGATTAATTGGATTTCCATAAAATTTATTCATGTGATCAAAATGCTTAGAAAGAAGTGTTCCTAAGTCACCATAGTTCTGACATGTTAAAATATTAGGGAGGTTTGTATTGTAGAAAAAATAATGAAACTGCGATTGAATGTGGGTGTACGGCGGGTACTTTAAGAGAAAGTGACTTCCATCCTTCAACGCTCACAGTCTCACAGAGATGACAAATCCTTTCAACCCATGGTGTTTTAGGAGTTGTCCAGCACCCTGTTTCACTGTGAAGCTCATGGGAGTTCATTCTTACCTTGGCTATATTAATTTTCTTTCTCGAACTAGTTAAAATAGAAAAATACTTTTAATCATAAAAACTCATTATACAAGTCCTTTATAAAATTTTATAATTATAAATTTTAATGAGTATAAATATAAATATATATACATTCATAAAGACTTATTGTAAAAGTGCTTTACAAAATTTTAGTTAAGGAAAATATATGTTTGTTAAATGCAAAGTAAGACATCAAAAGTTAAAAGAGAGATCAATGGCTTACTATCTTTTTCTTAGTTCAATATTTAATATTTAAATTTGTATAAATTAAATTTTAGCTAAAATTCATACAAGTATAAGGAAAATTAAACTAATAAATGGGGAAATAAGAATAAAATTAAAATAAGATGTAAAAACTAAATTAAGATGTAGAAGAAAAACAATTGGTATAACTCTATTCATACCATCATTATTGACATCAAAATTAAAGAAAATGATGAGACAATTTACTTCTCACTAATCTCAAAGCCAAGCATTAACATCTAACTAATTAGAGAGGAAATGATCAAGCTTCTCAAACTCGAGAATGAATGCAAGAAACAAGTTCTAGATATTATCATAGTTTAGAATGAATGCAAGAAACAAGTTCTAGATATTATCATAGTTGGGTTGGATAAGATAACTAAAGAAGATGTTTTATCTAGGGAATACAAATTCTACAAAACAAATAAGAAATTGAAAACTTGAGGATTTTAAAAACAAAGAGAAATGGTAAAAACATCAAAGGTAAGAAGTGTCTAATTCAAATAAAGATGGAATAATATAAAATGTAATTGAATATTCTAAAGTAAAGTTTCCAAAGGAAAAGGATTGGGTATATTCATAAATGAAGACCTTATCACCTTATGACTATGGAAAAATGGATGGGTATGGCTTATTTCAAAAGTGGACAAGGAATTGTTATCACTACAGTCTGCACCTTGACTGCTAAGGCTCAAAGTCTAGGAAATCTTAAAATTATTCAATAGATGAGCAAGTTGATAAACTTAGAAATATATCAGTATAATGGAGGTCAAGCTAACATACTCAGGATTACTAAACATTGTATAAACATAATAATAAGGCTACAAAGATACGAGAATGAATTTATATAAGGGATGAACAAGTTTATCAGATCGTTGACAAACCTAGAGATTATTCATAAGAATCCAAGGGAGAGAATTATGAATAAAAGATAGCATTTATCATTTCAAAATATTAAACAAACTGGCTCAATTGCATATAATCACTTCAAAGCATCTTTTATAAACCTAGGAAATGAAATACATGCCTGCAAAATATTGGTAGCAGTATGATCTCTACATTCCTAATATACTCTCAGCCCTCTCGGTTGGAACCTCTCCTCTATTCCAAAAGGACCCCTATTTTATAGAAAAATCTCATCCTTTAACTACTATGAGCTTTCTAGAATTAAATCTCTACAAAGACTAAAAATAAACAAATCTTTTATCAATTACATAAAATTTGAAACTAAAAGAATCGACTGCCTTCGAATTTGGAGTAGTTTATAGCTACTGGATATTCTTCCACTTGTGTCTAAATAAAATTAAATACTGGACAAAAATACTTGGTGGATCACTAGAAATTTGAGACTATTGCTGATTTTATGCCTGAAATTATGGAGATGGTTACTCTGCCAAATGATCTGCCACCTGTGAAATCTAAAATGATGCCCAGTATACTGGAAACAAACCACTGTTGATGTTTGAACCTCGACACATGTAAGATTATACCGAGTATTGTACAGGACGACCAATAAGATTGCACTGCTCAGAAAGCAAATAAGTTGAAATAGGCCTATTTAGATGTTGAAGCTCATCATCTATCTTACTATCATTTTTACCTAGTTTAAGCTTTACTAACTTCACCTTGGTATACTCTACAAATTGAAGAGAGAGATGATGTTCAAACTGCATCAACATAAAGAATCATAAAAGTTGAAACCTTCCCACAACACGAACCAACAACAAGTCCAAAGTATTCTCATCATGCTTAGCTTTGGGAGCAAGCACTTGTGACCTTAGGTTTTGCACTATCTTGCATGGATGATTACATATCAATAAACCAAGAAATGGACCATTTCCTGAATTAATGAAGTTTTGGACCACTTTTCTGCCTTCTGTTTCCACACTATTGTATAGTTCACGCTCCTCATGAGATAGTTCTATGGAATTTCCACCAAACTCCATCCATTTATTTTCATATCTTTGGTCCTTTAAAGGGAAATAGTCTCCATTAAATCCAGGTTAACTGGAACACTCATGTGGATATGCTTCTCCATTACACTTTGATGCTATCGTGATTGTTGTAAAATCTACACGATATAGCATTTGGAACACTCGACACTTGGGTGCTTGTAAGCTTGATCCCTGACATTTGTTGGCACTCCATTAACATTGGGAAACCTCCATGGTTACATTTGTTTTGTATCTTGTGAGACATAATCCCATGTAAAGAAGAAATGAACTTTATAATGTTTGTATATATAGGTTTGCCTCCATCTTTTGACTGATGCGTTGAGCTTTACCTTAGGCACTGGTTACTGTCAAGTGCCATTCCCTAGTCGCATAAGCAATGTTGAGAGGCTGACAAGTATGCATTGAAAATCCTGTTGTGGACATTGAACCATTTCCAATACTAAAATAAATGCCTTCGACTGTGGAATAAATCCATTGACTAATGATCTTCAGGCGGAAAAAACTCAAGGCTTTGTGTGAAGCCACCTGCAACAATTAATTAATGAAAATACACGAGATAACATAAATAACAGAACTTAGAATCGTTTTTTATTGATCACAGGCCACTTTGAGGGGGAAACCTCCTTTGAGAAAGCTCAATACAAATAACTTCACGGTACCTTCATTGGTCTCAACACAAACTTATATACTAAGTCTAGGCGCCAATACCATGTGTCAATACAAACCATGGGCCAATACAAACTATGGATCAACAATTACTACGGGACGACTTACAAAGCATATGCTTCCAACAACAATAATACAAACTATGGATCAACAAATACTACGGGACGACTTACAAAGCATATGCGTCTAACAAAAATTTACTAACAAAGTAAATAGAAGGGTTGACATGGGTTCCTAACATCCTCTCTCCCTTAGAAAAATCTTTGTCCTCAAAGCTTTAGATGTGTAAATTGATGCAGAATCTAAAGGAGTGGTTCCCCTGGAGCATCCCCGGGTTGCATTCCGGGCCACTGATGCCTTTTGAGTTTCAAGAGGATTTCTTGGAAGGCTGTAGACGAAGAAGAACATATTAGCTTTATGAAAAGTGCGCTTTGAATGGTGCTGATCAGCTTGTTGTTTTAGTCGAATTCTTGCCATGTGAATATTGTCTTGCAGAATGAGAAGAATCTAATCGTGGTTTCGAAGAACCGAGTCAATTTCCTGAACTAGGAAGCTGTTGAGGGTGTATGGAAGAATAACTGGCGGTGCCTGTCCATACACTGCTGCATAGGGTGTCCTTTTAGACGTGGTATTGTACCACTGGAGCGCTTCTAGGAAATCCATATAAATAGTTGTCCAAATCTGTGTAGGGATGCGAAAGGGTTCGAGCAGTCCTGAAAGGAGTGTCTTTTCACCCTTGTTGACCTGGAAAGTATCACTGTCAACCACCATCTATTGAATTGTCATTTTCAGTCCCTGCCAAAGAAGTTACATTGTTCCTGGTCATACATTTTGAGGAACCTAGAGTGCCTTGCCGATGAAGAAACATGGAGTTCATAGAAGAGATAGCCATGTTGAACAGATTGCAACTAATTTGGAACAAGCAAAGAAATAGCTGTAAGAGAAACTGGGTCATCCAATGTGCGAGAAGGAGCATCTGCCACCATATTGTCCTTACCCTTCTTGTAAGTGATCGCATATTCATAAACCATGAGTTGGATAACCCATTTCAGGTGTGCTGGGGAGGAGACCCGTTGTTCCAGGAAATTTTCCAGACTTTGGAGATCAGTCTTGATGTAGAAATAATTCCCTAATAGGGATAGCTACCACTTCGGTACTGCATGCAAAATAGCCATCATTTCCTGCCGAGATGTAGATGCGGCTAAATGCTTACTGGAAAGGTCTCTTGAAGGTGACAAGCCCATTGGTGCAGCAAAGACACCTACATATCTATCCAAGGAAGTAGTGGAGATCGTTGATGGGTGCATCTGAATGGAATGGAGCTGAGCGGTGACACCATGTGAATTCTTCTTAAGGATCTTTTCCAGGCGATGTGAACTGATGATGCAGAGAAACCCTGGTTGTAAGCCCATAAATTTGTGTTGTGTCCCATTGACTGAAAACTACATCCAAAGTTCAGTAAAATCCCATAATATGGGGCCAAGTGTGTGTAACCATTGAACACCCAAAACCACATAACATCCTCCTAAGGACAAGGCAAACATGTCAGAGCACGAGTTATAATATTCCAAAGAGATACGCACATTGTGACACTTTCCCTTGCAACGTAAGGTGCCCCCATTGGCAACCATGACTTCAAAGTTGGAGCAAGGATGGATAAAACAATCATCCTATTTGGAGATCCAGGGGTCAATGAAGTTATGAGTGCTACCAGAATCAATGAGTATTGTAAGAGGAAGCTTCTTGAAGTAACCCTTGACCCGCATTGTTTGGGGGGTGGTGACGCTAGATAAAGCATGGAGAGATATCTCTAGTTGGTCATCCTAAGATGGGAGTTCAATAGGAGGGTCCTGAATGTCGATCTGATCATCCATTGTATCTGGAGCTTCTTCACCAATTTTAGAGGTAGGCAGACAATCCATATCCAAGAGATAGAGCTTTTGCTGAACACATCTATGTCCCCAAGTGAATTTCTCATCACAATTATAACAAATCCCTTTTTCTTTGTGTGCCTACATCTTTGTTTCAGACAAATGCTTGATAGGAGTTGGTCGAAGAGCTGGTGGGATGGGAGGTCGTTGAGAACCCATATTTCAGAAGGGGACAGAAGTTGGTTTGGAGCGCTGTTGGGGTGCAATATTGTCATCTGCCAACATAGCCAACCCTAGGGATTCCATCATTGTGTTGGGACAAAACATTTTAACCTCGAAGCGTATTTCATCTTTAAGACCACTGATAAAACAACTCATGTAGAATTCATCAGACAATCCTTCTGTGTGATTGGCTAGTTTCTCAAATTATGTCTGATACTGTCTCACAGTGCCAATTTGGTGAAGTTTAGTGAGGGCTCCTGTGAAGTCATCAAAAGCACTAGGACCAAATCGTTGCAAAAGGAGCTGGAAAAAATCTAGCCATTTTGGCTCTTCATGAGCCTTGATGTACCAACGGTACCATTGAAGAGCTTCATGTTCCAAATGAAATGATGCAAGTAGAACTTTGGTGACATCAAAAGTATTATGCAGACTGAAATATTGTTCTGCACGATAGTTCAATCCAGTCGGATCAGTACCATTGAAGCGAGGAAAATCAAGCTTTGGACCACGAAAATTGCTGGAAGAAGAGAACCCATTGTCTGATGAAGACTCGGACTGTCGTTTGTTTTTCATGGCTGAATGCTCAAGATGGCGGCCAAGAAATTTTTCATCCAGATCCTGGAGTTTGGTTTGGATGGTTGCAAGTGCTTCCTCCATGGTTTTTGCTCCTGCGCGAGTGATAACCATAACCACGAGTTTTTTTTTTTTGAATGGGTAGAAAAACACAAACAAAACCTTATTTAGCAAAGGGAAATTTGGATTTGGGAAAAAATATGATGGGTAATTGGGGTTTGACTAGGTTTTGAACACTTTTGAATGGACAGGGAAGCAGAAAATGAGGATTTCAAAAGATGGGTGAAAGAATGAGAAAATTTGTCAGATATGGACAAAGAAGTAGAAATAGGGAATGAACACGGTTGCAAAATTTGAAGGCGATTGGGTGAACATTAAAGAAGTTATGGAAAACCCTTAAAATAAACAAATGTGGGATTTCTGGCTTTGGGAAGTGGAATTTGGGATAGGGTCCTCTGGAATGAAAGATGCAAAATGAGATTACAGGGGTGTCAAGGAAGTTTCAAGGGAAACAAAGTGAAAACAAGGGAGATATGGTGAAAAAATAGTTTTTTTTTGTTTTTTTTCCAAAATGGATCTGCTACGGAGTAGAAGGGATTGGAAATAGATGGATCTGCAATGACACGGAAGTGATCGGAAACAAATGGATTTGAAATAGCTCAGAATGGATCTGAAATGACGCAGAAGTGCTTGGAAATAGTTCAGCTGAAATAGATATGGACCCCAAGTATGTTCAACTTCCTAACAGTTTAGGGGTTTCACTCGGCCACCAATGCTGTCTGATGTCTTGCGTATTGCGGCAATACCCCTCACTCCACGGTTCAAGTAAAAATGATTCGAAAAAAAAATTGGCAGAAATTCCACCCAACGAGCCCAAGAAAGTGCTCTAATACCAGATGTGAAGAACCTGCAACAATTAATTAATGAAAATACACGAGATAGCAGAAATAACATAACTCATAATCGCTTTAATTGATCGCAGGCCACTTCGAGGGGGCAACCTCCTTTGAGCAAGATTAATACAAATAACTTCACAGAACCTTCATTGGTCTCAACACAAACTTATATACTAATTCTAGGCACCAATACCATGGGTCAATACCATGTTTCAATACAAACCATGGGCCAATACAAACTATGGATCAACAATTACTATGGGACGACTTACAAAGCATATGCGTCCAACAACAATAATACAAACTATGGATCAACAAATACTACGGGACGTCTTACAAAGCATATACGTCCAACAACAATATACTAACAAAGTAAATAGAAGGGTTGACATGGATTCCTAACACTTTGACAAAAATGGACATTTTGGCAGTGAGAACTGAGGTCCATCTTTACATGTGCACTGCCGGAAACTAAAATTTCAGGGGTAGATTTTGGTAACAATAGGAACTCTTGATTTCGTGTAATTGATGGTTGTATTGAAGGTTATTATTGGTAAAATAGGGAATTGAATCCATCCTTGTGTTTTTTATGACCCTTTCCTTTATTCCAAAAGGAATTTTGGATAACTTGAGAAGGGCATGTAGCATATTTTTATGGTTTCGCTATAAGGAGAAAAAATCCATTCCACTTTTCAAATGAAAAATATTAGTAGTCCCAAGGGAGTTTAGGGGTTGGGGGATGAAAAATATATTCCATTTCGCAACTACTCTATATGCAAAAAGCATATGGAGGCTTATCTTGGGGAAGGGACTCTACTGTCATGTGATTGTTTAGAAGTATATTGTTCCTGATATAATGAAGGAATTGATTAGATATCCTTCAAAATATTTTCAAAATGTATCATGCATTGTGATGTACCCAAATAGGATTTAGGCACACTAACTCAAACTTTTGAAAATTTAAACACGCAGAGGATGGACTAGCTACAAAAAGAACTAACTAGTTTGGCTATAATTCAAAATTAAAGCCCCAAACACCTCTAGAACTTTTAAGGATATCCTACAACAATCCTAAACAGACTCCCAAATTTGACAACTGCACATTTTCTAGGTGCATCATGCAGCCTGGGACGACCCTTTGGCAAAGCCAAAGACTCCGAGGAAATATCCCTAGGAATTATGTGGAACCCAATGGATTTTGGTGCAAATATGGAAGTGGATGGCCTGCAACTACCCCCAACCAGATATAATAACACTGGGATAAACAATTAGGTTCAACTAGGTTCAGTTTGGAAGCTAGACAACAAGTTACTAGTTTCAGGATAGCTCGACTAATCAAATTCCAAGATTTCCCAAATGGCTCAAGAGGGTCACAAATTTATGATACAAGGATTGGTATGGGGACAAATACATTTGAATTAGATAGAGGTACCTTCAAACCAACTTCTGGAAGCACATAAAACAGTTAGGTTCCTCAACACTGAATATTGCCAATTTTCTCTATGATAGCGCAAGCATTGAAATCAGGCAATTCCAAATGGTACTCGGGGGTCACGAAATATGAAATAAACTCAGTGGATTATACCAAATACATGACATATAAAAAAACAATACTTGAATCATATATTTAGGGGTGCATTTAATAGTTAACCAGAGCCAAACTTAAACAATGTTTTCTATTTTTAACAATTTACAACATGAGACAATTATGTACTGAAGATTGAGAAATTTGAGGAAAGGAAGCACACTGTCTTTATTCATTTTATTGAGAGGACATAATATTCATAAATATCGCTGAATTTTCAGCAGAAGAATTCAGAATAGATAGAGAATAGGATGCTCAAAAAGTGAAGGAAGAAAGATAGGAGAATTGACTTTAGAACAGTGGGTTTCCTTGCATACAATTTCACTCTCCTAGATGGATTTCAACTTCATACCTACAAATGAACTTCTGAAGGGTTTAAAAAAGATTCTAGAGAACACTAATGGCCAAGAGAACAAACTGGAACATCCACCACTTCACACAAGTGTGCCAACTATCATCAAAACCCCAAACAACTAGAAACTAGATACTGGAAATCACACCAAATTATCTACTGCTACCATGAAATCCAAACACCAAACCAACTATATTTTAGCTTGAATCAGGAAAAAAAAAAGAAGGAAATTATTTGTTGCACATGAAGCTCCATGAAATGAACTGGATTTTCTCTTCCTCTATCTCCAACAGAAGGATCTCTCAATCTTTCAGCTAGATCAATGAATGCAAAGGGGCACATCACCTAATGCTGGTAAGGGAAACACCACCCAAGCCTATGAGATGCACATATCTCTCAAAATTAATACTCAAAATGAAAAAAATATGTGAATAGGTGTGTTCATCCTCCTTTTATTAACCTCTTACAGCTTTTCTTCCTTCCTTCTAGAGCTTGCCATCTAGGAAATTCGAATTAGTGATGAGTGGAAGCTTCTTTGGCAAGTTGATTTTGCATTTTGGACCCACTTGCCTCATGAATTCTCCCTCACTGGACAAAATTAGAATCTTCATCTTTCCTAATTCCTATTACCTGCTTTCCTGCTTTTGTTATTCCTTCTAGAGTCTTATCTTCAAAAATCTGGAAACATCATGCCTTCTTGATTTGTTGTTGTTTTTCCTGCTTTTGGTTGCCTTTACTTATTTTAGTTATTTTCCTTCTAGATATTTCGGAGGGAGACAACTCATATACCTTATCCTAATCCTATGCACTCTCTTTATCCACTTAGGCATTTACAAATCATCAAATAATTTATTAATAATTAAATATTTACAACTATGGACTACATCACTTCTTCAAGATCTAATTTAATTACTCAGAATAACCATAGCCAAAATTAATTCCCTAACTAATTTAATTTTCCACTAGGACCCATGGTGATCTAAATGGTTATTGGTGGCTATGTGGTGCTATAAAAAATGGGATATTGTACTGGAAATCCAGTGTAAATGCTTTTCCCCTTATAATAAATCGACTCGTTTGGAAGGTGGGAGATTGTCACTGGGTTAGATTAGGTTAATACCCTTGGGTCAACTGTGGTAAATCCTTTAGACTATTGGGACATTTAAGTGATACTCTTTGGGAGAAATGATTATTTACTTTGTCATAGGTAGAAAATACTAACTTAACTATAGTTTGGAATAAGAAATGGAAAAAAATAGAGAGTATTGGAATGGTAAACAATGAAAGTTTGGAGTGGGAAGAATATATTGCAAAAATGAAGTCTAATTACGTCAAGGTTAGAGAGGTGGAGGATGAGATGAGATTGAAAGAACCCAAGCAAAGGAATATATCATTCCAAGTTGTGCTACAAATTTTTATTTGAAGTATGTATTGGGGAGGAGCCTATATGGTGGTGGAGGTGGATTTGGAAGTAAAAATGCCCATTAAAAGCCATAATTTTTATGTGGTTATCTCTTAATAGCAAGGTACTTATACATGATATCTTACAAAAACAAAAATGGGCATGGATAGTGTTCACTCTGCATAGAAAATGATGAAAATATTAATCACCTATTAATTTTTTCTCCTTGTTCTAAACTTATTTGGAAGGAGTTAGATACATTTGCAAGCTCAAGTAAATTTTGGATGGCACAACTAAAGAATGTCTAAAAATTGGGATGGAAATTCAAGTGTGAAGATGTTTTGTGCACTTCTACTCATTATTTATTGTGGATTCTAATTAGCTATATATCTAATATTATTTGAGGACAAACAGATAATTCCCTTTCATTGCATTTTATAGTAAAAAATATTATAAACAACTCTATGCAATGCAATCCAGCTATTAATCCAAGGAATCTTATTGCATAGGCGATAAACAAATGCAAGGCTTTTCTATATTTTGATGGTGTTCCACAAGGGACCCCTCTATTTTGTTGAGTTGGTGGAATAATACACGTATCAAATCATCACTAGTTAAAATTCAAAGCTGGTATAGGCAAAGGATCCAATAATTATGCTAAGGTGATGACTTTGAATTTCACTCTCAAACTTACTTAGGATTGTGGTGCTCGGAGGGTATAGGTCTTTGGTGAATCACAAGTTGTTATTGACTGGATGACAAGTGAGTTCATATGTGAAACCTTCATATTGTGACCTATTCTTGATGAAATTATGACTCTAAAATATGTTTCTTGTAGCAAGTTGTTCCAACATATTTATAGAGAAAGAATTCACAAGCTGACAAGCTATCCAAAGAAGGATTAAAAATGACTCCAAGTCACTAGCAGATATGGGAGGAGTGAAATATTAATATGATTGATTTTTCCCAACCTATAACCTACTACCAAGTATCTACTATGCAATTGTTGTGTTTATTCATGGTACTTTATTCATGTTATAAATAAAATACAATATATATAAAGGAAATATATATAATATCAGACTTTATATGAAGTTTGGAAGTTACAACAAACATTTTATGCTTAGGAATGATTGTTTCTAACACCAGCATAATCCATCCTAAACCCATATCTATCAAGCACCGAGAGGGGTCCAATTTCTTGAGGTGTAGTTCTTTTTTTAAATTTAAACTCAAGAAATTTGATATCTCTTGATTGATAGATCCGGGTTTAAGTTTTAAGTTTTATTTTATAAACGAACATTGATTTTTTAATTACTTTTCGTAATATTTTATTTTATGAGCCAACATGGATTTTTTTTAAATACTTTCCATAATTTTTTATTTTATGATCTGACATGAATTTATTAATAGCCAACATAATATAATTTATTACTTTTTACTCTTTTTTTTTTACTCGTGTAACGTTACTGGACAAACATTACAACATCTCCCTCATACTCGTGTATAACATTACATGGACACACATTACAACATCTCCCCCATACTGGACCGCAGAGCACCTCGTTTCAATTGGTGCAATAATATCATATGATGAAATCTATGAGAGATATACGACTATTATAGACAATAGATTTTTTGTTGAAACTATTGTGTCCATGTGTGAGAGAGGTATGACATTCCTCCCAAACTATTGGTTAATTATTAACACACATATATTGAATGTAAAATTGTTATAAATTAATAAAATTATGAATTTTTTGCCCCCCAAAAAATGAAGGCCTTATCATAAAAGACAAATCCAAACCAAGAAAGGAAGTCCAAAAAGTTAAATATGCTATAAAATCAACAATAATAAGGAATAGAAGAGAAGTTATAAAGGATAAATTTCAAAGTACCAAATAGGAATTAGGAAAATTTAGGATACTGAAATGAAATTACCAATTATTTATTTTTAGAAATGGTATTGAGGTAAGTTGGATACCAATATTAATTGAATTTATATTGCTCGCTAAAGAATGGGAACATGAAGAATATTTTATCCCTAATTTATATGGATATACCATTTTCTCAATTATCAAAAATTTGTGCATAGGGGGGATAAGTGCACTTGTTACTAGATCAATAATAATATTAATGAAGGTTTTAAAGTGTATATGATGTTGGAATGGATTTAATATTGAAAGGGGGGGTGAATCAATGGTAGCGCAATTATAATAGTTTTTAACTTCTTTAATAGACTATTCTGAACTTAATCTGAATCTTCAATTATGCATCTGCAATAAATAAAACATTCATCCACATATGCACCAAGACAAAGAACACAGAACACACATAATTTTGATGTGGAAACCCAAACAAGAGAAAACCATGGAATGCTCTTTTGTGATGAAAAGATTACATTTGACGAATCACCGAATTCCTGTGTTTACCAGCACCAACTGGAAGGAGGCACCGACCCCTTGGTTTTACAAGAACTGACCTAAAGTAAGCACCAACTCCTTGTGATCTATAGAACCAACTGGAAGGAGGCTATGACCCCCTGTTCCTTACCCCGCCCCCCTTCCCAAATATACAATAAGATATTTCCTTGTTTAAATTCCAACACACGCACACTTTTGATCTACTGATGTTCGTTTTGTTGTACACACCTTCTATATGAAGTCGTATTGTTGCCACTTCCTTGCATACATCACTTGACTTCTCATTCCACTTAACACTTCACTTTAACTGATTTCTCACTTGATATTGTGTGCTACTTCATATTCTATAGTTTGTGCCAGTGATTTACTGTTTCATTCTACTACTGTGCAACTGCACTCTCAATTGATATTGTGCATAAACTAATGACTTATTGTTATGATGTCACACACCAGTATCAGATGGAACTGCGCACTTACTAATATTTTTTCATTATGTTTAAGTTCCACAGTATTTCAGACAATCTGCGACATGCTTTGAATCATATGATTCATCCTTTCAGTTTAATGCACTTGCCTCATATCATCCTCATCATGACGCACATACTTGATTCAGCTACTACTCGGTCTCAGCGGATCTGATCATCTTCTTTAATTAGCACACTTCAACTCAATCCTCATACATCAGTCAAACTTCTTCACTTCGCGCATTTTCTGATATAATTCATGTCTATCTCTACGCAGATCCACCTTAGAACATCTAATGTTGTCTGCGTGTTGTCTGCAATATGGTAATTCGGTCATCACGCACTAGCACATCCTCTGCATTCTTCCTTTTTTGTCTTAGCACAATCATCACAGATCTACAACATCATTCTTTGCACCATCATTTATATCATTCCTCTGATTGTGTGCACTCATCTCTTTGATAGATCAATTGTTTTCTGGTTCCACGAGCCCTTGATGCCCCAGATATAAATATGTATCTTCCACTCACAAGCACTTCATCATAGTACATCAAGCTTACTTCAAATCTCCAACTTGCTTCCCTATTTATACATGTCGTGCATGGATTGTATGTCCACAAGTTGTTTGTGGTATTCCTTCTTCCTTGCTTCACAGATTGTACTTCTGCCACATGGCATGTTCTGCACCGCTAATGTGTCATTTCCTTGTGGTTTTTGTACATATATGATCCTTGACTTGGTGGGACTTTATCCCTGCGGTGTTATTTTGCGCCCTTGATGTATCATTTCCTTGCGGAACTTGCACATACTTGATCTTCAACTTAGTGGGACTTTGACCATTGTGGTACCATCACTTGTGGGTCTTGCGCACTTGTTGTGTCATTGGATGTGGAATTTGTGCATATACTGACTTCAACTGCTACACCCTTATTGGAACTTGTGCACACTTCAAAAACTGAAAGTTTCTTCTGATTGGTGAGAGTTGCACACTTTTAGGACTTGCATAACTATTCAACCATTTATTGTTGCATGTTGCTTTTGCACTCCACTAGAATTGCTTGTGCACTCTAGACTTTGTCCCATGTATTCTTTGGCTTGCTTGCACACTCTTCAAACCTTTGTCCAACCAACACTTTAGCTTGTACCTTGAAGGACTATGACTGGGGGACTTGTGACCTGCTCATGTACATGTGCATTATGTACTTCTTTAAACTGGATATGCATTATGTAACTCTAAAATACACTTCTTTAGGCTGGATGCACTTCTAGATATACTTCTTCATACTGGAATCCATATACTTCACCATATTACTTGCAAATACACTTCTTCAATGTGGATTTTCTATATTTATTCAAGTTGGCATGGGAATATTGAATCCACTTGAAATTGGTTGACATCAATGACTCAAACTCAATCAATTTACACCCTCTTTGACATTAGTTGACATCAATGACAACCAAAGTTCAACAATATCCCCCTTGGAATTGATGTCAACACCTTATGAATTTGTGCATAATCATCTTCTTGAAATTGTATGCTTCATCTGTGCTTGTCACAGTACTCCACCTGTGTACATACTTGTTATCGGTCAAATTAGCACTTCTCTGTCCATGAACACATTTCCTTGTTGGTCACACAAAAGGACATTATGGATGGAAAAGATTACCTTGACCATAGATGACTTAGAGCTAATATTTGCAAATCCTTTACTCAGAAACATTTTTCTATGCTTATTTTTTGACATAACCGCGACCCTTATGCTTGACAACTAGCGGGTCAGCTGCGGGTTCCTATACTGACAACCCGCGGGTGTCAATAAAATTTTTGTACTTGCTACATGCAAAGTGAAGACACTCACGATTCACTTGTGAGCTGTCATATACCAAAGTGGCAGGTGTCTTAAGAAAAGGCTAAAAAATAATTAAAAACATGAATGGACGATTAGTTGAGGTAGGTACCCAAACTACCTTAGCTTCCCCATTAAACCACCTTTCGAACATGCCTTCCCTACCTTGTTATAAATACAATGGGAATGGCTTGAGGAAGGAACCTTATGATCATTGGAGAGTTATGCTGGAGAAATCCATAGTTAAGAGAGAGGAGCGGGAGCCCAAGGTTGTGGTTACAACAGTGCCGGTGCAGGAATAGGTATAAGCTTTGTACATCTTTCTGCATTTATCAATAAAGTTGAGACATTCTTTCTTTTCCAATATAGAGTTGCTCTTATCTATTGTTATTTGATTATATGTTAATGTTATATTGTTTCTTAAATATCAATATCTCATTTATAGTCAAATACGTCTGAGAAAGGTATTTTGTTTGTGTTACAGGTTATTCGCATAGAAGAACGAAGAAGAGAAAGCTTGGACCGACCTTCATAAATAAGGTATACACTCTCTTACTTATATCCTATTTTCTTATAAACTATATTGGAAAAAACTTATATGTCTGCTTGATACCCCCCCAGTAGGCAGTCTTCTTCCCAAACTATAAGAGTTATTTCCTAAGAACAGAACTGGCGACTCCGCTAGGAAGCACCATTTTGTTTTTCTGCTTTGGGGACTCTTGTTGAGTTTTTCTAGTTTGTATAATTTGTCTGATCTCTTTATAAGTGTCTAGGTTATCCTTGACCATGTTTATTGACTTGGCTCTTTTATGATCTGCAAACTCTTTTATTTAAAAAAAAAAAATTATGAGGCCATCTGCGAGTCTCCTGTACATACAGGTGCAGTTATTCAGTGGCACTCACCAGTTTCATATATAGGTACCCGCGGATTTTTAGTTGCACCCGCGTGCTTTTGCATGTGTCAATCATGAACATTTCCTGATATTTTGTTTTTGATTTAAAATTTGATCTTAGGGTTACTTGCTTGGCTTTTGAAGTTGGTTTGTTGATTTGACATTGGTTTAAAGTATTGTAGTGTTGATCTGAGTCCCTGCTACATCCTTTCTGAGAGGTTTTCTTTGATATTTATGCTTGATTCAGTTGGTTTTTAGGTATTTTAAATTTTTTCAAGGCTCACCCGCAACTTGCTTATACATACAGTCGTGGATTTTATTCCCTACTCGCGAGTTTCTAGTCTATGTACCCACGAGTCCACCGCGCGTTGCTGTATTATATAGTCGCAGTTTTTTCCTGATATTTTCCTTTTTAATTAGGGTTTGGTATTAGGGTGTCTTATCTGTGGCTTTGGAAGTCTTTTACTGATCTCATACCCTATAGACATTTGTTCAGTGTATTTCTGAGTCTGTTTGTAGCCTTTTTAAGAGTTTTTTACTCAAGTTTTGGTGATTGCGAAGTTACCCTTGCTCTCTAGCCCATTTTTGTGTTTGGAAAGTGCTTGGATTTTTCATCCTCTTTGATCACTGGTATTCAAGGGCAGTTTGATTTCCGCATAAGAGTCTCTATTTTTCCGCTTTACATATCAATTATCTTAGTTTGCATGTTTGTTTCCAAACCTAGTTACTTCCTAAAGCAACTAGTTGGGTTGGTTTTTGTTGGTCTTGCACAAGGTCTGATTGATTTAGTCTTGGGTCATTGTTCATTTGCTTGCACTACTTTTACAGTTCTTGTTAGTTCACATTTATTTTCATTTCTTTCATAGTTAAAGAAAAAATATCGAATTCAAAAAAGAACTTTTTTTTATAGCAAGAATTGTCATTCCTTTTCGAAGTAGTTGTAGTCTTTAGTACTATCATCTTTGAAAATACAAAAAAAACTTTCATTATTCTTAGTTTGCTTTATGATTTCATGTTTTGAAAGAAAAACAAAGTAGGTTAATTGTGAAGCTTTTACATATTTATATATACACATTTCTTATCATTTATAACCATCACAACACATTGCACTATCCTTTGACTAAGTAAGTAACAACCTTTAAAAAGAACCATTAATAAAATATATTAGTAACATTTTACTTTTTAGGTTACACAACATCAACTAGCTTAGGCTAGAGTTTGGAATACATCACCCTAAACCTTCCAAACCATTCAAATCTCAAATCATATACAACTATCGTTTAGGTAAATACAATGTTGTGGAAGTATTCGGGAAGTTATACTCAAACCAAAGTTAAGCACGAGGTCATGTGAGATCAAATTGTTTGGGATACCCCCCCACCTTTATTTCGAGCATACACAAGAGCCTTTTTGCATACGGGGTTCCATTAGTGCCTTGTGCACTCTTGGATTTTGGGCTTAGTTACCCTGCCCATGCATCTTGGTTGGACCTACGGCTGTTCCCTCAGGTTGTTGCTGCAATTCTAGTATCCTTTAGTATCTTTTGACGTTTAGTGCTCTATAGAGGTGACGACAGAAGGCTATTTCTATTGTACATAGGATAGATGTGGGAGGAAACCCTCTACAACGATTTGGGAAGGAGGTTTGGTGATTCAAGTGCTTGCACCCCAGAAATCCTGTATGTGGACCCCGGGTAATTGTTCTTCGATATTTGTTGACACAACACCTGTCAACAGGGATTCACTGCGCACTATTGTCAACAAACCATTAACCAAACTCCCTTACGCACCAGCCCAAAAAGGTGTTAACCTTTCCAACGACACTCGCAGAGCGAGTGAAGTCTCACCCGAGATGCACAAGGGGGATGTAGGAACCAAGTTTCCACAGTGGAGTTGAGGACATGCATCAAACACACATTACACTCTCAGAAACCAAATATTATGTCATTTGCACTATGCTAACATTCCATCATCGCATATTCATCAGTCGTAGAGTTAACATATAATAGACATTCACATTAACATGATCTGATTACTCATTAGCATAAACAACAATTACTAAACCCACAGAGCATTAAACATCTCATCAGACATTCGCATTCATCATTCAACAGGAACAAAGAAAGAGATAAAACCATAATCTAACATTTTCATGCATTCATTAAAACCTACGAAATGACCTTCGCAGAAATAGTCAATACATCATATCGCGGATACAAAACAGATCAAAACTCACAAAGTTGATCGCTCTATTCATCATCTAATTTCTAGATAGATTCCCTTAGGCTTATAATCATACTTCTATTTATACAAAACTAAGCGGTTACAAAATGGTCCACATGACCCTATCTAACTAACTATCTACTTTCGTGCTTCCGCGTTCTCCGTGAATGAACCTTCTTCCGTGGATTATCCCTTTTGCAGATGTCGGCTTCCGCAATTTCTGCGGACTAATCCCATGCCAAAAGGCCCCCAACACAAACTTGTGGCTCTCCTCGAACCACCTTAGTTGGACACCGCTAGTGCTGCTCTCTGTTGTCGTTGTGGTAAACTTCTGAAGTTATTCTTGACATCTGGAACTCGCTGTCATGTACTTCTCGAACTCATCCACCAGTCATCGGGAACCTTGGTCATCTACCTCGAACTCATCCTCCAGTCTCTTGAAACCTTGATCATTTATCTCGTCTGCACTTGCTCAGGTACTTCAGGCTTGTTGCGACCTGGGGACAACTTCATCGTCATTTCCAAATTGTGAAATAGGTCAGTTGCTCTAGCACATTTGTTTCGCACATTTGGCAGTCCACTGCTGCAACCAACAGGCCTCCGCCTCTGGTTTTCTGGTGGTCAGGGAAACCCCGACCATTCTAACTACTACCGCATTCTTAAACATCTCGGGTGAGACCTCATCGCTATTCCTTCCGAGTGTCCTCATCGCTTCCTTCACTGGTTGTTTGTGAATAGTCGTCGTTCTTGCTCTTAGTGCACTTGGGGTGCTTCCACTCGAAATGAAGTGCACCATTGCAACTATCTCACTACCCTTTTCCACAACTTCATTGGGATTTCCTACTAAACTTCCTAACTTCCCACATCTAACAGATAGATTCATATCAGACAACGTACTACTTCCCTTCTTGGATTTCCTATACTTTGACTTGCGTTCTTCAATCTTGACATTGGTATTTATGCTTGCTTCTTGACACTTGCTCATCATTTGCAAAATATTATCCACAACTTAATCAAATTTGTCATCATACTCCTCCGTTGTTTACTGGTGATGTCGATCCACAGTAATCATACTCGGATTTGAATCCCGCGTGCTAAATCGTGCGAAGCATCGGAAAGCGACCTGGATGGCCATGCTTCCCACATGCTAAACCATGCGAAGCATCGGCAAGTGACCTGGCTGGCCATGCTTATTGCATGCTTCCCCCTTTTTTTCATCATTGGTTTTTTTTTTTTTTTTTTTACGGTGTTTCTCAACCACTATATGCCTGATCATGGTGATACAGTTTCAATCGATTCCCGTTTACTAGCTTAGGAAACAACATGCCATCTAAGATCTTCAGCTATACCGCACCTTTGTCAGTAACAAAATCTATAACATAGGGACCTAACCAATCCATCTATAGCTTACCTGGATGCTTAGCAAACTTACTATCATATAGCAGAAATGTATCCCCGCGTTGAAAGTGCTTTTGTTTCACATGGTGATCATGCCATGCCTTTTGTCGGTCCTTTTGCACCTTGTGATGAAAGCCTGCAATGAACCTGTCCTCATCGAGCTATACCAGGTAGGCCAATCGTTCCTCTAGTTCCCCATCGTCGCTCATGCCGGTGACAGCTGTAATCCATAGACTGGGGACAATATACTCCATCGGCATTACGGTTTCCTTCCCATAGACGAGTTTGAACAGTGTCTATCCAGTCAAACGTTTTCAAGTGGTGCGATACGCCCAAAGTATCACAAGGATCTTCAAATCCCAATCATCCTGATTCATGTTGCATACCTTTGTGAGCACATGTTCCAGGATTTTTTTAAATGCTTCCACTATTCTATTTTCCTGCGGATGGTAAGGGGTGCTCTGTTTGTGTTGTGTCTGAAATTCCTCTGTCATTGCTGCAATTTTCTGATTAACAAAATGAGTCCCTTCGTCGCTCATCAATATTTTTGGGTACCCAAACCTAGTGACCACATTGTCGAAGAGGAATCTTGTTGTTGTTGTAGTTGAGCAATCCTTCACCGGGGCTGCTTCTTCCCATTACGTCAAGTAGTCTGTCACCGTAATTATGTAGCGCAACCCTGTTCTTTTTCCTAGTGGGTTGATGGGTCCCACTTGTCGAAAGTATGCAACGTCAATTGAGGTACTAGTGGAATTTCATCCCGTCTCGATGGATTCCCTGTCCGTTGACATACGTCGCAGCTTTTGGCATATTCCACAACATCTCCATGCATCGTCGGCCACCATAGTCCTGCTCGCAAAATATTCCTTGTGGTGGCGTGTCCTCCATAGTGTCCTCCATCGATCCCATCATGAGATTCCACAAGGATCCTCTCCTATTCATGTGGAAGGACGTATCATCGCGGTATCTCATGTGGCCCCATTTTATTCAATTGTCCTACAATTAGTTTAAATTCGACAGCTCTGACGACTAGCTGCTTCTTCTGGTTGGCAGTGAAGCTTGCTGGTGCCTCTCCGGTTGCCAAAACCTAAATGAATTTTTTGTAATGGTCATCGACCATGCCAATCCTGAACAACTGAGAATCCGGCAGTCCGTCGTCAATTCTCCTTGGCTCTTCCCCCGACTCAATTCGTGACAAGTGGTCTGGTCCTGCATTTAATCGTCCTGGCTTGACAATTATCTCAAAATCGAATTCCTGGAATAGTAATAACCAACGATAGATCTTTCCCCCCAACATAAGCTTGTTCACCAGGTATTTTAATGCTGAGTGATCAGTGAACATTTTAAATTCCCCCCCTAATAGGTAGTGTCATAATTTCTGTAAGGCGTACACCATCGCCAACCCTTCTCATTCCGTGTTTGTATAATTATTATCTGTAGTAGACAACTTCCTACTTTTGAAGGCTATCGGGTGGTCAATGCCGCCTTCTCCTGGTTGGGCCAAGATGACTCCTAATGCGACGGATGACGCATTAACATGAACGTGGAACTCCTTTGTCCAATCTGGGAATGCCAATATGGTTGTGAAAACCATCTTTTCTTTTAATATGTCCAGACTCTTCTGGTATTCTTCATTCCACTCAAACTTGGCATCTTTCTTCAACAACTTCTCCATTGGTTATGTGATTGCTGCATACCCTCTAATAAACTTCATGTAGTAGCTTGTGTGGACCAATGCTGCTCTTAATTGCTTGTCTGTTGTCAGTGATGGGAGGTCAAAAATAATTGAAACCTTCGCCAGATCTACCATCATTCCTTCCTTGCAGACAATCCCCCCCACCAAGATCCCGAACGAAGCACAGAAGATGCACTTTTTAAGGTTCAATGAAATCTGGTACTGTCGACATCTCTCCAACATCAATCACAGATTTGCAACATGATCCTTGACCAACCTGTATACCATCCAATTGTCCATATAGACTGCAAGAAACTTATGGATGTAGTCTTTAAATGAAGCAAAAACCAGTCTGGAGAAGATCGTCGGTGCATTCTTTAAGCCAAATGGCATCACTGTATACTCGAAACATCCCCATTCAGTGAAAAAAGTTGTCTTGTGCTGATCTTCCTTCGCAATATTTATCTAATGGTAGCCTGAAATCCTATCCATAAATGAGTATATTTCCTGACCTCCTACTCCTTCAAGCACCTCATCCGTGAATGGCGTCGGGAATGGGTTGTGTAAGCATGCATCGTTCAATTTACACAAGTCGACGCAAATTTGAACTTCGCCATTTTTCTTGTCCTGGACCACCATCGGGATGATCCACTCAGATTCCTCTATGGGTTCTATGATGCCTGCTTCCAGCATCCTTTCAATCTCAACCTGCACTCTCTCCTTGTGCCTTGGGTTCGACCGGTAGGGTTGTTGCTTGACTGGCTTGGCATAAGGTTTCAGGGGAATCTTCATTTCGCCTAAGTCCCCAGAAATTCCTTTCATCTCTGATCATTTCGTTGGGAATAGATCCTAAAAATCATGCAACAGATCAGTCATCTTCGTGACATTTGAGTTGTCCCAGTGGTCTCCAATACTTGCGAACTTCAGATTCTCCTCTGACCCAATGTTTACTTTCTTGATATTCATCGATTGTTGGAATTTGTTGGAAGGTATTTTTGGTGCCTCGACGATGTGACTTCCTTCCGACTCTGGTACATGTGTAGCCCTCGGATCATTCTCATCATCCGGCTCTCCTATGATGTTATAGAACTCCATCATCATTTATGGTGTCACAGTCCATCGAAGTTCTAATGGTTGCTCTGTCGGTACTGCTTCAAATATCTTCTCGCGGATCACATGTAGCACACTATGGATGAAGGGGTTCTCATTTGAGAAACAAAACATTTGGCTAAAGCCAATTGTTAGCTACTCCCAAGAAATTGTCCCGTTTCACAGTTCTGATGCGACATACCAACTCTGCGGTACTTCATCCAAAGTGTGAATGAATGCATGGACCCCTTCTTCTTTTGCTTGCAGTCCCCATTTGCTTTCGCACTCAGCCAAATGTTCTTGCGGGTCACTTCTGCCATCAAAATTACCTCCATTGTATCCTTTTGCATCATCAAACATAACTGTCATTAGGTGGCGACATAGTTGCCAGGTTGTTATATTAGACTTGTGCGCTGCCCACCAACGCAAAGGAGTAGCCTTCAAGGCTTCCTCCAAGGCCAATAAACGTTGCAGTCCCGCCACCTTGTTCTCGAATTAAGTGAGAAAGGTGCTCAAATTGGGAAATCCCTCATATGTTGGTAGCACGCACTCCTCTGTGGCTACCCATCGCAGTGACTATGTGGTCCTTACACATCTCCTAAATGACACTTCATGCATCTAGTTCTGCCAATTCTCGAGCGCCTCATCTAAATCCAACGACGCCGAACTGACACTGTGTCATCCCAATTCTCCATTTGCGGTAGGATTAATGTAATCCTCAGATATATTGTATATACTATCCCATCCCTCCATAAATTCATCTCTTGTTGGTTCAACATATCACTGCCCTTCCGCAGGATCCAGAGGTGCGACGACCCTCATCTCGCGATTCTCAAATGACATTGTCCACTTCTTGAAGTTGATAACCGCTAGATTATCGTTGCCCAGTCAATCCCTAGCAGCACTGGGTAGGGACTTGATTTGTCAACAATCTCAATTACATCAAAATATGCATAAGCCTTAAGGCACTCAATTTCAAAGGGAAGCTAGTACACCCGACCAAGTGGAGTAACCTTACTCTGATTTGCTAATTGCAACTGTACTGGTGACCAGGCCAACAATGGTTTCCCCATTTTTTCCCATGTTTGCTTGGTCAAGATGTTGACATCCGACCCTAAGTCCAAAATAATCAAGTTGACATCAAATGCTCTGATTTGTGCCAACATTCGCATCTCTCTCCCTGTCTTCTGCTTGTGTATGCGATTAACCTTTTGGTCCTGGCATGCACCCTCCTGTCGCTTCAATAGGTTGGATATCTCTTGCAGTGCATCCTAATCCTTTTCCAAATCCAGGAAAATTTTTAAGAAGGCTTTTAAGGTGTTAGCCTTTCCCCATGACTTCATTCTGTCGAACGTCAGTGGCATGTCGTAGGTAGTTTGTTCCTGAAGAGGTAATTGCCTCTTCTATCTCATCGCCTTCTGCGCTTCCAAGAAGATATCCCTCTCGACCTCCGCATCAATGGTGACATGTTTCCGTACTGTCGGTCAGACGGTAGCTCATGGCTTCTTGGCTCTTGTCACCACTCCTCCTCGTGTCACCACTCCAATAATTGCATGTTGTCTTCGGACCTCTGTCGATATCATCTGTACCGTTGGTGGATTTTGATTCTGGTTCTGTGGAGGTGGTGGCTGATTCTTGGTATTCCATTTTGTGATGAGTTGCGGATAGTCTTCAACACCATGATCCACAGCGATGCAATAGGTGCACTGCTGTGGTGTTGGATTCGGGCAATCCCTCTGATAGTGCCCCTATTTCCCATAATTATAACATATAATTGGTCCTCGTCCTTGTCTAATAGCTCCTCCTCATCATGCGCTAGCACCTCAACCTCCGCGGAATCCTCCTCTAGAACCTCCACATGGTGGGACATCTGGTGGGTACTGTGGTGGCCTATACTACGGTTGTTGTGGTGGTCCATATGGTGGGTATTGTGGTGGCGGATACTGTAGTTTCCTATACTATCCTTGATCATATTGATGCAGTTGGTGATTATACTGGGCTAGCGGTTGGTTATATTGCTGCTAATGCTGACCCGGTGCCTATTCTTCTCCTGCCATGAAGTATGCATCTGCAGTCCTTTCCTAGACTAGGCCATAAGCTCTGCAGTTATTTTCATCATGGCCAACCGATTTGCAGAACTTGCAATACAAGTTCTCTAGTTTCGACACCGTCTTTTGCAGATATACACATTCTTCTAGTCAATGGCCTCTCGTTTGGCAGATACGACACCAAGGCAACCCTCCTTGACTGAGGGGATTTGGTGCACTGGATTGAAAACAGTCTCGGAAGTCTAGGCATTGGTCCTTGTGGTGTCCCTCTGTCCTACATCTAGTGCACCTGATCTCTTCGCGAGCCTCTTTCCCTTTCTTCATGTCTTGTAGTTGGATCGTTAAGTTTTCCAGCTATGCTTGTATTCGATCCATACCTAACCACATTTCATTGATTGGTGAAGCCTCCAGCTTCATCACAATCTCCAATGCTTCTGCTTGCGTCACAACCTTCTATTGCATTAGTGGTCTGCAGATGTGTGGTACCAATCCTGCAATGAACCACTCCTTGTGCTGCATATAATTTATTCCAAAACTTACCTTTCCTATGAGTGTTTTGTATTGCTGATCAAATTCCCATATTGACTCATTTGGGTATTTCTTGATTTCTTTGAGCTCGGTGACATACTGCGATTCCGACTTTGGATTCCTAAATTCATAGATCATTCCTGCTTTGACCTGCGCCAACGACTTGGCTGGTTTTCCCAACGAAACCCTTGTAAACTTCATAAACTAATCCAGCTCATGGCCCCTAAGGGTCGTTGCTAGCTATCCCTGTTTAATAGATTCATCCTGGACCTGCTTCACGGTCCATACTGCTTTGCAAAGAAACCAAAAGTGCTCAGGATCCTTGGTCCCGTTCCCTTGGAAAGTGGGCATTTTTGTGTCGTCTGCCATTCTAATGTTCCTATTGTTGTTGTTTACTGATGCACTACTTTTACCGCTACATGTAGGGAAACTTTGCGAATAGCTTGGGTTTCTTCCTGTGAATTTTTGGGTAGTGCGTGGGGTTGCAGGTATGTTGTAACTTATGATTCGTCCCTCTTCTGATTCTGGGGTAGCCTGGTCATCGTCTTCATCGCAATAGGGTCGCTTTCTCCCTTGTTATCCTGTTTCAGAGTCTTCTGTTTCAATCCTCTCAAGAGACTCTCTCTTAGTCCTCCTCTTCTTCTCAGGACACCGAAATATCAACCCACTCCTCAAGGTACCACACTCTTCATCAGCTTCCCATACAACTCGCCGTCGCTCATGTCCATCCACCCCGCATCTTTCTATCGGATCTGCATTCACGCGACACCTACAACCTCCGCACACTAATATTTCTACTCGTCGGAAGTCATCCTCAAAATTCCCTTCTTTTAGACGATCATCTTAATCCACAGATTTAGCAACAGTAAGAACCTTCCCCTGAAAAAAATCCTCTCTGCGTCGTTGTATGATTTGATCGTGTCTACTGCGAACTCAGTAATATATCCCTCTAGGATACTATCCACCCAGAAATCAACATCCCTTGACACTGTGTTGTCGACATGTGTTATCTGTCAAATCAGTTCTGGTGTCCAGTGTTTAGGCCCAGTCTTTTGGAAATGGTGCTTCTGGAATGTTAGATGAGCTAACCACTCATGCAGCAGTACTGGGAATTCGCAAAAAAATATCTTGTGGATATCTGAATAAATGTATTTCTGCAACCAACTGCTTACTGTTTGTCTCGGGTTTTGCTTTTATCCTTCTTCAAACTCCTCTATCTTCTTGTCAAATCACTCTTGAATCTCCGGTTTCATCAGGTGCCAAAGCATATCCTCTTCTTTTCCTCTTCAAGGTCCTGACAACGGAACCATTTGTTGACACGGGACCTATCGACAGGGGTTCACTGCACACTATCGTCAACAAACCATCAACCAAACTCCCTTATGGACAGGCCCAGAAAGGTGTTACCCTTTCCAGCGACACTCGCAGAGCCAGTGAAGTCTCACCTGAGATGCACAAGGGGGCTTCAGGAACCAAGTTTCTGCAGTGGAGTTGAGGACATGCATCAAACACACATTGCACTCGCAGAATCCAGATATTATGTCATTCGCACTATGCTAACATTCCATCATTTGCATATTCATCAATCGTAGAGTTAACATATAATAGACATTCGCATTAACATGATATGATTACTCATTGGCATAAACAACAATTACTAAACCCATAGAGCATTAAACATCTCATCAGACATTCACATTCATCATTCAACAGGAACAAATACAGAGATAAAACCATAATCGAACGTCTTCATGCATTTATTAAAACCTGCGGAATGACCTTCGGAGAAACAGTCAATACATCATATCGCAGATACAAAACAAATAAAAACTCACAAAGTCGATCGCTCTATTCATCATCTGATTTCTAGATAGATGCCCTTAGGCTTACAATCATACTTCTATTTATACAAAACTAAGCGGTTACAAAATGGTCCACATGACCCTATCTAACTAACTATCTACTTCTGCACTTCCGCGTTCTCCGCGAATGACCCTTATTCCGCGGATTATCCCTTTCGCGGATTTTGGCTTCTGTACTTTCTGCAGACTAATCCCATGCCAACAATATTCTACTAGTTTGTTCTGGGCCCTCATCATCCCAGACTTACTTTTGAGAATATTTATCTTTGTGTGCCTGGTATGATTTACTTTAGGACATTTTTTAGTGGTGTGGTCTTTTCTCCTAGTTGTTAGTGGCCCCTAGGATAATTAATTAGTATAATTTTCACACAATTGTGGAGGACCAACCTCTCAGAAGGTCACGAAGGTTGCAGAACCTTCCTCCATTTACAGTGGAGCCTCCACCACCACCATAGCGACAAAGAACAGATTCTCATGGTTCTTACAAACTTACGGGAAAAACTGAACAACCTCGAGAACGTCATCAGATCTTCCAAGATCAACCAGTTTAGGAAACTGTAGAGATTGAAGACTTGACAACTGAAGAGTTTAATACACCCTTCAATCCTCCTTAAACTAGACCCAACGATCCCTTGTTAGAGAGGGTAGTTTCTCTAGGTCTTCTAGAGTTAAGCGTATATTTGTTTACACTTGGTTCCTTCATGGATAACATAGGGGAGTCATCAGGATTTCCTCATACTCCTACAACATCTATCATGTCAAGAGGTTTTTCCCCTCCATTTGCACACACATCGATACCAAGCTTGTTGCAAGTTACTTCTACTCCGAGCACTTCATTCAATTTCAATACTAGACCCTTAGGATCGCCTGGCTCTCAAGTTATGACTGCATCTAGTCCTTTTGGTTCTAGCATTGGTCCATCTAGTGTCCCCTTTTCAGGGGTACCATCGGTATCGTTCACCTCTTCCCCTTTTGTACAACAATTCCAGGCTAACCCTCAGTCTACTCCTTTTAGTCACGGATTTATTTGGTTTGGAGGACACATCGCTCCTTCGGCACCTTTTGTAGGCTCAATGCCTACTTCTTCCATTGCATCTACATCAGGGTTCAACCCTTTCACAGGTTTTTATGTGCATCTTTCCAATTTACATATTTCAAATATACCTGTAGGGAGTACTCCCTTTTCACTGTTTGGTGGAGGGGGGTAGTAACAGTTTTGTCAACCCACATTTTGGGGGTGCTTATACCCAACCGCAATGGATGAGTCCACAAGGAATAATTCCCTTGTATTATGGTTGGAGAAACTTCCATAATGAATTTTATTCATAATCAGTGGCTGGGGGAAACCCCAACCAATAGTATAGGAGCCAGGTTTCAGGTGGTTCCCCCTACCAAACTCCTTTTAATCAAATTCCATTGGCAAGACCCTGTTTTCCCTTTCTGGAAACCTTAAACTTTCCATATCTTTCGAAACTGACCAACGATCCAGTGCGACACCATCTTGCATGGTCACTGGTCCCAACCAAGCTTCCCTTGGACATTCTGAAGTTCGAAGGTAAGACTGGGGAGGACCCTGGAGACCATGTTACCAGATTTCACTTTTGGTTCTCTTCCAACTCGCTTAATGAAGATTCCATTCGCTTGAGGATTTTCCAAAGGACCTTAACTAGTGTTACATCAAAGTGGTACATTGGACTACCTGCTGCAGCTTACGATAACTTTTGGGACCTAGTGACAGTCTTCCTGAATCACTTACAGCTTCCAGTCCGGTATGATGCTAGTAGTGATCTTTTGTCTACTTTTAGGAAGAATAAATCCACTTGCCTTTCTGATCACATTCAGGAGTGGTGAAGATGGAAGAGGCTCATTAAGGCTGAGATCCCTCCAGAGTTCCTTTTAGATTGGTATCCGAAGTCACTCCTTCCTTATATTTCTAAGCATGTGGCAACTGCTGGAGTAAGTTCTGAGGAAGAAGCAATCTTGAGGACCTAGCATCTTGACTTAGTTTATGCCCAATCTGGGATCCTCTATGAGATCATTCTGGATGCATCGAGATCTAATATAGATCTTGGAAAACCTAATCCTGGACTGCATGCCGACGACATTGTTGGTTCAACATATTTAGCAACACTTGTAGCTTTAACAAAACAAGTTCACGCACTCTCTGTGAAGAAGTCTATTGCTGAAGCAACTATGGTTGCAACCTCCCTTTCAATAATGGAATCTGTATAGCAAGTGCAGACAAACCAAAAGGGTCCTCGGTAACCCAACAACAACAAAAAGAAGGGTAATAAAGTGGAGGGGAACTATAAGAAACCCAAAAACACTGAGAATGCCGAGGAGGGAAAGAAAGAGAAAAAGAAGGTAAAGTGTCCTTGTAAGTTGTGCAAGGAGAAAAACCATACTCATTAGTTCCCTTTATTGGATGAATCCCAGAAGTTACTTCGAGAAAAGAAACCGACTTTCTTAAAGGATCCATTTCCTCATGGACAAGTCCCAACTTATGACAACTCTAGTGCTGGGGGAAATCATTCCTTGTCAGCTGATCAATCATTCATTAACATGGTTAACTCACACACGTTTCTACAAACCAGAGCCAGTAATTATAACTTGGACTTGTAGCAGAATGATAAGGATGTTCCTGAGTAATCTACTCCTCTTCACATTGAGAGACCAATAGATTCTATGTTGAATACACCTAAGGGTGTCTACAAAAGGGCTATGCACAACCCTAATGCGTGCAACGTTCCTAACTAATATGTCATAGAGGATCTGGACCAAATGCCTTGTGCAATGTCCACATTAGAAGTCTTGCAAAGCTGCCCTTTGCAGCAAAATGCGCTTCTATCGGCCATCGGGAGCATGGATTCTTCAAGTATGCTTGCACGGTTTGATATGTCAAATATCAAACCTCGGTTACCATATCACGTGGCCTTCCAAATGGAAGTAGTCCATGGCCCCAAAACCATTGGACGAATAGTTGTAGATGAAGGCACGTCCACATGTGTAATGTCAATATCCCGATGGAAAACCCTTGGCTCACTTGAGTTGGCCCCTTCTAACACTATACTTACGGCTTTTGACGGGAGATCATTCCTCCCACATGGATTCTTGCACGCGTTCGAAGTTGAACTTGCCGGTAAGTTAGTGTCTGTGGAGGTTGAAGTTTTGGATGCCCCTCTTGACTACAATTTCTTGTTAGGAGGGAGATAGACGTATGCAATGCAAGTTGTCCCATCGTTCATCTTCCGAGTACTGATGTTCCCACACGAAGGGAATATCATCACCATTGATCAACTTTCCTTCACTTGGAAGAATAACACTACCTCATCGGATTCATCTATCCATTTGATTGATTAGACTCATCCACCCAGCGAGAGTTTGGGAGTAGGCATGTATGCATCATTAATGGGCACATTTGACCTACCTTCTCCCATCAACTACATCGGTTCTATGAGTTCCATTGACATTTTGTCTCGGTAAATATTCATGGTATACAACTGATCCATGGATTCTTCCCACACAGTCAGAACCAATTGTGCCCCTATCTGTTGCAGAAGTGGAATACCAAGTTTCACAAAATGCTGCAACAAATTATATATCGACTCCGTCTATCTCCATAGAGTCAGATATTGACTATGCACCTGCATGGTCAGTCAATTCCATCCATTATTTTGATTGTCTAGATAGTGTTTTACTTTCTGATGAGGCTATTCTGGAAGCCATGATAGGTTTGGATCATCCATGGGAACACATGCATCATGGATCCTATTTTCTCCCAGATATGGACAAGATAGAGAATGGTCAGTTTAGTAAGACCTGGTGGTGATATCGATTTTTCCATACTCCTTCTACTATGCAAACGATTTATGCTGAAGCGAACATGGAAAACATATTGAAAACTATACCAATTGATATCTCCACTAAATGCGATGTCATGGAAAACACCTTTATTTGGGAAAACTGTTCTCCTGATGAGATCACTTTGTATACCAACATGTTTAAGGAGTCCTGCGACGTTTTTCCTGGTATTATGAGGATATGCTAGGCATCGAACCTACTATAGTTGAGCATGTCATCACGACTTACCCTAATATATGTTTCCATTAAGGCTGAAGTTGAAAAAATGCTTAAATCCGGCTTCATCTATCCAATCGACATGACAAAATGGGTCTCCAACCCAGTCCCAATCGACAAAAAGAAAGGAACTATATGTGTCTGTATAGACTTCAAGGACCTTAACGAAGCCTTCCCAAAGGACAATTACCCCACACCTTTCTTGGCCCTTTTCATTGATGTGTGTGCGGGCCATGAAGTTTTTTCTTTCATGGATGTTTTTCAGGATACAACCAAATTCAAATAAAACTTGAAGACCAACACAAAACGACTTTCATTTGTCCTTGGGGTACCTTTTCTTATCGGAAGATGTCGTTCGAGTTAAATAATTCTAGAGCCACCTTCCAATGAGCCATGAACTTTGCTTTCCACGACATTAAACATGTAGTCGAGCCATATCTGGATGATGTCCCAACACAATCTCGTAGGAGACGATATCATCCTGATCATTTGTGACTCGTGTTTGAGAGATGCAGATACTAGTAGATTCGTTTGAATCCCAAAAAATGTGTATTATGTATCGAGTCTGGATGCCTACTGGGTTTCATTGTGTCTAGTCGTGGCATTATGGTCGACCCTTTGAAATTTGAGGCCATTGTAATTCTTCCTCCTCCTCGCACCCTTAGACAACTTCAGAGTCTGCAGGGCATGTCAAACTTTCTACGATGTTTCATTATAAACTATGCTAAAATCACTAAGGGATTCATGAGATTGCTCAAGGAAGACACCTATTTTCTATGGGATGAGCTTGCACAAACTTCATTCAATTCCTTGAAAAAGGAACTTCTATCATCCCCCTTGTTGATCCCGCTAGATTATACTAGGGAATTTCTTCTATATCTGGCAGCATCTATTTCCACGATTGGTATAGTACTTTTCAGGAGGATGACAAGCTCCAAGAGCATGTCATTTACTATCTTTCACGTGCATTGATAACTCCTGAGCTCAATTATTCCCACGTTGATAAGTTGGCATTAGCTCCCGTCCATGCTATTTAAAGATTACGTCATTACATCTTATTGTGAAAAAACACAGTCATTGTAGAAGTCAATCCCTTTCAATATGTGTTAACCCGACGTATCATCGATGGGAAGTTCAATAAATGGATTGCCATTCTACAGGAGTTTGACCTAGCTTTCCAATCCGCTAAGTATAAGAAATATATGGTGTTTGTAGAGCTTATTTCTAAGTTCCCTAGTGACGTAACCAGCTTTGAGGAAGATTCGTCTTTTCCAGATGAACACATTTTTCTCATTGCAACTTCTGAGACATGGTATGGATATATTTTGATATATCTCCAGACTTTGAGGTGTCCACCCTCTTTCTCCAAATATGAGAGATGAAAGCTTCAAGCTCATGCTAAGAAATACCTCATCATTTTTAACACGCTTTATAGATGTGGGGTAGATTCCATTTTACGTCATTGCTTGGCTTTGGAGGAAGGTGACTCAATATTGAATGATGCCTATAGTGGAGCTTGTGTGTGTCATCTTGCTGGATTGGAAATAGCTCAGAAAATACTGCGTGCTAGCTATTTTTGGCCCACGATATTCAAGGATTTGTGGAAGCTGTAAAACATTGTCAACCTTGCCAGTTTTTCACCAAAAGGATGCGAGCACACCCAGCTCCTATCCATCCTGTTATCACAGCAGGCCCCTTCACCAAGTGGGGGGTTGATTTCATGATGTGTAATCCAACTTCAGTAGGAGGACACCATCACATTATTGTTTCCATTGACTACTTTACGAAGTGGGCCGAGGCAATTCCTACTATGAGAGAAGACGGAGAAACAACTGCTTATTTCATTTTTAACCAGATCATTGCTAGATTTGGTATTCCCAAAGAGATTGTCACAGACCATGTTCAACATTTTCAAAACAATATGATGACTGAATTGTATACCATGCTAGGTTTTTGACAAGAAAACTCGTCTTCATTCTATCCACAAGTGAATGGTCAAGTCTAAGCAGTCATCAAGACTTTGAAAACCATCCTTCAAAGGACCGTTAATGCCAGTTGATATAACTGGCACATCATGGTGTATCCTGCTCTTTGGGACTACTGATCTAATGTTAATATTGCTACTGGTTTCTCACCTTTCCAACTCCTTCACAGGGTGGAGGAAGTCATTCCGGTGAATGCGAGATCCCCTCTTTGAAGTTGGCTATCCAACTGCTTCCATAAATTTCATCTTTGGAGGAGCATTTTTTGCGTTTAGAGCACTTAGATGAACAACGCTGTGATGCGCTTACAACAAACAAAGCTCACAAAATTCAAGTCAAGCGTCAGTATGACAAATCTGTAAAACCAAGGGTGTTCTCTAAAGGAGACCTTGTTCTGCTCTATGACCAGGACAAAGATCCATTGGGGGCAGGTAAATTTATATTGATGTGGCTCTAACTGTATATTATATCTAAATTTATGAAGAAAGGATCTTATGAGCTAACCGATTACGAGGGTTGTAAGTTTCCTGGGCCTAGAAATGGGATCTACATGAAAAAGTATTATGCTTAGGCCTCTGTGCTTTTTCTTGTATTATAACTGCACATGTTTGTAGAGTTAGTATTTTCTTTTGATTTCCTTTTGTGCATCTTACGTGTCTTCTGGATTGTGGTTTCAGATGACAAATGAGTGCTTTATAGGATTCGTTGATGGCGCTAGTCTCCACACCCTTTAGTTGGCCTTAGCAGCTTGGGTTATTTACTCACCATCTAGTCAACTTGTGTCTTTGGGAGGCGCTTGTTTGGGATCTACAACGAACAATGTAGATGAGTACAGTGCAGCCATTGAGTTACTCTGTGATTCTATTCATTACGACATTTCACATTTGGAGGTGAGACTCGACTCGCAGTTAGTAGTACTTCAGTTGATGGGTGAATACATGGTTAGAGATCCTTCTTTGCTTCGTCAGTTTTTGTGTGTTAGATTACTTGAAAGAAAATTTGTTTTTATTACATATCAACACATTTCAAGGAGTTTAAATTCATTAGTTGATTCATATATGTATTAGATTGGCCTTTGTACCACACACAATCACATTAAATAGTCACACACATGTATATATAAACCAATATTGCATATATCAGGATAAAAAAATATATGAGTTTGATTCATACTATTTTGCAGTGTCATAATATTAAAAAATGGGCTCAAAAGGCCTAAACAATATCACATGTCTCTCTCCTTATGGAGAAGGAGGTGCCTTTGCTGACTCTGCTAAAGCCTCCCTATAACATATCACTAGCCTAGCTACTTTTCTAAGTAGCTTGATCCATGCTGGGGGCACTGTGAAAATCCTCACAGTAGATCCAAAAGATTATGTAAACCTCACAATGAAAGAATTTAGGAAAATAGAAGAATGGAGCAGCAGAAAATAGATCCAATGGAACTCAGATAGGAGCAGAATAAGAACACATGTTACATTAATCTGAATAATCAACAATGATGATACAATGCATAGGATTCGAATACTAGGGGTGTAATTTGAATTAGCCTGCATGGATAGATCAAAATATTAGTGGAGTGTCATCAAATCACAACTAGGAGTCCTCATCATCATCAGTGGAGTCATCAATGCACAAGTAACCGTCAACCAGATATCAAACTGAGTCTAACTTAGTGTGGTAGGTGTAACTAGCACATGGAGGCACTAACCGAATGAAGGAGGATCAGTGGAGGGCACATGAGGAGCTATCTGGAGTTAGAATAGGTAGTCTAGTCCCACTGGAGGTCCATCAGAGCGATATAGTCAGTTGAGGAGTGAATCTAGCCTTAAATTAAGGAAAGATCTAAAGATAACTCAACTAACTGAAGTGCAACTGAGTGGTAGGTGAGAGAGGGCGCCTTTCACAAGTGGTAGGTGAAAGGAGGGCACACTAAGCACTAGGAGGGATAAAACTGATTAGAAAGAAGCTCCCGGGGCTAGCTAATTGAGGGCTAGGTGCTGGGACTGATGACTGGGATGCATGAAATTGCATGCATGACTGAAAATGTAAAAATGGAAAATGTTGTTAGGACTAGGATGGAGTATGGGAAAATCCCAACACCCCCCCTTAATCCATCCTGGGCCTTGGTAACTAGGAACAAAGGTCACCCATACAATGAAATAAATGATAAAAATAAGAACTGTCCATAAATCGAGGAAATGGAGAAAACCTCATGGGAAAAATACCCCCCCTCAAAAGAACAGTAAATAACTCAAAGAACCATCATACTAAGAAGAAAAGGAAGAATCTTTCCTTAGTGAAAACTTTTACAAAAAACTTGGCAAGCTGATCCTCTATAGGATGCCAATGCAGGTGCTAGATTTGGATCTGGTCTTCTGATGTGCCTCCGACTGTGTAGAGGATGTATTGGACAAAGCAAGTCTTTCAGGAAACCTTTCTGCTACTAGAATGAATGGATCATGATGAGTCTTCCCAAGGGATGGAAGAATGAACCCCACCATCATGATGCATCTCTCAAGAAGAGGTAGATGGCATAATGCAAGGTTTGCATGATGCTGAAATCTAGTAGTTCTGTGATCAGATGAATCCTCAACTGTGTTCTTAGTAGTTGCAAGGACTGTGTGAGCCCATATTGGCCTTGGCTCTGGATTGAGAACATGTGTTGGTTCTGGATCTGAATCTGAATGTTCTTGAACTTTGATCTCAACATAAAGATCTTGATCTTCATGTTCATTAGAAGAAGATTCACTTAAATCTTCATCAGATTCTGAAGGAGTAGGAAGAGAGAAAGGCAAAAAATGTGAGAACTCATATGCCTTGGAGGCATGATTTGCAAACCCTTTCGATATAGTCTTCCCAGTAGAGATCTATGTAATATCAACTATGTCGGCACCAAAAGTAACCTTCTTTGGTGATCCGATGTGAGTCATTCGATATATAGACAACTAATTTGCTGTCAAGGAGGGAGCGAATAGAACATTCTTGAACTTGCCATGCTCCATATGGACTGTACCCAACCCTTTGGCAGAGATCTAAGAGTTGTCTCCCATGTGAATAGTAGGCCCATCTTTGAGATCTAAAGAAGAAAATGATTCTTCAGAGCCAACCATGTGGTTGTAGGCTCCAGAATCTATGAGGAGGGCCTTTGATTTTGAAAATCCAACCATCAATGCATGGCAATCCTCATGACCATCATATCCACTTCCAGAATTAGGCACTTTTGCATCTTTTGGAATAGAAATTTTGTTTTGTTCAAGAAGCTTGGTTAGTAGATCTATTTTCTTGTGCATGCAAGATCTCTCAAGGTGGTTTCCTCTCTTGCAGTAGGGACACTCAGATCTTTTCTATTTGTCCTTCTTGGAGCTAAAGGCTCCTTTTGATGGACTTGACTTGTCATTTAGCTTGGATTTAGATGGCTTCTTATCCTTTCCTTTTTTCCTCCCTTTCACATTCGCACTATTTTCTTCTCCAGCTAGAAGAGCTAGATCTTTGGAGGCCTTGATGGCAGCCATTTGAATCAATTTGTCTTCTTCTTGAATGAGAGTTGCAGGAAAAACTTCTAAAGTTGGCATCTTCCATCCAGGGATTGACATTCGCCCATAGTGGAAGGTAGATACAAAGACAAAAAATTGAGGTCCTAGCTTACTTAGAATGGAGAGCACCAATTTCTCATCCTTTTTATCAATGCCACACTGCTTGCATTGCATAACTAAGCCTTTAAATTTCGAGAAGAATTCTTGAATGGTCTCAAAATTGCTTGGTTGTAGGGAAACCAATTCATTTTCTAGAGCATGGCCTCTTAGCTCATCTTGTTTTCCAAAGAGGCCCTCTAATTTCAGCCATAACTCTCTTGGACTCTTCAACCCTTCAAGATGAAACAGTATATCTCTAAAAATATGAAGGCACATGTAACCAAAGGCTTCATCTAATCGATTTAGATGCTTGGCTTTCTCCACAGCTGAATTTGGTTCAGCTTCTCTTCCCATTGTTATCCTGTGTAGAGATTTATTTCTCAAGCACATTTCCATATCAACCTTCCAATCAAAGTAATTGAAAGGAATGAGAATTCTAGGAGAGAGGGGAGCATTCAAATTGCTCATCTTAACTGCTGGAGCAAATGCAAAAGTGAAACTGCTGCTACTACTGCTGGAACTTCGAATTACATGCAAAAAACTCTCAAGAATGGAGCTAGAATATACTCTCAAATGGCTATGATACCATGTGAAAATCCTCATAGTAGATCCAAGAGATGATGTAAACCTCACAATGAAAGAATTTAGGAAAATAGAAGAAGAATGGAGCAGCGGAACATAGATCCAATGGAACTTAGATAGGAGAAGAATAATCACACATGTTACATTAATCTGAATAATCAACAATGATGATACAATGCACACGATTCGAATACCAGGGGTGTAATTCGAATTAGCCTACATGGATAGATCAAAATATTAGTGGAGTGTCATTAAAGCACAACTAGGAGTCCTCATCATCATCAATGGAGTCATCAATGCACAAGTAACTGTCAACTAGATGTCAAACTGAGTCTAACTGAGTGTGGTAGGTGTAATTGGCACATGGAGGCACTAGCTGAATGAAGGAGGCTTAGTGGAGGGCACATGAGGAGCTAACTAGAGTCAAAATAGGAAGTCTAGTATCACTGGAGGTCCATTGGAGTGATATAGTCAGTTGAGGAGTGAATCTAGCCTTAAATTAAGGAAAGATCTAAAGATAACTCAACTAACTGAAGTGCAACTGAGTGGTAGGTGAGAGAGGGCGCCTTTCACAAGTGGTAGGTGAAAGGAGGGCGCACTAAGCACTAGGAGGGATAAAACTGATTAGAAAGAAGCTCCCGGGGCTAGCTAATTGAGGGCTAGGTGCTGGGACTGATGACTGGGATGCATGAAATTGCATGCATGACCGAAAATGCAAAAATGGAAAATGTTGTTAGGACTAGGATGGAGTATAGGAAAATCCCAACAGGCACGCCTACAACATGCTCTTTCATTTTGAGCGGCATTCACTCGATCTTGTACGTTGGGATATCATGATTCAAATGACCCATATTCCCCTTGAGGTTCACCAGCATCACATTAGAAGCACCTGCATTAGTTGGTCTGAAAAATACATGAGGATGTCCAATAGGTCGCACATGCCCCACATCTGCATAAATCACACTATCTGCACTCTTACTCATTCATAAAAATTATATATACATAAAAGCATAAAAATGAAATAATTTTCAAAAAGCATAAGCATATCTTACCCATCTCTCCCCAGGCTGATCCTGGAGGAAGAGCGAGCTCTGTATCTCCACATAAATCCACACCCGCATGTGGGAACTTCTCTAGAGCTGGCATTTGATGGCTCCACCATCCAAGATATTCTTCGTCATCATAAGAAAGTGTATCCAATGAGCATCTGAATAAAATTCATTTGTGCACGCATACTTGTTGTTCAAAAAAAATTAAGCAAACTGCATCTCCGTAATGCATTTAAGGTAAGCGGATCGCCCATGGCATCTCTGTCCATGTTTTCATGCTCTCTTTCCCTCCATGTTAAGACCATCCCTGCATCATTCAAACCATTCATCTCTTAGTTTTTGGTTTTTTTCTTTTGACTTACGGGACCCGCGACTTCACCTCTACAACAGAGGCAGGTACCTGCGGGTCCCCTCTGCTAAACCCGCACATATTTCACGTAACCGCGAGTTTAGCATGAGTGAACCCATGGGTACGATGCCCTAGTTTTTAAACCTTCATAAAAATAAAAATAAAACACCACTAAAATTTAAAAATTATGGATTGAATTGATAGTTAAGAGAGAGATGACTTGCTTGCAATTGATGGAACTCGATTTGGTGACCCGGTTTGACTGCTACGAGTGGTTGAAGAGGAATTTTTTCCTTTTGCTCCAATAAAAATTACAAATTACTTTGTAATTTTTACCCACTTTTTTCAAATTCCTATAGTTTCAAAACTATTTTTAATTTCATTTAATCACTAATGGCCTTTTTAAGTTCTTTTTTTATTAGGTGAAGTTCTAAGCGACATTTCTCACTACTTTTTCGTAACAAGGATCATACAAAGGTTTGATTTTCCTTGTGGCATGTCAGTTTAAGTACATTACGTTCTGTCAATATTCTCCATATTGAAATCTCTTTTGATCATGTTTATATGTCATTTTCTACTAATCTGGTAGTCTTCATGATATCTACAGCTTTTAGTCATTTGATAGATCAAGGAACTTAAGTTCCCTGGTACCTATATAGTTCTTTCACACTCTCGTTAGACTCTTTAAATATGACAAGATTGCCGAGTACACTTGTCTTGTTTAGAATCATTAAAGGATTTGAACAGTCATCCACTTAGGTATAAGTTTACCCCTTTTCCGGACCTTAGTGTATTATTTACGAAAAAGGTATACTCTAGTCATAAGTGGCTAGAAGAGTTCTTCTCTCATTGTTTTACACTTTTTCGGGTGAGGAGACTAACTTTACGAAAAATTACCTTTAGGAGTCTTCTTTAGGGTTTTCAAACTGTCCAAATATGAAAACACCAACGAGCATTCACCAACTCGGGCTTAATGTGAAATCCATGAGACTGTATATAGAGTTCTTGTTTAAGTTTTTCAGACTCTTTAAATATGAAAACACCGGCGAGCACATACCAACTCAGGTTTGATATTAAAATCCACGAGTAGGTGTATGGAGTTATTATTTAAGTTTTTCAGAATCCTTAAAATTGAAAACACTGGCAAGCATGAACAGATCTAGGCTTGATATTAAAATCCATGGATCAGTGTTATCGAGTATTAGTCTATCTCTTCTTCAAACTCGTTAAAACATGAAGAAGGTCTTGAGTTTCCCTCCCACGGACTCGTTAAATTACACATGGCTGGAATTATACCAAGCATTCTTCTATCCCCTCTTCGAGCTTGTTTTAAAAAATGAAGAAGGACTATTGAGTTTTCTTTCTCGGACTCATTCAAAATAACAAGAAGGACATTATCGAGCTTTCTTTTCCACCTTTTCATGCTTGTTAAAATTAAGAAAATACATTCTTTTATAAAAGGGAAAAGGGAATGGAAGAATGTCCAGTATATTTTCAGTATAAAGGCAGTAAGTCACTCATGTCCTTGAGCACAACACCTCTTTGAGTCTTTCAAACAAGTTGGGTTTTATTTTTTAGCCTTAGGATGAACCTAATCTTAGAGATTTTACTCCTTTGATTGGTTACTCTTCCAGTCATATAGAGAATCTGTTAATGTCTCCTACATTACAAATTTATATCATGGTCCCTTTGTCTTCAAAGCTTCCTAAGCCACTTTTGTGTCATGATCACTTTTCAAGGACACCCTTTGTGTTGGCCATTCTGCAGTTACCTTGACCTCATGTGTCAGCCATCCCTTGGTGTCAGTTTTGTTTCATCATGTACTCAGTCTTACTCCATATCATATCAACCTATTGATTGTATCTCGTGTTGAATGATGGAGGATGCCTTAAGGCCTCCCTTCCAACAGAATTCTTCCTATCGCATTCAGCTCATCTTGCTCTGGGAATGAAGTTTAGAGTTATAGGTAGTACCTTGGGGGTTGCAGTCATTAGTGGCAATTTACCTCGCTATTGAGTAGTGGGAATACATCAATGTATCCTACTCGATGGATTCTCCAAGTGTTCGACTTCAACACCCTTTATTTGCACTTGTTAGAATGTACTAGGTACCTTGGGCCCCATTTTCATTAATGGTGGATGCCCTCGCGTTTGTTAACGGTTTACATCATTGACCGATAATCAAACAGTATCCTCCATGTTCGATGTCAGCTCATTATTCACATGGTTAGGATTCGTACCTTGACGGTTTGGATGAAGACCTTGGGCCTATAATAACATCATTAAATTTTTTTATTGCCCAAGTTGCGCAAGACTGAGCCACACTCAATTTTAGCTCTTGATGAGACATAGATCCAGTTTTTTGTTATGGCTATGATATCCTATTTGACATGGATCCACGCTTGTATTTCAGTGGCCATGATATATACATCTTTCAGTTATGTATTGGCGATTATGTTCTAAAATTCCGAACATCTCCTGATGTCAATATTGTAAACTGCTTGCTGAATTTGTTTCTGTTTCAGGTATTGTTTGTGACTTCATCCTGCGGTCTCTTTGCTCCTCCTATGCTTGGTTTGTAATGTATTTTGGCCATCATTTCCCTCTGACCTCACACATTAGGGGGCATCTGTTATCGATCAAACTATCACTTCTTCGTTCGTGACCACATTGCCTTGTCTGTCACACAAAAGGACACTATGGATAGAAGAGATTACCTTGACCATAGATGACTTAGAGCTAAGCTTTGCAAATCCTTTACTTAGAAGCATTTTTCTCTGCTTATTTTTTGACATAACCACGACCCTTGTGCTTGAAAACTAGTGGGTCATCCATGAGTTCCTATACTGACAATCCACAGGTGTCAATAAAAATGTTGTACTCGCTACATGCAAAGTGAATACACTCATGATTCACTTGTGAGCTGTCATATACCAAAGTCACGGGTGTCTTAATAAAAATCTAAAAAATAATTAAAAACACAAATGGAGGATTAGTTGAGGCAGGTACCCAAACTACCTTAACTTCCCCATTCAACCACCTTTCGAACCTATCTTCCCTTCCTTGCTATAAATACAAGGATATGGGCTTGAGGAAGGAATCTTATGATCATTGGAGAGTTATGCTGGAAAAATTCATAGTTAAGAGAGAGGATCAGGAGCCCAAGGTTGTGGTTACGACGGTGTCGGTGCAGGAACAAGTATAAGCTTTGTACATTTTTTTGCATTTATCAATCAAGTTGAGACATTCTTTCCTTTCCAATATAGAGTTTCTCATATCTATCGTTATGTTATTATATGTTAATGTTATATTGTTTCTTTAATATCAATATCTCATTTATAGTCAAATACGTCTAAGAAAGGTATTGTGTTTGTGTTACAAGTTATTCGCATAGAAGAACGAAGAAGAGAAAGCTTGGACTGACCTTCATAAATAAGGTATACATTCTCTTAATTCTATCCTATTTTCTTATAAACTATATTGGAAAACCCTTATATGTCTGCTTGATACCCCCCAATACATTGGTAGTCTTCTTTCCCAACTATAAGAGTTATTTCCTAACAACAATACTCCCCCTGAGTTCTTTTCTAGTTTGAACCTTTGACATCTGCACATTCCTCTATTAGTGATTCTTCTACTTTATGTCACTTCTACACAAATCACAAGCTTTATGATCATTCTTATTGTGTTGTTGCATGATCTTATCTTCTCAACCTCATGTTGTTTCTCTTCAACTGCATTAATCTTCATGCTTTTCTCAGCTACTTCATCCAGCAGCTTCATGTTCTTTCTCCCCCTTTGAAATCAAAGGAAAATAGGTTCCATTACTTGCGCAATTCATTGATTCTCTATTTATTTTTATTTGCATTGACCTTCACCTTTCTGCTTACGGTTATAAATCCCCCTATCTTCATGCATCATTTCTTTCACTGAATTTTTTGCATTGATTTCCTGCAATTTGTATATTGCTTTCATAATTATCTTTGATTGCTTTCCCTGTACAGGTGATATATTAATTTTGTATCTTGATCTCATGTTACTGTCTCAACACTTCATCATTCTTTGCACAGTGATTCATGCAATCATCCTTTTGTGCCAACTGTGCAGTACCAAAATCAATCTTTTACTGGTTTTGCATTGAATTTTCCGTTGAATTACTTTTTGCACTTTTACTATTTCATATATCTCATTTATTGTGTTGTCTCCATGCCTTGTCACATTTACTATTGTCGCATCCCTTTCCATGACAACCAAATATTTGGCACGTTCTTCATCTATTAGCTAGCTTGACATTAAACCGGATATGACACTCGGTTCATGTGGCAACAATGATGTGTCGCATCCATACTTGAACCTTTTTGGGAAACATCATTCATTGCATGGAGTAATGAATTGGATTTCTACTTTTTGTGCTAATTCCCGAGATCATTAATTCCAGCATTAAGTTTTGGCAACTCTACTAACTTCTTCAAATCGTGCAGTCTTGAATGCACATCTCTTCAACTTAACTCCATGCACATGAAAATAATTCATTCAAATCTATAAGAGCTCTATAAAAGATGCATGGTTCATCACCTTTTTCACTCCTTCCCTTTTGTGTCACATTGCTTCATGATTTCTCACCTTTCTTGCCAATGGATTCCTTTTACCTAAGTATGAATAACCCTTTTGAGAATGTGTGCTTTGATGTCCAGTAACATCAGTCTCAATTTACACACCTGAGAGTTGGCATAGGATCTTGGAAAAACCAACTGGAGGAAATGAATTTCCAATATCAGAACGTTCAATTGCAGGTAAATTATTGGCATGTTGAACAATTGACTCTCCTGAGCCGTCGGGTTGAAAATATGGATTTGCAACAACAATGCATTCTGGACAAACTGTCATCACTTCAGTCTAAGCATTCTGAACAAACATCATCTGCAACATTACAACTTCTTCTTGTGCACCCATCCTCTGAATGTACCGCATTGGTTCCAGTGGACTTGGAGCTTCGACTTGCACACCACCCAGACTCATAACTTGACCTCGAACTGTGGCTATAGATTACTCTGCAATTCTCAATTTTGTCGTCTTCAATCATTTTCTTGTACTCACTTTCTTGGCCTTGGCATGGAGTCTCTTCTGAAATTCACTTTGCAAAAAACTCATGAATTTTGTAAAACACTGATTTTGAATGTAATACAAGTCACACCTTTTGCGCAGACTCATGTCTCTCTTTCAATGATGTTTGTACTTTTTATTCATTTATTTATATGAAAGAGTTTTCCATTTTTGTGCCATAATACTTTACTCACCAACTAACTATTCTTCACTCTATCACATGCAAGATATTTTTATGCGATAATCATAACTTAGTATAAAACTGGATGCGTGCATGTTTTTTAAAATACTTTTTTCTGCAACAATTCTAAATCAGCACATGACTTTGATAAACACTATGACATACACCTTCTAACCATAACCTTCACTAACATACTCCTTGAATTCCTTAGATGCTTTGTGTTGAATTCAAGGATATCACTTGATCTTCTTGAGATCTCTTGACACAGTGGCTATCGACAAGGGTTCACTTCGCACTGTCATCAACAAACCCAACCAAACACCCTTAAGCACCGCCCCAAAAAGGTTTTACCCTTTCCATCAATACCTGCGAAGCGAGTGAACTCTCACCCGAGATGAGTAAGGGGGATGCAGGAACCAAGTTTCCGCAGTGGGGAAATGACATGCAACCACTTCAACTCTACCACAAAAAAAACCAGATATTTAGATTTGCATACATTCATACATTCATCATTCACATACTCACCATTCACAGATTTAATACATAATGGACATTTGCATCAACATGGTTAACTGATCATTCACATCAACAGCAATTACTGAACCACAAAACCTTAAACATATCGCAAACACTTGTATTCATCATTTAACAGAAACAGAGACAAAAGATATAACCATAACCGAACATCCTCATGCATTCATCAAAACCTGCGGTATAACCTTCATAGAAATAGTTCAGAACATATTATTGTGGATCCATAAAAAAATGTGAAAACATATCAAAATACAATTGCACTGCATAATCACAATGATTCTACAATCCGGTCTCCTATCCATCGATCGATTCCCTTAGGCTTACATTCATACTTCTATTTATATCAAACTAAATGGTTACAAAATGGTCCACATGACCCATTTCTAACAAACTAACTAATCTTGCGCTTCCTTGTTCTCCGCGAATGACCCTTCCTTCCGCGGATGGTCCTCCTCGCAGCTATCAACTTCTGCACTTCATGTAGACTAATACTGTGACAACAGGCCCCCAACACAAAATTGTGGCTCACCCTCCAGCCACCTCAGCTTGACACCTCTCGTGCGTTCACTTGTTGTTGGAAATCATTGTATTCATTTTTGATTTGGTCAACCACTTCCTTTTCCGCATTCTAAGTTGCATACATTCTTCCACTTGCTGGTCTGTTAGGTGTTTGCAACTTTTCTATTACACTTCCTCCAGTTGCTTCTTAACCTATTTCATTGCTTCCATTACCCATACTGCGAGAACTTCAGCTTTTGTTTGGAGCTCGTGCAAATGTGTGGCCCTTCTTTGTTGTTTTTTCGCGGGCCTTCGTTACACGCTGTTGCATGCTTTTTAGTTCTGCTTCATTTGTCATTCGTATCAGTGAGAGCATCGCTTTGATCGATCCCTTAAAGGATTATAGCTGTGCTTCCACTTCTCCGATTTGTTCCTTCAACACAATCCTCTAGTCATCCTGGACTACACTGCCCCAAAACTCTGTGACACCCTCTGCGACTACTTGGGATGTCTTTTCCATCTCTATGATTTCCGTCACTGCTTCCTCAATCGCATTTTGTCTATCCTAAATCTGTTCCAGTGGTGTGCTTAGTACCACTCTTGCCTCTAGCTCTGCTTTTTCCCTCTGCAGTTTATCAATGAGCACATCCAATAAGATGGCTTTTGCTTCTGGTAGTATGTCCTTCTCTACCTCGGGGGTTCTTTCACATACCTTGGCGATTGCTTCTTCCAACCGCTTCTTATCCTCTATGGCTGGCTAATGTTTGGGATTTCTCTTCCTAGAACCGATGTACCTCTGTCTAACTACTGTGTTCCGTTGCTTGTACCGCACCATCTGGTCATGCATTCCAACTTGTCAGTCGTGTATTTATACACTTGTTGCAATTTGAATCCTATGTAGCGACAACATTGGTAGCATGTTGAAATCTACATCTATTGAGTCAAGCTTTCTTATCTCCACATCCATCCCTTCGTTCCTTGTATACATTGCATTGGGAAAACATTTAACTAACCTTGGGTTTGTCCCAACCTCTACTTCAACTATGCTTGTCGACGCACTCAGTCGAACTTACCCATGCGGTACACTGGACTCTACAACTGCATTGGATAGCGTGGATAGTAGTTGGTTTACCCGGTGGAAGTAGTCGGTGGAGTGTTGTGTAACTTTCACACTATTGGCCACTATGACCTCTGTTAGTGTCTCTAGGAACCGATTTACCTGCTCCTCCAGAAGACCACCACTGGTGCTTCCTGTTCCCCGATCCATCCTCTGATTTTTCCTTCGTTCCTCGTACTGTGTATCTAGTTCAAAATATATTGAGGTGGGTGTTGTTGAGGCTCCATCGTGGATGGACCCCTTGTTAACACCCAAAAGTGCTCACTACCTCATCTACCCCATTACATGACTCATTTGCCCATATTTCCTACCATATTTTCCTCCAGAACCCCAAAAAACCATTAAAAAGCCTCCAAAAGGCCAAAAAACCATTAAAAAAACCTCCAAAGGGCCAAAACCCCCATTTTTTCCCCCAAATAAGTTAAATTCCTCCAAAAATAGAAAAAATCCTCTAAAAAGGAAATAAAAAAAACTAAAAAGAGGAAAAAGAGGGAAAAAAAGAAGCAAAAACCCTATACAGCTGACCTAAACCATATGGTGCCCAAAACCATGGGTCAGCACTCCACCACTAAAAACCTGTAAATAGGTGATGGAGGCTCCCCATTTCATATTCCCAAAATTTCTCCATCCTTATGCTGCCAAAAATTCTCTTGAAACCCTAGCTCTCCACTTGGAGCTAATTTCCAACTTGAGAACCCCTTTGGCCCATATCCAAAACACCTTGGAAGAAGGAGAAGGAACAACACTAGAGCATTGGAGCATCCCTTGGACTACTGTAAAGGCTCCACCAACATCACATTTGAGGTAACTTAATACAAAACCAATTTTTAATATCTTTTTGTTGTCTCATGCACATGCTAGTTTAAATTTATTGCTTTTATTTACTATCTTGTTTTTACCATTTTTACTGAACTGCTACTAAGGAGTCCCTTCTCCTTAGTAGGTGCTCATTTGCACAAGCTAGGGTGAAAACCCTAGCTACATTTTTGGCGACTCCCCTATTGTTCCTTTGAATTTCTGGTTATAGTTTTTAGTTTTCTGCAATATTTTTCTGTTTTTTCCTTTCGATTGTCCCTTTCGGCTGTCCGGTTTGCTATCGTAAATCATGTATTTTTTCCCTACAGTTGCGATCTGACCGTGGCTTTCAGACTATTACCTGCGATTTGACTGTGGCTCTCAGCCTATTTCTTGCGATCCGACCGCGGCTCTCAGCCTGTTTTCTGCGATCCGACCGCGGCTGTTCACCCTTTTCCTGCGATTCGCTTGCGGCTTTCAACCATTTTCCTGCGATCCGCCTGCGGATTTCAACCATTTTCCTACGATCCGCCTGTGTCTTTCAACCATTTTCCTGCGATCCACCTGTGGATGTCATCCTATTTCCCGCGATCCGACCGTGCAGTTTTGCTGCAGACCCACAATATGTTTTCTGCACTTTTTCCCTGTTTGAATCCAGCACTTTACTGCAATATTTTCTGCACCTGCACAGCCACCTATCCTATCTGCAACCATACTTACCTATAGCCTTTTTTCTGCAGTTTTCTTTCTGTTCCATTTACAAAATTTTCTAAAGTTTAAGCATTTCAATTGTAAAAGAGAAAATTTTGCATTTCAAAGTTTAATTTCTGCATTGTTATTATTAGTTAGAAAGTTTCCCACCCCGTGGCACTTTTGTTTGGGTTCATTACCTCACACGCACACACTCTGTCACCTAATTCAAGTGAGCCCTAAAATATTGCTTAACACAACCAACATTCTAACCCCACTTGGGGAACACATAAGAATATTATAGTTAGGTAGGGTCGGGGGGATAGGCATCCAAATAACACCCCTCGGTCGCTTACACTTGAGACATAGTTGTTGTCTATTAGGGAACCAAAATCCCCTAGTATTTTTTGGCACGGTCACAACCAATTTATCAGAGGGCCTCTCCCCTAGGAGGGTTGAAGTAGCCAAACTGGTTCCGAAGGCCTGAGTGGAATACTGCAATCCATTTAGTAACCAAAGGATACCTTTCGTAGTTCTCGGTGTACCACCTGTATGGAGGTACAACAACGATAGAACCAAACTGCAGATTCACCTTTTCTAGATGTGTCATGAACGGGGTATCTTAGTTTCCTTTCTTCTAGGATTGTCTACCTGGTGTCCCTCCCGGTAGGGGGATATATTTAGTCACTTGGCTCTATTATCCATATTGTCTGACTTGGATTTCATCACCTTGTAGAGGATATGTCTGGTTGAGTCAGAATACTATTTAGCTAGGTTTTTGCATGAGCCCTTACCTCCCTTTGGTCTAGAGAGTCCACTTTTTTTTATTTTTTAGGAAACCTACTGCTTGTTGGTATTCTTACCATTATTGTTGATGCTTCGCTTACTGTAGCACATCTATTACAGTGAGTGTTTTGAACTGGTTGTTGGCCTGAGTGCCATATTTTTGCGCTCTCCTTCTGCACACTCGGCTGCATTAGGGTTTCTGAGCTATTTTTCACTCAACACAACCCCCAGATACTTGACACCATATGTCACCATTGAGTCCCCGAGACATTCTCAGTGCCTCCAGAGCGAGCCCCCCGCAACACAGTTCACTTGACACCACCCGTCATAGATGTAGAGCTTCATCACTCGACTCCACTCATAGACGACGCAGAGCTCCGTCCCCTGGCACTGCCGCCCCTTATTTTACCTCCAATTTTGAGGCAGAGTCCAAGAACCCCACTTATACTGCACCAACTAGCCCCATGGCTAGCATGACATCCAACCCTTTCTTTGTAGGGACCATTAGTGGAGCATCCACCACCACCCCAGCTACCACACCCGCTTTGGGTATGCCCTCGATGGGGCCCACATCCACCATTCCGATCACTGTACCTATTCCAGTGGCTAGCATACCCATCCCAACTCCACCAGTGACTCACACTACCCTTGGCGGTGTAGGACCATCCCATACCACCTTCGTTCCTCCACCTGGGGGCAACGTCCCCAACCCGAACCCAGCCCCTCCACTTGGGGGCATTGGCCCTAACGTGGTCACAACCACCAATATGTCATATCTTTCTACTAGTTTTCCATTCATGGCTAGTCTCAACTTCCTGACTTGGCCAGACTGACTAACGATCCCATTAGACATGACCCTGCGTGGCCTCACATGCCCACCAAGCTCCCATCATACATCCTTAAGTTTGAGGGCAAGGAAGGTGAGGACCCCCAGAACCATATTATGTCCTTCCATCTATGGTGTTCCTCCAACTCCATAGTAAACGACTCTGTCCGACTCCGTCTGTTATAGTGCACCCTCACTGGCTTTGTAGCTAAGTGGTACATTGAGTAGCCCCATGGAACCCATGCCACCTTTACTTCCCTTGCCTCGACCTTCTTGCAGTTCTTTCAGTTACTTGTCCGCTATGACGCGGGAGTTGAGATCCTACTATCTTGCAGATAAAACACGGCCACCCACATCACTAACCACATTCATGAGTGGCGTCAATGTCGCAGCCTCTGCAAAATCAAGTTAGATGACTGTATCTTCTTAGATTGGTTTCTAAAATCTCTCCTTCTTGTCATTGCCAAGGATGTGGCATCTGAGCGACCCCAGTCCGAAGAAGAGGCCATCCTTAAAGCCCAACAATTTGACCTTATTTACGCCCAGTCTGGTTACCTATATTCCATCATCCCTGACGCCCCCCGTGGCAATTCCTCCCAGCACGATGCACTGGGGGCATCCCATGCTGCAGATGGCATCATTGGCCGCATTGCCTCGCATAACCAGCCCTTTTTCATAGCACATCCTAGCCCTAGCCCCGACCTTTCGTGGGCTACATCCCATTCTGGAGCAACCAATTCGTATGCTCCCATGGCACATCATCACCATTCCCATGGACCCTCATGTCCACCTCAGTGCTTTGGTCATGCATCCCTCGCTTACGCCCCCCCAGTCGCACCTCAACCATATTACCACCCGCAGGCTGCAAAAACTCCTGTATCCTCTCAAGCCCCCCCTGCTTATTATCTGCCATAGGCAGCACCTGCGGCAAACCCCCAACCCGTCACACAGACGTATCAGCAACCCCCATAAGGTTCAGCACCTACACCACCTCCACCTACTTATTATCCACCGCAGCCTGCTCCCGCACCTGCACAACCCTAGAACCCACCTGCTGCCCAAGGGAAAGTGTATGCCCAACAAAATCCACAGCAGAACCAAAATAACCAACACCAACAAGGCTAGCAAAATCGCAGCAAAGGCCATAACCGTGAGAACAAACCCTCTCCATACCAAGGCGGTCAACCTCCCAATCCCCCAAACAATAATAACGCGGCACCTGCCAACCAGAACCTCGACTGGCTGCCCAAGCAAGCCAAAAATCCTAATTTGCGAACAAACCATCCTTGTTCTATTTGCGGGGTCTATGGCCATTACACATATGCTTGCCCACATTTGGAGCGAGCTCGAAAAATTTGGACTGATGATTCCCACCGCTATGGGAACGCGGCTCCTCAGGCATCGCCCAACCCCCCACCACCCCAGAATCAACCCTTGGTGTTACAAAATCCTTTTCCCACCCAAGGCATGGTGAATGCTCAATTGTTGGCTCCCCCTCATGGAAACGCACCACCACAATAGCAAATCACTTATGCTACTCCTGATCAACCCATGATCGACTCAGGTACCCATCACTTGTTAATGATGTCCTCCGTCGATGTCAACCTTCAAACCCATCGGAACCAATATGGCTCCACCCTTGAAGCCCCTCCCACTGACAAAAATACCAACGCTCTTCCCAACGATCAGTCGTTACGAATTCCTCTGACTCCACTAGATGACGCCTCCAAAGCCCCTCGATTCCCACTTCACCACACCAATAATAACCCTAATGCTCGTGCTGCATCTAATTACAACATTGTAGATGATTTAGCTTAGTCCCCCGTAGCCATGTCTGCTTTCGAAGTCTTAAAAAACTATCCTACACAGCGCAAGACTTTGCTTTCAGCCATTTGTGCTATTGACCCAAATGATTAACGAATGATGGCCTTCAATTTGGACCAATCCAAACCACGCCTTCCTTCCACATTAGCGTTCCAAGTTTCTGTATCCATTCAGAATCTTGTCATCCATCGGTGCATCATCGATGAGGGTGCCTCTACATGCATTATGTCCACATTCGTTTGGCAGAAGTTGGGATCCCCCACTCTCTAGTAGTCCACCACTGCATTGCGAGCCTACGATGACTGTTCGACTCAACCCCAAGGTCTCTTAGCTAATGTCCCCGTCCAGTTGGCTGGTAAAACAATGCTCAGGGGTCATCAATGCCCAACTTGATTATAACCTCTTACTTGGCTGTAGTTACATGTATGCCATGCAGGAAGTTGCCTCATCCATTTTTCTTACCATGATGTTCCCCCATGACGGATGCGTGGTCAAGGTTGATCAACTCACCTATTACGATCCCAATGCCCCCGCTGCACTCGAAAACATTCTCCCCATGATTGAACAACCTGTTAGTGGCGCATCTACCTCGTTGGTTTCCTCAGTGGGACCTGGATTTTACTCAGATACGCCGATGACCTTGACATTCCAATCCATTCCACCCCTGTCACCAGCGACTGAAATATCTAACTTATGTACCCTTTCCCACAATACACCATCATCCAACCATCAACCGCCCTTTCTACCTCAACCACCATTGGTACCTAGTCATGTTGGTGTTACACCCATCCACACAATCCCCTTCCTATTCCCCCCGTCGGGAGTAGTAAGCGCCCCAGTGATGGCTACCCTCAGCCTCCCTAGTTTAACTTTAGGATTACTTGTATGGTACATCAAGCCTCCCGTTTCCCCTCCAACACCAAATGTCATCTTACAACCGGTTCAACCCATCACCACTACTAGTCAACCACCTCCCGGTGTCACTACCCCTTCCTCATCCACTACTCCATCCCCTCTTATCAAGCACACTGGGGGCAGAGGCCCACAACCATACACTGCTTTACCCCCGTCGAAACCAGTTAAGAATAAACCTGTGTTTCGTGCTCCTCTCAAATGCTCATTGTGTGATGAGTTGGGACTCTTACCCGCATTACAGGAACACAATTACCCTCATTACAGGAACACATGCAAATGCTTGACGACAACCCCAACATCCCGGTTGTCCAACTCGACCCTACCCCTAATCCTCGTGATAAATCACTGCGTACCAATCACCCTTGTGCAATATGCGGTATTTACGACCATTACTCATATCACTGTCCAGATCTCCCAGATTACAGAGCCTCCCCCTATGAGATGAATAACTTGTACCTCGAGACGACTCCCCCCACCATTGAAGAGATCCACTCCCCAACATCCCCGCCAACTGGAGAGATTAATACCATTTATATGATCTCTTCTACTAGCACTCCATCGTCACCCGATTTGACAACCCAAAGTTTCCACAATGATGAGGAGATTCTCGAGGCTCTTACTGCACTGGATTACCCTTGGGAAGATATGCACCATCGCTCCTATTTCCTCCCGGAGGAATCCTCCTCCACCACAGCTACCCAATTCTCGGTTGAGTCCAAAGATTTTCTCCCCGCCAAAGTCGTATGGTTCAAAGATCCCATTCTCGCCCCCGACACCTTTGAGGAAGGTAACATGGCCAATATCTCACCCACAATCCACATTGATATCTCTACCCCAGCTGGTGCCCCTCAACTCATTACTTTGGGAGCCTCTTGCACCAAGCATAAGATCGGAGCGTACAAGAAACTTTTCCAAGAGTTTCGCGATGTCTTTTCCTGGTCCTATACTGAAATGCCTAGTCTTGACCCCGCTATCATAGAACACCACATTGACACCTCTGAGCTAGGGGGCATAATAAATTACCTCGACTCTAGGATAGGGGGCATGATCAATCATTTTGACCCTACCCCATCACATCTATCTCAGTACATCCATAAGCCCATCATTCAATCCACCACATATGTGATCCACAATCACAAACCCCATGCACATAGCATGGGGGCAAGTCATTAACCCTGCTCACTTTTTCATATTTGTGATCTCAACCATTTTTGAGGTCACGTGTCACTTGTATATTTGATTTAATTGGCCGGTTGGATCGTCCAGAAACACCACCTAAGATCTGGTCCACTATGATCTTGTGTCCAAGTCAACAGTCCAACTGACACTTGTCATGTTGGGTCCACTTACTATTTCTATCCCGTTGACTTTTTCTTGTTTCGGCCATTCTGAATCCATACGGAGTCCATTCTCTGAACCATTTCCACCACTAGAATCCGCACGACGAGACCGTCATGATGTTCGACTCATTTCTTATTTTTTCTGCATTGTTTTTTGGGAATTTTTCTAGACACCTCTTGTTGCCTCGGTTTGCGTGCCACATTGACCGTAGCCCATTTTTGATATACTTTATATCATCGAATTCATTTTTTCAAGCTTGTGATGATGCTTGAGATCATTTCTCACTCTCACCCCCATATTTTTTGGGAATTTTTCCCAAACTGCCCCCTGTCGCCTCAGTTTGCATGCCACCTCGGTCGTTCTCTGTTTTTGACACTTTTTATATCATCAAATTCAGTTTTCCAAGCTCATGATCATGCTTGAGATCATTTCTCACTCTCACTAGGTACAATCTCAACACTGTGTCCCGACACCTTGCTGCCTCGATTTGCACGCCACATCGACCGCCATCGGATTGTTACACATTTTTACATAAGCCATTCACTCCATTCATACTGCAATTATTTCGTTATTTTTCCACCATTCATCATCCCACAAGGAGGCCCACTAGTGTTCCCCCCCACCCTCATTCTTGGTTCCCATCGATGTTCCTTGATTGAGCACTTCCTCCTTGCCTGGCCATTCCTTTTGTTCGATATAATTTTATCCCTTTTTCGGGCCGGACAAGTCCTTACGAAAAAGGCACTTAGAGAGTTTCTGTTAAGCTCTTTTCTGACTCCTAAAAGGATGAAAAGATCACCGAGCAATCTTGCTTCCTTTCATGCTCGTTAAAGTACCTGAAAGGGCATCTATCTGGTATAAGTTTAACCCTTTTCTGGACCTGGTAGACTAATTATGAAAAAGGAATACTCTAGTCACACCGGCTAGAAGAGTTCTTCATTTGCATCCTTTTATGCTTCTTTGGGCCTTGGAGACTAACACACGAAAAAGCACCCCCCTGGAGTCTTCTTTTTGCTTTCAGACTATCTAAAATTGAAAGCAACCACGAGCATGCACCATCTTGGGCTCGTACAAATCCACACAATGGTACCATTCCATTATTTCAGAGTCTTCTTATCGCTTTTAGACTCCTTAAAATTGAAAGCAATCATGAGCATGAACTGTCCCATGCTCGTATAAATCCACACGACAACACCGTTTGAACACACCTTCTCGTTCCTTAACCCATGAAGAAGTCCCCCCAGTGCTTCTCAACCCCATGATCGATCATCTTGGCAGCACCCCCAAGAAGGTTGCCTTTGTTCAGAGTATTCTGCAGTCTCCTGCCATCTTACACCAACTTGAGTATCACTCCTCCCAGTCCCTATCCTTGATCCATTCCAGCTATGATCCCTTTCCCACCAATCAGTTTCATCTGCTTCCCGATCATCCCCACCATCATACTCTGAATAAAGGAAGTTTGAGTCCACTCACTCTACTTGCCCAGTAATCCCCCACCCCCACAGTATGTCATTCCTACCATCAGTACTCTCACACTTCGGTTCTCCACCTCATGCTCCTATCAAGGAAACATCATTGCCTTGCTAGTTGCAGGTCTCCCTCTGTCGACGACAACCCATCTATTCTAGAGGATAGACCCAGAGGTCCCTGTGCCTTGGACTCATCACCATATGTGATGAGTTCCTATGGACCATTTTGAGAGGATTCATCAGTGCCTCTCCGAGTGGTTGTTTCTCACATGCTATGCAGGGTATATATCCCTTCAGTTATTGGTCGAAGACCCTAGATTTTCCCTGATTCTAGCACATTGGTGAGTCACTTTGGAACACCCAGTTCTATGTTCCCGTGGATGTCCGGGTTGCGTTGGCGATTGTATTCAGAAGCCATCCACTTATATCCTTCCTTGAGTACCCAGTTCAGCTCCAGTCCAGTGTACCATTGAGGGTATGACTCCCCATTATTATGATCCAGCAGCTGATCAGTTCCTCTGGTACCACCCTCAGTAGCACTATTGTTATTCCAGTGTATCAGTTCTTCAGCTCAGACATGGTCAGCCTAGCAGTATGTCCCAGATTCTGTGTCCCCTCTGGACCCTTATGATGTACATAGTGGTTCTCCATGTATCTTTCAGGTCCCCATTTTTGGGCCTCACTGTTATTTTTTATATATCTTGATACGAGCATGGGTATGCCCGCCTCGTCCATATATTGATATTCTCCCTCATTCATTATTTGAGGCCATGTATCTTTTCGGTCCCTATTTTTTGGACCTCATTGTTATTATTATATATCTTGATACGAGCATGGGTATGCTCACCTCGTCCATATATTGAGATTATTCCTCATTCATTCTTGAGGTCATGTATTTTCAGTTTTTGCAGTTTGTTTGGGACCATTGTTCCGGGCTCTGGTTCAGTTCTTCTCTTCTCCACATCCCAGGAAAACCATAAAAGACTTATGATGTCTATCGACCATACGATGAGCTCTTGCCCTCACACATCAGGGGGCATTTTGTTAACACCCAAAAAGTGCTCACTACCTCATCTACTCCATTACATGACTCATTTGTCCATATTTCCTACCATATTTGCCTCTAGAACCCCAAAAAACCATTAAAAAGCCTCCAAAAGGCCAAAAAACCATTAAAAAGGCCTCCAAAGGGCCAAAACCCCCTTTTCCCCCCAAAAAATAAGTTAAATTCCTCCAAAAATAGCAAAAACCCTCTAAAAGGGGAATAAAAAATACTAAAAAGAGGAAAAAGAGGGAAAAAAGGAAGCAAAAACCCTATATAGCTGACCTAAACCATATGGTTCCCAAAACCATGGGTTAGCACTCCACCACTAAAAACCTATAAATAGGTGATGGAGGCTCCCCATTTCATATTCCCAAAATTTCTCCATCCTTATGCTACCAAAAATTCTCTTGAAACCCTATCTCTCCACTTGGAGCTAATTTCCAACTTGAGAACCCCTTTGGCCCATATCCAAAACACCTTGGAAGAAGGAGAAGGAACAACACTGGAGCATTAGAGCAACCCCTGGATTACTACACAGGCTCCACACCCCTCACATTTGAGGTAACTTAATACAAAACCAATTTTTAATATCTTTTTGTTGTCTCATGTACATGCTAGTTTAAATTTACTGCTTTTATTTAATGTCTTGTTTTTACCATTTTTACTGAACTGCTACTAAGGAGTCCCTTCTCCTTAGTAGGTGCTCATTTTCACAAGCTAGGGTGAAAACCCTAGCTACACCCCTAGACCCTTTCGAATGCTCTTTCATAGGGTCATCTTTTCCCACACCTTCCTTTCGACTGATTGAGCCTTTGTCTTCCTCGACCGGGTTTAGCCAAGTTGTTCCTTGTCCATTCGACATGTCCTTCTCGTCAGCTAGGACTTTCCATTCTTCAGGCCATCTGTTGATGATGGCATCTAGCTCGTCAGTGAGCTTGTATTGCGTTAGAAACCATTGCTTCGACTTATCTGCTCGAGCTTGAAGGAAAATTGTCTGGGATTCAACCGATAGCCATGCAATCGGTCGGTACTTCATCTTTGCTTGCTCCATTATCAATGGTATCGCGTGCGCATCGATCTACAACATGTCTAAAAACAAGTAAAATTGTACAATGTTGTCGGCCTATCACTCTTTATCTGTCGTTGCCCATAAATTATGGTACCGTGCTCCTTCGCGTACTCTGGCTTCTGGTGTTTCCATACCTTGATAGTCTGCGGGATCCCTCCATCCTACTAATGCAACTTGCATGAGGAGCCATGAGTATGTGAATGGCTTTCCACTCTCCTATGCATCGTATGCATCTTCAACTAACTGGTGTAGTAGGAATTTTGACCAGTTCATCCACACTCCGACGGAACAAAGTTTTGTGGATGCAATGATGCTTGAACTGCATTCTTTTGGTTTGTTCTTCCTTTCTACCTTAATCGCTAGGATCTTCGCTCTGACCCTAACGGCCTAGTTCTTGATTGAGCTAATCAAGTACCCTCATGAGTTTTTCTCCACTCCATACTTTGCCTTCAAGCTTGCTGTGAGATTTTTGTCATTGTCTTTACCCTGGAAAAATTGGGACAGATTGTCTCCCTTTTGAGGTAGCCTGGTGTTCTTGCAATCAAGTCAACTATCACTGGGATCATCTCATGGAGCCATAGGTATGCACCATGAAAGAAATCTAGCAGTTGCTTGACGCATGGTTAACCTGTGCTAACCTCCCAAAGCGTGGTATCTGGGTGAGGCCTAATAGCCCCGAATGCTCCAATCCCACTTCCCACTCTGCAGGTTCCTTCGTGGTTGGACATCCTTCGCCATGGTGGACATCAACGTATCCCTCTGTGCTCTCCAGGAAGGTTTCAATGTCGTGGTCAGTATACTGCAGCTTCTGCAAATTTGCCACAATGTTCCCAACTCGGGGAACACCATTAGGGATTGCCAGCATTTTGATTTCATACCATTCATTCTTGTTTATCCTCACCACTAGTGCCCCTTTCTGGCGTGGCGGAACATAACCTAGTATTGTTGGGCCATAATGCCTTTCTTGCATTACTTTAGCACCTGAAGTGCCTGCATCTTTGTCGGTGAACCATGTTGAGGCTCGGGTTCCTTTATTCGGTGCTCAACCAGTGTCTAAAGGCTGATTCGCACCCCTCTTCTTTTTGAGTGGTATTCTAGACATGACTTCTGGTTGTTCCCAAGTAACTAGCGTTGGTGCTGGTCATTCGGTACTTGTGCTTGAAATATAAACTGCCATATACTTGTCTGCGGATTCTTGCATAACAAGTAATGCTTCGAGCTGCTCCCTTGCCTCATATTTATAGTGGTGAATTGCTGCATCCGTCTGATAATTTCCAAATCCATCACCGATTTCCCAAATCTGTTGTGTTCCTCGGGAATTAACTGTGTCGGTTTTTCATTTTTTCCGTGGGTCGTTGTGGTATAACTGCTTCATTTATGGCCGGATTGGACCCTTCTACAGCATAGCATCTTCCGACTCATCAAAGTGTACCTCGTTTTGGTGTAATATGCGATTGACTTGTCGACACATTTTTTTTTCATGCTGCGATACCAGGCCTTCGCTGGAGTCACTCCCTGTTGCATTTGTCGCGCTCCTGGAACCTCAGGTTCAATTGATACGGTTGCTGCACTCTTAGGTTGACACTAATTCTAACTTCGTTGTTTTTCTTATCCTGGACCACCATTGGGATGATCCACTCTGATTCCTCGACTAGTTCTATAATTCCTGCTTCCAGCATTCTCTCAATTTCAGCCTTCACCCGCTCCTTGTACCTTGGATTCAACCAGTAGAGCCGCTGCTTGACTGGCTTCAAATAGGGTTTCAGGGGGATTTTCATTTCACCTAAGCCCCCGGAAATTCCTTTCATCTCCGAGAATTTCGTTGGGAACAAATCTTGAAACTCATGCAACAGATCAATCATCTTCACAACAGTTGAATCATCCCAATAATCTCCAATACTTCTAACTTCGTATTCTCCTCCGACCCAATGCTCACTTTCTTGATTTTCAACAGTTGCTGAAACTTGTTAGAAGGTATTTCTGGTGCCTCGACACTGTGACTTCCTTCTGACTCTGGTACATACGTAGCCCTCAAATCATCCTCATCATCCAAATCTCTTATGATATTGTAGCATTCCATTAACATTTCTGGTGTCGTAGTCCATTGAATCCCTAGTGGTTGCTCTGTTGGGACTGCTTCAAATACCCTCTCCTGAATCCCTTGTAATGCAGTATGGATGAAGGGGTTTTCATCAAAGAAACTGAATGTTTGGATAAAGCCAACTGTTAGCTGTTCCCAAGAGATTGTTCCACGTCGCAATTCTGTTGTGACATACCAATTTCGCGGTACTTCATCCAGTGTGTGGATAAACACATGGACCCATTCCTGTTTCGCTCATGATCCCCATTTGCTTTCACATTTATCCAAATGCGCCTTTGTATCGCCTCTGCCATCAAACCTCCTTCCGCCATATCCTTCTGCATCGCCGAACCTAACCGTCATTAGGTGTCAACATAGTGGCCAGTTAGTTATGGTGGACTTGTGCACTGCCCACCATCGTGTTGGTGTAGCCTTCAGGGCTTCTTCCAAGGACAATAGCTGCTGTGGTTCTGCCATTTTTTCTTCAAATTCAGTGATAAATGTAGTCAAATTGGGAAATCCCTCGTATGTTGGTAGCTCACACTCTTCTGTGGCTACCCTTCGTTGCGACTGAGTGATCCTTGCACACATCCTAAATGATACTTCATGTAGTCGATTCTGCCAATTTTCAAGTGCTTCATCCGAATATGATGACGCTGAACTGCTACTGCGCCACCCTAACTCTCCATCTACAGTAGGGTTGATGTAATCTTAGGAAATTTTGTAGAGATTAGCCCATCCCTCAGTGATCTCATCCCTCATCATCTCTACATACCTTTTCCCTTCCGCAAGGTTAAGAGGTACGAATACCCTTATCTCTCGGTTCTCGAATGACATAATTCATTTCTTGAAGTTGATAATAGCTTGATTATCCATCGCCCATTCTATCCGTAGAAGCACTAGGTAGGGGCTTGTACTGTCTACAATTTCAATCACATCGAAATATGCATAAGTCTTGAGGCCCTCAATCGCAATAGGGACTTGGCATAGCCGACCGATCGGGGTGACATTACTTTGGTTTGCTAGGCGTAGCTTCACTGGGGACCAAGCCAACTGTGGTTTCCCCATCGTTTCCCACATCTATTTGGTCAGGATGTTCACATCCAAACCCAAATCCAAGATAATGGAGTCGACATCAAATGCTCTAACTTGCGCAGACATCTGCATCTCTTGTCCTTTCTTTCTCTTATGTATGCAATTGACCGTCTTCTCTTGTCGTGCACCCTCATGTCGATGCAGCAGGTTGGATATCTCTGCCAATGCATCCTAATATTTTTCCAACTCCAGGAAACTCTCTAGGAAGGCTCTTAGGGTGTTGGCCCTTCTCTTTGAATTAGTTGTGTCGAATATCAATGGCATGTCATATGTAACTTCTTTCTGCTGAAGAGGTGGCTACCTCAACAGCCTTATTGCTTCCTCTACTTTTAGAAAAAAATGTCCCTTTCTGCTTCGCATCAAATGTGATTTGTTTCCTTATTTTCGATCGGATGCTAGTCGGTGACCTGTCAGCCCTTGTCATAGCTCCTCCTCGAGTCACTATTCCGACAGTCGCACTTTAAATTCTAACTTCTGCTGAGATCTTCTGTACCACTAGTGGATTCTGGTTTTGATTTTGATTTTATGAAGGTGGGGGAAAGTTCTTAGTCTGCCACTTTGCGATGAGTTGAGGACAATCTTCGACCCCATGGTCCACAGTGCTGCAATAAGTGCACTGTGGTGCTGGATTCAGGAAATCCCTTTTATAATGCCCCTGCTGCTCACAATTGTAACATATGATGGGTCCTTGACCTCGTCCAACAGCTCCTCCTCAACCAGCACTAGCACCTCGATCGCCACGGAGCCACCCTCTGAATCCTCCTCGTAGTGGCCCGTATGGCAGGTACTGTGGTTGAGCATACTGCAGCTGCAGATATTGCAGTTGACCGTATTGTGGTTGAGGATATGTCAGTTGGCCATACTGTGACTGACCATACTGTGGCTGCTCATACTATGGTTGCGGATTATATTGAGGCTGCGATTGACTATACTGTTGTTGTTTCCACTGCATTGACGGTGGTTGCTCCTCCCCTTTCATGAAGAAAGTGTCTGCAGTCCTTTCTTGGAGTAGGTTGTAAGCTCTGCAGTATTTCTCATTGTGACCAACCAATCGACAGAACTTGCAATACAAGTTCGTTGGTTTTGACACCATCTTCTACATGTACACACATTCTTATGGTCGATGTCCTTTCAAGTGACAAATGTGACACCAATGAAACCCTCCCTAACTGAGGGGATTTGGTGCACCTGATTGCAAATATTCTTGAAACTCTAGCACTGATCCTAGTGATGTCCTTATGTCCTACACCTAGTGCACCATACGTCTTCGCTGACCTCTTTTCCTTTCTTCATGTCTTGTAGCTGGATCATCAAGTTTTCTAGTTGGGCTTGTATTCGATCCATGCCCAAACCCATTTCACCTATTGGTGAAGCCTCCAACATCATTGCAATCTCTAGTGATTCTTCCTAAGTCGCTACCTTTTGTTGCATCAGTGGCCCACAAATGTGCGGCACCGACCCAGCAATAAACCAATCTTTGTGTTGCATATTGTTCATCCCAAAACTCACTTTCGCCATTAGTGTTTTGTATCGCTGGTCGAAGTCTCATACTGACTCGTTGGGAAACTGTTTGATTTCTTTGAGCTTAGTAATGTACCGTGACTCAGATTTTGGTTTTTGGAATTCATCGATCATCCCTGCTTTGATCTCTAGAAATGTTTTACCTAGAGTTCCCGCCGGTACCTTAGTAAAATTCATTAGCGCACGGCCCCTGAGGGTTGTCGCTATTTGTCCCTTTTTTATATTTTCATCCTGGACCTGGTTCACGGTCCATACTTCTTTGCACAAAAGCCAGTATTATTCAGAATCCTTGGTCCTGTTACCTTGGAAGGTTGGCATCTTCGCTTCGTCACTTGCCATTCTTGTACTTATACTATTATTATTTACTGATGCACTACTCTCACTACTCTTCTGGCACGCAGGATAGCTCTGCGAATAATTTTTTTTTCCTTTTATCAAATTCTGAGTAGTGTGCGGAGTTGAACGTACGTTGTATCTTAGGGTCCATCCTTCTCCAGATTTTGGGGTAGCCTGTTCACTTCCTTCTTCATCGCAATAAGGTTGCTTCCTCCCTTGTAGTCCTGTTTCGCGATTTTCCATTCTAGTCCTCTTAGGAGATTCTCTCTCAGTCCTTCTCTTCTTATCAAGACACTGGAATATCACCCCACTCCTCAAGGTACCACACTCTTCATCAGCTTCCCTTAAAAATTCGTCGTTTCTCATGTCCATCTACCCCGCATCTTTCTACCGGACCCGCATTCACGCGATACCCACAACTTCCACACACTGATATTCTACCCAGCGGATTTCATCCTTAGTATGCCTTTTTCGCAGACAAGCATCTTAATCCACAGTTTCAACGACAGCAGGAATCTCCCCTGGGTCCTTTGAAAAATTTCCTTTCTGCATCGTTGTACGATTTGACTGTGTCCACGGCAAACTCAATGATGTATCCTTCTAAGATACTGTCTACCCAGAATTCAACATCCCGTGATACCTTATTTTCAACCCGTTTCAGTTGTCAAATCAATGCTGGAGTCCAATGGTCTGGTTCAGTCTTTTGGCAATGGTTCTTCTGAAACATTAGTTGCGCTAACCACTCGTGCAGCAATGTCAGGAATCTGCAGAAGAATATATCATGGATATCCGAATAAATAGGCTTTTGCAACCAACTGCTTACTGTCTTTCCATGGTTTTGTTTTTCTCCTTCCACAAATTCTTCTGCTCTCTTATCAAACCAGTCCTGGATCCGATTTTGTCGAGTGCCACAACATGTCCTTGTCTTTCTTCTTCAGGTCTCGGTAACGGAACCGTTTGTTGACACAACGGCTATTGACAGGGGTTCACTTCGCACTGTCATCAACAAACCCAACCAAACACCCTTAAGCACCAGCCCAGAAAGGTTTTATCCTTTCCAGCAACACCTGCGAAGGGAGTGAAATCTCACCCGAGATGATTATGGGGGCTGCAGGAACCAAGTTTTCGCAGTGGGGAAAGGACATGCAACCACTTCAACTTTACCGCAATAGAAACCAGATATTTAGATTCGCATACATTCATACATTCATCATTCGCATACTCACCATTCTCATATTTAATACATAATGGACATTCGCATCAACATGGTTAACTGATCATTCGCATCAACAGCAATTACCGAACCACAAAACCTTAAACATATCACAAACACTTGTATTCATCATTGAATAAAAAATAGACAAAATATATAACCATAACTGAACATCCTCATGCATTCATCAAAATCTGTGGTATAACCTTTGCATAAACAGTTCAAAAAATATTATTGCGGATCCATACAAAACTGTGAAAACAGAGCAAAATACAATCACACCGCATAATCACAATGATTCTACAATCCGGTCTCCTATCCATCGATTGATGCCCTTATTATTACATTCATACTTCTATTTATATAAAAATAAATGGTTACAAAATGGTCCACATGACCCATTTCTAACAAAATAACTAATCTTGCGCTTCCTTGTTCTCCGTGAATGACCCTTCCTTCCACGGATGGTCCTCTTCGTAGCTGTCGAGTTCTGCACTTCATGCGGACTAATCTCGTGCCCACAAGATCAGCAAGAGGAGTATCAATTGCTTGCTACCTTAGATGTACCCGGATTATCTTCTTCTTCTGCACATTTTTTAGGAGACGGTACAAGGAAAAGAGCCTATAGCATAGGTCATAACGGATATTTTTAGTGTTACAAGATTGGAAAAAATTGTCAAAAAAACCTCCTCTACAACCTCTGCCAATGGTAGCAGATGTTTTTACGGAGGTCATAACGAATACATTTTATAACTAAAAACTACTCAATGGACAGAGGTTTTAGCGGATGTTTGTTTATCAGTGCGCGCAATTGGATTTATGCGCACTGGTGCATTTCTTACTAGGACGCACCAGTGCTGTATGATTACAAAAGACGCACCGATGCACTCAACCAGAACAAGCACTAGAAAGAATAAAATTTCAACACTGCACTAGTTCTTGCATATAGCATATATGCACCAGTGTGTTTGTACAACATAAATGCACTGGTGCGATATTTTACATCATACACACTGTACATTTTTCATTATTTTTAAATTTAATGGTGCCATACATTTATCAAGTTGCACCAATGCATTTCATACACAAATGCACCGGTGCATTTAATACTAAAACGCACCGGTGCTTAAAAACTATCAACATGGCCAGGTGCAGTTTAACACATCAAATGCACCATCAGGATTTAAAACTAAAAATCAGTGGGAATAAGCTTCAATTGTTATCAGTGCACATAAGCAATCTACATGCACCACTACAATTCATAAAATAAAACGCATCGTTGCCCAAGGTCATACACGCACTGGTGCGTAATTTTTGTTTATACACATTAGTGTGCAATGTCAGTATAGGAGCCCTGGTGCGACATATACTAGTACACACACCGAAGATGATTCTTTGAAGAATGGCTACTAATATTTCATTCAAATATATATATATATATATATTTTTAATTTTTATTCCATAATTCATCTGAAATTGAAATATTTGTTTATAGTAAACTTTATTTCAATTTTAATTATTGAAATTGTTTGTTTTGATTAATTTTTTATATCATAGATGCAAGAATCTATTTTAGTATTTAATCATCCATGCATTTAATTACCAATGTACCATTTATGATGGCAATATGGCACTGAGGAATTTTTTTTTGCTCCATCTTGAATGAAAATACCCATTTTTTTTTGGGAAAACAAAATTACCAATGTAACATTTGACAATAATATTGAAGAATGCAATAGAATAATTTTTTTATTTTATTATATATCAATAAGAGTTAATTTGTCATACAAAATACAACAACTTAGAGAGACAACAATAATCAAAATGTCAACATGCATGTAATTATTGTTACACTTAATGGTAACTCGTCTTTGAATTCAGACACTATGTCGAGTACATTATTATACAAAATGTCAAATTTTCAAAGACAATTATTGCAAAATATACAACAAGATACAACAGCTTGCATTAACATCAAAATTAAATACAGAGCATCATTCTTCACTGGAACTGTTATTGGTGCTCGAACCACTTGCATCAATTGGGTTATTTGGATGAATGTGTTGTTGATTGGATCAATTGTTTTCCTCTTCTTTAGCTTTCATCTGCAGACATAAAAATAAACTATACTGAGTGTATCTACATTACCAACGGGAATAATGAAAAATAAATAGATAATATACATTAATGTAAATTGAAAAGCGACATACCATAGAAATAATCGAATCATGAATGATACACATTCTCTCAAAACCAAATCTCATGCCTTCTATCAAAAAGTATGATGTTGGCTCCACTCCATACTCTGTTTCCTGGAACTGTTATGCCCCATCACAAATCATAGATTTAATATAAAATATTTTTGTTGTTTTATTAATTATAAAATGAGAGAAGTAAAACAACATAGAAACTTACAAAATCCACAATTAATTTTTGATACGCTAACATATACTCACAACCCTTGCTTAACCCAATGCCAATCAATTCTTCTTATGGCTCCTCTTTGTATGTTAACACATGTTTGAAGACATGCAAGGATTTCTAGTGAAAACAAATTAAAAAAATTTAAATACACCGATCACAACCACTACGAGATCTTTATTTCTTATAACAAAATATTAAATACTCACAAACTTTGCTATCAACCCCCTTTTTCCTTCTTGTCATGTCTTGTGTGCTGAATGGGTTCCATTATTTTTTTTCTTTTGCAACAAAAAAATCGAAAATTAATATTTAATGTTGAATTAATTAATGAAGTGCATAACATAAACCTAAAAAACATTAATTTCATATATTTGAAGCACGTTGCTATTGAGATGGCTCTTCCTGTGATGCAATTATGTCTATTTCTTTTACCATCTCCTTGTACACTTTCTTGGACATCCCTGCTGGCACATTTCGCATATCACATTTTTCATCCTTTGGGATTCTCGTAATCTTCTTGAAAATGTAAAATGCTATTAAACTATTGTTATGTTGATATGAAAAATAAATATGACAGAATTGAAATTGTTGAATGAATGATGCTTTGTAATAGTTATAGATACATATTCTACATAAACATGTTCAGGAATATTACCTTTTGAATTATTGTGTTTAGTTGTTGTATGTTTTTTCTATTGCAAGCCCGGCATGTCTCATTGACCATTACTCTGGGAACACCTCTTGTAGTTTACATATGACTTGATTCTTTGAATCATTTGATTGGTTTCTGTATTGTATGTGAAAAGTATATATGTAAATTCTTTCGACTAAATCCCTCATAGCATTATAAAAATATTGTTACTTCTATTAATTTCCAGCACCACTCCAGATGATCTAAGGACCAACTAATCATCATAGCATCTTCCACAAAACAATTTTATTATGATGACACTGACTTTTTTTGTTGTTATTCCTTGCATAACATTCAACATTTGTGAATTACGTTATTTGAAACATATTAGTGAATATTATTAAGTATATTATTAGCCAAATAGTCAATAAATAATTCATATCGACTTTCTTTTTATTCACTTGTATCATTCCTCTGCAACTTTTCCATCAACGTTTTACACTCTTTTGGACTTAGTTTGGTAAGAATATTATCGATCTTCCTCATTTTTTGGCTCTACATGTTACACATTAACCAATACATATTAGTTAACTTTACAAATCATTAAACAAATTAATTTAAATACATAAATTAATTAAAAACACTTGCCTTCTTCGTAATTCTAGATGTGCTCCCATCATGTTGATTAAAGTTGTTGTTCATTGAACTCATAGCATGCATTTTATATCAATAAACAACATGTACCATTAAATATAGAAGCTATCAATATATTATATAAACAAATTACAGACCTTCAAAATATGACAAATATATATATATATTAAAAAACAATAAATATGATATCGGTGCGCTTGAATACATGAAATGACTCGATCCATTAGTAACCAAAATTCCATGGTGAGTTAAATTAAATAGGACGCACTCAGAATCGAGAATCGAGATATGAAAATCGACTTTTGTGTTTTTGTAAAATAATAAAAAAAGACACGACACATGTCATATTTGGTGTGTCATAGTAAATGCGACGCACTGGGAACAGAGAAATGAGACACAAAAAATGACTTTTGCGTTTTTTATAAAATAATAAAAAATGACGCGACACGGGTCATATCTGGTGTGTTATTTTGTTGGATGTGTAAAATTAGTCACAGCAGATCTAATGAACAAGTAAATCAATCACAACAGATGAACATAGAAAATATGGTGCAAAACTGTGCAAAACTGTGCAAAACATGCAGCAGTGCTCAATATCCCAAATAAGAGTGAATGATTACAATACAAACTGTCACAATGACTAAGCAATTCGAATTGCCTAAGGAGGTCATTCGAATCACTGAATGGAGTAGCTTGACTCCAAATAGGAGTCCTCATCATCAATCAGTAGTGGTCATCAATGCACAAGAACCAGTCATCCAGGTGTCAATCTGAGTCTAACTGAGTGTAACAAGTGTAACTGAAGTGTGTAGCACTGATTAAGGGAAGGAGGCTCAGTGGGGGGCGCATGGGAGGCTAACTGAAGTCAAAACAAGTCATCTAGTCAATCTGGAGGTCCAACGAAAGTGAAACAGTCAGTCGGGAGTGAAACTAGCCTCAAATCAGGGACAATCGGAGCTAACTGAGTGTAACTGAAGTGGAACTGCAATGGTAGGTGAACAAGTGCGCCCTTCTCTGGAAGTAGGTGAGAAGTGGGCGCCTTTCAGGCTAGGAGGGCTAAAAATCTGAAGTAAGTGGCTCCCAGGTGCTAGAATAAGGTGGCTAAGGTGCTGGAGGCATCAACCTGGTGACTGGGATGCATGCAAACCCTAGTTGCATGCAAGATCCTGAAAAAGATGATGTGGATATCCGAACACCCCCCCTCAAGCTAGACTATGATGTGCAAAAAATAATGTGGGGCCCTAGTAACTAAGACCAAAGGTCACCCCAATACAATAATCCAAAAAATGCTGAAAATAAACTAAGTGAGGAAAGAGGGAAAACCCAGTGGGAAGAAAGCCCCCCCTCAAGCTAAAGCATAATAATGAATCAATCTGTCTCCACCATGATGGAACTCACCCCCAACAGTGAACGAAGGTAAGAGAACTTCTTTCTAGTGAAGCTCTTGGTGAAGATGTCTGCAATTTGCTCATCAGTAGGGCAATATTGCAGAATGATGGTGCGGTCATGCACCAACTATCGAATGTAATGCATTAGAATCTCAATGTGTTTGGTCCTTTGCCGCTGAACTGGATCTGTGGAGATCTTGATAGCACTTTTATTGTCACAAAATAGGACAGTCTAAGTAGTGCCACCAAAACCAAACTCGGAAAGAATACCCTGCAACCAAACTGCCTGAATGCAGGCATTGACTGCCCCTCGATACTCTGCCTCTGCTGAAGAAAGTGAAATGGATGCTTGCTTTTTGCTGGACCAGAAAATAGCACCATGACCAATCATGAAAACATAACCGGAAGTGAACTTTCGATCAATGCTATCACCTGCCCAATCTGAATCAGTAAAACCAATGAAATCAAGCTCAGAATCTGCAGCATAATGTATGCCAAACTGTCTCGTACCTTGCACATACTGCAAGATCCGCTTGGATGCTCGCCAATGAAGCTCATGTGGCTGCTGCATATATCTTGACACGACACTCACAGCATATGAGATATCAGGCCTTGAGTGTGTCAAATAAAGTAGTGAACCAATCAACTGTCGATACATACTGCAATCTGCAAGCGGTGTAGAATCTCCCTCCTCAAGACTGATTCCTGAGAGGAATGGGAATGGGGTTGCCTTACATTCAGCCATATTAAACTTCAATAACAGGTTGAAAGCATATTTTTGCTGAGATATAGTGATCCCATCAAAATTTTGAGCTATCTCCAAGCCCAAAAAGTGACTCAGCAAGCCCAAATCGCTCATGTCAAAAGCTAGATTTAAGGCAGTTTTTAGCTTGTTTATTGAAGTAAGAGTGCTACCAGTAATGAGAATATCATCAACATAAAGTACAATAACCAACAAATTACCTTTAACTCGTTGAAGATACACATTCGGATCAGATTTTCATCTTTGGAAATTCTGAGAAAGAAGGAAGGAGTCCATCTTTGCGTACCAAGCTCTTGGGGCCTGTTTTAACCCGTACAAAGATTTCTTCAATCTGCAAACCAATGATGGATCTGATGTATAACGCTCTAGCTACTGCATATATACCTCTTCAGCAAGGTCTCCATGTAAAAATGCACTCTTCACATCAATGTGGTGCACTTCCCAGTGCTTGGATGCGGAAATAGCTAAAACAAGGCGGATGGAATCCATCTTTGCAACCGGTGCAAAAGTCTCAGTGTAGTCCACTCCTTGGACTTGGGAGAAACCTTTTTCCACCAACCTTGCTTTGTATTTGATGATAGTTCCATTAGCAGAAACTTTAGTACGGTAGACCCATTTACACTTCACTAATTTTCTTCCAAGTGGAAGAGAAACTAGCTCCCATGTGTTGTTCTTTTGAAGAGAACTGTACTCTTCATCCATGGCACTTTTCCATCTCGGATCTCGGTAAGCAGAATAGTATGATGTAGGATCTGAACCAGCCATCAAATAACAAATCTCAAGAAGAAATGGATCAGCAATAGAAAGAGCCATACCTGCTCTTTGAAAGTCTGCTCTTGTTCGTCTCGGATCAGCAGGATTTCCAAGGTTCAAACCAGCAGATTGAAGAGTGTTTTGGGCCCACTTTGGTAACTGAGGAGGATCATAATGGTTGGATTCTGAACCTGATATGTCATGATCATCATATGATGCTACAATCATAAATATCAAAACTCATACCTTCATTATCGCTGCACGGATCTTCTTCTAGTGAAGGCGGTGAATCGGCAGTCTTTTCCTCGACTAGTTGCAATTCTTGAAGCGGTTCTTCAAATTTCACACTGCGCTCTATGAATATCTTTTTAGATCTGATATCCATGAGTTTATATGCTTTTGATTCTTCCCCATATCATATCAGTATGCACTCGGTACTTTGTGGATCCAAAGCTCGTCTCTTCTCGGAAGGAATTCTAGCCCATGCAGTAGAGCCAAAAACTCTCAAATTTGACACATCCGGTTTGTGACCAAAGAATGCTTCGAAAGGAGTCATACCTTTCATGGATGAATGTGGAACATGGTTCTGTATATATGCAGCAACATTGATTGCTTCAGCCCAAAGATTTGCAGCCAAACCTTTTGATTCAATCATGCATGTAGCCATCTCTTTCAGTGACCGATTTTTCCTTTCCGCTACACTGTTCTGCTGGGGTGTGTAGGGAACTGTATGTTGGATCTGAATTCCGCTTCAGGCACAAAGTTGCAGCAACTCGGATTTAATATATTCTCCACTATTATCATATCTAAGAGGTTTGATCTTGCTCTCAGTGGTGGTCTCAACAGAAGCCTTAAAATCCTTGAATTTTCCAAGCACTTCTGACTTGTTTTTGAGAAAGAATACCCATGTAAAGCGGGAAAAATCATCAATAAATGTCAAAACATACCTTGAACCATTTAATAACATATGGGGCAGCAAACCACTAATATCAGAATGGATCAACCCCAAAACTGTAGAAGCTCTGCTAGCTTTGCCGCGGTCGAATCTGTGCCCGGGGTGCTTCCCAATGATGCAACCAGTGCATATTCCCTTCGAGGAACGGAGCTGTGGAAGACCATATACCATGGATTTGTTTGATAACAGTAGCAAATACTTATAATTAAGATGTCCAAATATTTCATGCCAAATCCTACTAACCTCATTACCATGTGTGCGAAGAGCAGTGGGCTTTGCAAGCGGAATAAAGTGTGAAAACTCATAGCATTTTGCAGTGTGGTTTGCCTTTCCGACTGCAACTAGTCTTCCACTTTTGATATCAGAAATTTCAACTGTATTAGGGCTGAATGTAACTTTCTTCGGTTCACCAGTGTGTGTCATTTGATACACAGAAAGAAGATTTGAAGCCAAGGAAGGCACATAGAGAACATTCTGAAAGCTTCCATGATCTATGAATCGTACCTTTGCCCTCTGAAGAAATTTTGAGTCATCTCCCAAATGGATGGGGATGGAGCTGTTTGGATCGAATGAAGAAAAAGAATCAATATTTGCAGCCATATGATTTGATGCACCCGAATCTATCAAGAGAGTAGTGGGCTTCGAAACCGTTGCCATGAGTGCTTGTCCTCTTTCATGATCATCATTCCTATTCTTCTTCCTTGCATCGTCGGGAAGAGTTATGTTGTTCTTTTCCAAAAGGAGGGCCATTTGATCTATAGTCTTCTTCATACATGAACTTTTGGGATGAAAGCCACGGTTGCAATAAGTACATTTAGATTTTTGGTTACCTTCTTTGCCCTTTTGCTTGAACTTCAAACTGGATGGTGCATCCGTTTGTTTGCCCTTGTCTTTTTGCTTGTGAGGCTCGAATTTGGGCTTCTCCTTCTTTTGCTTTCCTTTACCATTAGACATCTTGGGTCCTTGAACATATAGGACTGAATATTTGGAGCTTATGGACCCCATTTGAATCAACTTGTCATGCTCTTTTGTGACAGACTCAATGAAGGCATTCAAGGTAGGCATCTTCCAATTCGGGGTAGTTAGCCGAGTGGAATTGAAAGTAGAGACAAATACCGAATAATCTTTCCCAAGCTTGCTGAGAATGGAGAGGATCAATTGTTTATCCTCTTTTATAACTCCACTGTTCTTCAACTGCAAGTTCAAGTTCTTGAATTTTGTGAAGAATTTGTTAATGGTCTCGAAATTCTCAGGACTAAGGGAAATCAATTCATTCTCTAATTGAAAAGCCCTAAGCTCGTCCTGCTTGCCAAATAGTGTTTCAAGTTGCTCCCATATGGCTTTTGGAGTCTTCAATCCGCTGAGATGGAAGTGAAGATCTTTGGAGATGGAGAGACAAAGAAGACCATAAGCTTCATCAAGCTTGTTGTAGTGTTTGGTTCTATCTAACAGATTGCTTGGCTCCAATTCAAGACCAAGAGTGACTCGGTAGTAACCTTTTGAACGTAATATGATCTCCATATCATCTTTCCAATCAAAATAATTGAATGGAGTGAGGATAGGCTTTGAAGAAGAGTATTCCATTGCTAGGAGTGAGTCACACTGATGTAGAGGAGCTTGCATGCACAGTGTAGCGAATGCAAAAGATGGAGACAATAACTTGCAAATCACAATAAACCAAGAACAATGAGGTCGAACAATCCACCCTTTTAGAGTTGCATCACACCTGGGATTGGAGATCAAACAATGTTGAATGGGTCCAATGTATCAGATCCAGGAATTATGTGGTAACTCAAGCTTCTGGAGTGGTATTGGATGTATTTTCAAGCTTTGCATGAAAAGGAGTGAATGCCCTTGAGATATCTCATGCCAAAACTTTTTGCAATTTGAGCAATTCAGTCAAATCTTCTTGTAAAAACACCTGTAGAAAAGAGATCTTGTCCCTGCAATGGCTCTGATACCATGTAAAATTGGTCACAGCAGATCTAATGAACAAGTAAATCAATCACAACAGATGAACATAGAAAATATGGTGCAAAACTGTGCAAAACATGCAGCAGTGCTCAATATCCCAAATAAGGGTGAATGATTACAATACAAACTGTCACAATGACTGAGCAATTCAAATTGCCTAAGGAGGTCATTCGAATCACTGAATGGAGTAGCTTGATTCCAACTAGGAGTCCTCATCATCAATCAGTAGTGGTCATCAATGCACAAGAACCAGTCATCCAGGTGTCAATCTGAGTCTAACTGAGTGTAACAAGTGTAACTAAAGTGTGTAGCACTGATTAAGGGAAGGAGGCTTAGTGGGGGGCACATGGGAGGCTAACTGAAGTCAGAACAAGTCATATAGTCAATCTGGAGGTCCAACGGAAGTGAAACAGTCAGTCAGGAGTGAAACTAGCCTCAAATCAGGGAGAATCGGAGCTAACTGAGTGTAACTGAAGTGGAACTGCAGTGGTAGGTGAACAAGTGTGCCCTTCTCTGGCAGTAGGTGAGAAGTGGGCACCTTTCAGTCTAGGAGGGCTAAAAATCTGAAGTAAGTGGCTCTCGGGTGCTAGAATAAGGTGGCTAAGGTGCTGGAGGCATCAACCTGGTGACTGGGATGCATGCAAAGTGCATGCAAACCCTAGAATTTGCATGCAAACCCTAATTGCATGCAAGATCCTGAAAAAGATGATGTGGATATCTGAATAGGATGCACCGGTGCGTTCATGTAATACAAATGCAACGACTTTGATGCATGCCTTTTTTAATAGAAAGAAAATAGAAAAAAAAACTTAATAGGGTCGACATGGTTACGGATTTGACCAAGAAAGTGGCCCCATATCACCATGCGCTTTCTATATATAATCACAACCTCAGTTAATACAAAATCCCTAAAAGGTGAAATTGTAATTCTGTATAACAATAGAGGGATTTAAATCGTAACGTAAAATTTTGCAACCACATAAAATGAAAAGAAGTAGCGAGAAAATAAGGGTTGCAACATTGAAAATAAGTATGAAGTTTTTTTTTCTAAATATAGTTAAACTCTAAATTAGGTAATAAGATCTATAGTAGTATTTACATGCTTGAAATTTCTATTATGTAGAGTTTTATTTGATTCACCAAATGTAGGAACCCATGTCAACCCTTCTCTTTACTTTGTTAGTATATTTTTATTGGACGCATATGCTTTGTAAGTCGTCCTGTAGTATTTGTTGATCCATAGTTTGTATTATTGTTGTTGGACACATATGCTTTGTAAGTCATCCTGTAGTATTTGTTGATCCACAGTTTGTATTGGCCCATGGTATTGACCCATAGTATTGGCGCTTAAACTTAGTATATACGTTTTTGTTGAGGCCAATGAAGGCACCATGAAGTTATTTTGTATTGAGATTGCTCAAAGGAGGTTTCCCCCTCGAAGTGACCCGTGATCAATAAAAATATTCTATGATCTGATATATCGTGTATTTCATCAATTAATTATTGTAGGTTCTTCACATCCAGTATCAGAGCACTTTCTTGGGCTCGTTGGGTGAAATTTCTGCCAAAAACATTTTTCGCATCTGTTGCAGGTTTGAATCTGGGAATAATCCCTATCCGTTTAACTGTGGGAAGTACTTTGGCATAAGCCCTAAAATGCATTGTGAGAAGTACCACAGGAACCCCGAATTAGTTGGCCCATTGAGAAGACCTACCAGCGAAAAGGGAAACGACCTCTACCTTATTGACTAGTTTCCACCCGTGAGGTAAACCAAGAGCTGTCATTTGTGGAAAAATGATTATCAATTTTACCAGAGCCATGGATTTAGGGGTACTTCCCCAATACACAAGCTGCCTGAAAACATTGGTGGCCGAGTGAATCCCCTGAACCATTAGGAAGCTAAACATACCTGGGGTCCATATCTATTTTCAGTTGATAAATCACAGATTTCCTCTGTCTAGAACTGTTTTCGATCACTTCCGTGCCATTGCAGATCCATCTATTGCTGATCACTTCTGCACCATTGCAGATCCATTCTGAAAATTAAAAAAAAAAAAAAAAATTAGCCATATCTCCCTTGTTTTAACTCAGTTTCCCTTGAAACTTCCCTGACACCCCTGCAATCCCATTCTTCATATTTCATTCGTGAGGACCCTATCCCATTTTTTAGCCATATCTCCCTTGTTTTAACTCAGTTTCCCTTGAAACTTCCCTGACACCCCTGCAATCCCATTTTTCATATTTCATTCCTGAGGACCCTATCCCAAATTCCACTTCCCAAAGCCATAAATCCCACATTTGTCTATTTTTAGGGTTTTCGATAACTTCTTCAATTTTCACCCAATCGCCTTCAAATTTTACCATAGAGTTCATTTCCTATTTCTGCTTCTTTGTCCCTCTCTGCCAAATTTTCTCATTCTTTCACCCTGCTTCTGAAATCCTCTTTTTTTTGCTTCTCTGTCCATTCGAAAGTGTCCAAAACCTAGTCAAACCCAAATTACCCATCATATTTTTTCCCAAATCCATATCTTCCTTTACTAAAACAGTTTCTGTTTTTTATTTTCCACCCACTCACAAAAAAAAAACTACTGGTTATGGTTGTCACCCACGCAGGAGAAAAAACCATGGAGGAAGAACTTGCAACCCTCAAAACCAAACTCCAGTATCTGGATGAAAATTTTCTTGGCCTCCATCTTGAGATTTCAACCATGAACAATAAATGACAGTCAGAGTCTTCTTTAGACAATGTGTTCTCTTCTTCTAGCAATTTTCGTGGTCTGAATCTTGATTTTCCTCGCTTCAATGGTAATGATCCGACTGGATGGATCTATCGGGAAGAACAATATTTCAGTTTGCATAATACTTTTGATGTCAACAAAGTTCCACTTGCATCCTTTTATTTGGAACAGGAAGCTCTTCAATGGTACTGTTGGTACATCAAGGCTCATGAAGAGCCAAAATGGCCATATTTTTGCTAACTCCTTTTGCAATGATTTGGTCCTAGTTCTTTTGATGTCTTCATAGGATCCCTCAATAAACTTCTCCAAATTGGCACTGTAAGAGAGTATCAAACCGAATTTGAGAAACTATCCAACCACACCGAAGGTTTGCTTGATGAATTCCATAGGAGTTGTTTTATCAGTGGTCTAAAGGATGCAATCCACTCTGAGGTCAAAATGTTCTGTCCCAACACAAGGATGGAAGCCCTGGGGTTGGCTAAGTTGGAAGAAGACAAGATTGCATCCCAACAGTGATCCAAACCCACTTTTGTTCCCTTCATAAATATGGGTTCTCAATGACCCCCCATCTCGCTAACTCCTCGACCAACTCCTATCAAGCATTTGTCTAAAACAGAGATGCAGGCACGTAGAGAAAAGGGCTTTGTTATAATTGTGATGAGAAATTCACTCGGGGACATAGATGTGTTGAGCAAAAGCTCTATCTCTTTGATGTGGATTCTCCGCCTACCTATGAAATTGGTGAATAAGCTCTAGATACAATACATGATCAGGTCGACATTGAGGAGCCTCCTATTGACCCTTTGTCTCAGGATGACCACCCAGAGATATCTCACCATGCTTTAGCCGAAGTCACCACTATGAAAATCCTCACAGCAGATCTAAGAGATGATGTATAACTCACAAGAGAATAATGGATTAAGCAAGAGAATAGAAGAAGAGTGATACATGTAGTATAATGAGCAACAGAATAATATGGTACAGTAGAACTCAGATAGAAGCAATAATACTTCGGTCATACTATGTTATTAATCACAAATGGACATATAAATAATACAATGCATGAGGAATTCGAATGCCTAAGGTGGCAATTCGAATTAGCCTTCATGGAGTGATCAAAGGATCACTGGAGTGTCATCGGAGCACAACTAGGTGTCCTCATGATCATCGAAGCGCAACTGGAAGTCTTCATCATCATCAGTGGAGTCATCAATGCTCAAGTAACTGTCAACCATCAGTCAAACTAACTCTGGTAGGTGTAACTGAGTGTAACTCAATGTAACTGACTGTAACTGACTGTAACTCAATGTAACTGAGTGTAACTGACTGTAACTCAATGTAACTGAGTGTAACTGACTGTAACTAAGTGTAACTGAGTGTAACTGACTGTAACTCAATGTAACTGAGTGTAACTGACTGTAACTCAATGTAACTGAGTGTAACTAACTGCAACTGAGTGTAACTGAGTGACAACTGGACTGGTAGGTGAAGAAGGGCGAGTTGCTCCCTAAAATCAAGGAAGAAGGGCGCACTAAGCAACTGGAGGGATAAAACTGAATAGTGAGAAGCTCCTGGGGGCTGGCTAACTGAGGGCTAGGTGCTGGACTGATGACTGGGATGCATGCAAAATGCATGCAAACCCTAAAAGGTGTATGCATGACTGAAAAAGTAAATGATCAAAATACTGGTGGGGACTAGGATGGAGTATAGGAATATCCTAACAACCACCTCCCAAACAAAGCGGGTTAGGGGTTACTTCGAGAAGCTTCCTCTTACAATACTCATTGATTTTGGTAGCACTCATAACTTCATTGACCTTTAGATCGTCAAACAAGATGATTGTTTTGTCCCATAAGATGGGGCCAAGTGTGCGTAGCCATTGAGCGCCCAAAACCACATCACATCCACCTAAGGTCAAGGCAAACATGTCATAGTGCAGGTTATAATCTCCCATAGAGAGACGCACATTGCAACACTTCCCTTTGCAAGGTAAGGTGCCCCCATTGGCAGCCATGACTTTGCTAAACTTTGGATGCATTTTTCATCCAATGGAAAAAAACACACATTGATAGGCTTATAACCAGGGTCTCTCAGCATCATCAGTTCACATTGCATGGAGAAACTCCTTAAGAACAATTCACATGGTGTCATCACTCAGATCTATTCCATTCAGAGAAACCATTAGCGGTATCTACTACTCCTTTGGATCTACAACAAATTCTAGATCGATATACAAGTGTCTTTGCTGAACCCATGGGATTGCCACCTTCAAGTACAGAGGACCATCATATTCAGCTCCTTCCTAGAATCATTCCTCCCAACATCAGGCCTTATCACTGCCCATTTCACCAAAAAACAGAGATTCAAATGCTCGTTCAGGTCTTACTGAAGCAAGGTATTATTCTCCCAAGCACTAGTTCCTTTTCTTCACCAGTTCTTCTTGGCTGCAAAAAATATGGGTCATGGTGCCTCTGCATTGACTTACGAGCACTTAATCACCTCACAATCAAGGATAAATTTCCAATTCCTATTGTTGATGATAGTTTTGATGAGCTTCATGGTACTCAATTTTTCTCCAAGTTGGATCTTCGTTCTGGATATCATCAAATTCGGGTTCATGAAGATGATGTCCCTAAAACAGCATTCCACACAAATGATGGCCACTATGAGTTTTTGGTCATGCCTTTTGGCCTCACTAATGCTCCTTCCACATTCCAGGAATTAATGAATAAAATATTCTGGCCCTACTTGCGGAAATTGATTCCATTCTTCTTTGATGATATTCTCATCTATAGTAAAACACGGGCTAAACATCTCCAGCAATTGGATCTTGTAATGCAACTTTTCTATGACCATCATCTCCACGCTAAACACTCTAAATGTGTTTTGGACAGAACAAAGTAGTGTATCTCGGGCACATTATTTCAGCACAAGGGGTTTATGTGGATCCTGCCATGTTAGGAACCCATGTCAACCCTTCTATTTACTTTGCTTGTATATTCTTGTTGGACACATTTTCTTTGTAAGTCGTCCCATAGTATTTGTTGATACATAGTTTGTATTATTGTTGTTGGATGCATATGCTTTGTAACTCGTCCCATAGTAATTGGTGATCCATAGTTTGTATTGGCCCATAGTTTGTATTGACACATGGTATTAGCGCCTAGACTTAGTATATAAGTTTGTGTTGAGACCAATGAAGGCACCATGAAGTTATTTGTATTGATCTTGCTCAAAGGAGGTTGCCCCCTCGAAGTGGCCTACGATCAATAAAAGCGATTCTAAGTTCTGTTATTTCTACTATCTCGTGTATTTTCATTAATTAATTGTTGAAGGTTCTTCACATCTGGTATCAAAGCACTTTCTTGGGCTAGTTGGGTGGAATTTCTGCCAATTTTTTTTTCGCATCTATTGCAAGTTTGGATTTGGGAGTAATCCCTATCCACTTAACTATGGGAAGTACTTGGGAATAAGCCCTAAAACTCATTGTGAGGAGTAAAATAGGAACCCCAAAGTAGCTGGCCCATTGAGAGGACCTACCAGCGAAAAGGGAAACGACCTCTACCTGATCGACTAGTTCCCACCCATGAGGTAAACCAAGAGCTGTCATTTGTGGCAAAGCGTTTATCAATTTTACCTGAGCCCTGGAGTGAGGGGTACTTCCCAAATACGCAAGCCGTTAGACATCATTGGTGGTCGAGTGAAACCCCTGAACTATTAGGAAGCCAAACATACCTGGGGTCCATATCTATTTTCAGCTGAAATGTTGCCGATCACTTCCATGCCATTTCAGATCCATTCTGACCTATTTCAGATCCATTATGAAAGTCGTTCTAGATCCAACCGTTTCAGATCTATTCTAAAATCAGTTTCAGATCCAACCGTTTTCGATCCATTTGGCACCGTTTCAGATCCATCTGTTGCCAATCACTTCCGCGTCATTGCAGATCCATCTGTTTCCGATCCCTTCTGCGCCGTAGTATCTCCATTCTGAAATAATAATAAAAAATAAAAAATAAAAAAATCATGTTTTTTCACCATATCTCCCTTGTTTTCACTCCGTTTCGCTTGAAAGTTCCCTAACACCCATTTAATCTCATTCTACATCTTTCATTCCTGAGGACCCTATCCCAAATTCCACTTCCCAAAGCCAGAAATCCCACATTTGTCTATTTTTAGGGTTTGCCATAACTTCTTTAATTTTCACCTAATCGCCTTCAAATTTTGCCACCATGTCCATTTCTTATTTCTGCTTCTTTGTCCCTCTTTGACAAATTTTCCCATTCTTTCACCACGCTTCTGAAATCCTCATTTTCTGCTTCCATGTCCATTCAAAAGTGTCCAAAACCTAGTCAAATCCCAATTACTTATCAAAGTTTTTCCCAAATCCAAATTTCCCTTTACTAAATAAGGTTCTATTTGTGTTTTTCTACCCATTTCAAAAAAAAAAAACTCCTGGTTATGTTTGTCACTCGTGCAAGAGAAAAAACCATTGAGGAAGCACTTGCAGCCATCCAAACCAAAATCCAGGATCTGGATGAAAATTTTCTCGACCTCCATCTTGAGCATTCAGCCATGAACAACAAACTACAGTCTGAATCTTCATCAGACAATGGGTTCTCTTCTTCCAACAATTTCCGTGGTTCGAAGCTTGATTTTTCTCGCTTCAATGGTGCTGATCCGATTGGATGGATCTATCGTGCAGAACAATATTTCAGTTTGCATAATACTTTTGATGTCACCAAACTTCCACTTACATCATTTCATTTGGAATAGGAAGCTCTTCAATGGTACCGTTGGTACATCAAGGCTCATGAAGAGCCAAAATGGCCATATTTTTGCTAGCTCCTTTTGCAACGATTTGGTCATAGTGCTTTTGATGACTTCATAGGATCCCTCACTAAACTTCACCAAATTGGCACTGTGAGAGAGTATCAGACACAATTTGAGAAACTAGCCAATCACACAGAAGGATTGTCTGATGAATTCTATAGGAGTTGTTTTATCAGTGGGCTTAAGGATGAAATCTGCTCAAAGGTTAAAATGTTATGTCCCAACACAATGATGGAAGCCCTGGGGTTGGATAAATTGGTAGAAGACAATATTGCATCCCAATAGTGCTCCAAACCCACTTCTGTCCCCTTCTGAAATATGGGTTCTCAACAACCTCCCATCCTGTCAGCTCCTCGACCAACTCCTATCAAGCATTTGTCTAAAACAAAGATGCAGGCACGCAAAGGAAAAGGGCTTTGTTATAATTGTTATGAGAAATTGACTTAGGAACATAGATGTGTTCAACAAAAGCTCTATCTCTTGGATATGGATTCTTCGCCTTCCTCTAAAATTGGTGAAGAAGCTCCAGATACAATGGATGATCAGGTCGACATTCAAGAGCCGCCTATTGACCCCCCATCTTAGGACGACCACCCAGAGATATCTCTCCATGCTTTATACGATGTCACAACCCCCCAAACAATGCGGGTCATGGGTTACTTCAAGAAGCTTCTTCTTACAATACTCATTGATTCTGGTAGCACTCATAACTTCATTGATCATTGGATCGCCAAACAGGCTGATTGTTTTGTCCATCCTTGCTCCAACTTTGAAGTCATGGTTTCCAATGGGGACACCTTACCTGCAAGGGAAAGTGTCACAATGTGCGTATCTCTCTGGAAGATTATAACTTGCGCTCTGACATGTTTGCCTTGTCATTAGGCGGATGTGATGTGGTTTTGGGCGTTCAATGGTTATGCACACTTGGCCCCATCTTATGGGATTTTCCTGAACTTTGGATAAAGTTTTCAGTCAATGGGACACAACACAAATTTATGGGCTTACAACCAGGGTCTCTCCGCATCATCAGTTGACATCACCTGGAAAAGATCCTTAAGAAGAATTCACATGGTGTCATCACTCAGCTCCATTCCATTCAGATGCACCCATCAACGGTCTCCACTACTTCCTTGGATAGATATGTAGGTGTCTTTGCTGCACCATTGGGATTTCCAACTTCAAGAGACCTTTCCGGTAAGCATTTATCCGCATCTACATCTCAGCAGGAAATGATGGCTATTTTGCATGCAGTACCGAAGTGGCATCCATCCCTATTAGGGAATTATTTCTTCATCAAGACTGATCTCCAGAGTCTGGAAAATTTTCTAGAACAACGGGGCTCCTCCCCAACACACCTGAAATGGGTTATCAAACTCATGGGTTATGACTATGCAATCACTTACAAGAAGGTTAAGAAAAATATGGTGGCAGGTGCTCCTTCTCGCACATTTGATGACCCGGTTTCTCTTACAGCTATTTCTCTGCTTGTTCCAAATTGGTTGCAATCTGTTCAACAGGGCTATCTCTTCTATGAACTCCATGCTTCTTTATCGGCAGGACACTCTGGGTTCCTCAAAACGTATGACCAGGAACAATGTAACTTCTTTTGGCAGGGACTGAAAATGACAATTCAACAGATGGTGGTTGACTGTGATACTTTCCAGGTCAACAAGGGTGAAACAACACTCCTTTCGGGACTGCTTGAACCCTTGCCCATCCCCACACAGATTTGGACAACTATTTCTATGGATTTCCTAGAAGCACTCTAGTGGTACAATACCACGTCTTAAAAGACACCATATGAAGCAGTCTATGGACATGCACCGCCAGTTCTTCTTCCATACACCCTCAGAAGCTCCCCACTTCATGCAATTGACTCGGTTCTTCGAAACCGCGATCATATTCTTCTCATTCTGCAGAACAATCTTCACATGGTAAGAATTCGACTGAAACAAAAAGCCGATCAACACTGTTCAGAGTGCACTTTTCATGCAGCTGATATGGTTCTTCTTCGCCTACAGCCTTCCAAGCAATCCTCCTGAAACTCAAAAGGTGTTAGTGGCCCAGAATGCAACCCAAAGATGTTACAGGGGAACCACTCCTTCAGATTATGCATCAATTTCCACATCTAAAGCTTTGAGGACAAAGCTTTTCCTAAGGGAGAGGGGATTTTAGGAACCCATGTCAACACTTCTATTTACTTTGTTACTATATTGTTGTTGGACGCATATGCTTTGTAATTCGTCCCGTAGTATTTGTTGATTCATAGTTTGTATTATTGTTATTGGATGCATATGCTTTGTAAGTCGTCCCGCAGTAATTGTTGATCCATAGTTTGTATTGGCACATGGTATTGACCCATGGTATTGGCGCCTAGACTTAGTATATAAGTTTGTGTTGAGACCAATGAAGGCACCATGAAGTTATTTGTATTGAGCTTTCCCCCTCGAAGTGCCCTGCGATCAATAAAAACGATTCTGAGTTCTGTTATTTCTGCTATCTCGTGTATTTTCATTAATTAATTGTTGCAGGTTCTTCACATGCCAAAATCGCTGCCATGAACAATTGGCCGCATCCTCAGACACTCAAGAGCCTTCGTGTTTTTTTAGGGTTGACTGGCTATTACCGCACGTTTGTCAAGGATTATGGAAATATTGCAGCTCCATTAACTTCCCTATTGAAAAATTATGCTTTTACATGGACACGTGCTTCTGAGTGTGCATTTGACAAACTGAAACAAGTTATGTGTACTACACTTGTTCTAGCTATGTCCAATTTTTCCAAGCCCTTCACTATTGAGAGTGATGCTTGCGGCAATGGAATTGGTGTTGCTCTCCTTCAAGATGAACATCCTATTGCGTTCACCAGCAAATCCCTTGCAAGTAAGAATTTAGTTGCCTCTACATATGAGAAGGAAATGATGGTTGTTTTGCATGCAGTATAGAAGTGGCGACCATACCTATTAGGGAATCATTTCTACATAAAGACTGATCACCAGAGTCTAAAATATTTCCTGGGACAATGTGTATCCTCCCCAGCACAACAGAAATGGGTTATCAAACTCATGGGTTATGACTATGAGATCACTAGTTACAAGAAGGGCAAGGAAAATATTGTGGTGGATGCTCTTTCTCCCACATTTGATGACCAATTTTATCTTTTAGCTATTTCTATGCTTGTTCCAAATTGGTTGCAATCTATTCAATAGGTCTATGTCAATTACTCTTCATTATCTCAAATCATCCAACGCTTGGCCAACAATCCTTCTGTTTTACCACATTACTCTTGGGATGGTTCTTCCCTGAGATACAAGGGTCGTTAGGTGCTTCCCCAGAGCATGGATCTTCAACAGGCTGTCTTCTATGAACTCCATGCTTCTCCATTGGCAGGGCACTCTGGGTTCCTCAAAACGTATGAGCAGCCACGACGTAACTTCTTTTGGAAGGGAATAAAAAGGACAATTCAATAGATGGTGGATGAATGTGATACCTTCCAGCGCAATAAGGCTGAAACGACACTCCTTCCAAGATTGCTTGAACCCTTTCCCTTACCTACATGGATTTGGATAGATATTTCTATGGATTTCATTGAAGGGCTCTCTAAATATGGAGGGAAAACAATGATTTTGGTTGTGGTTGATTGCCTCTCTAAATATAGTCATTTTTGTGCTCTCAGCCATCCCTATACAGCCTCCTCAGTCACTCAAATTTTCCTGGACTAGATCTTTCGTCTTCGTGGAATCCCTTCTTCCATTGTCTCGGATTGTGATGCAGCTTTCACCAGTCATTTTTGGACAGAACAATTTTTCCACACTGGCACCAAATTGAAGATGAGTTCAGGGTATCACCCACAAACATATGGTTAGACTAAAATGATCAATAAATGCTTGGAAAATTATCTTTGTTGCTTCACCTCTAAACAACAACATCAGTGGGAAAAGTGGCTCCCTCTCGTTGAATGGTGGTACAATAACTCTTACCACACTTCCTCTAAAATGACTCCATATGAAGCAGTCTATGATCAGGCACTGCCATTTCTTCTTCCATACACCCCCAGCAGTTCACCGGTTTAGTAAGTTGACACGGTCCTTCGAAACCGTGATCATATTCTTCGCATTTTGCGGGACAATATTCACATGTAAAGAAATCACATGAAGCAACAAGCCGATCAGCATAGTTCTGAGTGCACTTTTCAAGTAGGTGATATCGTTTTTCTTCGTCTCCATCCTTACAAGCAATCCTCCCTGAAAATCAAAGGAAGTCATAAGCTCACTCCAAATTTCTATGGGTCATATAGGATTCTTCAGAAGATTGGGTCTATTGCTTATAAATTGGAACTTCATCCTTCTTCGCGCATTCATCCAGTATTTCATGTCTCTTGTCTGAAGAAAGTTCTTGGCCCCAACATTAGAGGACAAACTATTTTACCAGAACTGGATAATGAAGGATCCATCCTTTTGGAGCCGGATGACATCCTCAATGGGCGCACTCATCAGCTTCGCTCTTTCTCTATCACAGAGGTCTTAATCCAATGGCACGAAATGAAACCAAAGGATGCTACATGGGAACCACTCCTTCAGATTCAGCAACAACTTCCACATCTACAACTTTGAGGAAAAAACTTTTTCTAAGGGGGAGGGGATGTTACGAACCCATGTCAACCTTTCTCTTTACTTTGTTGGTATATTGTTGTTGGACGCATATGCTTTGTAAGTCGTCCCGTATTATTTGTTGATCCATAGTTTGTCTTGGCCCATGGTATTGACCCATAGTATTGGCGCCTAGAATTAGTATATAAGTTTGTGTTGAGACCAATGAAGGCACCATGACGTTATTTTGTATTGAGCTTGCTCAAAGGAGGTTGCCCCCTCGAAGTAGCCCACAATCAATAAAAATATTATGTGTTCTGATATATCATGTATTTCATCAATTAATTGTTGCAGGTTCTTCATACCAAACTTAACAAATTTCTAACCTCATAACTCCTTCCAGTTGCTCCAAACTCCTTCCACGTAAGCCTCTCTTCCAAAACTCTCCCCCTAAAAATTTTGGCAAAACAGTGAGTTAATGTTTAGGTTTTTGGATTTTAAACACTATTTAGATTTACTTTTCGAACTTAAAATTCCCACCCTTTTTTTAATTTAGGGCAAAAGGGTTTGTGCAATTTTTTAAAATTTTGATTTTCGGAATTTTCGGTGCACCTGTTGTAAAGTCACACTAGTGTGTACATAAGTAAAACACACCATCTTAACAACAATTTAAAAACCCGTGCGGTGGTGCGTTTAAAATTCAGACACCCCGGTGCGCTTCTATGTAGTAAATGCACCGTAATGAATTTTTTTGTAAAAAATGCATGTAGAAATATCTGCTACCAAATGTAGCAGATATTTTCCACTACGGGGGATTTTGCGGATGTTCTTTAACAATGCGTTTATATTTGTTGTGCACCGATGTGTTTTTTTTTTATGTAAGTACACTGGTGCGTTTATATATGAACAAACGCATTGGTTTAATTTGTAAATTATTGTTTTTTATGTGTCCACTTGTCACGTCCCCTTCCATCAATTAGTGCAAGGGAGGAAACATGACCAAACATACCGGGCTTATTAACAATCTCAACCCCATACATTAATAACAAATTCATGGATAAATAAAAAATTATGTATCCATATTCATACTCAACAACACAGTGGAATTAAACACTATATATACACACAGTTTCATCATGCATTCAACATATAAACAACAGTCATTAATTAAAACATTACATAGCACAGAATTAACATAACTCAACCACAGAGAACACTTATCTTTGAGATGAAGTTGTCCAACAACTGGCTATGTGAGAGAAATGTTCCACCCAACCATAGATCTCTGTCCAGCCTATATTCTTTCAGCTGAGAGATCACCCCCGAGTTGGGTTGTGTATCCACTAAGGAGGAACTAAACAGGCTCACTCATAGCCATGGTTTTGCACAAACAGCCATGCTAAGCCAACACATAGTTGGCTTTATCAAGCATGCAGAGACAAATGAGGAGGATGCTAAGCCAGTGAGCTCAACCACAAAGCTATAGGTATCTTTAATGAACTCAACAGTCATGGCACCCACAACCAACACAAGGAAGGTCCCCTTCTTTGATGCACAGTCCCTCAGGAGTCCCTTCCCTCTAGTGCTCTTCACGGTGGGCATAGAAAGGTCCAGCTACTAATTCCTAGAGATTCTATCCTTCAGTGGATTTATTAAGCAAACCCAACCTCTGCTCGGTCGTTCACACTTGGATTTGTCACAATTCTGGCATCCAATAACTCAATCCCGTCACTTGATTTCGGGGCTGTAAAAACTGGGTTTTCCAATGGATTTCGGGGTATCTAATACTCTCAAATTTCTCCCAAGGTTCATATCTATGGATCCCCCATTGGATTTTACTGTCAATACCAAATTCTAGGTGTTTATGGCTCTTCAAAACGTGGGCTCTATCAAAGTTGCGATTTCTGGTTTTTCTCACTGCTGGGAATTCATAATGGATGCAAAATGACACTGAGATGTTCAACAATGGAATGGGAATGAGAAAGAACCCATTCCCATGAGGTAGAGGGACTTGTGGTACAAGAAAAACAAATCCCATACCTGCCATACGAATTTCTGGGCTGCTCATGCTCCATTGAAGCTATGGACTGAATTCTTCAACAACTTCTTTACAACAGAATTAAATGTCAGCAAGGAAAGTCAAATGGGTTCTCACAATGACATTTGGAAGCATATGGTTCATCTCCACAACCCCCTCACCACTCCCTAGTGGAATACACATGGCCCCTTCTCATTCGTTGCTTCCATAGCCAGTTTTGGTATTTTACTGAAATATTTAATATTTACATCCATTTACAATATTCCATAGCTTAATAGCACATGGGTAACAAAATATCAAATGCTTGTCCATTTTAAATAAAATCTAAACATACATTAGCGGGGCCTTTGCCTTGAGCTCCACCCTAGGAAAACATACATCGCATGTATACAATATTTACATTAAAAACCAATATTTCATAAGGGTCAAATTGGGGTATTACACCACTTAAAATTATATATTCATCCCGAATTTTCTTTTAGTATTTAACCACACCAATTACAATATTTCATAGTATATATATGTTGCTTAAACTCACCTTATTCTTACAAAATGGTTTTCAAACTATATTGGAAGTTAGATTGTGATATAGCTCTTGAAAATATATTAGGATTGTCGAGACATATATTGATTGTTGATTTGGCTCAAATCCAGGAAGAAAAGTTTGTAGTATCAAATGGTGAATTCTTTAGATTCCAGCTCATACCATCTTGTTCAAAGTTCAACGAGTTCTCCCTTTCCTTCCTTGATAAGTTCAGGTTTTATTTATATTTTTACTACTTATTTGAAATTATGTTACTTATGTATGTGAATCTGAATATCAATTTATTCTATATTGCAGGATCACGATTCGGGTTCGAGTTCGGATGCACAAGACATTCCACTAGTTTCAAAACGTCGGAAGGTCTTATCAAGAGAAAGATACTGCAAGCAGTTCGCGGATGAAAATGGGAAGTCACTTTACCCCGCTAATTGCAACTTGTCATCTTCAAGCCGCCATCTTGGTTCATCGACGATAATTCATCATGAGAAGGAACTCTTTTATGATACACCAGTAGTTTGTGGTTGTTCAAAATGTCAAAGTTTGAAGGAGAACCCTCAGCATGTCACAATCACCCATTACACCAATGATAGATTGCCCAATGTCTATGGTTTAATACCCCCTACTACAGTAAAAAATCCAATAAGTGATATAGAAAATACATGCATGAACACTTCCCTATGCCCATTTACAAAAAAAATTGGAATCCAAAACAACTATGTCTCATCCTAAATTGACGAACCCCTTTGCTTATGTTCAGTCATCTGAAATTTCTAGTGATTCAAAGTATGATATGAATGTCATGCAACCCATCTCTACTAGAAGATCCAAAAAGTTGCATGAGTTGAGAGAAAAATTATCCAAGTACAAACTGAGGTCCATCCAATTGTTGGAGGGTAGAGATGATTTCTCCCTTCTTGTGAATTTGCAAAGTAAATATCAAAATTCTTACAACCACACTTTATATGGCGCTTTCCTATCTTCTCTACCTGTGCCTGATGTTGGAACCGAATTCTCCTTTTGTGGTAATTTTTTTATGATTACCAAGTCTAATATAAATTATGCAAATCTTAGGTTGTTTATCCTTTCACATGTACTCGTTCCTCCCAAACAGTCAGTAGCACTTATGCCAATTTGTGGTCCTATCTATTGTCGGTTTTATTACTTGAATATTGTTAAATACAAGCACATCATTTCCATGTATAGTATGTGCATGAATGGTTATGTTTCTAGAAACTTTAATAGGAAGAACCTATTGTATATAGATGGTCATCCACATACTCATGGGAGCATTGCAGGGTTCATAAATAGTTCTAGGTGCTATTTATTTTCTCCAAATTGTTCATTTGAGGAACACTTCAATCACCAGGAGTTCTTTATGAAAAGGAAAGCGTCTAGATTTGTTGTTGTACATGCAATACGTAGTTTGTCTCTTGGTGATGAGTTGTTAATAAACTAAAACTTTCGTACACCACCAACCGCTTGTCAGAGATGCATTACATTGATTACCTTTAGATGTTTCCTTGGGGCATAAGACAAAAAAGAATTGATTAATTGTATTTGTTAATTTTCAATGGATTCATGTTAATGTATTGCTCAGTTTAAAATTATGTTTTATAAATTTTTAATTTAATTTATAAATTCAATTTGAAAATTTGTTTCTAAATATTAAATTTTCATATTTAATGTGGAATTGATGTTAATTTATCGTTCAATCCGAACGTCTTCTTTATAAATTGTTTGCAGCTTAAAATTTTCTATTGGAAGTGATTCTTGTGCTTATGTAATAATTATTTTCTATAATGCTAGTTCAAACCAATTGTATTGTGCTTACTAACATCATTAGTGTAATGTTCAATATTTTTGAAATCAGGATTTTGATGATGATTGAACTTCCTTCCATCTTCTGTTGCACCCCATTACAATGCCAAATAGAGAGAAGGATGAAAAAAGAGCGCAACTTGGAGAGGAAGCATACCAAGCATGGTTGAATCAACCACCTATTCAATTTTCACTGTGACCATCCTCAACAATTTGGAATGGCTATAGCAATAGTAGTTCTTCACATGTTAGAAATGGAGGCAATGAAGTAGAGGTTGGTATGGACGAGTTATTACAACAAAGGAGTGACATGGATGCAATGTCGTTCTATACATTCGAGGAAAATGAGCTAGGGGATGACACTCGTATTATTAAATCCTTCTTCGAAATCCTTAATTCGACTTCCACCACACCTCTATTTGGATCTGGTCGGTCAAATTCTACACAGTTGGGGACAACAATGTTACTATACAACTTGAAAGCAAAGTATGGCATGTCATATGCATGTTTCTTGGCAACGTTGAGGTAACTGACTATCAACTACATTATATTTTGAGGAATCCTGTGAAACAATCATCATTAAAAATGGTTGATTTTATGAACATTAAATGACATTGTACCTTTTTATTTCCCTCTAACTGTAGGTTATTCAAACATAAGGTACTTCTGAATGATAATATCTTGCTCGGAAGCTACGTAGAGGCAAAATAAATGTTGAAAATGTTGGGTGTAGAGTACATATATTATCATGCATGACCCAATGATTGTATTCTATATAGATGTGAATATGCAAACAAAGAGATATGTCCAAAATGTAGGCATGAAAGATACAAAGAATCAAATAACAAGGCTAAATAACATGGTCCTCCTCATAAGATATTTAGGCACATGCCTATAATCCCAAGGATTCAAAGGCTCTTTTATTGCAAATAATTATCTATGTTGTAGGGATGCCATGCATTGAAGCGAAGCAAGGAAGGAGTTATGCAAATCCCAATAGATTCAATAGCCATTAAGCATATAGAGGATACATGGCGCGATAAATTCAAGGATGAAGTATGTAGACTTTGATTGAGCATAGACATTGATGGCATCAACCCATATTCCCAACCAAAAAAAATCTATACTATTTGGCATGTAGTAGTGATCAATAACAATACCCCCCCATGGTTTTATGTGAGAATGAACCTCTTATGTTGGCTCTTATATTCCCTGGTAAAAAAAAGTGAAGAATATGGATGTTTACCTACAACTAGTGATCAATGAATTCAAGGAATTATGGGAAGGGATACATGCATATGATGTGTCAAAACCCATCCCATCACAGAGTATTTTTACACGGTATGTCATATGTGTGTACACCACTCCGAGGTTAGGAGTTTTCTCAAGTAAATATGTTGTTTTATTTGTTTTTATACTCAAAGCAATATTTTTTGACATTTAATTTGGTGTGACTATCTTCATCTTCAACACTAACGTGCTCTATTTACTATAACATCACAGGTCTTGTAACAAAAGTTATAGATGTAAATGTTGTGGACCTTCTATGAAGGCTAAGTAGTCCAAAGATCTACGAAAGTTACTGTATGAATTCTATATGGTATTCATCGCAGAAAAGCACTCTAATAGAAGAGAAAAATCTGTTTTCAATGGTAAATGAGAGAGAACCCAAAGGCCATAAATAATGACACCAGTTGACTGGATTAGGGCATATGACAGAGAGAAGGAGAAGGAATATACATATATGTTTGATTCAAATGTGCAACCTATGATCGATGATCCTGAAATATTTGACACCTATGTTGAGAAAATGCTCATGGGGATGAGCATTTTAATATTTCCCACTTACTAGATCATGTGCATATATTTAAAAATGTTTCATGTTCCTTTTGGCGTCACATAACATCCAAAAATAGTGACAAGATAAAAGTCAGGAAATACCTTATTTATTCAAATACTAAAAAGAAGCATTGTCTAAGACAAGAAAATAGAGGAGAGGTTGGTCCCTCTTTTTCATTTAAAAAAGGCAAAGTCCCATGGATTTTGAAGAAAGATGATCTTAATTTGGAAAAAGAAGTTATATTGGTCATGAAGGCACCTTCTTTTTATGGGTCTACTCTACGACGCTGCTACAGTATGTCAGAGGAAAAGTTGTCGGGTTTGAAATCACACGACCATCTCAACCTTCTAAGGGTACTTATAATTCCAAAAAGTTGTTATTACTATTTATTTATATCTTTTTCCATAAAATTTAAAATGCAATTAACTTTTGTGTTTACTTTGTAGTGTCATTACCTATTGTTCATTCGTGTCTATGTGAACCATGACTTTCTTGATGACCTGTGGCATGCCATACCTAGACTATATGAATTTGTATAGTGGATGACATCAAAGGATATTTACATCGCTAGCATTCCACGGTGGCGTGAAGAGATAACTGAGATTGTTTGTATGTTTGAGAAGGAAATCTCGTCAAGTTTCATGGACTTGCAGGTTCATATTCTAATTTGCCTAGTCGATGAGGTTGAATTAGTCGGGGTGGTATCATGTCACTGGATGTTCTTCTTAGAGATGTTCATGAAAAAAGTGAAGGGATTTGTTCGACAAAGGGAAAAAACTAAGCGATCTATGGAAGAGGGGTACATAGTATATGAGTCGTTCTCACGGGGGGTTCACTAGTGAGGCAATATCATATCACGTCCATTCATATTGGGGGGTTGAATACTCTTAAAAACCTCAAAAGTATATTGCCCCGTATTAAGGGGTCAAGGGGTTTTTTTTATTTGACATAGTAATATAAATATTGGGGGTTATTTTATTTGGGAGTGTTGAGGAATAACCTCCAAATCATGGGATGGATTCATACGTCCAAATCGCAGGCTCAATTCATACCCACCTAAGACTTAAGGACCTTCCATTTTTATTTGATATTGCTTATGATCCTAAGTTTTGAATAAATTTGATAATAGTGTACCAATGATAATATCGATGGAAGTCTCTTTGGATTATTGTCCTTGAGCAATGTAACATCCCGATAATTTCATAAAATTTTAAAAAAAAATTATACCAGCATTAAATGTTAAAATTGTGATTGCGGAAGTAATAAATGCTTGTTAAGGCAGTATTAAATAATAAAGTCATTAATGTATATAACAATTTAACTACTATGTCCTTTTCACTAATGATGCTTTAAGACAGTGATGTGTCTTACCTCCATAAAAATGATTACGACACTAATTTGTTTGTAGTTGTAATAACTGAAATTTCAAAACAATATAAGACGGAGTTCTCCTTGACAAGGTACTGACATTTTTAATTTCGGGATGGTGATGAAAGGGTTCCTGCGAGGTGCCCCGAGACTTACTTAGCTAATTAGCTAAAGCATTTGTACTTGTCCTTCTTGTGAATATTCGTAGGTAAGGATAACAATGAAAAAACAATGTTTAAGAGTATTTATATTTTCCAATTAGTCGTCTTATTTGGTTAAAGAAATTATAAGTACCTCCTTGTTTCAAGTATGGAATTCTATCCAAGTTCTAAATGTATTATTTCGAAAAAAAATACAAGTTGCAGAAGTTAATAATATTTAAACAGGGTTCAAAAGTACATTATCTTGGTAGAAATATCTATGCTTAAAAATCATAAGATTAATTACTAGATTTGAAGAATGAATTGCTAATATGATTCTGCCAATATTTTCCAATTCATGAAACCTTTTACTACTAGGTGAAACGATTGATGGACAAATTCAATTTGAACTTTATTCCTTTATTATAACATCAAGTTTCACTTACTATTTCAATGCTTGGTATTTTATTTAAGATAACTATGGTAGCTTCTACTTTCTCCATTTATAATTTATATATATATGGATATAGTCTTGATATTTATAAAGTCAAAATCATATTTTATTTAAGAACATAATACAATATAAGTGTGGACCCTTTTTAACTATAGGGTGAACCATTCTAATGTGATATTGGTGCATTATTATAACAAACAACTTTTATATGGTTTATTGTAATAATATTACAATGTACCGATATTATTTTCTAACCTAAGTTCTAACTATCTAAATCTTATATGCATGTGACTATTACCAATACAAACTTTTGATTTATGTAATCATGCATTCGATGGTTAATACCATAGCGATGAAGCGATATACAATGCCATCCTGACGTTACTCTATGTATTGATAATGAACGACATTACACCAAGCATTAAATACGACACTGGTAAGGAAGTGACGGTTATTAATGTCGCTGCTGCATCGATTTGACAGGTTGATGGTGTCTCGTCCAAACATTAATGGTTCTGAACCAACTCTTTAGTGGAGTGTAATGCTGTCTATCCACGTTGTCAAACCACGTGAAGCCTGGTTAAAATGTGACTCACGAAATCGAACTATGCGTAGTGAACAAGCAGCTCTCCTCCGAACTGTACATGGGATTGACTCCTTGGCATGCAGCGTTGGCATTGTCGTAGCTGTTACAATAAATGAGGTATTTATGTTATGGTTGCTCGATTCTCAAAGCATCACGCTATCACCTTCTCGCTCGTCGATCACAATAGATCTGGGTCATTGAATGATAAACCCTAAATTCTCATTGTAAGTAATGCTGGAGGGTTTCTCAGTCTTCACTTTCACATTTTGGATTTAGAGTGTGAGGCCGACACGCTGCTAAAACTTAGGGTTAGCAAATTTGCTTGGAGTTTGGAACTCGCGACCTCTGCGTTATTTTAATGGTGTTTTGCAGACCTGTAAGTGAATGCTCAGTAGTTGATACCACGACCTTGGTGTGGTTTCTATTTCAGGATGAAAGTCTATTTTTACAGTGCTGGGGTTGGATCTTTGGCCTTTCCACTCAAGGTAATACGTCTCTATGTTCCATCATTGAAATTTGAGTTTTCATAAATCCTTTATTTTGATTCATTCTAATTTATTTAGATGTATGTTTCACTTGCAGGGTCAATCAAAGGTCTAACATCCAAGCTTGCTGGACAAATGAAGGTCGAGGACTCCATCGTCCTAGTAAGTCTCGGGTTCATCCATAACCCTGGACTCGTCGGAAGTTAAAACGTTCTGCTCAGTAAAAGAGTTAGGTTAATCCGTAAGCAATGATAATGTTTAGACTGAGTTTTTGTGTTGCCGAGGCTTCAAGCCTGCATTGTAAACTGAAAATATTTTACAATGGCATCTTCGCCATAGTACATCTTGCAAGCTTCGCTTTAAAGGATTGAAAGTCATTTGACCTGGTATTATAATACTGGTTTTTAGTTACAGAAGAAAAGAAATGTTGCGTTGTTCTTTTTTTTGTATTCGGTACTGTTAAAGTTGTTGCGAATACTGTAGTTTGACGCTCAATATAAAGAAATGAACTTCTGTAGTTAGATTCTGGAAATAAATAAGAATGGAGGTTTTGAAGATTTCGATTTGAATTGTCAGAAAAGTAATTTAATAAATAGGCCTTAAAGTTTTAGTGACAAAGTATTGTTTCCAAAGTCGTAATTGAAATTACAATGTAAAAAAAAAAAAAAGTATTTACAGGGTTGAAACCTTGTTCCTGTGTGAGCATAACTTGAATTACTTGTTGCTCAGTTTGATATGTAGAAGATCTGGGTTTTGAAGCTCAACTACTGCCTGTGTGTCTTCTATCAATAATGTTTAAAACAATTGTAATGAAAAGTCGAAAGTCAACCTAGGGTTTTGAAGTGAAATTGTAAGAATAATGGGATTTGAACAAGGATTCAAACTTCACCTTTGGTTTAAAAAGTGATAGAAAACAAATACTAGAAATTTTTATGAAATAAAAATAAATACTAAGATTTATATAATACTGTTCTGCAATGTCTTTGCATGTAAATACTGTAACTCTGCTTTCAAAGCTTATAATGACTCTCAGAAAGGAATAGATTTATTTTTATAACTGTTGAAAAGAAAATTCAAAGATATCGAAGAAAGAAATATTATGAAATATTCAAGATGCTAGATGGTCTAAAACAACTGTTACAATTCATAAATAATTAGTAAGGTAAGAATAATTGATAAGTATTTAAACTATAGTTTTATGTGTGGGGATGAAGTATTTTACTTCTGTAATTTGATGAATTAATTGCTATGATGGAATTTTAAGAGAAACTGTTTTGTAATTTAAGATCAATCTTTCTTGGCTCACTGGAACCAAGAAAAGTTTGATCAATGTTTCTTGACTAATTATTTATTTCAACTTTTTGCATTCTTTAATTTTTTCACATTTCCAGTTATGAATAGTTGTTAGATTGAGTTATATTTGGCACATTCATAATTGTAATTTCAATTCTTATATGCAAGGCATATGTTTTAATATTATATTGGAATTAACATGAACATAGGTGAAAATCTAAATCCTTATTTAGATACCCTATGTGTTATTGTTACCATGAAATGGTATCATATAAGTTTCACTATTTGTGTATATTTATAACTATTGCATGCTTGAAACCTAACAATGGATATTTTCCCCTATCTAGATATAACCCAAGAAAAGGTAACTAAATGTTGTTAATTCCCGTGATTGCAAGAATAAATGTAGAGGAAGTGGAGGCAATTCATTGGATCTTATGAATGACCCAAATCCAAGCTATGCACATGATCATATGGTGTTATTGAAAAGTAAAAGGAATTTTTCTATGTTCATTTGGGTTCAAACATCGACAATGATGTTTTTTTTTATAGGAAGGTAGGGGCATCCTTCCACAAAAGGGTTTCAATTTTGCATTTTTATGAAGATTAATTTATTAATCATATAGAAAACATGAGTTATCTATGGCTATATTTGTATTACATGATATAAAATTGGTAGATTGGTAGGTTGTGGTGTGAAACATTTGCAATTATCATATTTTCTAAGCATTGCACTAACAATTGGACTATCAGTCTTTTACATTCTTTGTTAATATGTTGATCCCTTGACTAGGTTTTGTTTTATGCATTTTGCCTTCCCCGGTACTTTATTTCTTTGGGTGTTCCACTCTCCAATGCTACAAATTGATCGGTCACCCCTGCGATCCTAGTGGGATCATTGTTAGAATTATACTATTATTTTATTTAGCATCGTGTTTGCTTATACTAAGATGTGGTAGGGCTCCTGTTTGTTACAACTTGATAATATGATATAAAGGGGGTGTTAAAAATGGGTTGATAAAAATGGATACCTACAATATCTAGTGAAACTAGGGGTTTTCTTAATTGGGAAGGGGGTTCAATAATACAATTTTAGGATGCATTTTCCAATATTTAGTGAAATTAGGGGTATTCTTTAATATCACATGAACGATCGTGCTATGCAACAAGTTCATTGAGTGAACCCCCCGCAGTCGTTCTATTATGCTAGTGAGTACATCAAGCAAATCGATGGAACACTAGGTGCAATGATTTGGGATGATGAACATGATGAAGATGGAAGGGAAGGGGAGGTACTGGAAACAAATGGAAAAGGGTGCATGATAAAGAGTAAGTCACGTATCTTTCAATATTCAATTTTCCAAATAGTAACTATTCACAACAAACTTCAAAATATATATTTGATCCCATAGGTACTGAATGTGGTTTTGTTTCCATGAATACAACATCAAATTCAAAAATTGATGCAATCAATAAAGTCATCCTTTACAATGCAGAGGAAACACAGTCATGGGTCGCATTGTATGAAGAGAAGAGGAGGAAATGGTATGTTGATAGAAAATAATTCAGGCGGTTGCATGGTAGAAGCATGCCTTGATCCGAAAATGATAGGATCTACTAACACTTGGATTTGCATGTGAATTCTTAAACCAGCTAACTTATAAAAATAATTGAAATAACAAGCTTATCAAAGGCTCACAAATAATTGAAATAATATAAATGAATAAATAATTCAAACCATAAGAATGTGGACATCGTATGATAACGGAGTTCGTCCCTAATGGACTACATCTTGAGGTCTAGCTTCAATGAGGAACGATCTTATTAGTCTGCAAAAATATTTAAACAGGTACAAAATTCCTTCATCCTTCAACAAAAGGGACTTAGGATTCAACGATGAAGTCCTCTCACCCTCCAAAAAATCTCAAGAGTGGCTAAAAGCCTCTTACAAAGCAAATATTACAAATTCTTTACAAAGACACAATGGCATCTTACCATTCTCTCCTCAAAAGATTCAATCTTTTCATGCCTTCACAAAGAAAATTACATTGATTTATATAGCCCAAGGTACATAACCCATCACCACATTTCATGGGATTTGATACAAATTAAAATGGATAAAATATATGAAACATCCCAAAATATTAGGTAATCACCAAAATATATGGTAAACATAATACAAAAACAAAATGGAACATTTGGCATAAGCATGCCCATACTTAGGGATAAATTCCTCCTTAAATCAAACTTAAAACAAAATATGCGCACATCCCTTAACAAGTGTTGTGCTTGGCCCATTGGTTGAAAACATTGCCATGCTGGGAGGAGGTCACGGGTTCAAACCCGCGGACCTCTACTCTTGTTTGTGATTTTGTTTCGCATGTTATATGAGGTGTTGGTTGTATGGTGTTGTGGTGGCTTACTGTTATGCGATATATATGGTTAAACATTACACATGGTTCGAGGGCTAATCCCTCATCCCACCCTTTTTTTAAACTAAAACATGTGTAAATTTTAAATAGAAGCGGCGACCTATACGGTTAAGAATCAACTGTGGGAGTCACCCTTTTTTTTAACTAAAACATGTGTAAATTTTAAATAGAAGCGGCAACCTATACGGTTAAGAATCAACTGTGGGAGTCATGGCTAGCTATATATTGTGGAGACTTTGGCGGAGGAGAGGTAGGGGTTTTTAACCACTGGCCACCGTAATATTTTTGTAAATAGTTCTTCAACGTGGCCAATCGGATCGCCACGTGGCGAATTTCGATTGGTCCACCTAGATGCCACATGTACATGTTTCCTGCCATGTGGTGCTCATACACTGGTCCAATTGTCTTGCACCCTACCACATGGTGCTCTATGAGTGTGCCACATCAGCACCATATAGGTCACGTGTCACCCTTACATTGATTCCACGTGGCTCCCCTTTTTGCCACTTTTACCTGTTTTTCTGAAAGTTTAGAACTCAATAAGTTTCTCATCCGGAGGCTGTTTTGCGTGAAACGAACCTCACCAGAAAACTCTCATCGAGCTCTATGGAGATGCAATCTCATGTTCACAATTTGAATAAGTTAATTTGATTGATATCAAAGATCATCCTGGATCAATCCTTCTCACTAGGAAGCTTTTGGACCACCAAAAGCCTGAATCATTCAGAATTCAAGTGAGGAGATGTTCGTCTCACTTGTCCCGTATCATTTGTCCATTATTCCTGGAACCTATACATTTGACTCATCATAATAAAAATCAACATTGCACTGACATTGTTAAGTACATTAATTTCCTTTTCAACCAAATCTACATTCAATATTGTCGGAACCAACCATATACTGCTGATCAGTACAAAGTTGAATATCAAAATTGAACATATGAAAGAGATTGTACCCATATCATGCTTATGTTTTATCATAGGAACACTATCAACCATAATAGGTGAATTGTGGTGCAACGACACTTCTTTTTCCTCTTAGGATTCTTTTCTTCCTTAAATTGCATAGACATAAGTGCCAAATTCCGACTTGCATTAACGACCTTTTTCAGTTGTTGTGTAGTTGCCAATGATCTGTCATTTTTAAATGAATGTGAATGTACTATATACTCAATTCCTTCTTTAAACAAATGATATTGATTATGTTCTCAATATAAAATTTCCTTTCGATCATATATGTATGGGCTACCCAACACAATTCCACATATATATAGTGGAACCACATCAAATTCAAATTCATCTACAAACTTGGATGTTATTACTAACTTTAGATCACATTGCTTTGTTACTTGTAATCTTTTATCTTTGCATACTGATCCTAATGGATAAGGTTTCCTGTGTGGTTTTGTTGTTTATCCCAACTGCTTAATTACTCATTCTAAAATGAGGTTAGTTTGGGATCCACTATCTATGAGTGTGTTGACCTTATTTTGTTTTTTAATTACCCTTATATGAAACAATGCATTCCTCTTTCTATCCTTATAACTAACTGTTAAATTTTGAGCATTAATTCACAATACTCTAGGATCTTCACTGAGAGAATAACATATACAGTATATCAATGCATAACAATCACAATAAGCATGACAAGCATCACAAGAATCAAAAGCATGAGAGACAAGAGACACAGAATTTCCGTGGGGAAAACCCTAAGGTGAAAAACCCTAAGGTGAAAAACCCCACAACTTCCTCAGAGATAGAGAGAACAATGGCTCAACCAAAGTACAACCAAAATACACTAAGATAGTCTCCTAGTAGTAGATGATCCTCCTCCTCACTAGTGCGCCACTTTCTAAGTGAGAGAAGTGTGACTTTCTGAATGATCCAAATAGAGATCTCCCGATCTCTATTTATACTAACCTGTTTGCCTAGTTACACTATGGGTCCGACTTGTCTATCTAGATACATCCATAATATAATATATATTTTAGGGTCAGCCCCACACATGGTGGTCTAATAACCCATTGGCAAGTACACACACTTGCGACACTTGTCAATCCACATGACGACACTACCTTATAGTGGAATGACACATCTCTAATAAGGGTATAATAAATATATATGAAATACATAGATGAAATACCTTCCGAAGTTACATATACATCAACACTAACATGATATTTAGAAGTAGAAGCACATGAAGAGCCTTGATGTTAGAATCATTACCAACACTATATTTACCTTTCACACCTACGATTGTTATCTTTGTTTCGTCCTCGGAATCTTATCCAAGGTCATCAACGATAACCATGGCCTTTTGCTTCTCTTTTCAATCCTTAAACCACTTCGGTTTCAATTCTGGATGTAGTACCCAACACTTTGCTTATTTGTGCACTTGATTTTGACAATGTGAGCATGTAGGCCTCTCGTCACCTTTCCTCACTGTAGCTACATGCTTACCTTTCCATTTTCCCTTACCTTCTTTCAACTAGCTAGATTCAACTGAGGAAAATTTATCATGAGCATTATTCCCTTTGGATTCAATGTGTGTAGCTTGCACACATACCTCATCAAGGTTAGTAGGTTTAAACATAAGTATTGTATGATGAAAATAACTATGTAATACTCCAATAAACTTGAGAATATTTTCTTGCGTGTAAAGAGGTATACCCAAAATCAAAGCTCACTTTCGGAACTCTTGTGTGTACTCTTGTACATTCTGACATTTACCTTGCCTTAAGTTATTCCAATCCATCATGGCTTGTTGTATGTATCCTAATGGATAAAAATTGCTTCTTTAACGTAGCAGTAAATTCATACCAGGAAGAAATCATTTTACCTTTGTAAGGAGGTGTTCCTATGTCTTAATCTCCCACCAGATGAGTGAAGTGCCTCCAAGATAGAGAGTTTCCAATTGGATATTTGCACTGTCATCTGCAGGCTTCTGGTTCTTGCAATACACCTCAATATTCCTGATCCAATCATCCCTCTTTTTTGCGTTAAGTTCACCATTATATGTAGGCAAATCAAACTTAATATCGAGTTTCAAATAAGGTAAATCAGACTTAGTCTTCTCAGTTTAATTCTTTGGAATTGAAGAAGCAGTACTGGAAATTTCAGAAGAGGAAAAAGAGGATGGAGAAGAAGGATCAGAAGGGTCTCCTCCTTTTCCCAAAGAATTACCTCGGCTTTCTCCTTCTTTGTTTTCTTCTTTGCCAATCTCTCTTAATAATCTGCAAACATTTTTTCTACCATGTCTGCCATCTAATAGAAATCCTTGCGGAAAGAATTCTCATCTTCTTCTCGGTAGTCTTCATCATCCATTTTATTTCTTCAATGTGCACGTCCAATATCTAGATTGAATATCTCAAGTTGGCCTTCACCTCGCTTAATCCTTGATCTAGTTAACATTGACACTCTGAAATTCCCTAGTTAGCCTGCTTTGATACCAAACATGATCCAAAAATGACAGGATCTACTAACACTTGAATTTGCATGTGAATTCTTAAACCATTTAACTTTAAAAAGACTTGAAATAACAAGCTTATAAAAGGCTCACAAATAACTGAAAGAATATAAATTAACAAATAATGCAAACCATAATAATATGGACACCATATGATAACGGAGTTCGTCCCTAATGGACTACGTCTCTGGGTCTAGCTTCAATGAGGTCCAATCTTATTAGTCTTCAAAAATATTTGAATAGGTACAAAATTCTTTCATCCTTCAAAAAAAGAGACTTAGGCTTCAACAATGAATTCCTCTCACCCTCCAAAAACTCTCATGAGTGGCTAAAATCCTCTTACAAAGAAAAGATTACAAAGCCTTTACAAAGGCATAATGGCATCTTACCATTCTCTCCTCAAAAGCTTCAATATTTCCATACCTTCACAAAGCAAATTACACTGATTTATATCGCCCAAAGTACATAACCCATCACCACATTTCATGGGATTTGATCCAAATTAAAATGGATAAAATATATGCAACATCCCATAATATATGGTAATCACCAAACTATATGGTAAAAACAATGCAAAAAAATGTAACATTTGGCATAGGCACACCCACACGGATAAATTCTGCCTTAAATCAATCTTTAAAAAAAAAATGCGCACATCCCTTAACAAGTGGCGCGCTTGGTGCATTGGTTTAAAACGTTGGCATGTTGGGAGGAGGTCCACGGGTTCAAACCCGTGGACCTCTCCTATTGTTTGCAATTTTGGTTGGCATGTTACATGAGCTGTTGGTTGTATGGTGCTGTGGTGGATTACGGTTATGCCATATATATATGGTTCAACATTTCACATGGGTCAAGGGCTAATCCCTCGGCCCGCCGCTTTTTTCAAAACTAAAATATGTGTAAACTTTAAATAGAAGTGGTGACCTATTCGGTTAAGAATCAACTACGGGAGTTATGTATAGCAAGATATTGTGGAGACTTTGGTAGAGGAGAGGTCACAAGTTCGATCCCCATGACCACCATAATATTTTGGTAAACATTTTTGCAACGTGGCCAATTGGATCGCCACATGGCGACTTCCAATTGGTCCACCTAGATGGCACATGTACATGTTTCCTGCCACGTACCTGGAAAGTGGCTCTCATACACTGGTCCAACTGTCCTGCACCCTACCACGTGGTTCCTTGTGAGTGTGCCATGTCATCCCATATAGGCCACGTGTCACCCTTACAGTGGTGCCACATGGCTACCCTTTTTGCCACTTTTACCTATTTTTCCAAAAGTTCAGAACTCAATAATTTTCTCATCCGGAGGCCGTTTTGCATGAAACGAATGTCACCGGAAATCTATCGCCGAGCTCTATGCAACTGTAAGATTCTGTTCACAATTTGAAGAATTTAATATTAATAGATCTTGGATATCCTCCTGGATCATGCCTTTTCCATATCATTTAAAAGAAAATATGTCAATGATTTGTCCCAACAGTTGGGTTGCAAACCAAGTCAGAGAGAAATATGGTGCATCCAATCATTACCCTCCTAAAGAGGAGGATGCACTAAACATTGGGATCGGGTGCAACAACTTGGTAATAAAATATTTATGTACATAATTTCCAACTTTATAATGCAACTTTGAATTATAGCACCTATGTTTAATATATTAATGGTTGGGTTAATAGACATATGACATCATCATTAGTTAACGTTTCTTACATGTGCATTTGTTCCCATCTATGTGGGCTTATGGACATCATTTTCGCACCAAGGATGTTGATAATGGGCTTGTTAAACAAGACTGTGGAGTGGAAGTCGAGTTCAACCAATCTAGTCGTGCTAGCCACAGAGATCGAAATTTGGTTGGAGGAATGTTGGGTTATGTTGGAAAGATGCAAGAGATCATTCAAGTGGACTTCTCATATAACCAATGTGTTATTTTTAGGTGCAGGTGTTGGGACACATTTGACAATAATAATGTAAAGGAAGATTGTGATAGTGGGTTGATATGTATCAACTCTAGAAAGATGTGGCATGAAAGTAAGGAGCCTTATGTTTTCCCAAAACACTGCAACCAATTCTTCTTTCACCCGAATGTGTTGGATAGAAATTGGTGGTTCATATTAAGACACGACCTTAGATCTAAACATGTTTCTAAGAATGTAACAGTGCTATCATGCCAATCGAGGAAGATAATGAGGGTGATGGCAGCAGAGAGTGATATGTACATGTTTTATTTCGTCATTTAAAAATTGATATATCATTTTGTTACTGTTATCTAATTATATTGTTTATTTTTCATTTTGTGATGGTGGAAATGGAATGTTGATTACTAGATGTGTTAGGATATCTCATCATTCACTTATGTACTTTGCATGCATGCATGCATCCACATGCTGCCCAGTCATCAGTATGGTACCTCCAGCACCCAGTCCTTGGTCTCCCAGCACTCGGGAGCTACTTTCCACTCAGATTAAGCCCTCCTAGCCTATCATGTTCCTAGTTCTCACCTTCCACTAAAGAAGGCCACCTTTCTCACCTACCAGTCCAATTTACTTCAGTTAGCCACCATTCTTTCCTTGATTTGAGGCCAGACTGACTCCTCACTGTAGTTATCACTCCGATTGACCTCCGATGAGACATGAATACCTATTATGAGTGCATTTAACTCCTCATGCACCCTCCACTAAGCCTCCATCCCTAGATTAGTACCACTTACCATCAGTTACACTTATTACACTCAGTTAGACTCAGTTTGACACCTGTTTGACAGTGACTTGTGCATTGATGACCACCACTGATTGATGATGAGGACTTCTAGTTGGAGCCAAGCCATGCCATGTAGTATATTCGAATGACCTCCTTGGATAATTCGAATTGCTCACTCGTTGTGACAGTATTGTATTGTAATTCTACCATTCTGGATTATAGAGCACTGATGCATCTCTCTTGCACAGTTTTTACTCCAATTTGTTTTACATCATTGTGATTGATTTACTTGTTCAATAGATCTGCTGTGACTAATTTTACATGGTATCAGAGCCATTGCAGGGACAAGATCTCTCTTCTACAGGTGTTCTACAAGAAAAATTGAGTGAATTTGCTCAAAAATACTGAATATTTGGCATGCAAAACTACTTATGCATTCGCTAATGCTGAATTTTTCTCTCCAATCCCACTCCACAAGCTTGAGTTTTCCACATAATTCTTGGATTTGATACATTGGACCCATTCAACATTGCTTGATCTCCAATCCCAGGTGTGATGCAACTCTAAAAGGGTGGATTGTTTGACCTTACTATTCTTGTTTTGATTGTGATTTGCAGGCTAATCATCTCCATCAAGTGCATTCGCTATCTTGTGAATTATAGGTTCTTTTCCATCAAGTGCATTCTCTCTCATTGAGATGGAGTCTTCTTCTTCTAAGCTACTCACTCCCTTCAATTATTTTGAATCGAAGAATGACATGGAGATTATGTTATGCTCAAGAGGGTACTACAGAGTCACCATGGGCCTTGAAGTTGAGCCTGATACACTCATTGAAAAATCAAATCACTTCAATAAGTTGGATGAAGCATATCGTCTTCTTTGCCTCAATATTTCCAAGGATCTTCTCTTTCACCTCATTGGATTGACTACTCCAAAGGAAGTATGGGAGCAACTAGAAAAGCTTTTTGGGAAAAAAGATGACATGCGGTCTCTTCAATTAGAAAATGAATTGATCTCCTTGAATCCTGAGAAATTCGAGACCATTAATGACTTTTTCACAAGATTCAAGCATTTGTCATTACAGTTGAAGAATAGTGGTGTTGTGAAAGAGGATAAGCAATTGATCCTTTCTATTCTTTCCAAACTTGGTAAATATTTCTCGGTATTTGTCTCTACTTTCAATTCCGGTCGGTTAACTACCCTGAATTGGAAGATGCCTACCTTGAATGCCTTCATTGAATCTGTTACCAAAGAGCATGACAAGTTGATTCAAATGGGGTCAATAAGATCCAAATATTCAGCCCTATTTGTTCAAGGATCCAAGAATTCAAATGGAAAAGGGAATCAAAAGAAAGAGAAGCCCAAATTCAAACCATCCAAGCAAAGAGAGAAAGGCAAGCAATCGGATGCACCATCCGGTTCAAGGAACAATCAGAAGGGTAAAGAGGGTAAGGAAAAATCTAATTGTTCTTATTGCAACCATGGCTTTTATCCTGAAAGTTCATGCATGTAGATCAAATGGCCCTCTTTTTGGAAAAGAATAACATATGTCTTCCAAACGGTGCACGGAAGAAGGATAGAAATGATGATCATGAAAGAGGTCAAGAAATCATGGCAACTGTTTCGAAACCCACCACTCTATTGATAGATTCTGGCTCCTCAAATCATATGGCTAAAAACATTGACTCCTTCTCTTCATTCGATCCAAACAGCTCCATCCCCATCCATTTGGGAGATGACTCAAAAATTTCTTCGAAGGGAAAAGGTACCATCCATGTAGAGCATGGAAGCTTCCAGAATGTTTTCTATGTGCCTTCCTTGGCTTCAAATCTACTTTCTGTGTATCAAATTACACACATTGGTGAACTGAAGCAAGTTACATTCAACCCTAACAATGTCAAAATTTATGATATCAAAAGTGGAAGACTTTTGCAGTCGAAAAGGCAAACCACACTGCAAAATACTATGAGTTTTCTCACTTTGTGCCACTTGAAAAGCCCACTGCTCTCCTCACTCATGGAAATGAGGTTAGTAGGATTTGGCATGAAAGGTTTGGAAACCATAATTACAAGTATTTGCTGCTTCTACAACACAAATCCATGGTAGATGGTTTTCTGCAAATCCGTTCCTCGAAGGGAATTTTCCCCAGTTGCATTGTTGGGAAGCACCCCGAGCACAGGTTCGACCACGGAAAAGCTAGCAGAGCTTCCACCATTTTGGGCCTCATAAATTTTGATATCATTGGTCCGCTGCCAAATATGTCCATGAATGGTTCAAGATATGTTTTGACATTCATCGACGACTTCTCCCGCTTTACTTGGGTATTTTTTCTCAAAAACAAGTCAGAAATGCTCGAAAAATTCAAGGATTTTAAGGCTTCTGTTGAGACTGCCACTGAGAGCAAGATCAAAGATCTTAGATCTGATAATGGTGGAGAATATATCAAGATTGAGTTGCTGCAACTTTGTGCTGAAAGAGGAATTAAAATCCAACATACAGTTCCCTACACACCCCAACAGAATGGTGTAGCGGAAAAGAAGAATCGATCACTGAAAGAGATGGCTACCTGCATGCTTGAGTCAAAAGGTTTGGCTACAAATATTTGGGCCAAAGCTATTAATGTTGCTACATATATTCAGAACTGAGTTCCACATTCATCCGTGAAAGGTAAAACTCCTTTCGAAGCATTCTTTGGTCGCAAACCGGATGTGTCTAATTTGAGGGTTTTTGGCTCCACTACATGGGCTAGAATTCCTTCTGATAAGAGGAAAGCTTTGGATCCACAAAGTATTGAATGTATCCTGATAGGATATGGGGAAGAATCAAAATCATATAAAATCATGAGTATCAGATCCAAAAATATATTCATAGAGCGAAGTGTGAAGTTTTAAGAACCGTTGCCAAATCTGAAACTAATTGAGGAAAACACTGTCGATCTGCACCCTCCACAAGAATAAGATTCGAGTGAATATGAAGAAATCATTGGATATGATATCTCTGATATTATATCAGACTTTGATGGCCATGAAATATCAGGTTCGGAATCAGACCATAATGATCCTCCTCAGTTACCAATTGGGCTCAAAACACTCTACAATCTGCTGCTCCAAACATTGGAAATCCTGCTGATCCAAAGAGAACAAGAGAAGACTTTCAAAGAGTAGGTATGGATCTTTCATATTCTGATCCATTATTATTTGAGAAATGTTATTTGATGATTGGTTCAAATCCCAAATCATACTATCATGCCCACCGAGATCCACGATGGAAAACCTCCATGGATGAAGAGTATAGTTCTCTTCAAAAGAACAATACATGGGAGCTAGTTTCTCTTCCACCTGGAAGAAAATTAGTTCAATGCAAGTGGATCTACCGCACGAAGGTTGTTGCTGATGGTTTTTTCAGCAAATACAAAGCTATGCTAGTGGCAAAAGTTTTCTCCCAAGTCCAAGGTGTGGACTACACTCAGACCTTTACACCAGTTGCAAAGATGGATTCCATCCGCCTAGTTTTGGCCATTTCCGCATCCGAGCACTGGGAAGTGCACCACATGGATGTGAAGAGTGCTTTTCTACATGGATACCTTGATGAAGAGGTATATATGAAACAACCAGAAGGATACATATCATATCCATCATTAGTTTGCAGATTGAAGAAATATTCGTATGGATTGAAACATGCCCCAAGAGCTTGGTACGCAAAGATGGACTCCTTCCTTCTTTCTCAGAATTTCAAAAGATGCAAATCTGATACTAATGTGTACCTATATAAAGTTAAAGGTAATTTTTTTATTGTGGTTTTATATTTTGATGATATTCTCATTATTGGTAGCACTCTCCTTACAATTAACAAGCTGAAAACCGCTTTAAATCTAGCTTTTGATATGAGCAATTTGGGCTTGCTTAAGCAATTTTTGGGCTTGGAGATAGCTCAAAATTTTGATGGGATAACATTATCTCAGAAAAAGTATGCTAAAGACCTGCTATTAAATTTTAATATGGCAGAATGTAAGGCTACTCCATTCCCATTCCTCTCAGGAATCAGTCTTGAAGAGGGAAATACTATACTGCTTGCAGATTGCACTATGTATCGACAGTTGATTGGTTCACTACTCTACTTGACACACTCAAGGATTGATATATCTTATGTTGTGAGTTCTATATCAAGGTATATGCAGCAGCCCCATGAGCTTCATTGGCGAGCATCCAAACAGATCTTGTAGTATGTGCAAGGTACGAAACATTTTGGCATACATTATGCTGCAGATTCTGAGCTAGATTTCATTGGTTTTACTGATTCAAATTGGACAAGTGATAGCATAGATTGGAAGTTCACTTCTAGATATGTTTTCATGATTGGACATGGGCCTATTTGCTGGTCAAGCAAAAAGCAGGCAGCCATTGCACTTTCTTCAGTAGAGGCAGAGTATCGAGGGGTAATCAATGCTTGCATTCAGGTAGTTTGGTTGCAGGGTATTCTTTCCGAGTTTGATTTTGGTAGAACTACTTCAACTGTTCTATTTTGTGACAATCAAAGTGCTATTAAGATCTCCAATGATCCAGTTCAGTGGCAATGGACCAAATACATTGAGATTCATATGCACTACATTCGAGAGTTGGTGCATGATCGCACCATCATTCTACAATATTGCCCTACTGATGAGCAAATTGCAGACATCATCACTAAGAGCTTCACTGAGAAGAAGTTCTCTTACCTCCATTCACTGTTGGGGGTGAGTTACATCATGGTGGAGACAGATTAGATCCATTTTTATGTTTAGCTTGAGGGGGGGCTTTCTTCCCACTGGGTTTTCCCTCTTTCCTCACATAGCTTATTTTAACATTTTTTGGATTATTGTATTGGGGTGATCTTTGGTCTCAGTAACCAGGGCCCTACATTTTATTTTTTACATCATAGTATAGCTTGAGGGGAGGTGTTAGGATATCTCATCATTCACTTATGCATTTTGCATGTATGCATTCTGCATGCATCCGCATGCTGCCCAGTCATCAATATGGTACCTCCAACACCCATTCCTTAGTCTCCCAGCACTCAGGAGCTACTTTCCACTCAGATTAAGCCCTCATAGCCTGTCATGCACCCAGTTCTCACCTTCCACTGAAGAAGGCCACCTTTCTCACCTACCAGTCTAGTTTACTTCAGTTAGCCACCAGTCTTTCCTTGATTTGAGGCCAGACTGACTCCTCACTACAGTTATCACTCCGATTGACCTATGATGATATATGACTACCTATTATGAGTGCATTTAACTCCTCGTGTGCCCTCCACTGAGCCTCCATCCCTAGATTAGTGCCACTTACCATCAGTTACACTTATTACACTCAGTTAGACTCAGTTTGACACCTGTTTGACAGTGACTTGTGCATTGATGACCACCACTGATTGATGATGAGGACTCCTAGTTGGAGCCAAGCCATGCCATGTAGTATATTCGAATGACCTCCTTGGCTAATTCGAATTGCTCACTCATTGTGACAGTATTGTATTGTAATTCTACCATTCTGGATTATAGAGCACTGATGCATCTCTCTTGCACAATTTTTACTCCAATTTGTTTTACATCATTGTGATTGATTTACTTGTTCAATAGATCTACTGTGACTAATTTTACAGGATGTAGTGCTTAAACAATTTCATTTGGTTAAGATCTAATTAATGATGCAAAATATGGTTCATGTATATGAAGTAATTTATGATTTTATAGAATGATTATATGTCATTGTCCATATTACTCATATTATGTTTTATATATACATATACATACACTATGAAAAACAACTTACATAATTCAATTTTATTTTTGTGAACGTAAAGGCTAACATATTTATTATTCCCAACTTGAAGGTGGTCTAAAATTTCTATATTGATATTTCAGTGCTTGTATTTTATTATTTTTTTGTTATAAATAATGTTAAGAATTATATATAATTGCATTAATTTATGACATGTCTGTTAGAATGTAATGTTTTTTATTATTATATGATTCGATTAAATTGAATTTTTGTTATAATGTAATTTTTTTTTATGTTTTTAGTGTATTTATAATGTTAACTCCAACACAGAAAATGACACATTCATAACCTTGATGGAGATTGAAAATTCAACAATTTTTTTAGTATTGTTTAGCTCTAAAATGACTTATTTTATGGCCTTGATAACAGTGAAATGTACAAAAAAAATTAAGGTGCTCTCTAATTTCTCCATCAATATTTGAATGTTTGTATTTCATGATGATTTTGTTATAAATAATTCTAAGAATTGTAATTGCATTAATTTATGACATTTCTGTTAGAATCTAATGGTTTTTTATTATATCATTCGGTTAAATTGAATTTTTTTCATAATGTAATATTTTTCGATTTTTTGATTGTATTTATAATGTTAAATCCAACATAAAAAATTGTTGGTTGTGGAGCCTAATCTTCTAGTCTCATAGATGATGATTCAGATGTGTTTGAACCCCAAGTTTGGTTATGATCCCGACACGATCCTCAGGGCCCATTGTTTTGGGTAACCCGTGGTATTTTCCCATTGTATTTCCCTTATAAAAGAAAGACATTGTAATATGGCTAGGGTTGATGTATTAGGTTTTATTCATTGTAAAATCTTTGAGATCATAAGAGAGACTATGAGACAGTGAAGATGAAGTGCAGCGGTTGTGCTGCAAGTTGTATCCCTTCACTTTGCTGGACGGAAGAATAATAAGGATTGGAAAATTTCAATGTGGACGTATCCCATCTTGGGGTGAACCACGACATATCTGTGTCTCTCTTGTAATGTGTTTTTGTGATTATATTTGCATTTATGTTTATTGTTATTGCTCTGCGATCCTATTTTTCTAACAAAAATGACACATTTGCAACCTTGATGGAGAATGAAAATCCAACAATATTTTTACTAGTGTTGAGCTCTACAATGATTTAATTTATGGCCTTGATAACAATGAAATGTACAACAAAATTTAAGGTGCTCTCTGATTTCTCCATCAATATTTGAATGCTTGTATTTCATGATTTTTTGTTATAAATAATGCTAAGAATTGTAATAGCATTAATTTATGACATTTCTATTAGAATCTAATGTTTTTTTATTATATGATTCGATTAAATTGAATTTTTGTTATAATATAATGTTTTTGGATTTTCTTATTGTATTTATAATGTTAACTCCAACATAGAAAATTACACGTTTGTAACGTTGGTGGAGATTGTAAATCCAACAATCTTTTTACTAGTGTACATGATCTCTACAATGACTTAATTTATGGCCTTGATAACATTGAAATTTATAACAACAAAAATTAACCTGCTCTCTAATTTCTACATCAATATTTGAATGTTTGTATTTCATGATGTTTTTGTCATAAATAATGTTAAGCATTATGTTTGCAAATGTTTGCTGAATGAAAATAAGAGATAAAAAAATGGCTTGAATATCATTAGATCAACTTCATGATTAATAATAATAATCTATTTGGAGAATGCAAGTTGTGGCTTTACATTAGTTGAGAGAAAAGGGTGTTCTTTTAATTATTTGTTTTTCTTCATATTAAAGATTTGATATTTGTCATTGTAAAGTGAGCTATTGTCAACAAATTAAAAATCTTGAATGATACATTGATAGGTCATATTCATGTTCATATAATTTAGATTTTTTTGTGATGTTCTTAAACATAATACTATGACGAATTATACAACCGACATAAATCATATAGCTAGTTGTTACAAATTCATCCATTATCAGTACAAAATTCATAAAAAATATTTCATTCAATGATATTTTTTATTCAAATATATTATGTAAACATAAACATATCATCATGAATATCATTGTCACCATCTAACAAATATAAAAATAAAAACCATCATACTATCATTAACATAAAAATAATAAAAATAAGCATGAACATACCATCATAAGCATTATGCTACTGCATATTCATCTAACATATACATCTTATAGATTTAAACATCATCGAACACACATATTATCTAACAATAACATGTAGGAAAGAACAAGTTCCAATTTCTAACATAATGAACATGGGCCCGTTACACCAAGCACAAGGTCCTATTACCAGGAGTGGCGGTTAGTCCACATTTTTATATTCCTAGAGGTGCAGCGGTTATACCATGTGGTTGTACCAATACTCCAACACCCCCCCTCCGGTGTAGCTTGGGGGAATTGAACCTAAGACCTCAGCTCTGATACCATGTGAAAATCCTCACAGCAGATCTAAGAGCTGATGTATACCTCACAAGAAAGATTATGATTAAGCAGGAAGATAGAAGAAGAGTGGTCAATGCAGTGTAAATGAGCAACAAAATAATAATACAGTAGAACTCGAATAGAAGCAAAATAACTTCACACACACTAATTCATTAATCACAAATATGAACAATAAATAGTAAAATAGTGGAGAGGATTCGAATGCCAAGGTGGAAATTCGAATTAGCCTCTCATAGAGTGATCATCAAATCAATAGAGTGTCATTAGAGCACAACTAGGAGTCCTCCTCATCATCAGTGGAGTCATCAATGCACAAGTAACTATCAACCAGATGTCAAACTGAGTCTAACTGAGTGTGGTAGGTGTAACTGGCACATGGAGGCACTAATTGAATGAAGGAGGATCAGTTGAGGGCGCATGAGGAGATAACTGGAGTCAGAATGGGAAGTCTAGTCTCACTAGAGGTCTATCAGAATAATACAGTCAGTTGAGAGTCAGTCTAGCCTTAAATCAAGGAAAGAACTGAAGATAATTGAAGTACAACTAAATGGTAGGTGAGAGAGGGCGCATGAGATGCATGTGACTGCATGTAAGGCACACTAAGCACTAGGAGGGATAAAACTAATCAGTGAGAAGCTCCCAGGGCTAGGTAACTAAGGGCTAGGTGCTGGGACTGATGACTGGGATGCATGCATGCAGAAATGCATGCAAGACTGAAAATGCAAATAATGAAAATGATGGTAGGACTAGGATGGAGTATAGGAATATCCTAAAACCTTCCCTTAATCCATCCTAGGCCCTAGTAACTGAGACCAAAGGTCACCGAATACAATGAATAATAATAACAGTCAATAAACCGAGGAAATGGGGAAAACCTCATGGGAAAAATACCCCCCCTTAAAATAGACCATAGGGCACACACAAAAAATAAATGCTCCAAACTCAAGCAAGTGTGATGCTTGGTCATATGTCTGGAGGTATCTTCTTCTTGGGAAGAAGTGGTTCATGCTCAAAATACATGTGCTTGTACTTGCACTTCAGATCGAATGTGATGAGAACAAATCCAAAAGTATGAGTATGATCTTGAACCTGTGATTCGAATTAGCTGAGGTAGGATCAAAACCATGAATGTGTAGATAGTCTTTTAGTTTCTCCCTCGAACCATCATGGGTGAGATTATGCTCAAACGAACCATCAAATGTCAGTGATTGCTTGGAATCCAAATCAAATCCAAGACTTGAAGAATGGTTGCTTAAGATCTCCTTTAAACCATTTGAGGTGAGATCTAAACCATTAAATGCATGAGAAATTATCCCAAGTGAATGGCAATGGCCATCATCTTCAATAACCTTCTGAGAGCATGAAATAATGATCTTACAGTAGTAAATAAGAGGTGATTGATCAAGGAGAGTGAATGCATTACCTCCAATGGCTGATTTAACCTCCGAAGCATTCATGAGATCATGATGCAAACCAACAGACTCTGGTGCAAGAGAGGATTTAGGAACCTCTGCAATTTCTAGAGTGTGAGCTGGCACATAATTCAAAATAGAAGAAATTTGGAGAATGAGTGTAGAATCTACAAGTTCTTCTTCTTTGTGGACAAATTCAATATGAGATATGTTTGATACCGATTCATGATCAATGAGATCATCAAGGAGGGGAAATGCATCACTGGGCTTGCTCTCGAAAGGGTTTGGACCAATCCTTTCATTCTGTTTGCCAAATCTTTCATCCAGATGGGCCCATAGCTCTTTTGGATTTTTAGCAAAATTAAGGGAATCAATTACCATACAACAAGACAGAGCAAGCATCATGGTTCCAGAGACACTGTCACCTTTATTTAACTAGTCATTCTCTTCTTGAGAGGATTCGAACTGTCTTTCAAAACAATAATCAAAGAGATCATGGCTCTTCAAATATGATATCATTTTTGGTTTCCATTCATCATAGTTGAATGGAGAAAGAGGAGGGATTTCTTCTGAATACATGGAAGCTGTAGAAGACCTGCAAAAACAATAGATAAAGTTTGAAACTGCTACTGCTGCAAAAGTGCGGAAACTGCTGCACTCAAAATCTTGATAATAACTTGCAAAAAACTCTTAGGAATGGAGATAGAAAATACTCTCAACATGCTCTGATACCATGTAAGGTTTGTCGTTACACCAAAACTTGCAAATGTTGATGAACATTTGAAACCAAGCACAAGGTCCTATTACCAGGAGTGGCGGTTAGTCCACATTTTTATATTCTCAGAGGTGCGGCTATTATACCATGTGGTTGTACCGATACTCCAACACTTATTTTATGCTATATTAAAGCAGTTTGGTTTTATGTAGTCACCATTTGGAAACAATGATCCACAAGGCTTTGAAGACCATCGAAGAGCTTCAAACATTGTCAAGGTTAGCTAAATTATTTTTCGAACGTAAATGTTGTTTTTAAATACTTTAAATTTTTAATGTTTTAATCCAATTTTTTTTTCCTTTGGGCTTCAGCATGCCCTCTGTAAAAACCTTGGTAATTTTTTTTTATTTTTTATTTTGTCCCAAGGGCTCATGCACCCAAAGAATGGCCCTAGGGCACACCCTTTTTGGCACACGAGTGAGGAGCTAAGATCCTACCCCAAAACTCATTTGAATGGTCATTGGGTGGCCCATTACATAGCCCATGGGCTATGCATCGCCCTCGGGTTATGCATTGGGATCCCAAAGGGACAACCCTATGCATATCCAATGGACCACCCAAATGGAGTGTATCTACCTCCATGATGTCTCAATTTAAACTTAAACCACTGATGAACTTGGTCAGCGGCTTGCATATCAGCCTCAAGGTGGAGAATGAAATTAGCTTTTCGGTCTACCCATTCATTTCTTGGGCAGAACTTTTCTAAAAAGATCTGTGTCCATCCGGACCATTTTTTATGTTTTAAATTAGCAGGATCAGCACAAATGATTATTGCTGTCTGCTCTCTGCAAAATTGGAGAATCAGATTGTAAGAGGTCCATGTTAAATCTCCTGCACCGAGATCAACATACCAAATTTCTCCCCCTGCTTCCATGTTCTGGTCAATCCAGACTTCTTCACATCGAGCTAATTTTTCTCTTGCATTCTGTAATCCTCTGAAAGCACCCTTTTCCCATCTTTCAAGAATCTTTAACTTGCAGGGATTTTCTTGAATTTGCTTTATCAGAGTGAGGCTTAAAAACTTTTCTGCTTCTTTGATGTCAGCATAGTCTAGCAGTTGCTGACGTTCTTCCTGAGAGATATCCTTATCCCAAGGAGCCAAGAACAAGGACTCTGGAGGAGCTATGAGAGCTTCTTCTTCTTCCTGAAATGGAGCTTTACCACTTTTGTAATTCACCACATTATCACTTAAATATCTTTTATTGTGTCCTGGACCAGAACCAGAACCACTAGCTTCATTAGCGGAAAACATGTTAAGACTTGGAGAGGAAACCTGTACATTCTCACGAGTCAACATGTCAGCAAGACAATTCAAGTAACCTGGCTTGTATACAATGTCATAATCAAAATTACTAAGCCAGATAAACCATTTTAATATTCTGCTACTATTTTCTGCCATCAGATTTTCATTTTTAAAGATGCCAGGCATAATCTTTAAATCTGTTCTAATAGTAAATCGAACAGGCTTTAAATACAGAATAAAATGGCTGACAGTTTTCTTAACCGCCAAAATCTCTTTGTGGCTACTAGGATAATTTAATTCATCTCCTTTAAAAGAACCAGATGCATAACCGCAGATTTTAGGCTTTCCTTCAATATCTTCTATCAAAACACCACCCCATGTGGTATTTGATGCATCTGTTTCAACTATCAATTTTCCATTTCCTTGAGGAAGAGACAAGGCTGGAAGATGCTTAACTTTTTCCTTTATTCGCTGGACGGCTGAAGTCATCTCATCAGACCAAGGGATAGGCTGTTTCTTTAATCTTTTCTGCAAACAATGAATATCTGCAGCCTGACCTTTATAGAAGGGTCTGATATAGTTTAAGCATCCTAAAAATCTCTGTAACTGGGTTTTCTCACTAATCTTGTCAGGAAAGTGATCAAATGATTGGAGCACATGCTGCTGCAAAATTACCTGACCTGCTTTGATATGTAGACCCAGAAATTCTATTTCTGTCTTACCTATCTCCATTTTACTTTCAGATAAGACCAAACCATGCTGGAAAACCAAATCATAAAACTGCTGCAAATGTTTAAGGTGTTCCTGGAGATTTTTAGAACAAATAAGAATATCATCAATAAAAACAGCTAACCATGGTATATCCCTGAAGATGTCTTCCATTCTTTTCTGGAATTCAGAAGGAGCATTATTAATACCGAATGGTAGCACTTTCCATTGATACTGTCCATGAGGAACTACAAATGCAGTTTTGAACCTGTCTTTCTTCTCAATCCCAATTTGATAAAAACCAGATTTTAAATCAAATTTGCTAAAGACAGTGCAGCCATTAATTTTCTGCAAAAGACTAGCTTTATCAGGCAATGGATACCTGATTTTCTGGAGAACTGCATTAAGAGGTTTAAAGTTAACAACCAATCTGGGTTTACCTCTTTTCTGTTCACTATGCTTATTTACAACAAAAGCTCGACATGCCCAAGGACTTTTGGATGGTTCAATCAGTCCTTTCTCTAAGAGCTCTTTAATTTCTTTTGAACAGAATTCTCTCTCACTGGGGCTCATAAGTCTTGCAGATGCTTTCATTGGTTTTATCTGCTGTAGCGGATCAAAAGGAAGAGAGACAAAATATTTTTCCCTTGTCCAGAAAGCATTTGGGCTTTCAGAACAGCAATTCTTCTTTAGCCTTTCAGTTATACTCTCTAGATATTTCTCAGCATTGAGTTGGGCAAAAGATATACATCTTTCCATTTTGTTAAGAGAGGCTATTGACATGGCTTTTGGTTTTGGGGGAATTGCCTGACTTCTGGGGGAAAAAGAATAACTAAGTGGAATAGTTACAGGGTGATCATTGACTGTACAAGTGAATGTCATTTTCTTTGTGTCCATTGAAAAAGGACTTACTGAAACTAAAAATTCAGAACCTAACACACAATCTTCTTTAGTTTCTTCAAACCTAAAAAGAGATAAAGAACAAAACTTTGAACCTATAGACACTGGAAAATCCTTTACTTTACCAGACAGATAAACTGGAGATCCTTGGATTGCAGATCCATACTCTTTTGTTTTCTCCCAATAAAATTCAGGAATAGCATTTCCTCTAGCCAAGTTAAACTGGCATCCGGAATCGATTAAACACTGTATTGGGTAGGATTTAAATTCAGAAGGGCAAAAGGTAAGAGTAGTAAATAATTTAGGACCTGATACAGCTCCTAAAAGACTTATACTCTGGGATCTTGGTGAAGGTGAAGGGGTTTTTTCAAGATATTCTTCTTCTGGGACGTCATCATCCTTGGTTCCACAAACCCTTTCAATTTCATTAGACAATTCATCTTCTGAAGACTGATCCTTTTCTAGCAAAACAATTGCTAAAGAATTCTTTATTTCATCAGCTTCTTTTACCAATCTTCTTATTTCCTCCTGCTTAGCTTTCAGCTTATTTCTCAATAATCTTTCTCTGTCTGTTCTGTGCTGTTGTCTGTCTTTATGACCACTGGGATATTCTCTATACAACTCTGCAGGATTAAAGCTTAAATCAACAGATTTTCCTTTATCTTTTTCAATTGATTGTAACTGTACTTGTAAGGATTTCTTTTCATTCCTTAGTTCAGTTCTTTCCTGATGTCTATAAATAGGAATAGAAGATAATTCTAAATCAATTGCTGCTAATCTCTTTTCAATCTGTACAGGAGAGATAGCTCTGGAAAACATATATAAATTGAAATCAAAATCAGGAAGATCAGTATATACAGAGGCAGTCTCACACCCCCCTAAATGTGGTTCCGAATCAGAGTCAGAAGTATCGGGAGCACATTTAGCAAGTTGAAGATCATCGTCTGAGGAGGATTCCTCAGAGTCATCAGAGGAGGGGAGATAGATAACCTCACCTGAAGGAATAAAATTATCACTAACTTTGTACAAATCCCACCAAAAGGGATCAAGAGTAGAACAAACTCCTGCTAGCTTGGGCCTTGTTTTTCTTTTTGGACATTTTGATGCCCAATGTCCTTTACTGCCACAGATAAAACAAGTATCACCTTTGCCTTTTTCAGATCTTCTTTTCACAAATATTTTATACTTATGCTTTTTCTTAAAATGTTTAGATTTGTGTTTATAAGGCTTATCCAAATGATATCTACCTGAAGAAGTAAAAAACTTCTTTTTCTTTTTCTTGCAATGGCAACTTTCATTTCCAAGATGTCCCCTGTTATGGGCTCCACAGCCCCAATCAGGCATTTTAGCTACTTCTTTACAGAAGGAAGCAGAAAACATTTGCTGATGCCTTTTAAAATCTTTATCTACTCTTTTCTGTAAACAATGTTCTTGCCATGTTTCCAGAATATAATGATGGAGTTGTGCTAAAGACAAAGATCTTAAAGGGATATTTCTATCTTTTAATGCCTTTTCAACAGCATCTGGAACATGTCCAGGGAAACTTCTCAAGTAATGCTTTAAATAAGCTTCATTGCCAGATTTTCCTGAAGAAATCAATAATCTCTGCATATAACAGAAATAAGCTTCTGCTTTATTTAAATCACACAAACGTGCAGACATATATAAAGAAGCTAAATGATCAAAATCTTCATGTGCTTCAGGACCATAAAATTCACGACTTAAGGCAGATATTATCTGTTCATCTGAATCATTTGCTGCAAGCATTTCATTTCTGGCCTCTTGTGGCAACCAACGCCACCATTCATACGCCAAGCCAGAGAGACCTGCAACTAACTGGGCACCTAACATCTGGGCAGTAACATTATGATCTTGTTGCTTTTTATAAATCAACCAATGTGTAAGCAACTGAAGAGCATTCTTGATTTCTTCTCTAGATTGACATTGGATATTTAGAACTGGTTGTTCAGGCATCTGAGAAATCAAGTTATTCAAATTGTTTATGCCAAAGCTATGGATTCTTGGAGCTTCAGAAACTCCAGTAGCATCAGGCATATGAGTATCATATTCCTCAACATGAGGTATTGATCCTATTCTTAATCTATTGGAAGATTCAGCAGCCATCATATGAACATCCCCAACATATTTTTCGTTCAGCACAGGGTTAAAATTTTTGAACTCTTTGATCCAGGAGATTATTTCTTCTTTTTCTGCTGCACTAGCACCAAAATCCCATTCTGGTCTGTTATCTTCTGCATCTACTAGACCAAAAGATACAGATTTGGTATGACCTTTCCGAGCTAACTGTAAAACTTGCTCAGGAACAATATATTGTTTCTTTTTTAACTCCTGAGTTCTAGATGTTAAATGAGACAGTACATCTAGTCTAGCTTCCAACTTGTCTGAAGCTACTTTTACAGCTTTCTCTATTTCAGTTGTATCATGTAAGATATGATCAACTAAAGCTAGTTTTGCAATAACCAACTCAAGCTTTTTACCTTGTTCAACACAGTTGGCTTTTAATAACTGGATATCTTGGGCCATATCATCAAGATTTGAAGCAGTGCATTGAAGCTGAGAATTTGTCCAATTAGCTAACTTTATCTCATCAGAAGTGTTCTGATCTGTGGAAACAGCTTTTGTGGAAACAAATTCTTTCTTACTTAACCCATCAGAAGAATATTGCCTGAATGCAGTTTCAGGGAGATTTCGGCCAGGGTGAAAGGATCTTTGGCCATGAGCATTTACAGATTCAGATTCTGCTCGTGCTCTGGGTAAGGATGAAAACATATAGAGGCTAGGATACTCTTGTGAGGATTGGCGTTTCTCTTTTTGCATAATTTTTTGTTTTATTTTTTGACAAGCAATACAATCAGAATGTTGACCTTTATGTTCTAAAGTATTTTGTACAGGGTTATCTACAACAGATTCAAATGAGCTCTTACTTACTTGATCTGATAAAGCTTGCCTTCTGGCAGCATTGTAACTTGAGGTTGAAGCAGATCTAATTAGAGGAGCTTTGAATCTCGGGATTGGTTCAGGATGTGGGGATCTGAATGAAGATGTTCCTTCATCAAAGACAAGAGGTTTAGGGGTTAATACAGCTTTTATTCGTTCTTGATGTCGAAGTTCAGAGTACTTCATTTCCCATGACTGAGGATAAGAAATGCCAGTCCAATTGAATGTAATGGGAGTTGCATTTTTGGATCTTGACTTTGGTGTTTCCACCACGCTGCAGTCTGCCGGACTCTGACTGATCTTAGATCTAAGCTGTGGTAAAGTATCATTCCCAAACCGGACACAGACACCACCTTTGAGTTGGATAATTTTAGAACCATGAAGCATATCAAAACCTTTCGGCAAGATATAAGCTTTTAAAATATTGTAGATATGAGGGTCATCTAAACTAACAGAAAAACGAGGATATACAGTACCAAACGCAGGACCATCATGAAGTGGTGCAGTAAAACCACCTATGACAGCGTCCGAAAACTGATTATGACGAGTATCTACTACGACACAAAGAGAAGAAACAGGTAATCTGGGTCTGACTAGTGGACCTAAGCCTAATTTAACAGCACCAAAATGTGCATATTTAAAATGTTGTTCTTTAGCCCAATCAATCTGTGATTTATCTAAGAGAGGTATATGAATAGGCTCTTGATCATCTGTGAATGATATATCAATACTAGATACTTTGATTTGAGTTGCAGTATGAAAATTCCACCAATTCAATCTGTAAACTTCTTTTGGTAATATCTGTGGTAACTCCCAATTTGCAGTTGGATTTTTATCTGATATAGTGATGTAAGAAGAATTCTCACTATCGGATGTAGAAGGTTGGAATGAACCAGTTCTTCTATCTGCAAGTGTTACTTCAATATCATTACCTGACTGACACTCTAAACTTGCTAGCGGAACAGCATCCATTGTGGGATCCATATTTTTAAGAAGTGAGGGCTAGCTTCTACGCTGCGGGCAATTCTGTAGACTTACTCCCCCACCCAAATGGGTGCCCATTACATATCCTGTGGGCTATGAAATGTCCATGGGCCATTGGCCATGGGAAATTGCATATCCCATAGGCTATGCATTGGGCGCCCAAAGGGTTCCCATGGGGAGGAACATATATTCTCCTCTCCGACGCCATTTGGGTGCCCAAAGGAGGAGGGGGGGAGTGGAGGCCCAAGCTCCCCCCCCCCAGCCCCCTTTGGGTGCCCACAGCACCCCCCTAGCAGGCAGTGTGATTATGAGATATGTTGCTCCCGCTAGGCACCCTTTGGGATCCCTATGAATAGCTCGTGGGCTATCTAATGTGCACCTATTTTATATCCCATTGGCTATGCAATGGGCGCTCATAGCATAGCTCATAGGAAATGCAATATCCCATGGCTATAGCCATGATCTATTGCATAGCCCATGGCTATATCCATGATCTATTGCATAGCCCACGAGCTATGCAATGGTGCACCCAATGCATAGCCCTTAGGCTATGCTATGGGTTCCCTGTAGCATAACCCAAGGGCTATGCATTGGCCGCAGGGGAACCAATGCATAACCCTTGGGATATGCTATAGGGGCTCATGGAGCATATCCCAAGGGATATGCATTAGGCACAGGGAACCAATGCATATCCCAAGGGATATGCATTGGGCGCGGGGAGCCAATGCATAGCCCAAGGGACATAGAACTTGGGCTATGCTACAGGCGCCCGTAGCATATCCCAAGGGCTCAGCATTTGTTGGATTAGCATAGCCCTTGGGCTATGCTAATCCAACAAATGCTGAGCCCTTGGGATATGCTACGGGCCCCTGTAGCATAGCCCAAGTTCTATGTATTTAAAAAAAAATTCTCAAGATCTCTCTACATTTAAAAAATTGTTATTCTTTGTATAACTATATGTTAACAAATTTTTTTAAGTGCAACTATTTTTTTTTAAAACATATACTAAACTTTTTTGTTTGTTTGTTTCTGACTATAGGTAAAATGGCATCAAGAAATCTATCTATAAACATCTCTGGAGCAATATCGTCGATGAAGTCATCAAAACAAATAGTTGAGCCATCGGACAATGTTGCGCGTGATGAAGTTGTATACAGTGATGATTTAAAAGCCAAGAATGCTAGAGAATGGAAACATGTACCGGCTTAAGAGAAAATGGACTATTCTTGGTTTCTGAAAGAGAAATATCAAGGAAACTCAGACAATATTCACTTATATTGTGTTGGATTTTCATATCTTAAAAATGATTATCACTCATTGGGATTGTTGCGAGATATCTATTTGGTGTCGGGTAAAGACATTGTTTATTCACTAGTGAAACAAGCTAAAACCTTTGTCAAAATTCGATATTCTTTGAAGGTTTCAAACTATAAGATCGAGGAAATTTTCACAGACTTTTGTGCAGGAGTTGTGCACGATATTGAGCGCAAGAGTGTAAGTTTCTATATCTTTCTGAATTGCTTATACTTTGAATTGTATGACCATGTAATAGATTTAATACAATAATGTTTGTATTTCACAGGATTTTTCTATGCCACTTTCACATAATCTTAATGGAATTTATTCTACATAAGAAAATCCATTGGATGTCATTAATGCCCCTCTTCATAAAGGAGAAACACCAAAGAAAAAATGAGTGCAAAATGTTCCTAAAGAAGTACAAGCAAAGAGAGGGAAAGGCTTCCAACAATCAAATGAAGTACCTAGGAAGGTTACATTCAAAAGGACACATTGTTGGTGATGACGATGTTACTTCGGTTGGTAAGAGTAAGAGACACTATTCTAAACTACCTATGGATGAGGATGTTTCCATTCCTAATCAACAAGTTGTTCTTTTAGATACAACTGCTTCAAGACATAAAAGGAGGACAGAAGATGTTCAATCCAATGTTGAAAATCATAGTGAAAACCCGGGGGATAGTTTGGAAATCATTACTCCAGGTGGTGATATAGATGATGGTATTGTTAAGACAACACAAAATGCTATTCGAGATCGATTGCAGAGGGATAAGTTGGTTCACAATGGGCATACATTTTATTTACTTGTACATCATTTTTATAGACACACAGAAGGCCAAGAGAAGTATCAAATTAGGAAACCACATCGCTTGCATGTTCATAACTTGAAACCATTGATGAGGCACAATCCCTATGCACATGTGGTTGAATACCTAGTTCTTATTGACCCAAAAGATGTTCCTATTAGATATGCATTTGAATAATCAAATATTTTTTATTACAACTACTATGTTTTGGAGGGAAATCATTCTGTGGAGGCTAGAAGAGAATTGATGCAAGAGTTTCACAAAAACCCTATTTTTCAAACAATGAAATGCATCATTTACACTGGTTTAACATACATGGAAGAAAAAATATTGGCATGGGATCAAAACACAGATAGTGACTATAGGATTTCCATGACATTCGTTCAAAGGGTTAGATTTATCCACAATGAATTTGAGCAAATATGTGGTACTGATAGATTGAAAGTTGATGCAAATTTCCAGAAACAATGTTGTATGGAAATAGGTATCCCTATTAAAGAGGATGTCACATACCCTCCCTCCAGACCAAGCAAGGGAGAGGATCGTGATTCTAAAACCGGGCATCTAGCCCCATACTTATTAAATAAACATTCACATAATATAAAGAGAAAGACATGGGCATATGCAGATGTAAAAATATATGTATATTCAAGAAAGAAAACGGAATTAAATTCTATTACACATCTAGTATACATTCAACATAGTCATGCCATTCATCAATTAAAGACAATACAAAATTAACACAAGAGAGCACTTATCTTAAAACAAAGTAGTCCTGAGCAACTGGCTATGCAACTGCAACGTTCCACCCAACCATAGGCCAATTGTGCTTGTCAGTCTCACAACACAACTGCCACCCCCGAGCTAGGCATGATCTCTACGAGGAAAAAGGGAACATCAGGCTCACACATAGCCAAATATACACCAAAATTAGCCAAGCCAACCCACAGTTGGTATTATCAGGCTACTAAAGCAATGGAAAGGAAGAATTGCTAGACTAGTGAGCTCAACCACAGAGATATGGGTACCTCCACAAGATCTATCTAGCTTGGTACCCACAATGCCTACACACCCAACCCCAAGGAAGTATTCCCTTCACTACTACATAGTCCCTCAGGCCATACCTTCCATTCTGGTGTTGTTCAAGGTGTGCATAGAAGATCAACCACCCCTTTTGATCTTCTTGGGAGGTTACCTCCTCACTAGGCTCATCAAGCCAATTCTGTCCTTTTCCACTACTAAATTCTTGCTCACAATATCAAACCAAAATAGGGATGCACACAACAACAAAAACACAAGTGCTGAAAGATGTAGGCAATCAAAACGAACTGGTAGATGGGGATTCAACCCTGGGAAGCAAATTCGTTTTCAGAAAACGTTCATGGGAATTTTAGGGACAAAAATGGCCTCTATAAACCCCCAAAACGTGACTCCCTTTCTCCCAACCACTGTGCAATACAAAAATGAGTTCCCAGCCATGGAAAATACAGAAAAATGGTAGAAAACGTGAAGGGAAAAGCCCAGCTAGCTCAGACTGCGTGAGAGAGCAAAGGCCATGGGTGAAGAATGGCTTTGGGCACCATTTCGTGGGTGTTTTCTTGCCCAAGAAGCAAAAATACGTTTTCCCAGGTTGATGGTTTTCCCATACACAAAATTGGCTACCATACCTCTTCATTCCCAAGGCATTAAGTACCTCAACCAACTCTTGGAGGAATTAAATGATTGGGTGCATAAGTCAAAAAGGGTAGTTGAGGGTTTATGGGTTCCTTCATTGACATTTGGGTTAACACCATTGGCTCAAGGGTTTGAATAATTTTCCTCCCTATTCCTTGTAGAATCATGCCCCCATCTCTTTGTTGCATTGTATAGCTAGTTGAGGGTATTTCATTAAAATTCGTATTTACATGGTGTCTTCATTTACATTGTGCCTATCTAGCACAAGAACCATAGGCATCAATTTTTAATTTCCGATACATTAAACAATAAATCTATGGCGGGGCCTTGGCCTTGAGCTCCTCAACATGATTTAATAACGATATTTACATCATTTACAATTTTAATGCAATAGGGTCAAAAATGGGGATGTGACAGAGGACAATGTGAAACATACAGGTTTGAAAGGAAGTGATGTGTTCAAAGTTGTAGATAACTATTTTCAGTTGGAATTCAGAATGGGACCCATATGGGATTTGATTGATGACATATTTAGCATGTGGGCGAATATTGGCGTAAAAAATCAAGGTAAAAAAAATAAAGTAGTTGCGTGGAGAGGTAGTCAAGGAGGACCTAATGTCAAAATTTTTCCAGAAGATATGAATATAACACCTTGGATATCATTTCAAGTTGTGAAGGATGAAACACTTATATCTACAATACTATCACGTGTAAAATCAGGTGAATCATCCATGGAGGAAATGTGCAATGATTTTGAAAAGTAAGTTTATAGGTTGTTGTTTTTTTAAGTTTTTTTTTTAAGTTTAATATTTTTTATTGAAAAAGCATTGTGTTATTATTATATGTCATTGTTAACACCATTTATTTTTTACATCATGTATTTATAAGGTTTACTTGAAAATACAAGAAGATATGGTTATAATATTGGGTGAGAAGAGTTGGGATGATCAACTATCTAGATTCAAGCTCCATGGAAAACTTAAAAGGTTTTTTTGTTGCATACAAAAAGGTATGATGATTTATGATATTTTCTATTTTATTTATTTCTAAGTGAATTCATTTCTATTTTACTACTTGTAGATATAATTTTGTTTTCAAAGATGTCAAAGAAGAATATAGTACCAGAGTCTTTAAAAATTCATATTCAAAGAGCCAAAATAGAATGACAAAGACAACGTCTTGAAAACGTTGAACTTAATGACACCCTTGATCATCACATTTGGAATGGGCTCGACACTGAGCAATATAAAGTGATTTTAGGTGATTGTGCAAACATTGGAAATATTGTTCCCAAAAAGTAGTACTATCTAGTTATTGTAGATATCCCTCATGGATACAATATAAAAAACATTACTTATGATTGTGAGCCTTATACATACCAGTCATTCAATAAAGTGGTTTTGGGATTTCTGAACGTCACAACATCACACCTATGGAGATTTCTTGTTTTCCATTTAGATGTACAAGGAGGAGTAGTGATAACAACCTTCAAGGATAAAGAATACTTAGGGAAACAACTGTATTGGTAAGATATTTGTAGTATATTATTAAACATTTGAATTTAGAAACCAAAATTATTTTTCTATAAGTTAATTAGATTCTTATCTATTTCTGTTACATGCATAAGCCTAACATTCGTAGCTCCAACACTGGTCCATTTATGAGTGATACTGAAAACATACATCTTGCATGTTGGACAAAAGATGATACCTGTGAAACTCTTTTAATCAATGTAAAGAGTGAAGGAAAATATAGTCAAATATTGTCTTATAATGTCGTGGTTAACAAGTTGACATATTAAGAAAGAGATTTGAAAGGAGAGAATGTAAACATCTACCAAAAGCCACAAGCATTGATTAATTATCTCATAGATACTTTTTCAAGAGAAGGAGATTGGATTTTAGATTTGTTCTCCAGATCAGGTAATATTTCTGATATTACATATGAAACTAGTGTTGTAATCTAAATTCAGTAATATATATTTTTTAAATTTATGTTTCATTATGTTATTTAACTTTTTTTGTTTTGTATGTGGTGATTAGGTACACCAATAGTGTACTAGGATTTTTCACACTAGCTCATGCTAAAGAGAACCTAATAAGGATTCAGGAACCCTTCGTAGAAGTTCATAAACATGGATAAAAACTAAACATTAAGAAAATGATGTATGCAAATAAAAAACATGAAATAGATCTAACTACTGCAGTAAAATGACAAATCAACAAGAACCCATGAATGAAATTTGCATTTTTATATTATATGGAAAACAAGGGTTTGCAGTAATGGTTACCTCAAAAGAAGAGGTGATGAGGGCCCTTGCAGCAGTACGAAGAGTAGTGTGTCGGGTCTCTAGAGTTCCTTGCTCTTCTCCAAATGCTCAATGGGTTGGCCAAGAATCAACTAAATGGGCACAAAACATTGAAATTGGAGGCTAAATTGCAGTAGGAAATTTGGAATCATGAGGGTGTGAAGCGTGATTCATGTGAAATGTGGGGCCTCCATCACCTTTTTAAAGTGATTTTGAGTGGTGGAGTATTGGCCCATAGTTTTGGAAAGCTAATGGTATTAGGTATTTTCCCTTTTTTTTCAATTTATTTTGATTTTTCCCCCTTTTTCTTTTATTTTGGGGATTTTTGGACCCTTTTTGTAGGTTTTTAACCTTTTTTGAAGGAATTTAATTATTTTTTAGGGAAATAATGATTTTTTTCCTATTTGGTTGCCAATTTAGGGTTTTTTGCGGTTTTGGGGGCCAAAAATGTGGGAAAAGTGGACAAATGGGTTATGTAACTAGGGAGATGAGCTAGTGAACAATTTTTGGGTGTTAACTAATTGCCCCCTGAAGTGTGAGGGAAGAAGCTCATCGTATGGCCAATAGACATCATAGGTATTGAATTTTTCCAAGGGTGTGAGCATTGTGGTGGTGAAGAGTAGAAATTGGTAGGATACCGAAACACGTGCTCCATACAAACTACAAAGGTTACAACTGAAAATAGATGACCTCAATAATGGATGAGGAATAATATCAAATATATGGACGAGGCGAGCATAAGCATGCTCGTATCAATATATACAAATAATAATGAGTCTCGGAGGGGACCCGAAAAATACATAGAGAACTATTGTGTACATCATAATGTTCCAAAGGGGACACAAATCTAGGACATACTCATGGTCCAACCATGGCTGATATGAAGAACTGATACATGGAAACAATGGCATCCATACTGAATGTGGTACCATAACAACTGACGATCTTCTGGATATGAGGGTGTCCAACAACTGTATGGAATTAATGACTGAGAGTCAGAATCTCAAAGGTACACTGAACTACATCTAAATTGGACACTCTAAGAAGCATATACTTGAATGGATTCCGAATATTGTCACCAATGCATCTCGGATATCCGCAGGAACATACAACTGGGGGGTTCCAAATAGACTCACCAATGTGATAGAGTCAGGGGACATCTGTGGTATTCGACCAATAACTGAAGGGACCAATACCTTGCATGAATCTCAACGATGCGATGATAGTGTTGAAATTGAGCACGTGAGAAACAACCATTCTAAGAGGCACTAAGGAATCCTCTCAGATGGTCTATAGGAACTCACCACTGATGGAGATGATTCCAAGGTACAGGGACCTCTAGGTATATCCTATGGAATAGATGTGCTGGCATCGACAGAGGGAGACCTACAACTACCAATGCAATGATGTTTCCTTGATAGGAGCATGAGGTGTACAACCAAGAGGTGATAGTACTAGATGTGAGACTGACAGACTATGGGGGGCTATGAGGGTCGTAGAGTGGGGGGGATAAAACTTCCTTTATTTAGAGTATGACGGAAAGACTAACCTGGAAGCATATGAAACTGAATTCGGGGAAGGGGATCATAGGTTAAGGGACCAGGGATTATGACTGCAATGAGGGAGACTCAGGGGGGAATTGATGATCGATATCAAGAGACTCCAAGGGTGGCACATCGCAGAATAATCTGAACAAAGGAGACTACGTTGGGGGTGGTGCCATAATGGGGGGGACTAGATGTGATCTGTCATGGTGCCAAGAGGCACCGTTTGGGCCTTCTTCATTGTTTAAGGAGCTTAAATAAGGGATATAAGTGTGCTAAAAAATGGTACCGTCATGTGGATTTGTACGGGCCCAGGACAGCATATGCTCGTGAGTGCTTTCAATTTTAAGGAGTCTAAAAGCGATAAGAAGACTCTGAATATGGTGATGAGGTACCATCATGTGGATTTATATGAGCTCAGGATGGTGAATGCTCATGGTCGCTTTCAATTTTAGAGAGTATGAAAGCAATAAGAAGAATCCAAGGGGGTTATTTTTCATGTGTTAGTCTCCAAGGCCTGAAAAAGCATAAAATTATGCAATGAAGAAATCTTATAGCCGATGTGACTAGAGCATTCCTTTTTCATAATTAGTCTACCAGGTCCGGAAAAGGGTTAAAATTATACCATATAGATGCACTTTCGGATACTTTAACAAGCATGAAAGGAAGCAAGATTTCTTGGCGATCTTTTCATTCTTTTAGGAGTCAGAAAAAAGCTTAACAGAAACTCATTGAGTGCCTTTTTCATAAAGGATTTGCTCGGCCTGAAAAAGGGATAAAATTATACCGAACATATGTAACATCCAAGAAAGGAGGAAGTGTTCAATCAAATGATGACCATGGGAACCAAGAAATAAGGGGTGGGGAGAACACTAATGGGGCCTCCTTACGGGTTGATGAAATGGTGGAAAAATAACACCATAACTGCAGTAGGGATGGAGTGGAGGGTTCATGGATAGGCCGCGATATTAAAAAATGGTGAAAAACAACTACGGCTTATGTGAAAAAAATTTAAGTGAGAGAAAGAAATGACATAAAGCATCATCATGGGCTTAGAATTCTAAATTTGGCAGTGCAAACGGTGCGAAAAACGGAGGTCATATGACCCCAGAATGGTCAAAGAAAAAAGTAGGGTAAAAATGGTTATAAATAAAGGGAAGCCCACCAAGCATAGGATGTGGTGGTGGGGAGAAATGATGACTTGCAGGGGCAGAATAATAAGCGTATAAAATCAAATAAAATATACAAGTGACACATGACCTCGAAAATGGTTGAGATCAGGCATGTGAAAAAGTGAGCAGGGTTAAGTTCCCGCCCCCATGATATGGGCATAAGGTTTGTGATTGTGGATCTCATATGTGTTGGGTTGAGAAATGGTATTATTGAAATGTCGAGATAGATGTGATGGTGCAGGTTCAAAATGATTAAGAATTCCCCCTATCCCAGGTTTGAGGTAATCTATTATTCTCCCTAACTCAGAGGTGTCAATGTGGTGCAGATGTTATCTCAAAGAGGGATCAACAGGGCATCGACCAACTGCTGGAGGGGGGGGGCGTACCATGAGGATGTGGGTCGTGGTGGAGTACTGAAGTGATGATATGATGATGGGGGATTCCCCTTGCGAGGTATATTCCCACAGTATAACCAATGAGAATGACGATGATGATGAGTAGGAAATTTTTTGGGCTTGCCCCCATGCTATGGACATTATGACATTTTATGATGATATGTATTTATGATGGTCTTCTTTTTGTTTTTATAATGTTATACGCCTATATGATGTATATATGCATGTGGATGGTATGATGATGCATTTGTATGGTTTACTTCCTACATGTTGTGATTGATGTGCCAGTTTAGAATATTATTAGCCATTTGGTCTACAACATTGTTCTGATCTCATGGGACATGAGTGAATGTAATGGAATCAAACTGTTTGATCATTTGTTTAGTGCACAGGAACTTTCTAAAAATGCAAGGATACTATACCTGGTAAAATTTCTTGAGTTGAGTGACAAGGAGCTCGAAGTCAAGAAACACATGAAGGTGACTTATGCCCAACTAGAGAGCCATGGTCAAGAGACTGGTCATAGCATCATACTTAGCCTAGTTATTCGTAGTAGCACCGATACACACTCCGTCGAGGTGGATCAACTCATTTGAGGGTGTTGCTTCCAGATCACCTTCTTGAGGTTTCCAGTGTAAACCCAGGTACTTCACGGTTCAAGGAACCAACAAAACCCCAATTCACCGACCCTTTCGGCAATAGGCTACACGCAGCCTGAGGTCTCACCTGAGGCGAAGCTGAGGGGGTGGTTGCGGAATCAAGTTTCCACAACCGGGTGATGCGATGGGGGGAAAGCTAATAAGAAGCGCAATGCCTTGCGGGTTGCACGGATAGATAACTACATGGACCATTTGTTCCACGTCGGATACTTCAGCGTGCAACTGTGCTCGCACCTCCAATGACTGTGCGATACAAGATACCTTTGCATTACGACAGTAAGCTATCAAGATCTTACCTCGCAGCAACATTCAATGACTCGGCACATCAATGAGACTACGCGTCCTTGCCACAGTGTCCAATTCTAGCCACTCTACTTAGCATTCTTTATCCCTTTATTCCGTTCAAATTCTTATCAGTAAATTGTGGATGGTTTAATAACATACGTTACTGTGCGCTCCAACGCTATGCTTAAACTCAGTGTTCACTACTTGACCAATAGATAGATTCATACATTCCAATCGACAGATTCATACATGTTGAATACTTAACATTCCTCTACGCATGCATTACTTAACATATTATTCCCATTCACTGTGGTGAATACATATAAAATCAATCACATAACAGAAGTTTCCAACACTAAACATTCATACATAGCAATTAAACAATCATAAACACACATTGGTCACAAAACACAAAATTTAATGTGGTTCACACACCGGATGGAGGCTACATCCACAAGAACGGTTGTTAATATTGCTCTTATTGGCAAGGGTACAACCATTCTTAGTCTGTGCACTCAGTTGCAGACTCTCTTCTCTCTCTCAGATAGGTCTCTGTGCACTCAGCTGCAGAGCCTTTACAATGGCTTTTCTAAACTTAAGATTCTACAATAATCAATACTTAACAAAATGAAGAGTAACCCTTCCCTTACAAAATTGTGCCTTATTGATAGATCATGCCTGTAGGTCATGTCTTTACAATCATTAGGTTGAAACCCTAAGGTTTCCAAAACTGGTGTGGCTAGCTGCCACCCTAGCTATCGCTGTCAACAGCCTGCTCCTCCTGCTCCAGCTGGGCCACTCGTGGCTCACACGCTCTTCTGATAGCTGCAATCCTCCAAATGGTTACAAATGCATCATGGCCTATCCCTTTCCACTCCTTTACCTGCCTGTCGCCATCGGCGTTGTTAAGTCAGTAAATTTTTCTCCATTTTTTATTTATTTTCTCCAGTTTTGGTTTGTTTTTCAATCTACCTCAGTTAAATTTTTGGTTTTAAGTTTTAGTTTTAGTCTCCTTAGAAACTCTATGGGTGATTGAATAAGTTTTGAGCCCATTCTTTTTAGGTTTTATTTGATTTTTGTTAATCTTTTATATTTTAAAGGGGGTTAAAGAAGGTCATATTTTCAAAAGTTGATTCATTAATGTGTTTAGAGAGTAGTTAGACTTGTTTCTTAAACCAAGTAACTTTTAAAACCTCCGACAAATTAGCAGAAAGTTGAAAAACTGCGAAATTCTGGCATGGCAGCTATTCTTGTAGCGCTAGACAAAATTTTAACAAAGGGCGCGCTACAAGAATATCGCGGCCCTTTGTTTTTTCAAATTTCAAACGGATTTCAATCATTATTGCAGTATGTGAGTGACTAATCGCCTTGTGTGAGTGTTTTAACACGTGTTTACTGCAATTTAAGCATGATTTTAGTTGGTTATCAGTCACGAAGCAGAGCAGGCTCATCATTGCATATTATGCGGAATCAGTTGGACAAAAACCAGCAAATCCCGATCTAAGCTGTCAAATTTCTCTTTCTACATGCATTATTATAGGAGAGGAGTGTTCGTGAAGAAGAGCTAACTGCTAAAAAGGTGGATTGTGTTGCTGTGAAGAGAAGACAGTGTTTTTAACGCCAGTAAGAATTAGGGCTTCCAAATTCGTTTACCAGCAGTCAAAGAAATGATATGAAGACACCTATTCTCATAAGCAGAGACTGTTGATACCCCAAAACGAAGCTTTAAGCCACGATAGATGAGTAATTGACAGATTGGTTATAATGAGCTAATGTAATGGATTCTTCTCATGACCTAATGCCATTGTAAATCAGAATCTACAGGAAATAGCATTGAGAGGACTCATAGATTGATTTGTTATGCTCATCTTTTACACAGAAGGTGTTTTGTTGGTTTGTTTAAGTGGTTTGAAAGCTGTTGAAAATTGTTATGATTTGTGAAATCACTTGCTTGGAGAACCATGTTCAATTGCTTGGAGAACATGTTGGCTTTCATATACAGGTTTGAATGGCAGTTTTTTTTGGCTAGGGTGAATATATTGCAGACAGTGGTGTTTTTGTTCTCTCCTCTCATGCTATCAGTCTCCAGTTGGTCAAATAACCCTGTGGTTGATGTTATGTTGGCAAATCTGAAGCAGTGAGAGTTTTAGGGCTTGAAAATCTAGACTAGTTGATACACAGAGATTAAAGTGAAAGACCAATATAAAACAGCCATATTCACTGACAGTTTTCCATTACATTGAATAGTCTGGACATTGCAGTGCTATTTTGAGTGATTTGAATCAGTTGTACTGAAGGAGGAGCAAATATTGAATATAGAACAACTTCATCCATTGACAGTTTTCAATCTCATTGAACAGTCTGAACACTGAATTTGATCAAAGTTCTATATTCTATGATGTGAATCAGTTTATAATAAGGAAGGAGTTTATGTCTGAAGACATATCATACTGCTTGTCTCCTTAACCCTAAAACGAGGAGTTTGAGTGGCTTATATTATGAAACAGTTCGACATTATGCATGATGGTGCATTTTGAAATTAAGCAGTGCTATATTGTTCTTATGACAGTTTTCATCTATGATCGATCTTGTCTCACAGTTTATCTATCCACAGACCTAGTTGTATGGTTGAGATAAGGGAACGTTGAACTTGAAGGCCTGTCCAGGAGTGTGTAGCAAATTTTGAAGGAGCTCAAAGCACAAGAAACCAGTTTACGCAGTAAAAGTATTGGTCCATGTGATTTTTTTTAAGTTCAATATTTATGGGTACATCAATCAGTAATACATGGAAGCCTTCAGATGAATATTCAATTTTCAAAATCGTAAAGAGGATGCCTAGATCTCAAGAAGGAAAGCTGACATAAAAAAAAAAGAGGCAGTAGAGATAGAATTCTGCTCTGTTTTTCCTGTTTTGGGTTACTGAAGTCAAATGCAGACCACGAGCTGATGGAAAGGAAATTTTTAAAACAAAAAGAGGTTTTTGTTCATAAGATACCCATATACAAAAACCTCTCTCAGTTTTGCAACAGCTATCAAGGTTTGAAATATTCGGTTTAATCTTTGCATCCTATTTTCCAGGGATTTTAAATATTTAATATTTTCCTGTTTTAGTGTTCATTTTGCGGGGCCTATTCTGATTGATTGGAGATGAATTTTGAAAAACCAAGAGAATTTTTTGTCCATCACGGACCCATTAACAAAAACCTCTCTCATTTTTTACACAGGTGTCACCAATTGAGAGATATGGAAGATTCTTTGACACCTATTTTCCAGAAATTCGCCACATTTGCCAGGAATCCGATTTGCTATTTTTAGTCAATTAGTTGAGTTAGTTAGTTAATGTAACTGCTGGGTAGTTTCAATTTCGACCTAATAAAGGGGAGATGGAACTAATTCTTTGTAAATATAAAAAAGGGACAAAGGGACTGAAGAAGGGTTTTGATTTTTGGGAGCATCAGGAGGTCTGCTAGCTGCTTGTACTTTCAGACTTATTCAGAGATAGGTACTGTAACTCTTATATGCATTTACTGATGAAATTATGAATATATGACTCTTTCCCCTTCATTTGGTCTGTGTTGGCTTCATTTTTGAACTTGTTTAGTTTCATGAATGACAAATTCATTGCTGGTTAATGTGTATTTTCTATTAGTGCTTGTCCTTTATGTGTGAACTTCAGTACAGTCTTTTGTTGTATTTTTGTGATATATATGCATCTTTATCAGTATATGTGTATGATTTAGTTGTTGCTTATCTGCTGAATGTATTCCTTGCATGTTCTTGAAGTTTATAACCAAAAACATATAAAACAAAACCCTAAACCCTAGTTTGAATTGAGTTTTACTCTTGAGATTGTGTTGGCTTGTTACCCTAGCCTTAGTAACAATTTATGGCACAAACATCTTTGGCGCCATTGCCGGGGATGAAGCTGAAGCATATCTTCCCTGGGATACTTATCAGTTTTCCTGGTTTAAGAGGTGGACTTGAACCAACACTTTTTAAAGGCTATTTTCACCAAGTTTGACAGGGTGGCTACTAGAGTTGGAAGAATTAGAAAGTTTCAGTTATCCCCAACTTTATGCAGCCCTAATTAATTTGAACCACTGTCACCCCTTTCTCTTTCTGAGAAGAAGAAACAAAATCTGTCCTGATAAATTGATTGGCAACTCCACTATTTCAACATGCAGAGACCGATGTCCATGGAAGCTATTCTGGCTCGAAAGTTTGCCCCTTTCAATTTTTCTGATATTCCAGGTTTTCCAAATCCAGTACCTATTATGGATGTTTGGGGAGATTGTCTTCCATGGTTTAGAGAAAGCAAAGAGGATAATCCTTCAGATCACCTCATCAAATTTCATCAATGTATGGTCTAGTTAAATATCCAGCATGAAGATGTGCTCATGAAGATGTTCATGTATTCACTTGAAAAAGATGCACGAGATTGGTATTTTTCTCTTCCCACTGCTAGCATCTCCTCACTAAAAGAATTCCACACATGTTTTCGGAAACGTTGTAAGTATCTGTTCCCAGCTGAATTCTTTTTAAAAGATTGTTGTGAGCAGGCTGTTGTTTATCATACAATTTCTGATTCAAAAAACCATGATGATGAGTACAATCAAGGGTTCAAAACATGTCATGAAGAAGTTGAAGTTTCAGAATTTGTTGAAGATGAAAAGGTAACATTTTCAATTACTGTTGTTAAGGAAGAATGCCATGATCATTATGATAATCAAGTTGTTGTTTTAGGTCAGTTTGAGGATTATCCAAGTGAAGAGATCAGTAGAGATACTTTGGAACATTCTCATAATGATTTCAACACCCTTAATAACAGTTTGAATGCAAATCCTTTTGAAGATCAATCTCTAGTTCAACAAACTTTTGAAAATCAGTGTTGTGTTAAAGATCAGTTTTGTATTGAAGGAAAAGATGAACCTTTAGCATTATCATTCAAAATTTCTCAGAATACTCCTTGCTATGATGAAGAGATTAGGGTTCCAAGACAAGAATTCTGTGATGAATTAGACTCTATCCCTTTTGGTTTTGATATTAAATTTGATGAAGGCCAGGCTGTTCAAAAATTTTCAGAAGTTACTTACATTCATGGTTATGATAAATCTGTTGTTCAAAATCATTATGAAGATGGTCTAATTTTTAATAAATATGATGATGAAATTGAAAAGAAAGACCCAGAAATCTGTGAGGAGTGTGATATGTTACAATCTGATCAGCAGATTCAAGAATGCATTCAGTCTATTATCCTTGAATAGCAAAAGCCAATGCCTAATAGTCATTCATTTGAAGACAGTGTGGAAAAGGAGGTTCAGCTTATTGACATTATTAATGATACTATCCAAAAAGATCCAGAGCAAATTCAGGCTGATCCAGATATCTTTTATCGCCAATTCCTGATTGATATTCATGGAACAAAATATTCTTATGGACAACCTGTCTTTTTCATAGAGCAGGAAGAGGTAACTCATGGAAATTTTTATGATCCAGTAGCAGATTATTTAGAGTCAATACCAGGTTATAAATCTGTTATTTTAGAGACATTATTTAAAGAAAATGGATATAAGTTGTTAAATCTCTGCTCTTCGCATTTTCCAATATTTCTGATTATATATATATTTGGAGTTGGAAACCATTTTTGGTGGGTTGATTCAGATTCTTTCTTGGTTACATTGGAAATGGGGTTTCGAATTGATTCAGTAGATGGAAGGTTCCTCAGAGAAAGAGAGTTGATTTTCATTGTATATGCCGGTGTGAGTGAAGGATTGAATAAAGACTCCATAGCCCAATGGAAATTTTTGCAGAATAGATAAGATAACAGACAGAAGGCACTGGTCTACAGGTTCTTGAAGCCTCGCAGGGAGGTCTTCATCCCGCAGCTGGAGCCAGATGTTAAGTCAGTAAATTTTTCTCCATTTTTGATTTATTTTCTCCAGTTTTGGTTTGTTTTTCAATCTACCTCAGTTAAATTTTTGGTTTTAAGTTTTAGTTTTAGTCTCCTTAGAAACTCTATGGGTGATTGAATAAGTTTTGAGCCCATTCTTTTTAGGTTTTATTTGATTTTTGTTGATCTTTTACATTTTAAAGGGGGTTAAAGAAGGTCATATTTTCAAAAGTTGATTCAATAATGTGTTTAGAGAGTAGTTAGACTTGTTTCTTAAACCAAGTAACTTTTAAAACCTCCGACAAATTAGCAGAAAGTTGAAAAACTGCGAAATTCTGGCATGGCAGCTATTCTTGTAGCGCTAGACAAAATTTTAACAAAGGGCACGCTACAAGAATATCGCGGCCCTTTGTTTTTTCAAATTTCAAACAGATTTCAATCATGATTGCAGTATGTGAGTGACTAATCGCCTTGTGTGAGTGTTTTAACACGTGTTTACTGCAGTTTAAGCATGATTTTAGTTGGTTATCAGTCACGAAGCAGAGCAGGCTCATCATTGCATATTATGCGGAATCAGTTGGATAAAAACCAGCAAATCCCAGTCTAAGCTGTCAAATTTCTCTTTCTACATGCATTATTATAGGAGAGGAGTGTTCGTGAAGAAGAGCTAACTGCTAAAAAGGTGGATTGTGTTGCTGTGAAGAGAAGACAGTGTTTTTAACGCCAGCGAGAATTAGGGCTTCCAAATTCATTTACCAGCAGTCAAAGAAATGATATGAAGACACCTATTCTCATAAGCAGAGACCGTTGATACCCCAAAACGAAGCTTTAAGCCACGACAGATGAGTAATTGACAGATTGGTTATAATGAGCTAATTGAATGGATTCTTCTCATGACCTAATGCCATTGTAAATCAGAATCTACAGGAAATAGCATTGAGAGGACTCATAGATTGATTTGTTATGCTCATCTTTTACACAGAAGGTGTTTTGTTGGTTTGTTTAAGTGGTTTGAAAGATGTTGAAAATTGTTATGATTTGTGAAATCACTTGCTTGGAGAACCATGTTCAATTGCTTGGAGAACATGTTGGCTTTCATATATAGGTTTGAATGGCAGTTTTTTTGGCTAGGGCGAATATATTGCAGACAGTGGTGTTTTTGTTCTCTCCTCTCATGCTATCAGTCTCCAGTTGGTCAAATAAGCCTGTGCTTGACGTTATGTTGGCAAATCTGAAGCAGTGAGAGTTTTAGGGCTTGAAAATCTAGACTAGTTGATACACAGAGATTAAAGTGAAAGACCGATATAAAACAGCCATATTCACTGACAGTTTTCCATTACATTGAATAGTCTGGACATTGCAGTGCTGTTTTGAGTGATTTGAATCAGTTGTACTGAAGGAGGAGCAAATATTGAATATAGAACAACTTCATCCATTGACAGTTTTCAATCTCATTGAACAGTCTGAACACTGAATTTGATCAAAGTTCTGTATTCTATGATGTGAATCAGTTTATAATAAGGAAGGAGTTTATGTCTGAAGACATATCATACTGCTTGTCTCCTTAACCCTAAAACGAGGAGTTTGAGTGGCTTATATTCTGAAACAGTTCGACATTATGCCTGATGGTGCATTTTGAAATTAAGCAGTGCTATATTGTTCTTATGACAGTTTTCATCTATGATCGATCTTGTCTCACAGTTTATCTATCCACAGACCTAGTTGTATGGTTGAGATAAGGGAACGTTGAACTTGAAGGCCTGTCCAGGAGTGTGTAGCAAATTTTGAAGGAGCTCAAAGCACAAGAAACCAGTTTATGCAGTAAAAGTATTGGTCCATGTGATTTTTTTTAAGTTCAATATTTATGGGTACATCAATCAGTAATACATGGAATCCTTCAGATTAATATTCAATTTTCAAAATCGTAAAGAGGATGCCTAGATCTCAAGAAGGAAAGCTGACATAAAAAAAAAGAGGCAGTAGAGATAGAATTCTGCTCTGTTTTTCCTGTTTTGGGTTACTGAAGTCAAATGCATACCACGAGCTGATGGAAAGGAAATTTTGAAAACAAAAAGAGGTTTTTGTTCATAAGATACCCATCTACAAAAACCTCTCTCAGTTTTGCAATAGCTGTCAAGGTTTGAAATATTCGGTTTAATATTTGCAGCCTATTTTCCAGGGATTTTAAATATTTAATATTTTCCTGTTTTAGTGTTCATTTTGCGGGGCCGATTCTGATTGATTGGAGATGAATTTTGAAAACCCAAGAGAGGTTTTTTTCCATCACGGACCCATTAACAAAAACCTCTCTCATTTGTTACACAGGTGTCACCAATTGAGAGATATGGAAGATTCTTTGACACCTATTTTTCAGAAATTCGCCACATTTGCCAGGAATCCGATTTGCTATTTTTAGTCAATTAGTTGAGTTAGTTAGTTAATGTAACTGCTGGGTAGTTTCAATTTCGACCTAATAAAGGGGAGATGGAACTACTTCTTTGTAAATATAAAAAAGGGACAAAGGGACTGAAGAAGGGTTCTGATTTTTGGGAGCATCAGGAGGTCTGCTAGCTGCTTGTACTTTCAGACTTATTCAGAGATAGGTACTGTAACTCTTATATGCATTTACTGATGAAATTATGAATATATGACTCTTTCCCCTTCATTTGGTCTGTGTTGGCTTCATGTTTGAACTTGTTTAGTTTCATGAATGACAAATCCATTGCTGGTTAATGTGTATTTTCTAGTAGTGCTTGTCCTTTATGTGTGAACTTCAGTACAGTCTTTTGTTGGATTTTTGTGATATATATGCATCTTTATCAGTATATGTGTATGATTTAGTTGTTGCTTATCTGCTGAATGTATTCCCTGCATGTTCTTGAATTTTATAACCAAAAACATATAAAACAAAACCCTAAACCCTAGTTTGAATTGAGTTTTACTCTTGAGATTGTGTTGGCTTGTTACCCTAGCCTTAGTAACAATTTCTGGCACAAACAGGTGTCGTGGCCTAGCTTCTCAACTGCTTGACGCCACATGTTAGAACAGGTTTCTTTCATCTGTCATCCACCTGTTCCTTACCCAAACTAGGTTATATCCTTGTTTGACCTTTATCCGTGTTCTGCCCAAAAATAGCTCATGTGCTACCATGCGCATCGTCCTACTGCGCGACTGTGCCTTAGTCATTGCCATCGTGTGACACACATAAAACCTCAAAATTGTTTGTCACCTGCCACCACGCACAATGCGCTTTCACCAAAATTACTTTCTCTTTCTGCCGCAGTGCACAATGCGCAATTATCAAAATTTCCTTTTCTTCCTGTTGCAGCGCGCTACGCGCGCTTTTCGATACTTATATATTTTTGCAACCCACTTGGGCCCATCCCAACAGGCCCCTTACACTCACCTGTGGCTCATCCCGAGCCACTTCCACCTGCAGACCCTGGTGCCGCGTCTTTCATCATCCCAAGATTTACTGTGAAGCTTTGCAGAGTTTCTTCTAACTCTGCAACTATGTTCTTGGCTTTTTGTTCGAACCCCTGAAGTGTCTCCAGAGTAGCTTGCGAGACCTTCTCCCGAGCCACTTTTTCCTACATAGTGCCTTCTTCCATCTGAATTTCTATGAACTTCGCATTGAATTACTGCATTAATTCAAGGCCTTCTTGCTCAATAGGTTGCAGCCTATCCGATGCGGCGGCCTCTTTCTCCCTTAGTGTTGCCAGCTCTTTCTGCAGGTACTTGACCTCATTAAATCTCTGCACTTTCTCTCTCACCGACGCATTCCTCATCTATATACTTGCAGCATCTACCTGCTGCTGCTTTTGTTCTACTTCTGCCCTTATCTCCTGTAGCGCAGGATCCTCATTCAACCCGGTTACTGTTGTAGTTATTCACTCAAGTAAGTCTTAGCATTTCATCACTTCCGACGAAATTCCATCCATGGTTACTTTGACGTCCTCAACTGGAGCTGGGCACTGATCTAACGGAATGACAAGGTGCCAAGCCTCCAGCTCTGCGATTTTTCCTTTATACACGGTTTCCATTTCCATTTTCTCAGCAGTAAGGGACTCTACCTTGGCCCCAATTTTCTTTATTGTGTCCTCCATGTCATCTTCTTCTTCGCATTCTTCTATGTGTGCACCCACAGCTAAAATGGTTTCCTTCAGATTATGGCTCTTTTCCTTGGCTGTGCTCAATTCTTGCTTGGTTTTATCTGATTCCTGCCTTAACTGATTGATGTCTTCAGTTAGCTATGCGCACTTATCATATGAGGCGAGGCCTCTCTCGTGAATTTCTTCTGCAACTCTGATGTGCAACTCGTTCAGGTCCTCCAGGGGCAAGGCCCCAATGTTCAGGTCGAGGCACCCAGTCTTTAGTGCCTCCTTAACCATTTCATTTGGGTAAATTAGGTAGCTAGGTTCAAGGTTCAAGATGCACGGATACTTACTTCCAGTAATAGGTGGTCTTCTTTGTGCGCTTGGCTTTGTTGATTTCCCGTTAATACCTAAACCTGATTGCCCCAATTCCATATGGGCTACCAATGTCTTGACCTCCTCCACAGCTTGGATTATGGTCAACTACAGTTGTTCTTGCTTGGCTTCTTGCTCAGCGCGAGTGTCTTCCCATGCTTCCTGCACTTTGGTTGCAACCTTTCTTTTTGTGCATCGGCCCTGTGCTTGTGAGGGGCCTTCAATGGCCTTTCTCTTTGCTGCCAATGAAGCGGAATGTTGACACTGTGCATCATCCTTTTCTTCCACAATGGGCATTCCAGCTAGTAGTCCACCCTTCTTTCCCTTCTTTCCCTTCTTTGTTGTTGTTTCTTCTTTGTCTACCTGATCTGTTTAGGTATCTTCTTCATCGGTGTCTTTGACATCGATCTTCTCCCAAAGGGGTTCTACGTTCTGCTCATAGTCTGATGCATCATCACATGAAGCGGGGACTCTCCATTCGGGATCCCATCGTTCCATCATTCCCTCGATTGCCTGCTTATCCAGTCGGTAAAAGCCTGGATACCATAAATCATGCTCTGTTATGTCACCTCTTGGCTGAATGAATGTTTGGTGCCTTTTCGCTTGAAACTTGATGATGCAGGTGTATTCATCAGCTAGTGGTTTGGAAACGCGCGGTGTTTCCATAATTGCTTCGCGCAACTGGTGATAGTAAACATAAAATACTTCAGTAGTTTTTTGCTACCTAGATGCTTTTGGGCTCGCCCATAAATTGGCAAAGTGTGTTCCTCAGCCTTGTCCAGCTAAGGTGGCAGCTCCTTGGTAATTCTTTGGCTCTTTCCAGCCTACAAGGGATATCAACACTAGCATCCAACTAAAATGGAACGGTGTTCCATCATCTTGGGTATCCTAAACATCTACCAGAAACTCGTTCAATAGGAATTGGAACCAATTGTAAGCTTTTCCGCGCAATACATTAGCGGCTTCCTTTATTGCGACCGTAGGTACCTCAGGTGGTCTGCACTTGCGCAACAGTTTGCCTGCAAGCAAATGGGTCATAAACTATGTAGCGCGGTCATTGATTTCAACCGTTGGGAACCCCTGTCCCTTATGCACTACGCCGAACTCTTTTGCTATTTCAGCGCCAAGGGCTTTATCATGCGCCCTCTTGATGATGAGGTTAGCAGGTTCCTCTCCTCGCTTGTTTAGTCCAGTGATTTGATGGACTAGGTCGATACTGATATCGATACGCATGTCCAACCACAGGAATCCTTCATGCATGCAAGTGAGCAGTGTGTGCACTACGGCAGAAAACTCAGCACTCTTAGTAAAGTGCGGCATTTGCAGTAAATTTAATAAGCTTGATGGCTGGATGGCCTTTAGCCATTCTTGAATTTCCAGCCTGTTGGTGCCGGTCTGTGTGTCCTTGACCCAATTGATATAGGCATCTGGTCAAAACTGTGGGTAATTTTTGGGCATTACCAGCGTACTCTCCAGTAAGTCTTGGTCTTTGAGCTTGCAGCCTGGTATGCCACCCATCATATTCTCCTCAATCTTAACCCTGGTAGAGATATCGGGTAGCGGGATTTCATATTTGAAGTTCTTTTCTATGTTTACTGGTGGGGCATCAAGCTTCCTTGGGGGAATGTAGTCGGGCACTGGATAAAATGGCAGAACTTGAGCTGAAGGTGTCTGCTGTAATGGCACTTCGAAGCCCCCCTTCTCTGGGGCTACTGTCTCTTTGCCCTTGCTACTTCCTGCAACCTGTCATGCTGAACTTTTGGATGGACCTGGTTTCGTTGCCGTCATTACTGCTGGAATCCCTGCTTGCTCAAATAACCAAGAAAGATCTGCTAACTCAACCAAGTTGCTCATACAATGCTTTGGTCACTCGACTCTCGACTAGTTCAAACACTTCATAAAAATGGTTAAGTGCCCAAGTGAGGTCTATTTATAGCCGCTGCTGGGCTACTACATGGCATTTCGCAGTGCCCGAGGCCCTTAAAGCCATCCTAATTGCCAATTCGTGCGTATATCTTGGGCCTGTTAGCCGATCCTTCTCGTGATGTGAACGTTGTTTCCTTAAATTCCAAACGGTTGTCTGTCAAGCTAGCTTGTCAAATCCATTGAATCTGCATTAATGGTGTAGCGTGCCATCTGGATTTCGGTATGAACTAGTCACTTTGGTCTTTAATGGGTTCCAAAATGTCCCATCTGCCTTTAAATTGTGAGTTTCCCTATTGCCGCCAATTTGGTTAACAGCCCACTAACCGGCCGACAGATGTCCTAGTGATAGTTTTCGTTATAATGCGCTGGTGGTCTAATAGGATGTTCGGTACAGGACGCGCACTGGGTGTTACCTTCTACGCGATTGTCGGTCCACCTTTTCTACGCGACGAGCTTCTGGACTTGCTCTGCACATCCACTCTTCTCTTGCCTCTTTTCTTCTTCTTCTTCTCTCTCTCTTTTTTTTTTGCACGCAACTTCAGTAGTGTTGCGCAGTACACTTCCCCTGATCATATAGGATTCTGTGTAGCCGGACTATCGTGGTAAAGCTTTAGTCTGCTACCATTTATCAAACTTGGTAAATTATATTTGGCTAATGTAGCTAATTGGGCTACGCCACCATTAGTAACATGCATTATAGTATATGGGCCAAGCCAATGCATCTTAAATTTTCCAGGAAATTGCATGAATTTGCTATCATACAGGAGAACTAGATCACCTACCTGAAAGTTCTTGTTCTTGATGTGGTGATCATGCCAAGCTTTTTCACGCTCTTTCTAGACTTGTTGGTGGAAGCTTGCGATGAAGAGATCTTTCTCTAGCCCAACCAACTGTAGGAGTCTTTCTTTGAGTGCTGCGAGATCGACCATGCTTGTAAACGCTGCTATTCTCAAGATGGGAACAATGTACTCCATCAGCATTATTGCTTCTTGTCCATAGGCCAACCTGAAAGGTGTATGGCCAGTTAGTTTCTTGCAGGTAGTACTATATGCCCATAGTACAGATGGGATGCGCAAGTCCCAATCGTCCCGATTGACGTTACATATCTTTGTTAGTGCATTCTCCAACACTTTGTTAAATGCTTCAATAGTTCCATTCACTTGTGGATGATAAGGCGTGCTGCGCTTATGATGAACGTGGAACTCTTCGGTTAAAGACTGAATGGTCTTATTCAGAAAATGAGTGCCTTGATCACTCATCAATATATTTGGGCATCCGAACCTTGTAAGAATATTCTCATATATAAACTTTGCAGCTGTAGCTGCGCTACAGTCTTTGACTGGATTTGATTCTGCCCATCTGGTGAGGTAATCGGTAGCAGTAATGATATACCTCGCACCAGTTCTTTTTCCTGGTGGGTTAATAGGACCCACAAAATCAATGGCCCACTTCTCAAAGGCCTACAATGCTAGTTGTGGATTTAATGGCATTTCATCTCTGCGTGACAGCTTCCCTATCCTCTGAGAGACATCGTAATTATGGCAGTGTTCCTTTGAATCTTTATGAATTGTAGGCCACCATAGCCCTGCGTGCAATATCTTATGCGCAGTAGCTCTTCCTGCATAATGGCCTCCTGCGACTCTTGAGTGCGCATCAGCTAGTATAAACGGTTTCTCATGCTATAGCACACATCTACATAATACTTCATCCGGTCCCTGTTTGTATAGCTGACCTGCAATTATGGTGAAGTCTACTGCGCGCACTACCAGTTGTTTATTCTGCTGCGTAGTGAACTCTATGGGTGCAAATCCAGTGGTCAAAAAATCAATGATGTCCTAGTAGTACTCATCTGCAACTTGTATGGCGAACAACTGCGCATCAGGAAAATTGTCCTCCAAATCCGTAGGCTCTTCTCTTGACTCGATTCTTGACAGATGATCAGGTCCCAAATTCAATCTTCCTGGATTAACAACAATCTCAAAATCGCACTCTTGAAAGAGTAGTAACCATCTGCATATGCCCCCCCTAACAGTAGCTTATTAACCAAGTATTTCAAGGCAGAATGGTCAGTGAACATGGAGAAGTGCGCACCAAGCAAGTAGTGCCTGAACTTCTACAACACATATACCATTGCGAGTCCTTCTCTTTTAGTAGTAGTATAGTTCTTCTCGGAAGATGATAACTTTCTACTGGAAAAGGAAATGGGATGATCAATGCCTCCCTCTCCCGGTTGCGCAAGAACAATACCCAATGCTATGCATGATGCGTCCACATGGACGTGAAAAGGATTCTCCCAGTCCGGGAAAACTAGGATCGGTGCAGTGACCATTTTCTCCTTCAATGTGTTGAAGCCTTTCTCACAATCCTCATTCCAAATGAATGGTACATCTTTCTTCAACAGTTTTTCCATAACTGCGGTTATATGCGCATACCCTTTTATGAACTTCCTGTAGTAACCGGTATGCCCCAGTGTAGTGCGTAATTGCTTAACTGAATTGGATGTAGGCAAGTTTACAATGACTACAATCTTAGCAGGGTCTACCATCAAGCCCTATTTGCATACAATGTGTCCCAACAAGACTCCATAGCGTACACAGAAGACACACTTATTCAAGTTTAATGAAATTTGGTGCTGTCTGCACTTTTCCAGCATCATCCTGAGGTTCGTGGCATGGTTCTTCAATAGCCTGAAAATGGTCCAATCATCAAAGTAAACCTCTAGAAACTTATGTATAAAATATTTAAATGCTGCGATGACCACTCTAGAGAATATGGCGGGTGCATTCTTCAGACCAAAGGGCATCACTGTGTATTGGAACGACCCCCATTCTGTAGAAAAAGTCGTCTTGTGCCTATTTGTGCAATCAATCCTAATCTGATGGTAACCAGAGAATCCATCAGTAAAAGAATAGGCCTCATTCCCTCCAACATTATCTAGAACTTCATCTGTAAAAGGTGTAGGGAATGGGTCATGCATTGAAGCATCGTTGAGTTTTCTGAGATCCACACAAATTCTGATCTCTCCCTTTGTTTTCTTGTCCTGGATAACCATTAGGCTTATCCATTCAGATTCTTCAACTGGCTCAATGATCCCTGCATCGAGCATCTTATCGATTTCTTCCCTAACTCGTTCTTTATAGCACGGGTTCAATCTGTATGGTCTTTGTTTCACAGGTTTCACACCAGGCTTAAGAGGAATTTTCATCACTCCTAAGTCTCCCAAGATACCTTCCATCTCTGTGAACTTGGTCGGGAATAGTTCTTGATATTCTTGTAATATTACCGCAACCTATTCAACTATATCTTTGTCCCAATAATCTCCAATAGCTGCGAACCTTGGCGCTTCCCTGGTGCCAATGCTCACTTTCCTTATCTTCACGGGTCCACTCATGTCTGGAATTTCCAGTGGAGGTCCTTATACCTCCCGCAATCCCTCTAACTCAGGTATCCATATGTTGCGTGGGTCCTCCTCATCACTGTCTGTTGTATCCTTGGTTTCTCCATCGATGTGATAAGAATCAAGAGCATGTTCTAGCTACTCTTCTCATTCAGGTTGTAGGCGCTCAGGTATGCAGTCTGTGTCGAAGAATTCTTCTAGTGTCATGTTTCCTTGTGTACAATCTGGACTGAATAATTTTTTCTTAATGACATGCAATGCGTCACTGATACTTGGATGCTCATCTTTGAAGCTGAAATCCTACTGGAAGGTCGCATTGAGGACCGACCAATCCACTGTGCCTCTACACAACTCCAGGTCTAGGTACCATTTCTTCGGAATCGGTTCCTCTAACGTGTGCACAAACAGATGTACCCATTCTTCCTGTGGTCTTTTTGTCCATGCTTTGGAACAGATTCGAATATGCTCTCGTGGATTTGTCTGTCCATTATATTTTTCAAAGGATAGGGTAACCTTATCAGCAAACCTGATTTGCGTCTTGATTCTACACTGATTCCATGTTGTCAGTATCTTCTTATGTGCATCCCATCATCTGACAGGTATGTTGTGCAATGCCATGTCTAGAGCTAAGACACGGTGTTCATCAGGAATTGCTGCAGTATATTCTTTGATAAAACAATACACATTAGATAAACCATCAAAGGTAGGGATTGGAGTTACCTCTTTCCCAATCCAGCGGAGTGACTTCGTGATCCGTGCACATTTCCTAGCAGATACTTTATGTAACCTGCTTCGCCAATTTTCTAGTCTTGCATCGGAATCTGAAATGCAAGAGCTATCACAGCGCCAACTGAGTGTGCCATCTGCAGTTGGATTAATATATTCAGCAGTATTGGTTGTCATCTTGTAGATACGGTCCAAGTCTTGAGCTCTGGATTCCTCTTGAATTGGTTCAACATACCACTCGCCCTGCGAAGGGTCTAATGGCGCAATGACCCTAATATTATTTCCTTCAAATATCACTTTCATGGTTTTTAAATCAATAATGGCAGAGTTTTTCATTTCTCAATCTATACCCAGCAATGCCGGATAAGGATGGTTGTCATCCACTATTTCAATTACTTCAAAATCGGCATAGCTATGCACTCCATCAATGCCAACTATGGTGTTGGGTAATCTTCCCAAAGGTATAACTATCCCTTGGTTAGCCATCCTCAACTGTAGAGGTGACCATTGTAACTTGGGTTTACCCATCTGATGCCATGTCTGCTTGGTCAAGACATTTACTTTGGATCTAAGATCAAGAATGATCTCATCCATCTCATACTCCCCAATCTATGCAGTGAGTCTCATTTCTCTTCATGTTCTCTTAGGAATCCTAATATTGTGGACTGCGCCATTGGAAGCCCCCTTGTCACTGTTTGGCTCATACTGCCTTAGTAGCTTTTCAAATTCCGTAAAAGCATCTGCGCTCTTTAGTAATTTCATGCAGCTGCGTAAGAACTGCGCAACAGAGGTCTCTGCGTCTATTGCGTCATTTGTCTGATCTTGCGGCGTTGGCATATTATCTCTTTGTGGTACTTCACTGCACAACTGTGTTCTGGGGGAGCCAGGTGGTGATGCCCTGAACATGTCTCATGCTTCCTCAAATTCTCCCTTATTTTTCTGTAAATCTAAACCTGGTGCTTTCCCAGGAGCTTTCCTAATCCATACCACCTCTCCAGGATTTTGTCTAGGGTCACGCATTCCGGAGGTCGAAGCTTCTGCGCCTTCGTCCCCTCCTATACTAGCGCCACTGTGTGTTACCATGTTTACACTTGGGTCCATAGTTCTGCTCTCTGCTGCAATCAACTGAGTATTGGGATTTGGTGGTTCTGTCCTTCTTCTCTTCTGCATTTCTACCTCAAGCACAGGGCAGTCTTCAATAACATGCTCAAATGATTTACAGTAATTTCACATAGTGCATGGGTTGGTACAATCTCTAGAAATGTGACCTAGCTGGCCACAGTTGTAACAGATTACCTGGCCGCAGCCTCTCCCTTGCACCGGGCCGACATTTCTTCCTCTCCCGCGGTATCCACCACCACGGCCTCTATATCCCCCTTGATCATATTAGGTGTTTTCTTGTTTTGGCTGAGTTTCCTCTTAAACACGATACATCCCAGCACCTTGCATTGCTTCTATGTTGCGCTTTCTTTCATTCATGAGCTCATATGTGCGACTGTTGGATTCGTCATGTCCCACTGATTTACATAAATTACAATACAAGCTCTTAGGTGTTCTGACATATTTCTGTATTAGGTAATAGTCTTCCGGCCTGTGTCCTCTAGTTCTGCATATTTCACACCACGGCGCCTGATTGTGGTTCATATTGAATGGGTTTGGTGCGCCACTGTCAAGATAATCTTGAAATAGAGGGAAATGTTCTCTGGTATGGCCTTCTCGTTTGCATCCGGTGCACCAAACTTCACATCTGTGTTCATATCTTTGCTCTTTCCTATTTTTCATACCCTGTAATTCTAACGTCAGCGTCGTCAGCTGGTTCTGAATCTGTGACATCCCAGCACTACTCTCAAAAATTGGTGAAGCCTCCAACTGCATTGCTATCTCTACGGCCTCTACCTGTGATGCAATCTTCTTGTTAACACCAAAACTGACCCCCAAGGTTGAAAGAGGGTAATCTCGGGTAACCACTAACCAATCTTTGGTTTACGCTTCTGATCAAACGTAAACAAAGAGGGCTCTCTCTATAAACTCACAGAATACTGGAAATATTCAAAGGTGTCAATCAACGAAAACATACACTAGCATTTCAAACACTAAAGATATTCAATTACGACAATGCACAGAAGATCATATTTCTGTTTGTGGAACAAAAATGATTTAAGAGTTACTTGGTTGAAAACACATGAATTTCATTTGGGGCGATGGAGTCACATTTAACTGGTTCAACAAACATTATTCACAAAGATTTAGTGAATGCATTCACAAGGGCAAGGTAGCAAGCAGCTTGTAGTCAAAGAGCTTTAATTTGCGGAACAGAAGAAAGAAGAACAATCCATCAATGTAAGGCATCTAACAAGGATGAATCCTACATCAACTTTAGCAGAATATATTTGGTGAAATACTTGGAATAAGCTAAGCAAAGCATAATATCTATGAATTCTACTTAACTGTTACCCTTATCCAAGCATGAAGGAAATATCACAGAATGGAATAACAGAATATAGAAACACATTTGCACATGGGAAAAGAAAGGTACAGACTACCAGACTGATTACACAGGAATCCTTATAAAAAACACAGGCATCAAGCTCTGCAAATTGTATTAAACAACTCCAAGAAAATGTATTACAAACTGATCATAAAAACACAAATACTTTCTCATAAGATTTTTCAACCCTTGTGGCTCTGATTACAACTGTATATATAGGTGACCTTGAGCTCTAGACTCGGATCCTTCTCAACATAAATTAGTTACAACCAATCGAAACCTATCTAACAGTCAAACAGACATCGTTTGCTGTCACTATCCTTAAACAAATATCTACGGGACAGATTTTAACTGCCATTTACAATTACATAGCTTCTTCTCTACAGAATCCAACTATTTTAAAAAAAAGTACAAAATACAAAAATGTAGCTACTGCCATCTGGCTTGCTTTCATGAAATCTTCAATTCCTAGATACATACACACTGGATGTTTTTCTGTTTCTTTTGCACCATTTCACACTACCAGTTTTAACTTCGCTTCTCCATATTTCTCGATCAGCTTCTAGTGTTCGGGTGAAGGTAAATCCTGAGAAGCGATCTCTTTGAGCAATATTCTTAGCTCAGTGTGCTCAGTATATGAATAACCCTTGTGAAGAGTTCTAGCCTCTCTAAAAGTTGCTGCCAGTTCAAAATCACCCTTGAGTGCATCAACTAATGCGCCACCTGTCAAAGGAGCATCACTGCCGAGGATACCATCTTCACTCACTATGCAGTCCCACAACTTAGATCTGTATTTGGCTTTTGTGAGCATGGTTCCATCTTCATCCCAAAAGGGAGGTAGCCCATTTATGAACAAAGGATCGAAAGCTTCTCTAAAGAGTCGTGCTTGGTTTTATATGATATCAATTCCTGACTGAACAACCTAGACTTGTTGGTGTTTATTAATCAACTTCTTAGCTATTAAGATTATTGACACTCTGTCCTAGATGTTTATAGCTGCAGTTTGCTCATTTGAGAGGCCACCTAGGAATTCAACTACGTTCTAGGCATGTTCCAGAGGTTTTTTGTTCAACCTTTATTTCGCCACTGTCACACCCTGTTGAGCCAATTTTACTACCACTCCTTTATCCAATATAAAATTTAGGTATGGCCTCAAAATCGTCAACCTATTTTATGATGTCATCCCATATGATTCTCCTAGCCTCCTGTAGCACCTTCTTCCCTATTACCTGTTCCTTCAAGTTATCAAGTTCAGACTGTGCATCCTGGTACTTGGTTTCCCAAGCCTCCCTTTGTTTTTCTGCAGCATTCTTCAGAACCCTCAAATTGGTAACACGTTTCTCTAATCTTAATAGTCGAGCATCTTCTAGGCTGGCCTCAACTATTTGACTTACCAAGGAAAAGTCCCTAGCCGTAACAGAGGTAGACGCCTCTTGTCCCACTGCTCCTTCCCTTGTCTTCATCTTCCTCTCTAGTTCCTCAAACTGAGATTTCCATGAGTCTGCACCAGTCTCTAAAAGAGCTATGTAAGACTTCATTTTCTTTTCCCTTTCCTCAAGCTCCACCAACTTCCCCTTACAGTCTAGTAATAATTCTCCTTTCAATTTCTCTTTCTCCTCTTCCAGCTCCGCTATTTCAGAACTGTTTCCCAACTGAGTGGTGGGGATTTTCAGATTCCTTTTTAATGACAGGATCTCTTGGTCCTTCCCATTTAGCAATTCCTAGACGCTTTTCTTTCTGTCCTCATCGGTCTCATTTTCCAGCAGCTGCATTTGGTGCTTCTTTGCCTACGCTTTCAGGGACTTGTTTTCTGCTTTCTTGATCCTCAACTGCTTCTGGATCTTGGATTTAGAGGTCTGCACTTTAGACAGCTCTATTAAAACCTTCAGCATCCTATTGTAGATGACTTCTCCTGTCTCTTTGTGTAAATTAATGATATCAGGGACAGGGATGTCTTCCATATTTAGTTTCACCTCTGTAGCCATGCTCTTTGTAGCCATGGCCAAGTTCAATGTGTTCTGCGCCAGATTTCGGCTGGTAACTAAGGCTACATCTACATCCATAGGGCTAACAGCCCCTGAAGAAGTGGCCTTTTCCTGAAGAAGGAATTTCGGAGTTTGAGATTCATCCGGATCATCAACCTCCACCGATCCTTGATCCACATATTCTCACCAATTGGCTTTCTCAGGCATTTTGGGCATCTCAACATGATCATATCCTTTTTTTCCAGCTGCCCTCCTTCTTTCCGAGATTATGTGATGTGGATCATAGTTCAATGCAGCCTAGGATGGGAGTCCTAGGTCTTTCGCAATCCTTTCTACTCCTGAGAGGGCTATCTTTTGCTTGACCACAAAGGAACCCACGGTCCCAAGGAAAATTATGTCAGAAGACTTCTTGATATCTATGAAATGTTCCCGTTCAGTTGTCGGCTTCTGCCTTATAAACTCCAGATGGAACAATCTAGGTGTTAGAAATGTAGGGAGTACATATGGTGGATGTGAAAAACCATAGACTCTAATTATGGTTCCAAGTTTTAGCAGGAACCAGTCTCCAATCCATTTTTCCATAGGGGGTTGTAGCAATTCCTTCATCTCCGAAAGCACTCTAGGAAAACCTTTCTGAAAAAAGGCATGATACACCCGTGCTATCAAGTCATTCATGAAAGGCATGTAATCTGAATACATTTCTTTGGTAATTTTCAGTCTAGGTATCTGCAGGTTGTCTTCAACTGCCACTAGGAACATCTTCAGCAAATAAGACTGAAATCTGAATGACCTTGTCATAGGGAAATCAATCAACTGAGAATGGATACTCTCAGCTAGGGAATCATCAAACCTCAAGCATGCTGTCTAGACAAAAGAAGAAGGGTCTGTCTTCTCTACGGGGTAGGTACTCAAGATGAACATTAAACTAACTGATGTTTCTGGAACCTCCTGGTCACTATCCAACCCTAAAAACTGGGCTATCATGGAGATTACCCATTTGGACTCCTCTCTGATTAGACTGACCTCGTTGGGGAAGGGTGAACCTGAGAAGAAGGCATTTTGTACTAGAGCATCGTGGTAAAAACTCTGTTTGAGTTCCTCAGGGGCTAGACGAAAGTATTGAACTAGGTCTTCCATTCGGTATCCTAGGGATTTCTGACCAAATTCATCAGGGATGGCTAAGGCCTTTCTAACAGTCGGGGATTTTATTGGGCAGAGGGCTTTAGTACCAGAGGCGTTTAGGATTACTTTCTGCTCGGCGGAATAGTTTTTGGCACACCACTCAATGAATTTGAGACAGTTGGGGGTCTGGGTAGTGATGAACAGATCAAAGAAGGATTGATAAACTTTGTGAACGTCTATTATCCTGCCCCTTAAAACCTCCAAACTTTCTTTGGCCATATCCACGGAGATGTTTTCTAGTATGGTGTCGTATATGTCACCATCTTTTTCCTCCCAACGGGGACCGGTGACTGGGGATTCAACACCAGGGGAATCTCCTACTTTCGTCATTCAAACAATTTCATGGAAAACAGGAAAAGACAAAACCAACCTAGTGGTCCGACACCTGGACAATCCTCCTGGACTTCTGGTTGGTTGGTTGGCTCTGCGGGATCAGGTTCCTTCACTTTCCAACGTATCTAATACAGGTGGAATCCAAGTCTCTGCACCACTATAGCTTTTATAACGTGGGATGCCTTATCGTCCTTCCAAGTGTGGCGATGGTAAATCCATATCCACCGTTGATCTCTTTCCCTCCCAAACTCGGCATTTTGATGGTTTTAATTTTACCGACCGGGCCAATTTGAGATGCAGTTAAATCACCGGCGAGAAAAATAAGCGCGGTGATCTCGGGCCTTTGATTTGCCCTTGGCGAATCTGTGTCATTGATAGTTGAGAGATACATAACTCGACCACGACGATCTTGAAACATAACATATTTCGCGCTTGTTGGATCAGCGTTGAGACTGTGTGCCGTAGATCTTTCTATATGTCAATCTCCGTTGTTGACTAATTTCATCACTTGCCCGCCGATTACCACCCACTCATTATGCATTCGAAATAGCAAGGACACCGGGACTCCCCTCTAACATCACCATGTTCTGGGATAATTCTACCACTCATAATTCGAATTCTAACATCTCTGAGGATGTGGCTCGAGAGCAGGCCCTTCCTTCGAGGATTTTTATGACCATGCAGCACTTTATTTTCATGAAACCTGCCACAGAACCTGGTACAATTTGAGTGCTAACAACTAGCTCCAGCCGGGAATGCTATCCGCCCTATGAGATGGCAAAGAACCCGTAGACCAAGTACCTGATCCCTTGGGCGGCTCCCGACCCTGCCAACTGTAACCTACAATTTGTCTTTTATCCGAAAACTGCAACTGAAAACTGCTAATTGCCAAAACTGAAATTATATTGAAATTTTCTTAACATGCCGCAAATAGAAAAAATAACACTGTACATACTGGAAAATTTCTTGCCGAGCAAATTTATTCCTGCTACCTACCCTACTTCATTGAAATGCTACTGCTGAATCAAATGACACAAAAGTGCCAGTGAAGCCAATCTAATAACTGGCCATTTGCCCGAATCTTGCTTACACTCTGTTTGAGTGAGCAGAGAAGACAAAAGACAAATCACTCCAAACATCCACTGAAAATGAGCTCAGGTTCCATAAGTGTAATAAAATTCATCTTCCCTTTAGACTGAAGCAAATTAGCATAGGGATCTTTAGTAATCTGAAACAGTACCATGTCTTGAGATTCAGAAAAAATGTGAGTACTTCTTTTACTTTTATACACAAGAATATTTGGCTGTAGATCCCTGAGAATGCATAGGGAATTGTCACCTTCTGCTACTTGAGTGCTGACTATACCTCCTTCCAGCATGGGAAGCTCCAGTCCTTTCTTCAGCACACTATCTTCTCATATTCATACTCCCTCTTATCATAGTCTAAAGTATCTTCAAACAACCAAGACCTTCCAAGATCATTAGACACGACAGCTCTATCTTCTTGATGAAAAAAAATGGCGTTTAATAGTTGATTTTCTTATGGAGAATCTTCCTCACATTTTTTCAAAAGATCATCATGACTGTCCTCTTTTAAATTCAGATTTATATTTTCAAAAATAGAGGAAATTATACTTAAATATCTTGGACTATGTGAACCTTGCAGATCTGATTCAAATGAGGCTGTAACATGACCTTTCAGGAGCTGATCTATCTCATCTTCAGACAGAGGAGAACTTCTAGCAACACTGTGAAGGATATGCTCCTCTTTCTTGTCTAATGAAAAACCAGCAGCATCATCTGAGACCTGAACTGCTTCTCATGTTTCAAGACGAACATCAATGTGTTGTCCTTCAAGTGAATCAAACAAGACAAAGCTCTCTAGACCAACAGCTTCTGGAATAATATGACATGAAATGGAATTGATTTGATCTTCTTCAGAAACACAAGATGATTGACCAAATTGGGAACACTTCCCATCCCTCTTGGGAGAAAAAATATAAAGATCATCAATAGGATTACTGCTCTCTTTATTTTCAGCTGAGGGTGCTACTCTATTTTGAGAATTCTCTTGAATGTCATGACCATGGATTTGTGAAAAAAAATGATAAACGGCTTCAGACAAGTCTTCATCATTCATAATTCCCAGATCTTCATTAATACTCTCAATGTACTGTATGAAATCCTCAAACTGACCATAGCAATCTTCCATTAAAGATAAAGATAAAAAATACCCTTTATAATGCTCATAAAATGCTATGTGAAAATCTTTTAAAAAAACAAACTGCCAGGATTCAGGCCTTCATACCAATCCCTTGCTTTTCCCTCTAAAGAAGCCATGAACATTTTCATAAGACAGTCCTCACGAAACCTAATATTCAGCTTGTGTACATGTATATGAAATTTGATTAAATGCAAAGCAGCATTGTCTTGATCTTCATCTCTGAATTTAGGTAAGTAGCTTTGCCAATCGACTTTAGGGATCTGATTTGGAAAACCAGGAATATGGAACCTACTTAAGAGAGCATACCTTCTTGACAATGAAGTCATCTTGAAACATTGAAGCTGCAAATTCTTCTTTGAATATTGAGGAGACTAGCCTGTGGAACAATGGGTTGTTGGGTTTCTTGAATGTGGAGTCGCCATGAGACCTTCAGTATCTCAAATTATGATATGGAGTCACTGATCCTCCCAGTGGAGTCACCTTCGCACTAGAAATCTTCTGAGTGCAGTCGCCAAGTGAATGATACAACCTTCTCGATGTCTGACTGTTGTTCACCATCATCATTCAGATCTAAACTTTGTCGTTCTCCAAGGGATTGTGAAACAATCTCATTCCTAGCAGAGTTTCTCTCGTATGGATCTTTCTTGAGGCCAGGACGACTTTAGAAATTCTTCAGCAGTATATTTCGGCGTACTGATCTTTCTCCAGTGGAGTCTTCTTGAATTGTCTGGTGTCAATAAGTGGAGTCACCAGCGCAAAATTCTTCAACCTTCTTGAAAATTGAGGAGATCTTTGTTTTCCCACAGGGATTTCTCTTATTATTTGAAATTTCGGACAGGTATGTCATTCTTCCAGGGCTAGATAAACAACTCACGTTCCCCGACAACGATGCCAGTTTGTTAACACCAAAACTGACCCCCAAGGATGAAAGAGGGTAATCTCGAGTAACCACTAACCAATCTTTGGTTTATGCTTTTGATCAAATGTAAACAGAGAGGGCTCTCTCTATAAACTCACAGAATATTGGAAATCGTCAAAGGTGACAATCAACGAAAACATACACTAGCATTTCAAACACTAAAGATATTCAATTACGACAATGCACAGAAGATCAGATTTATGTTTGTGGAACAAAAGCGATTTAAGAGTTACTTGGTTAAAAACACATGAATTTCATTTGGGGCAATGGAGTCACATTTAACTGGTTCAACAAACATTAGTCACAAATATTTAGCGAATGTATTCACAAGGGCAAGGTAGCAAGCAGCTAGTAGTCAAAGAGATTTAATTTGTGGAACAGAAGAAAGAAGAAACAATACATCAATGTAAGGCATCTAACAAGGATGAATCCTACATCAACTTTAGCAGAATATATTTGGTGAAATACTTGGAATAAGCTAAGTAGAGCATAATCTCTATGAATTCTACTTAACTGTTACCCTGATCCAAGCATGAAGGAAATATCACAAAATGGAATAACAAAAGATAGAAACACATTTGCACATGGGAAAAGAAAGGTACAGACTACCAGACCGATTACACAGGAATCCTTATAAAAAACGCAGGCATCAAGCTCTACAAATTCTATTAAACAAATCCAACAAAATGTATTACAAACTGATCATCAAAACACAAATACTCTCTCATAATATTTTTCAACCCTTGTATCTCTGATTACAACTGTATGTGGCCTTGAGCTCTAGACTCGACTCCTTCTCAACATAAATTAGTTACAACCAATCAACACCTATCTAACAGTCAAACAGACATCGTTTGCTGTCGCTATCCTTAAACAAATATCTACGGGACAGATTTTAACTACCATTTACAATTACATAGCTTCTTCTCTACAGAATCCAACTATTTTAAACAAAAGTACAAAATATAAAAATGTAGCTACTGCCAGTCGGCTTGCTTTCATGAACTCTTCAATTCCTGGATACATACACGCTGGATGCTTTTCTGTTTCTTCTGCACCATTTCACACTACCAGTTTTAACTTTGCTTTTCCATATTTCTCTACTAGCATCCAGTGTTTGGGTGAAGGTAAATCCTGAGAAGCAATCTCTTTGAGCAATATTCTCAGCTCAGTGTGCTCAGTATATGAATATACCTTGTGAAGAGTTCTAGCCTCTCCGAAAGTTGCTGCCAGTTCAAAATCACCCTTCAGTGCATCAACTAATGCGCCACCTATCAAAGGAGCATCACTGCCAAGGATACCATCTTCAGTCACTCTGTGGTCCAACAACTTAGATCTGTATTTGCCTTTCGTGAGCATGGTTCCATCTTCATCCCAAAAGGGAGGCAGCCCATTTACGAACAAAGGATCGAAGGCTTCTCTAAAGAGTCATGCCTGGTTTGATATGATATCAATTTCTGACTGAACAACGTGGACTTGCTAGTGTTTATTAATCACCTTCTTAGCTATTAATATTATTGAGACTCTGTCTTAGACGTTTATAGCTGCAGTTTGCTCATCTGATAGGCCACCTAGGAATTCAACTGCGTTCTGGGCATGCTCCAGAGGTTTTTTGTTCAACCTTTCTTTCGCCACTATCACAACCTATTGAGCCAATTTTACTACCGCTCCTTTATCCAATATAAAATTTAGGTGTGGCCTCAGATCATCAACCTATTTTATGATGTCATCCCATATGATTCTCCTAGCCTCCTGTAGCAACTTCTGCCCTATTACCTGTTCCTTCAAGTTATCAAGTTCAGACTGTGCATCCTGGTACTTGGTTTCCCAAGCCTCCCTTTGTTTTTCTGCAGCATCCTTCAGAACTCTCAAATTGGTAACCTGTTTCTCTAATCTGACCAGTCTAGCATCTTCCAAGCTGGCCTCATCTATCTGACTTACCAAGGAAAAGTGCCCAACCGCAACAGATGTAGAGGCCTCTTGTCCCACTACTCCTTCCCTTGTCTTCATCTTCTTCTCTAGCTCCTCAAACCAAGCTTTCCATGAGTCTGCACCAGTCTCTAGAAGAGTTATGTCAAACTTAATTTTCTTTTCCATTTCCTTAAGCTCCACCAACTTCTCCTTATAGTCTAATAACTCTCCTTTCAATTTCTCTTTCTCCTCTTCCAGCTCCGCTATTTCAGAACTGTTTCCCAACTGAGTGGCGGGGATTTTCAATTTCCTTTTTAATGACAGGATCTCTTGGTCCTTCCCATTTAGCAATTCCTGGACGCTTTTCTTTCTGTCCTCATCGGTCTCATTTGCCAGCAGCTGCGTTTGGTGCTTCTTTTCATGTGCTTTCAGGGACTTGATTTCTGCTTTCTCGATCCCCAACTGCTTCTGGATCTTGGATTTAGAGGTCTGCACTTTAGATAGCTCTATTAAACCCCTCAACAGCCTATTGTAGATGACTTCTCCTATCTCTTTGTGTAAATTAATTATATCAGGGACAAGGATGTCTTCCAGATTTAGTTTCACTTCTGTAGCCTTGCTCTTTGTAGCCATGGCCAAATTCAATGTGTTCTGGGCCAGACTTCGGCTGGTAACTAAGGCTACGTCTTTCTTACCTATTTTCCTTACTTTAGAATATAAGTTGGCTTCTACGGCTATGTTGTCAGCATTTTCATCATAACCTTCCAATAGTTGGGTCCTGGTGATAACTACTCTTGTAGGCTCTTTGGGCGGTTTTCCAAACACATGCTCCTTTACTTCATAATTAGGCATGAGAAACTTAACCTACTTTTCCTTAGCTTTCTCTTCCTGTATCTTCACTACTTGCTTACCTTCTCCCTCCAGCTTCTGCCTTTTAGTAGCTCTCTCAAGATCACTATCTACATCCATAGGGCTAACAGCCCACGAAGAAGTTGCCTTTTCCTGAAGAAGGAATTTCGTAGTTTGAGAGTCATCCGGATCATCAACCTCCATCGATCCTTGATCCACATATTCCAACCAATTGGCTTTCTCAGGAATTCCGGGCATCTCAACATGATCATATCCTTTTCTGCCAACTGCTCTCCTTCTTTCCAAGATTATGTGATGTGGATCATAGTTCAATGTAGCCTGGGATGGGAGTCCTAGATCTTTCACAATCCTTTCTACTCCTGAGAGGGCCATCTTGTGCTTGACCACAAAGGAACCCACGGTCCAAGGGAAAGCTATGTCAGAAGACTTCTTGATATCTATGGAATGTTCCCGTTCAGCTATCAGCTTCTGCCTTATAAACTCCAGATGGAACAATCTAGGTGTTAGAAATGCAGGGAGTACATATGGTGGATGTGAAAAACCATAGACTCTAATTATGGTTCCATGTTTTAGCAAGAACCAGTCTCCAATCCATTTTTCCATAGGGGGTTGTACCTAGTCCTTCATCTACAGAAGCACTCTAGGCAAACCTTTCTAAAAAAAGGCATGATACACCCACGCTATCAAGTCATTCATGAAAGGCATGTAATTTGAATACATTTCTTTGGTAATTTTCAGTCTAGGTATCTACAGGCTGTCTTCAACTACCACTAGGAACATCTTCAGCAAATAAGACTAAAATCTGAATGACCTTGTCTTAGGGAAATCAATCAACTGAGAATGGATACTCTCAACTAGGGCATCATCGAACCTCAAGCATGCTGTCTGGACAAAGGAAGAAGGGTCTGTCTACTCTATGGGGCAGGTACTCAAGACGAACATTAAACTAACTAATGTTTCTGGAACCTCCTGGTCGCTATCCAACCCTAAAAATTGGGGGCTATCATGGAGATTACCCATTTGGACTCCTCTATGAACAGACTGACCTCGTTGGGGAAGGGTGAACTTGGGAAGAAGGCATTTGGTACTAGAGCATCATGGTAAAAACACTGTTTGAGTTCCTCACGGGCTAGACGAAAGTATTGAACCAGGTCTTCCATTCGGTATCCTAGGGATTTCTGACCAAATTCATTAGGGATGGCTAAGGCCTTTCTAACAGTCGGGGATTTTATTGGGCAGAGGGATTTAGTGCCAGAGGCATTTAGGATTACTTTCTGCTCGGCGGAATGGTTTGTGGCACACCACTCAATGAATTCGAGACAATTGGGGGTCTGGGTAGTGGTGAACAGATGAAAGAAGGATTGATAAACTTTGTGAACATCTATTAGCCTGCCCCTTATAACCTCCAACCTTTCTTTATCCATATCCATGGAGATGTTTTCCAGTATGGTGTCGTATATGTCACCATCTTTGTCCTCCCACCGGGGACCAGTGACTGGGGACTCAGCACCAAGGGAATCTCCTACCTCCGTCATTCAAACAATTTCACGAAAAATAGGAAAAGACAAAACCAACCTGGCGGTCCGACACCTGGACAATCCTCCTGGACTTTTGGTTTGTTGGTCGGCTCTGTGGGAGCAAGTTCCTTCACTTTCTGACGTATCTGATACAGGTGGAATCCAAGTCTCTGCACCACTGTAGCTTTTATAACATTGGATGCCTTATCGTCCTTCCAAGTGTGGCGATGGTAAAGCCATATCCACCGTTGATCTCTTTCCCGCCCAAACTCGGCGGTTTGATGGTTTTAATTTCACCAACCGCGCTGATTTGAGATGTGGTTAAATCATCGGCGAGCAAAATCAGTGCAGTGATCTCGGGCCTTTGATTTTCCCTTGGCGAATCTATTCCGTTGATAGTTGAGAGATACATAACTCGAACGCGGCGATCTTGAAAAATAACATATTTCGCGCTTGTTGGATCAGCTTGGAGACTGTGTGCCATAGATCTTTCTATACGTCGATCTCCGCCGTCGACTGATTTCATCACTTTCCTGCCGATTACCACCCGCTCTTTATGCATTCGAAATAGCAAGGACACCATGAATCCCCTCTAACATTAACATGTCCTGGGATAATTTTACCGCTCGTAATTCAAATTCTTCCATCTCTGAGGATGTGGCTCGAGAGCAGGCCCTTCCTTGGGGGATTTATTTGACCATGAAGCACTTTATTTTCATGAAACCTGCCACAAAACCTAGCACAATTTGAGTGCTAACAACTGGCTCCAGCCGGGGATGCTATCCTCCCTATGAGGTGGCAAAGAACCCATAGACCAATTGCCTGATCCCTTGGGCAGCTTCCGACCCTACCAACTGTGACCTACAATTTGTCTTTTATCCAAAAACTGCAACTGAAAATTGCTAATTGCCGAAACTGAAAATATACTGAAATTTTCTAAACATGCCGGAAATTGAAAAAATAACACTGTACATACTGGAAAACTGCTTGCGAGCAACCTTATTCCTGCTACCTACCCTACTTCATTGAAATGCTACTGCTGAATCAAATGACACAAAAGTGCCAGTGAAGCCAATCTAGTAAATGGCCATTTGCCCGAATCTTGCTTACACTTTGTTTGAGCGAGCAGAGAAGACAAAAGACAAACCACTCCAAACATCCACTGAAAATGAGCTCAGGTTCCATAAGTGTAATAAAATTCATCTTCCTTTTAGACTGAAGCAAATTAGCATAGGGATCTTCAATAATCTGAAACAGTACCATGTCTTGAGATTAAAAAAAAATGCAAGTACTTCTTTTACTTTTATATGCAAGAATATTTGGCTGTAGATCCCTAAGAATGCATGGGGAATTGTCACCTTCTGCTACTTGAGTGCTGACTATACCTCCTTCTAGCATGGGCAGCTCTGGTCTTTTCTTCAGCACACTATCTCTCTCATATTCATACTCCCTCTTATCATAGTCTAAAGTATCTTCAAACAACCAAGACCTTTCAAGATCATTAGACATGATAGTTTTATCTTCTTGATGAAAAAAAATGGCGTTTAATAGTTGATTTTCTTATGGAGAATCTTCCTCACATTTTTTCAAAAGATCATCATGACTGTCCTCGTTTAAATTCATATTTATATTTTCAAAAATAGAGGAAATTTAACTTACATATCTCGGACTGTGTGAACCCTACAGATCTGATTCAAATGAGGTCGTAACATGACCTTTCAGGAGATGATCTATCTCATCTTCAGACAGAGGAGAACTTCTGGAAACACTGTGAAGGATATGCTCCTCTTTCTTGTCTAATGAAAAACCAGCAGCATCATCTGAGACCTTCCCTGCTTCTCGTGTTTCAAGACGAACATCAATGTGTTGTCCTTCAAGTGAATCAAACAAGACAAAGCACTCTAGACCAACAGCTTCTGAAATAATATGACATGAAATGGAATTGATCTAATCTTCTTCAGAAACACAAGATAATTGACCAAACTGGGAACACTTCCCATCCCTCTTGGGAGAAAAAATATAAAGATCATCAATAGGATTACTGCTCTCTTTATTTTTAGTTGAGGGTGCTACTCTATTTTGAGAATTCTCTTGAATGTCATGACCATGGATTTGTGAAAAAAAATGATAAACGGCTTCAGACAAGTCTTCATCATTCATACTTCCCAGATCTTCATTAATACTCTCAATGTACTGTATGAAATCCTCAAACTGACCACAACAATATTCCACTAAAGATAAAGATAAAAAATACCCTTTATAATGCTCATAAAATGCTGTGTGAAAATCTTTTAAAGAAAACAAACTCCCAGGATTCAGGCCTTCATACCAATCCCTTGCTTTGCCCTCTAAAGAAGCCATGAACATTTTCATAAGACAGTCCTCATGAAACCTAATATTCAACTTGTGTACATGTATATGAAATTTGATTAAATGCAAAGGAGCATTGTCTTGATCTTCATCTCTAAATTTAGGTAAGTAGCTTTGCCAATCGACTTTAGGGATCTAATTTGGAAAACCAGGAATATGGAACCTACTTAAGGGAGCATACCTTCTTAACAATGAAGTCATCTTGAAACATTGAAGCTGCAAATTCTGCTTTGAAGATTGAGGAGACTAGCCTGTGGAACAATGGGCTGTTGGGTTTCTTGAATGTGGAGTCGCCATGAGACCTTCAATATCTCAAATTATGATATGGAGTCACTCATCCTCCTAGTGGAGTCACCTTCGCATTGGAAATCTTCTGAGTGCAGTCGCTAGGTGAATGATACAACCTTCTCGATGTCTGACTATTGTTCACCATCAACATTCAGATCTGAACTTTGTCGTTCTCCCAGGGATTGTGAAACAATCTCATTCCTGGCAGAGTTTCTCTCGTATGGATCTTTATTGAGGCCAGGACGACTTTAGAAATTCTTCAGTAGTATATTTCAGCGTACTGATATTTTTCCAGTGGAGTCTTCTTGAATTGTCTAATCTCAATAAGTGGAGTCGCCAGGGAAAAATTATTCAACCTTCTTGAAAATTGCGGAGATCTCTCTTTGCCCACAGGGATTTGTCTTATTCTTTTAAATTTCGGACAGGCATGTCATTCGTCCAGGGCTCGATAAACAACTCACGTTCCCCGGCAACGACGCCAATTTTTTAACACCAAAACTGACCCTCAAGGCTGAAAGAAGGTAATCTCGGGTAACCACTAACCAATCGTTGGTTTACGCTTCTGATCAAACGTAAACAAAGAGGGCTCTTTCTATAAACTCACAGAATACTGGAAATCTTCAAAGGTGTCAATCAATGAAAACATACACTAGCATTTCAAACACTAAAGATATTCAATTACGACAATGCACAGATGTAGCTAGGGTTTTCACCCTAGCTTGTGCAAATGAGCACCTACTAAGGAGAAGGGACTCCTTAGTAGCAGTTCAGAAAAACAATAAATCAAAGACAATACAGTAAAATAATAATTATTCTAAACATGTGCATAAAACAAAAAAGATAAGATGATAACAAGGGTTTTTGTATTAATTATACCTCCAATGTGAAGGTTGGTAAAGCTCTTGCAACAGTCCAGGAAGGTTGCTTCCAAGCTTCTAGCTTTGCTCCTTTCTCTTTCTCCAAAGGGTGGAAATGGGCCAAAGGGGCACTCAAGGGTGAAAGTAGCTCAAGGGTGAGCTAGGGTTTCAAAAGTGATTTTGGAAGAGTAAGGGTGTATTTGACTGTGGATATGAAATGAGGGGCCTCCATCACCTGTTTATAGGTTTTTAGTGGTGGAGTGCTGGCCCATGGTTTTGGGAACCATATGGTTTAGGTCAGCTGTATAGGGTTTTTTCCTCCCTTTTCCCTCTTTTTCCTCTTCTTTTATATTTTTTATTCCCTTTTTAGAGGGTTTTTTCTATTTTAGAGGAATTTTGGGTTATTTTGGGGGAAAAGGGGTTTTTTTTGGCCTTTTGGAGGCTTTTTAATGGGATTTTAAGGTTCTGGAGGTAAATATGGTAGGAAATATGGACAAATGAGTCATGTAATGGGGTAGATGAGGTACTGAGCACTTTTTGGGTGTTAACAATAGAAGATCAGATTTCTATTTGTGGAACAAAAATGATTTAAGAGTTACTTGGTTGAAAACACATGAATTTCATTTGGGGCAATGGAGTCACATTTAACTGGTTCAGCAAACATTATTCACAAAGATTTAGCGAACGCATTCACAAGGACAAGGTAGCAAGCAGCTAGTAGTCAAAGAGCTTTAATTTGTGGAACAAAAGAAAGAAGAAACAATCCATCAATTTAAGGCATCTAACAAGGATGAATCCTACATCAAGTTTAGCAGAATATATTTGGTGAAATACTTGGACTAAGCTAAGCAAAGCATAATCTCTATGAATTCTACTTAACTGTTACCCTGATCCAAGCATGAAGGAAATATCACAGAATGGAATAACAAAATATAGAAACACATTTGCACATGGGAAAAGAAAGGTACAGACTAACAGACTGATTACACAGGAATCCTTATGAAAAACGCAGGCATCAAGCTCTGCAAATTGTATTAAACAGCTCCAAGAAAATGTATTACAAACTGATCATCAAAACAAAAATACTTTCTCATAATATTTTTCAACCCTTGTGTCTCTAATTACAACTGTATATATAGGTGGCCTTGAGCTCTAGACTCAGCTCCTTCTCAACAGAAATTAGTTACAACCAATCGACACCTATCTAACAGTCAAACAGACATCGTTTGTTGTCGCTATCCTTAAATAAATATCTACGGGACAGATTTTAACTGCCATCTACAATTACATAGCTTCTTCTCTACAAAATCCAACTATTTTAAACAAAAGTACAAAATACAAAAATGTAGCTGCTGCCAGCCAGTTTGCTTTCATGAACTCTTCAATTCCTAGATACATACACGCTGGATGCTTTTCGGTTTCTTCTGCACCATTTCACACTACTAGTTTTATCTTCACTTTTCCATATTTCTCGACCAGCTTCCAGTGTTCGAGTGAAGGTAAATCCTAAGAAGCGATCTCTTTGACCAATATTCTCAGCTTAGTGTGCTCAGTATATGAATAACCCTTGTGAAGAGTTCTCGCCTCTCTGAAAGTTGATGCCAGTTCAAAATCACCCTTCAGTGCATCAACTAATGCGCCACCTATCAAAGGAGCATCACTGCCGAGGATACCATCTTCACTCACTCTGCGGTCCCACAACTTAGATCTGTATTCAGCTTTCATGAGCATGGTTCCATATTCATCCCAAAAGGGAGGCAGCCCATTTACGAACAAAGGATCAAAGGATTCTCTAAAGAGTCGTGCCTGGTTTGATATGATATCAATTCCTGACTGGACAACCTGGACTTGCTAGTGTTTATTAATCACCTTCTTAGCTATTAAGATTATTGACACTCTGTCCTGGATGTTTATGGCTGCAGTTTGTTCATATGATAGGCCACCTAGGAATTCAACTGCATTCTGGGCATGTTCCAGAGGTTTTTTGTTCAACCTTTCTTTCCCCACTGTCACACCCTGTTGAACCAATTTTACTACCACTCCTTTATCCAATATAAAATTTAGGTATGGCCTCAGATCATCAGCCTGTTTTATGATGTCATCCCATATGATTCTCCTAGCCTCCTGTAGCACCTTCTGCCCTATTACCTGTTCCTTCAAGTTATCAAGTTCAGACTGTGCATCTTGGTACTTGGTTTCCCAAGCCTCCCTTTGTTTTTCTGCAGCATCCTTTAGAACTCTCAAATTGGTAACCTATTTCTCTAATTTGACCAGTCCAACATCTTCCAGGCTGGCCTCAGCTATCTGACTTACCAAGGAAAATTCCCCAACCGCAATAGAGGTAGATGCCTCTTGTCCCACTGCTCCTTCCCTTGTCTTCATCATCGTCTCTAGCTCCTCAAACCGAGCTTTCCATGAGTCTGCACCAATCTCTAAAAGAGCTATGTCAGACTTCATTTTCTTTTCCCTTTCCTCAAGCTCCACCAACTTCGCCTTAAAGTCTAATAACTCTGCTTTCAATTTCTCTTTCTCCTCTTCCAGCTCTGCTATTTCAGAACTGTTTCCCAACTTAGTGGCGGCGATTTTTAATTACCTTTTTAATGACAGGATCTCTTGGTCCTTCCCATTTAGCAATTCCTAGACGCTTTTCTTTTTGTCCTCATTGGTCTCATTTTCCAGCAGCTGCGTTTGGTGCTTCTCTGCCTGTGCTTTCAGGGACTTGTTTTCTGCTTTCTCGATCCCCAACTGCTTCTGGATCTTGGATTTAGAGGTCTGCACTTTAGATATCTCTATTAAAACCTTCAACAGCCTATTGTAGATGACTTCTCCTGTTTCTTTGTGTAAATTAATGATATCAGGGACAAGGATGTCTTCCAGATTTAGTTTCACCTCTGTAGCCTTGCTCTTTGTAGCCATGGCCAAGTTCAATGTGTTCTGGGCCAAATTTCGGCTGGTAACTAAGGCTACGTTTTTCTTTCCTATTTTCCTTACTTCAGAATATAAGTTGGCTTCTGCTGCTATGTTGTCATCATTTTCATCATAACCTTCCAACGGCTGGTTCCTGGTGATAACTACTCCTGTAGGCTCTTTGGGCGGTTTTCCAAACACATGCTCCTTTACTTCATAATGAGGCATGAGAAACTTGACCTGCTTTTCCTTAGCTTTCTCTTCCTGTATATTCACTACTTGCTGACTTTCTCCCTCTAACTTCTGCCTTTTATTAGCTCTCTCGGGATCACTATCTACATCTGTAGGGCTAACAGCCCGTGAAGAAGTGGTCTTTTCCTAAAGAAGGAATTTCGGATTTTGAGAGTCATCTGGATCATCAACCTTGTAATGTCCCCTCCTACCATACCAGCATGATAGAGAGGACGTGGTGCTCAATCCGGGCAATTAGCCCTATATTCATTAAATTAAACTTTTTGATACAAAGACATGTATATGTGCATGTAATGGAAACACAACGGAAGTTAAGTAGATCCTGTTGATATCTAACATACATTCAAGATTTCTGTGACAGCAAAATAAAGACCTTTGCAGAATTATAAAAGATCATATGGAAATGCATAACTTGTAAAAACACAGCGGAAGTAAATTCATTTAACCCATCCACATACACTCATAATATTCATCAAATGGTAATTGCAATTTAACACAAGAGAATACTTCTCTTATACGAAAGTAGTCCCACGCAACTGGCTATGCAACTGCAACATTCCACCCAACCGTAGGCCAGTGTGCTCCTCAATCTCTCAGCACCACTGCCACCCCCCGAGCTGGATATGAACTCTAAAGGGAAACAGGGAACAACAGACTCACACATAGCCAAGCATACACCAAGATGAGCCAAGCCAATCTACAATTGGGTTTATCAGGCTGCTAAGACATGGAAGGGAAGAATTGCTAAGCTAGTGAGCTCCAGCACAGAGCCAGGGATAACCTTGCAAGATCTATCTAGCTTGGCACCCACAATACCTACACACCCAGCACAAGGAAGTATTCTTTTCACTGCTGTACAGTCCCTCAAGCCATACCTTCCCTATCTAGTGCTCTCAGGGTATGCATAGAAGAGTAACCAAAGCCCTCTTGATCTTCTTGAGAGGTTGTCCCCCCCACTAGGTTTATCAAGCCACTTCTGTCCACTACCACTCCAAAACTTCAGCTCATAGGTTCAAACCAAAAATGAGGATGCACATAACAGCAGAACACAATTATGGGGCAGGATAAAACGTTTTTACAGTGAGATGCATGAGATGGGGTTTCCACTAACTCAGAAAAATGTGGGTAGACTCAAAACGTATGGGCACTTGGAAAATTCGACTGGGAGAGAAAAACCCATTCCAGAAAAACGCCCCAGGGGCAAAAATGACCTCTCCCTCAGTCCCAATTCATGTCCCTCCTTCCCCAGCTATTGCACACTACCAAAACGAGTTCCTGGGCATGGAAAAGCGCAGGGTTATAGTGAAAAACGTGAGGATAAATTCCAGTGAGCTCTGTCTGCATGTGAGGAAGAATGTTATGCATGAGGGATGGCCTTAGGTAGCATTTCGTGGGGGTTTTCTTGCCCAGCAAGCCAAAAATACAATTTTCAGGTTGATGGCTTGCCCATGCACGAAAATCTGGTTGCCATACCTCTCCAATCGCAAGACAATAACTGCCCCAACCAATCTTTGGAAGAATTAAATGATTGGGTGCATGAGACAAAATGGGTAGTTGCTGGTTTTATGGGTTTCCCCATTGACACATGGATTAATACCATTGGCTCAAGGGTTTGAATAATTTCCCTCCCTTTTCCTTGTAGAATCATGCCCCCATCTCTTTGTTGCATAGCATAGCCGGTTGTTGGTTTTTCCATTAAAATTCGTATTTACATGATGTCTTATTTTACATTGTGCCCATCTCGCACAAGAACCATAGGCATCTATTTCTTCACTTGCCGATACATAAAATGCTAAATCAATGGTGGGGCCTTGGCCTTGAGCTCCTCACCATGATTAAGTTACAATATTTACATCATTTACGATTTAATACAAAGGGGGGTTCAAAATGGGGACATTACATTCTCCTCCCCTTACACTAGCACTGTCCTCAGTGCTCATCAAAATTGAACAAAAATGGATATGCCACCCTCATGGCATCCTCCAGCTCCCATGTAGCCTCATCGGGACCGTAGTGCTTCCATTGCACCTTTACCTGTCCGATGGCTCGGTTCCGCAGCAATGTTACTTTCTTGTCTAGGATGCACAACGGATCGGTTTGGAATTCTCCCTCGGGTTCCACCTGGATCACATCCCAATTAATCACATGGTTAGGATCATGTACATATTTCTTTAGCAAAGAGACATGAAAAACATTATGAGCTTTAGTGTTAGCAGGCAATGCAAGTCTATATGCAACTGGTCCTATTCTTTCAAGCACTTCAAATGGCCCACAACATCTAGGTGATAGCTTGGCACAGCTCCCAACCTTCAAGGAACTCTTCCTTGATCTCACTCTAAGATATACATGATCCCCAACATTGAATTCCCTATGCACTCTATGCTTATCTGCATAGCTTTTCTGTCTATCCTGGGCTGCTTTTAAATTTTGCCGGATCTTTGCAACCTCTTGTTCCATTTCCTTAAGCAATTCTGGCCCAAGTACAATTCTATTCACTGGATTGTCCCAAGTCACTGGTGTCCTACACCTTCTGCCATACAAAGCCTCATAAGGACTCATTCCCAATGATGCTTGTTGCCCATTGTTATATGCAAATTCTACCAAGTGTAGATAATCCTCCCACTTGGATGGTTTGTCCATTACATACATGCGGAGCATGTCTTCAAGCACCCGATTTACTCTTTCGGTTTGCCCATCTGTTTGGGAATGGTATGCGGTACTAAAGCTTAGCTGTGTACCCAAATCTGCAAAGAGACCTTTCCAAAAATTGGAAGTGAACTTGGTATCCCTATCAGAAATTATTGCCTTAGGCAACCCATGTAATCTGAAAATTTCCTTCATGAAAATGTTTGCAATGGCATCAGCTTTATGTGTGGATTTAACCGGTATGAAATGGGCTGCCTTTGTTAACTTGTCCACCACAACCATGATGGAATCATGTTGTCTCTTAGTTATTGGCAATCCTGTAATAAAATCCATGGATATTACTTCCCATTTCCATTCTGGAATTAGCACTGGAAGCAATAAACCTGTTGGATGTTGGTGTTCACTCTTCACCTATTGACATTCCATGCACTTAGAAATGTATTCAGCGACATCCTTCTTCATGCCCAGCCAGAAATAATATTTCCTTGCGGTAGCAATTGTTTTCTGATATCCTGGGTGACCAGAGTATGGAGCTTTATGGATTTCATCCATAACAATTCTCCTTAAATCTGCCGCATTTGGAACATAGACTCTATTTTTATAAGTAAGAAGTCCTCCTTCTTCCAAATGATAGCCCTCATACTTCTTTTCAAGGTTTTGCTGCTGTAATTTGCCCTTTATCTGCTCATACACTTCATCCTCAACCATATGGTTAACAATCTGCTGCCTCAAATCTGGTTGGCAAGTACTAAGCGCTGCCACATGCATTTCACGTACCTTCCTGCTGAGTGCATCAGCCACCTTGTTTTCTTTCCCTTTTATGTGTTTGATTTCGAAATCAAATTCACACAAAAATTCCAACCATCTAGCTTGCCTAGCATTTAAAGTTGGTTAATCAAACAAGTATTTCAGACCACAATGGTCTGTCCTTAGCTCGAATTTTCTTCCCATTAAGTAATGCCTCCACATCTTTAAAGCATGTACTATGGCTGCAAGTTCTATATCATGAGTAGCATAGTTCTTCTCATGCTCCTTCAACTTTCTTGACTCATAGCATATCACGTGGTTGTCTTGCATAAGAACTCCTCCAAGTCCTTGATTGCATGCATTAGTACACACCACAAAGTCTTTTTCTGGGTCTGCAATCTTCAAAATAGGTGCACTTGTAAGAAGATTTTTCAACCGTTGAAAACTTTCCTCACATCTTGGTGACCATTCAAATTTTATCCCCTTCTTTTGCAAAGAAGTGATCGGGTTTGCAACCTTGGAGAATCCTTCGATGAACCTCCTGTAGTAACCAGCAAGGCCCATAAAAGATCTCACATCAGTCACATTCCTTGGAGTTGGCCAATTCATAATGATTTCAATCTTCTCAGGGTCTACAGATATCCCTTCGTCGGAGATGATGTGACCCAAATAATGAATTCTATCTTTATAAAAGTCACATTTGCTCAACTTGGCATACAGCTTATTCTCCCTTAGTAATTGCATTGTCATTCTTAAATGTTCTTCATGCTCTTCTTCATTCTTAGAATAGATGAGAATGTCATCTAGGAATACAAGAACAAACTTGTCCAAATACTTGCTAAAAACATTATTCATGAGACACATGAATGTAGCTGGTGCATTTGTGAGACCGAATGGTACCACTACAAATTCATAGTGTCCATACCTCGTTCTAAAGGCTGTCTTATGAATATCTTCTTCTTTGATTCTTACCTGATGGTAACCAGACCTCAAGTCAATCTTTGAAAATACCTTTGCTCCTCTCATTTGGTCAAAAAGGTCATCAATTCGGGGCAATGGGTATTTGTTCTTCACGGTGACTTTGTTCAACTGCCTGTAGTCAATACATAACCTGAGTGTTTGATCTTTCTTTTTCACAAATAGAACAGGTGCTCCCCACGGGGACACACTTGGCCTAATATATTTCTTTTCCAGCAACTCTTGTAATTGCATTTTCAGTTCTAGCAATTCCGGTGTACTCATCCTGTAGGGTGTCTTAGATACTGGTGCCGCTCCTGGCACAAGTTCAATTGTAAAGTCAATGTCACTCTTTGGATGGAGTCCTGGAATCTCATCGGGAAAAACATCCTTGAATTCTTGCAATACCTGATAGTCCTCCAATTTAAGAGTTTCACTCTCTGCTGCCTCTAAAACGTGGGCTGCATACAATTGACATCCCTTCCTACAGAACTTCTTCAACTGCATGGCTGAAACCTGTCTAACAGAAGTCGCCTTTGGAATGCCTCTTACAACCCTCGGGTTTCCCTCTTCGTCCATGCATTCAAATGTCTTGTTGTAGCAGTCAAGTTTAACCCTGTGTGCTTCTAACCAATCCATTCTAATGAGAATATCATAGGAACCCAGTGGCAAAATATTCAGATTTGCATAAGTGAATAGCCCATCCATTTCTAATGGACATTTCTCTACTATTTCACTAACTTTTCTCTTGGTTCCAGTGGCTAGTTGAACTAACTATGTTTTACTATGCTTTAATTTCTTGAAAGCACAAATCTCAATAGTTCTAGGAGTGACATAACTGTGAGTAGATCCAGGATCAATCAAAATAGAAATAGATTGCTTAGCAATCTTACCTTCAACTTCAACCACAGTTGACTGATGATCTACCTGGCGGTCTTCTACTGCTGCATAGATTCTAGGGATTGTCCTTGCCACTTGTCCCACAGTTTTAGCTCCCTGGATGTTGTGAACTTGATTTACATTACCATTCTGATGTGGACAGTTCCTAAGCATGTGGTCTCCTCCACAACCCCAACATTGAAGTGGTTCTCTTGGCTTGTCTCCCATCATCCTAGTTGGCTTAGTCACAACCTGTGATGGCTGCCTTTGCTTATTCCTGAATTGAGGAGGCTTGAACCCCTTCTTCCTTTGATCAAACTTTTCATTTTTCCTATCTTTCCATGCCTTATGGAATTCTGGTTTGCTTCTATTCTGATCAAAGCAATACTTGGCCTTTCTTATGGCCTCCTCTAGAGTTTGAGGTTCGTCAAACTCAATTCTATCTTTATACGACTGGGGCAGTCCACTTAGGAAATGCTGAATTTTCACCTTATCATCTCGAATGTACTTGACATACCTCAGCAGCTCCAAAAACTTGTTTGCATATTCTTCCATGGTCGATTGTCCCAATCTCAACTCATGGAACTCTTTGATCTTATCATCATAGTACCTATCAGAGAGGTACTTCTGCTTGAAGTATTTCTTGAACTGCTTCCACACGATCTTCCTTACGTTAATCTTCTTCACTTGCCTAGTGTGTTCCCACCATATAAATGCTCTACCATTCAAATTGAAGATGGCAACCCTTGCCTTCATATTCCCAGAGTAGTCTTGGACTTGGAAATATTTTCTCATCCCAAGGAGCCAAGCTTCAGCTTCTTGACCAGACTTTACTTCTCCATCAAATGTAGGAGGTTTTTCCTTCTTAAATTCCCCATGTGAATTGTTCTTGTAGTGCCTCTTCCTTTTGCTTCTGCGAGATGAAGAGCTTGAATCCTCAATGGATTCTTCAGAGTCAGATGATTCATTAGAGGAGGTTCCTGGAGTATATGTTCTATCTGTAGAAACTCTTCTTGGGCTACTGGCCCTCTTACGGGAATTTCTTCTAGAGCTACTCCCACCCCTTTCTAGATTTGATATCTGATGCCCAGAGTTTATTTGCCTTTGGATGTCTGTTAAACTCTGTAGCATGGCTGCATTCAGCTGATTTTGTTCTTCCTGGGCTTTAATCGTCCTTTCATTATCTTCCCTACAGCTTTGCAACTCCACCCTTAGGCTTCTCATGGTGGCTGCAATACCTGGAGGAGTCTCTTGATTTCTTCTCCCATTAGATTCTATTTCAGCATTCTCAATGTATGTTCTCCCCCATGGCATCTGTCTCAGGCTCATAAGGATCCTGTGCATCATCCATAATGTTGATTTTCTTGGCCCAACCAAGATCCAAAACTCTCTGACTGTATTATCTAGAGTGTTACCCTGCTGTAACTGTGACTCTCTAAAATGTGTTCATCAACACAATTGTTAGCTGCATTACATTCTCAAAATTCACAAATTACTTCATGCACGTGGGAAACATTACGTTGACAATTCATCAAATCACAAACAACGACATATGAGGGGGGAAAAGAAAAGGGGGTTGGCTGAAGCCTTCCGCAATTGCAGGGCGATTGGATGAAGCCTTCCGCAATGGCGGGGCGACTGGCGGAATTCTCCCGCGGTTTTGGGGCGATTCTCGGCTCGCCTCCATTGCGGGGCTGTTCGGTGACGGCTTCCACAATTGCGGAGCAGTTCGGCGAACACTTCCGCAATTGCGGAGTAGTTCGCCGAACTCTTCCACAATGGCGGGGCGATTTGCCGAAGGCTCCCACAATTGCGGAGCCATTCGGCGAAGGCTTCCACAATTGCGGAGCCATTCGGTGAATGCTCCCGCAATTGTGGAGCCATTCGGCGAATGCTTCCGCAATTGCAGAGCCATTTGGTGAAGGCTTCCACAGTTTCGGAGCCGTTCACGGAATGCTTCCACCAAACGGAATGCTTCCCGATTTCGGGGCGGTTTTTCGGAACGATTCGACGAAATCTTCCGTAGTTGCGGAACGATTCGCCGAAGTCTTCCGCATTTCGGAACGATTCGTGGAATCCTTCTGAAATTTCGGAAGAGAATTCCTTCCGCAATTTCGGAAGAGAATTCCTTCCGAAAATTTCCTTTTCACGCCGACACTTCGAAAATTTTTCCCTTAAAAAACTTTTCTCTGCTATTTCAGAGCAGTTTGCTGAATCCTTCCGCAATTGCGGGAAGGTTCGCGGAACTCTTCCGCAACGGGAAGGTTCGCCGAACCCTTCCATAATTGCGGGAAGGTTCGCGGAACTCTTCCACAATTGCGGGAAGGTTCGCGGAACCTTTCCGTAGTTTCGGGACGACCTCCCGAAACAGACTTAAAACCGAAAATTTCCAAAAACAGACTTAAAACAAAAATTTTCAAAAAATCTAAGGAAAATTCAAAATCTTCCCTTCTTTCAGTGATGATTGGAGTTGGCCCATAGAGGTCCAATGCTGCAACCAGCAGCTCTGATACCAAAATGTAATGTCCCCTCCTACCATACCAGCATGATAGAGAGGACGTGGTGCTCAATCCGGGCAATTAGCCCCATATTCATTAAATTAAACTTTTTGATACAAAGACATGTATATGTGCATGTAATGGAAACACAACGGAAGTTAAGTAGATCCTGTTGATATCTAACATACATTCAAGATTTCTATGACAGCCAAATAAAGACCTTTGCAGAATTATAAAAGATCATATGAAAATGCATAACTTGTAAAAACACAGCGGAAGTAAATTCATTTAACCCATCCACATACACTCATAATATTCATCAAATGGTAATTGCAATTTAACACAAGAGAATACTTATCTTATACGAAAGTAGTCCCACGCAACTGGCTATGCAACTGCAACATTCCACCCAACCGTAGGCCAGTGTGCTCCTCAATCTCTCAGCACCACTGCCACCCCCGAGCTGGACATGAACTCTACAGGGAACCAGGGAACAACAGACTCACACATAGCCAAGCATACACCAAGATGAGCCAAGCCAATCTACAATTGGGTTTATCAGGCTGCTAGGACATGGAAGGGAAGAATTGCTAAGCTAGTGAGCTCTAGCACAGAGCCAGGGATAACCTTGCAAGATCTATCTAGCTTGGCACCCACAATACCTACACACCCAGCACAAGGAAGTATTCTTTTCACTGCTATACAGTCCCTCAAGCCATACCTTCCCTATCTAGTGCTCTCAGGGTATGCATAGAAGAGTAACCAAAGCCCTCTTGATCTTCTTGAGAGGTTGTCTCCCCCACTAGGTTTATCAAGCCACTTCTGTCCACTACCACTCCAAAACTTCAGCTCACAGGTTCAAACCAAAAACGAGGATGCACATAACAGCAGAACACAATTATGGGGCAGGATAAAACGTTTTTACAGTGAGATGCATGAGATGGGGTTTCCACTAACTCAGAAAAACGTGGGTAGACTCAAAACGTATGGGCACTTGGAAAATTCGACTAGGAGAGCAAAACCCATTCCAGAAAAACGCCCCAGGGGCAAAAACGACCTCTCCCTCAGTCCCAATTCGTGTCCCTCCTTCCCCAGCTATTGCACACTACCAAAACGAGTTCCTGGGCATGGAAAAATGTAGGGTTATAGTGAAAAACGTGAGGATAAATTCCAGTGAGCTTTGTCTGCATGTGAGGAAGAATGTTATGCATGAGGGATGGCCTTAGGTAGCATTTCGTGGGGGTTTTCTTGCCCAGCAGGCCAAAAATACGATTTTCAGGTTGATAGCTTGCCCATGCACAAAAATCTGGCTGCCATACCTCTCCAATCCCAAGACAATAACTGCCCCAACCAATCTTTGGAAGAATTAAATGATTGGGTGCATGAGACAAAATGGGTAGTTGGTGGTTTTATGGGTTTCCCCATTGACACATGGATTAATACCATTGGTTCAAGGGTTTGAATATTTTCCCTCCCTTTTCCTTGTAGAATCATGCCCCCATCTCTTTGTTGCATAGCATAGCTGGTTGTTGGTTTTTCCATTAAAATTCGTATTTACATGATGTCTTATTTTACATTGTGCCCATCTCGCACAAGAACCATAGGCATCTATTTCTTCACTTGCTGATACATAAAATGCTAAATCAATGGTGGGGCCTTGGCCTTGAGCTCCTCACCATGATTAAGTTACAATATTTACATCATTTACGATTTAATACAAAGGGGGGGTCAAAATGGGGACATTACAAACCTCCACCGATCCTTGATCCACATATTCCAACCAATTGGCTTTCTCAGGCATTCCGGGCATCTCAACATGATCATATCCTTTTCTGCCAGCTGCTCTCCTTCTTTTCGAGATTATGTGATGTGGATCATAGTTCAATGCAACCTGGGATGGGAGTCCTAGGTCTTTCGCAATCCTTTCTACTCCTGAGAGGGCCATCTTGTGCTTGACCACAAAGGAACCCACGATCTAAGGGAAAGTTATGTTAGAAGACTTCTTGATATCTATGAAATTTTCCTGTTCAGCTGTCAGCTTTTGCCTTATAAACTCCAGATGGAACAATCTAGGTGTTAGAAATGCAGGGAGTACATATGGTGGATGTGAAAAACCATAGACTCTAATTATGGTTCCATGTTTTAGCAGGAACCAGTCTCCAATCCCTTTTTCCATAGGGGGTTGTAGCAAGTCCTTCATCTCCAGAAGCACTCTAGGAAAACCTTTCTGAAAAAAGGCAAGATACACCCACGCTATCAAGTCATTCATGAAAGGCATGTAATTTGAATACATTTCTTTGGTAATTTTCAGTCCAGGTATTTGCAGGCTGTCTTCATCTACCACTAGGAACATCTTCAGCAAATAAGACTGAAATCTGAATGACCTTGTCTTCGGGAAATCAATCAACTGAGAATGGATACTCTCAACTAGGGCATCATCAAACCTCAAGAATGCTGTCTAGACAAAAGAAGAAGGGTATGTCTGCTCTATGGGGCAGGTATTCAAGAGGAACATTAAACTAACTAATGTTTCTGGAACCTCCTGGTCACTATCCAACCCTAAAAACTGGGCTATCATGGAGATTACCCATTTGGACTCCTATCTGAATAGATTGACCTTGTTGGGGAAGGGTGAACCTGGGAAGAAGGCATTTGGTACTAGAGAATCATGGTAAAAACTCTGTTTGAGTTCCTCAGGGGCTAGACGAAAGTATTGAACCAGGTCTTCCATTCAGTATCCTAGGGCTTTCTGACCAAATTCATCAGGGATGGCTAAGGCCTTTCTAACAGTCAGGGCTTTTATTGGGCAGAGGGATTTAGTGCCAGAGGCGTTTAGGATTACTTTCTGCTGAGCAGAATAGTTTGTGGCACACCACTAGATGAATTCGGGACAGTTGGGGGTCTGGGTAGTGGTGAACAGATGAAAGAAGGATTGATAAACTTTGTGAACGTCTATTAGCCTGCCCCTTATAACCTCCAACCTTTCTTTGGCCATATCCATGGAGATGTTTTCCAGTATGGTGTCGCATATGTCACCATATTTGTCCTCCCACTGGGGACCAATGACTAGGGATTCAGCACCAGGGGAATCTCCTGCTTCCGTCATTCAAACAATTTCACAAAAAATAGGAAAAGACAAAACCAACCTGGTGGTCCGACACCTAGACAATCCTCGTGGACTTCTGGTTGGTTGGTCGGCTCTATGGGATCAGGTTCCTTCGCTTTTCGACGTATCTGATACAAGTGGAATTCAAGTCTCTGCACCACTGTATCTTTTATAACGTTGGATTCCTTATCGTCCTTCCAAGTGTGGCGATGGTAAATCCATATCCACCGTTGATCTCTTTCCCGCCCAAACTCGATGGTTTGATGGTTTTAATTTCACTAGCCGCGCCGACTTGAGTTGCGGTTAAATCACCGGCGAGAAAAATCAGCGCGGTGTTCTCGTTCCTTTGATTTCCCCTTGGTGAATCTGTGCCGTTGATAGTTGAGAGATGCATAAATCGAATGTGGCGATCTTGAAACATAACATATTGCGCGCTTGTTGGATCATCGTGGAGACTATGTGTCGTAGATCTTTCTATACGCCGATCTCCGTCGTCGACTGATTTCATCACTTGCTCGCCGATTACCACTTGCTCATTATGCATTCGAAATAGCATGGACACTAGGACTCCCCTCTAACATTACCATGTCCTAGGATAATTCTACCGCTCGTAATTTGTATTCTTCCATCTCTGAGGATGTGGCTCGAGAGCAGGCCCTTCCTTTGGGGATTTTTATGACCATGAAGCACTTTATTTTCATGAAACCTACCACAGAACCTAGCACAATTTGAGTGCTAACACTTCTGTTGCATCAATGGTTGTCTGATGTGAGGCAACAGCACAACCATGAACCATTCCTTGTGCTATTGTGGAACTATCATGAAACTAACTTGGTCTAACAGTGTTTTAAATTTTTGGTCAAATTCCCAGACCGATTCGGTAGGCTTCTGTTTGATTTCCATTAATTCCGTTATGCACTGCGATTCTGACTTTGGCTTCTTAAACTATGCGACTAGTGCAACCTAAATTTATGTTAGGGTTCTCGGATGTGCCTAAGAATATTTCATAAACCAATGCAACGCATGGTCTCTGAATGTATTGATGAGCTACGCTCTCTTCACAGCATCATCCTGGATTTTCTATAAACTCCATACGGCTTCACATAGAAACCAGTGCTACTTAGGGTCTTCTAGACCCATTCCTTTGAATATCGACAGTTTTATATCGTTATCTGTCATTCTCCTTCCTGGTTGTGCACTGATCTGAGTAGTGCTGACTATTTGCGCGGAGAAAACAAAAGGAATATTCGAAATACTGGGATTCTGCAGATTGGGCTGCGTGACATTTGCAGTGGGTGGGTTCTGGTCTAAGGGTGGCGTGGTTTCTGAAACTAGCGGATTTTGAGGTGTGATAGGATGAATAGTGGCTGATAGCGGCGCGGTCTGATTGTTAAGATCACATGGGAGTTCGGTATCTACATGGAGTCCAGGTCCTCTAGGATTCTTTTCTTTATTAAACTTATATCTCTTTCCACTTCTTATATTATGTGTCTCTTCGTCATAATCACTATAAATGCTATTGACCATGATAGATGTAAAAATATTACTGCATCCTTAAAACTCCTTTCATAGCTAAAATCATTTTAATGTATAAACTGAGATTGTTTAAGAACTTACCTCTGAATCCTTCGAAGAAGTATGCTTCAGCTTGACTATAGGACTTCAGTGTCTTTACAACAAATTTCGTGACAAATCCTTCAAGCATGCTATCGACCCAAAAGTCGACTGCTCGCGATAGTGGGCTTTCTATTGCTTTGAGTTGCGCTGTGAGCTCTGGAGTCCACTCGGTAGGTACTTCTCCTTGAAAACAGTTTTTCTTTTCTACGAGTCGCGATATCCACTCGTGCAACTCGTTTCCAAATGAAGCCCAGAAAATCTCGTGAATCTCTCTCCACAAATATCTATTCAACTACTGTACGTCGGTGAGACACGGATGTCTGTTCTCTTTCTTTGCAAAATCTCTTTCAATCTTGTCACACCAATCCCATATCTCCTTCTTTTCAGGATGCCAATTGTCTGATCCTTCCGGGAACTAGTATTCTTCTTCACACATTACTTTCCAACACTCTATCACATCACTGGTCTTAGCCAAGAAATGGAACCATTTGTTGGATGTAGATCACCTTCTTGAGGTTTCCAGTGTAGACCTAGGTACTTTGTTGTTCAAGGAACCAACAAAACCCCAATTCACTGGCCCTTTCGGCAACAAGCTGCGCGTAGCCTGAGGTCTCACCCGAGGTGCAACTGAGGGGGTGGTTGCGGAATCAAGTTTCCACAACTGGGTGATGCGATGGGGGGAAACCTAATAAGCAGTGCAACGCCTTGCGGGTTGCACTAATAGATAACTACGCGAACCTTCTATTCCGCGTTGGATACTTCAGCGCGCAACTGCACTCGCACTTCCAATGACTGTGCGATACAGGATACCTTTGCATTACAACAGTAAGCTATCAAGAGCTTACCTCGCAGCAACCTTCAATGACTTGGCGCATCAATGAGATTGTGCATCCTTGCCACGATGTCCAATTCTAGCCACTCTACTTAGCATTCTTTATCCCTTTATTCCGTTCAAGTTCTTATCAGTAAATTGTGGATGGTTTAATAACATACGTTATTGCATGCTCCAATGCTGTGCTTAAACTCAGTGTTCACTACTTGACCAATAGATAGATTCATACATTCCAATCGACAGATTCATACATGTTGAATACTTAACATTCCTCTGCGCATGCATTACTTAACATATTATTCACATTCACTGTGGCAAATACATATAAAAGAAATCACATAACAGAAGTTTCCAGCACTAAACATTCATACCAAGCAATTAAACAATCATAAACACACATTGGTCACACAACACAGAATTTAACGTGGTTCACCCCCTGGATGGAGGCTACGTCCACAAGAACGGTTGTTAATATTGCTCTTAATGGGAAGGGTACAACCGTTCTTAGTCTGTGCACTCAGCTGCAGACTCTCTTCTCTCTCTTAGATAGGTCTCTGCGCACTCAGCTGCAAAGCTTTTACAATGGCTTTTCTAAGCTTAAGATTCTACAATAATCAATACTTAACAAAATGAAGAGTAACCCTTCCCTTACAAAATTGTGCCTTATTTATAGATCATGCCCGTAGGTCATGTCTTTACAATCATTAGGACGAAACCCTAAGGTTTCCAAAACTGGCGTGGCTAACTGCCACCCTAGCTGTCACCGTTGACAGCCTGCTCCTCCTGCTCCAGCTGGGCCACTCGTGGCTCACACGCTCTTTTGAAAGCCACAGTCCTCCAAACGGTTACAATTGCATCATGGCCTGTCCCTTTCCACTCCTTCGCCTTCCTATCACCATCGGCATCGTGGCCTAGCTTCTGAACTACTTGCCGTCACACATTCGAATAGGTCGCTTTCATCTGTCATCCACTTTTTCCTTACCCAAACTAGGTCATATCCTCGTCTGACCTTTACCCATGTTCTGCCCAAAAATATCTCATGCACTACCATGCACATCGTCCTACTGTGTGATCGTGCCTTAGTCATTTCCATCGCACAACACGTGCAAAACCTCAAAATTGTTCGTCCCCTGTCGCCGCGCGCAATGCGCTTTCACCAAAACTGCTTTCTCTTCCTGCCGCAGCCCGCAATGCGCAATTATCAAAATTGCCTCTTCTTCCTGCTGCAGCACGCTACGTGCGCTTTTCCATACTTATATATTTTTCCAACCCACTTGGGCCCCGCCCAACAGAGGGGGAATATAATACCCAAGCTGCAGAGGTGAGGTTTGGAGGCCATATACTTGTGTCGTCGGGAAAACCAACATAGAGTGGTGGAGTAGGATCCATCTGTGGTCATGCATGGAAGCAAACTGTAAGGTTCTGGATGCAAAAAGTGGAAAACAAAAATAATATAAAACTATACAACATGGACTATGGGGTCCGAAAAAGTATTAAGGGTAAAATCGTTTAAGATTGTTGGCTCGCCAAATTGACACTCTTTGCATCCTCCAAATCCACTTTTGACCTCTTCATTTGATCACTATACCCTATAATTCCATCTATACTTTAATATATTCACCTAATTACCTAGCAAGTATAGTCAGGTATAATTATTTACCAAAACTCTTTGATTTCCTTTAATTTAATGTTTAAATATAATTCTTGGAATCTCATGACTAATCATGTTGGATTCTGCAGCATGTTTTGATTTAAACAACATATTAAACATCATTGAAGATTTTCTATGTCATTACTTCGGGTGCTTCCATATTGCTCAAACAAAATCGTATTCCTCCATCTCAGCTCTCATTGATGATTCACATATACAAATCAATGTCATCTTCATCTCTAGGCACTATGTTACATAGAGATGAAGATCTGTTATTAGATAACGAATTCATAGCATCTTTCGAGCATGAAGAAGTTAGTCATTAATTGAAGGAATCATTTACCTTCTGCAAATGGTTGTATTCTTAATAGGATTTGTTACTGTAAAATCGAGATTAGTTATCCTAGCTCCCGAGCTATAAAAACCATGGATCGAAATGTAATAGGGGATGGATGGCTAATGAAGGAATTACGCTACTTAAACACTGGTTTTCTGAATTGAACTAGGATTGAACTTATGTAATGTTGTTTCTATTATTTTAAGTAATGCTTTATATATCTCTTTAGACTATAATTTAAATTGTTTATGTTTCTAATGTTTTATTCATTTTATTATATGTTTGCAGCTTAGAGTTTTACTCTGCAGGTCGTTTAAGGACTTGTGGTCATGTTGGCAAGGATCCACTAGGAGGACCATAAGCCCTTCCCCTTTTAGTTTTAGTTTATGTTATGAATAGATAGTTGGTTAATTATTTTCTGTTTTTATTAGATATGAGAATTTCATTTAGTAGAATTTACAAGCAATTGTAAAAACGAATTTGTATATGCTGAATTGATATGCACAATGTTTGATAGCTTAGAAACGAGCTCGGATGTCTGGGTAGATTTACTTGAAGTATTATTTTGACTTTCTAGTGTTATAGATTTGAACTATATTCATTTTGTTGTAGCTTCAAATTCTAGTTTAATTCATGTATTGCTTTCTGCAAATTTGGGCTTTTAAATGAAATAGACTTAGTTGTATTTTCTTTTAATTGTAGGATCTGTAGATCTCATTTGTTTTATCATAGCTTAGACTCTAGGTTAATTCAAGTATTTCTTTCAGTAGAATTGGATTTTTGAATATAGCTTTAGACTTAATGATAGTTTCCTTTGCAAATTTCATTTATTTTACTGTAGTTTTAAATGCAAGTTTAATTTAGAATAGTTTCAATTATAGTAGTAATTCATTTTAAGATTGAATTGAACAATGAACTCTATGCTAATATCAAACTTCTTAAAACTCATGCTAAGGCAATCCATTAATTTGATAAAAGCATTGAAATATTAAATGAGAAATCAATTGCCAAGATTACTTTCTGTCACATGTTCTGTTTTCTGTGTCGTTACATAGTTTTCTGCTTAATTTAGTTTCTGAGTCATATTAGAATGAATGGTTTTTATTAGTTTATTTTCATTTGAAAGGATATGCTTTAGAAGTAGGATTGTATTGAAGTCAGTTTGAAAAGTATTTTATTTTTTCCATTTTAAATTTGAATGCTTTATAGATTTTAGATGTGAGAGGATTCAGTGAGCATTAGGATCTTAAATTTGAATAGAGTTGATGATCAATAGATTACGAATTTTAGTATTAACCATTTCAAATGATTTTTAGATTAAATTAGGTCAAATTAGGATAATCTCTAATCCTGCACATATAGTGCTTGTGCCTCAAAGGTTACCTCCCTGGGTTGACATTTTATGAAGGCTATTTGTAGTGATATATTTAGCGCAACATTTTGGCGTCGTTGCCAGGGAGGTGCTAAAGGGGTTGGAGTCTAGGTAGATAGGTTGCATTTACATTACACAACAAGGGGGATGGGAGAACTGTAAGACGAGAGGTAAGAACCTGTGCATCCACTATAGTGGGGTGCCCCAAAGCCTTGTTGTTCCTTTTCTGCACAAGTTTGTTTTTATGCAAAGTTTGATTTAAGGTATGTTTCCCTTTCTGCAAATATAGATAGTTTACTCTCACATAGTTTAATTTCATGCATATATGCTTTTATTTTTGAAAATGTAGGTAGTTTACTTTCCTGCATTTACATTAATGCAAGTGTGTTTTTCCTTTCAATAGTATGCAAGGTGCTTTTTCTTTAGCAAAAATAAGATTTCTTTCAAGTAGGAATGTTTTTTTCTTTTAGTTTATGGTTTCATATTGTAGAGTTGGATTGCTTCCATTTCAATATTAGTTTTTGATTGCATATTAGATTATTTAAAATACTAGGCCAGTTTGCACCCACAACACTTAATTTCAACTTGGATTCTTTGCTTTCGTGTTATTTACATTTTTGTAATGCATGCATTTGATTTTCTGCATAAACAATTTTTCAGCAAATAGTTTATTTTTAGATTTAAAATTTGAACTTTAGAAATCAATTGAGGTACTGTAAGAATCTTATTACTGACCCATCTATGAAGCGGGACATTTGAACTAGTACAAGTTTAAGGATGCTCAAAACTGTTTTGAGTAGAGAAGGTATTATTACCACAAGGAATTTCTTCAATCTTTGTTGCAGTATAAGGTCCATATCTAAAGAAGAATTTATCTTCCAAAGTGGGAAGCAAATCAATACTCAGCATGAAGATCTAGATCTATTCATCTATCCTTCCTCATTTGATGAAGGAGCCCAAGAATCATGGGTAGTAGCTGAGGAAGAACAACAATTAGAACCTGAAATTGCAGAATTTCTTGCTTGCTTGGTACCAAAGGAAGAATATCAACTTGGATTAGAAATAAAGGATACTAAAGGAGGAAGCCAAGCAAATCAAGAATCTATTAATTCATGGACTAAATCAGTTTCCCAATTCCAGCCTTTTAATTTTCAGCAACTTTTGAAATCCAGATCATATGAGAAGCTAGTTCTTCATATCTGGGTATTTGTTCATATACCTTATGTGAACAAGAATATTTTAGAAATCCCGATTCGTAGGTGGTTACACTGGAAGTATGCATATACTTGAAATAATTTTTTTACTTCCAGTAGAATAGGGTAGTGTAGGAAAAAAAAAAAAAAAAAAGATAGGAATAAAAGTAAAGAGAAAAATAAGCTTTACTGTGAAAACCAGTTTATCTGGAACAATCTAGCAAGGGTCTAGTTAGAAAACTAGGTGACTGGCTGGCTAGACTCCATAATAAAGTTTGTTGGTGATGTCTACTTCATTTCTGCAAAATCATTTTTATTTATGTGCTCAGCTGGATGATGGGAGATTTATTAAGGCTCTCCTTCCAGAAAGTTTCAACCCATCGACTTCAGAACATTTTCTGGGTCTGAAACTTGAGACATTTTTAGGTACCCTGGAGCCTACATGCCTCAATGGCAGGAATCGTTGTCATTTGCTAAGGAAATACATTAATGTTTCTTGGAAAAAGAATTCTACAGTTCATTCAAATTCAACAAATCTATTCACGACTATTAGAATGTATCAAGTGCCTTGATTCCCATTAACATCAAAAGTGGGATATCTCGCATTGGTTAACAACTTTCCTCAATAGTTGGTAATCCAGTGATTTTTACCTATGTTCGACATCAACAAAATTCATTCACATAGGTAGATTTGTGCAATAAGAGGAACTTTTATGAAGACCTTGCAGTTCTTTACTCTGTAATCATGGATAGTTCCAATAGTTTGTAGCTTTTACTTTGGAGAAGGCAGTGTATTCCTTTGTTTTCTATAGCAGTCCAGTATCATTTAGCACATACATTGGACAACCTATCAGAAGTATCATTCTCAGTCTTACAGCAGCACAATCTTTTGTGCAAATTAAAACAGAAAATTTTATTTTGTTACAGAAATCCCATTCAGTCACAGTAATTATAGTATGTAGCATAAACTTTTGATAGCCAAGGTATTTATGAAGAACTTGGTCTTAGAAGGTAAATCTTATATGAGGTAACGATTTCTTCTTTGAATATATTTATTTCATTAAATTTAAGGAAATTTTATTATGAATTATACTTACAATACTTGCCAAGCCTATTCTTCCTTCTACCCTTCAAATGACATCACATAATCTATACCCTTTTTACCATATCTGTGTTTGTCATCATCATTCTATAACTCCCTATATCTTAATAAATAGATCTTCATCTCTATGGCACGTAGCTCCTAGAGATGAATATCTCATTACCTTATAAAAGAGTATGATGATGTTTTTTTTCCTCTATCCATCCATAATTCGATTCTCTCCTTTGTGTTTCCGTGCATAATGGTTCATCATTACACTATCTTTTCAATACCCTCACCAATCCATTATCCGCCATGCATTTGAATAACGATGAGTATGACTCAGGCTTATTTGTTACCCTTCATTCGAAGCATTGAAGACAATCAAGAAAATCTGATAGATTTTTCATGCACTTACCTAGTAACCCTCGCCATTTCACCAGTTCCTATTTCATCCTTTGTCCTCTATCCAATTTCCAGTCTGAGCATAGTGTCAAGAAAATTATGGGAAGAAAGGGGGTTGAACGTCATGAGGTGATTTCTATCTTGGTGTTAGAAGGTCTTCCTGAGTTCAACGCATGTAAAGAGAAGTTTGAAGGCACAGACTGGTACCAATTCTTTCAAAACTTTCAATGGTATGATGATGAAATCACACTATATTTCGCACAAGGATTTGATGGGAAAGTAGTGCACATTGGAAATTTTATCATGGCAGTGTCTGAGAAAACAATTTCTCGTGCCTTTGGCTTACCTTGTCAATGGGAACGATGGTTTAAAAATAAACCTATAGAACGTGCAATATGTACCAGATTTGTAAAGGAGGAGCATCACTCTGCAAGTTGGAAAAAGGGTTTCCCTCGTGACTAGATGAAGGATGAATGGCGCAATGTGCTTTATGTGTTTCAGAAATACTTAAATTGCAAAGGGAGGTATGTAACCACTCTGAATTACCATGTTCGTCTGCTCTTGCATTTTGAAGCCGAATTGGAAATGAATTTCCCATATTTCTTATGCAAAATTTTAGCTAATATGTCAAGAAGGGTTCAAAATCATTCTGGGAATCCTTATAAAAGTCTCTACCATCACGGTTTAATCAAAATTCTCATTGAGGATGAATTGTGTATTCATAAGGATACCTGGGAAAATTTTGTGAACAGAGTTTGGGGTCTCCCTTCATTTGAAATCCCTCCTTCTCCACACATTCAATTTTCTCCTTAGGTTGAAGGTTGTGAATTAGAACTTGTTCCTGACCAAGAATCGGAACCACCCCTAATTGATCTTTTCTCCTCTGTATTGAAAAAGAGAGGACGTCAGTCTGAAAACCCCACTGTTGCAGAACTCACAATACCATGAAGAACTACAAGAGGAATGGCTAGACAACTTGTTAAACCCTCCAGTCCAACCCTCAATGTACAACCGTCTATTTTGGTTGATTTGGAAGAATCCCATGAGTCAGAGCCAGATCTACCTAAGAATAAAAAGCAAAAGAATACCCAAAGTCCACTTCCCCTGTCATCTCCTAAGAAATATGACTTTGCATATAATGAACATTCCAATTTTATTCTTCCTGATCTTGGTTCTGAACCTGTAGACCCTCATCTACATGAAAATCCTCCTGCTTCAAAATATGGCCATGTGAAATATAATCCTGAATTGTTTAACCCTCAACAATTTTATTATGGCACTCCTGAAGATGACATTCCCAATATTGAAATCCAGGAAAAGAATAGGGAAATAGAGCAGCTAAAGATATCGATGGAAGAGTGTAATGTTCTTGATCAACACATTAAGGCTGAGAATGAACAACTGAAGGTGACCAACAGAAAATATGTGGAAGCCATTGACGAATTGAGGACATGTGGTCTTCAGCTTGCAGAGAAATATGAGAAATTGACCGCTAAGCATAAGAAGACAATCGATGCAAATAAATGCCTTGCAAAGGTAAGAAGGACTTGGAAAATAGAAGCCTTAAAACACCTTGCCCACATCAACATGTTAAAGAAGAAACTCAAATCCAGAAGAGATCAAGCCAATGAGAAATTGAATATTACTGTCAAAACATCATAAGTTTTGTCAAGCCGAGTTTTGAAATTTTGAAGCTTCTAACAGGTATGTTTGCATGGGGACATGCAAATAGAGAGGCATGGGGGAGTGTTGGCTCGCCATAGAACAGGCCAGTGGGAAATTGAATATCATTCTCAATACATCCAAAGTTTTGTCAGAAGGATTGAAAATCAGTTTTGAAATTTTGGAGCCTCTAAAAAGGCATATTTGCATGAGGACATGCAAATACACAGGCGTGGGAGAGTGTTGGCTCGCCAAATTGAAACTCTTTGCATCCTCCAAATCTACTTTTGACCTCTTCATTTGATCACTATACCCTATAAATCCATCTATACTTTCATATATTCACCTAATTACCCAACAAGTATAGTCAGGTATAATTATTTACCAAAACTCTTTGATTTCCTTTAATTTAATGTTTAAATATAATTCTTGGAAGCTCGTGACTAATCATGTTGGATTCTGCAGCATGTTTTGATTTCAGCAACATATTAAACATCATTGAATATTTTCTATGTGATTACTTCGGGTGCTTCCATATTGCTCAAACAAAATCGTATTCCTCCAGCTCAGCTCTCATTGATGATTCACATATATGAATCAATGAGATCTTCATCTCTAGGAACTACGTTCCATAGAGATGAAGATTTGTTATTAGATAATGAATTCAGAGCATCTTTCGAGCATGAAGAAGTTAGTCATTAATTGAAGGAATCATTTACCTTCTGCAAATGGTTGTATTCTTAATAGGATTTGATACTATAAAATCGAGATTAGTTATCCTAGCTCCCGAGCTATAAAACCAATGGATCGAAATGTAATAGGGGATGGATGGCTAATGAAGGAATTACGCTGCTTAAACACTAGTTTTCTGAATTGAACAGGGATTGAACTTATGTAATGTTGTTTCTATTATTTTAAGTAATGATTTATATATCTCTTTAGACTGTAAATTAAATTGTTTATGTTTATAATGTTTTCTTCATTTTATTATATGTATGTAGCTTAGAGTTTTACTTTGCAGGTCGTTTAAGGACTTATGGTCCTGTTGGAAAGGATCCACCAAGAGGACCATAAGCCCTTTCCCTTTTAGTTTTAGTTTATGTTACGAATAGATAGTTGGTTAGTTATTTTCTGTTTTTATTAGATATGAGAATTTTATTTAGTAGAATTTACAAGCAATTGTAAAAACGAATTTGTATATGCTGAATTGATATGCACAATGTTTGATAGCTTAGAAACGAGCTCGGATGTCTGGGTATATTTACTTGAAGTATTATTTTGACTTTCTAGTGTTATAGATTTGAACTGTATTCATTTTGTTGTAGCTTCAGATTCTAGTTTAATTCATGTATTGCTTTCTACAAATTTGGGCTTTTAAACGAAATAGACTTAGTTGTATTTTCTTTTAATTTTAGGATCTGTAGATCTCATTTGTTTTATCATAGCTTAGACTCTAGGTTAATTCAAGTATTTATTTCAGTAGAATTGGATTTTTGAATATATCTTTAGACTTAATGATAGTTTCCTCTGCAAATTTTATTTATTTCACTGTAGTTTTAAATGCAAGTTTATTTAGAATAGTTTCAATTATAGTAGTAATTCATTTTAAGATTGAATTGAATAGTGAAATCTATGCTAATAACAAACTTCTTAAAACTCATGCTAAGGAAATCCATTAATTTGATAAAAGCATTGAAATATTAAATGAGAAATCAATTGCCAAGATTACTTTCTGTCACATGTTCTGTTTTTTGTGTCATTACATAGTTTTATGCTTACTTAATTTAGTTTCTGAGTCATATTAGAATGAATGGTTTTTATTAGTTTATTTTCATTTGCAAGGATATGCTTTAGAAGTAGGATTGTATTGAAGTCAGTTTGAAAAGTATTTTATTTTTTCCATTTGAAATTTGAATGCTTTGTAGATTTTAGATGTGAGAGTATTTAGTGAGCATTGGGATCTTAAATTTGAATAGAGTTGATGATCAATAGATTAAGAATTTTAGTATTAACCATTTCAAATGATTTTTAGATTAGATTAGGTCAGATTAGGATAAGCTCTAATCCTACACATAAAGTGCTTGTGCCTCAAAGGTTACCTCCCTGGGTTGACATTTTATGAAGGATATTTGTAGTGATATATTTAGCGCAACAAAGATACAACCCGTTTCGTGGGTTGGTCACAAGGTGCCCTTCAGAGTCGGTAAGGATGTATGCCCCCTTGTTGAGGAAGGTTTGGATAATGTATGGCCTTGCCACATGGACTCAAACTTTCCTTTTTCGTGCTTGTCATGAGCTTGGTCCTAAACAAGTACTAGATCCCCTTCTTGGAAATTTCAGGGGTGTACATGTTTGTCATAATTGGCTTTAGAGCTATGTTTGGAAACCTAAGTGATTTGTAAATCTTCCTGATGATATTCGTTGGCTTGTTCCAAGAGGATTAAGCATTGCTCAAGTGGTGAAGTATCCGGAAGAATTTCAACAATAATGTGTAAAGCAGGAATCTGACACTCAATGGGGAGAACTGACTCTATGCCATGAACCAGATGGAAAGGGGTAAGACCCATGGCAGTCTCAGTGGAAGTGCGGTAAGCCCAAAGTGTAGAAAAGAGCATATGGTTCCAATTAGACTTGTGTTGGCTTACAGCTCATTGAAGAATTGTCTTCAAGATTTTGTTGATAGCCTCAACTTGGTCGTTCCCTTGAGGGTAATAGGATGAGGCGTACTGGTGGTCAAACTTTAGGAAGGTGGACAGTTCTTTCCAAATGGTGTCTTCGAAGTGTTTTCCATGGTCAGATATGAGTTGTTTAGGGACGTCGAACCAAGTAATAACATGGTTAAGGAAGAAACGTGTCGCAGTTTCATCCTGGCAATTAAATGTAGGCATGGCATCGGCCCATTTGGTGAAATAGTCAACATCCACAATGATGTATTTATGGCCATTCGTCGAGGGTGGGTTACACTCCATAAAATCAATTGCCTGCTTACAGAAAGGGCCAACAATGATGATTGAATGAAGAGGGGTAGGAGGGGTCCTAGACTTGAGGGCAAAAAGCTGGCAATTCCGGCAATGTTTGACTGTTGTAATGCAATCAGTGAAAAGGGTGTGCCATAAATACCCAACACGGATGACCTTTTTGGAAGTGGTCATTCCATATAAATGGCCACCATAGGCAGCACTATGAAAATCATTTAGAACTTGTTTATCCTCGTCATGTGTGAGGCATTGACACAAAATGGTGTCAACACCGCACCGAAAAAGGACATCGCCAAGGAGGAGATAACGCGAGGCATGATGGCGTATGCGACGTCGATCATTGCGGTCTATGTTGGATTGAAACTTTTGTGTTTGCAGGTACACGAGGATGTCTCCATGCCAGGGGCCATTCGATGAAATGGTGAAAAAGTGGTCGTCGGGAAAGTTAGTGATGATGGGAGGTGATGCTGACGAAGATGGTATGTCAGTCATGAGGTGGTCCAATGCAAAGGATTTCGTACTATTGGGTGTAACAAATGTGAGTCCATACTCTTGAAGGATAATGATCCATTTTTCCACACGGCCTTGAAGAAGGAGGCAACTCAAGAGATATACCATGGGGTTGGAATCTGCCACAACTGTGGTTCAGATCATAAGAATGTAGTGGCATACCTTCTGAACCAAGAAGAGGACGGCGAGGGCCAACTTCTATTCATGGGAGTAGCATAATGGTGGGCCAGATAATTTCTGACTCACATAATATATGACGCATTCTTGATGCACATTGTCTTCCTAGACTAACACGCCGGAAATGGCAAAATCAGATGTCGAAACATAAAGGATAAAATCCTTCGAGAAATCAGGAGGTGAAATCAACGAGGTGGAATTCAATGCTTGTTTGAGTGCTTCAAAAGCTGCTTGTGCTTGTTCGTCCCAAACAAAAGGGACATGGGTCCGAAGCAAGCGGAGGAAACCATGAACTTTCGTTGCATAGTCCGGAATGAAGCGATGGATAAAGTTGGTTTTCCCTTGAAGGATTTGTAATTGGCGTAATGTACGTAGCGAGGGTAGTTCAAGGATGGCTTGAACCTTCAAAGGATCAACAGTGATCCCACTTTTGGAAAAATTGAAACCCAATATCTAGCCACTAGGAACGCAAAAAACACACTTGAGAGAATTCAAACGAATGCTATATTTGCGACAATGCAAAAATATTTGTCAGAGATCATCCAGGTGGTTGGATCACTTCTTGGATCGAGTGGTGAGGTTGTCCAAGTAGACTAGGATAATGCAGACCAGGTCATGGAAGCAAAAGTTCATTGCCTGCTAAAATGTGGCCCTAGCATTTTTAATACCAAACAGCATAACTCGATAGGAAAAGGTGCCCCATGGAGTAGTGAAAGCAGTCTTATACTGATATTCCTTGCGAATTTGAATATGATTATAGCTGGAGAAACCATCCATGAAGGAGAGAATCTCATGACCCGCACATGAATCAATAAGTTGTTCAATGAAAGGCGTAGGAAATTTTTCTTTGGGACACACTAAATTCAGATCATGAAAATCTGTATAGATGTGAATGGCGTCTTGTTTTTTGTTGACTGGCACAAGATTGGAAACCCAAGTGGTGTAAGTAATGGGATAAATGAACCCAGCTTGACGTAGTTTCTCAATCTCATCTTTGACTATGGGTAATTTAGAGGGGTGAATGGGTCGTTTCTTTTGGTGAATAGGTGGGACATTAGGCCAAGTATCGATATGGGGCTCAATGATGGCGGGATCAATACCAAGCATATCAGGGTATGACCAAGCGAAAATATTCCAGAACTCTTGGAAGAGTTCCTTATAAGCATCAACTTCTTCTGGAGTGCATGAGGCACCTAACATAATATTCTCCACTATACTAGGTGTGACAAAAATGTCGACCTGTATGGTAGATGATATGTTAGCCATGTTACCTTCCTCGAAGGCATCGGGGGTTGGGATAGGTTTCTTAAACCAATCCACTTGGTTATAGATGAAGGCCTTTGACTCGACTGAAAATTGATTGGCTGCAATAGGGGTAGAATCTTCGGGAATGAAGTAGGCTTTATGATGCATGTCATCCCAAGGGAATTCCGGTGCAGTTAGTGCTTCGAGGATTTCTTCGTCACTACGAAAACATTGTGTAGAAAGATCGGTAGAGGTAAAGCTGGAGGTTGGTGGTGAATTTGGTTTGCCATTTGTGGAAATCATGTAGATAGTATTAATCCCTACCGAGGAGGAGGATTCAGGTGCGTGAATCTGTTCAATGGTGGTAATGGATGACTCTAAGGAATACTGATTCATTTCGTGGAGAACCAGTCGATATTATGGTAGGTCTAGACAATGATGGGAATAGTGTCTGTACATCCCGCATATGGTGCAGGAATGGTTGGTGCGCAATGATTTGTTGCACTGTTGTAGGGTGGGCACTAGTTTGACAACTGGAATATTGGGGTCATCATATAAGGTCTTCATGTGTTCTTGAAGGTTTGGCAGTTGCGGAAAATTATGGGTGGCATGGACCAAATCATCACACAAAGAACACTTAGGAGGTGCGTGGAAGGGAAGGGGTTGTTTCATAGGTTTAGTAGGATGTGGAGCAGTATGATTCTGTGTGGCTCTTCCCCCGGTGTTCTTGGATGATTGAGGGGCATTGTTGGATGAATATGGTGCCACCACACCGGGAGGTGTATTAGTGGTTGTAGTGATCAGTTGGATCGGTTGAAGAATGACTTGTGGTGTCAAAGTGGGGTTGGGTGCACGTAAATACCATACTAGAAGTCCTAGTGTCAATCCCGGGAGGTTCAATGTGGCCATGAAGGGCATGCTCACTACCTCTGATGGTGGGAACAAGAATGGGATTGTGGAGGTTGGTGTGGCTCCAATGTGGCTGGGTACTGACGGTAGTTGAGGTAGAAATGGTGGTGGAGGGTTAGGCACCAATTGATTGGACGAAACAATGCACAAGTCAGATATCTCAATGGTTGGCGGGGGAGGTGGTAAAGAAAAGAAATTGGTGACCATTGGGGTATCCAAATAAAGTCCAGGGGCGACGGTGGAAACCAAAGAGGTAGGTGTACCAAATACCAATTGTTCAACCATGGGGAGAACATTCTCTGGTGCAGCGGGGACGTTCGGGTCATAGCAAGTAAGTTGGTCGATTTTAGCAACTCGTCCCTCGTGGGGGAACATCATAATGCATAATATTGATGAAGCAACATCCTTCATGGTGCACATGTAACTTCATCCTAGGAGTAGGTTATAGTTGAGTTGTGCATTGATGACTCCGATGTCAATCAGGATCGTTTTACCAACCAATTGAACTAGAACATTGGCCAGCAGGTCTTGGGGTTGAGTTGAATGGCCATCATAGGCTCGTAAGGCAGTCGTGGATGGATGTAGTGTAGGATATCCGAGATTCTGCCACACGAATGTAGATGTAACACATGTAGAGGTACCTTCATCGATGATGCATCGGTGGATAACAAGATTCTATACTGAAACAAAAACTTGGAATGCTAATGTGGAAGGCATGCATGGTTCATATTGGTCTAAATTGAATTCCATCATCCATGAGTTAAAAGAGTCTGTCGCACCTATGGAATATAGCAGTGTTTTGGATTGTGCTGGGAAGTTCTTTAAAAATTCGAGGGAGGACATAGCAGCAGGGGACTGGGCTAAGTCATCCATGATATAATAGTTGGGGGCAGCATGAGTTTTGGGGTTATTATTAATGCAACGAAGAGGAAAGCGAGGAGATTTAGGGGCCCCATCGAATGGTTCTAGGGGTATTTGTAACGACTGATTTGTGGGAAGAGCATTAGCATCCTGGTCGGCAGGAATGGTTTTGGTGGTGGAACCATGCATGTTATGGCGCATTTGAAGGTTGATATCAGCCGAAGACATCATCAAAAGGTGGTGGGTTCCTGATTCAATAGGGTGACTAACACACACAGCATAAGTGATTTGTTGTTGTGGTGCGGAAGCCCCTTGAGGGGGAGCCAATGGTTGGGAGGTTACTACCCCTTGCGTGGGTAGGGGGTTCTACAACACCATAGGTTGTGCATGAGGTTTCGAGGCCTTCAGTGGTGTCGTAGGTACAGCATGTCCTTGGCGTTGGGTGTCATCATTCCACAGTTGGCGAGCTCACTCCAAATGGGGACAATTGTGTGTATAATGGCCATATATTCCGCAGAAAGAACATGGGTGGTTCGTATGTAAATTGGGGTTTTTACCTTGTCGCAGTTGTCTATTGGGATTTTGGTTATCTGGAGTATCACCATTGTTGTTTCGAGGGTTTGGTGGAGGGCCACCTCTATCTGGAGGTTGGTTGTTACTATTGTTATGGCCTTGTCCTCTATTTGGTTGTCCTTGTTGGTTCCATTGGTCAGGTTGGTTGTGCGGTTGGTTTTGTTGGGCATAAAATTTCCCTTGGGGAATCGGGGGATTATGTGGTTGAGCAGGTGTTGGGGCAGGCTACAGTGGATAATAAGCGGGAGGGTATTGGGGTTGTGCAAGCACAGATGCTAGTGGTGGATGGTATTAGGTAGGTGGTGTGGTAGGGGGGGTGTACGCTGGAGGTGTATGTCCATAGAAATGTGTTGGACTGGAAGGTCCGTGTATATGGGGGGCTTGTGTCGGGGGAGCATATGAAGGTGTTTCTCCCGACTGGGTGGTGGCCCGTGGTCGGGACAACTCATGGAGGGGTTAGGTGTAGGATTATAAGTTAGGGTGGTGGAAGAAGGAATATGGACATATGGCTGACTATGAGATGCAACGCGTCCAATAATGTCATCCGCGGCATGGGATTCCCGCGGCGCATCCTTCCTGGAGGAATCACCACGGGGATCATCAGGTAAAATGGAATATAGGTATCTTGACTGAGTGTAGATAAGATCAAATTGTTGGGCTTTGAGGATGGCTTCTTCTTCATTTTGGGGTCGTTCAGATGCCACATCCTTGGCGATAACTGGTATGATGGATTTCAAGAACAAATATAAGAAGATGCGGTCATCTACCTTGATCTTGCATAAACTACGACATCTATGCCATTCATGAATATGGTCAGTGATATGGGTAGCTGTGTTCTATCTACAAGAGAGTAAAATCTCAACACCAACATCATAACGGATAGGTAACTGAAAGAATTGCAGTAAATTCGAAGCAAGGAATGTAAATGTGGAATGGGTCCCATGTGGTTGTTCAATATACCACTTAGTTGCAGAATCAGTGAGTGTCTATTGCAAAAGGCATAGGAGGACCGAGTCATCCACAATGGAGTTGGAGGAACACCATAAGTGGAAGGACATGATATGGTTTTGGGGGTATTCCCCACCCTTCCCTTCAAACTTTGGGATATATAAAGGGAGTTTGGTAGGCATGGGGGCCCATGTGGGATCATGTCGGATTGGATCGTTGGTTAGTCATTCCAGATCAGGTAGGTTGAGAATGGCCATGAATGGAAAAATAGGAGAAGGATATGACATAATCGAAGTGGCCTACATGCTAGCCATGGCGGCGATTGTGGGGCCACCTCCGCCGAGTGGCGGGGCAGTGGCATGTGTCATAACGAGAATCGAGGGACCCTCGGTAAGGGGCAGAGGGATCATGTAGGAAGGGTCGGTGCCCCAAAGTGTACTACTGGTGACCAAAGGGATGGTAGTCGGAATGTATCTGCTAGTGATGGGTATGGATGTAGTAACTGGAATGCTAGGTGTAGGTCCTGTAGATGGTATAGTAGAGATGGATGTTGAAATGGTAGCTACGATAGTGGAGGAACCACTGCCAATGATTCCACCAGTAAAGGGGTTGGGATTCATTCCTACCATGGGGATAGATGGAGTTGTGTATATGGGTAAATCTGATTCAAAATCAAAGGTAAAATAAGGGGTGTTAGGATAAAGATCCGACGACAAAGCTATGCATCTGTGACGGGTGGTGTTAAGTGGACCGTGTTGCGGGGATAATCTCGGTAGGCGACGAGAGTGTCTCGGTGAATCAATGGTGACACATGTGAAAGTGCTGACAAGCTGTCAGAGATAAAATGCTCAAAAATCCCAGTGAAACCATGTGTGCAAAAGTAGAGCCCTCAATAAAGACGACGCTCAGGCCAACAATAGGCTCAAAAACACGTGTTGCAACAACGTGCTACAACAGGTGGAGCTATAATAAAATGGTCAGAATACCAACAAGAAGCACTCCTAAAAAATAAAAAAGGTAGACTCGTTGACCAAATGGTGGTATAGGATCATGAAAACACATATCTAAAAGATATGAAAACTCACACAAATCGTATTCCCTGCAGGGTGATGAAATCCACAGTCAAGTAATACAAAATGGAGAACCAAGTAGCTAAATGATATCCCTCTACCAAGAGGGACTCCAGGTAAAATAGTACTAGAAGAAAGGAAACTAAGCTACCCCATTCATGGCACATCCAGAAAGGTGTCCCACAGCTTTAGTTCTTTGGCTGTTGTACACCCGGTATGGGATCCAACATGCACGACAAGAACAACGAGTTGGTGTCCTTCAATACAGAATGGAGTATGGTATTCCACCAAGTCTTCTGGAACCAATATTGCTACTTTCCCTCCTAAGGGAGAGGCCCTCCGACAAATCGGTGTTAACCGTACCAATAAATAATAGGGGATTTTGGCTCCCTACAAGACAACAGCTATTTCGCAAATGTAAATGACAAAGGGGGTGTTGTTTAGATGCCTAACCCCAATGTCCTACCTAGCTACATAATTGTTTTTGTATTCCCCAAGGGGGGTTAGAGTGAGTTTAATTAAATCAATTTTAAGTCTCTCTTGAATTATGAGGAGAGTGTGTGTGCACAAGTGGTGTGTACCCAATATTGCCAGATAGTAAATGCTAAAGAAACAACTGAGACTGAAAAATAAAACTTTTTTTTTTTTTGCTTTTCAAATAGAAATACTAATTTCTAGAAAAAAAAATGCAAATGGTGCAGCGAAACTTAGACTAATTTATGTAATATTCTATGCATAATTTTTAAAAACAGAATACATATTTTAATTGTTCTCGAAAAAATAACTGATCTAAAAAAGACACTCAATTTCAAGTCCTAGAGGCCAATATATCTGAGTTTGAAAATGTGTAATTTTTCAGTAGATTTTCGTACAGACGACAAGTTTGGAAATGATATGTCTCCATACTGTGTGATCAGATGGTGACCATATCAATGTCATTGGATCTAGATCTGATAAATGGTGACCAATAGGGCACAAATATGACTCGAAATGGAGATATTTGGTAGGGATCACAGCCCAGATCCACAGATATATTAAAAATAAAACAAACCAGGCAAGATAAAATGAAAAACAAATGGGTAAGGACGGTCAAAAGAAACCACAGATCTGCAGAGATCGAACCCGGTGGGAGTCGCCAAAAATATAGTTGGAGTTTTCACACAAGCTTGTGCTAAAGAGTACCTACTAAGGATTCAGGAACCCTTATTAGCAGTTCATAAACATGGATAAAAACTAAACAATAAGAAAATGATGTATGCAGACAACAAACATGAAATAGATCTAACTACTGCAGTAAAATGGAAAATCAATAGGAACCCATAAATGAAATTTGCATTTTTATATTATATGGAAACAAGGGTTTGTAGTAATGGTTACCTAAAAAGAATAGGTGATGAGGGCCCTTGCAGCAGTATGAAGAGTAGTGTGTCGGGTCTCCAGAGTTCCTTGCTCTTCTCCAAATGCTCAATGGGTTGGACAAGATTCAACTAACTAGGCACAAAAGCTTGAAATGGGAGGCTAAAGTGCAGTGGGGAATTTGGCAACATGAGGGTGTGAAAAGTGATTGATGTGAAATGAGGGGCCTCCATCACCTTTTTATAGTGATTTTGAGTAGTGCAGTATTGGCCCATAGTTTTGGGAAACTAATGGTATTGGGAAATGGAATTAGGTATTTTCCCTCTTTTTTGAATTTATTTTGATTTTTCCCCATTTTTTCTTTTATTTTGGGTATTTTTGGACTCTTTTTGTGGGTTTTTAACCTTTTTTGAAGTAATTTAATTATTTTGTAGGGAAATAATGCTTTTTTGCCTATTTGGTTACCAATTTAGGGTTTTTTGGGGTTTTGGAGGCCAAAATGTGGGAAAAGTGGACAAATGGGTTGTGTGACTAGGGAGATGAGCTAGTGAACAATTTGTGGGTGTTAACAAATAGCATGTTCATTAGAAAAGGGAAGAAATTGCATATCCATTGAGAATGATCTACTATAGTACAATTATATTACGTAAAGAATTAATGCTATGAAATTTATTCCAGATGAAATGCAGAAAGTTGGTTTGAAGAAAGGAGAATTTAGTGAGTCACTTGTGGCAAAGATGTCAAAAGAGCCTCAGCCTCCTTTGAAATGGATGTTCGGAAAATATCACTTTGGGAATTTTGCAGAAGTAGAGGTCCCAGTGGAAGAACACATTGAGGTCCAAGAAGAGAGCCAACCAGCAGAAAATGTCAATTACGATGAATATTTTGGGATGCATGATATTGTTGATTAGTTTCATATCGTTGAGGAAAATGTCAAAGTTGACAAAATTTTTATAAGATATTCTTGTAAAGTTTTGAATTGAATATTTTATTTTAAGAATAATGGTTATGTTTTTAATATTCTATTTAGAAATATATGGTATACGTTTTGTTGAGTTTATGTGCATCGTCACTTTATGGAAAATAATGTTAACGAGTATTGTTTTTATACATCAAATAGCAGAAAATGCGTTGAAAAATGGTTTGAAATGTCTTTTCTTCTCATTTTGTTTAGAAATAAATGACTTCTTTAAGATAAAATTTTAATGAGAAAACTTCGAAAATGCATACATTTTTCGTTCTAACTAGCTTCTAAATCTTACAAAAATTCAAAAATGTGTGTATATTTTTACTATAACTAGCTATTAAATGTAGATTTTTTTGTAAACTTTGGAAAATGGCCCTTGTAAATAAAAGTTATAGTTTTCTTATGACCAAGAAGTTTCAAAATCACAAAAAAATGGTGCTACCAGTATATACACTTTTTGAAACAGAGGTAAAAATAGCTACTAAAATTGGCCCCCCCAAAAAACGAGAACAATGTCGGGTTGTCTAGCAAGTTGTATAACTTGTTTTTAGTTAACTCCTTTTGTAGAAGTATTTATTGTTAATATTTTTGTTAACTCTTTTCGCACACTTGATAATTGAAGTCTTTCTTGTTAACACATATCTAACTCATTTAGCACTCTGATCACTGAAGTCAACAAATTCGAGTTCTATATTTATCTTAACTCATTTGATCTTTATCTATCATCTTATCTACATTGTCCACTTATGCCAACTTAATTATTTATCATATCAAGTATACTAAGGATATTTTTCCAATCATGTGATCATCTCAGTCTACTCTCATTCCAAGTGTTCATATGCTAAAGTAATTCACTCTAGAGTTGGTCAGTCCCTAGAGGATACGTAATAGCTTATCCATCTATAAGACCATGGTTAGTAGTACGTCACACATCATTCATGCTTTGACAAGAAAAGAATTACCTCAACACATGAGGCACCACCTCAACAAATGAGGACATGTCTTGACACACAAGACCTTAGTATTGACAAACAAGACTATACAACACCATCACTTTGACATACAAAGTACTTATCTTAACACATGAGGATTTAAACTTTACACATAAGGCATAGTCATTCTTGAGTCCAATTCAAGATTCTGCTCCAAGTCTCCTAAGTCCAACTCATGATTCTGCTCCAAGTTTCCTGAGTCCAACTCAGGCTCCTATAAGGCACATACCTCGACACACGAGGATCAATCTTGGTGCACAAGATTGACTAGGAGAATGACTCAAGATATTGTAACTTGAACAATCATTAGTGTTTGGTGTCGCGATAGTGTCCATTTTGATTAGGAGTTGTCTATTTATTCTACGTTTTGGACTTTTCGGTGGTTTTTGGTCAAAATCTGATAATGTTTTGGGGTTAAAATCCAAATTTGGAAGCATTTAAATTGTGTTTTTGAATGCATAAATGGATTAAACACCCTCAAATATCCCTATGGCACTCAAATTATGCAATTTCCATAACTAATATATGTGACTCTAATTTTTTTTTGAAGATTTCCAACTAGAGTTCAAACAAAACAAATTGGAAAATATACCCGAAAAAAAATCCAAAACATAGAATATTTAAACTACTCCTTTTAATATATATATATATATATATACACACACACACACACACAACTTTTATTTAAAATGAGATGGAAATTACACTTTTCATATGCACAATGCAAAATAAAAAGAGAAGAATTATATATATTCATACTTATTAAATCATACTCACCAACCATTTTCTTAAAATATTTTTGAGCCCCCAACCTCCAAGGTTCTTAGGCCTTGCTATGATTTCCCATCTGAGTAATGGAAATGTTTGAGAATCTGAGTTCCCAGACCACAAGAAGTGGTAGCAAAGTTGTCGGTCCTATTGACAAGAGACTTAGGAAATTTGGCCAGCATCATCCAATATACAGGGATGTTTTCCAAAACATATTTAATTAGCACCAGGCGTCTTCCTAAGGAGAGCCATCTAAATGACCAATGGCCCAAGGATTTTTACACTTTCTCAATAATCCATTTCTAGTCATGCTTCCTGTAATTGTTAGGCTTCACCTGAAATCCCAGTTACTTCAATATCGAATCCAAAGGTTCTATAGAGCAAGGAAAAGTCTGAGAAAGGGTAATATTGACCTGGTCATTAGTACCAGCTATTAGAAAGGAAGATTTTCCCAAATTAGGGATGAGGCCCATAGCTTCTAAAAAAGTTTCTAGACAGACTTTGAATTCGTTCCATTCCCCTGCAATGCCTCTTCCAAATAGAAAAATAATGTTAATGAAAAGAAGGTGAGTCACCTTGAAACGATCATCAATCACCACACCAGTGATATGATCCTCCCTACGGGCCTTGTGAATCAAAATACTTAAGCCTTCCACCATGAGAAGAAAGATCCAGGGAGACAACAGGCATCCTTAGCATAGTTCCCTGGAGATACGAAAAAATGGAGAAGGCGTTCCATTAACCAAAACTGCGAAGGACGAGGTCGTTACACATCCCATTATCTAATTTATAGCTTCAATGGAGAGACCAATCTGCAAGAGAAACAGACGCAGAAATCCCCAATCAAGTCTATCATAGGATTTGGTGAGATCAACTTTGAGGATTGTGGCATTTAATCTATTGGTTTTAATAGTATGCATGCATTCTTGAGCAATGTCCACCGCATCAAAGATTTTTCGGTTGCTCAAAAAAACAAATTTCTCACTGGACAAAGACTTGGTCAGCACTGGATTGAGACGATTTGCAAATGATTTTGGAGATCACTTTATAAACCATGTTGCATAATGAGATAGGGTGAAAGTCGTCAAAGGATTCTGGCCGAGCCTTTTTAGGAATGAGAGTCAAGAAGGTATCATTTACCGCACCCAGAATTCTTCCTGTTATCCTAGACTCTTCCACTACTTCAAGGAGTTCTTGACCAATTAAGTCAAAAAAATGTATAAAGAACTCGACTGTCCATCTGTTCGGACCAAGGATTTTGGACTTCCAAAAACATTTGAGAGTATCCTCAATTTCCTTTAAGGAGATCGTATCGGTGATTTTTTTACTATCTTCAAGGTTAAAAAACCTGGGATAACATTGTAATAGTTGCATCTGGCTTTGAAAACTAGTGGTTTCATCTGACTTAAGTAGCCTTTGAAAATGGAATTTAGCACCTTCTTCAAGCTGAGCTTGATTGTTTAGGACCACACCATCCGCATCCCTTAGTTCCCAAATCGAATTGTAATTCCTTTTTCTGTCTGCATATCTATGAAAGAAAGCCGTATTATTATCCCCCAGGTGGATCCAGTTTACCCTGCTTTTTATTTGCTAAGTTTCTTCTTCATGGAGAAGGATACTCTGCTTTTTGGCTTCGCACTCTTTAATGGACATTAACTCAGTCTCGGAAAAGATTCCCGAGGTTTTTGACATAAGGATTTGTGGAGATAAGCTTCGAACTGCCTGTAATTCTGTAATGGCCATTTTTTAAAATTTTATTAAAATGCCCAATTTTCCACTTTTTCCCCAATTTGGACCTTTGACTAGTTTTGATGTCTAGGTCTCCAATTTAACCCAAATGCTCCCAAATCTTCAGTAAGTGTATATGACTAATATTGGTACTTGAATATTAGGTTCAGGGATGATTTATAACCCTCCAAATACTTTTGCAAACTTGTTTAATATTCTAGTCAATGTATGGAATTTAACCAGCAATTTGTGGGTTGAATCCCCCCAAGGTAGGTACTGAAAATGGATCTCCAAATGCCTCTAAACCCATTCGAAATTCAGAACATAGGTAGGGGATGTCTGAGGGACATTAATAAGGTCTCATATGCACCATTAATCAATTATTAGGTATTTTCTAACCTCCTCCCCAACAGCAGCAAAAACCACTAATTCGTCCCTTGGGGAAATGGCACCAAATCTCTTCCAAATGCAAATAAACTGAGTAAAATGACTTCAAATGCTTAAGTGCTGAACATGAAACTTGTAATACTCATTAATGGTTGTCCATTCATCATAAATATATCAGATAAACACTATTTCATTTGAAATCACCAGCATTACAATGGTATACATCAATGTAGTGGGGAAATGGTCATTGTTTGCTCATTAATCAACATTTTTACATACAACCACGTGGTATTTCGACCTAAGACTTTCTGAAGATGAAGAACAGAGTATATAAATATTATTACAATCATAAATACATCATGAGAATCTCTCCCAATGAGTACAAGATCTCACCCAAAGTGCAATCCCTCAAGGAGTATGAATATGCCATCAAAACTGGAAATGGTTAAGAGAAAGTGCTGCACTAAACAAAACCACAATCTGCCCTGTAGCTGATACATGCAAATACAAACTCCATTAAAGATCCTTGAAAGATCTGAGTGGCCTCTCCAAACACCAACTTGGATGGGAATCTTTCACCCTCGAAATTGGCTAAGGCAAGAAACTAATGATCCACTAACTCTCTCTTCACAAATGCAATTTTTCTCAAATGATCAAAATCCCTTCTCTTGGTTTATCCCTGTATTTTATAAACATCCTTAGCCTTCTAAGGTTCCCAATCCATCCATGGCTCAATCCAATTCGAATTAGGGTAAGGGCTCAAGATTTGCCATGTGTCCTACCTTTCCTAGCCTTCCACCAATTCGAGTGGGGGTCTCTTTAGCTTCTCCAACTCCCATGAGTGCCCTCTTAGAGCCTATTTTTGGGGCTGACGTGTCATAATGGTCAGATGTCAGAGGTCAAATCTGAAATTTTTCATAGATATCATATATGCTCCATCATTATTGTCATAGGGGCTAGGGAATCTAGCCCAAGTGTCCACAAGCTTCCAATTTGACTCTTCCTCTTCCATGGAGGTTACCATTCCATCCCAATTCGATCTAAGATGCTCAATGCCATGTGTATGACTTACCAACTCATCCAAGAATGTTCACCTTCTCATGAATTCAAATTGGAAAGAGAGAGATGCCATGTGTCCTTGAAAAATCAAGCTAGTGTGGGTCCCACATCCTCCATATGTCTTCAAAACCACTTACCACCTAGAATTTCTCTTGAATTTCTTTATTCAACCTATTTATTAAATACTTGAACCCTTCTAATGTCTAAACATCATTTATTAGCTTCCTTATTACAATTCCACATGTGCCCATCCAACCTAGGAAACTAGTAGGATTGATGGGATTGTCTTACTATGCAATTATTTGAATGGGGACATTACAAATTCTTCTTTGAGAATATGTTCTTTTACTTTTTGCCATGCTGAGATTTTTTCTTGCAAGCCTTTTAATTTTAGAGAAAATTGTTCCAATTTATTATGGGAAAAACTGGGCATGGCTTTGATCCATAAATATTTTACAACCTCAATAAAATATTGCTCAATTAACCATGAATGATTGAACTTGAAGAGAAAAGGAGGCTTCCTCAGACCTGAGTCAAGCTGGAACATAATAGCCTTGTGGTCTGAGATAACGTCGGGACATGACCAAGCTCTGTAGAATTCGAGGGAGTCCGACAGGTTAGCTGAAATGAGGAACCTGACAATTCTTTCAGCTATTCCAGAATCTCCACTTTACCGTTATACGAAGTAGGAGTTAAGGGAACAGTGGACACATCCACCAAATTTGCTTCATGGGTTAGATGCATGAAATAATATGCAAGGGGGTCTAGCCTTTCCCTTTCCCCACACACTTCCGCTGTAAAGGTAGTGAATTTAAGGTCCCTGGAAAGGATTAGATTTGGAATCGCGAGCACTCTAGATTATTTTGCTTCTTCCCAGAAAGCGAATTTGTTGTTGTAAGGATCGTAGCAGTTAAGGATCCTGATATGGAGATCACACTAACTCATCCTTCCTTCTAGCAGAACGCTGACATTGGTCAAGTACAATGTGAATAAGGCAAAGAGAGGATTCCAAGAACAGAATAAACCATCAGAATGACCTTGAGAATATACAACACACATTTTCCAACCCTCTAAAATTCCTTGCATGATGCCTCTTGCTTTGTCTCTGTTGATCATAGTTTCTTGGAGGAAGAAGGAGAAAAACGTCACACAACCTTAGTTTCTGGAATGGGGAAACCCAAATCAATTGAGTAACATGGATTCTTGTAACGTCAATACGAAGACAGACCAGGAACCTTTCATTCCGCATATCCACGATAGCCATTACTAAGCATTCTGCATATCTAGGGCCGCCATTACTAAGGTTTTTGCATAGCAAGCATCAACCAGTTTGATGATGGAGGATTTGAATCCTAATAATATTAAGATTGAAAAGTTTTGGTGAGAGAGTAAAAGTTTTCGATAAAAAAAACACAAACTATCGTTCTAGTGTTCGCATAATATTTCAAAAAACAATTTCCAAAAATATATCACCAAAATTTCCTAGATATTATCGTTTTGACTTCTATATAAACGAGTCTTGTTATTATTATTACTATATAAATCTTCCAAACTTAACTTGAAGCTTTGCTATTTGTGGATGGGTGGTCCGAACTAAAAGACAATCCAAGGGCCTTACTTTCTCTGGCGTGTCTTTCTACAATTATGGTCTACATCTCAATAAGGTTGACAATTTTATTTGGTCATCACATAAAGTCTTAATTTCTTTTGCGTGTCTTTCCATAATTATGGTCTACATCTCAATAAGGTTGATAGGTGTATTTGATCTTCACTACACATACATTTTATGATGAGGTTGAGGCCCACCTATGATTGGTGTCTTTTAGGGATTTGGACTTCAAAATTCCTAAGATTGCATCAACATCTACACATACATTTTATGATCAAACATTACATGAACATGGATACCTTAAGAAAGCTATTTAATGTGTATGGGCCGTTTATTATTGTTTTTATTTTTGTTGGTAAATGTTTAAAGCATACAAAATAACTTTGTATATAAAGTTATTATTTAATTTTAAAGATAATAAATATAGAATTTAAAATAATTGTTTTGACATTAATTTTTATATTTTTTCAAGTTATTAAATTAAGAGAAAGGCATATTTATGACCAGTTTATAATAATAATAATAATAATTTACCCAGGTTGAACCATAGATTTAATCGAATATAATTGTAATTAATTGCTTAAACTTAATAAATGAATTGTACTTGTGAATATTAAACTTTAAATTTTGGTATATAAAAATGACAACCTCAAAAGTAATTTTCTTTATAACAATATAATTTTTGAATGGTTATTTACAAAAAAAAATTATAAATTAAAAAATATTCATAAAATACATTATATCATCATTTAGGTTAATAAAAATGAAAATCTCAAAAGTAATTTTCTTTATAACAATATAATTTTTGAATGGTTATTTACCAAAAATAATTACAAATTAAAAAATATTCATAAAATACATTATATCATCATTGAGGTTAGCATTGGAGTGATAAATAAGTTGAAACTCAAAATTAAACATAAAATCTACTTTTTCTTACATGGTTTTTTTTATTTAATTAGTGGAATTAGTAACCTGGCAAGCTTTTTCTATACACCATGTAGGATTGAGCTTGTCTATGCCACTATAATCCCTAAGAAATTTGCAACACCCCGCAAGCACAACTCCTGAGCTAAGAAGGGATTCAAACTTGGTTCAAGCTGCCCCTTTATTGCTTAGCTGGATGCCTTATGGTACGAGGCAACTACCATTTGGCCAAACCCCCATGGGCTACTTCTTCTTACATAGTTAATCCCATTGAAATGAAAAGTATAACTCTACTTAATCCTTTTGAAGGGATAGTTTATTTTATGTGATGTGACTAGTATCAAAGTTGTATTGGCTTTTCCTTCACTTGAGGCAATTTCAATTATAATAAATTTGATCGAGGATCCTCACTGGTCAAAAAGTGGTCAGATTTTTTGCAGTCTCAGATTCTGAAATACACAGCACCATCGTGAAGAGCTTTCCGATGATGTTTGTTTCGCCTCAATCGGAGCTCGTATGGCCGAGATATCACAATTTTAAGTTTGTGTGGAACCGGAAAAATTTGGAAGGGGGTCGCATGGCACTCCCATAGAGTGACACGTGCCATGACCATACAACAAGTGGGTGGCTGACATGCCAAGTACGTGTTCCAATGAGAATTTGACAAATGACAAGGATAATTATATGACATGTGGCAAGAAGTGAAAGGGTTTGAATTATTAAAGTTTTCAATATTTTAAAATGAATGAATTTAAATATAGTATTCCCCTTGGTATGGATAAGGGGGATATGTGTTGTTTTTCATTGTGGAATATTATATTTAAACTATATCATTATATGGTATGACACCGCGTAGGATAAAAGAAAACCAAAACGCCCCGCTTTTCCGACGATTTTGGGATAAAAACCGGTTAAAATTCTTGTTGGAAATTGCTATTTTTGCATTTTTGGGATTTCAGCCATTGGTATTGCCTATTCTAGACTAATTGCCCAATTTTAAAACTACCCAGATCACTGAAATTGCGATCTGAACACTCCAAATTGAGATTTGGCCAAAAATTGCTCTGCCAGATTCCGGTGAGTCAAGGGCATTTTAGTTAGCCCTTATACAGCTCCGTATGACACTTGTTGCAACGAATAAAACCATATCACAACAAACATGCTATTTGGAACTGCGCCAAGTTTGGACACCATGTTATGTCGGTTGCGAGCGGATCAAACCATATGTTATGCCACATCACATTCTTGGTGTACGGATTCAAATGTCATTACATGCCAATTTTTATGGGATCTTATGTCACATTTGCCAATGCCACGACTATGGTTGAATCCAACGAATCCACCAAGTATATTATCGGTTGGTTTGACCATATTATATGGTTATTTAATATTTGGTTGTATACATATGGTTGGTTTGACTACATATATATGGTTTATTTACTAGCATTTGCCCCTTGAGGAGCAAAAATGAACACTGGTAGGAAAAGAGGAAAGTTAGAAGGAACAAAAACATTGGCACAGGTAGTGAAGGATATTGGTAGGAAAAGAGCAAAGTTTGTAACAATCTCATATTACAAAGACATAGGCACTCAACCCATAACAAAAAATAATGTTAAGTTCAACAACATAGTGAGCCAACTACAATTGCTTTTCTCACAATCTCTGTAATAGTAATCTCAACACTATAGATTAGTACTATATCTGGAATATATAAGCAATTTGAAAAAATATTTCTACAATAATATCAATGAAAACAATGATTATAATAGATCCTAAACTGCACAAACTACTTGTGAACAAAAGTTTGCTTTCATGCCATGTGTTGTAGCAATAAATTTAGGAATCTCCATATACATGTATAGGTATAGAAGTCTTTCATAGACTAGCTCTTGATAGTGCCACAATCTAAGTTGTAAATGAATCTTCGTTATGCTTGCTTCAAGAATGGAAGATACAGTGGGAAACCTAAATATTTTTCTTTCTTCTCATTGAGGATTTCAAATCCACAGTAAAAACTTTACATCCTTCTCAACCATGTAAAGGCGAACATACCTGTCACTACATGAACTAATCTTCTGAACTAAATAATAGTGGCACTATCTAGAGCTAATCTTCTGAACTAATCTTCGTTATGCTTGCTTCATTTCTTTAGTTTCTCTTGCACGATGGGATTCTTCGTTTTGCAATTTTTCCATTTCCTCTCTTTGATGTTGTTCAATTGCTAATATTTTTGCTTCCTCTTTATCTTGTTTTTCTTGTACCCTTTTGGCCTGTTCACTTTGGCTATGTATTTCTGCTTCCTCTTTCTTTTGTTGCTTTGCTGATTCTTCCCTTTGTATATGTATTTTTACTTCCTTTGCCTAGGTTGTAATTTTGATAGAAGTAGGTGCCGGTTAACAATTTCCATAATTCAAGCCATAAAACTCAATGAACTAAACGATAGAAATCAGTGAATCTGAACCAGAATTCAATTAAATGAAAAAGCAGAGGAAGTCATAGGCATGTGAGTTGCATAACCTCTACACCAAATTTAAATGTATCTATATTGACATACTTAGTTGAAAATGTATTTGTACATTGAACCTGTACTTGCAATAAGTATATGGAAATACATTAATTTTTTTAATGTTTTTTAAGTAAATAAATAATAAACCTCTATGTACCTTATACTATAATCTTATGGACCATGTAGTTTATAAAGTGAGAACGTGAAATATTTTATAGTGTGTTATTTTGCCTATACACCTCATTGCTTAAAACTTCATTTAATATAATATTTAATAACAATCAAATTTGATGAATGACTTTAAGCATATGATAATTAGATATGAACACCTAAATGTGTTGAGGATCACTACATACTCACCAAGATAGTCTTAAATGGATCATGTTCGTGATGCTATTTTTTTGTACTTTGAGATTTGTTTTAAGAAACTATTAGCACTCACCTTACAACGAAAGGTTTAGGCACAACTATTATAGTATAGTCTTATGGACCATAGAGTTTAAAAAGTGAGCCCATGGATATGTTCAAGTGCTTTATTTTCTATTTATGTGCATTTCGTTGCTTAAAATTAAATTTACTCTTATATTTAACAACAATCAAAGTCAATTAATGAATTTAAACATATAGTAATTAGATATCAAATACGTAAATGCGTTCAGGAGTACCTACTCGCCAACATAGTATTAAATGGACCTTGCTCACGAGTTTGTGCAACTTGGTAAAAACCCAACTAAATGGATTATGCTCATAACATTATTTTTTTTCCTTTTGTTGGATTTTGTCCAAATAGTCAAGAGGCCAACTAACCATGGACCATGCTCATGATGTTAATTTTTGTCTTTTTGTTGGAGTTTGTCAAAAAAAGTCAAAATCCAACTAAATAAGCCATGCTCAAAATGTTATTTGTTCTCCTTTTATCAAGTTTGTCCAAATAGTCAAAAACGAAAGTAATAGCTTGTTAGTTTATTTTTCTTTTATCCCATATAAATGCCCTCACATAGGGAAGCTCCCTTTCTAGGCAATAACTTGGCCCTACACTAAAGACCAAGTATACCAACTATGATTTGGTTTGAAATTTGCCTTTTTTTAAGCCATCACTTTGATTTGAACTTGTGGAAATCCTTACCATAGATTCTCTCCATGTGATCCATGGAGTAGAAGAGCTAGGACATCGTTGACCCTTTCTTCACTATTGTTCCATCTGAGAGGACAATGTTGTCCACAATCTGTAAGAGCTATCCATAAATAATGGGTATTGCATAGATTTTGACAACATGGCATGCAAATAGTTCATCTCTTGTAATCTTCCAAAATAAATGGGGTGGTTAGTGTACCCTTGCTTGCAATTGTGATGATTACAGAAGTGGCTCTCAAGTCCTCAAAATACATGCTATGATGCATCTCAATCTTTGACTCAACAAGAAAAGGGAAAACATCATGACATCAACACCGCTGGTTATTTGAAGTATTAGCACAAAATGGAAGCATTGGTGACTTTTTATTTTTGGAATAACTAAATCCCCCCATTGGTGAAAAAAAATTAGGATTTTATTTCTCTGACAATAGACTGTTCTTGATTTCAAAAAATGGTTGACTAAAAAAATAAAGATTAATGAAAATAAAAAACCCATACAAAGAACTAGATGTAAACTAAATAGAAAATGACTTCAACTTTACTATCGAAGCACTAGTGCCTACATGAGCATTAGGTCTTGTTTTTATTATTGAAACGTTAGCACTTATAGCATTAGAGCTTAAGTCAACTTTACTATTGAAACACTAGCGCTTACATAAAATAAAGGTGCAAATGAATGTCAAAAGGGAAAAAAACGGAAAGTAAAGTAGATGTGATGAAGTGAAAAAGAAAGCATTATTTTTATGTGAATAGATGTGATGAAGTAAAAAAGAGAGCACAAGTTTTGTGTGAATAATAACTGATAAAGGTGAATAATCGTCATTAAATACAACTTTACAAAGTGAATTAGAGTACATTAACAAAAAAAAGTGGATCCTTTCATTGTTTTTTCCTTTCATTATTGTGCAAGTAATGAAAATGGATCCTTTAGCTAGAAAATGCATCCTTTAGTGCAAGATTCATTTCGGGCATCCATGTTGAGGGTTGCAAGAAACCAATGTGTCTCTACTACATATGATCAAATGATGCCATCATGTCCTCTTTCGACATAAAAAAATGGAAAGGGCTAGACATAGAATAAAGCCATGTTTCAACAAGAACCACCGAGTCACATGTGCTGAGTAATTTCATTTGGTTCTCACCTCGACCACATGTTACAGGAACTCTGCAGAAATTTGTCTTTAAAAATTGCTCCAATCTCAAATTGCAATTCGGTCCATCATGAATTGCAATTAAAAAAAATCAATTGTTGTTTCAAAAAACACATGTATTTGATTTTCTGAATATTTTGTTAGTTGGGATTTGATGGAGAGCTGTGGTGAAGACTTAATTTTTGAAGATTATATACATTTTTGGAAATAATGGAGATGTAATTATGATCTATGATGACTGTGTGTTATGTTCCCTATTTTTACCACAGAAGTGGATAGGTCAAATATTTCCAGGAGGTGAAGATAAAGGATTACAATTCTATGTTTATAAAGCAACAATATTTCCCCCAAAGGAATAAATTTCTGAATGGGTTGTTAAACCTATAGAATTCCAACAATGCATTTATAGTATGCACATATTTCATTAAAATTGGAAAGATTTTATTACAAGAACAATGCCAGAATTGAGTTTTTTTTGTTATTTTGAAATTCTAGATCCACTGTTTAATTCCAAATTTAATGAAATATGACAATTTTGATAAGTGAAACTATAATTCCTTTTCCATGGAAAAGTTCTCTTAATGTGAACAAAATTTTATAAGCACAAGTTAGCAATAAGGATAAAAGTCACATAAATTGCAATAAGTTGGGGACAATGAAAGGCCACCAAGAGTACCAAGAGTTAAATAATACTAAAGGAATTGAAGACTAAATGTATTTGATGACTTATGTCCTCATTCCACTAAACGAGATGCCACTTTACTCTTTGCAATCAATGATCACATGTGATGTTTTACATCATTTTATAAACATGTAACTTCATAAGAAAGCACTTTCTTTGCATGTAAATTATTTCATAAAGATGCAATTTAAATACTCTCTTATCCCAAAATCCATGCTGCACAAACCTAAAATGGTACCAAATATTTCAAGAACCGAGATCATGTTGATACGTACCAATTATTATCAAATAAAAGAAATATAAAGAATGAATGAACAAGAACTATATCTTGTACATTTGAAGTATAAAATATTTCAATCACCCGCAAAGCACCCATTCTACCAAATAATTTATTTAATCGGCCCTTAATCCTCATGGCCAAGCTAGATCTAATGCACAAATTAGAAAATATCGGTAGTGAACTACCATATTATTTTCCTTGTCGCTGAAATCACAAGATTATGTGTACTTTTAAGTGGCACTATAAAGCCAAGGTGTTGTGGAAATAGGTGTGGAAATAGGTCTCATAATTAAGAGTAGCTACCATTACATCTAGAGGGGAATTTGTCTTCTTATCTTCATCACTTGATGGCAAGTCCTTAGTAGAGATCTTATGTGATTCTTATATGTCCAAAAACTGGCACTATTTATTAAAAACCACCACATGCATCATAGTTATGTAATTAAAATGCTATAGAATATTAACCAATCGTAACCAATTCTAGCACACTAGATCCCAAGTAAGCCATTCGAGTAATGCATCTTATAATGTCAACATAAAACCTCCAAAATGGAGAAACAAATAAAACCATTAACCTCAACCAAATTCTAGATTAAGATCCACATTTTATTGCCATCATTTCAATTTTGAAAATCCACTCTTTGAAAAAGAGTGGAAGATGAAATGTACCTGCATATGATGATATTGTGGCCATTTGATGGCCATTTGATAGGGTAAAAAGGACTAAGATTACTCTCTTGATGGTGGAATCATTAATGCATAATTACATTTTACTTGTAATGAGTCTGCCTTGTTCAATTCTAATTAGGAGCAAAATGTGCTTTGCTTATGCATGACAATTTTATATTTTCAATCCTTTAGAAAGCATGTGGTTGTTGTAGACATCGAAACACCATAATGGTTCAATGCAGAGATCAAGCCTACACAATTCTTCAATGAGAACTATGCCTAGAGGCACCGATGGTATTGAAAAAAGAATTTACTAAATGGATTTAGATGCTACCAAGTAAATGGTAATCAACAAAACTTATAAATTTTTCAAGTTCAAAATAAAACACAATACCCACCATAACATGCTAGCTCCACAATTGTGTGTCTCTCCCTCCACTGCCTCGTTGAAGAGGGCCTACACTGCCTCGTCGAAGAAGGACCGGAGTTCGTTTGGATTGATTGTCTCAACAACCACAAATTGAATTGCTTCTTTTAGATTGTCTTGTGGAAAGTAGGGAATGACTGAAAAGACCAAGAAGAAGCTCGTCTCCAGCCCTTCCTCTCTCGGACTCGTGGCCGCCTTCAACAAGTTAGACCAGCGCCTGGACCTGTTCCTCATCCAACAAGACATGGAGAACTTCTAAGACGGAGCCTAAAATCAAGTCACAGGCTCAACCTTATGATCTCCATCTTAATCCTCGGTAATTCATTGTTGCACCATCTCTTTGCTAAATTTGAAAAGAACTGTTTTGTATCCTACATCCCCATGATCATAACTCGTGGCCAGCTCCTTGTTGAAGGTGGATTCGTAATACTTGGTTGCAGTCATTACTTTGCATTTATTCAGCCTTGCCTTCAAGCCTCGTGGATGGAAAAAGGGCAAAACGTGTGCATGATAGTCGATTTCTCCCAGGATTTCATATTACTGTCACGTACCTGACATTCACTACAAGAGCACCAATCATAATTTCTTAAAGAACTTATTTTTTCAAGAATAACATGAAAAATTGTTATTTCATTATCACATCACACAATGTTTTTTAAAAAACTTTCAAAATAACATGAAAATTTGTTATTTCAATATCAAATCAAACAAGTGAAATTAGCAGATTATACCTCCCTCCCAGAAATATTTTAATGTAATAATTTAAAAATGTTTCACTGTGATAATTAGACGTAGAATAAAATGATATCATAGCAAATTTTATTATTTAAAAAGTCTTTTAGATATGGTAATTAAACTTTATTTTCATAAATAATGTATAAAGCAAAAGCTTTTGCATTGTAGTAGATGTAAATCAATATAAATCCAACTTAGTCCATTTTATAATTTTAGTAAAAATTAATTCATTTAATAATATTACAAAATATTAATAAATAAATAATTATATTTTTAATTATACTTGCAAAGTGCACTAATAATTGATAATTAATTTATGAAAAAATAAATAATATGAATTTCAATTTGAGGAAATATAAATAAATAAGTAATCATATATTGACAAAAAGGAATTAAGGTTACCATAGTTTTCAAAGATTTCAATTAACTCGTGTGATCAAGAAGAGAATAGACTTGAAACTTGGCAAGTTGTCTTGGTACTACAACAGGCCATAGTTGCATAATATTCTCGTCTTAGAATGTTTGTTGTATTGTGAATTATGTACAGTGATGAAAAGGGCTAGGCTTATTATTAAATTTCTTTTTCAAATATATTTTTTATTTTTATTTGTTTTTTGTTTTATTTTCTTTATTATTAAAATTAGAAGTAAAAAATCATAATTGGGTTATTGATGTTAAATATGTATAATAACAACAACAATAAAAAATAGTTGATTTGTATATTAAAAAAAATCATAATTGATTTGTGTAATAATAAAAATAAAATAAAATAAATTTCATTACTTTTATCAAATACAAATTAAACAATTTTGTTCTTAGAAAATTTTAATTTCAAATTTTAAAATTGTTAAATATAGATCGAAAATGATGTAATATAAAATATATAAAATTCAAAGCATTTGAGTATGATTTCTTGCATATCATACATTCTAAACTATCAAAACAATGAAAACTAAGAGCAAATTTGCTTTTCCTAAATTTGTTTTTCCTGAAAAATTAAATAGTGTCACTTCCATTTATTTTGCCATATTATGTGACACAAGATTCTAAGCGAGCGTGTGCCTTGCATGGCTATTATATTAATTGAAATTAGTGTAGTTGCCCATCAATTTAAGGCAAACCAAATTGCTTGGATCATTTTTAGCCTTGGTTCAGACGAGTACTATTAACACAACATTGAATATAATTTACCTACTTGGAAAATAGTATGCTTACAATTTGGATAGCTTTCTTCACTCAGTGGGATTTCAATGAGCTCCCAATGTTTCTCTAATTCCAATGTTTGCTCTGAACCCTCAGTTTAGAGTTTTTAGGTTTAGGCTTTATGATATATTCAACCCTCACTAAAAAAAGTAAATTACTAGAAGTGAAAACAAACAACAGTTGAACACTTGTTCACCTCTTCAGTGATGCAAATACACAAAAAAGCTTTAAACCCTGAGATTATGGTTTCCCAATTATGGGTTTTGTGGTATTAATATGCTCCCCCAACTCCATTATTTGTTTATTTAATAATTGAATAAAAAAATAAAAATAAATATTAAAATGGGACTGCTTAGGCTTCTTTTGTGTGGTATCCATGAATAATACATAAATCCTTCAATACCTAAGATCACGGTTTTCGGTTTTCGGTTTTAGGAGACATAGCCCCTTGAAAAAAATTCAATAATTCAGCATAACAAAAAGTATTGGGACTCACATTTTGATTTGTTTCGGTAGAAGGAAACTGTGCTTCTTTTGTGACTGCTTGAATGGGTGTTGTGGACCTAGCACTGATTTTCCCAGAAGAGCGGATTAAGACACCGCTCTTCTCATGAGCTTTGCATGAAGAAGGTAATGAAGCTCGTCCAATGCAAAATCTGGCAGTTGTGGATTCTCTAAGTAATGGGGATGTGTGAATGGCCTCATGGCCTGTCAAAGTGACCATGGTTGTTGTTGCTGCTACCACCATTGCCCTTACCCTTACCTGAACCCTATCTTTCTTCCTTCATCCTAGGAAATGGAGGAGTGCTGTATCGGGTACCCATAACTTTCCTATTAGCTTCATCCTAGACAATGGAGTGATGTTGATGCCCAACCTATTACCTTTACCCAGGAACAACTTTGTATGGAAAGCACTATTAGCAGCTAACTTTTTCCACACTAACTATATATTTTAACATATGGAAATCATCGAGTTCAGTAAAGAAAAAAATAAGTTATGGCATTCAATTAGGGATTCTCATAAACACTATAAAGACTTGTTTTATATAGATAAAATAGCCAATCGTGCCAAATCTACAAATTGATATGGACACGGAATCACATATATGGCTGGGAGTATATTGCTTTATCCCATTGGAGTAACCTTTCATCATTGTACACTTTGAATAAGAAAGCCTAGATAAATACTCTTTTTGTTGGACAACTACTCACAGGAAGGATTTCCTTACTCGTTTTAACTGGCCAGATTGATTCTATAGAGCCAGAACCTTTAGCACATATCTTGGGAACTTAAGTAGTATATATTTTTGAACTACCCCGGATTGATTTATTATAAACAACCAGAATTTAATAGACATGGACATAGCTATAGATGGATGGAGCGATTCTATCTATAAAGCCCACATACCAATGATACGCTGCCACAAGTGTTTTTTCTTTATCGCCATTGAGAACACAAAGAGCTTCAGGCAATGATAAAAATTATAAAAATAATTCTGATATTATATTAAATACCAATTGTCCTTGATATTATAGGATCAAAATATTTCCAAATATACTTTTTCCATCCGCTTAGCACCCAGCTCGATAATCCTCATCATTGCCAAGTGCTGGAAACTTAACCCACCTACATTGCCACTTAGCCCTTGCTGACACTTAGCACTTCATGCACGGTGCTACCACCCATGCTGCCACTTTGCTTCACGCCTGACAAGAACTATGGATATTTGGTATAGCCTAGAAGACCTAAGGAACTTTCAAGAACTATGAATACTTGGTCGAGAGTCCAAGAACAATCTTTGCTTCAATTTATTTTTCTCCAAAAAAATGCTTTGCTTTAATTTGTTTTTCTTGTTAGCAGACACAGGTAGCAACAATGGACATGGCTATATATTGCAAACAACATGGTTGTATATTGCAAAGATTCAATGCTGTTGAAAATACCTCAGTCACTCATTCCAAACATTTAGGCAATTTGGGTAGTTACCACTATTCTTTTTTGTGTATTGCATTCGAAGCTGTAGCGAAGGTTTTTTGTATTTTCAAATTCATTTCTTTCTAAGCATTTTAGGCGATTTGGGCAATTCTACACAATGATTTTTCATTCTATACCTGAAACGGATTTGTTGTTCTGCATCTGAAATGGGTTTGCTATTCATTTAATGGAGGCATTACTGCATTTCCAGTTGCCAAAGTTAGGCATTCTAAGATAACATTATGAATATAGGCGGATTGACTCTGAATTTGTGGAATTTCCATCAATGGAATCATTCTAGTTAAAATGGACCGGAAATGGAGGTTTTTACAGGAGTGAAAAGGAGAAACACCTATTGCTTAGCTGCTTTCATGAAAGTGTGATAAGGAAGCCATTGCAGAGCGGGGTCCCATGTTGTTTCTCCATCATTTTACTCATCAAGATGGGAAGACAACGCAGCAGGAGGTTGTTATTTGCATCTATAATCCTTTCTTTCAATCAGGCGATTTCAGAAACAGTTCCTCTGTGCGTACTGCTTAGGGTTTTATTTGTCCAAAGTAAATGCTCCAATTTTGTTTTCCAAGCACCCTTTGAATTTTTTTCCTCTGCAAAATAAGTGAATTAGTGTGTTTACTAGATGTAATTTGATTTTTCCTGGGATCCATACAGTAGGTATCCTTTCAACCATGGTTTCAAGAGTACCGATTTCTCTTTATCAAGGTCTTAACAGAACAACTATTGGTTCTTGATTTTGGGGTTGTGCTGATTTCTTTTAGAGTACATAACTCTTTTTCAATGGTCTGGACAACCTCTACTTCATCTAACAGAACTCAAGTGCCTGCACTAAACATGAAGCTTTGGTATGCCCCATATCTAGAGCTCCCATGTGGAATGGTTTTGAAGGGTGCGACCCTGGTCTCGATTCACCCTTGTGAGTACCCAATCTGCAAGGAAACTGGTGGATTTTTGGCTGGAGCATTTGAAGGACCATTCAAGACTGCAGCCAGCCTTCTTGCAAAGAGGAGGACATATCTTCTGGAGATGAATTCATTCTAGGCCTCTGAACATAGGTGGTTAGTTGTATTGTTCCAGGATTCTATATGAAGATAATTGAGTTTGTTTTCATACATTCAAGAAATATATGAATGAAATGTCAGTTGACATCGGAGTAGAGGGATTTTGTCCACTTACAGCTGCAAGCTGGCACGCTTACTTGAGCGTTGATTTCTTAAGTTGTTCAAGCAGAAACATAGATTAATCGAAGGAGAAACTGTTTCTCCACATGACACCTTATTAGAAATTGTCAATTGAATTGAGGAAGAAAGATGCTAGTTAGAAATTTTTAATTGAATTGAGGGAGAGATGCTAGGTTTCTGCTCTGCAAAAACATATTAAGTGTATTCGAGGGGATCTCCATGTCTCAAAGAGGGTATCCATGTAATCTCCATCCGAGAGGCTGCGGCAATTACAGAAATCCCCCGACATCTTTAGGCAGGAATTCCTCAAGCATTTCCCGATTGCAGAGAAGTGACAACAGTCCCCGTCATGAATCGTAGTTTCGGAACAATCCTGGACCTTCACATGAACATCGTTTCTCTAGGTTTGGATTCCTATCCCCAGCAGAAATCGAGAGATGGTTGGAAGGTCGGGCTACGATTCCCACAAGCCATCTCATTGCTCATCTCAGTTCCCCTGAAGGACTTCATAAACTGAAGCATACAGTGGATAGCCGTTCTCTGTCACCTGAAAGTATCGTCAAATTGGCCTAACTTGTAAGTATTGTCAAATTGGTTGAACTTGTAACCCAGGAGGGTATAAGATCTAGCGGAGAAATAAATTGTAAGTATCGTCAAATTGGTCGAACTTGTAACCTAGAAGGGTATAAGATATACCAGAGAAAGGTATGATACTAATAAAATATATGGAGTATTTCACGACGACACCGTCCACATGGCAAGATTCCATTCGCTCCATGAGCGAGGAATCTATCCTGCGTGGATGGTTACGCTTCTCCTTGTGAAACGCCTACGGCGTAAATATTGGGTTGGCTATTATTATATATATATGGTTGTTACCATATATTTTATTACCCAAAATATGTTAACCATATATATTTTTTATTATTATGGAGTTGGTTATAAAATCTTTGGTATATAATCAAGGGTGTTCTTCCATGAAAGGGGAGGTCTTTTGGGAAGTATTCTTGGTGGGAATTATTGGTGGACGTTTTGTGAAGTTTATGTATTCTTATTAGAGTGGGAGAACTCTTGAAGGAGATCGTTTGTAATATCTCGATTTTGACCCCATTTCATTTAATGTTTCATTTAATATGTAAATGATGTAATATTGTTATAATCATGGTGAGGAGCTCAAGGCCCCACCATTGATTTAGCATTAAAATCGATGCATATGGTTTGTGTGCTAGCCAGGCACAATAGAAATCGTAAATATCATGTAAATATGCATTTTAATAAGATACCCACAACTAGATATGCAATCCAACAAAAGTATGGGGGCATGATTTTTACAAGGAATTGGGGGAGGGATATTCAAACCCTTGAACCAATAAATTGAAGCCAAGTGTCAATGAGAGAACCCATGAACCATCAACTACCCATGTTGAATTTTGTACCCAATCATTTATTTCTTCCAATAGTTGGTTGAAGTAGTTATTATTTTGGGAATTGGAGAGGTATGGATATCCAATTTCGTGTATGGGCAAGCCATCATTTTGGAAAAACGTGTTTGGCTTCCTTAGCAAGAAAAGAGCCACGAATTTGCTCCCCAAGCCATTCTTCATTCATGGGTTTTTCTCTCTCACGAGTTTTGAGCTTGTTGGGTGTTTTTCTCCATAAATTTTATGTGTTTTCCTTCATTTTTTAGCTGGGAGAAGGGCATTTTTGTGATATAAAACAATGGGGAAGAAGAGGAATCTTATTTGGGGTCCCTGGGAGGTCGTTTTTTCCATGTAAATGCCCATATACCTATGGGAAATTCGAGTTTGTTCCCCAAGGGTCGATTTCCCCTCTCAAAGGTCGTTTTTTGTGTGCCACGAATTGGAAGAATGCATGGGAACCCTGTTTTGTAAATCCCATAGTAAAAATGTTTATCCATGCCCAACAATTGTGCTTGCTATGTGTGTGAAGATTATGTTGTGGTTCAAGTTATGGGTATCCTATGTTGTGGCTCGAGCTTGAGTGCAAGCATCCTAGAATAGAAGAGGGTTCAAAATTGGCTCGATAAACCCAAATATGGATTGGCCTGGCTTAGATGTGGTGTTCATATTGATGTGCATCAGTTGTAGGTTCCCATTCCTTGTAGAAATTATGCCCAACTCAGGGGTGGCAATTGTGCTGAGAGATTGATGAGCATAGTGGGCCTATGGTTGGGTGGAACGTTGCAGTTGCATAGCCAGTTTCTCGGGACATCATCGTTTCAAGATAAGTATTCAATGAAACCTTTGTTGTGCTTTAAATCATTAGTTATTCAAGTGTTGAATGGAATGAACACTCACATATGTGTTTATGAATGATGGTTGTGATCATTATGCTTGTTTATGCATATTAGATGTGTGTGTAGTAGAATTTATTCCAGTGTGTCAAATTTGATTATGCATCTATACACACATGTATTTTATTAGCTATGAATTTGTTCATGATGAATGGGTTGATTTTATAATAGCCTTTATTTTCAGTCATGTTCCCTTCATTGCATTGGATCTATGGGAGGAGACGTGACATCGTTGAAGCTTCTTTGGAAACTTTTCCAAGGCCTCATTAGACTTGACGAAAGATTGTATTCTGGTGCATCTAACATTTGACCACATAATAAGATCGATCCTCATTGGAGAGTAGGCCCGAAGACGTAGTTCCTTTGTGGACGAACTCCGTTATCATGTCTGGTGTAGTTCTTTTATGTGTATGATTTCTTTATTTATGTTGTACATAAGCTTTATTTATGCTCTTTTATGCAATTCATGGATAGTCATCGAATAAAATATCACGGATTACCTACATATGAAGAGTTGAGTCTTTTGACATGACCAAATCTTGACTTATAATTGTATGGCCCATCACCAAACAATCTACTATCACAAATCCTGAATGCAGAATAAATAAAAATTGTAAAAATCTTCCCAAAAAAACATGTGCATTAATAATGATGGTAATTCTCTAACAATCTATGCTATCATAATCAATAATCAATTGCAGCACATGGAAAATATAGGATATTCCTTAGAGAAACCCTTATGAAAAAATTTATCTTCAAAATGGTTGTCTTGCTCTAGTTATTATCTTATTAGTGCTTCTATAGTTACAAGACTCTCTAGCTTTAAATCTTGTGAAAAACAGAATAAAATATATGATGAAACAATAATTTGGCATATGTCTAAGTCATTCTCTCTACCCTCTAAAATCCACATAGAATGTAATCAACTTGACACGTGGGTAATCTTATGCATTTCTTCTATCGAAACTCCAATCCAACCTCCTCTTGTTTATTATTAATCAAATCCCTCTCTCATTGTCCCATGCTTCATTTACATGTTCTCCTAGGTAGGTGGAAGGCTCAAAACCCCAAGATACGATTATCCTTCCTTTTTCACTCTTTGGTTTCTTAAATGACCACAAAAATTGCATCCCAAATCCTTTGTATACACCCAATAATTATATCCAAATGACAAGATCTATTTCCTAACTAGGCATGAATTTTATGTCTTCTTTTCCTCTAGCACATGGAAAAATTTCCTTCTTCTCACACTACCATTATTACATATATAGTTGGTCCATAAGTGGATTTGTCCCACCAAAGAGTTGGGAAACTCCTTAGAATCCATGATTCTAATGGAGATTGTAGTAGAGTTCAACACTACATGAGATTACCTTAGCTAGGGTTAAGGTAACTCCATCAAACCCCTAGTATTGAGTGTGCATGAGAATTTGGATGGGGCCTTCCCTTCTAGTGTCATTAAGAATACTTTGAAATTACCCTTAATGAGCCCGGGGATAAACCAATATATCCGTGATGCTTCTAGTCTCATCTAGTGCCAACAAACTCTTGTCTTGTCAACGCAAATCTAGAGTTGGGGTATTTGCATCAAACCCTTGATACTAAAGCCAAGCCTCTAATGCCATTAAGTTTGATGAGGGATCACCCCACAAGGATTATGGTGCAAATATATACATTCCCCATCCATTAAGGAAACCTTTAATTCAATGGGTTTATGAGTGGGTTCACCCAATATAGTGTAGTCAAGTCCCTATTAGGATTACCTTGGCTAGTAAAGTCAGACCCTCAAGAGGATCACTTCAGTTAAATGGGACAATCCCTTCTATTGGCATGAATATTATACTATTATTACCCCAATGAAGCTTTGGGCTCACTCCACAAAATCCCTAAACTAACATGAACTATATATTTTGAAATCTATAGAAGTCTACTTTTCATAAATAAAGATTATGGTTTCCATAACAAGTGTATGAACATAATTAAACAATGTAATCACTCACATATAGATAACAGAAGAGATACCCTAGAGAAATCTATTTTAAGAAAACTCTAGCTTCGAAATGGCTATCTTTATCTAGTAGTTATTAATCAGTCTTTTATAGTTATAAGGCTATCTAGTTATAAACACAATAAGTAAAATGCACAATGACAATGTAGAACTCATTATAATGAGATGCATTACATGAACCATTTAATCAACCCATATCTAAGTTGATATTTCAACTTTACAAACAGTGCAAATCCAATGTCATCTCAACCTGTGGATGATCTTCTATCTCCTATGCCACTTTCTCACTAGTCCAACCTCAATTCCAACCTTTGCTAGATTCCTTGTGGTTGAACACCTCTTGCATCACAACCTATCATTTTATTATTTCTTTACTAGCTACAATAAATGACAAGAGCCCTCACAACCATTTCTAGAATCATGTCCCAATATTTAGTTACATTACCCCACTAGTGTTCATAACACTCATATTCTACAAAATTCGGGCATTATTGTGCCTTTCTTAAACTAACACATGTTAGTTTTTCAGAATTTACTTCAATCTGATCTAGGATCTTAACTGAGAGAATAACATGTACAGCATATCTACAGCATATCAATCATGGACACAATAATGCAAGCACACAAGATAAACAGAGTTTCACCGGGGAAAACCAAGAAGGTGAAAAACCCCGCAACTTCCTCAGAGATAGATAGAGCAATGATAAAACCCAAGCATTAGAGATAGTCTTCTCCTAGCAGCTACTCCTCCTTCCTCACATGTGCTCCACTCTCCAATGAGTGTGTGTGTGAATAATAGAATGATCAAATAGAGTGCCTCCCGCACTCTATTTATACTTGACTTGACTTTCCTAATAACCTTTACTAGGTCGGCCTTAACTTAACCACATAACATAATGCTGACAGGGCCGACCCCCAATAGGGTGGTCTAATAACCCTTTTACCCACATGACTTATACAGGGCCGACTCCATCAAGGTGGTCTAATAACCCATCAAGTATAAGTTATGACACTTACAATATAAATGACGACACTTCCGTATAGAGGAATAATACTATCTCTATAGGAGTACAATATACATAGGTGAAATACATTTCGAAGTTACATATACATCAACACTCCCTCTTAACTAGGATGGTATTTCTCGACACATATCTTCTAGCACAAGTCTTCTTCTCTAGATCATCGTCACTAGATCATTGTCATCGAATCATCATCATCGAATCATCGTCATCGTCACTGCGATTGCTATCTCAATCAATCTCCAATCTACTCGTCATAGGAAGTTCTACAGAGCCAGTCCTTTTTCATGTTGGATGTAGGCCCACCACTTGCAGGTCTTCATCATCTACAGAGCCAACCCTTTTTCATGTTGGATGTAGGCCTAGCCTCCATGTAGGTCTTTAACATCTCTGCGAGCAAGCCATCAAGTAGGTACACCTCAGGACTGATTACACTGCCTTTGCAAAACCTATAAGATCTCCCAGAATTAATTACACTGCCTCTTCAAAACCTGCAAGAGCATCTCAGGACTAATCATATGCCTCTGCAAAACTTGTGTACCATACTGTCACATCATCATCTTCAGATCATCCTCATCGTCCATGGAGCACAACCCAGATGCGCACACACAACACTTACACTCACTAGCATGGAAGGACTTTCATCTGACCATCTGGGAAAGGCTCAGCACTTACACTCACCAGCATGGAAGGACTTTCCTTTGACCATCCAGGAAAGGCTCACAACACTTACATTGACGACCATGGAATAACTTTCCTCTGACCATGTCGGAACGGCTACAACAATTACATCACGACCATGGAAGGACTTTCCTCTGACCATGTCGAAAAAGCTCAGCAATTACATCACGACCATGGAAGGACTTTCCTCTGACCATGTCAGAAAATCCATGCCCAACACTTACATCTTACCATGGGAGGACTTTCCTACCACCATGTAAGAATGGCCCCAGCCCTTACATCTTACCATGGGAGGACTTTCCTACCACCATGTAAGAATGGCCCCAGCCCTTACATCTACACCATAGGAGGACTTTCCTACCACTATGTGAGAATGGCTCCAGCCCTTACATCTACACCATAGGAGGAATTTCCTACCACTATGTGAGAATGGCTCATGTGCATCTGTGTCTCCGAACTCATCACTTCCCCTTGGAAGGTATCTCGATCTGAAGTACACCAAGTCTCCCTCTGAAGTATTCAAAATTCACTCTAGCCAGTGGCTTGGTCAACACATCGGCTATCTGCTCATCTATCGCAACATATAGGAGCTTCACTGCTCCTCTCTGCACCATATCCCTGATATAGTGATACTTGATCTCAATGTGCTTCGACTTGTCATGGAACACTGGGTTCTCCGACAACTTCACACAACTCTCGTTGTTGCAATATATACAAGTAGCACTCAGCTGGAGATCAAACAAATCAAACAGTAGCTTCCTAAGCCATACTACCTCACAACTAGTCGAACAAGCTGCGACATACTCTGCTTCGGCTGTACTCAGTGCCACATAGGACTGCTTCCTACTAAACCAAGAGATCATACCAGATCCCATATTGAAGTAGCACCCCGAAGTGCTCTTTCAATCAATGGCACTACCTTTCCAATTCGAATCAACATAACCCTCAAGGTTAAACTTTTGATTCACCTCATACTTGAGCCCATAGTCAACTGTACCCTTAAGGTACCTCAGAATATGCTTTGCAGCTATCAGGTGAACATGTCTCGGATCTATCAAGTACTGGCTCAAGGTGTTCACCGCAAATCAGATATCTTGTCTTGTATTCGTCAGGTACATCAAGGACCCAATCATCTGACGATACATTGTAGCATCAACCGACTCAGATGAAGCATCACACAGAAGCTTCAGGTTCGATGCCATAGGTGTGGACATGACCTTGCAGTCCATCATCCCGAACCTCTTTAGGATCTCTACTGTATACTTCCGTTGTCCAAGAAAGATTCCATTTGTACTCTACCACACCTCCATACCTAGAAAGTAGTGCATCATTCCCAAGTCCTTCATCTTGAACTTGGAAGCAAGCTACCTCTTCGTATCAGCAATCAATCTATCATCACCTGTTACAAACAGGTCATCCAAATACAATAGTAGTATCATTGGATTGCCTTCCTCAACCTTGTAGTAAAGGTTGGAATCTTCTTTACTCTTGGTAAAGTCCAAACTAGATAGGAAGCCATCTATCCTGCCATACAAGGTCCTGGGTGCCTATTTCAAACCATACAGGGCTTTCTTCAATTTGCACACATGTGACCCTCGATTATGTGTCTCAAACCTGAGTGGCTACTCCACATACACTTCTTCTTCAACTACACCATTCAAGAAATTTGTCTTGACATCTATCTGGTGTACCTTCCATTTCATCACTGCAGCCAGAGCAAGTACTAATCTAATGGAAGTGTATCTGGCCACAGGAGCAAAAGTCTCTTCATATTTAATCCCTTCTTTCTGGGAGAAGCCACGAGCTACAAACCTAGCTTTGTAATTCTCTATGCTACCATCTGCAACATGCTTGATCTTATAGATCCACTTGGAAGTCACTATAGACTTCCCATCTAGTCTTGGGACCACATCCCAAACATCATTCTTCATGATTGACTGATCATGTCATCATTACTTCATCTCGGATCCTGGGAACTTCAGATTCTTCAATAGATAGCTTTGTTGCTAGAACACATGTTGTAGTCCTTCTTTTGTAGGTGATGGTATACGATCTTTCCTACAAAGAAACTTAAATTGCATGATTAGAAACATCTCATAGTTTTCAGAACAAATTCCTACACATAAATAAATATGTCATACAGTTATGCAATTATTTTAGCCAATGCTTCAATACAACATTTATCCATATCTCGTAACTTTCTAGATGCCTTCCAATCTCTACCAGAACATTGTTAAGAGTGTGCTAAAACTCCCAACATGTCAGTAAAGAGGTTTCATTCTAGATAAGTAGCAATGGAATGTTGTATAGTGCCATAGGCCACTTACCCATCACATGCATATTAGTATTATATTGTTCATTAATGCAATTATTCTAATCTGCATAATACACACCCTAAGTCTAGGAACATCATTGAACAATATTATTTAAACAAACAAGTATGCAATAAATGACAATTCAAATACTTATCTTTGTTTGGTTGTAGGGTGAACTCCCTCTCAATATTTGCTTCCTTGCAGGAACTATTGGAGTGTGCTCCCTCTTGATCTTTGCTTCCTGGATGATTTGTCCTTGAACTTATATCCATGCTCTATCACTTATGCATACTTACTAGTATCATCATTGTGTTATCCTCAAGGTCTCATACATACATTCATTAGTATAATCTCAATAATATAAAACACAATAATCTTAAACATGTATAGTCATGATCATTTCAAACACAGATAATAAACATTAGTATTCAAGGTTTCAGGGAATACTTCTTTTACTCATGCATATTCTTATTTGACTATAGGAATTTTCTGGTTAGTCATATCATCAATCAAAGTAAGAAGCATACTATGCCTAAACCCATGATTACTCAAACCTATAACTTCATGAATGATCATTATCAATTATACCAAGTATACTTATATAAGAGATCCTATCACAAGGTAGGATTCTAACTTGTTATAGGAAAAACATACATGGACTAATATGTTAGCTGGTTATGTCTAACATAACCAAACAATGTCTTCTTGTTCTCTTCAATGACTTGTGCTTAGTAACCTGCATAACTCACAAGTTAATAATTGTAGAACCAGGTTATACATACCTCGTAAGTAGAGATTCTATGTGATCCATGACTATGGATGAGTCTTTGTCTTCATGTCACCATGGCCATATGTTCTTGATCTAGAACTTTCTTGATGTACCTTTCATGTTAGCAGACAACATCAACCTCATACAACACTATAGTGCATTAGTACAATCATGAGTGTCATAACCCTAACCAATGAATGTCTTCTATCATTCACATGCATTCATACTTTTACTAGGGCGATAAGACAAGTCTAACATTAACCAAGATTGTACTAACCTCAATATTATGAAGACAAACATATCATAAACTTAATCATGAACATATTTCAAAACATACATGTATGAATCATACCTGTCGAGATTGCTTCTAGTCTTCTTATGTAAGGCCTTAGCCTCATCTCCCTCTGGAACTGGAACTTATTCACTTATGTAGGTGTCCAATTCATTCTCTTCTAAAATTAACCCAATCCTCTTGATTTGTAGAAACTAGATCTGGAGCTGGATTAGGGTTTGTTAGAGAAACCCTAAAAATTCAAACTTTGAATTTCAAACTTCTGAAAGGATAGAAAGATGCGCCTTGATGAGCTGATCAAGTTGGTATACTCAGAATTTGAAAATTGCTAAGTTTCACCCCTCAAAATTGCCTTTGAAACTTCAGGATCTTTGGGACAGGATCCCAAACTAGGGTTTGATAAATCCCACCGATCTACCCAACCAAAAGGTTCGATCCAAAGCTCTAAACTTTGATTTTTCTGAGGATCTTCCAGCCGTGGTCACAGACTTCAGAAATTCCAACTTTTGCAGAAGCCCTAATTTTCCACCTTTCCGATCAAAATCCCGAACTAGGGTTTGATCAAGCCCAGCGTTCTGCCCAACCAAAAAATTCGATCTTGGTCTCTAAATTTTGATTTTGACGAGGAGCATCCAGCCGTGGTCTCCGATACAAATATTTCAACATTCTCCGAAACCCTAAATTCCCGGAGCCATGAATGAAGGTGATCAAAATCCAATTATGTTTTTATAGAAATATGCACCTGATTGTTTCTAGTGTAACTCCAAAATTTCAGATCTACAGGGTCTGAAAATTTGGCCTGTGGTATTCTGACCTGTTATCTTTCCAACCCCACAGGTCTGACCTCAAATGGATTCTCTGAGAGAGAGTTATTCCAAGTGTCGCAATGTGACCGGTTTATGGGATAAAACCAGAGAGTGAACTTGTACAGAGTTCCACGTGTCATTGGTTCAATTTCAGCCTCTGAAAATCAGACCTGTGAAAGCACAGTCCATGCCCTATCTTCCACTTTTTACTAAATTTCATTTGGAGCTTCCTAGCCCAAGTTGTGACCTTTTTTCCTAGGTCACCTATTTATGACTGAGATCTGGAAGAGGCAGAAACCCTATATTGTACGGACCATAAAACAAAAAGAACAGTGAATTAAATGCTATGCTTTAGACACAAGGTACATGGGGATCTTATCTTCGACCTGTATGATTTTCAGATCCTGAAACTTTTCCAAAATGAATTTATAGAGAAAGTTCTACGATGACTGGTTTTTGCTATATCAAGCCCTAGCTTCGCAAGTGCAACAAGTGTCATAAGTGCCATACCATGCCTTCTTTCAGGCTAGCTCTTATACCATGTTAGTTTTTCAGAATTTACTTCAATTTGATCTAGGATCTTAACTGAGAGAATAACATGTACATCATATCTACAGCATATAAATCATGGACACAATAATGCAAGCACACAAGAGACACAGAGTTTCACCGGGGAAAACCAAGAAGGTGAAAAACCCCACAACTTCCCAGAGATAGATAGAGCAATGATACAACCCAAGCATAAGAGATGGTCTTCTCCTAGAAGCTACTCCTCCTTCCTCACATGTGTGCCACTCTCTAATGAGTGTGTGTGTGAATAATAGAATGATCAAATAGAGTGCCTCTCACACTCTATTTATACTTGACTTGACTTGCCTAATAACCTTTACTAGGCCGGCCTTAACTTAACCACATAACATAATGCTGACAGGGCCGAACCCCAATAGGGTGGTCTAATAACCCTTTTACCCACATGACTTATACAGGGCCGAACCCATCAAGGTGTTCTAATAACCCATCAAGTATAAGTTACAACACTTACAATATAAATGATGACACTTCCGTATAGAGGAATAATACCATCTCTGTAGGAGTACAATATACATAGGTGAAATACATTCCGAAGTTACATATACATCAACAACACATGGCATCTTGTGATCGGATAAGAGTCACATGTTGACACCCTAGGTGACCACATTTCCTACTAGCTAAGCATCGACCTAATTTGTCTCATGGCACTTGATTCTTCTATTATGCAAAAGTGTAGATGTAGAGGTAATCATGCCTATTGCTTTACATGCACTAGACTTTGTTCAAAGTGAAGAGTACAAAGTTAGACTTTAACTTCTTCCCTGTTTTTTCATATACTAGCCTCCATGAGCCATTAGCCTTTGTGTAAAGTACAAGTCATGGATCTATAATTTGCTTTGGTTCCTTCCCTTCTTCTGCATACACTAGCCTCTACATGTCTTAAAGCTCCACATAGTCATGGAGATAACTCCTTTCACCACTCACCTAAAAGATCTACATGCTTGGAAACTCAGCATAACCTTTGGAGAGTGTGGAGATAACATTTTTCTCTACATGACCAATTACCTCTACATGCGCTTTCCTTATCCCTTTTCAAATACTTCCATGGAATTTTCCAAGGCATCAAGGCTTCTAAAGAATAGGTTTTAAGAATGGAAATTTGAGGGTTCTTAAGCATATTACAAAATCAATGAATAACCAATAATCCTTCCAATTCTTCATGTATCCATTTGGATCACACCTTCCCAATGTGAGGCTTTTGGTTTCCAAAATATTCTAAGGAAAGATTAGGAAAAATGCTTGCAACTTAGCATCTCTCCTACCACTTAGACTCTATCCCTTAAGACCAATTTTCTATCTTTTTTGTTTTCCTCTTCGAGCCACCGATACCGTTTTTGCAAAATTGTGTCCTTGTTCAATTCTTCAAGTGCATTCAATGAAAATATTCCACTCTAGGTAAAACTTGTCTTCCTCTTCCCCGCCCAACAAATATGATTTAAACAACCTCAAGTTCCCCATATTGTCTGTTAAATACATCATCACATAAGGAGGTAGGTTTAGATTTTTTTACCCTGTAAAAAGGCATATCTTTTTATTAGTGTATTACATTCTAAATATGCTTGTACAATATTGTTTTCCTTATGTATATTCAAATATTCAAATTCTATCGTTATGATATCCATGTGCAAGAAATCATCTTTTATATCTATCATATAACCTACTAATTCTTATCATACTTAAATGAAATAAAAACACTTTATCATACTTAAATGACAAAAACAACACTTTAAAGATAATAGAATTCCTATCATCCAAACCTTTACAAAAAATACCTATATATGATTTATCTTATTTTCACCATCTACTAATAATCATTAGATACTATCCACCAACCAAAAAATATAAATGGTTTTCCAAAGTTTGAAACTAGAAATATAAATCCAAAAAATATGCTTCTTACAACACTTCTAAAATAAATTTTAAGTATCTACTAACAACTAAGTTTATTCCTATGTGATGCCTCCTTGGAACTCAACGATTATAACAAACTTTAATTTCGTCAACAAACCTACCTTTGAAATATCATCTTCCTTGGTCTTAAACTCCCATAATATGAGATGGAAGGATATGCTTGTAAAAAAAGAAACCATGCCTTTACAATATTCCACAATCAGATACAATAACATATTTCTATTTCCAAGCCTGTAGCTGAAGCTAGTTTATGATCGCTTTTGAGTCATTAATAGATTCTCTAATCCCTTACCATTTTCAATAATAGCTCCAAATCCAACAACTTGAATAATTGTTAGAACCCTTACCAAGCCCTGCTTCAAAATGAAATATAAAGAGCCTCTAACACCTCACACATAACCCTCTTTTTATTAGCTCCATTAAATAACCTAACATATCAAATTTTCCTAACATACATTTTTTTTTCAATTTAAAGATGTTTTAATATTCTAGTCTTTTATGGTTTTGGAAAAAATTTAAAATTTCCAAATACTACTTGAGGATGTAAATTGGAATGATAAGATGTATATAGCTGGAAAGATATCCAAATTATGAGATAACCAAATTCCCCACACAACCATGAAAATGAGATCTCAAAACCTTTCAAAGCCTTACTCTAAAACCAATTTTTGGATGCCTCTTCCACAAAATGACCATGCCAACCCACCCAATAGACAATCACTAACTCCATCTCTACCCATGCTGGTAGAACATATGGACAATAATATAATAAGTGATATGTTTTAGATATATTTTTTTATGTTTTTCTTTTAACTAAAAAATTATAAATCTTTATAGATATGTTTTCTTCCCTTAAATTTTTATATTTATAAATTTATAAATTAAATAAAACTTTATATACAACTTATTTTGTATGCTTTAAATATTTTCTTAACCAAAATAATAATAATTGGTCCATACACACTAAATAGCTATCTTAATGTATCCATGTCCATGCAATGCCTTATTATAATGTCTATATGTAGATTTATGTATTGTTCCTTGTAGGGGAGGGTATGAGTGAGACCTCTTTGGTAAAGGTCTCCACTCAACTATACAAGGTATTCCTTTATACCCTACGAATATCGTATGAACAAAATAGATTAGATTCCAACACTAAATTTCCTATGACTCATAATAGAATAGATTCCAACATTAGGCTACAACTTCTTCCCTATGCTTTAGTGCTAAGGGAACTTTCTTAAAATGGACTTAAAACCATGATATTTATATAAAAATTCGGATGGACATATAGTTCAGTGTGCTAATCAGTGTCCACTTAGATTTTGAATTTTGAGATTAAATGTTTAGGTTGAATTATTATCTAGATTTTGAATTTTGAGGTTAAATGTTTAGGTTGAATCATTATCTAGATTTTGAATTTTGAGGTTAAATGTTTAGGTCGAATCATTATTTGTTGTTATCCTATTGTCTACTTAATGATTTGTTTATCATAATTAAGAATTATGAAAAGAATCTTGGAATTTTGAAGTTCAAATCCCTAGGGTTTCATACATAAAACACACAACATAGTGGAGAATTGAACACAACAATCATAGGTGGGCCTCCTATTATGACATAGTGAGGACCAAATACACCTCTCAATCTTATTGAGATGTAGACCATAATTATGGAAAGACACGCCAAAGAAATTATGGCCATTGGATTGACTTTTAGTTCGGACCACCCATCCACTAATAGCAAAGCTTTGGTTTACATAGGAGTCAAAATGACCATATCTAGGAAATCCTGGCAATGTATTTTGGAAGTTGTTTCAAGTATTATGGGAGCACTATGTGATAATTTGTGTTGTTTTGTTTTATTATGGAAATATGTTTTTGTTTGTTTTGATTCTAGTTTTTTTTCTAGGCAATGTTTGGTGGTTTTTATTTATTAAATATGAATTTTATTTTTTATCATATATATGCACATGATAAGAGTGATTTTTATTCTCATTTTAAATAGAAATTGTGATTTTTTTAAATATATCTATTTCTATAATTAAAATAGATACTACAATCACACCAAACAATGATAATAACAAATATAAAGAGAAGTAAACGTCATAATATCAAGAAAAATCCACCATAATATGCATATAAGAGTTGAGAGAGTATATGTAACCAAGTTGGAATGATAGTAACAAATATAAAGAGAAGTAAACGCCATAATATCAGAAAAAACCACCACAATATGCATATAAGAGTTGAGATAGTCTATGTAACCAAGTTAGAATGCACTTGCAATTCCTAAAAGACAAAGAAAGGAATCTCCAAAATGGGTATATACACAAGAAAATGCCATTCACAAAATGCAAGGCATCAAATCAACCAAATTGGAATACACTTCTAGTTTCTAAAAGACAGAGAGAGATCTCTAAAATGAGACTCTAACAAGTAATAACAAATCATTGATTAATAATAAAATGATAATGCAAAACAGTGGGTGAAACTTATTTTTTACAAAAGAGTCACTAAATCCACACTTTGTGCCCCTTGTAAATGATGAGTAGGGGGAGCCTAACACCTTTGTTGCCCAGAAAATGCGGTCACAAAAATCATATCATGGCGAAGGAAAGTGTTATGCACCAAATTCCCAGAAATAACATAAAAACAAGATGAGATAGTATTCCAATGCCTTAAGAATGTAATAAAAAGTTGAGTAACTAGCCTCTTTAGGAGGAAACCTTCTTTACAATGTATTTCAGATACAAAACAAGATGATATTAGATGATTCTAAACTATATCTCATTGATATATATATATATACCATCACCATTCTAAATCCTACATAATTAGGGTCCTGACCAACTAATAAAGATAATATTAATATGATAATATAAATGTAATGTCACAATATATAGCGATTAACATGTTGTTTACAGATAATCTGTAAGAGCAGACTCAAATAGACCTCCCTAGTTTGAATGGTTCAGATCTAGAACAAAACAAGTACATAATAAAAACATCTTTCCTAGATTGATTGAAATGCAAGATAGTGAAAGAGATGGCTTACCTTATAAATGCAGATATTTTATCCTTGTTGATCGAAGTCCCGATATTCATATCTCAAGCTGCAAAACAGTTAATACCATGTGGAAACAGACAAGTGATAAAAGCACATGATTGTGAATCAATCTAGATCAACAGTCAAAGAGGTTAATCATAAACATTATTAACACAACAAAGTTTATGGAAAGAATTTGCATTAGATGTCATAATAAGAAGTACAAAGAGAGAGGTGTTACAACCGATGCTTTGACGTCATAACCTCCTTCCAACAATCCTAGCCTCAAGATCAAATGCTTAGCCTCTAATGGATGAAGAGGATCTCCTAGAAAAATTCCACCAGCATATAGGTACTCGATCCTTCCTCTCTTAACAATGGAGAGGGGGTTCATATATATAGGGCTAAAGGGATAGGAGAGGTTGAGGATTTAGGGAGAGGCTTAAGGGATCATCCCACTAGACAAGGGAATCGAATGCCACCTTTCCAAATAAGTAGGGATAGATATACATGCCATCCAAGCTTCGATAAGTTGCTCAAAGCTTATCCTTATCCATTTTAACCAACAACGACGCACCTTGCACAAGGGAAAAACGCGCCAATGGGAGATCAATGCACCTTGTACAAGAGAACCATGTGCCACCAACACACTCTGCTAAGGTGCAGAGCGTGTCACCTTGAACCTGACGCACCTTGCCAGAGAGCAGGGCGCATCGGGGTGACCACATAAGGTTAAAGGGATGAAAAAAAAACATTTCTTCTAATGGTTTATCCCAGGCACTTTAGGTAGCAAGGCATACAAAGGACACATAACTCATGATGACGATATTTTGGTGTAACAGAATGCCCCCCAAATCATGAAGCTGGAGAAATAAGGTAGGTGAAATGGTTTGTAATAGGGAAAAAATTGAGGTAAGGATTGTCGGTTGGAATGACGAACAAAGGAATTCTTGCAGTACAAATGACTATGAGATACATGTCTCTGTTCGGGTACACAGGGTACTACCAAAGGACCGAACACCAAGAGCAACCACTTCACACAAACAGATCACAGATCAACACACCGATGTTTTGACGTGGTTTAAACCCTCTTGAGGGAAACACTCCACGGCCCCGGCCAAATAGCTTCTACGAGACAATTTATTATGCAAAGAAAGAAAGTTACAAATGAGCTTCTCATAATCGATCAACTAAACAATGACCCTCCATGCTCTTTAAATAGAGATCATGGACCAATCGGGTGTTAAGCCACAGATCAAGGTTAGGTTTGATCTAAGAGAAGTTGAGCCGTTGGATCACTCTATGTCGGGAACATATCGTGACCGTTGGATTAAGTATTTACAAATGCATACTAAAGAAACACACTATCCCTAACGGATATATTACACAAGTTGATCTTAACTAACTCCTAAGTGTCTAAATATCCTAACATCCCCCCTTAAGAACAACTTGGGATAGGATTGAAGGATTTACAAAAGTGACACTATTAGGAGAAGGAAGGAGGCATTAGAGCATATCCCCCCTGAATGACAAGTTCTTGAACTCCTAACATAGATTGAAGTTTAGAAAACTTCGCTTCTGTAAGAGACTTGGTGAAGATGTCTGCAACTTGATCATATGTAGGGCAAAAGAGCACTTCAAGAACACGATCATGAACAAGATTTCTGATGAAGTGCATATGTAGCTCAATGTGTTTGCTGCGTTGATGTAGAACTGGATCTTTGGCAAGCTTGATGGCACTTTGATTGTTGCACCAAAGTGGAGTAGGCTGCTGCTGCTCGAATCCAAACTCTGAAAGGATCTGTCGAAGCCATAAAGCTTCCTGACTAGCATTAACTGTTGCTCGATATTCTGCCTCTGCTGAAGAAAGAGCAAGAGCTTGTTGTTTCTTACAAGCCCAAGTAATAGGTCCAGATCCCAGACTGAAAACATAACCTGCAATAGACTTTCGATCATCAGGATTGCCGGCCCAATCTGAATCAGTGAAACCAACCAAAAAAAGTTTCCCCCCTGTACTGTAATGAATCCCAAACTGAACTGTACCTCGAATATATTGAAGTACTCTTTTAGCTGCTTTCCAGTGACTTTCATGAGGTGTCTGCATATAACGGGCAACACGACCAACGACAAAGGAAAGGTCAGGACGGAAATGATTCCAAGTATAAGAGACTACCAACAAGCTAACGATACAAGGTGGCATCGACTTCAGATGAAGTACAAGTGGCAGAAAGTTTGACTCCAGACTGGAAGGGAGAAGGGGCTGGTGTACAATCTTCCATGTGAAAGCGACGAAGAAGGTCACAAGCATACTTAGACTGAGAAAGAAAGATTCCTTCTTTGGTTTGCAAGACTTGGAGACCAAGAAAATAATGCAAATGTCCTAAGTCTGACATTTCAAAATTTTGTTTAAGACTGGATTTCACATGGGTTATAAGCTTAGGGTCACTACCAGTAAGAATAAGGTCATCAACATATAGAACAAGTATGATGAGATGGTTTCCTACGTTCTTGGTATAGACATTGGAGTTAGAATGGCATCTAGAAAAACCAGTGTCAAGGAGAAAGTTATCCATTTTGGCATACCAAGCTCTAGGAGCTTCCTTAAGGCCATATAAGGATTTCTTAGTGCGGCAGACAAGGTTAGAGTTATTCTGAACATAGCCAGGAGGTTGTTCCATGTAAATTTCCTCCTGTAAATCACCATGTAAGAAGGCAGACTTAACATCCATTTGATGGACTTCCCAGTTGTGTAAGGCTGCAAGGAAAAGAACAAGGCGGATGGAGTTCATTTTTGTGATGGGAGCAAAGGTTTCATTGTAGTCAATCCCTTCAACTTGGGAAAAACCTTTGGAAACTAACCTTGCCTTAAGTCTTTCAACACTTCCATCTGATGCATACTTAGTTCTGTAGACCCATTTACATCTGACAAGTTTTCTTCCTTTTGGAAGAGGTACAAGATCCCAAGTATCGTTCGCCATTAAGGAACGATATTCTTCATCCATGGCTGCATCCCAATCTGGATTCCCTGAAGCTTCTGCAAAAGTTTTTGGATCATGATTCTCGGAAACTTGAGCCAACAGAGAAGAGGCTTGCTGAAACTGAGAACGTGTTCGACGTTGATCTCTAGGATCGCCAGCAAGATCACCAGCTGCTTCACATGTTGAACGGACCCATCGAGGAAGCACTTGTGCTGGTGCAACTGGAGGAACATGAGAAGGCGGAGGTGGATTTTCATCCTCACTGTCATTATCAGAAACTGGAGTTGGAAACCTGCCAAGGAAGTTGGAAGAAGAAGAAGAAGGCACAAACGCCGAATCAGGCTCGCAGGCCACAGATGGCACAATCGTCGAGTTAGGCTCGCAGGCCAAGAGATTTTCATCAAATTTAACATCTCTTCTAATGATTATATCATGAGAATGTGGTTGAACAAGTCTATAACCTTTTACATCTTCAGAATATCCAACAAATATGCACTTTTCACTTTTAGGCTGCAATGCTTTCCATTTTTCATCCGGAATGTGAGCCCATGCTTCACTACCAAAAACACAGAAGTGACTTACATCAGGTTTAGTTTTACTCCATGCTTCTTCCGGTGTTATACCTTGTAATGCTTTAGTGGGGGTGCGATTTACTATGTAATTTGCACAATTAATGGCTTCAACCCAAAATTGAAGACTTAGTCCCTTAGATTGGATCATACAATTAGCCATTTCTTTTAAAGTGCGGTTCTTCCGCTCAGCTACACCATTTTGTTGTGGTGTATATGGAACAGTGTGCTGTTGTTGGATGCCTTGTTCAGTGCAGAAAGTAGTGAAATTTTTGTTTAACATATTTTCCTCCATTGTCATATCTTAACTTAATAATTTGATGACCAGATTGTTTTTCAACAAGGGCCTTGTAGGCCAAGAACATGTTAAATACTTCACTCTTAAGTTTTATGAAATAAACCCAAGTGCGTCTGGTGTAATCATTAATGAAAGTTAATAAATATTTGAAACCAAAAAAGGAAGCAAATGGAAGAGGACCACACAAGTCACTATGCACAAGCTCCAAGGGAACCGAGGCGTGCCAAGAGGCACGTTTGTCAAAACTGTCCCGATGATGGTTTTTGAGTACACAACCGGAACAAACACCATCTGTGCAAGATACCATCGGAAGACCTGTCACCATATTTTCTTTACATAGTTGTTGCAATGAGCGATAATTTAAGTGACCAAATCATTCATGCCAAAGGTTGCTCAAGTTATCACTATGAGCAACAAAAACTGAGGGGAAAGGTGATGACCCAAAGTTGTTAAACTTGTACAACCTGGTAATATCATCAACAATTTCGGTAGCTAGGACCTATTGAGGATCTTTAAAATCCTTGATTACAACTTGGTGAGGTGTAAAGGTCACAGTTTTACCTTCACCAGAATGAGTGATCTGATAGACTGATAACAAATTGCAGGAAATTCTTGGAACACATAGTACATCACTAAAATGACCATTATATACTGGAACTGTTCCAGCTCCTACAACACTTAGAGATCTATCATCACCAACAAATATTTGTTTGGTGTTACATTCATGCATAGTAGAAAAGATGGCTTGATCCTTAGCCATATGATAAGATGCTCCAGAATCAATGAGCCATTCATTTGAAGTAGAAGAAGAAGATGCATTATAAGAATAACCAAAAGCACAAAGTGCATGTCCATGAGAGGTAGATTCTGAAAGCGAATCTAGGTTAATGTGGTGCTTATTCATTGCTGCTTCCAAGGCTGCCATCTTCTTGAAACACTTAGATTCATCATGATTATCTTTCCCGCAATAGTTGCAATGACGCTCTGTCTTCTTGCCTTTTGGCTTGGATCCTTTGTCATTTTTTAAAGAAGGAACTGACTGAGAGGGTTTGGGACCCTTGTTTGACTTATTATTGCGAAAATTTTGTTTCTTGGGAGGCTTGGACTTTTCTTTCTGTTGGGACAATAAGGCTTTCCCAGATGTATCTGCATTGTTGATTATTCCAAGATGAATGAGTTTATCTTGTTCTCTAATCAAGGAATCACAAAAGGATTCAAGACTAGGCTCTTGATAGCTAGTTGCATTCAAGGATGCTTTCATGTAGTAAAATGTAGATACAAAAACAGAATATGCAGGTCCAAGTTTGGAAAGAATATGATAAATGCATTGTTTGTCTTCCTTCTAAATCTTACATTATGCACATAAGAGCTTAAGAGTTTTGTACTTAGATAAATAATCTTGAATGCATGAAAAGTCACTTGGATTTAAAGAAATCAACTCATTTTCGAGTTGGTGACCTCGAATTTCATTGTGTTTACCAAACACAGATTCCAACTTGTCCCAAGCAGCATTAGGTTCATCAATTCCAGATATGTGGAATCGCAAATCAGTAGAGATTGACATCCCAATCAATCCACGAGCTTCATCACATCTATTTGCCCATTTTATTTTCTTATCATCATTAGTGGGTTCTTTTTCTTTCTCTGAGGTAATTCTGTAAAGTCCCCTACTTCGTAGAACATCCTCCATACGAGATTTCCATTAGAAATAGTTGGAACTGTTAAGTAGAATATCACAAGGGGCGGCCATATTTGTAATTTAATGGCTGTAAAAGCAGAAACCAATAGTTTGGATGTGAAGAGCTTGAAAAAATAGGCGGTTTCAAAAAAAACGGCACTGAAAACTGACTCTGTATGATGAAGTTATGCTTGAACAAAGAAACTGTTAAAGATATCCCCAATAGTGACGTGGTAGCTAGAGAATGTCTAGCAAAAAAAAGAACCCCCTCTTCCCAAGATGAACCTTTTGAGAATCACTTTACAAGAAAGTTGCTTTAAGTGAACCACTTTTGTAAAATAAGTGATTTCACTTTTACAATGATATTACTTTTAAATAGTGCAACAATAAAAAAAAATTTAAGTGTCTCACTTGTATTTTTATTTTTTATTATTTAAGTGAGATGCACTTTTACAATAAAATAACTTAAAATATGGGAATGAGGAAGGATTTTTTTTTTTTTTTTACTCTTCTTGCTCGGTTTGCGTGCTTGCCCTTTTCCTGCAAAACACACCACAAATCGAAACAAAAAAAAAACTTTTCCACACTTGTGGAGTTAGATCTCCTTAGCTTGCTCGGAAAGTCTACGTTTTCTCTCTGTTTCTGATTTGCCGAGATCGCGCAAGGTGCACGGCAAAGAGCATACGCAACCGAGAAAAACCCTTTCCCTTTCTGTTTCTGATTTGCTGAGATCGCTCAAAGTGCACGGAAAAGAGCATACGCAGACAAAAAAGCAACAATCCGAACCCAAAAAAAAATCTAACAGTAAAAAATGATAAAATATGAGATTTTTTTTCTTTTAAAACAGAAAATAAAAAAAACGCGTCACTGTAACATTATACCTTCAGATTTGATGAAACATGCGTTTCTGGAGCAACCGGGAACCATTTTCGATCAAACAAAAACTATTTCCCAATGGAAATGACACTCTGGATGCAATGGAACACCTCCCACAACCCAGAAATGCAAAGAAATACTAGAACTAGAAACCCTTTCGAGTTTCGGCAAGTTCAATATCTAGATCATAACCGGAAGCGGCACTTCACAAAAGCTATGATACCATGTTCGGGTACACAGGGTACTACCAAAGGACCGAACACTAAGAGCAACCACTTCACACAAACAGATCACAGATCAACACACCGATGTTTTGACGTGGTTTAAACGCTCTTGAGGGAAACACTCCACAACCCCGGCCAAATAGCTTCTACGGGACAATTTATTATGCAAAGAAAGAAAGTTACAAATGAGCTTCTCATAATCGATCAACTAAACAATGACCCTCCATGCTCTTTAAATAGAGATCATGGACCAATCGGGTGTTAAGCCACGGATCAAGGTTAGGTTTGATCTAAGAGAAGTTGAGCCGTCGGATAACTCTATGTCGGGAACATATCGTGACCGTCGGATTAAGTATTTACAAATGCATACTAATACATACTAAAGAAACACACTATCCCTAATGGATATATTACACAAGTTGATCTTAACTAACTCCTAAGTGTCTAAATATCCTAACAGTCTCAACTAACTCACAACATGGCTACCGACCAATACATTGTAGATCCATGATAGTAAAGACCGACTGAACAAAATCATGGCTACTAAACATAATCGTAGATCCATGATGAGATGATAACACATCCATGACCAATACAAAGTGGATCCATGTAATATGACTCAAAAAATATCCATCGCAACCTGGGTAAGATATATGAGTTAACCCAGGGTCTCCAAGCCGAACCTGCAATTATACAAATCTAACCATGTGATTACAATGTCTTGAAGTCAAACATGGTAGAAACCACTTGATTACCGGTCTTTGATGTATATCGTTAACAAGTGCGAGGGAAATCACCATTGATGTTAATCATCCCCATGGTATCATAGTGCATACCACTGAATGTGAATCAATGATCTGAGGTCGAACACTCAATGGAATATTTCAATCAGAATTCAATGATGTGAAATTACTATTGAAAGCGAGGTAACCTGCCATTTAGGCATGCAGGCCCAAGGTACTTGATTGGTTTCTAGTTTTAATCTTCGGATGATGTGTTGGAGTTGAAAAAGATAAAACGGTTGAAGGAGGGCCATGATGTTTCCCCCATCATCGAAACGAAACAAGATCAAATATTTTTGGATTATATAAGACTGTAGAGTGACACTTGAGATTGACTCAGGAATGACCGACGTGATAGAAGGTAGAATGACTACAGAGATTGACTCGATGAACAGACCTCTCTTGAACATGGGAATGGCACGACTTGGAAACATTAAAATGACGAGAATGACACCAACCCCTAATGAAACTAATGATGGAAGCATTCTTTGAATGACTTAAAGGAGTGAAACGACCCATAGAATGGGTGGGACTCAAAGAAAAGCAGATTATCCAAGTGTTTGAATGCATATGCAAACGAGTGCCATGTTCAAGAGTGACTAAGTACTGCCATAATTACAATAAAACACAAACTTTTTCCTTATCCCCATCATGATTTATGAGTACCTCTTTTGTTTTTTAACGAGCTTGAGGAGGGTTACAGATGCTTGGTATAGCTCATCCTTTAGATGAGTCCGATCCCATATGTTTTATGAATCTGAGACAGGAGGGGTTCGTCCCAAAAAGGGCCCTTCAATGTTAGATTTTAATGAGTCCAGAGAAGGAAACCTCGGCATCATTTCATATTTAGAAAGTCTGAAAAAAACTAAAGAAGACTCCAAATGGTTCTTTTTCGTAAAAGTTAGTATTCTCATCCAAAAAATGATCAAACAACATGAGAGAGAACTCTTCCAATCCTGATTAACCAGAGTCCTCTTTTTTCATAAATAGTCATTCTGGTCTGAAAAAGGCATAACCTATCACCATAAAGACGACCTTTCAAATACTTTTACAAATGTGAAAGAATCAAGTTCTCTTGGCGATATTTTCATATTTAGGGAGTGTGAAAATATCTTAAAGAGGAATTCCGAAGGGTTCCTTTTTCATGGGAGTTTTATGACCCCGAAAAAGTGATAAAATGTAACTCGGTACTTTACTCTCATAGTTTTATGAGCACAAGGAAAAAAAGTAAGCTCGATGTTATCAATACTTACTTTTAACGAGCATGATGATAACATAAAAACGCTCAACGAATCGTTCACACTTGATAAAAGTATGAAACGTCTATGATGGTCATCAATAAGATCAAAACACCACTTTACTTCATCTGTGAACTCCAAAACCAAATTAGAATTGATAATAAGGTGTTAAAATGTAGAAAGATCACCAACTATAGTAAAAAACCTATAAAATAAATATTGAAAAGGGAATATTCCATTTCTTTTATAAAAAAAGTCAAATAGTAAAGAAACATTTACCAATTGTTTTTTACCAAGTTGGAATAGTGACAACACCCTTTTGGAGCTCATTTTTCCAACATCGATTACAGATGCTATGATGAGTTGTTTCTTGCCCCGTCACTCACAGGTAGGCCTCAACCTTATGCTCTAGCTTTTCGGTGGATTAATGTTTGGTTTAATTGTCATTTTTTGGGGTTTTTGGACTCATTTTGAGGGGCATTGCGCGTTCCCTGGGCGATGTGATTTTCCCTTATGGGAAGTGCGTCAAGGGTGCTCTATCGTGCTTCTCCCATGGAGAAAGTGCATCGTCGATGCATTGTCCGCAAAAGCGGTGTGCGTCGGTGCAGATCCACAACAAAAATTAATGATTGGGGCCAAAAGCCCCAACCCAAATCCATGAAAATGATCTAATGGATGTTTATTTTATGTTTGCACATGTATCAACTCACACAATGGTCCATTGGAAGGAAAGAGAGCATGAACTCGAAGATGACCAAGCGGAAAATGATCCACATTCGATGAATGCTTTACAAAGGTGTGAGATATTAAAATTATTCCATGTACATGTCATGAGGGATAAAGTACAATTTCTAGACTACTTGATCAGGTTATGGGACCCAGGTCAACAACATTTCCGAGTTGATGTGGAAGATATCTATTTCCTGATGGGTTTATCCAGAAGGGGAGCCCCAGTTTCAATATCTGGGCCATGGGGTAGTGATCAGTCTATAGAGAGCCTGGTGGCATAGTTCTGTATGCACGGGACGCAGATGCTTGCTAGGAAGATTCCCATCAAGAACGTACGAGATTGGCCCCTATGGACTATGCTCTTTAATATAGAGAGGATGGATGGAAGAAGAGCTTCTCATCAGGCCACAAAGGCCCACATGATATATTCCATCGAGTGTATGGCACCGACGGTATTCAACTGGTACGAGGGATTTCTTGTGAATCTAAAAGACTAGCTCACCAAATGCAAACGGGGTGAGTTGAAGAAATTCGACTACGGATCCATCCCGGTCTCGTTCTTCCTTGAGCGAGTTCCACTGTTGAGACCATAGGTAGAGTTGGATTATCTCGATCCACAAGATCCTCACATGGTTCGATGGTTAGAGTTCATGGCCCACCATGGAGGTGGAGGACCTATCATTAGTTATGGGCCCACCTTCTTTCGGTGGCTCCGCGAGAAATTCCTCATGATTGAGGATTATACGTATGCAGGTACTGACTTTAGGGGAGACCCAAAATTAGCTCTTCCAGAGGGGGAGAAATGGGGAGATATGGGTAAGAATGAAAATCTTGTTGTTTTTATACATTTTGTAGTTTTTTAATGTTTTTGGGTAGTATTGATGGTTCACACAGGTTTGATGCAAATATTGGCCCGTCTCGACTAGTAGGTTCTTCTCTGGTTGAGAGAAGAGAGGTGGTATGAGAGATGGAGGCTGCTCAGCAGGATGCAACAGAGGAGTTGAATGAGCTGGAGGAGAACCTCTAGATATTGACTTTGGAAATTCCTGATGTATCTATTGATGAATTTCCTCACCGCAACCAACGCCATACAACTGGAGTTTCAGGGCACTTTGGTCGGTTGCTCCGTCTAGTAGCTCGGGATATTATCTGCTATCACGAGCATCCTCATGGATATCCCATTGTATGATATATGTACTGAAATCCATAGGATTCATATTTTTGTAGACATGACCTACTAAAAGCTTATGGGCTTCATATTTTTTATCAGTACCACTTTTTGTATCTTACTAGCCATGATGATATATATATACAAAACAATATTTCGCAGTTTTATACACTGTGTCTTCTATGAGGATTTGGGATCTTATGAATGTTAGCTTACACACTATGATTAATTTACATGTCATGTCATTTTATACATATTTGATGAAATTTTTTATGAATGTGCAATGTACCAATCTAATATGAAATTGGCTAGGGAATCAACAACTGTGTTTGTGTTTCTTGGAATGTGTAGGTATTGAATTGACTCAAAGGACCTCTCCAAGAGACTTACTCGTCGGAATAGACATAGTAATATGGAGTCTCGGATATTTTAGAAACGGTTGAGATGGGAGACCACTAATTGTGAATCGATATAGATAACAAGGTGGTCCACACCCAAGGAACATGCGTCGGTCAATAGTCAAATTACCGCATGATACTCGGCGGCATTGTTGGTTGCAAACCCTAAGAAATTTCCTCATGAACTAATCAGCTCGCTGGCAAGGGAATAGAGTACCCAAGATGCCTAGGCGAGGTTGCAAGTGTGTTGGATAGCGCCGTCTGCGAATCCAAAACACATTTCCATCTGCACATCCAGGAAGAACATGGTATAAGCGTAATGATAAGATCCTAGCACACTAAAAGTAAAGTGTCTCACCAAAAAAAACACACGTCATGTACAGTATATACAAAGTACTAATGCATAAATGATTTAGGCATAGTACAGCTTTAGGTAGATCCCATTGCAAGGCTCCCCAAAATATATCCCATCATAATCCTTTGGTTCAAATGATCCCTTTTCCAAAACACATTTTACCACATATGGACCATGCCACATGGACTCATGTTTTCCTTCCATCGACTTATCATGTTTTTGGTCATAAGTAAGGACCAAATCACCCTCGTTGAAGATATGAGTTTTTATTGATTTATCGTACTACGCCTTGATGCGTTTCTTATGTGCTTCATTGGCCAGAGCTGCATCATGGTCGGTTTCATTGATTTTTTTCAATTATAGAAATCATTCTTCCCCGGTAGTGGTGTTCGGTAAAATTTCGACAACGAGTTTTAGTGACGGAATCTCGCACTCGATAAATAATACTGCCTCTAGTCCATAGACCAATTGAAAGGGTGTAAAACCAATGGCAGTTTTAACGGAAGTCCTATATGCCCATAGGGATGAAAGAAGCATGGTATGCTAGTTGGACTTCTATGTTCCTACCATACGTTGAATCATGGTTTTCAATACCTTGTTAATGGCCTCTACTTATCCATTTGATTGAGGGTAGTATGGAGTTTAGTTTTCATGCCGAAAATTCTTTGAAAATGTGATCCATGATCGATGACGATGGCTTGAGGGACTCCGAATCTTGCAATGATATGGTTGAACATAAAGAGTGTGGTAGTTAGTTTTCTTCTTTATATGTAGGCATAGCCTCAGCCCACTTGGTGAAGTAGTCAACTGCGACAATAACATATCCATACCCCTCGACCAAGGTAGGCTTACAGTGCATGAAATCAATTCCCCATTTGGCAAAGGGACCGACGGCGATAACTAGATGTAGTGGGGATGGATATGAGTGCTTTTTATAATGAAAAAGTTGGCAAGGAGGATACTTTTTTACAACTTCAATACAATATTTTAAGATGGAAGGCCAATAGTATCCAGCGCGTAGTATTTTATGGGATGTAGCCATCCCTGAAAGATGACCACCACATGCCCCTGAGTGACAATCATTCAGAACATGCTTGGCCTCCTCATGAGTTAAGCAATGTCAGATAATGGAGTCGATACCACGACGATATAATGTATCACCGATGATGAGGTAATATTTTGTGTCGTGACGAGGACAATGATGTTCATCACAAGATAATCGAGGACCGAAGTGTTGGGTTTGGAGATACAATGTGATGTCTCCATACCACGTGTCATAAGTACTTATGAGAAACAAGGACTGGTCGAGGAGGGATTCCATGGGATCAGTTTTTTTATCAGTATGCGGAAGATAGAAAATAAGTTCCACAAAAACCAAAGAATCCTTTGATTTGGACTTCTCAAACTGGAGGTCGAATTCCTAGAGAATTACAATCCAGCACGAATATTTCCCCCCTAGTACCTGGCACATGAGAACGTGGTACATGGGGTTAGAGTTGATGATGATGGTGGTAGTGCATAGGAGGATATAATAGTGGAACTTCTGAACAATCATGACTGCTACGAGAGCTAGCTTCTCTACATGCGAATACCGGGTTACAGAGTCAAGGAGACCCTTACTAAGGTAGTATATGACATGCTCCTGGGAATGACTATATTCTTGTACCAAAACCATAGCAATAGTGGAAGTGGAAGAAACAAGATAAAGGATATAATACTTGGTGTAATTTAGCGGTTGTAACACGGGTGCATTAGTGATGGCATGTTTAAGGTTGTCGAAGGATTGTTGAGCTCAGTCATCCCAAAGGAACGGGATCACCTTCTTTAACGACTACATGTATCCCTATGTTTTCTCTATGAAATTACATATGAAACGCTGCAGGTAGCTTTCCTTCCCCTGCAAACTTTGAAGTTCCGTAATATCCGTAGGCGGTGGTAGAGAAATGATGGCTTCCACCTTGAGGGGATCAATGCAGATCCCATCCTTTGAAATGATGAACCCTAAAAGGCATCCAAAATTGACACAAAAAATGCACTTATGAGGATTTAAATGGATATTACATCGTCGACACCTGAGGAATACAGCCGTCAGATGATCGATGTGGAAGTCACGATAGTTAGAATGAGCAGGGAGATTGTCTAAGTAAGGTTCCAAAAAATCCATCACATCATGGAAAGCATACGACATAGCTCGCTGGAATGTAGCAAAAACATTTTTAAGGAAAAAAGGGAGTTTGCGATATGCGAACGTACCCCATGGGAAGATGAAAGCAGTCTTATATTGGTTGGAAGGATGGATCTCAATTTTATTATAGCTAGAAAATCCATCCATGAATGAAAAGATGACACTTCTGGCACAGTTGTCGATGATTTGGTTGATAAACGGGGTAGGGTAATTGTCCTTGGGACAAGCCTTATTCAAATCCCTGTAATCAACACAAACTCTAATGGTTCCCTATTTTTTGGTAATTGGGACGACGTTAGAGACCCAATTTGTTAAGGGAACGTGATAAATGAACCTAGCCTTCAATAGCTTTTCTATCTCTGCCTTAATAGCCGCAATTTTCCTAGGGTGCACGAGGTGAAGTTTTTTCCTAATAGTTTTTGCATCAGGATATGTTTGAATCTCGTGCATGACAATATCATGATCAATCCCAGGCATTTCCTGGTAGCTCCATTGAAAGACATTGCAAAATTGTTTAAATAAGGCCGTGAAAATGGTGACTTCTTCCGGAGAACAAGTTCGTCCTAGGTGAATATGTTCCATGACTCCAGTTTTTACCGAGGTGTCATTCGGAATGGTAGGCGTGATGTTTTCCAGGTTTCCCTCGGTTACCGTATCGTAAGTTAGAATAGGATTATGAGGGTAAGGAAAGACATTCGGTGAAACAATTGTTTCAATGGCGTTCTCTACCGAATCTAATGGTGGAAGGAAAGACTATCTATGATGAAGGTCTTCCCATGGGGGTTGATCCACACTCATAATCTCCATGATTGAATCGTCAGAATGAAAATTCTAGAGTAGAGGACCAGGGAGGGATGAGGTCTACTGTAATGGTAGAGAACTTGAGGTAGATGCCACTGAAGATTGGAGATCTGGTAGATCAGGTGCTTATTGTATGGCCTTGTAAGTAGCTTCTACGGGGCTGAGAGTAATCACATCTCCAATCGAATCCAAATTATTGGGATCAGGCACAATCCATTGGTCATTCGAGTAATGAGATGAAAAAATCATGTTCACCGTGGAAACATGGGCAGGGGGATCTGGTGTTGGAAAGACTCCCGTGAGGGATGAATCTTTAATGAGTCCTACCCCCACACTCTCATATATCTGCGTAGAGTTTCCTAAGAGAGGGACATTGTCCGCGGGATGAGTAGTGGTGTTAGGTGTATAGAAATATAACTGGTCAATAGTGACAATATTCCCTTGGTGGGGAAATTGCACGATGTAGAGGACATATGACACAATTGCGGTCATGGCATAGAACTTGTTTCGACCAAGTAATAAGTTATAATCCAATGGGGCTGCGGCAGCTTCCACGTTAATGGAAATGGTGTTACCACCCAACTTGACGGCCATAGATTGTAACATCCCATGGGGTTGAAAACCATGTCCACTAAAGGATTTCAATGTGGTGGGGGAATGGTTCAAATCGGACGAGCCAATGGCTCGCCAACAGGATAATGACAAAACCGAGGTAGAGGATCCTGCATATAAGACAGTACGATGGATGCTTTTCCCAGAAACGTTAGTAACGATTTGAAACACGAGTTGGTGGGAAATCCTTGGCTTGAAATACTCTAGCTTGAGCATGATGGTGTTGGAGGAATTTGGATCTACACCTCCTATCGCAGATAACAGGGTCTTACACTGATTGGGATGGTTTTCTAAGAATTCTAGTGTCGACATAGCACAAGGAGCTTACGCTAAATCCTCTACTATATTATATTTTTGAGCAGCCCAAGCATTTGGATTGAAAATGGATTTTCAAGTCGTTCTCTTGGGTGGACGCAATACTGAATCCAGTAAAGGTTTCTCTATGACAAGAGGACCTTGAGGTGGAGGAATTCTAGATGTAGATGCGAAATATTTTTCAATATTACCTATGTTAGATTCCTTGTCAGAATTAGAGTCATATGTACGTGATCGAGTGGACAAGTTGATTGTTTATCTCTACATCATGAGAACATGAGTTGTTGTGGACGGTTATCCATGAGAAGGAGATGGTTGTTTTGCAACTATTTTTTGTTGTTGTGTGGGGAAGGGATCAATTAAAACTACGGGTGTGGTGTTTCCTCTAAGAAAATTTTTCACTTCCTCCCGATATGGGCATTCTTTGGTGAAGTGATCATCACCACACAGTAAACAAGGATATTTAAACTTCTTCTTTTATTTGTTGTATTCAGGATTGTTCTTTGGATCCCACTAGTTAGAAGACTTTTTAGATTTGCCTTTGTTCTTCTTTTTACCACTGGATTTTTGAGGTGAAGCAGATTGAACTGAATTCACTTCTTTAGTGGAAGTAGAGCTGGGTGAGGGATTGGTGTTGTTTCCAGCTTGGGGCAGGGGTGGATTCGAACTATGAGGGTTCTGTGATCCACCAGATTGTGTATCTAGCTGGGTATGCACGGAACTAATGATGCCATCAGCATGAGATCTCATAGGTGGTTGTTTTGGGTCATATGCAGGGTCGAGGGCATCAGGAATGACATCGTATAAGGTGCCAGATTGGGCATAGACAAGGTATAAATACTGAGCATGAGATATATCTTGTTCTTTCGTAACAGTCCCACCCATAGCGATGTCTTTAGCTATGACGGGTAATAATGACTTCGTGAACCAATTGGAAAGTAGTTGGTTCAGAATGGAAGCTTTAATGAGACGTATTCTCCTCCGCCACTCATGACTATGATCAGAAATGTGGGTGGAAGTATTTTACCAGAGAGAGGTCAAAATATATGTGCTGGTTTCGTAGCAGATCGGTAGCTGAAAGTGAGTAAAAAATGGCATAGCTAAAGATAAAAAATCATCAAAAGAATGTGGTGGCAACTCAATGTACCACTCTACGGCAGTACCAATAAGGGTTCGTTGGAATAACCTAAAATATATGGAATCATCCATTAAGGAATTAGAAGAACACCACAAATGATAAGTCATTACGTGGTTCTTAGGGTCCTCACCGAGATTACCGTCAAAATTCAGAATTTCTCATGGTAACTTCATAGGAATCATTGGCCAATTTATACCATGTTGAATGGGATCATTAGTCAAACACGACAAATCTGGGAGATCAAGTGTTGCCAAAAAATGGTAACTGTCGATTCGACAGTGGATACTGGTAATACTGATAAGGCATCTATGTACCAGTAGGACCATTGATTGATTGGTCGTAAGGTCCTCCCATAGGGGGTTGGCCATATGGTGGTGGGCCTCTTGGGTTAGGAGGTGGACCTGAAGGGGGTCCTCCTCCAGAATAAGGTGGTCCTCCTCCAGAATATGGGGGTCCTCCTCCAGAATAAGGTGGTCCTCCTCCAGAATATGGGGGTCCTCCAGGTGGAGGTCGTGGTGGTGGGCCAACTAGTAGTGGAGGAGGTGGGACAGGTGGTGGTGGTGGGGGTGGTCCACCAATTGGAGGTCTAGACGGTAGAAAATTATGGTTCCCCCATGGGGTGTTCATGTTTCTAGGATAGGGTAATCTAGGAAAAAGGTTTCCTAGATAATTTTTTCCTATAACAACATTATGATTTCCCAAATAGTTATGCCCCCATGAGGGTTGGGTCCAAGTAGATGGTCCCCCCATTTGATATGTCCATGTAGGTTATCCCATGGATGGAAGAGAACTTCCAACCATACTATAGTTCATATGTGAATAATTTCCTTCACTCACGTTGTGTCCCCTAACTGGGTGATATCCCCTAGTTAGATTAGGTCCACTACCTAGGGGTTTCCCCCTAGTTGAAAATTTTCCACTTATAGGATTGTGCCTAGTAATCGTGCATAGACCACTAATCATAGGTTGACTCGTACTTAATTATTGACTACTAACTAGAGGATAACTTCCACTCAATGTTTGAGGTGGAGGTGGTAATGATGCTTTAGTTATGAAGTGAACAAAAGTTGAAGGTTGCCATCCATTTGTTGGGGTCACATGAGGTATTGAACTAGTCACCTGACTTTGAGGTGTACTCGTAGGGAACGATGTTTGAATTGGTTCATAAGTGGTCAATTTAGGTGTAGATATTCATGGTGAAGAAAAATATAAATAATGTATGGGGGAATGTTGTTCAAAAGTTGGTACTTCCGGGTTGGACCTAGGTGGGAAACTTTGTTGTCTGATTTGGTCACCGAACGTTCATAAACGTTCAATAGTCTTGTAAACAGGTGTAAGAAATACGTCATTGGGAATCCATGAAGGAATTATATTAAGTGGAGTTTCCACCGTCGGAAGTGAACTAAAATTGAAAACATGTTGTCCTAAAGAAGTGTCCTAAAACAATGCAGTTGGACCAAAAGCCGTTGATATTGGGTCATCCAGGGGGCAGCAGAAAATCCAGTCCATGGCTCCGGGATTTCCTTCCATCGAATGATGAAAAGACATATCAAGTGAAGTAGCTTGTTCCAAAATCAAAGGTCCCATAGGATCAGTGATAGGTGGTTTTGCGGGAGGTGAATAGTTCATTCTCGGTTCTAAGGTAGAAGTGCCTTCTTCACGTGACACAAATGTGGTAGGATGATCCATAGTTTCTCCTGAGTTCTCCTCTTGGTTAAGGGGATATTCAGGTGGCAAGTTTAAAATCCTGCGGGATCTTCTTAATGGTTGATTAGCCAAGATGGTTGAAGAAAAAAAAAACACTTCAAGACCTACTCAAGCTAAATTCGCAAGCAAACTGTGTGATAGATGGAATTTAATAGTCTTGAACCTCATGGGATTATCAAGGCGTCGCAACTCGTGATATACTACAGGGTTGAACAGTTATACTCAGTCCAATATTTCAGTGCACTAACCAAGGAGGATTAGGACCGTACCCCTGACCCTATAACCCGAATACCTAGAAGTACGTGCGTAGTAGCTCCCCGAGTGTTGTTCTCAGTGTATTGTCATGCCAAGAAGGCCAATGGTTAACTTGGATGGTTACAAGAATCCTAGTGGGGTCTCCCGATATACTCAAGGTACGTGGGAGCTCCAATCCGTAGTGGTGTTGTCTAACACACAACCGAACGATAAGATACTTTGGATATACTATCGAGTACGTGAAGTTCCTTTCTATATACCCGAAGGTACATGAAAGGACATTCAATATACCAACTGGTACATGGAAGAAATACAATCCCTCGGGATGCAGTGTAGGAAGATAATGACAGCTTCCACGTTTAAAGCCGTTGGAACACATCTCTAACCTAACACACAAGTTTCTATGTAAATTTTAACCTAGGCTACTACTTGATTTTAAGTTGTACGGTTAGGTGAATTGTTGGCAGGCGGTTTGGTAAGGTAGCATCGCAGCGTCATTGGTGCTGCAACACATCAGAAGATGTCGCGGAAGGTGGAAAGCTAGGCGTAAAGAAGATTATTTTATGCATTTTTGGGGTCAATTGTACAGCAGTTTGCGGGTTTTTGGTCATTTGGACCATATGTGATGTAATTTTGGGTTAATTGTACCGTAGAATGTGGGTTTTGGGTCATTTCAACGGCTTCAGTTAGATTTTGGGTCATTTGTCCAAAGTGTCGGTTATGAAGTCGTTAGTAAGTGGACAAGCATTGTAAAGGCGGAATCCTATATATATACATAAGTTGTAAGTGTTGAATCATCTAATCTTAGTACGGATCCTTAGATGTTGATGTGTGCGTCTTTGAGTCTGTATCTGAGGTCAAGAGATATGTAACGGTAAAAATCTGTTTACTGGAACTTCCACTTTCGAAAACACAAATAATCCATGAATATATATAAGAGTTGATAAAATAGATATGTTCTTTTACAAGATAGACTTTCCCATATTTATAATTGTTTAAAGGGTGTCTAATGCAACTCTTCATAAAGAGTTACACCATTTCACTAATTTATTATATTATTCTTGTTTGTTGTTATTATTATTATTATTTCTATTTATATATATATATATGTTGATGTTTATTTTATTATTATTTTATTCATAACATTGCCTCTCTCTTAGAAAGGGTTTGTTCTCAAAGCCTTATAACGTTGTTGCATTGTTCCTTGTAACGTCATAGCTGACGAAACATGTCGGTACAAACTTCTAAGTGTAGAACATAACTTCCGATATGTTGACAAATCAATCCAACCAAAATTGATTTGTTGATGACTGTTGGGATTCTCTATTGATCTGTCGTTGAAAGCTTTGAGCACATTAGTACTATTATCTTTCGAAAATTCCCACTTTTTATGATACTAGTTTATATGGTTGGGGTGTCGATAGGGAGCTATTGTTGTTTGTTTTTCTGCTGAGTTGACTTCCTTTTGAATTGTGTCGAGGATTGAATTTATTTCCTCAACTTGAATTTTTTTTTTCAGAGGGTCTGGATGCTTCCTCCTGGATTTGCGCTAATTTGTTCTCTAATAGATTGTTATTACTCTGAATTTTCTCGAACCTTTCATCTTGCGACTTTTTGTCCTCTTTTAACTTATTGACTTGTTCCTCTATTTCTTGATTAAACTTTCTGAGGTGTTGGTTTTCTTCTTGCTTTTCTAGTATTCTTCCTTCAATGTCTTCATTTGAATGTTCTGTCTTCTGACTATGTTTCAGCTTCTTGATTTTCGTAAGTAATGTCTTGTTATGAATTCTTAGTTGAAATAGTTCTTCAATATTGCTTGCTAATTCATCCTTGATTTTCTTAATTTCCATCTTGTGCGTCTTTTTAGTAGCGTCGTATGTCTGCTGGAGTTCTTTATTCTTTTGTTATTGTTGACCTATGTCTAATTCTTGACTTTGTAGCTTCCTCTCAACTTGAGTCAATTCATCATCTTTGTCTCTGACAAGCTGTTTTAAATGCTTTATTTCTTCTTCTAAATCATTATCGCTTCGATCGGGTGACTTGTCGTCATTTTTTGACTTTCTAATATGGTCTTCTAGGTTTTGATTGTGAATTTTTAAACATGATATTTGCTTATCATGATCAGATAACATTTTCTCGTTATCTCTTATGGTTTGTTCTAGTTGTCGATTTTGATTCCATAAACGATGATTCTCATCGTCACTCCACTCCTTCAAAAACTTTTGTGTCTCAATATCATCTTGTAGACGTTTATTGCTCACTTTATATTGCTCTAATTTGTCCAGTGTTGCTTGTATTTTTGAATTCATTACGGAATATGTGTTTTCCATTGTTCTTGGCATTTTCGTTGATAGCTGGTTTCCTTTAACTTGATTTCTTGATGATAAGGGTCTTCTTTTGACTTGATATTGCTCTTCGATGATAACGGATCTTCAACTTCTTAATAAGGGAGTCTTCCTTGATTTTGTCTTCTTCCCTTTTGAATTTTGGAAAGAATCCTCCTTGATTTTTATTTTTTATTTTTTATAACAATGTTCAATATGATTCTTCTTGTAAAAATTATTTGTGTTGATGCTCTTCTAATTTAATTTCCCATTAATTTTTTTAAAATGGTGTAGAATGGTTGGTTGGGAGGAATGATTGTTACCTTCCCCACCCAAGTTCAAATCTCACTTTTGGTTTGTTGTTAGGGAATAAAACCAAACCCACTTCTCACAAAACTAAAAACCATGTGCGGTTTTACTTATTTTTTTTCTTTTACTTTTACTTTTTTCTTTCTTCAATAAGGATGGCTAAAAGCCCAATGTAAGGTTAAAAACCTAAATCTCAAAGAAACTTTGACTATTTGGCCACAAGCCAGAATCAACAAGCTTTGATACCACTATAACGGTAAAAATTCATTTACTGGAACTTCTGGAACTTCCACTTTCGAAAATACAAATAATCCATGAATATATATAAGAGTTGATAAAATAGATATGGTCTTTTACAAGATAGACTTTCCCGTATTTATAATTGTTTAAAGGGTGTCTAATGCAACTCTTCATAAAGAGTTACACCATTTCACTAATTAATTATATTATTATATTATTCTTGTTTGTTATTATTATTATTATTTCTATATATATATATATATATGTTGATGTTTATTTTATTATTATTTTACTCATAACAAGATATTGGTGAGATCTGGTTTTGCGGAGATGTTGTATCAGGGTATTGCTGAAGTAATATGACATGACATAACTATTTGGTGAAATTCCCTGTGTATCTTTTATGATAATGCATGTTGCGATTCACAAGTGATGCTATGTTTTCTTGCTGCAGCTAATGCTTTAAGGTTCTACTTGTTGCAATGAATGTTTCTGTTGAATGATGCTATGAATATGAATGATGTTAAATGTGAATGCATAGATCTATCTTGAATGTTGTGATAAGTTAAGTAATTGCTGCCGCAAACATCCTCCTTCATTCGGTGGAAACATGGTTCCGTCCACTCTCCCTTGAACGCCTCGGGTGAGACCTCATCCGCTTCGCAAGTGTTGCTGGACGGGGTAAAACTCGTCTAGGACGGTGCTCAAGGAGATCGCTGTGGGTTGGTGTCGATAGCGATGGGAACCACTATCAACTGGGTTTGAGTCAACAAATGGTTCCATTGCCGGGACGTGTGCGAAGTGAAAGGAGGATATGCTGTGGCATCCGACGCAACTAGAGATACAGAGCTGGTTTGATCAGAAGTTGCAGGAGTTTGACGAAAAAGAAATCTAAAACACTCGACTGACAGTAGATCAGTGGGTGTATAGATATATTCACGATGGTCCGCATGAATGGTTTTTCTATGAATTCCCGGTCCTTTTGTTCGAGTGGTTGGTGAAGTTGACATTTCAGAAGAGGAACCACCAAGGCGGTGAGCCGACGACTTGGTTCCCGGAATTAATCCAAGAACTACAAGAAGTCAACAACAAAGCGCCACAGGCTGTCGATGTGTGGCTTGATAGCATCTTGAAAGGATATATCACTGAATTCGCAGTTGATACGCAGAAGTCCTATAGTGAAGCTCAAAGATATTTCTTCCATGAACCCCGGGAAAGGTTTCTGCTGTCGCTTCAACTGTCCATTAAGATGCTTATTTGTGAGAAGGGTATATTGAAGATTCATCTAGATCAGTAAAAAGCCTGGTGGGAAGAGGCCATGGGTATCGCGACGGTTGAGGGGTGGTACATATACTGATAAGGGGGAGATGGGCGCAGTTCATGACGGGACTGTGAGTGAAGCTTAGGAAGAGAGTGGTATTACAAGGAGAGGAGCGAGGTTTCGACAAGAAAAGAGGCAGAGGATAGGAGAAGGTCCTACTGCGATCGAACCGCAAGTTCGCAAAGGAAGACCACATGGGATGAAGCGACCTCACAGTCCGGACAAGCACAACTAGGCTATACCCAGGATAGAGGCAAGACAAACCCCAGCAGCAACTTATCCACACCTCCGCTCACTATCTATCAATTGGTAAGAAACACAACTTTGACCCCACCAGGTCAACAAACTTGATTGCTAGTAGTTCAACGACTTCAGGAAGAAATCCCAGGATGACGGGCGAGGATGCTAAGTTGCCATTGTTCCATGGAGATGGAAAAGACAATCATGTACAATATTGGTTCTTATGTGAGGCAGTATGGACCATAAAATAGATTACCGATGATAATGCTAAGAAGGGACAGTTAGCGACAACTCTACGAGGTCGCGCATTAGATTGGTTTATGAAGTTTGTTCTAGTCCCTATAGGATCTCCAGAGAAGACACTAGACAACATCAAGGATGGTTTAATTGCAGAATTCAGAAAACCCAAGTCTAAAGCACAATATATTATAGAAGTGAAAGATATTAAGCAGTATCCCAATGAGACGGTGTGGGATTTTGACCAACGGTTTAAGACGCTGATGGCGAAGGTTAGTTTTGATATGAGCGCTGTCCAACACAAAGAGTGGTTCATTGCGGCACTGCTACCACACATTTGACTACCACTGTTGCAACAGAAAATCTCGATGCCTAGTGAAGATCTGGATATTGCGATGCGGTTGGAGGCGTCGCCGATTGGGGAAAATGCAATTGGGATGTCGCAGATACAAACACAACTAGATAACTTGACAATACAGCTGCAAGATCTGAAGAAGGGCAAGGAGCAGCGAGAAGAAGTATGGTGTATGCGATGTCGAGGGGAAGGACATACTAAGGACAATTTCCCTGACTTCTGTAACTACTTGGTTTCAAGAGCACCCAACCCATTGAATGGTGGTGGCATTCCAAGGTGTCGCATTTGTCAGGTTTTTGGGCATCTCCATGAGGAATGCCCATACATGCAGAAGATGGTCACCAAACCGATGAATCTATATTGCACTTTTTGTCAATCAGTGGGACATGATGACAAATATTTCCGAGCATATGGGTTGCTTCATGAGAGAATGTATGATGCATTCTATGTAAAGGATGACCAGCGTGCTGTACAACAACCGTAAATTTAGCCGCAAGTATCCCAACCGCTACCTCAACCGTAGGTACAGTTTGTACCGCAGCAGCAACCACAGCGGTTTGTGCCGCAATATACTTCGATGCAAATGGCTCCACAGTACCTTCAGCAACCGCAGTATGCACATCAAGGGCAGGGCATGCAACCAGCTCCGATGCAACAACAATACAACCAACCGCAGTACCAACAGCAGGGTGGATTCCGTGGAGGATTTAAGGGTGGATGCAGCGGAGGATTTGGTTGCAGAGGCAGATGAGGAGGTCGCGGACCTGTTCAGTGCTATCATTGTGCAGTATGGGGACACTATCAGTGTGATTTCCCACTATTGCAGATGTAGTGAACATTTTGCTTTGTTACAGACCACACAGTGGAGAACTTCCCATAGTTGATTGCATAATGGTAGGAAAGGAATGTTCCACAGTTGCAGAATCAGAACCAGGTACAGTAGCCAATACAGAATCAGGTGCAGCAACTGGTGCAGAACCAGAACCAACGTGCAATTCTGAATGCTAATCAAAATGTGAACCAACCAGGTAACCCGGCACCAAATCAGAATCAAGGTGCACATGTTGCGACAATTTCTATAGAGCCAAGGCCACAGGATGTGGCTGTTGCCATCATCACGAGGGGAGGTGCAGCAATAGGAGGGGACATTCGATTGGATGGGCAAAAGAAGGTATCATTTGACATTGAGTCCGAGCATGATATGTTCATTCAATCATGCCGTGCCATGGACCATGATTGTAGTAAGGCTGTCGTTTGTGACATGCCCCCTATTTTTGATGCTACATTAGAGGCCAGTCCATCAGCGCAGTCCGGAACCTTGCAGAAGTTTCTTGAGAGTTTTTTATTGTTGGCAAGAGATCCCATGGCCATGGTTGATATTGAAGGGTAGTTGCAGCATCCAGCTAGGGGACGACAGGAGTTCGCGGTAAACTCCTTACATCGGCAGAAGACAGGTAAGGAGATGTGAATGAATATCCAAATCGGGGATTTTGATGTTGATTCAGTTATTCTGGATCTTGGTTCGGATGTCAACATCTTAACTAAGAAGGCATGGAATAAAATGGGGAGCCCCCCATTGAGCTGGTCTCCTGTACAACTCCAGTTATCTAATCATGCTAAAGTGACGCCGATTAGGAGAGTCCCACGTTTGGTGGTGGACATTGAGGGCATAAAGACCTATGCTGACTTTGATGTAATCGAAGCGGTTGACGGAGGAAGTTCGTATCTCGCGTTGCTGGGGATCAAATGGGCTAATGACAGTGGAGCAGTAATCAACTTCAAGCGGCGGATGATGACTTTCGAAAACCGCGATCTCAGAGTCATAGCCCCGTTGGATTCGGCTGAAGGATGCAGATACATTGAGCCAGTGAAGGACGACGATCCCAGTGGATGGGACCATGCATTCAACATTTCCGAAGACTATATTCATATGATTGCCAATGGTGAGCTAGGATGGCACAGTGACAGCTCTGCGTCTTCCGACTCTGATGATGCATTAGAACACTGGCATAACCGCTTGCATGAGGTGTTGCTCCATAAGTGTGGGTTAATGACGTAGTCGCTATGCCATGTCATGACTGAAACAGTCACATTACCAGTCTATGAAGGGCTGTCTGGCTTGTCCGATTTTTTGATAGAATTTGAGGAACGAGTTTCAAAACCACAACGATTGTTGGCATTGGAGGAAGCACTGAAGGCTACTCCAGCACGCTGGTGGGAGACACACAAGAAATCAATCGATGGGTGGTTACAATACAGGAGGTTGATGACGGTTCGCTTCAGCAATACCGAGGTCTACCACATAGGGAAATATGATGGTCAGAATATGAGTGTCAGACATTATGGGCATCGCGACCGTGAGATGAATGGGTCCATGCCTTTATTCATACTTTAGATGAGATGCCGCGCTCATGGTACACTGCAGCTGAGTTGCGAGGAGAAATGACTACTTGGGTGGAGCTGAGGGTATGCTTCACTCATATGTTCAGCTTCGCGGATGCCAATCCGAATATCAACAACGCCCTGTAGCTCATCCGCGATGTGGTTCTGAAGGTCGTCCCAGTGAAATATCCTACGGATCCGCATGTGCATTGCCAGATGCAATCCCTAATGGAATGTTACAATATCACTGGCGGTCCCATAGACGGTGATGATCCACGGAATGTCAATATTCCGGAGTCTGAAGGAAGTCACGATGTTGTACCACCTAATGCGCCAAGTGACCCATTCAGTCAACCCTTGAAGCTTCGTAAGATCAATATTGGGACGGAGGCCATTCCCAAGTTCACGAATGTTGGAGATTATTAGGATGATGAGATGATGGGAAAGGTCACTGATTTGCTGCATGAGTTCCAAGACCTTTTTCCTACAAATTTTTCTGAGATGAAAGGTATTTTGGGTGATTTAGGCGAGATGAAGATTCCCTTGAAACCAGATGCTAAACCGATCAGGAAGCGACCCTATCGGATAAATCCGCAACATTAGGAGAAGGTCAAGGCAGAACTTGATCTCATGTTGGATGCTAGTATCATTGAACCGATTAACGAATCAGAGTGGATCAATCCTATGGTGGTGCAGGACAAGAAGACTGGTGAGGTGCGCATCTGTGTTGATTTGCGGAAGTTGAATGATGCCTGTTTGCATGATCCCTTTCCGACCCTGTTTACTGATGAGGTACTTGAAGGAGTAGGTGGGCAGGAGATGTGTTCTTTCATGGATGGGTTCTCAGGCTATCATCAGATCCACATTGCAAAGGAAGACCGCCACAAGATGACTTTTGTGACCAAATGGGGCTGTTTTCAGTATACTGTGAGGCCGTTTGGGTTGAAGAACGCACCTACGATATTCTCGCGAGTTGTTGTTGTCGCGTTCTAGGATTTCATTGAGAATTTTTTGCAGGTATACATGGATGAATGGGCAGTCTATGGTTTGATCCGCGATCATCTGTCCAATCTGTGATTGATGCTAGAGCATTGTCAACAGCACCAGATATCGTTGAATTTGAAGAAGTGCATTTTTTGCGCGCCGTTTGGGATATTGCTGGGTCACATTGTGTGCAAGTAAGGGTTGTTAGTCGATCTAGCAAAGATTGCTCTCATTTTGAGCTTGACACCGCCAACCACCGTTAAGCAGTTGAGGGCGACTTTGGGGCATACTGGGTATTATAGCAAGTTCATCAAGGGATATGCAATGATCACCGCCCCTATGGAGAAGCTATTGAAGAAAGATGCGGTATTTCAATGGAGCCCTGAATGTTAGGATAGTTTTGAGCAGCTGAAGTCTAAGATGGCTTCGGCACCAATCTTAGTATTTCCGGACTGGAGTAAGGAATTCCATGTCCATGTTGATGCATCATCGATTGCACTCGGTGTGGTGCTGACGCAACTAGGAGAGGGGGACCTCGATCACCCTATTGCTTTTGCCAGCCGGAAGCTGTCATCCGTGAAAATAAATTACACTACTACCGAGAGGGAAGGCTTGGAAATGGTCTATGCACTGTAGAAGTTTCAACACTACTTATTGGGAGGACATTTTAAGATGTTCACAGACCACTCTACCTTGAAATACCTAGTCAATAAGCCTGTGTTGGGGGGGAAGATATGCCGATGGTTACTTCTTTTTCAAGAGTTTGATTTTGAAGTAATTGTCAAGCCAGGGAGGTTGAATGCTGGCCCTGATCATCTATCGCGGATTGAAACAGGAGAGGATCCCACTAACATTGAAGAAGGGTTGCCTGATGCGCAACTGTTTAAGGTTGGAGTAGCCGATGGTTATTTTGAAGAAATCATTCAGTTTTCGACGACAGGTACCGCACCAGAAGAGTTCACTACTCGTCAAAAGAAGCAACTGGTGGTCAAGGTTACAGATTTCCAGCTCATTGCAGGTGAGTTGTACAAATTAGGCACAGATGAGATATTGCGACGGTGTGTTCTTTCACATGAGCAAGAGAAGATCTTGTCAAAAGCACATGTAGGAGTGGCTGGAGGGCACTATGGCGGTCATGCGACTGCTAGGAAGGTGCTAAGGGTGCGGCTTTGGTGGCCCACACTGCACAATGATGCGATAGACTATGCGCGGTCCTGCGATGTTTGTCAGAGAATCGGGAAGCCATCCAAGAGGGATGAGATGCCACTGATGCTTCAGTTAACACTACAGCCATTTGACAAATGGGCAGTGGATTTCATGGAACCAATCAATCCACCGGGTAAGCGCACTGATGCCAGATATATCATCACGGTGACAGACTACTTGATCAGATGGGTGAAAGATGCACCAGTCGTTGATTGTTCCATAGACACGGCTGCACAGTTCTTGTTTGAAAACATTATCACTCGATTCGGCTGCCCCAAGATATTGCTAAGTGATCAAGGAAGCCACTTTCTTAATCGTACCATCAGCGCATTGATGGAGGAACTGCAGATACACCATAAGAAGAGTATTCCATATCATCCGCAGGAAAATGGCACAGTGGAAGCTTTCAATAAGATATTGGAGCATGCGCTCACAAAGGTGTGCAATGCAAACCGCGATGACTGGGATCTAAAAATCCTAGTCGTGTTGTGGGCGTATCACACCACATGTAAAAGGTTGATGGGTCAAACACCATTCAAGTTAGTGTATGGAAAAGAAGAAATTATACCAATGGAGTACATCGTTCCGAGTCTATGCATAGAGGCAGTGATCGATATGGATGATGCACCAGCATTAGAAGAACGTCTAGCAAAGTTAGTACAGCTGGAGGAAGATTGCTTTATTGAAGGATTCCACCAGGGGGTGGAGAAGGATCGTCAGAAGGCGTGGCATGATTGTCACATAAAAAACAAATAGTTTCAGCAGGGTGACTTGGTGTTGTTGTATGACAGCAAGTTTATGAAACATCCACGAAAATTGCAGATGCATTGGCTGGGTCCATATCGCATCAGTAGCATCACTTCAGGAGGCACAGTACAGTTGCAGCAGTTAGATGGAGCAATGCTCCCAAAGTTGATTAATGGTAGCAGGTTGAAGCCCTATCGGTCGGGCTTGGAACAGTGCGATAACTGAGTTGTATCGAAAAAAAAATTGCAGGTTGATCGGTGGAAGGATGGTGCATCGACATAGATGAGAATGCACAGGCAGGAAGGATTGTGTCATAAGTTAGGAGCAGTTCGAGATAGTTGCAGGGTCGCGGCTGGGTCAAATCAGAAATCATTACGAATCATTCGCAGATGAAACTTTTTCCTATTTGGGCAAGTGTGATTGATCGGCGACTCGGATTGTGCTAGAGGCACACATGGTTGGCACGAGGAATACACCGTGGTAGCATGGATGATGGCCCATGGGGTTTTTGATGTATATGTAACTTCAGAATGTATTTCATCTATGTATTTTATATATATTTATTGTACCCTTATAAGAGATGTGTTATTCCTCTATAAGTAAGTGTCGTCATGTGGATTGACAAGTGTCACAAGTGTGTGTAATTGCCGATGGGTTATTAGACCACCATGTGTGGGGTCAGCCCTGAAATATATATTATATTGTGGATGTATCTTGATAGAAGTCAGCCCCATAGTGTAACTGGGAAAACATGTTAAGTATAAATAGAGATCGGGAGATCTCTATTTGGATCATTCGGAAAGACACACCTCTCTCACTCAGAAAGTGGCGCACTAGTGAGGAGTAGGATCATCTGCTCTAGGAGACTATCTCAAGTGTATTTTGGTTGTACTTTGGTTGAGCCATTGCTCTCTCTATCTCTGAGGAAGTTGTGGGGTTTTTCACCTTAGGGTTTTCCCCATGGAAACTCTGTGTCGCTTGTCTCTCATGCTTTTGATTCTTGTGATGCTTGTCATGCTTATTGTGATTGTTATGAATTGATATACTGTATATGTTATTCTCTTGGTAAATATCCAAGAGTATTGTGAATTAATGCTCAAAATTTAATAGGGGTGATGGCTTGCACACTTGGCACGAATGGCGACCGACGGTAGTATGGCTGCCATGCCGCCCATCAGAAGTCAGGTTCACATGCACACAAAATAGCAGAAGGATACGATTCGCATCTAACATGGGCAGGTGGTGTAAATGATTGCTAGGGAAAATGACCGACCGAATGCGAGATATAAATACAGGAACGAGAGGATAGTAGAGTACCAAGGTTTTCCAATTGAGAGGTGTTATGTTGCGAGAGAGTTAGGCATCTAGTTAAGTTAGGAATTCCAAGGAGGCTGTGGAAATGATTCACTAAATTTCGTGTGGTAGCACACTGGGCGCGCTGAGGACCCGAATGACGAGTGTGCATGAGCACCTGGAGCAAGCCATGCCGCGCACACTCGGGCGTTACAAGCATGAAGTCTCTTCTGATATGTCTAGGTAGTTGGTGATAATTCAAAGTCTCATGGTCCTTGTGACCACAAAAAGAATGGGTGTGGCAGCCCCAGGTCTCGGTAATATGTGCTTACCGGTGCGAAATAGATGTGCCAGAACCGTTGGCTAGTTTCGCCCCTCAGCGCTATTCGTAAAATTCTCCTCCATCTGCAATTGATCCCTCGATACTGGAGGATGAGTTTGCGAGATACATAACGACAAGCCAGGTAATGACCACTTTCGGGTGAGTGGTACATGACAGTTAGTTGATGATTTGCATAGCCGAAGGAGCAGGACCACAAAGTGCGATCCAGACAACAAGAACAGTTGCAGGAATGAAGTTCAGTCAAGACCGCAAAGTACAATATGTCTTGCTGACGTGGCTCAAGGGCAATCCACAAGATTGTGTTGGGGGCATGTTGGCAAGCGGTTTGGTAAGGTAGCATTGCAACGTCACCAATGCTACGACACATCAAAAGATGTCATGGAAGGCAGCAAGCTAGGTGCAAAGAATATTATTTTATGCATTTTTGGGGTCAATTGTACTTGTCGCGATGAATGTTCTACTTTTGGGCTAATGCTTTAATGTTCTACTTGTCGCGATGAATGTTTATGTTGAATGATGCTATGAATATGAATGATGTTAAATTTGAATGCATAGATCTGTCTTGAATGTTGCGATAAGTTAAGTAATTGGTGCTGCAAACATCCTCCATTCGGCGGAAACATAGTTCCGTCCACTCTCCCTTGAACACCTTGGGTGAGACCTCATCTACTCTGCACGTGTTGCTGGACGGGGTGAAACTCATCTGGGCCGGTGCTTAGGGAGATCACGGTGGGTTGGTGGCGACAGCGATGGGATCCCCTGTCGACTAGGTTTGAGTCAACATGAATCCATGGAGTGAAGACTTGGAATTTAAAAAGATGCAAATCTCGCCTATATGAAAATGCAAGTCTTTTATTTTTATCTTCAATGAAAACTAATTAGAGTAAGGATAAATATATTTTTTTTTCAACAATGAAATGGACAAGTACTCTTTCCAACAATCCAACAAAAATGAAATGACACTCCAAATCCAAATATTTTTCTTTTTGTCTTTTCAAATTAAGCGAATCTACGAAAAAATGAAAAGAAGAATCTCGTTTTGAATGAAATAACTCCTATTTTCCAGAATAATGATAAATAAGTGGGAAGAAAATAAAAAATGCAAGAATTTTCACTATCTTTGGAATGCTTTGCAAAATTTCAAATGCATTTAGAATTTTCAAGTAAATGATGAATGGATTTTCAGAACCAAGAAAATGCAAGTCAATAACAATATTTTAAACTTTTCAAAGATCTTTTAATACTTGCTCCAAAGCATAAAAATTCTCTATGACAATTCCAATAAACAAGCTTGAAATGGAGATAATGAACAACTTTGATTTTCTAGTCAATGTACCCAATAGATATGAGAACTATGCCACTTTCCAAACCTATATGAAAATCAGAGAATATGCTACTGCAAAATTTGATTGATTGGAAACTCTCAATGAAAAATAATCACCCAAAATCTAAAAAACACACAATATTGAGCAAAATCACAACAATCAAATATTGGAGGGCTTAGAAGTTAGATCGAAGAGATCAGATGGCCTGATAAGGAGTCACAAGACTGAGTGTGCTCATGGGGGATTGAAATTTCCCACAACGAGGGATGCACCCACTTGACTAGCTAGGACTCTAATCAATACTTAAACTTCATAAAATAAGCCAAGTATGAAGTATGATGTGCTTAAAAGGTTCTGCAGCAATGAAGGACAAACTCAAAGAACTCAAAAAATCAAACCAAAAACCAACTAGGGATATTTTTATACTGAATTCCAAGTAATGAAGGGTGACACTCCCTGCAAGGGTGCACCTGAGCGTTGGAAGACCCAACGATGCACTGTGTTCACTGTAAAACTGCATCAGTGACACGGGATGTAAAAAAGCAGACAACGCCAATGACACAAGTTGCTAATAGGAGAAACATGTCAGAATTACAGTGATGCGGGAAATGAACTACCCAGGTGCGTCCGCCGAGATCTGAGCAACAAAAATAAAAATTGTCCAAGAATAAAAATTTTTAGAAGGATCAATAAATATCCTAAACAGAGTCTAGATGGGCCAGAAACTCTCTGATATGTAGATCCAAGAAGAAGAGGCAACTTAAAGGCTAGAGGATAATTTGGAAAGAAATTAAAGAAACAAAAAATGCAATGAAATAAAAAATAAGGACTACTCTCCTCAGTATGGTCCCCAAGTTTATTTACAGACAATCTGTAAGAGCATACTCAAATAGATCTCCCTAGTCTGAATGGTTCGGATCTAGAACAAAACAAGTACATAATACAAACAACTTTCTTAGATTGATTGAAATGCAAGATAGTGAAAGAGATGGCTTACCTTATAAATGCATATATTTTATCCTTGTTGATCCAAGTCTGTTACACCTAAAATATTCCCATCATGAGTTCAGTGTATACACCCCTGGAGTTACCTTGATTGAGTGATTGACCTGGAAGGATTTGTACCCATTTGTACTAAGTTTTGAGAGGTCGTCGTAGGTTGCACTCATGTAGCATGCGACGTCGCAGCTTGTTCTATTGCAGGGTGTGCTGATGTCAGTCAATAGACAAAAATAGCCCTTTGAGCCCTTTCTCGAAGCTTGATGACTTGGGACCCTATCCCTGACCTCTTGGGAGAGCTGGCACTCGATTCCTAACACTTTGGAAGGATCCCTTAAGTCTCTCCTATCATATCTCAACCTATCTTGTCCATACCCTATCCACTTAGTCCTATTTAAATGAATCTCACTCCCATCCCAAGGAGAGGAAGTCTATGGTACTCTTATGCTGGTGAAACTAAGTCCAATAGATCTAACACTCTAGCTTGGGGAACATTCACTTCTCTCTAGGAGCTTTGGCATGGCTTGTCGGAAGGAGCTTGCAGCATTAAGGCAATGGTTGTAATCCTCTTTTCTATTGTACTTCTCCACTTTTCAATACAGTTAATATAATTGCTTTCCATAAATGTTATCTCCTTGATAATGTTTAGAGCTTTCCTTCTTAACTGTTAGCTTATATCTATCATATGAGATATATGCTTTCACTTCTCATGGTTTGTTACATGTTCGACAGGGTTTAGCTACTTGCGATCTGGCAACGCTGGAGCATTGGATCAATGAAGGAGAAAGGGATATACAAATCTAAGGTAAACGATCTACACTTACATTTGTATTTCTATACGATCTAGGAAAGTATTTTATGTTTTGTCCTATTTGTTCTAGACTTACGTTAATCTAGGGAGATCAGGCCTTCAGTCCACTCTCGATAGATTGTCCGCAAAATAAATCTGGCGACCAGACTGGGGAATACATCTTTTTCTATAGTTGTCAATATGGGAGTCATTTTCAATTGATTGCTTGACACAAGCATTTTATTTGTCATTTGCTTCTTGAGTTGATTTCACTATCAGATCTTCATTTTGAAGACTCTGATCCACTTCCTCTGATTTTGTACTACTCATTTTCAAACCATTACATGGTTCATGCTTGGAGATTTGATTCATTTTTGAACTTAGATCTCGCCTGTCGCACCTGGTTAGTGAAAACAGAGTGACACTATGTCATTTCTGGTCTCTGTTCCTTGTCGGTTAGCCACTTGTCGCAGTCCTTTCATTGGTATACTGCGACACCATCACACTCCCTGCATTGGTGAACTGTGATGTCGCACTGTGTACAAGCACAGAGTGCGTCGATTTGTCGAATTTGGCATGTAGGCATCCCCTCTCCATTTCTTAATCTGAGCTTTGGTTTGTTGTATGAACTCCTTCTGTGCTGCAATATCCAGCCAGAGATCCCATCTTTGATTTCTGTGTTAAGTGTTTGGTTTCATTTGGATTGATTTTGGGTTCCATATTGGACAAGTCTGAGAACTGGTAGTGGTGGATACTCTTGTATCCTCCACCTTCATCTGCTCACCCTTGCATTCCCTCCTCTCCTTAACTGATCTGATTACTGCATTAGATCAGCTCCCAAACCTCATTTACATTATGTTTTGAGCTTTGCTTGCTTGGTTTGCTTGCTACTGTCTGATTTTGAGTCTCGTGTGTCTTTCAGTCTAGTTAAGTGCTTGTCTTTTATTGAGTTTTCTGAGTGCTGCAAGTAGTGTTTTCTTTTCAGTCATTTACATCTGAGAGCATACTTGTTATCAAGTTAATCTTTTGATGCATCCATTGAGAAGTTAAAAGTGCTTCTTTCCCATCATTTCTCAAGCATTGTTGAAGAAAATTGTTCGTGCATTGGAATGTTTTGCTTATGCATCTTTTGGAAAAATTGAATGAATGTGTGATCGCTTGTGTTTTTCTTGAATTATGAGTTTCTCATTTTCTCGAAAAATCCAAAGTATACTTCGGTTTTTGCAAAATTAGTTCCATGCTAAGGAAAGATAGATGCATTTTTAATTCTTATTGCTTTTAGGCCATTGAAATTCAAATTTAAAAGCTTGTATACTCCATCTTAGAATCCTCTCTTTTCATTACCTAGTGTCATTTTGCTTTGAAAATAAAAAGAAAAGGAAAAATGTTGTGATTTGGATTAGTAGTGTTGTAATTCTTGCATTTCGCACAAAATGAAAAGAATGCTTTTATAGTCAAAATTGTTTGAATTGGGAATTATTGCATTGTGTTGTTTTGGAAATCTCATTGGAAAGAAAAAGATTTCTCCCTCCCATAGGTAGCATTCATCGAAAGAAAAGCATACTTGTTGCATGTAGTTAGGGCCTGCATTATGTTTCTGATTATGTACTCACCTCATGCATTCACCTAACCGTCCAGATAAAATTAACGGTAGAACTAGGTAAATTTTTTTAGCAACTTGTGTGTAAGTTAGAGACGTGTTCCAGTGTCATTAAGCGTGGCAGCTGTCGTTATTTTACAGCACTGTATCCCGAGGGTATTGTAGTCTTCCATGTACTTATCGGCATATCGAGATCCTTCACGTACCCACCAAGTACCATAATACGTACTTGGCATATATCGAAGGGTGTATCACATACTCGGTAGTATATCGGAAGGTGTCTTGCCGAACGGTTGTGCATTAGACAGCACCAATACGGATTTGATCTCCCACATACCTTGTGTATATCGGGAGACACCACTAGGATTCCTGAAACCAACTGAGTTAACCATTTGGCCGTCTTGGAAAAGAAATACACCAAGAACAACACTCAGGGATATTAGCATGCATGTACTGTCTAGGTAATCGGGTATGCAGGCAAGGGTACGGTCCCAATCCTCCTTGTCATGTCATATTGTTGGACCCTACAATATATAGTGGTTTGTGATGCCTTGATAATCCCGTGAGGTTCCAGACTTTGAATCCACTCTGTCACATAAGTCTGCTTGTTTCCTTAGTTTGAGTAGGTTTTTTTGAACTGCTTTTCTTTTGTAGCATACCCTTAGGAGAAACACTGTTTCAGTCACCCTGGCTGATTATCTTGATGCTCTGGAGGATTTTCCCTAGAGAAGATCCTATAGGATCTTAAACTTATCACCCAAATATCCCCTTAACCCGGAGGTTATTTCGAGGGTAAGAATGGATCAGCGTAACATGGTCATAGTTACTGAAGTTGAAAACCCCACCCTAAATGTTGGAGGACTTTTGTTTCCCTCAACTCCACCAGATTCATCCACCTCCATCCCCCCATAGGGTGAATAGCTGGACATTTCTACTTCACAAGACGATACTCTCCCGACAATTATGTCGGGAGAGCCTGGTTCGTTGGAATGGTTGAATTCTCACTAGGACGACCCTGCAGCAGCCTATTGGACATCATCTCCAGGCCACCCAGTGGCTCATTTTTCCATCACATCCCCACCCAATTGGACTACTCCAGAACCCTCTAGACCCTTCTAAAAGCCCGACCCCACCGAGATTTTTGGCCCTATTCATGATCGTGTGGAATGATTACGTGTTAGGGGTGACGAACTTCGAAGACAAAGTCTAGAGAAACAACCTGGGTATAGAGACACCTTAGTTCATTCGATATCTTTTGGTTCACCCGAACCATCCCCCCACAACCTGACCACTAATGAGACTAGTCAACCCTCGCAAGAGTCCAGTCTTGCACTTCAAGTGAACCAACCGGTTGAAGGACAACAATCCAACACACCTGTCACTACCACAGTTACTTTACCAGTTCCTCCCCCACCTCAAAATTTGAGGGGAGGATACTCCATTCCCCCGGATTATCTCATTGGTAATGTCACTACTATGGTAGCTAATCGACAACCTATGTTGGTTTAACCTTTGTTTAGTGGTCAGCCCATTGTGGCTAGGGGGAAACCCCTATTTCCTAACCAGAACATAAGCAGTGGAATCCCCAATGGACCTCTCGTTGGACCTTCCCAACCCACTAGACCATCCACCATGGGATTATCTCATGTTGGGGGGCCATCTAATGTAACTCAACCCTCATGGAGTCAAGCGTATCCAGGTTCCATTAACCCTGCGCCGGGTCAATCTAATCCTGGAAATGCACCATACGGGATACCCTATCCCGAAAATCCTTACACTCTATGGGGGAAACAGCCTGTTTTACAACATGGACCCCAACCAACTATCCCTCAAGTACCACCACCCCCGATTGGTCCCCCCCCCACCTCCCGGTGGACGTGGTGGGCCCCCACCCAACTTTGGAGGAGGCAGACCTCTCCCTTCTGGCAGAGGTCCAACTCATTTTACGAACAACGGCCCCCACCCTTCCGACGATGGAGGGAATGGTCCACCACCCCCCAGGCGGAGGCGACGGAAGACCACGTTATTATGGTGGGGGAGGACATTTCCCTTCGGGTGGTGGAGGTGGTCCGCCACCCCCTCCAGGCAGAGGCAGTGGCAGATCTAATTATTATGGTAGTGGTGGTGGTGGTGGAGACCTTCATCCTTTCAGTGGCGGAGGTGGTGGGGGTCCCCATCCTTCTGGCGGCGGAGGTGGTCCACCACCCCCTCCAGGCGGAGGTGGTAGAGGACCACCTAATTATGGTTATGGACCCCCACCTCCCCAAGGAGGTGATGGTGGACCTCCACCTCCTCTCGGTGGTGGAGGTGGAACCCCACCTTATTGGAATGGACCACCTTATGGTGGAGGACCCCCTTACGGTCCGGGAGGCACACCCCCCTATGGTCAGTTTCCTCTATGGTCACCCTTTAATCAGTCAATACGAGGTCCTATCAGTCCTTACATGCCTTATCAGTACTACAAGTACCTGCAGCCTAATCAATCGCTGCCCTTTTTGGCTACTTTAGACCTACCTGATCTATCTTGACTAACGAATGACCCCATCTACCATGGAACTAACTGGCCCCCGATTCCGGTGAAACTTCCATCAGATATCCCTAATTTTGACGGCAAGCCGGATGAGGATCCTAAACATCATGTGATGACATACCATTTATGGTGTTCATCCAACTCTCTGATGTACAACTCGATCCGTCTGAGATTATTTCAACGAACTCTCACTGGTTCAGCTGCCAAGTGGTATATCGAACTACCACCTCATTCTTTTCATGATTTCGGTTCTCTTGCTATGAACTTTTTGACTCATTTCCAACTGCCTATACAGTACGAAACTGGTACGGACCTTCTCACCTCTCTCCACCAGAATACCGCTACTCATATACATGAGTGGAGCAGGAGAAGACGCTTGATTAAGGCTCCCATTCCAGACCAACTCCTAGTAGATTGGTTTACGAAGTCTCTCATCCCTCACATAGCTCGAGATGTCGCCATGGGTGGTGCTGACACTAAAGAACAAGCTATCGGTCGTGCCCATTACCTAGATTTAGTCTATGCTCAATCGGGCACGCTGTTTGAAATTCTTCCCGATGCACCCCGCGACACTTATGACCCCATGAAACCTCCTAAGGGACCCCAAACTGATGGCATCATTGGATCCCTTGCCACCTAGCCTGCTCCTAACACTGTTGGATCGTCGAATCTTCATGGTTCCTCCCCATTACCAACTCAAGTTGGGCACAGCACCACCAAATCGACCACTTTTGTTGTAACTGAAGAGGTGAATTCTGTCCAATCAGCTTCATCTCAGAAGTCCGGTGGTAAGAAGAAGAACAAAGGGAAACCTAAGAAGTCTTCCACCCAGCAGGAACAAAAGAGCACTTGTAATGTCCCCTCCTATCATACCAGCATGATAGAGAGGACGTGATGCTAAAACTGGGCATCTAGCCCCATATCCATTAAGTAGAACTCATTGATAAAAGACATATACATGTGCATATTATAGAAACACAGCGGAATTAAAAATCATGTTTAATATCTAACATACATTCAACATTTCTGTGACAGTCATTAAATAAAGACATTGCAGAATTTATAAAAGAGAATACTTATCTTATAACAAAGTAGTCCCAAGCAACTGGCTATGCAACTGCAACGTTCCACCCAACCATAGGCCAGTTGTGCTTATAAAACTCTTGATACAACTGTCACCCCCGAGCTGGGCATGATTTCTACAAGGAACCAAGGAACAACAGACTCGCACATAGCCAAGCATATACCAAGATGAGCCAAGCCAATCTACAATTGGGTTTATCAAGCTGCTAGGAAATGGAAAGGAAGAATTGCTAAGCTAGTGAGCTCAAGCACGGAGCCAGGGATACCTCTATAATATCTATCTAACTTGGCACCCACAATACCTACACACCCAACACAAGGAAGAATTATCTTCACTGCTACACAGTCCCTCAAGCCATACCTTCCTTTCTAGTGCTCTCAGGGTGTGCATAGAAAAGTAGCCAAAGCCCTCTTGATCTTCTTGAGAGGTTACTCCCTTCACTAGGTTTATCAAGCCAATTCTGTCCACTACCACTCCAAGTTTCTTGCTCACAGGTTCAAATCAAAACCGGGATGCACATAACAGCAGAACCACACTTATTAGGCATGATAAAAATGTTTCTTCAGTGGGATGTCCAAAGAGGGGGTTTCTACCAATTCAAAAAAATGTGGGAAAGCCCAAAAATGAAATGGCAATTGGGGAACAACCCTAGGGAGTAAAATCGTTTTCAGAAAAATGCCCATGGGTATTTCTGGGCAAAAACGACCTCCATCATAGTCCCAAATCATGGCCCTTCTCTTCCAATTGCTGTACTATGCAAAAACGAGCTCCCCAGGCATGGAAAATGCAGGAAAAATGGTGAAAACGTGATGGGGAAAGACCCAGTAGTTCAGACTGCGTGAGAGAGGAAAACTAACTGTTCAGAATGGCTTTGGGCACCATTTCGTGGGTGTTTTCTTTCCCAAGGAGACAAAATACGATTTCCCAGGTTGATGGCTTGCCCATACACGAAATTGGCTTCCATACCTCTTCATTCCTAAGGCATTAACTACCTCAACCAATTTTTGGAAGAATTAAATGATTGGGTCCACAACCCAAAATGGGTAGTTGGTGGTTTATGGGTTTTCTCATTGACACATGGATTAATACCATTGGCTCAAGGGTTTGAATAATTTCCCTCCCTATTCCTTGTATAATCATGCCCCCATCTCTTTGTTGCATTGCATAGCTAGTTGTGAGTATTTCATTAAAATCCGTATTTACATGATGACTTATTTATATTGTGCCTATATAGCACAAGAACGACATGCATCTATTTTTAATTGCCGATACATAAAATGATAAATCAATGGTGGGGCCTTGGCCTTGAGCTCCTCACCATGATTAAATATCAATATTTACATCATTTACGATTTAAATGCGAAGGGGGTCAAAATGGGGACATTACAGCACTCCTGATGATACCAACCAGAAACAGAAGCTAAAGTATCCTTGTTTACTGTGTGGAGATGATCACTTCTCCAAAGAATGTCCCCATAGAGACGAAGTCCAAAATTTTCTTAGGGGTAAATCGACTCCCGTAGTCCTCAACGATCCTTTTCCCACTCGAAATCAGCAAATGATTGCTCAACCTCCCCCAGCCCAGGGGGAACCATCCAATACCATGCATGTTCTCATGCTACGTAATGAGATGATCAATTTGAACACTTGCTCACAATCATACGACTCGGTCCCTTCGAAGGAACCTGCTGGAAGTAATATTGAAAAATCTTCCAACCCTTTACCTGATGTCACTGTACCATCAGCTTTTCTCACCATTGAGAATCCGTCCTTAGATTCAATATTGCGACCGCCCAAGAGCACGATTCGAAAAGCTGTTTTCAATCCTAATGCGTGGGAAGCATAGAATTACAATATCATAGAGGACTTGGCACAAGCGCCTTGCACCATGTCCACCCTAGAATTTTTACAGAATTGTCCCAATCAATGCAAAACTCTCCTTGCAGCAATCAGTGTACTCGACCCTGATTCTTCGAATACCATCATGTTTCAACTTGACTACTTCAAGCCGAGGCTTTCCCATCATCTCGCATTCCAAGTAGCTGCAAACATTGCTGGGAAAATCATCCATCGTACCATTTTGGATGAAGGCACCTCTACTTCTGTTATGTCGATCTCCTGTTGGAGATCCATCACCTCTCCCGAATTGAATCATTCTCCTACCACGTTGAAAGCATTCGACGAGCGTGGCTTTCAACCTCATTGGATCCTACAAGATCTCGCAATTGAGTTGGGTGGAAATACCATAACCATTAATGTGGAAGTGGTCTCATCCCCGATAGATTATAATCTCGTGCTTGGTCGCAATTGGTTTTATGCCATGCAGGCGGTAACCTCTTTAGTCTTCCGCGTAGTACAATTCCCCTACCATGGATGAATTGTTACCGTTGACCAATTAGATTTTTGCACACCGGACACTACTACTCATCCTGGTGACCATATTCCTTCCATTGGACAAATGTCAAAATAGTATGAGAGTATAGAGGTTGGCCTTTTGAAAGATTCATCTCTCATGGGTGTTTTTCCAACTTCAGAACCCCCTAATCATGTTGCCTTGGTGAACATGATCTCCACAGATATTTCATCTCACTCCACTGATGCTTGGCTTGTACCTGACGAAGCCACAACACACCTAATTGGAGACACAATGCCTCTTTCACCCGTTGAACGTATTTACGAGGCTATCTAGTCAGCACCGGAGAACCACTTAACTATGGCTTTCCCACCCTGTTCTCTACGACGGGCATTATCTCTACCTGATCTCTTACTATGGACTTTTCATTCAGATGAGTCCATCATGGAAGTTATGAATGTTGATGATGGTCCGTGGGATGACCTCCACCATAGGTCGTCTTTTCTTCCTCCTTTGGAGTATATAGAGGACAACATTAGCACCATCTTTTCACCGGATATATACCCGCTCCCTCATTCCCCCATAATCACATGTCTTTCGAACACTGAGGGAAACTTGGCCAACATTGAGCCTACCACCCCGGTAGACATCTCGGTGAAACTTGGTGTAGTGGAACACATTCGCATAGGCCAGAAATGTTCCCCTGAATAAATAGCCATTGGTACGGCCTTATTCAAGCGATTTCGAGACGTATTCGCTTGGTCCTATGAGGAGATTCCTGGGATAGACCCCGCAATTGTTTCTCATGAAATAAAAACCTATCCCGACATCAAACCTATACATCAAAAGTTGCGACCGGTACACCCCCGAAAGAATGCAGCGATCAAGGCAAAGATTGAAAAGCTCTTAAAAGCTGGCTTTATCTATCCTGTCCCGTTGACAGATTGGGTCTCAAACGTCATCCCTATGAACAAAAAGCAGGGTACCATTCGTGTCTGTGTCGATTATCGGGACCTTAATAAGGCTTGTCCAAAGGACAACTACCCGAGCCCGTTCATTGACCAAATTATCGACAATTGTGCCAGAAGCTTCATCTTTTCATTCATGGATGGATTTTCTGGTTACATCCAGATTGAGATCAACCCAACTGACCAACATAAGACAACTTTCATCTGTCCTTGGGGGATGTTTGCATACCGCAAAATCCTTTTTGGCCTTAAAAACGCTGGCGCCACGTTCCAGCGGGCCATGTCGTATGCCTTCCATGACATTAAGGACTTTGTGGAACCTTACCTGGACGATCTCCCTGCTCATTCAAAGCAATGTGAGTTCCACATGGATCATCTGATGGCCATTCTCCTCATATGCAGACGGTACAATATCCGCCTAAATCCTCATAAGTGTATCTTTTGCATTGAGTTCGGACGCCTCTTAGGATTCATAGTCTCGAAGGATGGGATCCGCATCGATCCCTTAAACGTGGAAACCATTGTCAACCTACCACCTCCAACTGATGTGATGGAACTTCAAAGTCTCCAAGGGAAGACGACTTATTTAAGGCATTTTGTTTGTAACTTCGCGGAGAAGACTAAGGGGTATATGAAACTACTTAAGAAGGACGTCACATTCATTTGGGACGATCAAGCTAAAAAATCCTTCAACAACATCAAACATGCCATCATGCATACCCCCGTAATCCAACCGCTAAACTATTTTCGAGATTGCATCTTATATCTCACTGATTTTGCTACCACTATCGCCATGGTTTTGGTACAGGAGGATCAAAACGCCCAGGAACATGTAATATACTATGCAAGTAAGGGTCTCATTGATGCTGAAACAAGATATTTACATGTCGATAAGCTTGCTCTCACGGCAGTCATCGTCGTCCAAAAGTTTCGGCACTATATCTTTCTCCGCACCACCACCATCATTGCAGACTCGAATCCCATGTACCATGTACTGACACGTCAGGTGTTTGGGGGCAAGTACTCACACTGGATTGTGATACTGCAAGAATTCGACCTTCTTTTCGAGAAATCCAAGTCTAAGAAGTCCTTGGTGTTTGCTGAGCTTATTTGTGACCTTCCCCATCCTAATGTAGAAGTTGAGCACAATGACTCTTTTCCGGATGAATCGTTATTTCTCATCAGTACGACTAATCCGTGGTATGGAGATATTTTGTTATATCTTCAAACCCAACGCTTCAACCCTCAACTGTCTCACGACGACTGTCGTAGAATACGTCACCATGCGAAGTATTATCTGATCATCAGTGATTCTTTGTATCGCCATGGCATCGATTCAATTATTCGACATTGTCTAACTCGCGATGAGGCTGAACGCGTTCTGAATGACTGTCACGCTAGGGCGTGTGGTGGTCACCTCTCTGGGATGGCTACAGCCCAGAAGATATTGCGCGTAGAATATTATTGGCCTACTATCTTCAAAGATTGTATTGAGGCCATGAAAACATGTCCTCCATGTCAACACATCCATACGAAGAAGCGCACCTATCCTGCCCCATTACACCCGGTTATTGTCGTGGGCCCCTTCGCTAAATGGGGCATCGATTTTATGCATTGTAAGCCTACCTCGACCGGGAGGCATAGTTACATCATTGTAGCTATGGATTACTTCACAAAGTGGGCCGAGGCAATGCCTACATACCAAAATGATGGCAAAACTGCCACACTCTTCATGTTCAATCATGTAATAGTGTGGTTTGGAGTTCCACAGGCGATAGTTACCGATCATGGTTCTCACTTTCAGAACCATATGGTTAATGAACTGAGCAATAGATTGGGTTTTTTCCATGAAAAATCAACACCCTACTACCCGTAGTCCAATGGATAGGTCGAGGCCATTAACAAGGTCTTGAAAACTATAGTCCAAAGGATGGTAGGTACACATAAGTCCAACTAGCATAATATGCTCTTTTCAGCATTATGGGCCTATAGAACTTCCATTAAAACCACCACAGGTTTCACGCCTTTTCAATTGGTGTATGGATTGGAGGCTGTCGAACTTCTTTCTAACACTATTGCCGAGGAAGAACATTTCCTATACTTAGAAAAACTTGACGAGTCCCACCGAGATGTTGTTCTTGCTAACGAAGCACACAAGAAACTCATCAAATCTCAATACAACAAGTCAATTGAACCTCATATCTTCAACGAGGGTGACCTGGTCCTCACATACGACCAAAAACATGACAAACTAGGAGCAAGAAAGCTCGAGTCCATGTGGCACGGACCTTACATTGTCAAATGTATTTTGGAAAAGGGAGCTTATGAGCTTGAAGATTATGATGGAATATATTTGGTTGAACCCCATAATGTGATTTACCTGAAGAGGTACTATGCCTGAACCTGTCATGCATATACTTTCTTGTATATACTGTACATGGCATGTTTTTTTGTTTTTGTATGGTGTGACGCGTTTATTTTTTTTTAGTGTCTTTAGATCTTGTTTCTGCTTATTATACCATGTTCTGTCTGCGTGTGTAGATGGAAATATGCTACGGATTCACGGATGGCACCAGCCGACATACCCGTAACCTTGCCTCGGCATCCTGGGTACTGTATTCCCCAACAAGCGAGCTCATCGGTTCAGGAGGAAGTTGCCTTGGATTTGCAACCAACAATTCCGCAAAGTATCAGGCGGTAATTGGAGCCCTAACCAATGCTATTTCCTTGGGTATGAACCACATTGTCATCCACATGGATTCTCAATTAGTGGTTTCCCATCTTAACCGGGTCTATGCTATCCGTGATCCTACCCTACTCCATCTCTTTAGACGAGTTTGTCTCTTGGAAAGGTCATTTAAATCCATTCAACACCTGCACATTCCACAAGAGTTAAACGAAGTTACTGAATCGATGGCCAAATTCATTCTAGATTGGTACATCGCACACACATAATACTCATAATATGTAAAAGAATTCACAACATGTAAATAATGCACTGTATAAAAAGAAAATCATATGAACAAGATCATATCATTCGTCATTTTTAAAACACATAATGTATAAATTGCCGAGAATGTCAGTATATATATATCATCAAAAGTAGTGCTGGTACAAAAATATGAAGCACGATGGCTTTCAGTAAGTCTCTACAAAATTTGAAGCCTCGTAGATTTTAGTAGTACAAAATCTGAGGCCTCTAAGCTCTCAGTACAAGTATAATAAAGTCATCAAGCCTGACACCTGGCTCGTACACCCCTAGGACGGACATCTCTCTGTCGCTGAGAATGGAAGCACTCCACTGTCCTCGCTACCTTGCGGAGTAAGGCGTTGAAGCATACAGATGCTCCAACTCCGAACCTCTGCATAGGTCTCGGTAAGTCATCTACTACTGGCTCAGGAACATCCACTATCAGCTGGTACAAGTTCCTGTACACATCCTCCATCTCCATGATGGCAGCATGAGCACCTGGGGGCACAACTGCTTCCCCACCTCTATCTCTCCTCGCCAAAAGAGAGACTCCTACGGGCTGTATGGAACCCACATCTACACACACATGTTATATACTTGTCAACACTACAACAACAAAAAAATTATAAATATACAAAACTAAAAAGTACAAGGGTTTTGTTCTTACCGATGTCTCCCCATGTTGTACCCTCGGGCAGCACTAAGTCGGGATCATCTCTGAAATTTGTACCACCATATGGGTAGTCCTGAACCATGAGAAACTGGCCTTCCACCCAGCTGAAGAACTCGACACCAAAGCTGATGATAGGGCCCCCACCATGACGGGCCATCACCTCCGCCCATCTGAGCATGTGAGGATCTGTATCATCCAGTCGTACCTATGGGTGCAAGAGAGGGATCCGCTCCAAGAGGAATGATATCAATATCGATATGTATCCAAACTCGTTGAGCTCTCCCTGCCGACACTTGGTCAGCTGAGCTCGAATGTTTGCGAGGAGACCCTCTCACCAGTTGAATATCTTGGGGGACATACAATCCTCCGCATAGAGCATCTGAGCCCAAGTGGCCATGTGTGGGGCTTGGCTCCCCGCCACTCTAGTAATAGTGAACAATATGGCATGCAGTGGGTGGTTTACAACATCCCTAATGGGAATCTTCCCATTAGAGGATCGAGCATGAGTAGTACAATGCTGTGTCACCATGTCATCGACAGTGCGATCACTAGCTCATGATCCGGTGAGAACTACAGGGTACCCTCTCCAGGACAAATCGGTAAGAAAATATATGTCCTCAACATCTATAGGGAGGATGTTCTCATCAATCACAAAGTGATTCTGGGCCGCATCCCAGCACCAGAGCATATGTGACAGCAGGGCGATTTGGGCCCTCATGCACTGAATCTTAAAGAACTTGAGCAAACCACAGTTTCTCAAAGCATTTACGCATTGTGGATTGTTGGTGTATATTCTGATCTAGACGTTTTCCAATGTAGACACAGGTACTTCGCAGTGCAAGATACCAACAAAACTCTTATTCACCGGCCCTTTCGGCAATAGACTGCAAGCAGCTTGAGGTTTCACCCGAGGCGAAGTTGAGGGGGTAGTTGCAAAGGCAGGTTTCCACAACCTTGTGATGCGAGTGTTTCAATTGGTTAATGCGCAGAGTGGTGATAGATTGTGTGCTGCGATTAATGATTCTGCAAGGTCCTCTACCTCGTGTCGAGTGCTGTGGCAAGAAATGATGCTTGCGCAACCAATGGATTCACGGAGTGTGCAGTGGGATTACTTCCACTCTACGATGATAAGTTATCAATAGCTTACCGCGTAGCACTTCTGATGGATCGGTGCATCAACTAGACCATGTGACCATTTATGAGACCCAATAACTTCTACTCAATCTTATTTGATAATCCTTAATCATTCAATTTTACTTAAACTGATAAACATCGTAACGTATGCAAGTGAATGAGATGCGCGATGTTGCGCACTCTGATATAGCGACTCAACCTTAACAACTAACTGTGTGTTTATCTCACTGATCCAATCATTCGAGGGATTATAGGTGCTTGACTATTAACATTCATCCATACATGAACTATTAACATCTTATTCCATCCCTTCCGCAGTGAATACAGATTAAAGTAAACATCTATCAGATAACAGTAACTTCACGCATGCACTGTAAGTAATTCAAGGAAAAATAATGGTAATCATACACAACAATCACATAACACAAGGTTTAACGTGGTTCACTCCACTGGAGGGGAATCTACATCCACAAGAACTATTGTTTATTATCTTAGGAAAGGGTCCAACAGTTCCTCATCTGCACACTCAGCTGCAGACGTGCTTCTTCCTCAAAATTAGGTCTCTACGCACTTAGCTGCAGAGCCTTTACAATGGCTTCTTGCTCAAAGATTCTAACAATATTCAATATACCCAACTACCAAAAGCATAACCCTTTCCCATACAAAATTACCTTATATATATCATGCCTGTAGGTCATGTCTTTACATTATGAAGGAAAAACCCTCAGGTTTACAAAAATGGTCACAGTTTTTCCCAAAACCGGACTGCAGGTGTCTGGTAGCGGATCTTCAGTTATGGCTATCCTGTATGTAGACACGTTTCTATCCGCTCCCCTATCATGCACGCCAACATCTTGCTTCCTCCAAGCGATTCCTTCTTTCACGGCCTTAGATGACTGGTTCAAGTAGTAGTATTCCTCTATTTGTGTGATCAGTCACCTACCTCCCGATCTCCACCTACCCATTGCTTGGTAGTTATCGACGATCTTTGCCAAAAATAGGTCTTTTGTGACCTAACCAAAATAATTGTTGTTATCCATCCAATGCTCTACTTAGCTAGATCTCTATCGACGTGGCACATCACGGCGATGTGATCCTTGCAGCACCGAACTCGTAACTCCTCCGTCAATGCGCTGTGCACAATCGTCGCAACATACCAAAACTTTGCTGCGCTTCTCCTCGCAGCTTGCAAAAACTAATTTTCACAAAAAGTCTCCATCCATGCTGTGCTCAGCTTCGCAGTTCCCAAAAACTTAATGTGTTCAAAATTTGACCCCCTTGGGCTAGGCCCAACAGGCCCCTAACACTTACATGTGGCTCACCCTCGAGCCACCTACAACTTCGACATCTTCTAGTTGTTCCTCCGGTGGCCTGGTTGACGCAGCGAAGTCATTGTATTCAACAATCAACTTATTCACTGCTTCCTTTGTGTCCTTTTTCAATTGCCTTACTGTGTCGAGCATTTCAGGTGTTATTTCTTGTCCTTCCTACTCTTCCACCTGCTGCTGACCTTCTCGCAACTCTTTCATTTTGTCCTCAATCTCCCGTGAGATGAGGTTGGGTTTCTCCAGGAAGGGATATGTTTTATCCCCAATTGTAGCCTCTTTCTCTCATAAATTCTGCACTTCTTTCTTCACCGCGTTGCCTTCTTTGTATTTGTCAAGTCGCTCTCGTGCTGGTAACGCTTTAACTTCCTCATCCAACTTTTCAAATTCTGTCTACTTAGTTTTGAGAACATTCTTTGCTTCTAGCCACTCCGGGTCTTCCTAAAGGGTAGTGAATGCCTTAGAAGCCGCCTCTAATAAAATTTCACATTTAGATACTTCCCTGGCTATGCTTTCTGCCGCGGCTTTTACCTCTTTTTCCCTTATTTTTTCCTTGGTCGGTAGTATCTTTTGCTCAAGTTGACCCTTTAATGCAGAAATGTCAGCTTCATGGTTGATCTCCATATCGTCTATGTCTTCCTTAAGTTTTTTCACCATTTGTACCATCTTGATAACAGTATCCGCGGGCTTCGTTTGTACTTCAAATTCTACTATTCAATCTGCAACCGCAGTGATCGTGGATTCTAGCCTTTTTCGCCGATCACATTCATCTTGAAGCTCCATAGCTTTCTGCGAGCTATTTTCCTCCAACTCTTTGTACCTTGTCTGCAGTTCTACTTTCCCTTTCATTGCATCAGTGGTTCTCTCATGCATCTCTTCAAAAACTTGCAACTGCAAGTAATGTAGGCCTGGTAATGGGATCTTCACAAGATCGAGTTCCACACGCTCTATGTCTTTTGTATCCAACATCATTTAATCAAGTAGTGGCAACCTTAGCGCTAATGGTTGTAAATGGAAAATGTGGGACCTCATCGGTGCCACCAAAGTCAACTGCGGCGCTTGTTTCTGCGAAGTTCCTCCCGACTTCACCTCAGAGTCTGAGTCTTTCTGCAATGGAAATCTCTGCTATACTTGTTCGAATTTCTCTGTAATCACCTCCAAATTATTAATGTTCTCCTTCAAGGTTTCGTGAAGCACCTTTTCCTTCTTCTCCTTCTCAATCATCGTGTCTTTAATTTTTTCATTGACAACCTGAGCTATTATTTCATAATCGTCCTCTTTAAGGACTGTATTAATCTTTTCCTTATTTGCTTTGGATTTTTTCTGTGGTCCCTTCGGGTGTAGTGGACTTCCAGGTTCCTTCCTCTTCGGTGTATCTTCGGTAATGTGGCATGGAATTGGATTGTCCTCGCCATCATCTCTTAGGACATCAAATATCTCGACCTGGTACTGCTCAGGACATTCTTTCATGAGAAGATCAATGTCTTCTTCTGTCACGTGATAGCGCCCCTCGAACGATTCTATGTTCTTCCTTTGTGCCTTTGCTAAGATTTCAATGCAACGCGTGTTAGCATAAAAATTTACAGTTTGTATGTATTTGCTTGTTACCTCTTCTGATATGCACGGTGTTTCGGTGATAAAATCATGCAGTTGATGGTAGTAGGTGTGGAACACCTCATTCGTTGCATGCTACCTTTGTGGATCTAGGTTTTCCCATAGGTTTTGGTAGCGTGGTCCTGTGCAATCATCTTTATCAATGATCACGATGACATAATCCTTTGGTTCCTTCCAACCGACGAATGCCATTTGGACTATCAGCCATGTGAAGTGGTAATAAGTTCCACTTACCTGTACTTCAAGCAGCTCATCGAGGAATTCATTCAGTATGTACTGACACCAGTTATACTTCTCTCCCTCTGCGGCACTTGCACCTAGCAATACAGCGCCCGCAGTTACTTCCAGTGGTCTACATTTCCTTAGAATTTTACCCGCTAATAGTAGTGTGACAAAATTTCTTGCGTTTTCCTTTATCTCGTCAGACTGAAAACCACACTTTCCCTTTGCAGCAGGTGTAGTCTGATTCATTAATGTGGCAACTTCTTTATCCTTACTTTTTCCTTGGAAGAATTTCTATGGATCTGCACCTCTCTTTCTCAACCCTGTTAATTCCATGGATAAAATCAATGTTCAGGTCGACATTACGATCGAGCTACAGGTATCGTTGGTGCATGCGCACCATTAAGGTTCGCACCATCGCATTAACTTCTGGGGACTTGTCAAAATGCGGGAGTCGTAATAAATTTAATAGTCCCGACTCCACAACTCCAGATAGCCAGCTTTCTGCGACTAAGTTCTGGTTTCCTTTTACATCTTTCTTCGAGCACATATACCTGTCTGGCTGGAACTGCGGAAACCTTGGTTGGTTGTCCTCCTTCTATATTTTTAGTAGGTCATAGTCTTCCCATTTGAATTCTTGTATTTTTTCGAGGAGATTATCGACCAATTTCACATTCTTTGAGATCGATGACAGTGGATATCGTATTTTGTATTCTTTGGTAGCTTTAGTGTTGGTGCACCCTGTGCCCTCGGAGAGATATAGTCAGGTGTGAATCTTACCAGAATTTCCTTAGTAGTCTACCGACCCTTCGGCAATACAGAGCTTATCTTTGGTGACTTCACCTTCTGCACCGGTTCTTTTCCTTTGGGCTCCATGGATACAGCGTGCCTTGGCGATCTTCAGGATGCTTCAGGATTATCTTTGACAATATTCTTTACGGGGGTTCTCATTAACCCTTCAATACCTTCGTATTGAAATATTTTCACAGCCTCCGGGAGCGTGAGTTCTTGCTCTACTGAAGACCTTTTAGACATTCACTTGGGGCTTTCCCAACAGGTTACCTTCTAATTTTGCAGAATAACTCAGAAAATAATGTCTGCAAGGAATTCTAAGTGTTTGGTAATACCCGCGAGACAGAATACAACAGTATTTATAGGCGCAGCTAGCCTTCCTCCACTCCTCTTAACGGTTACATAAGCCTTAAATGCTATAACCGTCAAGCAAATATATCAAAGATATCGGTCCTTTCTATCACTAACCTATTTAGAATAGTTATATTTGCTTTAAATTCCCAAGCGGTCGATAGGAAGTACTATATAACGGTTATATTTTTGACCGACACTGTAATGGCTATTTTTCTGGAACATTGCGTCAAACTGCATAGCATGTGAACATAGGTCCTGCGCAATTACTTCGTAGTATTTCATTTCTTTTCTCTACGTGGTTGCCTTCTAAGCGTCGCAATAGTGCGGTTCCTAATTTGTATGTTTATATATATATATATATATATATATATATATATATTTCGACATGCGCAGCTTCAGCAGTGTTGCGCGGTACAGAGACCGTCCCTAATAAATTACATGTACAAAATTTCAGTAATTTCTAGTGTCCAATTTCAACTGTTTTTGACACTTAGAATTTTTCCCTTCTTCTTGATTATACAGGATTTTGCGAAGCAGGACTATCACGGTAAAGCTTTAGTCTGCTACCATTTATCAAATTGGGTAATGTATCGCTGGCTAAGGTAGCTAACTGGACTGCACCACCATTAGTAACATGTATAACTATGTATGGGCCAAGCTAATGCATTTTAAATTTTCCATGAAATTTCATGAATTTACTATCGTACAGGAGGACTAGATCACCTACCTGAAAAGAGTTATTCTTGATGTGGCAATCGTGGCATGCTTTTTCTCGTTCTTTTCGCACTTGCTGGTGGAATCCAACGATGAAGCGATCTTATTCTAACCCAACCAAGTGTAACTGTCTTTCTTCCAGTGCTGCGTGATCCGCCATCCCTATAAATGCAACTATTCTTAAGCTGGGAATAATATATTCCATTGGCATTATTGCTTCCTTCCCATAAGCCAATCTGAAAGGTGTATGTCTAGTTAATTTTTTTCATGTCGTTCGGTATGCCCATAATACAGATGGAATGCGCAGGTCCCAGTCATCACAGTTTACGTTGCGTATCTTGCTTAGCGCATTTTCAAGTACTTTATTAAACGCTTCAATAGTTCCATTTGCTTGTGGGTGATAAGGCGTACTACGTTGATGATGGATGTAGAAATCTTTAGTCAAAGCTTCAATGGTTCTTTTCAGAAAATGAGTGACTTTATCACTCATCAAAATCTTTGGACATCCGAACCATGTCAAGATGTTTTCAAAAATGAACTACGCGGCTGTAGCTGCGCTACAGTATTTTATTGGTTTTGCTTCTGCCCATCTGGTGAGGTAGTTAGTTGCAATAATAATGTACCTCGCACCAGTTCTCTTCCCCGGTGGGTTAATAGGTCCCACAAAATCGATTTCCCATTTGTCGAATGCCTATAAAGTCAACTGAGCGTTCAACGACATTTCATCTCTTCTTAACGGCTTTCCTATCCTCTAACAAACATCGCAGTTCTTGCAATGTTCTTTGGAGTCCCTATGAATCATAGGCCACCATAGCTCTGTGCGCAATATCTTCTACGCAATAGCCCTACCTGCATAATGGCCTCCTGCGACTCCTGAATGCGCATCAGCTAATATAATTTGCTTCTCATGTTCCAATACACATCTTCGCAGCACTTCATCAGGTCCTAACTTATAGAGTTGTCTTGCGACAATGGTGAAGTCTGCGGCTCGCACTACCAGCTGCTTCTTCTGTTGCGTAGTGAATTCAGTAGGTGCGAACCTGATAGGTAGAAAGTCAATGATGTCCTGATAATAATCATCGACAACCTGTATAGCAAACAATTGCGCATCAGGCTGTTAACACCCAAAAAGTGCTCACTACCTCATCTACCCCATTACATGACTCATTTGTCCATATTTCCTACCATATTTACCTTCAAAACCTTAAAATCCCATTAAAAAGCCTCCAAAAGGCCACAAAACCATCAAAAAAGCCTCCAAAGGGCGAAAAAAACCCCTTTTTCCCCCAAAATTATCCAAAATTCCTCCAAAATAGCAAAAACCCTCTAACAAGGGAATAAAAAATATTAAAAAAAGAGGAAAAAGAGGGAAAAAGGAGGAAAAAACCCTATACAGCTGACCTAAACCATATGGTTCCCAAAACCATGGGCCAGCACTCCACCACTAAAAACCTATAAATAGGTGATGGAGGCCCCTCATTTCATATCCATAGTCAAATACACCCTTACTCTGCCAAAATCACTCTTGAAACCCTAGCTCACCCTTGAGCTACTTTCACCCTTGAGTGCTCTTTTGGCCCATTTCCAACCCTTTGGAGAAAGAGAAGGAGCAAAGCTGGAGTTTGGAGCAACCCTCTTGGACTATTGCAAGAACTTCACCAACCTCTACACCTGAGGTAAAATTTTAATACAAAAAAGAAAGATCTTCACCATATTTCCATGTTTTGTTATGTTTATTAATGCTCATGCTAGTTTAGAATTTGTATTGTTTTATTACTTTAATTTACTGTTTATTGAACTGCTACTAAGGAGTCCATTCTCCTTAGTAGGTGCTCATTTGCACAAGCTAGGGTGAAAACCCTAGCTACAGTTTTGGCGACTCCCCTAGTGTTCCTTTGAATTTTTGGTTATAGTTTTAATAGTTTTAAGAGTTTTATATTTTCTACAATATTTTTCTGTTTTTTCCTTTCGCCTGTCCCTTTCGACTGCCGTAAACCGCGTTTTTTACCCCCCACAGTTGCGTTTCGACTGCATCTTTCAGGAATTTACATGTGATCCGACCGTGGCTCTTAGACTATTTTCGACGACCTGCCGGCGGATTCAACTATGTTACCTACGATCCGACTGTGGCTAGTAGCTTGTTTGGTGCGATCCAAAGGCGGCTGTTAACCATTTTTACACGTCCTGCCTGCGGCTTTCAGCCATTTTTCTGCAACCCGCCGGCGTCTTTAGGCCATTTTCCCGCATCCTGCCTGTGGCTTTCATCCATTTCTTTGCAACTCGCCGGCATCTTTAAGCCATTTTTCCGCGTCCTGCCTGCGGCTTTCAGCCATTTTTCTGCAACCCGCCGGTGTCTTTAGGCCATTTTCCCGTGTCCTGCCTGCGGCTTTCAACCATTTTTTTGCAACCCACCGGCGTCTTTAGGACATTTTCCCGCATCCCGTTTGCGGCTTTCATCCATTTTCCTGCACTCGCCTGCGGCTTTCGACCTGTTTCCAGCAGCCTGACTGCATCTTTCGGCCAAAATCCCGCAACCTGTCCGCGACTATTGAGTTGTTTCCCGCGGTCCGACCGCCCAAATTTGCCACAGACCCGCGGTCTGTTTTCTGTACTTTTTCCTATTTTGAACCCAGCACTTTGCTGCAATATTTTCTGCACTTGCACAACCATCTGTCCTACCTGCAGCCATCCTTCCCTATATCCTTTTCTGCAGAATTATTTATGTTCCATTTACAAAATATTTTTTTTAAAATTTCAGCATTTTAATTGAAAAAGAGAAAATTTTGCATTTCAAAGGTTAAATTCAGTATTGTCATTTTTAGTTAGCAAGTTGCCCACCCCGTGGCACTTTTTATTTGGGTTCATCATCTCACATGCACACACTCTGTCGCCTAATTCAAGTGAGCCTTAAAAAACTACTTAACACAACCAACATTCTAACCCCACTTGGGGAACACATAAGAATTTTTGTAGTTAGGTAGGATCGGGGGGATAGGCATCCAAATAACACCCCTCGGTTGCTTACACTTGAGACATAGTTGTTGTCCATTAGGGAACCAAAATCCCCTAGTATGTTTTGGCACGGTCACAACCAGTTTATCAGAGGGCCTCTCCCCTAGGAGGGTTGAAGTCGCCAGACTGGTTCCAGAGGCCTGAGTGGAATACGGCACTCCATTCAGTAACCAAAGGCTACCTTTCATAGTTCTCGGGGTATCACCCATATGGGGATACCGCGACGATAGAACCAAACGACAGATTCACCTTTTCTGGATGTGCCATGAATGGGGTATCTTAGTTGCCTTTCTTCTAGGATTGACTACCTGGTGTGCCTCCCGGTAGGGGGATATCTTTAGCCACTTGGATCTACTATCCATATTGTCTAACTTGGATTTCATCACCTTGCAGAGGATATGTCTAGTTGAGTCAGAATACTATTTAGCTAGGTGTTTGCATGCTCCCTTACCTCCTTTTGGTCTAGCGAGTCTACTATTTTTATTTTTTAGGAAACCTGCTGCTTGTTGGTATCCTGACCATTTTTGTTGATACTCCACTTATTGTAGCACAGCTGTTAAGCTAAGTGTTTTGAGTTGGTTGTTGGCTTGAGCTCTCCTTCTGCACACTCGGTTGCATTAGGGTTTTTGAGTTGTTTTTCACTCAACACAACCCCTAGATACTTGACACCATCTGTCACCATTGAGTCCCCGATACATTCTCGGCGCCTCCAAGGCGAGCCCCCACAGCACGGTTCACTTGACACCACCCGTCATAGACATAGATCTTCATCACTTGATACCACTCATCATAGATCTCGAGCCTTGTCACTTGACTCCACCTGTCAATGGCATAGAACTCCATCACCCGAACTAGACGCCCCTTATTTTACCTCTGATTCTGAGGCAGAGTCGGAGAACCCTATTTACACTGCACCAACTAGCCCCATGGCTAGCGTGACTTCCACCCCTTTCTTTGTAGGGACCACTGGTGGAGCATCCACCACCACACCAGTTACCACACCTTCCTTGGGTATTCCCTCGATGGGGCCCTAATCTACCATTTCGATCACTGTAGCCATTCCAGTAGCTGGCATCCCTATCGCCACTCCATCAGTGACTCACACTACCCTTGGCGGTGCAGGACCGTCCCATACCACTTTCGTTCCTCCACTTGGGGGAAACATCCCGAACCCAGCCCCTCCACTTGGGGGCATTGGCCCCACCATGGTCCAACCCACTAATATGTCACATCCTTCTACTAGTTTGCCATTCATGGCTAGTCTCAACCTTCCTGACCTAGCTAGACTGACTAACGATCCCATCAGACACAACCCTGCGTCGCCTCACATGCCCACCAAGCTCCCCTCCGACATCCCTAAGTTTGAGGGAAAGGCAGGTGAGGACCCCCAGAACAGTATTATGTCCTTCCATCTATGGTGTTCCTCCAACTCCATAGTGGATGACTCTATCCGCCTCCGTCTGTTACACACACCCTCACTGGCTCTGCAGCTAAGTGGTACATCGAGCAACCCCATGGGACCCATGCCACCTTTACTTCCCTTGCCTCGACCTTCCTACAGTTCTTTCAGTTACCTGTCCGCTATGACGCGGGAGTTGAGATCCTACTGTATTGCAGACAGAACACGGCTACCCACATCACTGACCACATTCATGAGTGGTGTCAACGCCGTAGCCTCTGCAAAATCAAGTTAGACGACCGTATCTTCTTATATTGGTTTCTAAAATCCCTTCTTCCTATCATTACCAAGGATGTGGCATTCGAACGACCCCATTCTGAAGAAGAGGCCATCCTCAAAGCCCAGCAATTTGACCTCATTTACGCCCAGTCGGGTTATCTATATACCATCATACCTGACGCCCCTAGCAGTGATTCCTCCCAACACGATGCACCGGGGGTATCCCATGCCGCATATGGCATCATTGGCCGTATTGCCTCACATCCCCAACCCTTTTCCATAGCACGTCCTAACCATGGCCCCAACCTTTCACGGGCTACATCACAGTCTGGAGCAACCAATTCGTATGCTTCCATGGCACATCACCACCATTCCCACGGACCCTCATGCCCACCTCAGTGCTTTGGTCATGCATCCCCTGCTTACGCCCCCCCGGTCGCACCTCATCCCTATTACCACCCGCGGGCTGCACCAGCTTTTGTGTCCTCTCAATCCCAACATGCTTATTACCCACCACAGGTAGCCCCTGCGGAAAACCCACAACCGGCTCCGCAGACGTATCAACAACCCCCACAAGGTTCAGCACCTATGTAGCCTCCCCCTACTTATTATCCACCGTAGCCTGCTCCCGCACCTGTACAACCCCAAAACCCACCTGCTGCCCAAGGGCAAGTATACGCCCAACAGAATCCGCAGCAAAACCAAAACAACCAACGCCAACAGGGCCAACAAAACAGTGGCAAAGGCCGTAACCGTGGGAACAACCCCCCTCCAGACCAAGGTGGTCAACCTCCCAATCCCCCAAACAACAATAACGCGGCACCTACCAACCAGAACCCTGATTGGCCGCCCAAGCAGGCCAAAAATACTAATTTCGAACAAACCATCCTTGTTCTATTTGCAGGGTCTATGGCCACTATACACATGCTTGCCCACATTTGGAGCGATCTTGGCAACTCTGGACTAATTATGCCCATCGCCAAGGGCACGCAGTTCCTCAGGCGCCACCCAACCCCCCACCCCCTCAGCAGCAACCTTTGGTGCTGCAAAACCCCTTACCAACCCAAGGCGTAGTGAACACTCAGCCGTTGGCTCCCCCTCAAGGAAACACGCCCCCACAACAACAGATCACTTATGCCGCTCCTAATCAACCCATGTTCGACTCAGGTACCCACCACTTGTTAATGATGTCATCCGCTAATGTCAACCTCCAAACCCGTCGGAACCAATATGGCTCCACCCCTGAAGCCCCTCCCGCCGGCAAAAACACTAACATTCATCCCACCGATCAGACGTTACATATACCTCTAGCTCCACTAGATGGCACCTCCAAAGCACCTCGCTTCCCACTTTGTCGCATTAACAATAACCCCAATGCTCGCGCTGCGTCAAATTACAACATTGTAGATGACTTAGCCAAGTCTCCCGCAGCCATGTCTGCGTTAGAAGTCTTAAAAACTATCCTTCACAGTGCAAGACTTTGCTCTCCGCCATTGGTGCTATTGACGCAAATGATTCACAACTGATGGCCTTCGATTTGGACCAGTCCGAACCACGCCTGCCTTCCACTTTAGCGTTCCAAGTTTCTGTTTCCGTTCAGAATCTTGTCATCCATCGGTGCATTATAGATGAAGGTGCCTCTACATGCATTATGTCCACATTCGTTTGGCAGAAGTTGGGATCCCCTACTCTCCAGCAGTCCACTACTACGTTGCGAGCCTACGACGTCCGTTTGGCTCAACCCCAAGGTCTCTTAGCTAATGTCCCCATCCAGCTGGCTAGTAAAACCGTGCTCATTGACATAGAGGTCATCAATGCCCAACTTGATTATAACCTCTTACTTGGCCGCAGCTACATGTATGCCATGCAAGCAGTTGCCTCATCCATTTTTCGTACCATGATGTTCCCCCATGACGGACGCATGGTCAAGGTTGACCAACTCACCTATTACGATCCAAATGCCCCCGCTGCACCTGAAAATGTTCTCCCCATGGTTGAACAATTTGTTTGTGGTGCAACTACCTCGTTTGTTTCATCCGTGGGACCCAGAATTTACTCAGACACGTCGATGAATTCCACATTCCAATCCATTCCACCCCCGTCACCTGCGACCGAAGTCTCTGACCTCTATACTCTTTCCCACAATACACAAACACCCAACAATCAACCACCCTTGTTACCCAAACCACCATTGGTACCTAGTCACATTGGTGTTACACCCACCCACACAATCCCCTTCCTATTCCCTCCCTCGGGAGTAGTAAGCGCCTCGGTTATGGCTACTCTCAGCCTCCCCGGGTTAACCGTAGGATTACCCGTGTGGTATATTTCGCCTCCCGTTCCCCCACTGACACCAAATGTCGTCCTTCAACCGGTGCAACCCATTGCCACTACTAGTCAACCACCTCCCGGTGTCACTACCCCTTCGTCATCGACGAATCCCCCTCCTCTTATCAAGCCCACTGGGGGCAAAGGCCCACAACCATACACTGCTGTACCCCCTCCCAAGGTAGTTAAACCCCCCTGTGTTTCGTGCTCCCCCAAAATTCTCATTGTGTGATGAGTTAGGCCATCCGACTCATCAATGTCAACAATTACCTGCATTATAGGAACACATGCAAATGCTTGACGACGACCCCAACATCTCGGTTATCAAACTAGATCCAACCCCTAAGCCTCGTGATAAATCACTGCGTACCAACCACCCTTGTGCAATATGCGGTATTTACGGCCATTACTCCCATCACTGTCCTGATCTCCCAGATGAAAGAGCAGCTCTCTATGAGATGAATAATTTGGACCTTGAGACGGCACCCCCCACAATTGAGGAGATCCACCCCCCGGTATCATCCCCATCCAGAGAGATTAACACCATTTATATGATCTCTTTGACTACCACTCCCTCGTCAACCGATTTGACAAATCACAGTTTCCGCAATGATGAGGAGATCCTCGAGGCTCTCACTACCCCGGATTATCCCTGGGACAACATGCACCATTGTTCCTATTTCCTCCCAGAAGAATCCTCCTCTACCACAGCTACCCAATTCGCGGTTGAGTCCAAAGATTTCCTTCCCACCAAAGTCGACTGGTTTAAGGATCCTATTTGCGCTCCTGATGCTTTTGAGGAAGGTAACATGGCCAACATCTCACCCGTCATCCACATAGATATCTCTGACCCACCTGGTGCTCTCAAAATCATTACCTTAGGAGCCTCCTGCAGTGAATATGAGATCGCAGAGTACAAAAAACTTTTCCAAGAGTTCCATGATGTCTTTGCCTGGTCCTATACCGAAATGCCTAGTCACGACCCCACTATTATAGAGCACCACATTGACACATGGCCCGATGTACCCCCCGTTCGCCAGAAACAACGCCCCATTCATCCTTCAAAGCTCCCCGCTGTTAAAGCAGAGGTTGAGAAACTTCGCAAAGCAGGATTCATTTATCCTATCGCATATACCACCTGGGTTTCAAACCCCGTCCCTGTTAACAAAAAATAAGGCACCATTAGAGTATGTACTGACTTCTACGATTTAAACCACGCTTGTCCCAAAGACAACTTCCCCACGCCATTCATTGACCAACTCATCGATGTGTGTGCGGGACATGAAGTCCTATCTTTCATGGATGGTTTTTCTGGATACAACCAGATTCAGATCCGTAAGGAGGATCAGTACAAGACTGCCTTTACCACCCCATGGGGCACCTTTGCCTATCGTGTCATGCCTTTCACCCTCAAAAATGCTGGTGCCACCTTCCAGCGGGCCATGACCTATTGCTTTCACGACTTGGTCCATATCCTGCTCGTCTATCTTGATGACCTTATAGCTTGTTCCCGGAAACGATCAGACCACCTTAATGACCTCCGGCAAGTTTTCCTGCGTTGTCGCAAATATCAAATCTGCTTGAACCCACACAAGTGTTTTTTTTGCGTTCCGGAGGCCGGTTGTTGGGTTTCATTGTTTCCCAGAAAGGAATTGATGTTGATCTCCTGAAAGTCCAAGCCATCTTAGACCTTCCCTCTCCTCGCACGCTCCGACAGCTCCAAAGTCTGCAGGGGCGATCCAATTTCCTTCGTCGCTTCGTTCCTGATTACACCACTACCGTTCATGGTTTCTTACGCCTGCTTCCTACCCACATACCCTTTGTTTTGATGAGCAAGCAGAAGCTGCATTCGAAGCCCTCAAGAAAGCTCTTACACAGGCCCCTTTGATCTACCCTCCGGATTTCTCTCAGGACTTCATCCTTTATGTCTCGGCATCCGAACATGCCGTGTCCGAAGTCCTGGTTCAAGAAGACGCCCCTCACCAGGAGCATGTCATTTATTATGTCATCCAGACCTTGTCTGGACCACCCCTACATTACCCATATGAGGAGAGACTATCCCTAGCTGTGGTCTTTTCCGTCCAAAAATTGCGACACTACATTTTACTTAGTCATACCACAGTTGTCACCGACTCCAACCCCATGGTCTATCTATTAAACCGGTGGCTCCTGCAAGGTCATGTTGCTAAATGGGTCATTATCCTCCAGGAATATGACCTCACTTTCCGAACCCCTAAGAGCACTAAAGCCCTCGTGCTTGCCCAGCTCATCACCAATCTCCCCTCCCTTCTGCCGTCCCCACAAATCTCCGATGAGTTACCCGACAATCATTTGTTCGTCATCTCGTCTGATGACCCATGGTACAGTGATATTTTGTTATACCTGCGCACGCAGATGTTCAGACCCAACATCAATCGTGATGGACGCCGTCATATCCGTCACCGGGCCTCTCGATATCTACTCTCAGGCGATGTCCTTTACCGGCGAGGGGTTGACACGATTCTCCGTCGTTGCCTTACACACGAGGAAGCCAAACACATCCTCAATGATTGTCATAGCGGTGCCTGCAGCGGCCATTTCTCTGGGATGGCCACCGCCCAAAAGGTTGTCTACGCCGGATACTTCTGGCCCACACTCTCTACCGACTGCATCACCGCAGTCAAACATTGTCATAATTGCCAACTTTTTTCCCCCAAGGCCCGGGGGGCACCCGCTCTGTTACACCCAGTCGTCACCGTTGGTCCCTTTTGTAAGTGGGCCATCGACTTCATGGAATGTAAACCCCCATCTACCAACAACCATAAGTACATCATTGTCGCCGTCGATTACTTCACCAAATGGGCGGAAGCCATGCCCACCTTCAATTGTACCGCTGACACCGCTGCCCGTTTCTTTTTTAACCACGTTATCACTCGATTCGGGGTTCCCAAACAGTTGGTCTCAGACCATGGTTCACACTTCGAATATTCCATTTGGCGCGAGTTATCCACCCTAATAAAATTCCAACATAAGTATTCCTCTACTTACTACCCCCAAGGGAACGACCAAGTAGAGGCCATTAAAAAAATCTTAAAAACCATCCTCCAACGCACTGTTGACCGGCATAAGTCCAATTGGCACCACATGTTGTTCCCTGCCTTATGGGCTTACCGTACATCCACCAAGACCGCCACCGGTTTTGCCCTGTTTCATTTAGTTCACGGTGTAGAGTTTGTCCTCCCCATCGAGTGTCAGATACCTACCTTACATATCGCCGTCGAGCTTCTCCCCGACACCTCCCCACTCGAGCAACGTCTGCTATCACTAGAACAAGTTGATGAAGACCGTCGTGCCACTCTCCAGACCATTGAAGCCACCAAGAACCGCTCCAAAGCTGGTTACGACAAACATGTACACCCTCGAACTTTCCATGAAAGGGACCTCGTCCTCGCCTATGACCAAGCCCACAACAAAACTGGTAAAGGAAAGTTTGAATCCATGTGGCAAGGCCCTTACATCGCGTAGACCTGCCTCGGCAATGGGGCATACATTTTAACTGACTCAGAAGGTCACCCTTTGCTCAACCCCCGTAATGGGTTGTATCTTATACGCTTTTATCCCTAAATAACCCGCGACCCCATTGGTCCATATTGTACAATTTGCTCTCTTTTTGTTTTTCACCTTTTTTACCGCAATCTTACATTCATCATTTTTGCATGATCACAGATGGACCATATTCCACCTCATTACATTGGCTTCGCCTATGGAGCAAGCCGCTGGTCTCCCAACCTGGCTTCTGTAGCATGGGTCTTATATTCCCCTTCATATAAATTGATTCACCTTGATGGAATATGTATAAGCGCTGCTACCAATGACCAGGTAGAGTATGATGCTGTGACCGGTCTCCTGACTTCTACCCTCCAGATGGGCATATGTCACCTTCATGTGTTCCTTGACTCCCAGCTACTTGTCTCCCAGCTCAACAACTGCTACCAGGTGCGTGATCCCTACCTCTTTAGAAAATTCCTGCGCACAAAACAATTTAGTCGACAATTTGAATCCATAACATTCACCCATGTCCCAAGAGCTCACAATAGTGTCGCAAATCAAATGGCTAACAACGTCCTAGATTGGCACATCCATCACACCATGTAAGACCTTCGTCATGCATCATCATCCCATAACATCTCATCAAAAAATACATAAAAACCCAAAAAGATTGCAAGGGGAATCCACGTGCCTATCACCACACAAAACATTTGCATCCATGTGCAATAAAAATAAAAACACATTCATATACAGGGGCATCCACATGCCTAATCCTACATACATCATGTTGCATAACATACAATACACAAGGGGTATCCATGTGCCCATCATTCTATACTACTTGCATCCATGTGCAGTACAAACATATAACAAACCATAAGCGCATCCACGTGCGTACACTAAATCATCATCGCAAAAAGGTGCATCTATGTGCATATATATATATATATAAATGAATGTCAATATGCTACACATGTCCTGAGTACCCCCATACTCAGCTATACAAAAAATATCTATACATCCCTATGCCTCATAGAATACATGCCGTAGCTACAAAATCGGGGGGAGTCCCCTGTACTCCCTAATGAGAGTCATACCCTACATCACTTCCTGCATCAGCTGCCTCCGAGTCCTCCCCTCACTCCTCCTTCGCAAGATCCTCATCCCCTGCGGGCTCATGTGCCCGAACCCTATCCGCTAAGATGGCCACCAGGATCGCGATCAACCGGAACTCTCGTGGCGCCCTCATGCAATCCTGAATGACCTCCGGATCCATGTCACTCCACCCTTCATCCGTCACTCCCACCAACAACCGATCTAGAAGCATCCGTATACACTCCAGAGTCCCCTCAGCGTCCCATCGATGCACCTCCCCTCGTCCTGGTAGGGCTGGTACCGCCACATTCCCCCTGCGTACTACATGTCCTGGTGGTGGTCTCGGGACAACATCTATAGATCACACATCAGTCAGTAACAGTATATCAAAACCCCTATTATACACAAATATTGACCTCCATAACATGCAAGCAAAACCATACGTACCATCTGGTCCCCATGCCTGTCCTGGCGCCCGTGGTGCCTTCGGATCCACGATGTAGTCCATATCTCTATATGGAAAGTCATCCAGTGTCAGCGGCATCTGCAGCCACTGCAGGTATAGCTCCTGAGTGAAGTATCTACCCACCTCACCGCCACCCCGGCGGTGCATCATCTCTCCCCACCGCACCATGCGCAGCTCCCTCAGTCCTCCTGCCCTGACTGGCACTCGTGGCCGCAGTGTAGGTACCCGCTCCATGAAGAAAGCACATAAAAAGGATCCATAACAGAATCCTTTGCCAGATTCCTTCACCGATGTCAGCTACCGCTGCACACAAGTGAGGAACATCTGGCCCCAAACATAATAGACACCATCCAGTACCCACTCCACTAGCTGCATCTGGCCCCCGGACACCTTCTCAGGTGATTGGGACCCCAAAACTCGAACCACGCACGGCGCAATATCCTGTACTGCTGGCTCCTGTAGGTCCACCACCCGAAGTGCATTCCTCTGCACCCTAGCCTCTGGAACACAATACCGCTCCAGCATATCCTCCATATCTACATCCGCGGATACTCGTGGTTGCGTATCCGCCAACCTACCTAGAGAGGGAAACCCCGTCAGGAAGTAGACGTCTGCAAGGGTGAGATCCACCCTCTCCCTCTACACCATGAATAACTGAATGTCCGGCTCCCAAAAGCTCACTAGCCAGTTTAGCAGCAGCGCTGCTGAACGCATCATAGGTACCTGTGCGAACTTCCGCAGTCCGCACAACCCCAACGTCGACCGCACATGTTGATCCCTCCGGATGATCTCCACTATCTCATCCGGGACCTCCCGCTCTCACCACAGCTCCAAAGGCATCCTGTCAATCACACAAGACAAACTCATTAGACTCATGTCAACGAAGTAAACCTGCCCCCCCTGGGGGAACCCTAACAGCTCAATCCCAATCACAGCTTTAGGACCCCTTACCGCGGTTTTCGACCGCGGCTATCAGGGCTACAGTCACAGTCCCAAACCGCGCCTGTAGGAGCCGAACACGCAGTTTCAAACTGCATGTTCAGCCTCGGAACGTGCGGTACTAGATCGTGTATTCCGACCTGAACATCGCGATCCCCAGCCACGTGATCCACCCTGGAACCCGCGGTCCTCGACCGCGGTTCCACCCCACAAACCCGCGGTCCACCCACGTGGACCGTATAATAAAATCCCATGGGACCCACCACCCTACCCGGAACCCAATGACAATGCAGGTATGAGTTTGTCAGAATACCTGTAACTCCCGGATCTGAAAACGGCCGGTCGGATCGTCAGAAATTCCAACTCAGCTCTGGTCCACTCTGATCACTAGTCAAAGTCAACAAGTCCAAATGACACTTGTCATGTTGGACCCACTCACTATTTATAGTCTGTTGATTTTTTCTTGTTTTGGTCATTCTGAACCCATACGGAGTCCATTTTTTGAACCGTTTCCACCACTGGAATCAGCACGACACGACCGTCATGATGGTCAACTTGTTCTCTTAGTTTTTTCCACTTCATTTTTTAAGCATTTTTTAGACACCACTCGTCGCCTCGATTTGCGTGCCACTTCAGCTACTCTCCATTTTTGGTATATTTTATATCATTGAATTCATTTTTTTGAGCCCGTGATGATGCTTGAGATCATTTCTCACTCTCACCCCCATATGTTTTGGTTATTTTTCCAAAATGCCCCCCGTCACCTCGATTTGCGTGCCACATCGACCGTCAGCCATTTTTGACACTTTTTATATCGCCGGATTCATTTTTCCGAGCTCGTGATGATGCTTGAGATCATTTCTCGCTCTCACTTGGTACAGTTTCAACATTGTGTCTCGACACCTTGCTGCCTCGGTTTACGCACCACATCGTCCACCATCGGATTGTCCCACATTTTTACATGAGCCATTCACTCCTGTCATACTGCAATCGTTTCGTTATTTTGCCACCATTCATTATCCCGCAAGGAGGCCCACCAGTGTTCCCCCCTACCCTCGTTCTTGGTCCTCATAAATATTCCTTGATTGAGCACTTCCTCCTTGCCTGGCCATTCCTTTTGTTCGGTATAATTTTATCCCTTTTTCGGGCCGGACAAGTCCTTTACAAAAAAGGCACTTAAGGAGTTTCTGTTAAGCTCTTTTCTAACTCCTAAAACAATGAAAAGATCATCGAGCAATCTTGCTTCCTTTCATGCTCATTAAAGTACGTGAAATGGCATCTATCTGGTATAAGTTTAACCCTTTTCCGGACCTGGTAGACTAATTATGAAAAAGGAATACTCTAGTCACACCGGCTAGAAGAGTTCTTCATTGCATCCTTTTATACTTCTTCGGGCCTTGGAGACTAACACACAAAAAAGAAACCCCCTGGAGTCTTCTTATGGCTTTCAGACTCTCTAAAAATTGAAAGCAACCACGAGCATGAACTGTCCTGGGCTCGTACAAATCCACACGACAGTACCATTCCATTATTTCAGAGTATTCTTATCGCTTTCAGACTCCTTAAAATTGAAAGCAATCACGAGCATGAACTATCCTGGGCTCGTATAAATCCACACGACAGTATCATTTTACACACACTTCTTCTAGTTCCTTAACCCATGAAGAAGTCCCCTCGTGCCTCTTGGCACTATGATCAATCATCTCGGCAGCACCCCCAATCAGGTCGCCTTTGTTCAGAGTAGTCTGCAGTCTCCTGCCATTTTACACTAGCTTGAGTATCCCTCATCCCAGTCACTGTCCTTGATCCAGTACATCTATGATCCATTTTGCACCAGTCAGTTTCATATGCTCCCCGATCGTCCCCACCATCATACTCTGAACAAAGGAAATTTGAGTCCACCCACTCTACTTGCCCAGTTATCCCCCATAGTATGTCAGTCCTACCATCAGTACTCTCACACTTTGGTTCTTCACCTCGCGCTCCTGTCAAGGAAACATCATTGCCTTGATAGTTGCAGGTCTCCCTCTGTCAACGACAGCCCCTCTCTTCCAGAGGATAGACCCAGAGGTCCCTGCGCCTTGGACCCATCACCATCTGTGGTGAGTTCCTACAGACCATTCTGAGAGGAGTCATCATTGCCTCTCCGAGTGGTTTTTTCTCACATGCTCGACTTCAACACCTTGATCGCATCATTGAGAATCGGGCAGGGTTTATATCCCTTCAGTTATTGGTCGAAGACCCCGGATTTCCCCCGACTCTAGCACATTGGTGAGTCACCTCGGAACACCCATTTATATGTTCCCGTGGATGTCCGGGTTGCGTTGGCGATTGTATTCGGAATCCATCCAGTTATATTCTTCCTTGAGTACCCAGTTCAGTTCCAGTCCAATGTACCATTGAGGATATGACTCCCTATCACTATGCTCCAGCAGCTCATCAGTTCCTCTGGTACCCCACTTAGTAGCATTGTTGTTATTCCAGTGTACCAGTTCTTTAGCTCAGACATGGTCAACCCAGCAGTATGTCACTAATTCGTGTCCCCTTTGGACCCTTATGATGTACACAGTGGTTCTCTATGTATCTTCCAGGTCCTCCTTGTTCAGGCCTCATAGTTATTTTTTATGTATCTTGATATGAGCATGGGTATGCTCGCCTCGTCCATATATTGATATTCTTCCTCATTCATTATTTGAGGCCATGTATATGTCAAGTCCCCATATTTTGGACCCCATTGTTATTATTGTTCTATATCTTGATACGAGCATGGGAATGCTCGCCTTGTCCATATGATCATATTATTCCTCATCCATTATTGAGGTCATGTACTTTCAATTTTTGCAGTTTGTTCGGGACCGTTGTTCCGGGCTCCAATTTGTTTCTTCTCTTCTCCACACCCTAGGAAAACCATACAAGACTTATGATGTCTATTGGCCTTACGATGAGCTCCTGCCCTCACACATCAGGGGGCAATCTGTTAACACCCAAAAAGTGCTAGCTACCTCATCTACCCCATTACATGACTCATTTGTCCATATTTCCTACCATATTTACCTTCAAAACCTTAAAATCCCATTAAAAAGCCTCCAAAGGGCTAAAAAAAATCCCTTTTTCCCCCAAAATTATCCAAAATTCTTCCAAAATAGCAAAAACCCTCTAAAAAGGGAATAAAAAATATTAAAAAAAGAGGAAAAATAGGGGAAAAGGAGGAAAAAACCATATATAGCTGACCTAAACCATATGGTTTCCAAAACCATGGGCCAGCACTCCACCACTAAAAACCTATAAATAGGTGATGGAGGCCCCTCATTTCATTTTCACAGTCAAATACACCCTTACTCTGCCAAAATCACTCTTGAAACCCTAGCTCACCCTTGAGCTACTTTCACCCTTGAGTGCCTCTTTTGGCCCATTCCCAATCCTTTGGAGAAAGAGAAGGAGCAAAGCTGGAGTTTGGAGCAACCCTCTTGGACTATTGCAAGAACTTCACCAACCTCTACACCTGAGGTAAAATTTTAATACAAAAAAGAAAGATCTTCACCATATTTCCATGTTTTGTTATGTTTATTAATGCTCATGCTAGTTTAGAATTCGTATTGTTTTATTACTTTAATTTACTGTTTATTGAACTACTACTAAGGAGTCCATTCTTCTTAGTAGGTGCTCATTTGCACAAACGAGGGTGAAAACCCTAGCTACACAGGCAGATTGTCTTCCAGATTCGTAGGTTCCTCTCCTCACTCGATTCTTGATAGATAATCAGGGCCTAAATTTAATCTGCCTGGCTTAACTATTATTTCAAAGTCATACTCTTGGAAGAGTAACAACCATCTGCATATCCTCCCCCCTAACACTGGCTTATTGACCAAGTATTTTAATGCAGAATGGTCGGTAAACATTGAGAAGTGCGAACCAAGCAAGTAGTGTCTGAAATTTTGTAAAGCATATATCATTGCGATTCCTTCTCTTTCAGTAGTGGTATACAGCAGATGATAGCTTTCTGCTCGAAAATGCAATGGGATGATATATGCCCCCTTCCCCTGGCTGAGCCAAAACAATACCCAATGCTATACATGAAGCATCAACATGTACGTTAAATGGCTTCAATTAGAGAAATTTTGAGGTCAAAAAATGGCCTCAAAACAAAGAAAATGTACTATAAAAAACAACCAATCACATTCTAGTAGATGACATCATCCCCCTTGGTGAAGTGGCATTGCATGAGTTAAGAATGCTTATTTGTCAAATTTTCTATGATGAATGAAAACACATAGTTAACCAAGGTAGTGGTGTAAGTACTTTTAAGTCATAAAGTAAAGTACTCATAATGATAGTCTTTTCATAAAATAATATTATTGTCATTTTCAAGTAAAGTACTCATAATGAATGTATTTTCACACTTTCTCATAAAATAATATTATTGTCATTTTCAAGTGAAGTACTCTTAATTCATAAAGAAAGTCCTATCACATTTTTTTATAAAATAATATATTATCATTAATTTTAAATTATATATTCACAACATTCTATTTAATAACATAATGTCAAACTAATAAAGAATAATAATAGATTTAATAGATCATAATAATAATAATGCAATGTGGATTATAATAATATTATTAACATTTTACATGTAAATAAATTCTCAATTAAATTACATTATATTAAATTCATGAGAAAAGTACTAAATATAAAAAGTCAACATAAAATTAAAAAAATAGTTCTTAAAAATATTTTTTATTATTTAATTTCATTTGCAAGTTCAAGACAAATAAATGCTAAAGGACAATAAATTTTTGGGAATTTACAATTAATCTTAGTCACATCAATGTAGACTTATTTTATTAATTTTATTTCTAGTGAATTTTGAAAAGCAACTCAACCATGGTTATTTATATTGTGCATAGAAAATAGTGTGGGAGGTGACTTGTCATATATACCGACCCCATAAAACCCCTAATTCATAATATTTTAATATATCTCATATTTTTGTAGTACATCTCTTAGGAGGCCATTTTTTGACCTCAAAATCTCTCTAATGTTCCCAGTCTGGAAAAACTAGGATCGGTGCAGTGACCATTTTCTATTTCAATGTGTCAAATCCTTTTTCACAGTCTTCATTCCAAATGAACAGTGCATCATTTTTTAAAAAAATTCCATTGCTGTGGTTATCTATGCATACCCTTTTATGAATTTCCTGTAGTACCCGGTATGCCCTACTGTAGTACGCAATTGTTTAACTGAATTTGGTGTAGGCAATTTTACAATAACCGTGATCTTCGAAGGGTCAACCACCAATCCCTACTTACACACAATGTGTCCCAGCAGAATCCCATAAGGAACACATAATAACCCTTTCCCATACAAAATTTCCTTATATATATATATATCATGCCCATAGGTCATGTCTTTACATTATGAAGGAAAAACCCTCAGGTTTACAAAAACGGTCATGGTTTTTCCCAAAACCGGACTGCAGGTGTCTGGTAGCAGATCTTCAGTTGTGGCTATCCTCTATGTAGACATGTTGCTATCCGCTCCCCTGTCATGCGTGCCAACATCTTGCTTCCGCTGAGTTGTTCCTTCTTTCATGGCCTTAGACGACTGGTTCAAGTAGTAGTAGTCCTCTGTTTATGTGATCAGTCACCTACCTCCCGATATGCACCTACCCACTGCTTGGTAGTTATCGACGATCTTTGTCAAAAATAGGTCTTATATGACCTAACCAAAATAACTGTCGTCATCCATCCAACACTCTGCTTAGCTGGATCTCTGTCGATGTGGCACATCATGGTGATGTTATCCTCACAGCACCAACCTTGCAGCTCTTTCGTCAGGGCGCTGCACACAATCGTCACAGCATACCAAAATCGTGCTGCGCTTCTCCTCGCAGCTTCCAAAAACTGATTTTCACAAAGAGTCTCCATCCATGCTGCGCTCATCTTCGCAGTTCCCAAAAACTTAATTTGTTCAAAATATGAACCCCTTGGGCCAGGCCCAACAGGCCCCTAACACTTACATGTGGCTCGCCCCCGAGCCACCTGCAACTTCGGCATCTTCTAGCTGTTCCTCCTCCAGTGGCCTGGTTGATGCAATGAAGTCATTGTATTCAACTATCAACTTCTTGACTGATTCCTATTGGGCGGGGTCCAAGTGGGTTGGAAAAATATGCAAGTATGAAAAATCGTGCACTGCGCGCTGCAGCAGGAAGATTAATCAGTTTTGTTGGAAGCACATTGCATGTGGCTGCAGGTGAAATACAATTTTGGGGTTTTGCGTGTGTCGCGCGACGGCAATGGCTAAGGCACGGTCACGCAAGTAGGACGATGCGCATTGTAGTGCATGAGCTATTTTTGGGCTCATTACAGGGGTAAAGGTTAGACGAGGACATGACCTATTTTGGGTAAGGAACAAGTGGATGGCAGATAAAAGCGACCTGTTCAAACATGTGGCGGCCAGTAGTGGAGAAGCTAGGCCACGACGCTGATGGCGACAAGTAGGCGAAGGAGTGGAAAGGGACAAGCCATGATGCAGTTGTAACCGTTTTGAGGACTACGGCTATTAGAAGAGCGTGTGAGCCACGAGTGGCCTAGTTGGAGTAGGCGAACTAGGTTGTCGACGACGACAGCTAGGGTGGCAATTAGCCACACCATTTTTTGGAAACCTTAGGGTTTCAGCCTAATGATTGTAAAGACATGACCTGCGGGCATGATCTATAAATAAGGCACAATTTTGTAAGGGAAGGGTGGACTCTTCAGTTTTGGCTAAGTTTTGGGTATTGTAAAATCTTAAGCTTAGAAAAGCCATTGTAAAGGCTCTGCAACTGAGTGTGCACAGACCTATCTGAGAGAGAAGAGAGTCTGCATCTGAGTGCGCAGACTAAGAACGGTTGTACCCATCCCATTAAGAGAAATACTAACAATCGTTCTTGTGGATGTAGCCTCCATCCAAGGGGTGAACCACGCTAAATTTCGTGTTATGTGACTATTGTGTGTTTATGATTGTCCATTTTATTTGGTATGAATGTTCAATGCTGAAGACTTCCATTATGTGATTGCTTATATATGTATTTGCCACAGTGAATGGGAATAATATGTTAAGTAATACATGCGTGGAGGAATGTTAAGTATTCAACACTTACGAATCTAAGAATGTACGAACCTGTCAAATGGGTCACACAGTTGAACATTGAATTTACACGCAGCGTTGGAGCGTGCCATAATGTATGTGTATTAAATCATCTGCAAATTAATGATAAAAACTTGGATGGAATGAATGGATAAAGAATGCTAAGTAGAGTAGTTAGAATTAAACATCTTGGCAGGGACGCGCAGTCTCGTTGATGTGCTGAGTCATTGAAGGTTGCTGCGAGGTAAGCTATTGATAGCTTACTGTCATAACGCAAAGGTATCCTGTATCACATAGTCATTGGAGGTGCAAGTGCGCAAGCGCAAGTCCGCACCGAAGTACCCGAAGTGGAACAGAAGGTTCGCACAGCTATCTATCCGCACAACCCGCAAGGCATTGCGCTGCTCATTAGCCTTCCGCCCCCCATCGCATCAGCCGGTTGTGGAAAATTGATTTCGCAACCTCCCCCTCAGCTTCACCTTGGGTGAGACCTTAGGCTGCGCACAGCTTGTTGCCGAAAGGGCCGGTGAATAGGGGTTTTTTTGGTTCCTTGAACCGCAAAGTACCTGGGTCTACATTGGAAACCTCAAGAAGGTGTTAACAGCCAACAAATGGTTCCGTTGCTCGGCTAAGACCAGTGATGTGATAGTGTGTTGGAAAGTAATGTGTGAAGAAGAATACCAGTTCCCATTAGGATCAAACAATTGGCATCCTGAAAAGAAAGAGATCTAGGATTGGTGCGACAAGATTGAAAGAGACTTTGAAAGAAAAGAGAACAAACACTCGCGTCTGTCTGACGTACAATGGTTGAAAAGATATTTGTGGAGAGAGATTCATGAGATTTTTTGGGCCTAATTTGGAAACGAGTTGCACAAGTGGATCTTGCGACTCGCGAAAAAGAAAATCTGTTTTCAAGGAGTACCTACAGAGTGGACTCCAGAGCCAACCGCGCAGCTCAAAGCAATAGAAATCCCACTAATGTGAACAGTTGATTTCTGGGTCGATAGTATACTTGAAGGATTTGTGATTGAGTTTGCTGTAGATATGCTGAAGTCCTACAGTCAAGCTGAAGCGTACTTTTTCGAAGGATTCAGAGGTAAGTTCTTGAACAACCTCAGTTTATACATTAAAATGCTTTTAGCTGAGAAAGGAGTTTTAAGAATGCAATAATATTTTCACATCTGTCATGGTCAATAGCATTTATAGTGATTTTGACGAAGAGACACATAATCTAAGAAGTGGATAGAGATATAAGTTTAATAAAGAAAAGAATCCCAGAGGACCTGGACTCCGCATGAATACCGAACTCCCATGTGACCTTAACAATCAGACCGCGCCGCCATTAGCCACTGTCCAACCTATTACACCTCAGAATCTGTCGGTTGTAGAAACTGCGCCACCCTTAGATCAGAACCCACCCGCTGCGAGTGTCACACAAACTAGTCCGCAGAATTTCAGTAGTCTGAATATTCCCTTTGTCTTCTCCGCGTAGATAGGTAGCACTACTCAGTGAAGTGCACAACCAGGAAGGAGAATGATAGATAACGATATAAAACTACCGATATTCAAAGGAATGGGTCTAGAAGACCTTGATCAGCACTGGTTTCTATGTGAAACCGTATGGAGCTTAAAGCAAATCCAGGATGATGCTGTGAAGAGAGCGCAGCTCATCACTACTTTAAGAGACCGTGCATTGCATTGGTTTATGAAATATTCTCAGGCACAGCCGAGGACCCTAACAGAAATTCAGGCTGCACTAGTTGTAGAGTTTAAGAAGCAAAAGTCAGAATCGCAGTACATAACGAAATTAAAGGAAATCAAGCAAAAGCCTACCGAATCGGTCTGGGAATTTGACAAAAAATTTAAAACATTATTAGATCAAGTGAGCTTTGTGATAGCTCCACAACAGCACAAGGAATGGTTCATCGTTGCGTTGTTGCCCCACATCAGACAACCATTGATGCAGCAGAAGATTGCGTCATAGGCAGAGGCCCTAGAAATCACAATGCAGTTGGAGGCTTCACCAATTGAGAGTAGTGCTGGGATGTCACAGATTCACAACTAGCCAACTACACTGAGGTTAGAATTGCAAGGTATGAAGAATGGAAAAGAACAAAGATATGAACACAAACGTGAAGTTTGGTGCACCGGATGCAAAGGAGAAGGGCATACCAGAGAGGATTGCCCTCTATTCCAAGATTATCTTGACAATGGCACACCAAAACCAATCAATATGAACCATAATCAGGCACCATGGTGTGAAATCTGCAGAACCAAAGGACACAGACCTGAAGATTGTTACCTAATACAGAAATATGTCAGAACACCCAAAAGCTTGTATTGTAGTTTCTGTAAATCAGTGGGACATGACGAATCCAACTTTCGCGCATATGAGCTCATGAATGAAAGAAAGTGTGATATGGAAGCAATGCAAGGTGTTCGGATGTATCGCGTTCAAGAGGAAAGTCATCCAAAGCAAGAAAACACCCACTATGATTAGGGCGGATATAGAGGCCGTGGTGGTGGATACTGCGGGAGAGGAAGAAATGTCGGCCTGGCGCAAGGAAGAGGCCGCGGACAGGTAATCTATTTTAACTATAGCCAGCCACGTCAGGTTTCTAGAGATTGTACCAACCCATGCACTACGTGCAATTACTGTAAATCATTTGAGCATGTTATTGAAGACTGCCCTATGCTTGAGGTAGAAATGCAGAAAAGAAGAAGGACAGAACCACCGAATCCCAATTTTCAATTGATCGCAGCAGAAAGCAAAATTGTGGATCCGAATGTAAATGTAGTAACGCATAGTGGCACTAATACAGGAAGGGACGGAGGCGCAGAAGCTTCGACCTCCGGAACACGCGAGCCTAGGAAGAATCCTGGAGAGCCGGTATGGATTAGGAAAGCTCCTGGGAAAGCGTCGGCTTTGGATTTATTGAAAAATAAGGGAGCATTCGAGGAAGCGCGGGACATGTTTAGGGCACCGCCACCTGGCTCCCCCAGAACACAGTTGCGTAGTGAAGTACTGCATAGAGAGAACATGCCAACGGCACAAGATCAGACCAACGTCGTGATAGATACAGGGACTTCTGTTGCGCAGTTCTTACGTAGCTGCATGAAATTACTGAAAAGAGCAGATGCTTACATAGATTTTGAAAACCTACTAAGGCAGTATGAGCCAAACAGTGAGAAGGCAGCTGCCAATGGCGCAGTCCACAATATTAGGAGTCCTAAAAGAATAGGAAGGGAAATGAGATTCACTTCACAGATTAGGGACTATGAGATGGACGAGATCATTCTTGATCTTGGATCCGAAGTAAATGTCTTGACCAAGCAGACATAGCATCAGATGGGTAAACCCAAGTTACAGTGGTCACCTCTACAGTTGAGGATGGATAATCAAGGGATAGTTATACCCTTGGGAAGATTACCATACACCAGTGTTGACATTGATGGAGTGCACAGCTATGCCGATTTTGAAGTAATTGAAATAGTGGATGATAGCCATCCTTATCCAGCGCCACTGGTATCAATTGGGCAATGACTAACTCTGCCATTATTGATTTAAAGACCATGAAAATGATATTTGAAGGCAATGATATCAGGGTCATCACGCCATTGGACCCTTCGCAGGGTGAGCGGTATGTTGAACTGATTCAAGAGGAATACAGAGCTCAAGACTTGGACCGTATCTACAAGATGACAACCAAGATTGCTGACTATATTAATCCAACTGCGGATGGCACACTTAGTTGGCGCTATGACAGCTCGTGTGTTTCAAATTCTGATGCAGGACTAGAAAACTGGCAAAGCATGTTACATGAAGTATCTGCCAGGAAATGTGCGCAGATCACGAAGTCACTCCGCTGGATTGGGAAAGAGGTAACTCCAATTCCTACCTTTGATGGTTTATCTAATCTTTATTGTTTCATCAAAGAATATACTGTAGTAGTTCCGAATGAATACCGTCTCTCAGCCCTATACATGGCACTGCGCTGCATACCTGCTAGATGGTGGGCTGCGCATAAGAAGACACTGACAACATGGGATCAGTGTAGAATTAAGATGCAAATAAAGTTTCCTGATAAGGTTACCCTATCCTTTGAGAAATATAATGGACAGACAGATCCACAAGAGCATATTTGAGTCTGTTTCGAAGCATGGACAAAAATAACACACACAGAATGGCTGCATCTATTTGTGCACACCCTAGAAGAACTGATTCCGAAGAAGTGGTACCTAGACCTGGAGTTTCACAGAGGCACAGTGGACTGGTCGGGCCTAACAGGGACCTTCAATAGGATTTCAGCTTCGAATACAAGCATCCAAGTATCAATGACGCGCTGCAGGTCATTAAAAAAAAATATTCAGTCCAGATTGTACACAAGGAAACATGACACTAGAAGAATTATTTGGCGCAAACAACATACCTGCGTGCCTACAACCTGAATGGGAGGAGCAACTAGATCATGCTCTTGATTGTTATCACATCGATGGACAATCCAAGGATACAGTAGATAGTGATGAGGAGGACTCTCACAATATACGGATACCTGAGTCAAAAGGATCGCACGAGGTAGAAGGACCTCCCCTCGAAATTCCAGATATGAGTGGACTAGTGAAAACAAGGAAAGTGAATATTGGCACTAGTGAAGAGCCAAAGTTCGCAGCAATCAGAGATCATCATGTCTTCCATTTTTTCATTGACAACCTGAGCGATTATTTCATAATCATCCTCTTTAAGGACTGTATCAATCTTTTCCTTATTTGCTTTGGATTTTTTCCGTGGTCCCTTCGGGTGTAGTGGACTTTCAGGTTCCTTCCTCTTCGGTGTTTCTTCGGTAATGTGGCATGGAATTGGATTGTCCTCGCCATCATCGCTTTGGACATCAAATATCTCGACCCGGTATTGCGCAGGCCATTCTTTCATGAGAAGATCAATGTCTTCTTTTGTCATGTAATAGTGCCCCTCGAACCATTCTATGTTCTTCCTTTGTGCCTTTGCTGAGATTTCAATGCAATGCACGTTAGCATAAAAATTTACAGTTTGTATGTATTTGCTTGTTACCTCTTCTGATATGCACAGTGTGATGGTGATGGCATCGCGCAGTTGATGGTATTAGGTGTGGAACACCTCATTCGTTGCATGCTCCCTCTATGGATCTAGGTTTTCCCATAGGTTTTGGTAGCGTGGTCCTGTGCAGTCATCTTTATCAATGATCACGCTGACATAATCCTTTGGTTCCTTCCAACCGACGAACTCCATTAGGACTATCAGCCATGTGAAGTGGAAATAAGTTCCACTTACCTGTAATTCAAGCAACTCATTGAGGAATTCATTCAGTATGTACTGACACCAATTATACTTCTCTCCCTCTGCGACACTTGCACCTAGCAATATAGCGCCCACAGTTACTTCCAGTGGTCTACATTTCCTTAGACGTTTACCCGCTAATAGTTGTGTGACAAACTTTCTTGCATTTTCCTTTATCTCGTCAGACTGAAAACCACTCTTTCCCTTTACGGCAGGTGTAGCCTGCTTCATTAATGTGGAAACTTCTTTATCCTTACTTTTTCCTTGGAAGAATTTCTATGGATTTGCGCCTCTCTTGCTCAACCCTGTTATGCGATGGATAAAATCAATGTTCAAGTCAAAATTACGGTCGAGCCACAGGTATCCTTGGTGAATGCGCACCATTAAGGTTCGCATCACAACATTAACTTCTGGGGACCTATCAAAATGCGGGAGTTTTAGTAAATTTAATAGTCCCGACTCCGCAAATCCAGATAGCCAGCTTTCTGCGACTAAGTTCTGGTTTCCTTTTACATCTTTCTTCCAGCACATATACCTATCTGGCTGGAACTGAGGAAACCTTGGTTGGTTGTCCTCCTTCTATATTTGTAGTAGGTCATAGTCTTCCCATTTGAATTCTTGTATTTTTTTGAGGAGATTATCGACCAATTTCACATGCTTTGAGATCGATGACAGTGGATATCGTATTTTGTATTCTTTGGTAGCTTTAGTGTTGGCACACCTTGTGCCCTCGGAGAGATATAGTCAGGTGTGAATCTTACCAAAATTTCCTTAGTAGTCTACGGACCCTTCGACAATACGGAGCTTATCTTTGGTAACTTCACCTTCTGCACCGGTTCTTTTCCTTTGGGCTCCATGGATACAGCGTGCCTTGGCGATCTTCGGGATGCTTCGGGCTTATCTTTGACAATATTCTTTGCGGGGGTTCTCATTAACCCTTCAATACCTTCGTATTGAAATATTTTCACAGCCTCCGGGAGCGTGATTTCTTGCTCTACTGAAGACCTTTTAGACATTCACTTGGGGCTTTCCCAACAGGGTACCTTCTAATTTTGCAGAATAACTCAGAGAATAATGTCCGCAAGGAATTCCAAGTGTTTGGTAACACCCGCGAGACAAAATACAACGGTATTTATAGGCACCGCTAGCCTTCCTCCACTCCTCTTAACGGTTAGATAAGCCATAAATGTTGTAACCGTTAAGAAAATCCATCAAAGATATTGGTCCTTTCTTTCATTAACCTATTTAGAACGGTTATATTTGCTTTAAATGCCCAAGCGATCGATAGGAAGTACTATATAACGGTTATATTTTTGACCCACACTGTAACGGCTATTTTTCTTGAACATTGCATCAAACTGCGCAGCATGTGAACATAGGTCCTGTGCAATTGCTTCGTAGTATTTCATTTCTTTTCTCTGCATGGCTGCCTTTTGAGCATCGCAATAGCGCGGTTCCTTCTTTTTATGTTTATATATATATATATATATATATATCTTCTTTTCTTCTTTTTTTTACACGTGCAGCTTTAGTAGTGATGCGCGGTATAGAGACATTTCCTAATAAATTACATGTACAAAATCTCAATAATTTCTAGTGTCCAATTTCAACTGTTTTTAACACTTAGAATTTTTCCCTTCTTCTTGGTTATACAGGATTCTGCGAAGCAAGACTATCATGGTAAAGATTTAGTCTACTACCATTTATCAAATTGGGTAATGTATCGCCGGCTAAGGTAGCTAACTGGACTGCACCACCATTAGTAGCATGTATAACTGTGTATGGGCCAAGCCAATGCATTTTAAATTTTCCAGGAAATTTCATGAATTTACTATCATGCAGGAGGACTAGATCACCTACCTGAAAAGACTTATTCTTGATGTGGTGATCGTGCCATGCTTTTTCTCATTCTTTTTGCACTTGCTAGTGGAATCCCACGATGAAGCGATCTTCTTCCAACCCAACCAAGTGTAACTATCTTTCTTCCAGTGCTGCGTGATCTGCCATCCTTGTAAATGTAGCTATTCTTAAGCTGGGAATAATATATTCCCTTGTCATTATTGCTTCCTTCCCATAAGCCAATCTGAAAGGTGTATGTCCAGTTAATTTTTTTCATGTCGTTCGGTATGCCCATAATACAGATGGAATGCGTAGGTCCCAGTCATCGCAGTTTACGTTGCATATCTTGGTTAGCACATTTTCAAGTACTTTATTGAACGCTTCAACAGTTCCATTCGCTTGTGGGTGATAAGGCGTACTGCGCTGATGATGGATGTAGAACTCTTCAGTCAAAGCTTCAATGGTTCTGTTCAGAAAATGAGTGACTTTATCACTCATCAAAATCTTTGGACATCCGAACCATGTCAAATTGTTTTCAAAAATGAACTGCGTGGTTGTAGCTGTGCTACAGTCTTTTACTGGTTTTGATTCTGCCCATCTGGTGAGGTAGTCAGTTGCAGTAATAATGTACCTCGCACTAGTTCTCTTCCCCAATGGGTTAATAGGTCCCACAAAATTGACTTCCCATTTTTCGAATGCCTGTAAAGTCAGTTGAGGGTTCAACGACATTTCATATCTTCTTCACGGATTTCCTGTCCTCTGACAAACATCATAGTTCTTGCAATGTTCTTTGGAGTCCCTATGAATCACAGGCCACCATAGCTCTACGCGCAATATCTTCTGCGTAGTAGCCCTACCTGCATAATGGCCTCCTGCGACTCCTGAATGCACATCAGCTAATATAATTTGATTCTCATGTTCCAATACACATCTTTGCAACACTTCATCAGGTCCTAACTTGTAGAGTTGTCTTGCGACAATGGTGAAGTCTGCGGCTCGCACTACCAGCTGCTTCTTCTACTGCGTAGTGAATTAAGTAGGTGTGAACCTGATAGTTAGAAAGTCAATGATGTCCTGATAATAATCATCAGCAACCTGTATAGCAAACAATTGCGCATCAGGCAGATTATCTTCCAGATTCATAGGTTCCTCTCCTCACTCGATTCTTGATAGATAATCAAGGCCTAAATTTAATCTGCCTGGCTTAACTATTATTTCAAAGTCATACTCTTGGAAGAGTAACAACCATCTGCATATCCTCCCCCCTAACATTAGCTTATTGACTAAGTATTTTAATGCAGAATGGTCGATAAACATTGAGAAGTGCGAACCAAGCAAGTAGTGTCTGAATTTTTGTAAAGCATATATCATTGCGATTCCTTCTCTTTCAGTAGTGGTATAGTTATTCTCAGCAGATGACAGCTTTTTGCTCGAATATGCAATGGGATGATCTATGCCTCCTTCCCCTGGCTGAGCCAGAACAACACCCAATGCTATACATGAAGCATCAACATGTACGTTAAATGGCTTTTCCCAGTCTGGAAAAACTAGCATCAGTGCAGTGACCATTTTCTCTTTCAATGTGTCAAATCCTTTCTCACAGTCTTCATTCCAAATGAACAGTGCATCCTTTTTAACAGATTTTCCATTGTTGCGGTTATCTGTGCATACCCTTTTATGAATTTCCTGTAGTACCCGGTATGCCCTAGTGTAGTGCGCAATTGTTTAACTGAATTTGGTGTAGGCAAGTTTACAATAACCGCGATCTTCGCAGGGTCAACCACCAATCCCTACTTACATACAATGTGTCCCAGCAGAATCCCATAAGGAACACAGAAAATACACTTCTTCAAATTCAATGAAATATGATGCTGTCTGCATTTTTCCATCATCATTATGAGGTTCGCGGCATGGTTCTTCAATAGTCCAAAAATGGTCCAATCATCGAAGTAAACCTGTAAAAACTTAAGGATGAATTCTTTAAATGCTGCGATCACCACTCTAGAAAATATGTCTGGTGCGTTCTTCAAATCAAAATCCATCACTGTATACTGGAACGACCCCCATTCTGTTGAAAAAGTTTTCTTGTGCCTATCGGCTGGATCAATTCTTATCTGATGGTATCCAGAAAATCCATCAGTAAAAGAGTATGCCTCATTCCCTCCAACATTATCAAGTACTTTGTCGCTAAAAGGTGTAGGAAATGGGTCATGCATCGAGGCATCATTCAGCTTTCTGAGATCAACACAGATCCTGAGCTCACCCTTTGTTTTTGTGTCTTGGATGACCATCGGGCTTATCCATTCAGATTCTTCAACAGGCTCAATGATCCCTACATCGAGCATCTTATCGAGTTCTTCCTTAACTCGTTCTTTGTAACGTGGATTCAATCTATATGGCCTTTGTTTTATAGGTTTCGTTCTAGGTTTAATAGGAATTCTCATCACTCCTAAGTCTCCTATAATGCCTTTCATCTCTGTTAACTTGGTCAGGAATACTTTTTGATATTCCTGTAATATACCTGCGATCTTCGCAACTGTATCATCATCCCAGTAGTCTCCTATTGTTGTGAACTTCAGTTCTTCGCTTGTACCAATGTTCACTTTCTTTGTTTTGACCAGTCCACTCATATCAGGAATCTCTAGTGGAGGTCCTTCTACTTCGCACGTTCCTTCTGATTCAGAGATCTTTATATTGCGCAGGTCCTCCTCATTGTTGTCGTCCTTATCTTCATCTTTTTCAGTTAAGTTATATTCTGATCTAGAGGTTTTCCAATGTAGACCCGGGTACTTCGCGGTGAAAGATACCAAGAAAACCACTATTCACCAACCCTTTCGGCAACAGACTACAAGTAGCCTAAGGTCTCACCCAAGGCGAAGTTGAGGGGGTGGTTGCAGAAGCAGGTTTCCACAACCTTATGATGCGAGTGTTTCAACCTGTTAATGCGCAACACGGTGATAAATTGTGTACTACGGTTAATTACTGTGCGAGGTCCTCTACCCCGTGTCGAGTGCTGTGGCAAGCAACGATGCTTGCGCAACCATCGCATTCACGGACTGCGCAGTGGGATTACTTCCACTCTACGACGATAAGTTATCAACAGCTTACCACGTAGCACTTCTGATGGATCGTCGCGTCAACTAGACTGTGCGACCATTTATGAGACCCAATCACTTCTACTCAATCTTATTCGATAATCCTTAATCATTCAATTTTACTTAAATTGATAAACATCATAACTTATGCAAGTGAATGAGATGCGCGATGTTGTGCGCTCTGATATAGCGACTCAACCTTAACAACTAACTGTGTGTTTATCTCACAGATCCAATCATTCAAGGGCTTATAGGTGCTTGACTGTTAACATTCATCCATACACTAACTACTAACATCTTTTTCCATCCCTTCCGCGGTGTATACAGATAAAAGTAAACATCTATCAGATAACAGTAACTTCACGCATGCACTTTAAGTAATTCAAGCAAAAATAATGGCAATCATACATAACAATCACATAACATAAGGTTGAACGTGGTTCACTCCCCCGGATGGGAAGCTACGTCCACAAGAACTATTGTTTATTATCTTAGGAAATGGTACAACAGTTCCTAGTCTGCGCACTCAGCTGCAGATGTGCTTCTTCCTCAAATTTAGGTCTCTGCGCACTCAGCTGCAGAGCCTTTACAATGGCTTCTTGCTCAAAGATTCTAACAACATTCAATATACCAAACTACCAAAAGCATAACCCTTTCCCATATAAAATTGCCTTATATATATATCATGCCCGTAGGTCATGTCTTTACATTATGAAGGAAAAACCCTCAGGTTTACAAAAACGGTCACGGTGTTTCCCAAAACCGGACTGCAGGTGCCTGGTAGCGGATCTTCAGTTGTGGCTATCCTCTGTGTAGACACGTTGCTATCCTCTCCCCTATCATGTGCGCCAATATCTTGCTTCCGCCAAGCTATTCCTTCTTTCACGGCCTTAGATGACTGGTTCAAGTAGTAGTAGTCCTCTGTTTGTGTGATCAGTCACCTACCTCCGGATCTGCACCTACCCACTGCTTGGTAGTTATCGATGATCTTTGCCAACAATAGGTCTTATATGACCTAACCAAAATAACTATCATCATCCATCCAACGCTCTGCTTAGATGGATCTCTGTCGATGTGGCACATCATGGTGATGTGATCCTCGCAGCACCAGCCTCGCAGCTCTTCCGTCAATGTGCTGCGTACAATCGTCGCAACATAACAAAACTATGTTGTGCTTCTCCTCGCAGCTTCCAAAAACTGATTTTCACGAAAAGTCTCCATCCATGCTGCGCTCATCTTCGCAGTTCCCAAAAACTTAATGTGTTCAAAATATGAACCCCTTGGGCCAGGCCCAACAGGCCCCTAACACTTACATGTGGCTCGCCCCCGAGCCACCTGCAACTTCGGCATCTTCTAGATGTTCCTCCTCTGGTGGCCCGGTTGATGCAACGAAGTCATTGTATTCAACAATCAACTTCTTGACTACTTCTTGTTGGGCAGGGCCCAAGTGGGTTGGAAAAATATGCAAGTATGGAAAATCGTGCACTACGTGCTGTGACGGGAAGAGGAATCAGTTTTGTTGGAAGCGCATTACATGCGGCGACAGGCGAAAGAAAATTTTGGGGTTTTGTGCGTGTCACGCGACGACAATGGCTAAGGCACGGTCGTGCAAGTAGGACGATGCGCATTGTAGCGCATGAGCTATTTTTGGGCTCACGACAGGGGTAAAGGTCAGACGAGGACATGACCTATTTAAGGTAAGGAACAGGTGGATGGCAGATGAAAGCGACCTGTTCGAACATGTGGCGGCAAGTAGTGGAGAAGCTAGGCCACAATGTTGATGGCGACAGGCAGGTGAAGGAGTGGAAAGGGACAAGCCATGATGCAGTTGTAACCATTTTGAGGACTGCAGCTGTCAGAAGAGCGTGCGAGCCACGAGTGGCCCAGTTGGAGCAGGCATAGTAGGCTGCCAACTACGACAGCTAGGGTGGCAGTTAGCCATGCCAGTTTTTGGAAACCTTAAGGTTTCGGTCTAATGATTGTAAAGACATGACCTACAGGCATGATCTATAAATAAGGCACAATTTTGTAAGGGAAGGGTGGACTCTTCATTTTTGTCTAAGTTTTGGGTATTGTAAAATATTAAGCTTAGAAAAGCCATTGTAAAGGCTCTGCAGCTGAGTGCGCAGAGACCTATCTGAGAGAGAAGAGAGTCTGGAGCTGAGTGCGCAGACTAAGAACGGTTGTACCCTTCCCATTAAGAGCAATACTAACAACCGTTCTTGTGGATGTAGCCTCCATCCGGGGGGTGAACCACGCTAAATTCTGTGTTATGTGACTATTGTGTGTTTATGATTGTCCATTTTATTTGGTATGAATGTTCAATGTTGAAGACTTCCATTATGTGATTGCTTATATATGTATTCGCCGCAGTGAATGGGAATAATATGTTAAGTAATACATGCGTGGAGGAATGTTAAGTATTCAACACTTACGAATCTAAGAATGTATGAATCTGTCAAATGGGTCACATAGTTGAACATTGAATTTATGCGCAGCATTGGAGTGCGTCGTAATGTATGTGTATTAAATCATCTCCAAATTAATGATAAAAACTTGGATGGAATGAAGGGATAAAGAATGCTAAGTAGAGTAGTTAGAATTAAAAATCTTGGCAGGGTAAGCTATTGATGCGCTGAGTCATTGAAGGTTGCTGCGAGGTAAGTTGTTGATAGCTTACTGTCGTAATGCAAAGGTATCCTATATCGAACAGTCAATGGAGGTGCAAGTGCACAAGCGCAAGTCCGCACCGAAGTACCCGACGTGGAACAAAAGGTTCGCGCATTTATCTATCCGCGCAACCCGCAAGGCATTGCGCTGCTCATTAGCCTTTGCTCCCCCATCGCATCACCCGATTGTGGAAACTTGATTCCGCAACCGCCCCCTCAACTTCGCCTTGGGTGAGACCTCAGGCTGCGCGCATCCTGTTGCCGAAAGGGCCGGTGAATAGGGGTTTTGTTGGTTCCTTGAACCGCAAAGTACCTGGGTCTACACTGGCAACCTCAAGAAGGTGTTAACAGCCAACAAATGGTTCTGTTTATCGGCTAAGACCAGTGATGCGATAGTGTGTTGGAAAGTAATGTGTGAAGAAGAATACCAGTTCCCATTGGGATCAGACAATTGGCATCCTAAAAAGAAAGAGATCTAGGATTGGTGCGACAAGATTGAAATAGACTTTGCAAGAAAAGAGAACAAACACCCGCGTCAGTCTGACGTACAGTGGTTGAAAAGATAGTTGTGGAGAGAGTTTCACGAGATTTTCTGGGCCTCATTTGGAAACGAGTTGCACGAGTGGATCTTGCGACTCGCGGAAAAGAAAATCTGTTTTCAAGGAGTACCTACAGAGTGGACTCCAGAGCTAACCGCGCAGCTCAAAGCAATAGACATCCCACTAATGCAAACAGTCGATTTCTGGGTCGATAGTATACTTGAAGGATTTGTGATTGAGTTTGCTGTAGACACGCTGAAGTCCTCCAGTCAAGCTGAAGCATACTTTTTTGAAGGATTCAGAGGTAAGTTCTTGAACAACCTCAGTCTATACATTAAAATTCTTTTAGCTGAGAAAGGAGTTTCAAGAATGCAGTAATATTTTCACATTTGTCATGGGCAATAGCATTTATAGTGATTATGACGAAGAGACACATAATATAAGAAGTGGAAAGAGATATAAGTTAATAAAGAAAAGAATCCCAGAGGACCTGGACTCTGCATGAATACCGAACTCCCATGTGACCTTAACAATCAGACCACGCTGCCATCAACCACTATCCAACCTATTAAACCACAGAATCCGCCAGTTGCAGAAACCGCACCACCCTGAGATTAGAACCCACCCGCTACGAGTGTCACGCAGCCTAGTCTGCAGAATCCTAGTAGTCCGAACATTCCCTTTATCTTCTCCATGCAGATAGTCATCAATACTCAAAGAAGTGCACAACCAGGAAGGAGAATGACAGATAACGATATAAAACTGTCGATATTCAAAGGAGAATGATCAACACTGGTTTCTATGTGAAGCCGTATGGAGCTTAAAGCAAATCCAAGATGATGCTGTGAAGAGAGAGCAGCTCATCACTACTTTCAGAGACCGCGCGTGGCATTGATTTATGAAATATTCTCAGGCACAGCCAAGAACCCTAACAGAAATTCAGGCTGCACTAGTCGTAGAGTTTAAGAAGCCAAAGTCAGAATCGCAGTGCATAACAGAATTAAAGGAAATCAAGCAAAATCCTACCGAATCGGTCTGGGAATTTGACCAAAAATTTAAAACATTGTTAGATCAAGTGAGCTTTGTGATAGCTCCGCAACAGCACAAGGAATGGTTCATCGCTGCGCTATTGACCCACATCAGACAACCCTTAATGCAGCAGAAGATTGCGTCACAGGCAGAGGCCCTAGAAATCACAATGCAGTCGTAGGCTTCACCAATTGGTGAGAGTAACGCTGGCATGTCACAGATTCAGAACCAGCTAACTACACTGACGTTAGAATTGTAGGGTATGAAGAATGGAAAAGAAGAAAGATATGAACACAGACGTGAAGTTCGGTGCACCAGATGCAAAGGAGAAGGCCATACCAGAGAGCATTTCTCTCTATTCCAAGATTATCTTGACAGTGGCACACCAAACCCAATCAATATGAACCACAGTCAGGCACCATGGTGTGAAATATGCAGAACCAGAGGACACAGACCTGAATACTGTTACCTAATACAGAAATATGTCAGATTACCCAAAAGCTTGTATTGTAATTTTTGTAAATCAGTGGGACATGACGAATCCAACTATCGTGCATACGAGCTCATGAATGAAAGAAAGCGTTATATGGAAGCAATGCAAGGTGCTGGGATGTATCGCGTTGAAGAGGAAAATCAGCCAAAGCAAGAAAACACCCACTATGATTAGGGAGGATATAGAGGTCGTGGTGGTGATACTGCAGGAGAGGAAGAAATGCCGGCCCGACGCAAGGAAGAGGCCGCAGCTAGGTAATCTGTTATAATTGTGGCCAGCCAGGTCACGTTTCTAGAGATTGTACCAACCCATGCACTACGTGTAATTACTGTAAATAATTTGAGCATATTATTGAAGACTGCCCTGTTCTTGAGGTAGAAATGCAGAAAAGAAGAAGGACAGAACCACTGAATCCCAATATTCAGTTGATCGCAGCAAAAATCAAAACTACGGATCCAAGTGTAAACGTAGTAACGCGCAGTGGCACTGATATAGGAAGGGACGGAGGCGCAGAAACTTCGACCTCCGAAATGCGTGACCCAAGGCAGAATCCTGGAGAGTCGGTATGGATTAGGAAAGCTCCTGGGAAAGCATCGGGTTTGGATTTACAGAAAAATAAGGGAGCATTCGAGAAAGCACGGGACATGTTCAGGGCACCGCCACCTGGCTCCCCTAGAACACAGTTGCACAGTGAAGTACCGCATAGAGAGAACATGCCAATGGCACAAGATCAGACCAACGTCATGACAGATACAGGGACTTATGTCGCACAGTTCTTACGTAGCTGCATGAAATTACTAAAGAGTGCAGATGCTTACACGGAGTTTGAAAAGCTACTAAGGCAGTATGAGCCAAACAGTGAGAAGGGGGCTTCCAATGGCACAGTCCACAATTTTAGGAGTCCTAAAAGAACGGGAAGGGAAATGAGACTCACTGCATATATTGGGGGCTATGAGATGGATGATATCATTCTTGATCTTGGATCCGAAGTAAATATCTTGACCAAGCATACATGGCATCAAATGGGTAAACCCAAGTTATAGTGGTCACCTCTACAGTTGAGGATGGCTAATCAAGGGATAGTTATACCCTTGGGAAGATTACCCAACACCATTGTTGACATTGATGGAGTGCGTAGCTATGCCGATTTTGAAGTAATTGAAATAGTGGATGACAACCATCCTTATCCAGCACTGCTGGGTATCGATTGGGCAATGACTAACTCTGCCATTATTGATTTAAAGACCATGAAAATGATATTTGAAGACAATGATATCAGGGTCATCGCGCCATTGGACCCTTCGCAGGGTGAGCGGTATGTTGAACTGATTCAAGAGGAATACAGAGCTCAAGACTTGGACCGTATCTACAAGATGACAACCAATACTACTGACTATATTAATCCAACTGCAGATGGCACACTCAGTTGGCACTGTGACAGCTTGTGTGTTTCAGATTCTGATGCAGGACTAGAAAACTAGCAAAGCAGGTTACACAAAGTATCTGCCAGGAAATGCGCACGGATCACAAAGTCACTCCGCTAGATTGGGAAAGAGGTAACTCCAATCCCTACCTTTGATGGTTTATCTAATGTTTATTGTTTCATCAAAGAATATACTACATCAGTTCCGGATGAATACCGTCTCTCAGCCCTATACATGGCACTGGGCAGAATACCTGCCAGATCATGGGCTGCACATAAGAAGACACTGACAACATGGGATCATTCTAGAATTAAGATGCAAATCAGGTTTGCTGATAAGGTTACCCTATCCTTTGGGAAATATAACGGACAGACAGATCCACGAGATCATATTCGAGTCTGTTCTGAAGCATGGACATAAAGACCACACACAAAATGGGTGCATCTGTTTGTGCACACGCTAGAAGAACCGATTCCAAAGAAGTGGTACCTAGACCTGGAGTTGCACAGAGGCACAGTGGACTGGTCGGGTCTAACTGCGACCTTCCAACAAGATTTCAGCTTTGAAGACGAGCATCCAAGTATCAATGACGCACTGCAGGTCATTAAAAAAAAAATATTCAGTCTAGATTGTACACAAGGAAACATGACACTAGAAGAATTCTGGCGCAAACAGCATACCTGCACACCTACAACCTAAATGGGAGGAGCAGCTATATCATGCTCTTGATTGTTATCACATCGATGGAAAATCCAAGGATATAGTAGATAGTGATGATGAGAACCCACGCAATATACAGATACCTGAGTCAGAAGGATCGCACGAGGTAGAAGGACCTCCCCTGGAAATTCCAGATATGAGTGGACTGGTGAAAACAAGGAAAGTGAACATTGGTACTAGTGAAGAGCCAAAGTTCACAGCAATCGGAGATTATTGGGACGAAGACACAGTTGAGGAAGTCATAGGTATATTACAAGAATATCAAGAACTATTCCCGACCAAGTTCACAGAGATGAAAGGTATCTTGCGAGACTTAGGAGTGATGAAAATTCCTCTTAAGCCTGGCATGAAACCTATGAAACAAAGGCCATACAGACTGAACCCGCGCTATAAAAAACGAGTTAAGACAGAACTCGATAACATGCTCAATGCAGGCATTATTGAGCCAGAACTCGATAACATGCTCAATGCAGGCATTATTGAGCCAGTCGAAGAATTTGAATGGATAAGCCCGATGGTTATCCAAGACAAGAAAACAAAGGGCGAGATCAGAATTTGTGTCGATCTCAGAAAACTGAATGATGCTTCAATGCATGACCCATTCCCTACACCTTTTATAGATGAAGTGCTAGATAATGTTGGAGGGAATGAGGCATATTCTTTTACTGATGGATTCTCTGGTTACCATCAGATTAGGATTGATCGCGCAGATAGGCACAAGACGACTTTTGCTACAGAATGGGGGTCATTCCAATACACAGTGATGCCCTTTGGTCTGAAGAATGCACCTGCAATATTCTCTAGAGTGGTCATCGCAGTATTTAAGGATTTTATACATAAGTTTTTAGAGGTTTACTTTGATGATTGGACCATTTTCGGTTTATTGAAGAACCATGCCGCAAACCTCGGGATGATGCTGGAAAAGTGCAGACAGCACCAAGTTTCATTAAACTTGAAGAAGTGTGTTTTCTATGTTCCCTATGGAGTCTTGTTGGGACACATTGTATGCAAACAGGGCTTGATGTTAGACCCTACTAAGATCACATTCATTGTAAACTTGTCTACACCCAATTCAGTTAAGCAATTTCGCACTACACTGGGGCATACCGATTATTACAGGAAGTTCATAAAAGGGTATGCGCAGATAACCGCAGCTATGGAAAATTTGCTAAGAAGGATGTACCATTCATGTGGAATGAGGATTGCGAGAAAGGCTTCGACACATTGAAGGAGAAAATGGTCACTGCGCCAATACTAGTTTTCCCGAACTGGGAGAAGCCTTTTCACGTCCATGTGGACGCCTCATGCATAGCATTGGGCATTGTTCTTGCTCAACCAGGAGAGGGAGGTATTGATCATCCCATTTCCTTTTCCAGTAGGAAGTTATCATCTGCTGAGAAGAACTTGTAGTCCAACTGACTCAAAAAATACCTAAAATATTCTCATTTGCACCCATCTTTCTGCCCTCCGCAGTATCTTCTGACTGTTGCAGCACCCACGATGCTGCGATGCTAACTTACCAAACCGCCTGCGAACAGGGCATCATCTACTTGATGTTGTAGAGAAGAATTTGTGTTGGCCAAATAATCCTTAAATAATTTATAAACCCAGTCAGCGTACTAGCCTGGCATTGCCTATTTGAATGGTTATGGAGCAGCTTGCGTGCTGGCCCAACATTCGTTATTGTATCCATGGGAAAACCAAGGCTTGTAAATCAAAGAAGGAGCCTGTGGAATAAAGTGAAGACATCCAATATAGATAAGTATTTGGTTATCTTGCAACTTCTTGCTTATTTAATATGAATATACGTGTGTATATGATTTGGTTATGATTTCTTAAACTCTTGTTTGGAGATAAACCCTATGAAAATAAACTAAACATGTGAATTGATTCAATGTTTGAGTGTAGGTATTGCTAGAAGAAAGGACTATGAAGGCATCATAGGGATGCATGTGGACATGTGACTATCCTTAAGAGAGCTCAGTATGAGCAGTAAGGAAAGCTGGTGCTAGTGGACATGTGTGGGTCCTAGCAGCCAAAGGTTCTGTAAGCAATAATGGGGAAGGGTTCCCTAGTTGCAAATCCTCAGACAGACCTTAGACACTAAGTGTCATATCCAAGAAAGGGAAAGTCAAGCATTCACATTGAAGTGAAAAAGGCTAAGGAGCACGAAGCCAGAGTTGTGGTGTGGCTCCAGATTGGAACAAGACTAAGAGGGGGAGACTCTTACTCTTCTCTTTCCTTTTGACTGATGCATCTTAGAAACAAAATATTGTTGAGTGCATGTCATGGTTGAAAATAGATTGTGTTTAATTGCTTGAAATGAATTGTGAATGCTGAAATAATTAACTCCCTTTGAATGGATGAACATGAATGAGTTCATGTTTATGTTGGGAAAGCATGAAAAGTGTGGAAGTCTCATGAGTGAAGAATGGATTATCCATGTCAATTAGGAAATTAATTGACTAATTTTAATATTGTTTTATGCATGCCCTAACAGGAATTTCCCTGATGAATCTCACAGGTGAAAGATTGAAAGCCATTGATTGCAGTTGTTACTAGCCAAGTGTTGCTAGTGAGCAACGTAAGAGCCAATTATGAACATTGATCCTAGAAGTAGACCAAAAGCTATTTGTTTTGGCTAAAAATATTCCTCAGATAGTTGCCAGGATAGCAAGAAATATGGAATCCATGAAATTCCAGACTTGTAGATCAGCTGGAAGGTAAATAAAAGAAAGGGATCGTTGTAGAGAAATGCCCACCTGCAAAGATGAAAGATCAAAGCCAGCAGGAGTAGTTGTGGAAGCCAAAGGACTTGGTCCTGAAATCTCAAAGTAAAGATATGAAATGCAAGACAGACCTGCCACCATTTGTGAATTTTGAAGCATGTGTAAAGTGGGTATTTATTCCTAAGTATTGGAACACTGCGGACGGTGTTATTCCAAGGGGGAGGGAAATGCAATGTCCCTATTTTGACCCCATTATATTAAAATGTAAATGATGTAATATTGTTATAAAATCATGGTGAGAATCTCAAGGCCAAGGCCCCGCCATCGATTTATTGATGCATATGGTTTACGTGCTAGCCAGGCACAATGGAATTGCAAATATCATGTAAATATACATTTTAATAAAATACCCACAACTAGATATGCAATGCAACAAAAGATGGGGGCATGATTTTATAAGGAATTGGGAGGGAAAACATTCAAACCCTTGAGCCAATCGATTCAAGCCAAGTGTCAATGAGATAACCCATCAAACCCTCAACTACCCATGTTGACTTTTGTACCCAATCATTCATTTCTCCCAAGAGTTGGTTGAGATAATTAATGCCTTGGGAATGGAGAGGTATGGTTGTCCAAATTCGAGTATGGGCAAGCCACCCTTCATGGAAAATCGTGTTTTTCTTCTTGGGCAAGAAAATATCCAGGAATTGCTACACAAGCCATTAACCATCAACCAATTTCTCTCCCTCACGAGTTTGGAGCTACCTGGGCGTTTTCCAGCCACGTTTATCTAGTTTTTCTTTGTTTCTTAGCTAGGAGAAGGGTGTTTTGTGTTATATACCAGTGGGGAATAAGGGGAATGGAATTGGGGTTCGATTGAGACTATTTTGGCTGTTGAATGCTTATATATCTGTGGGAGAAATCGTTTTCTTCCCTGTGGTAGAATTTCCCTCTCCCAATCCATTGTTTTGGCTTAAGCTTGAGTGCAAGCATCCAGGATTTTGATTTATCCTGATAAACCCAGCTGTGGACTGGCTTGGATTAGATGCATTGATTATTTGGTTGTGTATGAGCTTGAATGTCCCCTTTTCCTTGTATAAATCATGCCCATCTTGGGGGTGGTCTCTAAGTGCTGAAATAATACAGGCTGGGCAGAGACCTACGGTTGGGTGGAACGTTGCAGCAACATAGCTAGTTGCTTGGGATGATTGCACAATGAAGATAAGTAATCCCTATGTGTATTTACTTCTGCAATGCTTAATTTGATGATTATTTTGATATGCTGGATGCGCATGAATTGTGTGTGGATGTTGTTTTAATTCCGCAGTGCATACTTGCTTAATTTGCATCTGCACACTTTTGTTTTTAACTATATGAATTTAATGGATGGGCTGAGTTTATGTAAAAGCCCAGATATTGGTATCATGTTCCCTTCCTTACATTAGGTCCACGAGAGGGGACGTTACAATGCAAAACTACATGCATCTAGTCATCATCATGGTGGTCTCCCCAACACCTAGAGCTTGTTTCTAGCTCTCCAAAGCCTGTCTACATCCCCCATTTGGCCTCCTAACTACCTAATGCGCCCTTCTTGACTCTTGTGCATGTCAACTACACCTTTCTCACTTACCACTATCAGTTAGAGCACCCTTACTCACCTACCTTCAATTATCACTCAGTTAGGGCGCCTTATCTCACCTACCAGGAGTTATCCTTCAGTTAGTGCATTGATTGAGTAGTTCTTCCACTGATTGCTCATGCTAACTACTTGTAGTTTCTAGTTAGCTAGTTATGGAGTTGCACTTGACTATTTAACAGCCTCATGCGCCCTCTTTGGATTCTCCATTCCTTGATTTGTGCCTAGATGGTTCTGTTAGACTAAGTTGGACACACTTGACTAGCTCTTACCATTTATGACTGATACTGCTGACTGGATGATGTCTCCATTGATCTCCAAGCTAGAATCTGAGCTCAGATTCGAATGCTCTACTTGGCTAATTCGAATCCTATATGATGGATCATCATTGACTATTGTAACACATTCTCTACATTCATTATTCATTATATGATATTGACATTGTCCATTATTCTATGTTTGTGAGTGATTATTGAATGCATGCTTCTTCTTCTTTGCAAATAATCCTAAGAGTTAGATTGTGAGTTTGTTACAGTTGCTAGATCCCTACAGATTATCACATGGTATCAGAGCAGTCAGTATCTATTCGAATTGCAACCATTGCAACAATTGCAGCATTTCTTTGAGCAACTATCTTTTCACCTGTGCACCAGAAGCCTCTGAGTTTCCACAGCAAATATTGGTGCTATTACTTGAATTCATTGGAGAAATCTACTGAGTTCTAGCTAGGTGTGAAGGACTTAGTCTATGTGCCAAGTGTCCTTGAGTTAGTGTTCATTCGAAGTGTAGCATTCTCCATCAGCAAAAATACTCGTGTTTTGCAGGTTTATTCACCCGTTCAGAATCTTCTTCAACTATTTGACTTTCTCTATTTCAGATGGATCTAAAGCTCACATCTTCCAACTATGTTGAGTGGAAATCCAAGATGGCTCTCTTCATGAGATCCAAGAGCTTCACCTGAATACTCAATGGAACGATGGTAGAACCTCTCAGTGCAGTTGAAAATTCCAAGAACTTGGACAGGCTTGATGAAGCAGTTTGTCTCCTCCTTCTCTCAATTTCTAAAGATCTTCACTTCCATGTCATCGATCTTACATCTCCTAAAGAGGTTTGGGACAATCTCGAATCCCTTTTTGGATAGAAAGATGATATGAAAGGACAGAAATTGGAAAATGAGCTCATATGTTTGAGTCCTGAAAGTTTCGAATCTATCAATGCCTTCCTCACTAAGTTCAAAATCTTGATATCACAGTTGAAAAGATATGAGATAGTGAAAGAAGACAAGTAGCTTATACTTTCCATTCTCTCAAATTTGGGGGCAAACTTCTCAGTTTTTGTCTCTACTTTCCAAACAACTAGGTTCTCTATTCCAAGATGGAAGTTTCCCTCACTTGATGATTTCATCCAATCTCTTACTCAAGAGGAAGAGAAGTTGACCTCTATGGGAATGATCAAACCCAAATTGGATTCAGTCCTTACAGTTATAGAGAGAGCGAATGGTAAAGGCAAGCAAACGATTTCTGACAAGAGATCGAATGGTACAAAGCATACAGATAGTCCATATCAGTCAAATGGGGCTTCGAACTCTAGGAAGACCAAGCACTCTCAGAAGAGAATATCCAAGTGCACATACTGTCATAAAGGGTTCCATCCTGAGAGTTCTTGCATGAAGAAGACTGTAGATTTTATAGCTCGGTTACTTGAGAAGAACAATCTTCTTGTACCTGCATGTACAAGGAAGAAAGATCCTGATACTAAACCTTCTAGATCTGAAGATAAAGAAAGATGTCATGCACTCATGACAAGTGCATCAATAGAATCATCTTTCATTATAGACTCAGGAGCATCAAGACAAATGTCTTCCTCCAAAGATCTCTTCTCCAGTTTTGAAAGCTCAATTGTCCCTTCCATCAGATTGGGAAATGATTCAGAATCCTCCTCTCAGGGAAGTGGAAGAATCAATCTTGACTATGGTTACTTTTCTAATGTACTTTATGTCCCTTCTCTTGCAGCAAATTTACTTTCAGTGTATCAAATGACTCATATTGGAGAGCCCAAAAGAGTGATCTTTTCTCCAAATGAAGTTGAGATACAACACATGGTTTCAGGGGAAATCATTGCAAAAGGAGTTTCTAAACATACTTCAAAAATCTATGAGTTTTCACACTTCTTACCACTCTCCAAGCCATCTGCTCTCCATATTCATGCCAATGAAGAAAGCAGATTGTGGCATGAGAGATTTGGACATGTCAACTACAAGCGTTTACAGAACATGCAAGCCCAAGATGTGGTTGAAGGCCTTCTAGATGATAAGTTTGCTCATGGTACCTGCAAAGGTTTCCTAAAGAGCAAAGATCCACAAAAGAAGATGAAGAAAAATACTCTTGAAGAAGTGCAAATGCTGGATCCAGATCCACAAGAACCTAGAGATCTAGCACCTAAAGGTTAATCTCTTATTGCTACATGGGCCACCATAGCTCCTATCTCCACCATTGATCTTGTCAAAGGTAGATTTGATCATCATGATACAGGAACTACACTCTCTCCATCAGATCCATTTCTAGCTGAGAGATGTTTTCTTATGTTAGGATCTGATCTGAAATCATACTTTGAAGCCTCCCAAGATCCAAGGTGGGTAGCTGCTATGGAAGAAGAGTACCAATCTCTTCAAAAAAATGAGACTTGGGAGCTTTATTCACTCCCACCTGGAAGGAAACTTGTTCAATGCAAGTGGATCTACAGAACTACGATGGATTCAGATGGACCCTCGCACAAGTACAAGGCTAGATTGTTTGCAAGAGGTTTTTCCCAAGTTCATGGGATTGACTATTCTGAGACTTTCGCTCCTGTTGCTAAGATGGATTCCATCCGTCTTGTCCCTGCTCTTGCTGCATCCAAACACTGGGAAGTGCATCATATGGATGTCAAGAGTGCCTTCTTTCATGGAGATCAGAGGAGGAGATCTACATAAAGCAACCTGAGGTTTATATTGATGATTCTTCACTTGTTTGCAGATTGAAGAAGTCCTTATATGGGCTCAAGCAAGCTCCCCGAGCTTGGTATGAAAAAATGAACTCCTTCCTACTTTCAGAAGACTTTTAGAGGTGCAAATCAGATTCAAATGTCTACATGAGACATGATGGTAACTCCTTACTTCTCATTGTACTTTATGTTGATGATTTGTTGATTACAGGGAGCAGTTTTTCATGTATTAGATCTATAAAGTTTGTTTTGCACAACTCCTTCTCCATGTCAGATATGGGATTGTTGAAACAATTTCTTGGTCTTGAAGTCACTCAAAGTGATTCAGGAATCAAAGTTGCTCAATCCAAGTATGCTTCAGATCTGCTTGATAGGTTTCACATGAACAAATTCAAACCAGTCACATTCCCCTTTCTTTCAGGGATCAGCCTTGAGGATGGATTTTCTACACCTTTGGTAGACTGTACTTTGTATCGGCAGTTGATTGGAAACCTTTTGTTCCTCACACACACTCGACCTAATCTATCCTATGCAATTAGTGTTGTCTCCAGATACATGAAGGAGCCTCATGAGCTTCACCGAAAGGCAGCAAAGAGGATTTTGCACTATGTGAAAGGTACCAAGACTCATGGTCTTCACTACTCAGCTGGGTGTCCTTTGAACCTAGTTGGATATACTGATTCTGATTGGGCTGGAGATAGCTCAGATCGGAATTATACATCTAGTTTTGTCTTCATGATTGGATCTGGACCTATATGTTGGTCGATCAAAAAGCAGACTGCTCTATCTCTTTCTTCAGCAGAGATCGAGTACAGAGGTGTTGTAAATGTAGCCACACAGTGCATTTGGATGAGAGGCATCTTGTCAGAGTTTGGGATTACATTCAGTACTCCACCTGTCATCTATTGTGATAGTCAGAGTGCCATCAGGATTTCCATATATCTGGTTCCGAGACAAAGAACCAAACACATTGAGATACACATGCATTACATCAGAGGTTTAGTGCATGATCAGATCATTTCACTGCTCTACCTTCCGACAGAAGAGCAGATTGTAGATATCTTCACCAAGACCTTCACGGTAAAGAGGTTCACTTACCTTAGATCACTTCTTGGGGTGAGATATGATATGCTTCATTAGCATCCTTCAGTCTACTTTGAGGGAGGTATTTCTTCCCACTGGGTTTTCCCTCTTTTCTCACTTAGCTTATTTTAGATTGATTGTACGGGGTGACCTTTGGTCTTAGTTACCAGGGCCCTTTTTACTGTTTTCAGTTATTTCTCATAGTATAGCTTGCAGGGGGGTGTTGGAATATTCACATCATCATTTCTGTATTTTTCATGCATGCATGCAAAACTGCATGCTTTTCATGCCACTGCATGCATCTAGCCATCATCATGGTGGTCTCCCCAGCACCTAGAGCTTGTTTCTAGCTCTCCAGAGCCTGTCGAAAGCCCCCATTTGGACTCCTACCTACCTAATGCACCCTTCTTGACTGTTTTGCATGTCAAGTGTGCCTTTCTCACCTACCACTGTCAGTTAGAGCATCCTTACTCACCTACCTTCAGTTATCACTCAGTTATGGCGTCTTATCTCACCTACCGGGAGTTATCCTTCAGTTAGTGCATTGATTGAGTAGTTCTTCCACTAATTACTCATGCTGACTACTTGTAGCTTCTAGTTATCGAGTTCTAGAGTTGCACTTGACTATTTGACAACCTCATGCACCCTCCTTGGAGTCTCCATTCCCTAATTTGTGCCTAGATGGTTCTGTTAGACTCAGTTGGACACACTTGACTGGCTCTTACCATTTATGCCTAATACTGCTGACTAGATGATGTCTCCATTGATCTCCAAGCTAGACTCTGAGCTCAGATTCAAATTCCCTACTTGGCTAATTCGAATCCTATATGATGGATCATCATTGATTATTGTAACACATTCTCTACATTCATTATTCATTGTATGATATTGACATTGTCCATTATTCTGTGTTTGTGAGTGATTATTGAATGCATGCTTCTTCTTCTTTGCAAATAATCCTGAGAGTTAGATTGTGAGTTTGTTACAGTTTCTAGATCCCTACAGATTATTACAAAGAGTATGCCTTACCACCCTCAGGAAAATGGGACAATTGAGGCGTTCAATAAGATATTGGAGCATGCCCTCACCAAGGTGTACAATGTGAACAACGACGATTGGGACCTAAAAATCCCAGCGGTCCTTTGGACGTATCGCACCACATGCAAACGACTGACTGGACAGACTCTATTTAAGCTCGTTTATGACCAAGAAGCAGTTATGTCGATGGAATACATCATACCGAGCTTGCGCATTGTAGCAGCAACAAGGATGAGCGACGATGGCACGATGGAGGAACGATTGACACAACTAATACAGCTTGACGAAGATCGATTCATCATAGGGTTCCATCATAAAGTAGAAAACGATCGGCAGAAGGCGTGGCACGACCACCATGTCAAGTCGAAGCATTTTCAGAACAAGGATACAGTTCTGTTGTATGACAGTAAGTTTACGAAACACCTGGTAAGTTGCAAATGCACTGGTTGGGACCATATGTTATCACTTATGTCACCAATGGAGGTGCAGTACAGTTGCAAAGTTTGGATGGAGTACTATTACCTAAATTAGTTAATGGGAATAGGCTGAAACCCTATCACCATGATCCAACACAAAGCAGATGAGGACCAATGGAAAAAAAATGCAGGATGCTAGGTGGCAGGATGGCGCACTAGGAGGGAGAGAATGTGCAAGCTGGAGTGGTTGTATCACAGTTTGGGGTCCATGCTGTGACAACTACAGGGGCACGACCCTGTCAAATCAGCAATCATTATGGATCATTAGCAGATGGGACTTTTTCATATGATAGGTCATTTTGGCAGGTATGATCGTTAGTTGTCTCAAATTGGTGCTAGGGTCAGGCACGTTTGGCACATGAAAACACACCATTGCAGCATGGCCGGTGGAACCATGGGTGACGGCTTGCATGACTTTGACATGAAGGGCAGCTGGTAGAAGTATGGTCTCCATTACGCACGTAGGAAGACCGATCTCAACACGTAGGAAATGAATGATGATAGAATCGGTGCCTTATGTGAATGGATTTGTGAATGATTTCTGAGGCAGGTGTCCTGGAAGATGGAAATGCATAAATACAGGCATCAGCGACTAGTGGAGCAAAGAGGTATTTACCAAATGAGAGAAATGCATGTTGCGAGTAGGTCAGGTAATTGGATAAGTTAGGAATTTCAAGGAGGTTGTGGAAATGATCCATTTCATTTCGTGTGGTATCACACCAGGTGCGCTGCGGGCCCGAACGACGAGTGTGCATGAATGCGTTGAGCAGGAAGAGGCGGGAGAACCCAGGTGTCATAGAGGAAAAGTTTCATCCAAGATGTCTAGGTATGTGGTGATAGTTCGAAGCTTCGTGGTCCTGGTGACCACCAGAATCCCTGAGACTGGAGGATGAGTTTGAGAAGTACATGATAGTAAGCCGGCTGATCACCGTAAGATCTTGCGAAGTACATGACAGTGAGCCAATGATCGATGGAAAGAGTTGAGAAGTACACAACAGTGAGCTCCAGACAGCAAGAATAGTTTCAGAAACAAAACACAGCGAAGGATGGGTACACACCAACAGTGGCAAGCTGAGGTGGCTTGGGACAAGCCACAAGTTTTTGTTGGGGGCCTGTTGGCACAGGATAAGTCCGCAGGAAGTGCGGAAGCACAAGAATTGTTAGATTAGTTAATTTGGTCATGTGGACCGTTTTGTAAACAAATAGAAGTATATAATTAGAGTAGGATTGTAAGCCTAAGGGAATCCAGTTTTTTATGATTGAATATATCTTTTGGGTATGTTTTGTATCTGCAACATGGAGTATTGACAGTTTTTGCGAGGTTCATTCCGCAGGTTTAGTGAATGAATGAATATGTTCGGTTATGGTGTAATCTCAGTCTCTGGTTTTATGTGATGATGAATGTGAATGCCTTAGAGTATCTTTTATGCGAATGTGTTATGGGTTTAAGATATACTGTTAATCTGAATAAGTAGGTTGAATATGTTGTTACCTGTTGAACTCTGCGAATGGCTTAATATGTGAATGATGAATTAATAGTATGGTATGAATGTTATAATCTCTGGTGATGTGTGTTGAAAGCATATCCTCAACTTCACTGCGGAAACTTGGTTCCAGCAGCCCCCTTATCCATCTCGGGTGAGACTGCACTTGCTTCGCAAGTGTTGTTGGAAAGGGTTACACCTTTTCGGGTCGGTGTATAAGGGAGTTTGGGTTGGTAGTTTGTTGGCGACAGTGCGAAGTGAACCCCTGTTGATAGACGATGCGTCAACAATCGACTTCGACAAGTTCAGTGACTTCGACCAATTCACCGACTTCAACATGCATCGTCGAAAATTGTGACTGACAAATTATGACAGATTGTCTCTCTGTCTTCCAGTCGACTGTAACGTTTGAACTTCTGAAACCGTTCCAACTTATCTTGTAACCGAATGTAACGAGCAGACAACCCAAGCATTCTCAACACTCTATTTAAGCATGTAAAATATTGTAATATACAAGCAGAGAAGAATCAAGAAGTAAGAGAGTGAAAATAAAGAAGAGATTAGTTCGCATTCCTGCATATTGTTTGTGTGTGTATGTTTATGTGCATAGTGTATTTCCTTCTTTTCTTATTATTATGCTTCCTCTATAACATTATCGATTCATTCAATCGAATTGTTGTCCTCGTCGTGCACCTGTGCGCGTACGGATCAATGGGTATCACCTGTCCTATTTGTGAAAAATAAATATGGGACACTCAAGTTATGTATCAATTACATGCAGTTAAACAAAGTTTAGTGAAACAAAAATACCCCTTGCCTCAAATTAATGATCTTTTTTATCAAATGAGAAGGGAAAATGTATTTTCAAAGATTGACTTGAGATCTGGTTACCATCAAGTGATAATAAATGAAAAATATATTCACAAAACAACCTTGAGAAGAAGGTATGGGCACTATGAATTTGTGGTGGTGCCATTTGGTCTCAGTAATGCACTAGCTACGTTCATGTGCCTCATGAATAGTTTTTTCATCAAGTATTTGGACAAGTTTGTTCTTGTTTATCTAGATGGTATTCTTATTTACTCTAAGAATGAATATGGGCATCAATAACATTTGAGAATGGATTTGCAATTGATAAGAGAGCATAAGTTGTATGAAAATCTAAGAAAATGTGATTACTATAAAAATAAAATTAATTATTTATGTCACATTATTTCAAAGGAAGGAACATCGATGGACCCTGAGAAGGTTGAAGCCATCATGAATTGCCCAACTCTAAGAAATGTGATAGATGTGAGATATTTTATGGGTCTTGTTGTTTATTATAGAAGGTTCTTTCAAGGATTCTCCAAGGTTGCACACCCAATCACTTCTTTTCAAAAGAAGGGAATAAAATTTGAGTGGACACTGAAATGTGAAGAAAACTTCCAGCTACTAAAGAAGCTTCTCACAAGTGCTCCAATTCTGAAAATTGCAAACCCAGAAAATGATTTTGTGGTGTGTACAAGTGCATGTAAACAGGGAATTGGAGGATTTATTATGCAAGATAACCATGTAGTATGTTATGAGTCAATGAAGTTGAAAGAGCATGAGAAAAACTATGCTACCTGTGATTTAGAACTTGCAGCAATAGTGCACGTTTTTAAAATGTGGAGGCACTATTTAATGGGAAGAAAATTTGAGCTAAGGACAGACCACTAAGGTCTGAAATATTTGTTTCAGCAACCAACATTAAATGTCGAGCAAGCTAGATAGTTGGAATTTTTATGTGAAATTGATTTTGAGATCAAACACATAAAGGATGAGGAAAATACACTGGTTGATGCACTTAATAGAAAAGTACATTCAATGCATGTGGCAGCCATTACTCTCCGCCAATCAGATTTGAGGCAACAGATTGTTAAATATATTTTTGAAGATTAACTACATGTAGCCCATTTTATATCGGTTAAATCCACATACAAAAATAGATGTCATTGCAAAGATTCTCATGAAGGATATTTCTAGGTTGCATGGGATGCCTAGGGAAATAATTTCAAACGGGGATACTAAGTTCACTTCAAATTTCTGGAAAAATATTTTTGCATATTTGGGTACATAGCTGAACTTTAACTTCCTACCATCCATAAACATATGGGCAAACAGAAAGAGTAAACCAGGTGCTTAAAGACGTGTTATGCATGTACGTGATGGACAAACCATCGAAGTGCGAGTATTATCTACACTTGCTATATTTTTCATATAACAATGGGTAGCAAGCATCGTTGGGCATGAGTCCATTTGAAGCTTTGTATGGTAGAAAGTGTATAACACCAGTCACTTGGGATAATCCAATGAACATAATTGTACTTGGGCCAAATTTGCTTAAGGAAATGGAACAAGAGGTTGCAAATATTAGGAATAATTTAAAGGAAACCCAAGATAGACATAAAAGATATGCAGATAAGAACAAAGTGAATAGGGAATTCAGTGTCAGGGATCATGTTTACCTAAGATTTAGGCCAAGGAATATTTCCTTGAATATTGGAAATTGATCCAATCTATCACCAAGATATTGTGGGCCATTTCAAGTGCTTGAGAGGATAGGGTCATTTTCATATAGAATTACATTTACTACTAACACTAGAGCTCATAATGTTTTCCATGTTTCTTTGCTTAAGAAATATGTACATGGTCCTAACCATGTGATTGATTGGGATGTGATCTAGGTGGAACCCAAGGAAGAGTTCCAAATCGAGCCACTATGCATCCTAGATAGAAAGGTGGCATTGCTCCAAAACCGAGCCATCGTATAAGTAAAGGTGAAGTGGAAGCACTTTGGTCCCGATGAGGCTAGGCGCGAGATTTGGAGGATTCCATGAAATAGGAATATCCATTTTTATTCTAATTTTGAACAAAAACTAAGGACGATGTTATTCAAATGGGGAGGGGATTTTAATACCCCCATTTATTACTTGGAATGTATTTAACAAAAATTATGTAAATGATGTAAATATGCTAGTACGGATTCCTACTATGGAGCTCAAGGCCAAGGCCCGACTAGTGAATGACTAGGGATGTATGATTTATATATTTTCATTTGGACCATATGTGTAATGTCCCCAATTTGGAATTTTACCCAATTTGGCCAATTTTCGAACCTTGGACTAGTGAAACTCCAAACTGTCCCAAATGATCCCAAATGGTTTCGAATTATGTCCAGAGTGGATTTAGGTGTATTATGATACACTAATGAAGCTATTATATTCTTGTACACTTTATAAATACTTCAGTAACTTGGATTTACAATTAGAGAATGAAAGGAAAAATTACTAGGAAAATCGATGTTGAAACCCCCAAGGGTAGATGGCTCCAAAAGACTCCTAAGGATTTTGAATTGGGTATGAGAGTGTTGGAATGGTACTAGGACATAAAAATCATCCTAATGGATTCTCATACATTACCAAAATACCTCTTCAACATTAATTTAAGTTCAAGAGAAAATAGGGAAATTTGCTTGTAAATTCGAGGTTCAAATCCCCAAGAGTAGAGGTCACTGATGGATTCCCAAATGCAATATGAACCTACCAAATTTCAGAACAGAGACATGGATTATTTAAATTACTTCAATGGGAACCAAAATTCATCATTAATCAGTTCCTAAAGCCTTCTTAAACTCCCATAAATCAGATATGTGTAAACATGTCTTGAAATAGGGGGAAATGAGAGAAAAACGCCATAACTTGCTATGAAATTTGTGAGAAATGTTACAAGGACTTGCATAAAGTGTATGAAACTAATTCAGTATATTAATGGCTATCCAAACATAAATAAAACCACATATATTTACTAATACTAGTCGATACCAAACAACTTCAAGCTCTCTCAACTAGATATATGGGAAAATGGCACCATTCATACATAGTTTGGCATGTTTGCATGGTTTTACTTGGATTTTCGACCTGAGGTATATATTAGAATCAAATAAATAGTGTGGAAATCATATTACAAATAAATGGGTCCCCTTATACTCCCCAAAATATATCAGCATCTCTCCATGTGCGCCCTTCCTTCAAGAGCAAGAATATAGAGAGAAAATTGGTAGAGATGTGGGAGCAAGTTGAAGAAGAAAATATCACGAGCAAACCTGTAGCTTAAAACTGCAAAAAATGAGTCCATTTTAGCTCCAAATTAAATGTATTAATGGCCTCTCCAAATTCCAATTAGGATGGTAATCTTGCACCCTCGAAATTATTACTAAGGCAGATAGAGTAAACACTCCACTAGAATGGACAAGCTATGCTCTCCAATTTTCAAAATGAGAAATGATCAAAATCTCCTCTATTTCTTTCCTATTGTATTTTATTAACCTCCAAAGTCCTCCTTATCTCTAATTCTACCCAAGAGACTCATCCCAACTCAAGTTAGGGAGAGATTCCCATGAATGCCACTTGTCCAACTTTTCCTAGCTCTCCTCTTCCATCAATTCGAATGGGGAACTCTTGGCTGACATAACTCCCCTTGTGTACCCTATTCAAGGCTATTTTTATCCCTGAAATTTCATATATGTCAGATTTCAGAAATCAGGTCTTAACTTTGTCATAAGTGTCATAGAATATTCATCATTGGTGTCATAGGAGTTAGGGAATCTAGGTCCAAGTGTCACAATTATTCTAAGATGTATCTTCCTCTTCCATGGAGGTTACCCTTCCACTCCAATTCGACCTTACATGATTCATTCCATGAACAATACCTCTTCAACTCCCCCAATTATGTTACCCTTCATCTTGAACTCGAATTGGTGAGAGAGTAATGCCACGTGTAGTGGGGAATCTTTCCACATGTGGGTCCCACACTCTCTTATGTGCCCTCATGATCCCATGCCACCTTATTTTATTTTTATTATTATTTATTTGACCCATTTCATGTGAATTTGTAAGTCTAACTTCATTTTGGTTCTTGTAGCTCCCTTATTCCAACTTTTAATGCTTCCACCCCCAACCTAGGGAACTAGCAATTTTCCTCCATGATAGTTCATTTGGATGGGTATATTAAAAAATTTGAATTGGGAATTTTCTCTTAATGTGACCCACCTTGTCCATTTGGATCTAATTTTACATTATTACTAACTTGGAAATCATTCTTGGTAATTATTTGACCCTTATCATCAATATGACATACTATCATGAATATGGCCAAGTGGTTTAGGCCATTGTGGCCCAATGCAAAATTTGGGGACATGAAAAATCCTCTCCTCCAAATATTTATTTTCCTCAAGAAATTTCAAACATGGATGTTGAAGAACCTACTTTCTTTCCAAAAAAATTCTTCCAAAAATTTCTTCCCAAAACTCTGAGTAGTGGCACTCATGTACTCTTTCATATTTTGGAAACCCTTTCTGAATTTTTCAACCCTTTTTCTCACTCTATAATTCTTGGAATTTTCCACTAATTTTCCCAACTTTGAGTCTTCAATATTCCATGAAGATTTTAGAGAGGAACCACCATGCTTGTTGCTGCACTACTCTGATTACAATCACATTCTCAAGTGGTGACTCAAACCAATCTACTTGTTGCCCCAAAAAATTGAAACCAATGAGACCAAAAATTATCCCAAGGTCCCAAATGATCTTGATACATGTATGGTGTGAAATGTCTAGTATGAAATGCCATGAAAATGAAGCATGTGAATATTTAATCCATCTCTCAAAAGGTCTGCCACATAGGAAACTGGAACATTGTTCTGCAAAGATGAACTCAAACAACTAAAGGTTGGTTTTCTCTCTCAAACCAACAATCGAACTACTGCTCCAAGTGAGATGAAACCAAGCAACACCAGGATCCCATTGCTTGTATTGAATTCCAAAATATAGGCATGCTCTACCACAAAAACTTGTAGGAAAAATATTTCCCAAATCCCACTGCCTCAGTTTCAAATATTTGAGTGGCAGTGTCACATGTGGAAAACTAACATTCTAAAGAATGCCAGGATCCCATTGTCTCATTTGCATATTTCCAAACATCATTAACAACAATAAAAATTCATCACTATGAAAAATTCAAGGAAGGATGTAAATATCATACCACCACACTGGAAGTTCAACATTTCCAATGCACAATTGAAACCTTGAGGGGCCATGCATCAAAATATGAACTTCTTCAAGTTTGGGATGAGACCAAGAGAGACTCTCCATCATGAAATGTATATCCTCAAAGTGGGGCTGAATGCAAACAAGTCTTCCCCAATCAACCAAATAGTCCTCATGTTCCAAATGCACATGAGAATCGAGAGTGAGACCATTGAAGCTCAAAGGACAAGGGTGAAAGTACCATGTCTCATCACCAAAAGAGTAGGAATCATCCTACAAGAAAATATGTCCATGCTTATCCAAAATAATGTAAGATGCAACAAAATAATCAGCCATGTGTTCTTTCATCCAATAAGTGAATGAAGAACCTCCACTAAAATCTGAACCAATTTGGGAGCAAAGAAAACAATGAGCTTCAAGGGGCTCATAGAAGTACCATTTATGCATCCATGGATATGTGTATCATCAAGAAATGAAGAAGGATGTTTATTCGAATAAGAATTTGTTCCAATCATATATCTCTTCACCTAAGTATTGGATGAAGTTCCTCCAACATCAATTGAACTAAGCAGGGAGCAAGGAAAATCATGAGTCTTCAAGTGACTCAAGTGAACATCATAAGTGCATCCATGCCCATCATCACAAGGTAAAAAAGGATGCTTCTGCAAATGTAAGTAAGTAAGTGCTCTGATTATTTCATCATCTAAAGAAGAGATGGCAGTTTCATACTCCTCATGTAGCACCATCAAAAAGAAACTTTTCACCCATACTTTACTAGGATGAATGCTTCAAAATATGGAAGTGTAGGATGTAGTATAATGAACCAACTCACCCAAATGATCAGAATATGCAAAAGTGTCATCATTTGAAGGCTCCATAAGGGTAGGACCATGCAGCTCCTTCAAAAGTGCAAAAATTTTATCATAGGTTGGTTCCAAGGTAGTGGAATCATACATTTCTTCAAGAATTGTGTAACCATTTCCAAGAGGCAAATCAAGTTCCTCTTCCACCGCAACATGTGCTTGGTTCTCATCAAGCTCATATTCAATCACATCAAGCACCTGCAAGTTTCCATGCTTCTCATGATCCATCATGTGATGAGAATCCTCCAAAAAATCTACCATTTAACAATCTAAAATGTAGGAGTTAGAACAAGTATCTTGCAACCTATCAAGAAGTTGCTCATTTTGCATTTTGATCTTATGAACATCCTCATTATTCTTCAAGTATGCTCCATGTAAAAATTCATTAATCTCAACCAAATTTACCAAATTTTCTCTATCAAAAAGAAAAGACATGGCATTACCTTCGATGTTGCACATTTCTCTTTGAATCTTCTCCATGTCTTCAAGGAAGGATGGATCCTTCAATGAAGAAACTCTACAGCAAGAACTTGACACCAATGCTTGAGTGTCATGGAGTGTGCTAAGGGTCTTTTGGATCTTATTTTCTTTCATCTTTAATGACCCTTCAAGAAAAGGAGGCTCTTGTAGAGGGACCTCCGCTTCTTTGTTCTTTCTACTTTGACCAACTTGATTAAGCTCAAGTGGTGATGGGGAAGTTGATCTTGTTTCTTCTTCAACTGCTACAAGGCCTTCGTTTTCATGCTTAATGTAACTTTGGCTTGCGGAAACACTTTCAAAAGTGATCTCTATGTCACCAACATAGAGGTGTGAGCACCCATCAGTAGGTACTCCTTCATAGTTCAAGCATCAATCAGTAGATGCTCTTTGATTCATGTCTAAGGTAGAGTATGTCTCAAAATGTAACTCTTCTTCATGCTCATGTGATGTTTCTTCATATTTTTCAGAGTCACTTAGGAGTGACTTTCTATCGTCTTCATGTAATGCTTCTTTTAATTCACCACCTTCATAAATAGGTGGCTCATGGGTCTCCTCCTTTCGCTCCTCCTTTTCTATAATAATATGCAATGATCTGACAGTTGTATCAACTCACAATCAAACTCACAAATATGTTGCAAAGAAGAAGAGAATGAGACACTAAATGATCACTCATAAACAAAATAGAATAGAACATAATCTCAGTATTATACAATGAATAAGAATGTAAGTGAAAGAATACAATAGAACAATAAGGTGCATAATATAGGATTCGAATAGGCCAAGTAGGGCATTTGAATTCCTAACTCAGAGTGTGGCTTGAATGATAGTGGAGTCATCATCCAATTAATGTATCAGTCATCAGAGGTAACAGTCATTCTGCGGAGTCTAACTAAGTGAAGTAAGCACTAATTGAATGAAGGAGGCTCAGTGGAGGGCGCATGAGGAGTCTAACTGAGTGAGGTAGGCATGAACTGAATGAAGGAGTCTCAATGGAGGGCGCATGAGGAGCTAACTGGAGTCAGAATGGGAATACTAGTCTCATTGGAGGTCTATCGGAGTGAAACAGTCAGTGGGGGAGTCAATCTAGCCTCAAATCAAGGAAGAACTGAGATATAACTAACTGGTAGGTGAGAAAGGCGCCTAACTGGCTGTGGTAGGTGAGAAAGGTGCACTAGCCATGCAAAAGACTGGAGAAGGACGCCTTTGGTAGCTGGGAGGCTCCCTGGGGGCTGTGGAGAGCTAGAACCAAGCTCTAGGATCTGGGAGTTCAACCATGATGATGACTTGATGCATGCAGTGGCACGAAAATGCATGCAGCATGCAGTTTTGCATGCAGGTAAAGAAGAGCTAGAAGCAAGCTCTAAGTGTTGGGGAGACCACCATGATGATGACTAGATGCATGCAAGTGCATGCAGCATGCAGATCTGCATGAAGGCATGCAAAATAAAAAATGATGGGGAGAATGTTCCAACACCCCAAGCTATACTATGAGGAAATAACTGAAGAATAGGGACCTGGTAACTAAGACCAAAGGTCACCCTGTAAAACAACAATATAGGGCCCTATTTACTGAGACCAAAGGTCACCCCGTACAATCAATCTAACATAAACTAAGTGAGGAAAGAGGGAAAACCCAGTGGGAAGAAATCCCTCCCTCAAAAAATAGACTGAAAGTGCTAAACTAGCATATCATGACTTACCCCTGAAGGAGGCAAGTGCCCTTCTTTTCCGAAGAAGGATCGATTGATCTACAATGGGTCAGTAATGTGAGAAGGACGAAACCTTCCATGTTGAAAATCTGATCTGGTTCTTCTATGATCATGTGGATCACCAACCAAATCACCGGCAGATCGGAGTGTAGCGGATTCCCATCAAGGAAGAGGAGGAATATCAAGTGAGCGATCTTCAAGTTCTTATGGATTTGGATCTCCCATTCGCTCATCTCCATCATTAATTGCTAGGCCTTCAGGTTCTTGTGGATCTGGATCTAGCATTCTATCATCATCATGCTTAGTTGTTGGACCTTCAGGTTCTTGTGAATCTGGGTCTAGCATTCCCTCTGAATCTGGAACAAGTGAAACTGACTCATGCTCACCATGTGCAAACTCTTAAACTAAATACTCATGAGCAAGTAAAACTGACTCATGCTCATCATCTCTTGAAGAAGGAGTATAATCAAGACTGCTTATGTCATGAAACTGTTCTAGAATATGTGAGTAGTCCTCCTTGGAACCATCATAGCTGCAATCAATAGAAGAATAAGAACTAGATGATGATGGATCTTCATTTAGATCAAAGGAGGAGGTCCATTCTATAACAAGATTTGTTTCATGCATTTGTTATTCTTCAAGATTCCTCTTTTTCTCAATCTCTGTTGGTGTATCAATACCTTTTGAGAGAGGAATGAAGTGAGAAAACTCATAGAGTTTGGACTTATGATTTGCAACTCCTTTGGCAATAATTTCCCCTAAAACCATGCTTTGTACCTCGACTTCATGTGGAGTAAAGATCATCCTTTTTGGCTCTCTAGTATGAGTCATATGATATACTGAGAGGATATTGAGTGCAAGAGAAGGAACATAAAGCACATCAGAAAAAGATCCAGAGTCCAGATCAATTCTTCCGATACCTTAAGAAGGGATTTCTAAATCATTGCTCATTCTGATGGAAGGACCACTGAAGCTTTCGAGACTAGATAAAAGTTCCTTGGTGGAAACCATATGACAAGATGCTCCTGAATCTATGATAAGAGAAGGACTAGTTGATGCAGATGCTATGAGAGCATTACACCTTTCCTTTCCTTTGGATCTGGGAGATTCAGAATCTTTCTTCCTTGCACATGCTGGTACAGGAAGGTTGTTCTCTTCAAGTAACTTTTCCATCAAATCTATAGTCTTCCGCATGCAAGCGCTCTCAGGATGAGGCCCTCTATGACATTATGTGCACTCTATCTTTCCCTTTTGAGAATGTTTGGCCTTCTTAGAGTACGAAACTCTAGCTGACTGGTGTGTAGGCCTTGTATCACCAAGAATCTCTGGATTTCCTATATCATTCGCTCTCTCTACAACTGTAAGGGCTGAATCCAATTTGGGTATGATCATTCCCATTGAAATCAACTTCTCTTCCTCTTGGGTAAGAGATTGTGTGAAATCATCAAATGAGGGAAACTTCCATCTTGGAATGGACAACCTAGATGACTGGAAAATAGAGACAAAAACTGAGAAATTTGCCCCCAACTTTGAGAGAATGGTAAGTATAAGCTGCTTATCTTCCTTCACTATCTCATTCCTTTTCAACTGTGATATCAAGCTTTTGAACTTGGTGAGAAAGGCATTAATAGAATCGAAGCTGCTAGGACTCAAACATATGAGCTCATTTTCCAATTTGTGTGCTACCATATCATCTTTTGTCCTAAAGAGAGATTCGAGCTTGTCCCACACCTCTTTTGGAGATGTAAGATCGATAACGTGAAAGAGCAGTTCATCAGAAATTGAGAGAAGGAGGAGACCAATTGCTTCATCAAACTGATCCAAGTGCTTGGACTTTTCAACTACACTGAGAGGTTCTACCATCGTTCTGTTGAGTATTCGGGTGAAGCTCTTGAATCTCATGAAGAGAGCCATCTTGGCTTTCCACTCAACATAGTTGGAAGATGTAAGCTTTAGATCCATCTGAACAAAGAAAGTCAATAGTTGAAGAAGATTCCGAACGGGTGAATAAACCTACAAAACAATAAAAGATGTGCTGATGGAGAATGCTACACTTCGACTGAACACTAACTTAAGGACACTTGGAACATGGGCTAAGTCCTTCACACCTAGCTAGACCTCAATGGATTTCTCCAATGAAATCAAGTAATAGCACCAGGATTTACTGTGGAAACTCAGAGGCTTCTAGTGCACAAGTGAAATATAGCTTCTCAAAGAAATGTTGCAACCGCTGCAATTCAAATAGTTGCTTCCTGCTCTGATACCATGTAATAATATGCAATGATTTGACAGTTCTAGCAACTCACAATCAAACTCACAAATATGTTGCAAAGAAGAAGAGAAGGAGACACTAAATGATCACTCATAAACACAGTAGAATAGAACATAATCTCAGTATTATACAATGAATAAGAATTTAAGTGAATGAATACAATAGAACAATAAGGTGCATAATATAGGATTCGAATAGGCCAAGTAGGGCATTCAAATTCCTAACTCATAGTGTGGCTTGAATGATAGTGGAGTCATCATCCAATCAATGTATCAGTCATCAAAGGTAACAGTCAATCAACTGAGTCTAACTGAGTGAAGTAGGCACTAATTGAATGAAGGAGGCTCAGTGGAGGGCGCATGAGGAGTCTAACTGAGTGAGGTAGGCATGAACTGAATGAAGGAGGCTCAATGGAGGGCGCATGAGGAGCTAACTGGAGTTAGAATGGGAAGACTAGTCTCACTGGAGGTCTATTGGAGTGAAACAGTCAGTGGGGGAGTCAATCTAGCCTCAAATCAAGGAAGAACTGAGAGATAACTGATTGGTAGGTGAGAAAGGCGCCTAACTGGATGTGGTAGGTGAGAAAGGCACCTAACTGGATGTGGTAGGTGAGAAAGGCGCACTAGCCATGAAAAAGACTGGAGAAGGGCACCTTTGGTAGCTGGGAGGCTCCCTGGGGGCTGTAGATAGGCTGTGGAGAGATAGAACCGAGCTCTAGGAGCTGGGAGGTCCACCATGATGATGACTGGATGCATGCAGTGGCATGCAAATGCATGCAGCATGCAGTTTTTCATGCAGGTAAAGAAGAGCTAGAAGCAAGCTCTAGGTGTTGGGGAGACCACCATGATGATGACTGGATGCATGCAATTGCATGTAGGCATGCAAAATAAAAAATGATGGGGAGAATATTCCAACATTTTCACTCAAACATATATGAGTTTCTCTCCAAAGACTTTTGCAAGAATGGCATATACCTTTCTTCACTAAATCCACATCTTCATTTTTGGGCCTATTTTCAAACACCTAATCAGCAAAGTCTTCAAAAGGAATGGCCTTTTTTGTATCTCCCTTATATAGATCAAGATATGCCTGATATTGTTGGGGCAAGGTTTTACATGTTGCTATCAATATTGGTAATTCATTCATAGAATTATCATTTGGTAGTGTGACACACTCATCTTCATCATAATCAAAGTCATAAGAATAACCCTCATTCCTTATGAAATTGTAAGAAGTGTTTCATGATGAAACCTCTTCCTCATACCATTCGCATTCTTCTTCATATTGCTCATAAGCATTGTACTCGTAGGAGTCATCATAATAGTAAGACATGGTTGAAAATTATTATTAAATGTATGGCATTAATGCACAGGTTCAAGGACCATGCTCCGATACCACTGTAATCTCCCCAATTTGGAATTTTACCCAATTTGGCCAATTTTCGAACCTTGGACTAGTAAAACTCCAAATTGTCCCAAATGGTTTCGAATTATGTCAAGAGTGGATTGAGGTGTATTAGGACACACTAATGAAGCTATTATATTCTTGTACACTTTATAAATACTTCAGCAACTTTCATTTACAATTAGAGAATGAAAGGAAAAATTACTAGGAAAATCGATGTTGAAACCCCCAAGGGGAGATGGCTCCAAAAGAATCCTAAGTGCTTAGAATTAGGTCTGAGAGTGTTGGAAGGGTATTACTAAATAAAACTTAACCTAATGGGTGCTTATACACTATCAAAATTGTTGATGTATATGTAAGTTCAGAATGTATTTCATCTATGTATATTATACTCCTATAGAGATGTGTTATTCCTCTATATGGAAGTGTCGTCATTTGTATTGACAAGTGTCGTAACTTGCCGATGAGTTATTAGACCACCATGTGTGGGGTCGGCCCTGATTAAGTTAACTATGGGTTATTAGGCTAAGCTAGACAAGTCGGCCCCATTAGTTTATTGTGCAGGACAGGACAAGTATAAATAGAGATCGGGATATCTCTATTTGGACATCTCATTATTCACTTATACATCACTCGGAAAGTGGCGCACTAGTTGAGGAGGAGGAGGAGCTGCTAGTAGAAGACTATCTCTTGTACTTTGGTTGTACCTTGGTTGTATCATTGCTCTTTCTATCTCTGAGGAAGTTGTGGGGTTTTTCACCTTTATGGTTTTCCCCGGTGAAACTTTGTCTGTCTATTGTCTCATGTGTTTGCTTGGTGTGATTGATATGCATTGTTATAATTGATATGTTGTACATGTTATTCTCTCAGTAAAGATCCTAGAGTATATTGAATTAATTCTCAAAAATTAACATGGTATCAGAGCTTCCCTGAGAAGAAGACATTGTGCAGTGGCAGAAACTAGGGTTTCTTGTTTCTTGGGTTTCTCTCCACATATTTTGGAAATGCAGTAAGGTAGATTGCCTCTACTCATCAAGGAGAATCTATCTATCCAATCATAATTCAATTCTGAGCACTTTTCATTTTGGCCCTAAAAATTAGGGTTTCCTCAAAAATAGGAATTTTTTAAATCTGAAGACATAGTTGGAAGCTCCTTGGAAAAATCGAAGTTTAGAGCTTTGGATCAAGATTTTTGGTTGGGTGAAGCTTCGGGAAACTCAAACCCTAATTCAGGGTCCTCCCTAGTGAATCCAGGAAGACTAAAAGGCATTTCTGAAGGGTTAAACTTTGCAGAGATCAAATTTCGAATATATTAGGATGATCAGCTCATCAAGGAGCATCTTTCTATCCTTTCAGAATTTTGAAATTCACATTTTGAATTTTTAGGGTTTCTCTGACAAACCCTAATCCGGGACCAGATCCAGTTTTCAGCAAATCAAGTGGTAAGACCTATATATTTTATATTTCCATTTGAAGTACTCTTTAAAGATGTCTCACCACACCAAGCTTGAAGATAAGCTTGAAGGGGCTGATAACTTCCGAGCATGGAAGTATAGGATTGGGTTAATCCTGGAAGAAAATGAGTTGGACTCTTACATCAGCTCTGAGGTCTCTATCCCAGAGGGAGAAGAGGATAAATCCCTTCACAAGAAGAACTTGGTCAAAGCAAAGAGGATCATTGTTGATTCTATCAAGGACCATCTCATCCCACATGTGTCATCTCTGAAGACACCCAAAGAGATGTTTGATTCCCTGACCAAGCTATTTGAAGGGAAGAACATAAATCAGAAGATGACCCTGCGGAACCAATTGAAAAAGGTAAAACTTCAGAATGGAGAGACCATTCAATCCTATTTCTCTAAGGTCTCTCAGATCAAGGAACAACTCAAAGTTGTGGATGAGGTAGTAGATAATGGTGAAGTTGTTATGACCACATTGAATGGCCTACCTAGGTCATGGGATTCTTTTATCCAAGGAATCTGTGCAAGAAAGACACTAATCTCCTTCAGTAGACTATGGGAAGAATGCTCTCAAGAAGAAGCAAGGCTTGTGGCACGAGAAGAAAAGATGGGGAATGAAGATCAAGCTCTCACAGCTCACACCAAGAAAGGGAAGCCCAAGAGAGATCCATCTCACTTCAAGAAATCTCCACACCACCACAAATAAAGGAGAATATGTTTCACTTGCAATGAGAAGGGACACATTGCTATAAATTGTCCCAAGAATAAAAAGGACAACAACAAGTTTAACAAGAAGAAGAAGAAGAACAAAAGGAGATATCATGCTCATGTTGCTGAGGATGATGAACCTCCCAAGAAGAAGGCTAGAGAAGAAAGTGATGATTCATCAAGAGAAGATGAATATGTTCTAATATCCGCTCTCACAGGTACTATCTCTCCTGGATGTAATGATTGGTTAATTGACAATGGGGCTTCTAAACACATGACTGGGTTTAAAGAATCTTTTGTAAATCTATCTGAACATGAATCACCCCATAAGGTGAAACTTGGGGATGATTATCAATACCCTATCAAAGGAAGTGGGGAAGCCTCCTACAACCTAGACTCTGGAAAGTCTTTAAAGATGAAATATGTGTTATTTGTACCTAGGCTCAAGAAGAACTTACTCTCCATATCTGCATTAGATGCAAAAGGTATGAGGGTTTCATTTGTAGATGGTCGAGTTCTAATGTGGCCAAAGGGTAAAACTATTGATGACGTAGTAGTGATTGGAGAACAAGAGGGAGGATTGTACAAATTGAAGGGACAACCTGAACATGCCATGGTACATGAATCCATGGATCCAAGTGAACTTTGTCATAGAAGGCTTGCACATGTACACTACAGAGCACTACCAATTGCAAGCAAAGTTGTAGAAGGTCTTCCTGAAATCAAGTCAAAGCATGAAGGTGTTTGCAAAGGATGTGAAAAAGGAAAGAACATTAAGAAGGCATTTCCAAGCAGTGAAAGCAAAGCAAAAGGAATTTTGGAGATTATCCACTCTGATGTATGCAGACCAATGTCATCCAGTTCTCTAAGTGGGTACGCATACTATGTCTCTTTCACTGATGATTTCTCTAAGAAGACTTGGGTTTATTTCTTGAAGAACAAAGATGAAGTATTTGACAAGTTCAAGGAATTCAAAACCTTGATGGAAAATCAAACTGATAAGAAGATCAAGACATTCAGATCCGACAATGGTGGAGAATTCACTTCAGGTGATTTCAAGAAACTATGCAGTGATTCAAGGATTAAGAGGGAGTTGACTGCTCCCTACAATCCACAACAGAATGGAGTTGGAGAAAGAAAGAATAGAACAATCATGGAGGCAGTACGGGCAATGTTGCATGACCAAGATCTGCCTATGCATCTATGGGCAGAAGCAGCTAGGACAATTGTTTATGTGCAGAACAGAACACCTCACAAGATATTGGACAACAAGACACCAGAAGAAGTCTTCGCCGGTAAGAAACCTGAGGTCAGCCATCTCAAGATATTTGGTTGTCCAGTATACACACATGTTCCAAAGGAAAAGAGGACAAAGCTAGATCCTTCAGGAAAGAAGGGTATCTTTGTGGGGTACAGTGAAAGCTTAAAGGCTTACAGAATATACTTTCCAGGGTTCAAGAAGATTGATGTCAGTAGGGATGTAACATTTGATGAAAACTCAGCTTTCATCAAGTCAAGAAAGGCACCTGTTGAAGATCATGAAGAACCAAAGGAAAACAAATTTCAAGACACCACCATGAATGAAGCAATTTCAGAAGCAGATCGTGAAGTTGAAGATCCACAAACACCTGTAGATCCACCCCGTGAGAATAACTCTCACAAGAGGAAACCTGCATGGGCTAGAGAGCTCATTCAAGATGCAGAAAGGTATGGCATTCCAGAAGAAGAACACAGAGCAAGGAAGAGAACTAGATCTCATACCAGTTATGTTGCCTTACTCTGTGACATTATGAACAAAGAACCTTCCAGTTATGAGGAAGCAGCAGAAAAGAAAGAATGGAAGGATGCCATGGTCGAAGAATATCAGTCGATCATGAAGAATGATGTTTGGGATGTGGTCGCAAGACCTGAAGGGAAGTATGTTGTGACTTCCAAGTGGATCTACAAGATCAAACATGTTGCAGATGGAAGCATAGAGAAATACAAAGCGATATTTGTAGCTCGTGGCTTCTCCCAGAAAGAAGGGATTGATTATGAAGAAACTTTTGCTCCTGTAGCCAGGTACACTTCCATTAGAACAGTACTTTCTCTGGCTGCAGCGATGAAATGGAAGATACACCAGATGGATGTCAAGATATCTTTCTTGAATGGTGTAGTCGAAGAGGAAGTGTATGTGGAGCAGCCACTTGGTTTTGAGACACATGACAGAGAGTCATATGTGTGCAGGTTGAATAAATCCTTGTATGGCTTGAAGCAATCTCCTAGGACTTGGTATGGTAGGATGGACAGCTTTCTATCCAGTTTGGGCTTTACCAAGAGTAAAGCAGACTCCAACCTTTACTACAAGGTTGAGGAAGGAAATCCTGTGATACTGCTATTGTATGTGGACGACCTGTTTGTAACAGGCGAGGATAGTTTGATTACTGATACCAAGAGGAAGCTTGCTTCCGAGTTCAAGATGAAGGACTTGGGGATGATGCACTATCTTTTAGGCATGGAGGTGTGGCAGAGTACAGATGGAATCTTCCTTGGACAGGAAAGTATGCAGTGGAGATCCTAAAGAGGTTCGGGATGATAGACTGCAAGGCCATGGCCACACCTATGGCATCGAACCTGAAGCTTCTGTGTGATGCTTCATCTGATCTGGTTGATGTCACAATGTATCGTCAGATGATTGGGTCCTTGATGTACCTAACGAACACGAGACCAGATATTTTCTTTGCGATGAACACATTGAGCCAGTTCCTGACGGATCCCAGAGGTGTTCACCTGGTTTCTATAAAGCATATTCTGAGGTACCTGAAGGGTACAATTGATTATGGGCTCAAGTATTATGCAAATCAAAAGTTTAACCTACAGGGTTATGTTGATTCAGACTGGGCAGGCAGTGCTGCAGATAGGAAGAGCACATCTGGGTGCTGCTTCAATATGGGATCAGGTGTGATCTCTTGGTTTAGCAGTCAGCAGTCCTGCACTGAGTATAGCCGAGGTTGAGTATGTTTTAGCATGTTCATCTAGTTGTGAGGAAGTATGGCTCTAGAAGCTATTGTCTGAGTTATTTTATCTCCCGCTGGAGGCTACTGGTATCTTTTGTGACAACCAGAGTTGTGTGAAGCTGTCTGAGAACCCGGTGTTTCATGACAGGTCAAAACACATTGAGATCAAATATCACTATATCAGGGATATGGTGCAGAGAGGAGCAGTGAAGCTCCTGTATGTTGCAACAGATGAGCAGGTTGCAAATGTGCTGACGAAGCCACTAGCCAGAGTGAAGTTCGAGTACTTTAGAGAGAGGCTTGGTGTTCTTCAGATTGATGACACTTCGAGGAAGAAGTGATGGACACATTTGTTGAAGCCATTCCAAGCATGGTGAGAGGAGGATCCTTCACATGGCTATGGATGTAAGCATAGCATGATGAGCATCAGGACGATGCTCCAGTTACTACTCTATATATGCATCATGTTGGATGCTTAGTATGATCAGTTGGATCATGTATATGTATAGGCATCATGTTGGATGCTTGGTATGATCAGTTGGATCATGTATATGTATATGCATCATGTTGGATGCTTGTTATGATCAAATGCATCATTTATTTATATATGATCATGTGTTGATGTACATCAGGATGATGTATGGAGAGTATCAGGATGATACTCTATGGTCATGGATAGGTTGTGCAGATAAGCATATAATCCAGCCCTGGGAGGTTTGTAGATAGTCTTTCGAGGTTTTTCCTATGGCATGTAATGTGGCCCTGGGATATCTAGCAAACGCTCTTTCGAGGTTTTGCTTTGGGAGGACATATAATCCATCCTTGGGAGATCTGACAGGTAGAGTTGTGTGCTCGTAACATCCTGGTATGCTCTTTCAAGGTTTTTTCCTATGGCATGTAATGTGCTCCTGGGAGATCCGACAGGTAGAGCTAAGTGCTCGTAACAGCCTGGGATTCTATAGCCAGGTTTTTCCATGACCACATGTAATATGCTCCTGGGAGATCTGACAGGTAGAGCCGTGTGCTCGTAACATCCTGGGATGCTACAGCCAGGTTTTGTGGTGAGATCACATGTAATGTGCTCCTGGGAGATCCGACAGGTAGAGCCGTGTGCTCGTAACAGCCTGGGATGCTACAGCCAAGTTTTGTGATGGGGTCACATGTAAAGTGCTCCTGGGAGATCCGACAGGTAGAGCTGAGTGCTCGTAACAGCCTGGGATGCTTCATCCAGGTTTTGTGACGCAATAATAAGTCCTGAGAATTCCACATTATGGTCAGTGATGATGAAGACCTGCAGGTGGTGGGCCTACATCCAATATGAAAAAGGACTGGCTCTGTAGAACTTCCTATGACGAGTAGATTCAGAGATTGATTGGGATAGCAGCAGCCATGATGATGACGATGATTCGAGGATGATGATTTGTTGATGATGATCCAGATAAGAAGACTTGTGCTAGCAGATCTATGTCGAGAAATACCTTCCTCGTAAAGAGGGAGTGTTGATGTATATGTAAGTTCGAAATGTATTTCATCTATGTATATATTATACTCCTATAGAGATGTGTTATTCCTCTATACGGAAGTGTCGTCATTTGTATTGACAAGTGTCGAAAGTGTCGTAACTTGCCGATGGGTTATTAGACCACCATGTGTGGGGTCGTCCCTGATTAAGTTAACTATGGGTTATTAGGCTAATCTAGACAAGTCGGCCCCATTAGTTTATTGGGCAGGATAGGACAAGTATAAATAGAGATCGGGAGATCTCTATTTGGACATCTCATTATTCACTTGTACATCACTCGAAAAGTGGCGCACTAGTTGAGGAGGAGGAGGAGCTGCTAGTAGAAGACTATCTCTTGTAATTTGGTTGTACCTTGGTTGTATCATTGCTCTTTCTATCTGTGAGGAAGTTGTGGGGTTTTTCACCTTTATGGTTTTCCCCAGTGAAACTCTGTGTGTCTATTGTCTCATGTGTTTGCTTGGTGTGATTGATATGCATTGTTATACTTGATATGTTGTACATGTTATTCTCTCAGTAAAGATCCTAGAGTATATTGAATTAATGCTAAAAAATTAACAAAAATACTTTTGCAACATTCATTTAAGTTCAGGAGAAAATAGGGAAATTTGCCAGTAAAATCGAGGTTCAAATCCCCAAGGGTAGAGGTCACTAATGGCTTCCCAAATGCAGTAAGAACCTAACAAATTTAAGAACAAAGACATGGATTAGTTAAATTAATTCAATGGGAACCCAAATTCATCATTAATCAATTCCTAAAGGCTGTTGAAACTCCCATAAATCATAGATTTGTAAACATGTCTTAACATAGGGGGAAATGAGAGAAAAACGCTATAAATTGCTATGAAATTTGTGAGAAATGTTACAAGTACTCGCATAAGGTGTATGAAACTAATTCAGTATATTAATGTCTCTCCAAACAAAAATAAAACCACAAATATTTACCGATACCAGTTGATACCAAACAACTTCAAGCTCTCTCAACTAGATATATGGGAAAATGGCACCATTCATACATAGTTTGGCATGTTTGCATGGTTTTACTTGGATTTTAGACCTGATATATATATGAGCATAAAATACAAATTTTTTACATCATATTACAAATAAATGGGGCCCCTTGGTCTCCTCAAAATGGATCATCATCTCTCCATGTGGCCCTTCCTCCAAGAGCAAGAATATAGAGAGAAAATTGGTAGAGATGTGGGAGCAAGTTGAAGAAGAAAAGATCACGAGCATCCCTGTAGCTTCAACCTGCAACAAATGAATCCATTTCAGCTCCAAATTAAATTTATGAATGGCCTCTCCAATTTCCAATTAGGATGGGAATCTTGCACCCTCGAAATTGGTACTAAGGCAAGTACTAGAGTAAACACTCCACTAGCATGGACAAGCTATGCTCTCCAATTTGAAAAATGAGAAATGATCAAAATATCCTCTATTTCTTTCCTCTTGTATTTAATTAACCTCCCAAGGCATCCTTAGCTCGAATTCCATCCAAGATACTCATCCCAGCTCAAGTTAGGGAGAGATTCCCATGAATGCCACTTGTCCAACTTTTCCTAGCTCTCATCTTCCATCAATTCGAATGGGGGACTCTTGGCTGCCATAACTCCCCTTGTGCGCCCTCTTGGAGGATATTTTTAGCCCTAACATGTAATATATTTCATATGTCATCATTCAGGTCTGAACTTTGTCATAATTTTCATAGAATATTCATCATTGTTGTCATAGGAATTAGGGAATCTAGGTCCAAGTGTCACAATTCTTCTAAGATGCCTCTTCCTCTTCCATGGAGGTTACTCTTCCACTCCAATTCGACCTTACATGATTAATTCCATGAATAATACCTCTTAACATCCCCCAATTATGTTACCCTTCATCTTGAACTCAAATTGGTGAGAGAATAATGCCATGTTTAGTGGGGAATCTTGCCACATGTGGGTCCCACAACCTCTTATGTTCCCTCATGATCCCATGCCACCTTATTTTATTTTTCTTATTATTTATTTGACCCATTTAATGTGAATTTGTAAGTCTAAGGTAATTTTGGTTCTTGTATCTCCCTTATTCCAAATTTTAATGCTTCCACCCCCAACCTAGGGAACTAGTAATTTTCCTCCATGATAGTTCATTTGGATGGGTATATTACAAACTTTGAATTGGGAATTTTCTCTTAATGTGACCAACCTTGTCCATTTGGATCTAATTTTACATTATTATTAACTTGGAAATCATTCTTAGTAATTATTTGACCCTTATCATCAACTTGACTAACTATCATGAATATGTCCAAGTGGTTTAGGCCATTGTGACCCAATGCAAAATTTGGGGACATGACAGTATGGTTGGTTTGTCACGCTAACTTGAAATATATGTAAATATTATATTGAATAAATAATAAAATGGTCAAATATGATTTTGTAAAGAGCACTAGAGGGGCTATGATTCCACCAGAGGCAAGAGGAAAGGGGCCCTATGGGAGACTAAATCCTATGTTGCCAAGTGTTAATCTTAGAACTCATCTATTTTTTCCATGTGAATTAAATGAGCCTATCACCTTATTTTGACTATTTTCAATCATTGAATTCATGTGTGAGGTTGGTGGGGAAAGTCACCTCATGCAGTTATTGAAGCATGGGGCTGACTACACTTTTAAGTCAATTCTATCATGTCAGAAGTCAATCTACAGCAGCTAGGAGTCCTTTCTTCTATAGTTAGAATCTATGTCAGTTCTCTTTTCACCATTATCTCATATCCTATGGATTCAACACTCATTCTCTCATTTTCTCTTGCATATCTACACTAGGCATAACTCACCATTGTTGTTTGTAAAATCTAAGTCACAGCAGAACCTAGCTACTATGGATTCCTCACTAGTGAAAAGATTGCAACACATTTACAAGAATAGGCATAAATCTGTAAAATGAAGAACAAGAACACATGAAATGGGTGAATAATGTAAATATTATTAATAGTCCAACCTCAAAATAGGTTGAGAACCTCCTTTTATACAAATAGGAACAATTCGAATCCACTTGGAGTGTTCACACTGATCTAGCTTAGAAATAGCTCAAACCCCCCTAGGTTGACCAAAATATCCCAAACCATCCCAAACTGGTTCAAAACTACCATGTGAATGCTGGGAATGATTGGACAGGCCCATGTGACCTCACACATGTGGAGAATCTGGTTGGTTAGAGGTTAGGCATCTAGAATTGGCTAAAAATGGGCAAAGGAGGCAAGTTTGTCCACATTCTGAGCATGTGCGCCCTTGGTCAAAGAGAATCCCACAAAACAAGGGATAAGAGCGCCCTAGGCATGCAGGAAGCAATAAATGACTGTGAGGGCACACCCAACAGCTAGTTTGACTTGGAACAATGCTCAGTTTTGTCCACATTACCAACTGGTTCAAGCTAAATGACCATTTACTCACTAACCAACTTGGGGATGCAATTATTAAGCTATTTGGTACTAATTAACCATCATTTGATAAATGATTAATGTACATAGGTGTAATAATGTTCTAACACCCTCCCTTAAGCTAGACTTAGTGAAATATCAAAAATAAGGCCTTGGCAACTAGGCTCAAGTCACCTTTTACATCATAAAAAATTATTTGTCCATGTAACCAAGGTAAGGAGGAAAACCACATGGGAAAACAAAACCTCCCCTCTAAAATGGACATGTGGCATATATCAGAATACACCAATCATCACCATGCATCACTCACCCCAAGCAAAGATCTAAGGTAAGTGAAGGTCTTCTCGGTAAAACACTTGGTGAAAATATCAGCAGTTTGCTCACTTAAAGGGCAATACTGCAATGCTATGGTTCAGTCATGCACCAAACCCCGAATGTAATGCATGTGTATCTCTATGTGCTTGGTCCTTTGCCTCTGAACTGGATCAGTATAAATCTTGATTGTACTTTGATTATCACACCAAAGAATAGTGGGTGAATAAAAAACAAATTATCCCGAATTCTGCAAGAATACCTTGCAACCAAACACATTGTGTGGCTGCATTTACTACTCCCCTGTACTCGGCCTCAGCTAAAGATAAGGAAATAGTATGTTGTTTCTTGCTTGACCAGCAAATAGGTCCATGTGCAAGCATAAAAACATAACCGAAAGTTGATTTCCAATCAATACAATCACCAGCCCAATCAAAATCAGTAAATCCTACTAGTTCAAGAGATGAACCAGCACATAATGGATACCAAAGTGCTTAGTACCCTGAACATAATGGAGGATCCTCTTGGTTTCCTTCCAATGAACTTCATGAGATTCTTGCATGTGCCTAGAAACAGCCCCAACAGCATATGACAAATCTGGTCTAGAATGAGTAAGATATAGCAAGCTTCCAACAAGTTGCCTATACAACGAGCTGTCAACTAGTGGAGAAGAACCCCACTCATTTAGCTTAACTCCAGATAGGAATGGGAACTTTGCTGGTTTACATTCAGCCATCTTAAATTTCTGGGGCAAATATGAAGCATACCTTGCTTGAGTGACAGAAATTCCATTCACAGTTTGCTCAATTTCCAAGCCTAGAAATTGTCTCAACAAGCCTAGATCGGTCATTGCAAATGCACTGTGTAATGAAGCTTTTAATGAGCCCAATTCTTTGGTGCTGCTACCTTTTATCAAAAGGTCATATATATACAGTACTATGATCAATATCAGATCACCATTCTGCTGCATATACACATTTGGATTAGACTTACACCTCTCAAACCCCAAGGATAGCAGAAAATTGTCCATTTTTACATACCATGCTCTAGGAGCTTACTTGAGCCCATAGAGTGACTTGTTCAACCTGCAAACAAGTTTATGATCAGAAATAAAACCTTCAGGCTGCTGCATATATATCTCCTCATTCAGATCCCCATGAAGAAAGGCACTCTTTACATCCATGTGATGAACCTCCCATCTCTTGGAAGCCCCAATGGCCAAAACTAGTCTTATGGAGTCCATCTTTGCCACCGGTGCAAATGTCTCTGTATAGTCCACTCCTTGGACCTGAGAGTAAACCTTAGCCACCAACCTGGCCTTATACTTCAGATCAGAGCCATCAGATCCAACTTTGGTTCTATAAACCCATTTGCATTGCACTAGTTTCCTCTTGGGAGGAAGAGGGACCAAATCCCAAGTTTTGTTCTCATGGAGTGAGTTCATCTCTTCTTGCATGGCTGATTGCCACCTTGGGTCTGTAGATGCTTCTGAATATGAATTTGGATCCGATCCAACCATTAAATAACATGCATTACTCATATCAGAATTATCACATGCAAAGGAATTGTGAAATTGAGATCTAGTTTTCCTAGCATGTTGGGGATCACCCACAAGCTCTCCAGCAGCTTGGATTGTTCTCTCTGCCCACTTGAGCCTTGATGGAGGGACATGATCAGATTCCATATCAACATAATCTTCATAAATATCAGAAGAAGAACCACTACTTACATCATCATCAAGAAGAGGATATGTGCATTCCCCATCACCTTGTTCACTAGCTTGCAAAAACTCTTCTTCTTCAAATTGCACACTTCTTTCAATGAAGGTTTTGAGAGTGGATGGATCAAAGAGCTTGTATCCCTTGGCATACTCTGCATACCCAACCATTATTGACTCCTTGCTTTGGGGCTGCAAGGCCTTTCTCTTCTCCGGTGGAATTCTAGCCCAAGCCCTTGAGCCAAAAATTCTAAAATGTGAAACATTGGGTTTGTGGCCCATCCATGCTTCAAATGGAGTAATTCCTTGCAATGCTTTGTGTGGTGCTCTGTTCTGAACATATGCAGCACAATTCATAGCTTCAGCCCACAATTTTGGAGACAAATCCTTTGCTTGCATCATGCAAGTTGCCATCTCTTTCAGTGCTCTATTTTTGCGCTCTGCAACACCATTTTGTTGTGGTGTGTAGGGCACTGAGTGTTGCATCTGAATGCCATGATCTTGACAGAGCTGCTGCAGATTCTTATTGACATACTCCTTGCCATTATCAATCCTCAAAACCTTCATGGCCTTCCCACTGAAGTTCTCAACCATACTCTTGAAAATTTTGAAACATTCAAAGACTTCAGATTTTTGCTTAAGGAAAAATAACCAGCAGTACCTTGAGTAGTCATCGATGAAGGTGAGCACATATTTGCTGCAGCCATAGGAGGGAGTGGGGAGTGGACCTATCAGATCAGAATGCACTATCCCAAGTGGCTGATCAACCCTCCTTGCCTTCCCTTTGTCATACTTCTTTTCAGGATGCTTCCCAACCATGAAACCCTTGCATGTTCCATTGGAAAAATTGATGGTTGGAAGCCCTTCTACCATTTCTTCTTTGCTCAAAGCTTGAAGATATCTGTAATTTAGGTGACCATACCTCTGATGCCATAGCTTGCTGGTCTCATTCCCATGTGACAGAAGTGCACTTGGTGAAGAGAACTCGAGAAAGTGGGAGAACTTGTACATCTTCATATCATGGTCTGCAACACCCATTGCAACAATTTTTCCGGTGGAAATTTCTGATATCTCCACATCATTCTAAGTGAAAACAACTTTATTTGCTGCTCCAATATGTGTCATTTGATATACAGAGAGCAAGTTTGCTGCAATATTTGGTACATACAGCACATTAGAGAAGAACCCATTCTCCATAGAGATTTTCCCAATGCCATGAGCAGGGATTTCTGAGTCATCTCCCATGTGAATGGAGGGACCACTGTAAGGTACAAGATTAGAGAACGAATCTCTTGAAGAAGCCATGTTCCTTGAGGCACCTGAATCAATGATGAACAAGGATGATTGAGATGTACAAGCCACCAAAGCATGGCAGCTCTCCTTGTCTTCAGAAACGCTCTCCTTCTTCTTGGAACTTTCAGGAAGAGGAATATTGTTTTTCTGTAGGAGACGGGTCATCATGTCTTTGGTTTTCTTCATGGATGAACTCTCTGGGTGAAAACCCATTTGACATTAGCTGCATTTTGTCTTCTCAGCCTTCTTTCCCTTGTTCTTGGCAGGATTCAAAACCCCATCAGTGGATTTGGGCCTCTCATCCTTCTTCTTCTTCTCTTGAGGTTTCGTCCCCCTTGGTTTTTGCTTGCCTCTTCCATTTTTCGAATCTCTAGCTGCAAGAACTTGGTCTTTTTGCTTGATGGTGCCCATCAAAACCAGCTTGTCTTGCTCTTGAGTTAGCATCTCCATGAAATCAGCCAAAGGTGGCATCTTCCAACCTCTAACTGTGAGGCTTGTGGAGTTGAAGGAAGACACAAAAACTGAGTATTCAGAACACAGTTTGGAGAGAATGGACAACACCAACTGTTCTTCTTTCTTCTCTATGTCACATTGTCGAATCTACAAGACCAAGCTCTTGAACTTGGTGAAGAAGTCCTGGATGGAATCGAAATTCCCTGGGCTCAGTGAAACAAGCTCATTTTTGAGTCGGTGGCCTCTCATCTCATCAGTCTTTCCAAACAAGGACTCAAGCTTGAGCCAAACTTCATTTGGAGTAGCTAGACTTTCTACATGAAACAAGAGGTCTCTTGAAATGCTAAGACAAAGGAGGCCAAATGCCTCATCCATTCTGTCAAAAAACTTGGATTTCTCCACAGCTGAGTTTGGCTCCACCTCAGTGCCCATCGTAATTCTGTAGAGACCCTTAGATCTCAGCAAAATCACCATTTTTGCCTTCCAATCGAAATAGTTGAAGGGAGTAAGCACATTTGGGTGAGATGGCTCCATTCTTCTCTGTTGCTCATGCACTTGCTGACAATGTTGATCTTCAATACCTGCAAACAACTCTCAAATCACTCAGGAGGGATCTATACTAACAAATTCGAACCCTGTTTGATAGTGGGTGCATTCGGGAGAGCATCACACCTGAGAAGAGCCACTAGATTTCTCCAATGGACTCAATGCAATGGCCTCAGGAATTCTGTGGTTTCTCCACTGCTTCTGGCAAGCCACTAAAATAGTCTTGCTAGTTCGAATGGTAGCTCCAAGAGCTCTGATACCATGTAAAATCTAAGTCACAGTAGAACCTAGCTACTATGGATTCCCTACTAGTGAAAAGATTGCAACACATTTACAAGAATAGGCATAAATCTGTAAAATGAAGAATAAGAACACATGAAATGGGTGAATAATGTAAATATTATTAACAGTCCAACCTCAAAATAGGTTAAGAACCTCCTTTTATACAAATAGGAACAATTCGAATCCAATTGGAGTGTTCACACTGATCTAGCTTAGAAATAACTCAAACCCCCATAGGTTGACCAAAATATCCCAAACCATCCCAAACTGGTTCGAAAATGCCATGTGAACATTGGGAATGAATGGACAGGCCCATGTGACCTCACACATGTGGAGAATCTGGTTGGTTAGAGGTTAGGCAGCTAGAATTGGCTAAAAATGGGAAAAGGAGGCAAGTTTGTCCACATTCTGAGCATGTGCGCCCTTGGTTAAAGAGAATCCCACAAAACAAGGGATAAGAGCGCCCTAGGCATGCAGGAAGCAATAAATGACTGGGAGGGCGCACCCAACAACTAGTTTGACTTGGCACAATGCTCAATTTTGTCCACATTGCCAATTGGTTCAAGCTAAATGACCATTTACTCACTAACCAACTTGGGGATGCAATTATTAATCTGTTTGGTACTAATTAACCATCATTTGATAAATGATTAATGTACATAGGTGTAATAATGTTCTAACATTGTTCATGGCCAAATTCCAGATTGTGTAACACATAAACTCGAAATTTGAGACAACACTGCAAATTTGGAGGGAAAAAATATATGGATATATGTGAGCATTGAGGTTGGGAAAGTTAGGAACACTTACCCATTGAGTTTTGTTGCTCACAGGGGCTTGAGAAGCCACAAATTAAGTCTATAGGTGGTTCTCCAACTGCACATATCATATTGTAATCCTTCTATGCACACACTAGAAGCACATGGAAAGATGGATCACCCAAGAGAACCGTGGATCAATGAAGGGGGTGCCTGAGCCTGGAAGGGTGTTGTGTGCGGAAGGTATTGTTGGGGCCAAGGATGTTATGGTTGAGTGAGATCCTTGTAGAGCTCTGTAGGAGTATTTGGTTAAGCATAGAGAACAGAAAGAGTTGTGGGATGAGAGAGAGAATCTTGTAGGTTTTTCCTTCACCCTGGTGGCCTCATAGCCTGGCTTGGGGTGGCCTCTCAAAAGAAAGAGTATATGTTGGATAGAGTTCATATGGTTGGCTGGAAAATTGCTCTTACACAACCAATTGCTTGGATCTGCATTGGATAAAGATAATTATTATTTTCTATTTCAATGTGCAATGTTTTTAACCGATGCCTGTGATGATTGAATTCACATATTCCTACTAGATGCATGTAGATAGATTTTATTTATGTTGTATATTTTATTTATACGTCTGCACACATTTTTTAAATATTATGAAACTGTAATTTCGCTATGGGGAAAAATTTGGAAGCCCGAATTTAATTAATGTCCCCTCTTGTTGGTCGGATTGGGTGAAGGGTATGTCACAATTTTTCTAAGTTCAAATTTAAAGTTTGATATGCAAATTTTAATTCCCCTCATTAAATGTGAGTAACCATTTACATTTATAATTAGTTAACATGCCACTTTACACTTATTGACTCGTAGAGATGTGGTCATATGAGTAACACTTTTTTTCTAGAGATCACATGGGTAATTCTTATATCATCATATGTCGGAATTAATGGGTAATGCTTATATCATCATATGCCATCATAATGCTGGCATATGATGATATAAGCATTACCAATGTGATCTCTAGAAAAAAAGTGTCACCCAACCACTTCGCAATGAGTCAATAGGTACACTATCACTAAGTATGACCCACATATATATATATATATATATATATATATATATATTTGTGAAATATAAATATAAAAAACAATTATATGCAGTGTTGTGTTGTGTTGTGTTGATGAACCAACATAGCGACGGATATGTCGGAACCCTAGTTTCTATAGCTGCGTCAAGATCACTATAGATGTGTTAAGGGGTGGTTAAGGTGTTTAGGAGTGGTAAATGTAGTATCATTTCAGCAGACAATGTGGACAAGGCACCAGTAATGTCTAAGAACCTGTAATTATGCATTTTTCCATTAGGTGAGGTTTTCGAGGTGAATTCATTTCGAGGGTTTTTTCCCTTGTTTTAGTTTGGAGGATCCTATGACTGGGTATCTGGTGGTTGGATTCCTTAGAGGAACTGATTCTCTAGCGGTTATGTTTTTGGTTTGTCATTAATTGTAGTTATTGTTCCTAGTTGTACCCCTCTAGGTGAGGCTGTTGAGGTTGATGTCATTTCCGAGATTATTATGTTATGGGTTTATTTTTCCTGTTTTTTTTTTGGATGAACTTGAGACTGGGTTTCTAGCGGTCAGATTTCTCTAGGAATGTTTCTTCGACTGATCCTTTTTGGGCCAGTCATGTAATGTCCCCGACCCCAAAACTAAGGTCACGGACTCACAGGAACATGTAAACCCAAAGGAAGGTTGAATAAATATATAGCACAGTGGAAAAAGTTCAACCAAAGGCTAAGATAACATACCTTCAAGCCAATTAAAACAAACATTCAGCCTTTAAAATAAATGCGACACTTTAAAAACAATTATAAAACTCCCCAAAAGCTCATGTAGATGCAAGATAGTGCAAGCATGATAATGCAACCATATTTACAAGATTTACTAAATTTGTACCTTAGTAGTATTAAAATATTAAATATGTCCATGATCAACCTAATAATTGTAACTAATCAAATTTACGGAATTCTTTGCAAACAATTACAAACTAGATCTTCATGCCGTAAAACTATGCAATTTACGACACTTTCCTTCAATCAAATTTATGATACCCTTATTAACAGTTTTGCATTACTTATCAGGCCATATTTTAATATAACACATACATCCATTCAATAATGAAAAATTAAAAATACATCACTCCCATATACAGCCATTAATTCATACAAAATATTAGATCTACTTTTTCTATCAAAATCACTACCGGATCACCCAGTAAGCATCCAAATCTTTGCAAAACCAACTGTGATTTCGAAATAAAAAGAATACCATCTATATGTGGAAATATACAGCCACCAAGGGTGCACTTTATATTTCATATACATCCATGCAAAATCTAATAATCATATCTAAAGAGAAACTATCAGTTCAATCCAATTTCCAAGCGAAAAAATCCATCAACTAGTGAGCAAAACTCAGTAATTTCAACTGTGGAATCATAGAATAGATATGATCATCCATGGAGGGGAACACTTGCAGAAGATGCTATAGAAAATAATACATGTACACACATATTTAAATATTCCATTAAGATCAGTTCTCAAAACAAGGAGAAAACCCCAATTTCCAAGCAAGATTCCTCAACTAGAGTTCCAAAAACCAAGCAATTGCAACTAAAAGTTTATCTATAGATATGATCAGCCATGGAGGGAGAATTTTCAGAGTAATATACAAAATTTAAACACATAAATAACATATTTAAATTTTCCAGTAAGATCAGATCCCAAAGCAAGGAGAAAACTCCAATTTCCAAGCAAGATTTCTTCATCTAGAGTTCCAAAAACAAAGCAACTTCAATTGCAAATTTATCTATTGATCTAATCAGCCATGGAGGGCGCTCTTTCATAGTAAGATATAGCCAATAAAACATGAATGAACATATTTTCAATTTTCCATCAATAATAGATATTAAATAGAGGATAAATCACCAATTTCCAAGCATTTAAATCATCAAATCTACATTCAACCATTAATACAACTACCATGCTCATTAGCAAAAAATAGTTAAGCCATGGAAACAATGGAAAAAAAATATAAAAATATGAATTTACTTAAAATAAACCACTTATATATGTGCAAATGCCATCAACCGAGCCACGTTCCACCCAGCCAATGCCACTTCCAAGACAAATCTCACTTTGACAGGCCACCCCAAAGCTAAGGCCACAAATTCACAATAAAGGTGTACTCAAGGATAGCTCAAGTATAAATTTGAGAAGCCACAACTCAATTATTCGCCATCTTCTTTCTCCTCCACCCCACTACCAGGTGCAATCGTAATCCCTTCACCCCCTAGGCTCCTCAGGACATCGCCATTCACCATCAAGATTTATGTGAAGGTACGGGACAAATACAAGAAGTGGACACAAAGGAACTATACCAAAGTTGTCCAGGATTTCCACAAACACCATACAAGATCACAATGCTTCTAGCACAAGGTTCATTCACATAGTAGAGCATATATGGCTTCCCAAGCTCATAAGCTTACAAATCTCTCACTATCAATGGCATGAACAACCAAGAACAACTATCAATAATCAACAACCTTAAACAAGGAGATCAATTATGGATTTATAGGCATGTTGCAGCTACAATCTGATCGCCAAACATTTTGTAAATTTGTAGGGCCCCTCCTTTATTTTGAGTTTACTTACAATTTTGTTTCATCTTTATCTACTTATATCTTTTCTTGACACTTAGAATTTTTTATGAAGAAAAAATGAGTTTTTAGTTTCGGGGCATAATGCATTTTTTTCGCCGAAACGATTGCAAGAGTTTTCATTTTTCTGTCGAAACAGTCAAATAATTTTGTGGTTTTGCGCATTTTTTTTAGAAAATGTATGTTCGGGGAAAAATCATATTTTGAGCTGAAACGGTCAAAAATGGTTGAACTAAAACTAGATTGGATAAAAACGAAAATGTACGCCGAAACAATCGGAGTAAACTGTGTTTGCTTCCGAAATGTTTTGGCACAAAATTATGTTTTCAACGATATGGCGCTACGCCAAAAGATTGGAAGGAAACCGACCATGGACTGAAATGGCTCGGTGATGTTTAATAAGAAGGCTCGATGCCAAATGAAAAGATGATCTGAAAGGAAATCGGTGCCTAATGAGTTTCACCCAAAATGGTATCGGTTCCCAATGAGATTTCACCCAAAATCATTATCGGTGACAAAAGAAATTTGACCCGAAGTAAGATCGGTGCTAAAAGGAGAATTGCTCCGAAACAGAATTGGCGCAAAAGGTGAAGGCGCTCCGAAATGTGTTGATAAATAAAATAAAACTTAATTTGGAGTCACATTTATTACTAGGGATGGATTTTTTTTATTTTTTTTAATATAAATATTTCAAAGTTTTGCAACATTTTGTAACGCTGTTTTGAGTTGAAGCTATTAACGGACGATGGAAAGTTTCCTAACCCTGTGGAGCACTACTTTGGACCACTCGCATACTGCCAAGTAGGTCATTTTGTCTGCCTACCTTGTTATTTGTAAACGACGTTCTTGCCATTCTTTAAAAGGGTTTGCAAACCATTGTTACCGCCCCATTTGCATTTAAATTGAAACCCAATAGGGTATAAGGACAGATCTTTCATTTTTTTGCTTATGCTTCTAAGACGCTTATGTTGTACAGGTATTGGATATGCCGCTAGCATAGGGTTTTGTTCTTCATGGAATAATATCCTTTCCTATATCCCTTGGATTAGTTGAATACGAACTCGGATTTGGGGAAAATGCTTCCGACATGCTCATGGGATCGTGTTTCCTTATCCTTGGGAGGGATTCTATGGATACCGCGGACCTAGTTTATTTATCTATAGAGAAATGATGTAGCAGGGAAAGGTTCTTCCCTCATCGATATCTGTGTCGGTGACTGCTGGTAGGGTTTGGGTAAAAAAAATTTGTCTTTGGGAATGTTCTTAACTTTACCTCCTTGAACCAATGTCATCTCTAGGGTCGTGGGGTTCCCATTACCTTATATACGGTTGCTCGACGTGCTTGGTCATGTGAAAGAAAATATACATAAACTTAAGGATTGACAACCATGGTTGAATGGGAAATGGATTTCTTTGGTCTTGATCATTACATTACTCTTGCCATTTGTTGTTTTTGTAAATAACTTGTCTCTCATCGGATCAATAAGTTGTCAGGTTTCTGTGAAGTCTTGAATAAAAGGCCGCAACATTGTTTTGTTGGGTACCAACCTGGACAGACTAGCTTCTTTGTTTAAATATTGAGCAGGATTGCTTAATGGGTGGTTGGTGACACAAAGTATTTTAGGTCATAAGAAATAACTGTTTTGAAAGTGTGGTTCCAAGAGTAAGATAATAGTTGCATTCCAGTCCCAATAATCCGCCTATATCTTGCATTCCAGTCCCAATAAGCTTTTAACTAAGAGTTCGATTATTTAGGATAATGGAAGAATGAAGAAACTCATCTAACAGTGCATTAGGGAGTCATCAAGACAGACATTCAAAACCAAACACACTTGACATCATGGAAGTATGAATCTATTGTTTTAGTTATTTTTTTAAATAATACTGACAAATCATATATCTGCAATTTATATTATGCTCCTTATCATTCTGCGTATTGCCTTTACATTTCATTTATGTACATTAACTTTATTTTTACCCCAGGACTCAGAAATGCAAAGAATATATTCTAAGTGTAAGGCCAAGGTTACAGAATCTGATTCTGATATTGAAATCGTCTCAGAAACCACGATGGAGACCTTGTATGAATACACCAGAGCTACAATGGGGATTTCTCCTGAATACAGATGGGGTGAACACAGGGTGAACTATATCACCTCATCCAATATCTAAACATGCCAGATGAATCCATTGAAGAGATGATGGTGTATCAGAATATTAAAAAATCAGGTCTTCATAAAGTTGCCACTCGTCCAGGGATTCTCCCATGTTCATAAGTAATTGGGTGGATTTTACCTCATGTGGATGTTGGAACACGAATCATAGTTGGGGAGAATGCAGAAGGATTCGCGTCGTTTCAACCCGCTCATATTAGCGCAACATATAAGTTACCGCCCCCAAATATAATGATGTTAGAAGACTGGATTAAGGGAGTCAACATAGATCACTCTGAGTACGCTAAGAAAATGTCGATTCCTAGAAAGCAATTGAGGAAAAGGGCAAGCGAGGAACACTATGCCCAAAATTTGAAAACACCTTACAATATTGTAGCATTAATGTTAAGTAGAATATTCGGTAGGGAAAATGTGAATATCTACAAGCTTAGCTGGGTGCCCCTCATGTATCATGTCGCCTCCCATGGTACCATCTTTAATTGGGTGGACAGTATCTCGGAGAGTATGGCATCAGCAATAGCAGCATCCCAAGGAGGGATGACCCAAAAAAAAAGCAGAAATATTTATGTCTTCCTTTCTTATTGACTGCATATTAATAAGACACCCATTCCATAAGTTGGGGTGTTATTGGGTCCCAGATAAGACCCCTCTATATGTGTCCTACCAAATAATGTGGGCTCATAAATATACGAGCTTCTACAAACTTATATGTGAAGAATTCATAATTCCTCTTTATTGGTTAATATTTAACGAAGAACCCAATTGCTTGTCGGACAATGCAATGACAGTCATCAATGAATATGGAGACTTCTACTTTACCTCGAAAAGCACGTATATCCAAATGTACGGGGGAACCAAATATACGTCTCTAATGCCAAAGTACACTACATATTATGCAGTACACAAAGAGGTTGTAAGACAAATTTTCATCAATGGAGTCAACCATTTTCTGAATGAGAACAGGAAGGCCTCTTACCCTCCGTTCCCCTTCACCATTGGAGCATACAAATTTACTAAGGTTAAAGTAGCGGAGGGGTTCATAAAAGACTTGGAGGTGTTTCATTTTGGAGAGACGATTTTCATTAGAAACGACAAGTTGCAGAAAGTCACCTAGAATTGTGTGTCGTGTAAAATTCACTTTGAATACACAAACCACTTCCTAAATGATGAAGCGGTCTATCAAAGGGTGAGTAATATGACATATTTAAACAACATATTTGGCCAAAAATATGGCGCAGCATCCAGTCATACTATGGATATTGCTAAAGAGGAAGAACTGCAAAAGTATAGAGAGGAAGCTGTGGCAGCGGAAGAAGAAAGATTAAAGTAGAAGGAAGAAGTAGAAAGACAACATAAAGAAGAAGAAGTAAAGAAATAAGAAGAAGAAGTAAAGAAATAAGAAGAAGAAGCAAGACAAAAGAAGGAGGAAGAAAAGAAGAAGAAAGAAGAGCAAGAAGCAGTGGATAGAGAAGTAGAGTTGGAGAAACAAAAGGAGGAAGAGGATAGGCTCAAGAAAGTTGTGGAAGACAAAGAAGTCCAAGAAGAAGAACACAGACTCCAATATATGGACGTAGATCCACCCGATGAATCCGAAATCCCAGTTACAGGAGGGAATATTCCATTCGTTCAGCTTGGTCTCACACCTTTTACTCCTTCAAAGAAGCATTATGTAGCGAAATTAGACACTACAGTGTTCGACCCCAAGTGGAAGACAATATTGAGAAGAACGGAGAAAATGTTGAAAATGGGCGCTCAGACGGATGTAGTGACTATTCAGGAAAGTACCTTAGTAGAAGGAACACACAAAGATCCCAAATTTATAGCTTCAGTAAACATAGCAGCTGCTCAGAAAAATGTCGATAACGTAGATAAGTTGATGAACGACCTGGAGTGAAGTAAAGAAAATATGTTGAATTTGAAGGATAACTTAGTGAAGGCAAGAGGTGAGGGAATTGAATTGAAAAGGAAACAAAATACAGTGTAATCAAAAAAGAAAATATTATTGTTAGAGTATCAAGAATTGGAGAATGAAAAGGATGCCCTAAATGTACAACTTATAATCATGGAGGGAGAGCAAAATGATTTCTATTCTCGAATGAATGAACTAGAAGAGAATGAAATCAAATCAAATCAACAGGTGGAGTCTTTGGTCGAGAAAAGGAATCTTTGCAAGTGCACATAGATGAGATGATAGTTGAGAAAGAATCTTTGTAGTCCCAGGTGGACGAGTTGGTTAGAGAAAAGGAATCTCTATTGGAACATGTCAATGTGGCTCAAAATCAGAAGCAGGATATGACCCCATTTTATGAGCATGCTTGTAAAATACAGGAATAAATATGCCACTCACAAGAATTGTTAATTGAAGAAATTTATAAAATGAAACAGATGATAGACAGAATGAAGGAGATTTCGGCAGGTGCTTTTACTGTAAGACAGAAGTTAGTCAGTACTTTTAAAAAATTGAAAAGGTTGATGGCCTAGAAGGGAGAAAATCCAAACTTCCCTGACCACCTTCCAAACAAGACAGCTGCAGAACTCAAGTTAGACATATCTCTTCTAGATAGTTGCAAGAGAGCTTCCAGGAAGATACAAGTAGAGGTACCAAAGTTTATCACTGAGTGTGAAGAAATTTACAAATCAATTTTTCAAGTACATGAGAAATGCCATATCTCAATGGTTCCAGATATGTACGAGTTTCCCACCAAAGATCAATGTCTAACGGAATTCAAAGGTGGCTTAAAAGAAGACCTAAAGTACATTAGGAAACTAGATGTGATTAATGAAGAAGAGCTCAAGCAGCACATAGGACAAGCATCTGTAAATGCTTACTTCCTGGAGGAAAGTTATAAAGAAGCCACTAAAGGAGTAATAAGTGTGGGAAAATAATTATTCGTTCATGAAATATCTCTAAAATTATTAGACTCTACAATGTAATCTTTCATGAAACTAACTTATGGGACAATTATATTTCCAACTTAGAGGTCCCAACGAAAGGATAATTTAATTTGTAAATAATTATCTATTTTTCGTTGTGCAAGCACAAAAGACAAATTTTAGCAATCCAAGGGGCAGAGGGTAGGTGAAGCAATTAGTCATGTAAAGACAAATTCTCTTGTAAGATAAATAGAGGGGGTAAGGGATTAGAAAGGACTTTTGTTGGTGAAATAGAAGTTGGAGACATTTTGTAAGAGAACTAATTTTATGCTAAGAGAAAGACCTATTTGTTGGGAAAAGCTTGCATGGATTTTTGCATGGAATGTTTTGGATAACATATCAGAATTATTTCTTCTTGTGTTCATATTCATGATGTGGTATCTTTCTAACTTTATTGAATTATTTCGATGGTAATGAATGATTACACTTGTCTATGCAAATGTCTATGTGATATCAGAGTAATAAATGAATATAAATGTTATCAAAGCTATCTTTGTATGTTTTTGTTGTGAATGTAAATACTTTATTTAAATATCTATATGTTGGATTTGTATAAGCATTCTCAGATTATTATTCTCTTTAAAAGTTGCTCCTTGTAAGGATAGATTAGTTAAGTTAGAATAGGGTTAGATAATTGATAAGGTAGAATTGATAAGATGAGAGGTAAGAACCTGTGAATCACTTGTGAGGCTTCTGCCTGTCAGTTATAGGTTATGCATCAATTAGATTAGAAGCACTTGCATACTCATAATTTAAACTCAAAATATAAACGGTGGGCCGGGCCACAACTAGTAAATTCAACAAACATACTTGCGGTAGTCAAACCGTTAACCGAACGGATTCCCTATTCCAAACATTGAATGATCTGATTGGGATTATTCATTGGGGAGAATCCCTACTGTCGATGTTAGGATTTTTTGGCATCAACAAGACAAAAGAAGGTAATTCTAACCCAAGAGAGTAAAATCAAACCAAGGTAATCCAACTTGAGTCAAACCAAGGGGCCTAACTCAACCATAATAGGCTAACTCCAATCCAACCCAAGCAATTCCCATTTCAAGGAGAGTGGCTCCAAGTCACTCTACCCAACAAAAATTCATGTGTGGACACATCATCCATGAAGAGGAATCAAAATTAGTGAGGTTAGGTGTTACACAAACCAAGGCATCTTTCCAAAATATCAAAGGAGGGGTTACACAAAAAGTTACTTAACATTTGAGGTGTCATGGCTAAAAATAGCTAGTGAGGATGCACTTGAGCAAGTGGGGGTTACAAAATGAAGTGTAACCTCCAAAAAGGAGTTATAAAACCACCAAAGGGTCCCAATCAACAAGTGGAATCCACCCAAGCACCCACTAATTCATGAATTAAGCTCAATAGTACCAACATAGGATAAATTAATCAAAAGTTGGGTCCGTTGTACAATGTTTGGGTGATCGTCAACTAATAAATCCACCAAGGCATAAATACGGACCAAGGTCAACCAAACAAGTTCTAAAGTGCTAGGAATGTCCCCATTCCCCCTCACATTGTGAATATATGCCTCCCATACTCTTTCAGTGGTCCTCGTTGTGCCGGTTATTTTTATTAATTAATTATTTACAAAAATAATAATAATGTATCTCGGTCCTTACAGACCCTTGTCTTGACACCTAGTGCCACAATAATAAACAATTACATTTTACATATGTATGGGGCTTAACACACGGGGTATTACAAGTCATTAATTAAATATATTTTTCCTATGCTTTTCACCCCTTCCAAGATTAGTTGTACTCCATTATCTTGAGGAGTGTACTATTCCTTGAGGATTGATCAGGTCATTCTGATCCACATGGATCAAGTAAATCCCACCTTGGGATTCATCAAGAGGATTCTAGAGGAAATTCACTCTAGCATCAATGGTACATGCTTTAACCTACCCCATGTGAAGGAGAACAAGTTATTAGAAGGTTTTCTAGAGACCGAAATATTTTTTGCATCTATTGGGGATGACTAGAATGTAGCTCTGATGATGAATTAGAGTAGGTCGAACGAAGTTTTTCCCTCATCCTCGCAGCCACTTCAGAGGTGTGGTTTCCCTTATGAGGTGGATTTTGAGCCCCTAGTTTCTTCAGCAGTCAATAGGAACATATATAAGGATGTTAAGCAATTGAGGAAGTGCATACATAAAAATTCATCTATGCTAAATTTAGCTTTGGGGGAGGGATGTTACCATGCTGTAATGTACCCTTCCACGAACCCAATTCGAGGAAGGGAACATGATGCCAAATTTTTGGGCTTTCACATAATCTTAGCCCACTCATTAGAATCATATGAATAAAACATTTGTGTGCAGATGCAAGCAAATCAAACATGCACAACGGAATTAAACTATCCACACACATTACTCATGCATACCGCATATCAACAGTCATCAAATTAATGCATTGCAGAAGTAAAACACATAAACAGAGAAACACTTATCTTCATTGTGCAATAGTCCCAAACAACTAGCTATGTCGCTACAACGTTCCACCCAACCACAGGCCAGTTGTGTTCATAAATTGTCTCAACACAACTGCCACCCCCGAGCTGGGCATGATTCTTATAAGGAAAAGGGGACATTCAAGCTCATTCACAACAAATTCATCAATTCAATTGAGCCAATCCAATCCACAGCTAGGTTTATCAGGCTACACTTGAACCCTAGATGCTTGCACTCAAGCTAAAGCCAAAGCAATGGATTTACCAACATGATGGCCATGGGTTTTTCCCAAATAGTTTCCAGCCAAAAACGAATTGTGGGGAGGGGAAAAACATTCACAGAGAGGAAAACGTTTTCTCCCCAACTCTCTAACCATTTAACAGCAAAAACGGTCTCTATGGAAACCCCAATTCCATTCCCCTTCTTCCCCACTGGTATACAACACAAAAACGCCCTTCTCCCAGCTAAGAATGAGGGAAAACACAGAAATTACATGGAGAAAAACGCCCAGGTAGCTCCAAACTCGTGAAGGGAAACTGGTTGATGGATAATAGCTTGGGGAGCAATTCATGGCTCTTTTCTTGCCCAATAAGCAAAACATGATTTTCCATGCATGGTGGCTTGCCCATACCCAAATTTGGATAGCCATCCCTCTCATTCCCCAGGGCATTAACTACCTCAACTAACTCTTGGGAGAAATCAATGATTGGGTACAAAAGTCAACATGGGTAGTTGAGGGTTTGATGGGTTCTCTCATTGACACTTGGATTGACTTGATTGGCTCCAAGGGTTTGAATATTTCCCTCCCAATTCTTTATAAAATCATGCCCCCATCTCTTGTTGCATTGAATAGCTAGTTGTGGGTATTTTTTAAAATGCATATTTACATGATATTTGAATTCCAATGTGCCTGGCTAGCACGCAAACCATATGCATCAATAAATCGATGGCGGGGCCTTGGCCTTGAGCTCCTCACCATGATTTTATAACAGTATTACATCATTTACATTTTAATGCAATGGGGTCAAAATCGGGATATTACACATGCACAAAGTGGTTAATATGTCTGAGATGTCTCTTGTAGGCATATTTATTAAGAGGGAAATGAACATTATCTCATACGGGAGATGGGTGTCGGAAAATTGGGAAGGCTATCTAGAGTACTCCCCCTACATTTTCACTCTTGCAAAGGGTTGGATTGGTGTGATCCTTAGATCTCACAAGGATGCACTATTGATTTTGAATGGCATATGTCTAAGGGGGACCATCCCCTTAAAAATGAAACATTAAACACCATTTTTTTATTCCCAAAAAGAGAGATGGCTCAAAAGGCCCACTTGGGTTAAACTACCCAGGATTCCTACGGAGTTTTGTTCCTTGGACATCTTCAAACGAATTGGAAACTCTCTAGGGTTTTCATTAAGCTGAATTTGGTTTTATGGAGATAGGTATTATGGTGGTGGTTCACATCGTGGTGAATATGGATTATAGGGTTGGATTACATGTGGAAATTTTTATTTTAGTGGGGCAAGGTTTACATGTTTAGGTTTTGGATTATACTAGATTCCCCTTTCACTGCAATCAATGTCACTCTCATGGCCATTTAGTGATGGAATGTTCATTTCCATTCAAACCTATGGAAAAGAAAATTTCTACTGATAAGGGGAAAGCCGATAATTCGAGTGGGATAGAAGTGGCGCACCAGTGGAAAAGGCCCCAGCTCCCATAGTGAATCCCTTGATAGATGGACATCTGATTCTCCATAAGGATGGTGTCGTCTGTCTTCATGGAGCATCCACAATGATAAGTCTGGAAGTTCCCACAAAGGACAGTCAGGCCCTTTTCTCTGATAGAGGTTCGAGGGAAGAGATACCCGAAGAGCCCTACGTGAAGGATATAGTTGATATAGGTGTTTTGGTTCTCAGTGGTGAAGTGAGGCCCTCTTCATCTGAAAAAGGTATGCAATCATCCTCTTTTCTTAAATCATCTCCTATTGCATCTAGGTTTGATTTAAATTCCAGGGTCTATTCAAGATATATACCCTAATTGGAATATAGTGTGGAAGCTGAATGTGAAGGTTTAAATTTTGTGAGACAATTGGAAACCCTGGGTCCCAAACCTATCTCCCCAAAATATATTGTTGTGGGTCCCAATTGGTTTAGTCTTCGGGGGAAGGAGGGAGACCCTATGTTTTTCCATTGTTATCCTTCAGAGGGACGGAATAGGGTCTTCAAGGTTTCTGGTGGTCTTGGGATTGACTTGGCCTTGAAATATTATGAGAATTTGTTTTTTTCTCTAGGTCGTGATAGTGGCACTTTGACCCAGGGAAGGGCTCATACCTACCTAAGGAATGGAAGGTAATTTTTCAACCTTTTTTGTTATAGTCCAGGAGTGGCACTCCTTGTTAAGGAACCTGTGGAGGTCCTTGTATCCTTGTATTGTTTGGAATTTTTTACTATTGTGAAGGCTCACAATACTAGCATGAAGAAGTCCCCTCATAGGTTTTCCCCATAGGTGACATTGGCACATTCAAATCCTGTCCTGCATAATTTTTTTCTTGGTAAGGGTTCAAACTCATGTAATGGTTTATTTAAAGTATCCTCCTTGGATGATGTGACCTATCCCATGAAAGGGGTTTTGGAATCCTTTGTTACTCCAAGGGGACCGAGATACAAACTACGTCATCATAGGGAATTGAAACCTATGATGGATTCCGACGTAGGTGGGGGTATATAACAAAAATTTCATAGTTTATCTATGAGACTAAGGGGGAGGAAATCGGCTCTGGCTGCAACTCGTGATCAAGAAGTCCGGGACATTAGAGCTGGCAGAAAAAATATTTAAATATGGTTCTTAGAGAAAGGTATCCCAGTTAAAATATTAAATTATGATTTCCATGTCCTTTAATATAAGAGGGTTGGGGCTCCACTCCAAAAAGCAAGCTCTAAAAAAAATGTGACCATTCAGAAACCTGATATGCTACTCATTCAGGAATCCCTTTCTATTGGGGAAACAATTGTGAATAAATTAAAAATTGTTGTTGTCGGGATGGGAATTTGTATGGTTAAATGCACCAGGAAGATTTGGAGGAATAATTATTGGTTGACATATGAGGGGTTTTCATTGCACTAATTATTGGGTTGTTGCATCAGGCCTAGAAACCATTCTATTCTTGAGGCGATCAAACAAGAGATCAATTTTGTAAATATATATGGCCCATACCAATAAAGAGTTTCTTTTTGGGACAACTTTTTTCAATCGGGATTGTTGATCCAGGATAGGTTTATATTAGGTGGAGACCTTAATTTTACTTTGGGAGAAGCATAAATTTGGGGGAACAATGTCCACAAAGATACTCTATCTTATTATTTTATCAGAAGTTTAGAGGTGAATAGATTTTATGACATTCTTCCTACAAGGCTAAGGTCCACCTAGAGAAATATGAGGACTGGTTAGGATCAGATAGCAAAGAGACTTGATAGATTCCTTGTGAATGAAGGGATTTTACAATTGGTTGTCAACATTAAGTAATGGATCTAGATGGGGGGGGTATCTGACCACTTTCCTATACTAATGGAGGTTATTGTGGGCCAAGAGAAGCCTCCCATCCCATTCAAATTAAAATCTGGATGGTTGGAGGATGAGGGTTACTCTCAACTGGTAAAATATATTTGGAAGGCTTATGAAAGTACCATAAGGGAATCTACAGGTCTACAATTCCTTCATAATTTAAATATTATTAAATATGAATCTATCTCATGGGAAGTAAGGAAGCAAGAGGAACAACAAGAATAAATGAGCAATATTGAGAGCTCCCTGGAATTTTTTCATACTAATAATTTCAAAGGTTTCAGGTCAGTGGAGCAGAAATGGGTGATTGTGGATTTAAAATCTAAGAGAAGGAATATATTGGATGAAAATGAGTCCTCTTATAGGTTAAAAAGAATATCCATATGGATACAAAAGGGAGATAATCATAAAAAATAATTTAGTAACTATGTTAAGAATGGAAAGAATGTCAAATCTCTATGGAATTTTCAGGATGATGATGGAGAAATGATAATTGGGTTTAGGAATCTTGCAGAGATAGGAGTCAATCATTTCAGTAGGATTTTTATGGAATATGAGAGGGAATCATTGACACAAATGATGAGACTGATGGGTGGCCTATGGAGATGGAGTTCATCTCGGGTTTTCTAGAACTCTTTGAACAAGACCTTTTAAAAGTTATCAAAGAATCTGGATTGAATGGAATAATACCGACAACATTTAACTTAACATTCATTTCACTTATTCCAAAATTTGACAGTGCTTCCACATTGGATGATTATATACTTATATCTTTGTGTAACTGCATCTACAAACCGATTGCAAAATTAATTGCCAAAAGGGTAAAGGAATTTTTGTCTAACTGTGTATCTTAGGAACAATTTGCATTTATGGATGGTAGACATATTCATGATGCAATAGGTACTCCACAATAAGGAATTCGCACTATCAATACAAAGAACATGCCAACCATGATAGTCAAGGTGGACTTGTCAAAATCCTATGACATAGTCAATTAGCTTTATTTGATACTTATGTTGTTACAAGTGGGTTTCCATATTCAAGTTGTGAACTGGATTATGTCTTGTGTTATTTCTATGTCCTTTGTTGTATTGATTAATGGCTCTGAATTTGATTTGTTTGGGCCCATTAGAGAACTCCGACAAGGATGTCCTCTACCCCCCCCCACTATTTATTTTAGTGGTGGAAGGTCTAAGTTTCCTAAACACCATGCTAAGAAAAATGGATCCCTACAGGGCATACATATAGGAGGTCTGGTAAATGTAACCCATTTAGTATTTGTTGATGATATCATGATTTTCTCCTATGGGCCTAGGAGGGAAGTTGCAAAGTTACAAGGTATTTTGGATATTTTTGCAGAAGCAACATGTATTGTTGACAATGAGGGGAAATCAACTCTCTCTTTTATGAATCTGGTTCTGGAAGTGGTAGACCAGATCCGTACCCAATTTGATTTCTCAATGGTTGACATATAAATTGAACTCAAATATTTAGGATTTGTGTTGAAGCCTAATGCATACCAAAGAAGTGATTGGACATGGTTAGTTGGAAATATTGAAAAGAGATTATTGTAATGTTGCAACAAATGGATATCAAGGGGAGGCCGACTTATTTTGGTAAAATCGGTCTTAGAAGTTATACCAGGGTATTGTTGGCATATGTTCCCACTGGCATATTGGAACAAATCATAAAATTGTGTTACAGATACTTATGGAAAGTAAAATGGGAGGATAAATCTTATCATTGGGTGGCATTGAATAAGAAAACTTGGCCTAAAGAGTTATGTGGTTGGGGCTTTGAAAATCCTAGACATTTTGTAAAGGCCCGGCTGCAAAAGGAGTGTGGAGAATTATAAAAGGAGAGAGATTATGGGTGAAGGTGGTTTATTACAAATATATCCCTCCATTATACACATAGGAATGGTTTAGAGTTAGAGAAAAATCCATCATGCATGTATCCACTATGTGGAAAGGTTTGATTTTGGATTTTGATGTTATTGGAGATTAGTTGGTGTGGAATGTTAGGAATGGAGGGAAGTTAAGACTTGGGCAGGATCCCTGGACTGGTTGTGGAGGTGTCACAGTCTACCAAATGCAATGGTAGAGTCTTTGAGGGAGTATGGTTTCATGTTTTTGGCATGAATAGCATATCAGGTTAATACCATAGTTCTGAGACAATAATGGTTAAAGGTACAAGACAAAGGATTTATGGAATTAGGGTAAGATTCTCTATTGGAAAGGTATATTATGGCACTCCAAAACAACCATACCAGACTGGTGGAATATGAAGACACACTTATATGGCCCATGAATTCCTATGGAGTACTGTACACACCCAGTTTGGGTTATATGGTCATTAGGGAGGAAGAATAATTCCATAACATCAATGGTGGTTTAAAGCTATTTGGAAATACAAGTGTCCTATAAAAACTAAAATTTTCATCTTGCTTTCTCTACCCAACAAGGTTCATGTATGGGATAACATAATTAAGAAATTTGTGATTGGTCCTGGGATATGTCCCTTATGTAAGGTTAGTGGGAAAAAAAATTAATCATATATTCTTACGGTGTTCTTATGCCAGGGAGATGTGGGATTTTTCCTCACATGTTACTGGTCTAATTTTTATATGGCTAGGACAGAATCTTGAAGAATCTTTGGATACATGGAAAAACAATATGGCATTCAAGGCTTATAAGGCCCTCTCAATAATTCTCATTTGGGGAGTATGGCTTTCAAGGAACAAAGTTATTTTTTGTGAAATTCATATCCCCTATTTAGTTTATGCTTCAAAAGGCCTTGCTATATTAGTTCACTTTCCTTAGGAGGAAGAGACACATAAGATTAGGAGGGTGGTGAAGGAGGTTATTGATAGGAATGGCAGTTGGTCCTATTTCGATGGTGCATCTCAGGACACTCCTGGGATAGGGGGGGATGTGGTATTTTATATCATTCATATTCCCATTGAATCAAGTATGTTGCAAGATTAGGGTAAAGCTCTAATAACGGAGCATATTTTTAGCATTGAATATCATATTGTTGATGACCCTAATGAAGGGAGTTCAAAAGTTGAAAGTGTTTGGGGACTCCAAAATATTCATTGACTAGATGCAACAAAAAATACCCCCTAGAAACATTCATCTCATGCCTATATATGAAGAGATTCATAGGTTGACTAGATAGACTTGAGATGTCAAATTTGAGCACATTTAAAGCGAGAGGAACTAACTGTATGACCAGTTGTCAAAGAATAGACTATAGATTGGTATGGGCATTTGGAACATATGGGATATGGAGAACGAAACATTTTCATACCATGATCCAATACCTCTTCTAGGACAATGGTAGTTGAACAGAAGATACAATAGAATAATTCATGAGATTCTATGTTTTTTGTTTTCTATATCTTTATCTCAAGGATATATTGGATTATGGTTAGGCAGGTGGAAAATAGTTTATACTACTAGATTTTTTGGCACAAAAGAATTTGATATATAAACTTTCATACAGAGGTACTTTTTATGTTAGTTTTTGTCACAAAACAGTTTGTTATATAGCTTATCTTAGAGAGCTACTTTTGATGTAAGGCCATCTGGTCTATTAACAATGTGTTTTTTTAATACAAAAAACTGCGCAATTTTTTTCGAGGAGAAAAAATAAAAACTACTATATAAATAAATAAAAAGAAAGATATGAAATTTAGACATAAATGGAAATATTGCATATAAATATTGTTGCAATTCAAGTAATAAAAAATGTATTTTTACATACTACACCCATCCTAAGCGTGGTTTTCCTTGAATATGGGTGATGAGTAATCTCACATTTGTGGATAACAATAAGTGATGGCTATCCTCAATACCAATTTAACAACTGAGTTATGATATGATTTGTTACACACACACACACACTTCTTCATAATAATAATTATACTCAAAACTGGTAGAAAGAATTTGGCTTGTCTCCTCGAATGAGCCTTCTCGCTAATTATTGGTGGTGTTTTTTTCTTCCCTGAAGCTAAGGATGTCCCAAAAGTGCTTAGCAAAATATGGCTCATTAAAGGGGGTTCCTTCAATATGATGCATTGGCATGTCTCTTTCGACCATGAACGTGAACAACTTACTCTTCGTCATCTATGGATACTCCTCCTAGCATTCCCTATTGAAATTTGGTGTGAAGAAATATGCATTGGTCTAGCAAATACTCTTCGTAGGTTCATTTGACTTGAAAAAAGCATGCTTCATGGTGTAGATAAAAGGAGGGCAGAGATAATGGTGGAACTGGATATTTCTATGGGTATTCCAGTGGAAATTGACCTTGTTTGGGATGGTAGGGTTTATAGGCAAAAAATCGATCACCTACACATTCCTTTCCATTTCCATTACTGCAAGAACACTAGACATCTGCACTACAATTTCCCGTTGTTGATGGGAGATGGTGACTCTTCCTTGGATGATGGATTTGTTGATACTGAGGCTCCTTTGATACAACCCTCGAGGATGGATGACCATGATAGAAGGAAAGGTATGTCATATAGCTCTCCTACTCCTTGTGAAGGTTTGACAAAAGAAGAGTTAAATTTTATTCTTTAGACCGAACATAAGTATGGGGAGAAAAAACTTAATTTGATTAAGGGATCTGATAGAAGCATGGAATTTAATACGGGTCGGGGTGAATCTGTTATATTAATTTATATTTGTTGTCTAGTCAGGTAGAGGACATAGAGTTTTTGAACATTGATAACCCTATTTCAAACCCTACATCCAAGGAAAATCTTTCTCCCTCAAACATTATTGTACTTGATTGTGTGGATCAGTCTCAGATTTTAAACCCCTCTCTGATTCCCTCCCCCTCTCCTTCAGATTTTCCTCCTCTTATCCCACCCCATAATCAAGGTTCAAGCTCTAGGGCTTCTCCTTTTTCAATCTTGCCATCCTATGAAGATACCCTAGTCAAAACCCCCTTCAAATATTTTCAAATAAATTGTCATCTAAAAATAATGTGGTTCTAGTTGCCTCCATACGATACCCCAATGTTACTGAAAGGAAAAAGAAAAAGCCTGAAAAAGTAAAAAATACCCTTCTCTGTCTCTAGAAAAGACTAGTGATCCTTCTCTACCTTCCATTGGTTTTTCTAAGATTGATACCCCTTCTAACTTACAATTTAACCTATCTTGGGCCCTGGAGTGGAGCATCCCTCTAATGGGGTGGCTTAATTTCTATACTTTCTCTGAATTGTCGTCGAGTTGGGGGGTTGATAAGGCTAGGGCGCTTTCCCAACTTTTAAAATCTACTAGCCCCAATATTGTGTTGCTCCAAGAGATAATGTGTGATGACTTCTATACTATTAAATCCATATCAAATATTCTTACTTGCTGGGATATGTGTGTGGGCAATTGTTTAGGTCGATTTGGTGGCCTTTTATCCTGTTGGAATCCCTTAAAATCTTCTTTTAAACCCTTTCATGTCGTTGGGGTAATTCTGTTGGAAGGTAAATTTCTTGGTACAAATTTTTCTTTGTCTATTTTAAATTGCTATGGACCATACAGGGATAGGGATATGTTTTGGAACTGCTTGGAAGCTTCATGCATTTTACATATGCAAAACTTGATCCTTGCAGGTGACTTAAACTTCACCCTTTCCTCCTCTAAAATTTGGGGAATTTCTTCTTGAATAGATCCCCTTTCAGATTGTTTCCTTAGTCTTCTGAATAGAACTCATCTGGTGGATGTTGTGCCTACAAAAATTGGTCCTACTTGGTCAAATGGAATAAGTGGTGATAGGGTTATTAGCAAGAGACTTGATAGATTTTTAATTTCCAAATCATCGGCCTCCTCTTTTCAAAGATATAGATTGTCATGTCCCTGATCCCATCAGTTCCCTTTAGATTGATGGGGGAACAACCTGATAAATGTTTTTCCAAACTTATCCGCAACTCTGCCCTTTTTCACAGCCGCAATGATCTTAGTCCATAATCCGCAATTCCAAAAGAAGTAATATGCAAGATGCAAGTCAGAAGTTGAAAATCGGAACACCAATTTCACACCGTCGACGAGACAACTTTCTGACTTCCACAATCCGCGATGTGGGAGTCGAAAATTTGGAACACCAATTACATGGCGTCGACGAAACACCTCTCCGACTTCTGCAGTCCGCAGTTCGCGATGTGGGATTTGGAGAGTCGGAACACCAATTACATGGCACCGAAGAAACACACCTCCGACTTCTGCACTCCGCAATCCGGCTTGTAGGAATCGGAAGTCGGAACTCCAAATTCCCAACTCCGGGAAAATTACTCCTCCGAATTCTGCACTCCGCAATCCGGCTTGCGAGAGTTGGAAGTCAAAACTCCAAAATCACAGCTCTGGGAAAATTAATCCTCTGACTTCCGCACTTCAAAATCTGACTTGCGAGAGTTGGAAGTCAGAACTCCCAAATCACAACTCTGGAGTAATTTGCTCCTCCAACTTCCACACTCTGCAATCCGGCTTGCGGGAGTCAGAAGACGGAACTCCAAAATCACAACTCCGGAGTAAGTTGCTCCTCCAACTTCCGCACTCCGCAATATGGCTTGCGGGAGTCGGAAGTCGGAACTCCAAAATCACAACTCCAGAGAAATTTTCTCCTCCGAATTTCGCACTCCGCAATCCGGCTTACGGGAGTTGGAAGTTAGAACTCCAAGAACCACGCCGAGAAATCACACCTCCGACCTCCATGATCCGCACTACGGGTTCGGAAAGTCGGAAGTCGTCCATATACCCATGTTACTTCCAACTTCTCAGGCTGGTAACTTCCTCATCCTAATTCCATTTTTGGAAAACTCGGTACCGTTGGAAATATCTCATAGCGATCCCTATGTGAATGAATGATCCTCTACCACACCTGAGGACTCTGATCCTGTCCTTCTTCTAACCTAAAATGTGTCCCCAAACTTCATCCATGCCTTTTTCCCACCCTGTAAAGAGATCTGCTCCACTCTGTCATGGCCCTTCTCTTCATCAATATAGACCCTCAGAGGGAACATGAAAACAACAAGGGTATCTATCTCTTCCCCAAATCCCCGACTAAACCTCCTTCACATCTAGGGCCTCAACAAAACTTGTCCCTATTCATTAATAAACAAATTTACATATAAATAAAACACATGGATGTATTTGCATACTCAAATAAACACAGTTGAATTAAACCATATTGACACACACTCAGAAGGCATAATAACAACATAAAGTACAAGTATTTAGTTCCATTAATCATTTGGATCAATCCATTCATTCTGACATAAACAAACAATCATTCATGCATATAAAATTGGCATAATCAGAGGCAACGGGAAACACTTGTCCTTTAGTTGAAACCACCAAGCAACTAGCTGTAGACTGCAACATTCCAACCCAACCATAGGTCTTTTCCCATCTTGTATTATTTCAGCACTCAGAGACCACCCCCGAGATGGGGCTATGTATCCACTAAGGAGGAACTACCCAGGTTTACTCACATACTTGGTTTCACACCAACAGTCATGCTAAGCCAGCACATAGTTGGGTTTATAAAGCATGACAAGAGACAAGGGAAGAGAAAGCTAAGCCAGTGAGCTCAACCACAGAGCTACAAACATCTCCAATTCAATCAAACATCCTTCACTGTATTTATCAAGCAGTTCCAACCTCTGCTCTCTCTTTCGCTTTTTCATCCACGATTGGATCTCCTCATGGTTACGACCAAAAGGATTTGTCCTGCCACTGCCCTTTCGGGATTCCAAAACCGGTTTCCCTATGTATTTTTGGGTATCTCACACTCACAAATTCTCCCATGGTTCAGGTCTATGGATCCTCCTATTGGATTTCACTTCCCATGCTAATTTCTTGAGCAGTCTTGGCACCCAAAATGCGGCTTCTCCCCAAGTCGCGATTTTCTGGTTTTCCTTCTTACTGCTAGGTTTTATCCTCCTCCAAACTTCCTTCGCTGGTCAATACTGGAATGGGGATGAGGGAAGGAGAATTCCTAGGAGGTAGAGTGGCGTGTGGATCAAAGAAAATAGAGCCCCATACCCTGCCATCCGAAATTCGGGTTTTCCCACACTCCATCGAACTCATGAATAGTTTTGTACAACCACTTCCTTACAATAGCATTAAATGTCAGCAAGGAAGGTTAAATGGGTTCTAAAGATGACATATGGCAGCCTAGGGTTGAATCCTACAACCCCCTCACCTCTCCCTAGTGGATACACATAGCCCCCTCATTTAGTTGCATCCATAGCCAACCCCTTGGTATATTTTTTTATTGCATGAGATTTGTTTACATCATTTTACAATTTCCATGGCTTAATAGCACATGGATAACACAATGTCAAATACTTGCCTCTTAAATCTAAGCATTCACTAGCGGGGCCTTGGCCTTGAGCTCCACGCTAGGAATTATACATCGCATATATACAATTGTTTACATTAAAATCCAATATATCCTAAGGGTCAAAATGGGGGTATTACAATCCCCTCCCCCTTAGAATAACATTGTCCTCAGTGTTCCAATACTTAGGAATACATACACAATTTATACATGTCCAAAATTCACAAAAATGTGGCAGTTTTGTCCTGCATTTCACCTTTTATTTTGAGCTTCCAGGACCAATTCCTTTGGTTTCTGTAGGCTGCTCCTGCTGGATTTGACCTTCCAGCTCTACAACAATCCCTTCATTTTCTTTACCTTCCAGTTGATCCACAAGTCTAGAAACTTTATGGCTACAATTCTTCTTGTTGTCCTTTTTTGGGCAGTTACAGAGGCAATGATTTCCTCCACATTCCCAACATTTCAGTGGCTTCTTTTTCCTTACCTACTCCATTTCCCTTGAGTCTTCCATCCTTGAGAATTTCTTAATGTGATGATTGGGTGAATGACTCTTCATTGAAACGTTGTCCTTTCTACTGCCGATAGCTTCCAGAATTCCCTTTACCTCATTTTGGAGACAAATAGAGACCTACAAAACCTTGTGGTTCATCTCATTTTGTTACTTTTGTAGCTTGAGTATTTCCCCAAAATTTTCTTGGTTCTTGACAATTGTTTGAAGAATATTTCCAGCCAAACCCAGTAGCTTTTGATCTGCTTCCATGGTCAATGTGCACAACTGTCCACACTTCTCTTACTGGAAACAATTGTCTTGTAACAGCTACAACCAATTAATTTAATTCCCACCTGTGAAATTCATCATTGCAAATCTTGTTAGGCCAGGAATAACATAAGCATTAAGATCAGTCAATTACTTGCCCAATTGTCATGGAAAGTTCATGCTTTATTCATGAGACTTCCATACATTTCATGCTTGTCCAACATACAAATGAACTCATTCATGTTCATCCTTTCACAGGGAATTAACTAATTCAACATTCACAATGTATTTCAAGCAAGATAAACATAATCAACTTTCAGCCATAACATGCATTCAACAATTTTTTGTCTCTAAAATGCATCAATCAAAAAGAAAAGAGAAGAGTAAGAGTTTCCCCCTCTTAATATTGTTCCAATCCAGATTCCCACCACAATTGTGGTTCCATGCTCCTTGGTCTCTTTCACTTCAAATGTGAATGCTTAACTCACCTTTTCCTTGTTTTGGTGATGGCACTTGGTTTCTAAGGTATGTCCAAGGCTTCTCAACCAGGAACCCCTCCCCATGGTTTCCTACAGAACCTTTGGCTGCTAGGACCCATGCCATTCCACTAGCACCATTTCCATTGATATTCACACTGAGATTTCTAGGACAGTTACATGTCCACATGCACCCTTAGGGTGCCCTCAAGGTCCTTGCATCCAGCAATACCTACACTCAAACATTGATTCAATTCACATGTCAAGTTTACTTTCATAGGATTTATCTCTAAACAAGAGTTTAAAAACCATAGCCAAATCATATACACTCGTATATTCACATTAAATAAGCAAGAAGCTGCAAGATAACCAAATACTTATATGTATTGGACGTCTTCACGTTATTCCACAGGCTCCTTCTTTGCTTTACAATCCTTGGATCACCTGTGGATACAATAACGAATGTTTGGCCATCACGCAGGCTGATTCACAACATTCAATGCTAAACCAGTACACCGACTGGATTTACCAAGCATTTATGGTGCCAAACCAATCCCATACTTGGTTTTCCCTCTCCATTTCCAATCCAACACTTCCGTCTGGGTCAACAGGCCAATGGAAGGAAACTGCACCATAACCATTTCCAATTCAAGGACTCTACTACGAAGCCATAGGCATATCAATGGGTTCCAGCCAGTCTCAGAACCCACCTCACTTTATTTCTTTAGCATGCATCACCAATTGCATGTGTAATAATTGAAAACACAAGATGGGTAGGTAAGCTCGTCAGTATCGCTGATATAAAATTGTAACATATTTCATACAAATTCACTCTCTAATATTGAAACACCAGGAATGCATCCATTCCCTTAGGGTGTATTCAATGTTGACAACCATAACAAAACACAGTACCCGAAAGGTGTGCACCCCTTTCCGATGTGAGTCATGTAGGCCCTAATCACACTCAAGCAGTCTGAAATAAAAACATGCTCTGTATATTAATTCTAATAATTGGACATGCATATTCTCAGCAAGGGTTACAAAATACTTATCGGTTTGCAGATGTATTTTCTCTTCCTATCGCGAGGAATGGGGCTCCCTTCTCTAAGTTAACAGTCCCTCAGGATTGTTACCCCAATCCATTTCTCATTTCATAAACAACATATTCCCTATTGGCATAACTTCACCATATCACCTGTACTACACACTGTTAGTTTTTTAGCATTAATTCAATAGATCTAGGATCTTAACATGATCAAACCCAAGAGATAGATATCTTCAACAGCATGCTCCTCCTCCACTTGTGTGCACCCTCCTCTTCTCTCACTAATGCAAAGTGAGTGAATGAGACAATGTGTAAAATGAGAGAGACACACTCTCTATTTATACACTAACTTGACTTGACCTTTACTCAACTAGGTTGGCCCCAACTTAACCACTTAAAATAATGCTAACTGGGCCGACCCCTACTAGGGTGTTCTAATAACCCTTTGACCCACATGACTCATACAGGGCCGACCCCATCAAGATGTTCTAATAACCCATCAAGTATAAGTTACGACACTTACAATATAACTTGCAACACATGCAAGTACAACTGACGACACTTCCAATCGGAGGAATAATACATCTCCATTAGGGATACAATAAAGTACAATTACAATAAACAAGTGAATATCTTCTGAAGTTACAAATACATCAACACTCCCTATTAACTAGGAAGGTATTCTCTTGACACAAGTCATCAATACATATAAGCACAAGTCTTCAATTCTGGAGCTGGATCATCAACACTGGATCACGGAGCATCATCATCATCACTACTGTTGTACTCGACATCTCGATCACTGGGCTATCTATGAATTCTTCTCATCATAGGAATTTCTACAGAGCCAACCCTTTTTCATGTTGGATGTAGGCCTAGCCTCATGTAGGTCTTCATCATCTCTGCGAGCAAGCCATCAAGTAGGTACACCTCAGGACTGATTACACTGCCTCTGCAAAACCTGCAAGATCTCCCAGGGCTGATTACACTGCCTCTACAAAACCTGCAAGAGCATCTCAAGACTGATTATATGCCTCTGCAAAACCTGTGTACCATATTGTCACCTCATCGTCTTCAGATCACCTCATATTCCACAGAGCATAACCCAGATGCACATCACACAACACTTACACTCACCGGCATGGGAAGAAACACCTCAACCATCTGTGAAAGGCTCAACACTTATATCTATGCCATGGTAAGACACACTTCAACCATGTGAGAATGGCATCGCACTTATATCCATAGCCATGGGAAGACACACTTCAACCATGCTAGGAATGGCACAACACTTATATCGTAGCCATGGGAAGACACACTTCAACCATGCTCGAATGGCACAACACTTATATCGCAGCCATGGGAAGACACACTTCAACCATGCTCGAATGGCACAACACTTATATCGCAGCCATGGGAAGACACACTTCAACCATGCTCGAATGGCACAGCTCTTACATCAATGACCATGGGAAGACACACTTCAACCATGTCGGAATGGCCCCAGCCCTTATATCTGCACCATGGGAGGACACACCTACCACCATGTGAGAATGACTCATGTGCATCTGTGTCTTCGGACTCATCACTTCCCCTTAGAGGGAATCTCGATCTGAAGTACACCAAGCCTCTCTCTGAAGTACTCAAACTTCACTCTGGCCAGCGGCTTGGTCAACACATCGGCTATCTGCTCGTCTGTCGCAACATATAGGAGCTTCATTGCTCCTCTTTGCACCATATCCCTGATATAGTGATATTTGATCTCAATATGCTTCGACCTGTCATGGAACACTAGGTTCTCAGACAACTTCACACAACTCTAGTTGTCACAGAAGATACAGGTAGCATCCAACGGGAGATCAAATAACTCAGATAGTAGCTTGCTAAGCCATACTGCCTCACAACTAGCCGAACAAGCTGCAACATACTCTGCTTCAGCTGTACTCAGTGCCACACAGGACTGCTTCCTTCTAAACCAAGAGATCATACCGGATCCCATACTAAAGCAGCACCCCAAAGTGCTCTTCCGATCAATGGCATTGCTTGCCCAATCTTAATCAACATAACCCTCTAGGTTAAACTTTTGATTCGCATCATACTTGAGACCATAGTCAACTGTACCCTTCAGGTACCTCAGAATATGCTTTGCAGCTATTAGGTGAACATGTCTCGGATCTGTCAGATACTGGCTCAAGGTGTTCACCGCAAAGCAGATATCTGGTATCATATTCATGAGGTACATCAAGGACCCAATCATCTGACGATACATCATGGCATCAATCGGCTCAGATGAAGCATCACACAGAAGGTTCAAGTTTGATGCCATAGGTGTGGCCATGGCCTTGCAGTCCATCATCTCGAACCTCTTCAGGATCTCTACTGCATACTTCCCTTGTCCAAGGAATATTCCATCTATGCTCTGCCACACCTCCATACCTAGAAAGTAGTGCATCATACCCAAGTCCTTCATCTCGAACTCGGCAGCAAGCTTCCTCTTCATATCAGCAATCAATCTATCCTCACCTGTAACAAACAGGTCATCCACATACAGAATTAGTATCACTGGATTTCCTTCCTCAACCTTGTAGAAAGGTTGGAGTCCACTTTACTCTTAGTAAAGCCCAAACTGGATAGGAAGCTGTCTACCCTGCCATACCAGGTCCTGGGTGCCTGTTTCAAACCATACAGGGATTTATTTAGTTTGCACATGTATGAATCCATGTCATGTGTCTCAAAATCAAGTGGCTGATCCACATACACTTCCTGTTCGACTACACCATATACATCTAGTGTATCTTCCCCTTCATCACTTGCTTTATATTTCTCTATGCTACCATCTGCAGCATGCTTGATCTTATAGATCCACTTGGAAGTCACAACAGACTTCCCTTCAGGTCTTGGGACTACATCCCAAACATCATTCTTCATGATTTACTGGTACTCCTCGATCATGGCATTCTTCCATTACTGCATCCTGTATCCTGGGAACTTCAGATTCTTCAATATCTTCAATAGATAGATTTCTTTAAACTTCGTTGCTGGAACAAATGTTGTAGTCCTTCTTTTGTAGGTGATTGTACACAATCTTTCCTACAAGTCAAGTTCAATTGCATGATTATAAACATCTCATAGTTTTCAAAAAACAAAATCTTACACATAAGTACATATGTCATACAGTCATGCAATTATCTTAGCCAATGCTTCAATACAACATTTATCCATATCCTATAACCTTCTAGATGCCTTCCATCTCTACTAGAACATTGTTAAGAGTGTGCACAACTCCCAACATGTTAGCAAAGAGGTTTCATTCTAAATAAGTAGCAATGGAATGTTGTACAATACCATAGGCCACTTACCCATTACTTACATATTAGTGGTATCTTGTTCATTAATGCAACTTTTCTAATATGCATAATACATATCCTAAATCTAGGAACATAAGTATGTACATGACTAAACAACATCATTTAAGTAATCATATATATAATAAATAACAATTCAAATACTTATCTTTGTTTAGTTGTTGAGTGGACTCCCTCTTGATCTTTACTTCCTAGAATGCTCCCTCTTGATCTTTGCTTCCTTGCAGGAGCTTTTGGAGTGTGCTCCCTCTTGATATTTTCTTCCTGGATTACCTGTCCTTGAACTTATATTCATCCTGGACCACTATGCATGCTTAAGTGTGCACTAGTGTCATGATTGTGTCATCCTCAAGATCTCATACATAATCATACATTCATTAGTATAATCTCAATACTATCAAAACATTATGATTCTAAATAATCTTAAATATGTATGGTCATGATCATTTCACACATAGGTAATTTATCACAAGCATTAGTATTCAAGGTTTCAGGGAGGACTTCTATTACGCATGCATATTCTTATTGACCATAGGACTCTTCTGATTAGTCATATCATTAATCAAAGTAAGAAACATAATATGCATAAATTGTTGATTACTTAGACTTCTAACTTCAAGAATAATCATTCATAAAAAAGTATAAGATCCTAACATAAGGTAGGATTCTAACTTGATATAGGGAAAACATACCTAGAATATCATGTTAGCTAGTTATGTTTAACATACCCAAGCAATGTCTTCTTGTTCTCTTCAATGACTTGTGCTTAGTAACTTGCATAACTCATAAGTTAACCATTGTAGAACCAAATTATACATACCTCGTAAGTAGAGCTTCTATAATGGCTATGGATGAGTCTTTGTCTTCATGTCACCATGGTCATATGTTCTTGATCTAGAACTTGATCTATCTTTCTTGATGTACCTTTCATGTTAGCGGACAACATCAACCTCATACAACATCATGGTGCATTAGTACAATCATAAGTGTCATAACCCTAATCAATGAATGTCTTCTATCATTCACATGCATTCATACTTTTACTAGGGTGATGACACAAGTCTAAGATTAATCAAGATTGTACTAACCTTAATAATATGAAGACAAACATATCATAAACTCAATCATTAAAAAATTCAAAACATACCTGTATCTCTTCAAGTCATATCTGTCGGGATTGCTTGTAGCCTTCTCATGTAAAGCCTCATCCTCATCTCCCTCTGGAACTGGAACTTCTTTACTTATGCAGGTGTCCAATTCATTCTTTTCTAGGATTAACCCAATCCACTTTGATTTGTTGAAACTGGATTTGGAGCTGGATTAGGGTTTGTCAGAGGAACCCTAAAAATTTAAACTTTGAATTTCACACTTCTGAATGGATGGAAAGATGTGTCTTGCTGAGCTGATCAAGCTAGTATACTTCAATTTTGAAAACTGCAAAATTTGACCCCTCAAAATTGCCTTTGAAACTTTTGGATTCACTAGACAGGACCCGGAACTAGGGTTTGATAAAGCCCACCCTTATGCCCAACCAAAAGGTTCGATCCAAATCTCTAACTTCGATTTTTCTGAGGAGCTCCAACCGTGGTCACAGACTTCAAAAATTCCAACTTTTGCAGAAGCCCTAATTTTCCATCTTTCCGATCAAAATCCCGAACTAGGGTTTGATCAAGCCCGACCTTCTGCCCAACCAAAAAATTTGATCTTGATCTCTAAATTTCAATTTTTCTGAGGATCATTCAGCCATGGTCTCTAATTCCAAAAATTCCAACTTTCTCCAAAGCCCTAAATTCCCGCAGCAGTGATAAGACAAGAATGAAGGTGCTCATAATCCAATTCTGTTTTGACAGAAATATGCAGCTTATTGTTTCTGGTGTATCTCTGAAATTACGAATCCACAGGGTCTGAAACTTCGGCCTGTGGTAGCCTGACCTATCATGTTTCCAACCCCATAGGTCTGACCTCAATTGGATTCTTTGAGAGAGAGTTATGCCAAGTGTCACAACGTGACCTGTTTATGGGATAAAATAGGAGAGCGAACTTGTACAGAGTGCCACATGTCACTGGTTCAATTTCGGCATCTGAAAACCTTACTTGAGAAATTAAAGTCCGTGCCCTACCTGTCACTTTTTATGAAATTTCCTTTAGAGCTTCCTAGCCCAAGTTGCGACCTTTTTTCCTAGGTCACCTGTTTATGACTGAGATCTGGAAGAGGCAGAAACCCTAGATTGTACAGATCATAAATCACAAAGTACAATGAATCAGATGTTGTGCTTCGGACACAAGGTACATGGGGATGTTATACAATGAATCAGATGTTGTGCTTCGGACACAAGGTACATGGGGATGAATGAGACAATGTGTAAAATGAGAGAGACACACTCTCTATTTATACACTAACTTGACTTGACCTTTGCTCAACTAGGTCGGCCCCAACTTAACCACTTAACATAATGCTGACTGGGCCGACCCCTACTAGGGTGGTCTAATAACCCTTTGAACCACATGACTCATACAAGGCCAACCCCATCAAGGCGGTCTAATAACCCATCAAGTATAAGTTACGACACTTACAACATAACTTGCAACACATGCAAGTACAACTGATGACACTTCCAATTGGAGGAATAATACATCTCTGTTGGGGATACAATAAAGTACAATTACAATATACAAGTGAATATCTTCCGAAGTTACAAATACATCAACACACACAAGCACGCAGTTCACATGAGATGTCATCATCATAATTTCACTTAGAAATTCTCAATTTTGTTTCGTACAGAAACTAGAATTCCAAAACATGAGTTATTTCTCAAGATGTTTAGATCTTGCAAGCCATGACCCATGGTATTCCTGCATTGTGTCCCCCTGACGCAATTCACAAACAGTCCACTAATTCATGACATTAATAATCAGACTCAAATCTAAAATTACAATTCTGTCTGCTACCAAATTTATATTTATTTAACCATGAGTCCATGCTCAGATTGTTTGGCTCTTGTAAGTGGTAACATTATGTCCCTCACGGTTTTACACTTGCTTCCATAACCTGGACATCCACCTACAACATGTTCTCTTGACACAATTAATATTTGGCTCTTGTACAGGGTAGATTCCAGTCTTATCATGGACTTACCCACATTGCCACACCTAAGACATTTCTACCTATAATCTAAAATTTCAATCAGCCAAGCACTTGTTGAGCATTCATGCATATAATAATTTCATTGTTACAACAGTCACTGAAGTGATCTTAGAATTATAATACTCAATAATTCAAACACTATCAGTTGTTATTATTTCAAATGCAATGAAATACATTTTCTTTATATGCATCATTATCGCAATAAGATTGCATGATATGGGTACATTATCTATGCAATCAAATAAAATTTTAAATACTCATGAATACACAATCACATCCTTTCATGCAACTCTGTCCTCCCAACAAAGCATCTCGGTAGCCCATCAAACATTACTACCCTTTTCATGCAATTCTTTCCCTTGCATTCATAACATCTCATGAAAGGATCTTAAAATTGACAATGATTCGACATTTCATCTATTATCTACTTGCAATGAGATGGATACCATAACCATGCATTCTCATAATGCATAACCACAAGATTTACACAATATTTTAATGTCCATTTACTTAATGCACCCAATGCACTACAGCATTGATCTAAAACATTTTTGTGCCTACACAGGATTTTTACCATGGTAAGTTGGGCATCTTAGTCAATGCTTCAACACCATACCCAGCCATCTCCCCAATCACTTGGTTCACTATTTGGTGTCTTCCTTCCCCACTCGAACAACACATCAGGAGTTTTCTCACTCCTTGGTTGTTGGTAAGGAGGTTCCATCCCAACTTAACACCAATAGGGAGTTCATAGTATACTTTGTTTAGAATTGTAGGCTTTACAACCCAACATCCTCATGGTTTCACACATGGCATGCTCTTATTTCTTATGGATGCATTCAAAATTTTAAACAGTCACATGGTATAATGGTCATTTCCTTTACTACCACATACCTTACCATACCCTATGGGATGTCATTCACATAAATGCATTCACTATTACATGCATACCATTTTATGATGATTAAAACATGGTTAAAGGGATTCTTACCCATCCTCTTTCAACATTTGTACAATTAGCATAAATAAACATTACCTGCATGGCTGCCATCAACATATATGATGTTACCTAGTTAGTTGGCCTCTTACCAAGGGCTACATAGTCATTCCACCAATCCTCTTGATCATGGATTTTTGCTCCATCCTTTCTTCACAAGGCTGCTAGTCATATGCAATATCCTCATCAACATCTTCAGCCGTGCTTCTATTATCTTGGTCCTTTTGTTATGGTTTCCAACAAACTTGTATATATTATGTTGACCATGGTATCTAGGATATCCTCTTGCTAAAATGAAGAACCCATGAAACAACATTTTCGTCATTTCTCAAAGCAAAGTGTAAGCAAGGAATCTCAAAAATATTTTCTCCGTATATTTGTGCAACATTGCAAGAATCACAGGCATGCAGCATAGGCTTTTCCCGCAATCCCTTTAGTGGATGTGCATCCTTGTTAGGTGTGCATTCAAATTGAAATGCAATGTGCGCATTAACAACTTTTATCAATATGCAATACCATATGCAAGCACACATAAGTTTACCTGCAGTATGCATTATCTCTTGATATGACTACTTTGCATACACATTTCATCTATCTAATCTCTTGCATTTTCAACATTCCTATACCAAAATTTTCTATATATAAGCTCTAAATTTATAAACATAGCAGCAAGGGAAGAGTTGAGGAATTCCCTCTCTCCAATTCCTCATCCTAGCATGGAACTCCTATTCCACATCATAGCTAGTCCAATTCATGGCATCTCTATCAAGCACACAAGGGATCATTAGCTATGATTTTCTCACCAAGTAGCAATTCAAGACATATACACATGCATGATATTTACACTTTCTACTTTCCTAGCATGCAATTCTTATGCTAGAAACATAAATAGTTTAAGGTGAGAAATTTTCCTCATTATCAACATTGTAATATGTTCAATTCCAACTCCATATGGAGTCCTTCAAGGCACATTGTATGCCCTTGCACCTCATTCAAATTTTGGTTACCTTCCTGTAACTCATACTTTGGCCCAAGCAGCCTCAGTGCCGCAACCTTGGGCTCCAATACCAATTGTCACATCCTTGATCCCCTCAGTTCCCTTTAGAGTGATGGGGAACAACCTGATAATTTGTTTTCCAAACTTATCCGCAACTCTGCCCTTTTTCACAGCCGCAATGATCTCAGTCCGCAATCCGCAATTCCTCAAGCAGCAATTCACAAGCCGCAAGTCGGAAGTCGGAACACCAATTTCACGGCATCGGCTAAACACCTCTCCGACTTCCGTAGTTTGCAGTCCGTGATGTGGGAGTCGAATAGTCGGAATGCCAATTACACGGCGCCGACGAAACACCTCTCCAACTTCTGCAGTCCACAGTCCGCGATGCGGGATTCAAAGAGTCCGAACGCCAATTACACGGCGCCGAAGAAACACGCTTCTGACTTCCGCACTCTGCAATCTAGCTTGCAGGAGTCGGAATTGGAAACTCCAAATTCCCAAATCCAGGAAAATTACTCCTCCGACTTCCGCACTCCACAATCCGGCTTGCAGGAGTCAGAAGTCGGAACTCCAAAATCACAACTCCGGGAAAATTACTCCTCTGATTTCTGCACTCCGCAATCCGGCTTGCGGGAGTCGGAAGTCGGAACTCCCAAATCACAACTCTGGAGGAAGTTGCTCCTCCGAATTCCACACTCCGCAATACGGATTGCAGGATTCGAAAGTCAGAACTGCAAAATCACAACTCCGGAGAAAGTTGTTCCTTCGACTTCCGCATTCTGCAATTCGGCTTGCGGGAGTCGGAAGTCGAAACTCCAAAATCACAAATCCGGAGAAAGTTTCTCTTCTGAATTCCGCAATCCGCAATCCGGCTTGCAGGAGTCGGAATTCGGAACTCCAAGAACCACGCCGAGAAGTCACACCTCCGACCTCTGCGATCTGCAATCCGCACTACGGGTTTGGAAAGTTGAAAGTCGGCCATACACCCTTGTTACTGCCAACTTCTCAGGCTGGTTACTTCCTCATCCTAAGTCCATTTTTGGAAAACTTGGTACCGTTGGAAAACTCTCGGCGATACCTATGTGACTGCATGATCCTCATCCACACCTAAGGACTCTGATCATATCCTTATTCTAACCTAAAATGTGGACCCAAACTTCATCCATGCCTCTTTCCCACCCTGTAAAGAGCTCTGCTACACTTTGTCATGGCCCTTCTCTTCATCAATCCAAACCCTTAGAGGGAACATGAACACAACAAGGGTATCTATCTCTTCCCCAAAGCCCTGACTAAACCTCATGCACATTCAGGGCCTCAACAAAACTTATCCCTATTCATCAATGAACAAATTTACATATAAATAAAACACATGGATGTATTTGCATACTCAAATAAACACAGTTGAATTAAACCATATTAACACACACTTAGAAGGCACAATAACAACATAAAGTACAAGTATTTAGTTCCATTAATAACTAGGATCAATCCATGCATTCTAACATAAACAAACAATCATTCATGCATATAAAATTGGCATAATTAGAGGCAACAAGAAACACATATCCTTTAGTTGAAACCACCAAGCAACTGGTTGTGGACTGCAACGTTCCAACCCAACCATAGGTATTTGCCCAGCCTGTATTCTTTCAGCACTCATATACCACCCCCGAGATGGGGCTATGTATCCACTAAGGAGGAACTACCCAGGTTTACTCACAGCCTTGGTTTCACACCAACAGTCATGCTAAGCCAACACACAGTTGGTTTTATCAAGCATGAAAAGAGACAAGGGAGGAGGAAGCTAAGCTAGTGAGCTCAACCACAGAGCTAAAAATATCTCCAACTCAATCAAACAACCTTCACTGGGTTTATCAAGCGGTTCCAACCTCTTCTCTCTCTTTCACTCTGTCATCCACGCTTGGATCTCCTCAGGGTTACGGCCGAAAGGCTCTATCCTGCCTCTACCCTTTTGGGATTCCAAAACCGATTTCCCTATGAATTTATGGGTGTCTCACACTCAAAAATTCTCCCATGGTCCAGGTCTATGGATCTGCCTATAGGATTTCACTTCCCACGCGATTTCTTGAGCAGTCTTGGCACCCAAAATGCGGCTTCTCCCCAAGTCGCACTTTTCTGGTTTTCCTTCTTACTACTAGGTTCTATCCTCCTCCAAACTTCCTTCACTGGTCAATCTTGGAATGGGGATGAGGAAAGGAAAATTCCTAGGAGGTAGAGTGACGTGTGGATCAAGCCAAACAGAGCCCCATACCCTGCCATCCGAAATTCAAGGTTTCCCACACTCCCTCGACCTCATGAAATGTTTTCTACAACCACTTCCTTACAACAACATTAAATGCCAGCAAGGAAGGTCAAATGGGTTCTAAAGATGACATATGGAAGCCTAGGGTTCAATTCCACAACCCCCTCACCTCTCCCTAATGGATACACATAGCCCCCTCATTTAGTTACATCCATAGCTAGCCCCTTGGTATATTTTTTATTGCATGAGATTTGTTTACATCATTTTACAATTTCCATGGCTTAATAGCACATGTATAACACAATGTCAAATACTTTCCTCTTAAAGCTGAGCATTCACCGGCGGGCCTTAGCCTTGAGCTCCATGCTAGGAATTATACATCACATATATACAATTGTTTACATTAAAAGCCAATATATCCTAAGGGTCAAAATAGGGGTATTACATAGATCTTGGACTCAAAATTCCTCTATTTTGGATCACAAACCCCTGTTTCTTCAAATTAACTGCTTGAAAATTAAAAAAACCTACCCTTTCAAATTCAACTCCATATGGCTCGAGGATGAGGAATTTGGTCATCTAGTTGGGAGCAATTTGTCTTCTATTCAAACCTATGGTGCAAATAACCCCTTGGATAAACTGGTTAGCAAATTAATTTGTCTTAAGATTTTGGTCATTAAGTGGGAGAAGGAAAAAAAGGAAAAAGCCACTGCTGATTTGGCTAAAATTGAGGAGGATATCTCTAAAATTTGTTATGAAAACCCTTCTTGTATTTTCTTAGGTGAAGATAAGATGAAGCTTCTGGAGCTTGAAAAGAAGAAATCCATATACCTCAAGGAGGAAGAAGCCTCCTGGAGATTAAAGAGTAAAGCCTTGTGGGTATCCTTGGGGGATAATAATACAAGATTCTTTCATAATTATGCAAATTTCAGAAGAAATATTAATTCGATATGGGACATTCTTAATGATATTGGGAATGTGGTTCAGTCTCAATCTGACCTCCATGTAGCTGTGAAAAATGCATTCTCTTTTCAGTTCAAAGATCCAGGAAATTTGGATATTCTTACTCAGTTAAAAGTTATTGAACAATTTCCTTATTTTTTCAATGAAGAAGATGCTCTTTCCCTTGAGAATCTGGTGACTTTAGTGGAAGTTGAATATGCCTTAAATTGGTTTGCTGAGGACAAGAGTCTCGGGCCTGATGGCTGGCCCTGTGAATTTTATTTATCTTTCTTTGATCTTCTAGGTGAGGAACTATTACAGATGGTAGAGTTTTCTGGAGTTGAAGGGTATATATCTAGTGCATTGAACTCTACTTACCTCACTCTCATCCCTACGAAGGACAAAACTAAGACTTTCAGTGATTTTCGACCCATTGCTCTTTGTAATTTGGCTTACAAGCTTATCTCGAAGATTATTGCAAACAGGTTAAAGCCAAAACTTGAAGTTGTTTTATCCAAAGAACAATTTGGTTTTATGGGGAACAGACAGATTCTTGATGTTGTAGGGATTACACAGGAATGTTTACACACCATTAAAACCAAAAATCTTAAGGCTCTCATCCTAAATATGGATCTTATAAAATCCTATGACAGAGTTGATTGGGTCTTCCTCAGACTTCTTCTGGTGCATATTGGGGTTCCTATTCGGATGGTTAATTGGATCACGACATGTGTCAACAATGCAAAATTATATGTTCTTATTAATGGGACTCCTTCTGATCCCTTCTTTAGTAGCAGGGGAATCATACAGGGTTTCCCCCTATCCCCTCTTCTCTTTCTTTTAGTCATTGAGGGACTGAGCAAACTTATTTATGTGGCCAAAATAGAGGGTAAAATTAAAGGTATAAAAAATGTTGCATCCATCTTTATAGCTCATCTTTTATTTGTTGATGATGTTATCCTTTTTGGTGCTGGTTCAATGGATGAATGGAAGGCCTTTGTTGAAGTGGTGGATACTTTCTGTTATGCTTCTGGCATGAAGGTTAGTTTGCAAAAATCTATTTTTCTTAATCATGGGGTTAGTGCTAGTATTATTCGACAAATCTCCTATGTTCTCCCCTATCAGTGGTCTGATCTTAACAGTGGATTTAAGTATTTGGGTTACTATCTTAAGATTAATTGCTATAGTATAAATGATTGGCTATGGTTTCTTCAGAAGGTGGAGAAAAGAATTAATAATTGGATGTATAGATGTCTATCTTTAGGAGGCAGATTGGTCCTTTTGAAGGCTATTTTGATCAGTATTATTGTTTTTTGGTTCTCATTGGCTTGTATTCTGCAGTCAATTATCTCCAGAATTAGGAAGGTATGTTTCAATTTCCTTTGGTCAGTTCGGGATGAGGGTGGTAAGTACCATTAAGCTAGATGGGAAAGGCTCTGTAAACCTTATGTTGCTGTTGGTTGGAATATAAAGCACGTTAATTGGTTCTCTACTACATTAAGCATGAAGAGTATGTGGAGAGGCATGTTTGGGAAAGGTCTATGGAAAGATATTTTACATGGGAAATATATCAAGATGAATATTCTCTCTTGGATTAGAAATCCTTCCAAAAACACTCATAATGTATCAAATTTTTAGAGAGGTTTTATTAGATATTTTGCATGGATTAGTAATGGCTTAAATTGGAAGGTTGGTAATGGTGTCAATGTATTGCTTGGTGTGAATTCTGTAATTGGGAATAAGGATAATTATATGATCTCTCCTTTTTCTCCTTGATTATTTATCCGAGCTTGTCTTCTTCTCTTTGGCTCATATTAAAAGGCCTTCATGGATGCCTCAGGATTCTTCATACTGGCTTACTGACAGGGATATAGGTCTTGGTGGTGTTTTGGCAAAAGAATGGAGTGACTATATTGGAAATTTAAACAAAGTTGTATTAGACTCTCAAACATGGAAGATGAGTTGTTTTGGGCCTGCAATCAGTCAACAGGCCAGATTACAGCCAAGTCTTCTTACTCTGCTCTCATTATGAATTCCTCCTTTAAGATTCCAAAGCGGTGGTTTAAAAAATTAGGGAAGTGGAAGATTTCGATGAGGTTAAAATGTTTTCAATGGATTGCTTTTGAAAATTATCTCCTTACATGGGACAATCTCACTCATAGAGGATGGATTGGGCCAGGTTTTTTCCCTCTATGCCAACAAGAGAATCAATCTATTGGGAACCTTTTCATTCATTTCTCTTTTAGCAGAAGCCTGTGGTCTAAAGTATGCTTGGAATTAAATATCCCTTGTGATTGGCATCTTGGTAATTTGGATAGGAATTTGTATGATTGGTATATATCTATCAAAGACTTCAATTTATGCCCATATTTATATGTTGGATAATCTGGAAGGCTCGCCAAGAGTCCATAATTGAGGATAAGCCTCCAAACGTAAAAGTTTGTTTGATCAAAGCGCTCAGATTGTTCAAAGATTATTCCCCGGCCCCTTCTCTCAAAAGAAGACATAGGACTTTTCAAAGCCTTCGTGTTGCTACTTCAACTATTGGTTTTTTTTATGGTGCACAACAAGGTGGGCTATGTGGTGCAGGTGGTTTGATCAAAATCAATGAGGAGCATGTCATCAAGTTGAAACTTTTTTGTGGGTAGGGATCAAATTTAAAAGATGAATTAATTTCCCTTTGGTGATTGTTACATTCTTCTCGCATGCTAAACATTGACTCTCTTCTTGTTTTTGGTGATTTCTTAATGACCATCAATTGGGCTAATAAGCGATGCTCTCTTCAAAGGATCCCGCTCCTTCACTGGTGCCAATGAACTGAAGAACTCTTTCAACATTTTTGTGATATCTCATTCCACTGTATCTTCAGAGAGAAAAATGGTGATGTGGATATTCTATCTAAAGAGGCCTTGAATGGGGTCGAAGGATTTCTATTTGTGGAAGAATTCATTGAGAATTCTCGTTCTTTAATAGGTTCCTCTCAGATTTATGAGGTCTAGTCAGTCCTTTGTAGTAGTTTTTGGTTCTCTTCGATACTTTCTATGTTCACAAGATCTGCTTTATGTCTCAGATGTTGTACCTTGAACCTATCTCCTGGACTAGTTTTTGAGGACCTAGTTTTTTTTGCTATTGGTCATAAGATGTACTTTTTTTATTCAAACCTTGAATAACAAAAGTACCTTTTTTCCCGTGAAAAAATAATTATACACATTCATAGGTTGTCTTTCTTCTATTTCATTTTAAACTTTAAAGTAGTATCATCCACTATGGATATGATAATAAAAAAGAAATGAAAAATAATCTCAAAGTAATTGCATTATTATTTTCTAAAGATAACATAAACCTTGCATTTAAGTATTTATATTACATTATACCATTAAATAATCATAATTTAAATTAGTATGTTCTATACACATTAGATCCCAATTTTGATAGCCTCGAGAGACATCTCTACACTCTTGTATGAAGGAGATGTGTAGCTCCTTCCATGTTCAATGTAGTGTTGACAAGTGGTACCTTTTTTTTATTTATAGAATCTAAAAAAAAAAAATATACAATATCAATTCCACATTAATATATATTTGATTTGAACTTTAGATAAATGCAGTGTGTGTCTATAAGGAATCGTTATTGTCTTGAGGATGAGCCTAAGAGAAGGATTGGAACATTGACAAACAAATGAATTCTCAGCAGCTTCTCTATCAACACTGTGGATTCAGAGTCAATACAAGCTATGTATATTATGTTCACCATTTTTTATAATACTCAACTATCCTTTATGCCAAAACTCTCATTTTGATTTAGATTTGTAATATTGAATTTAATTTAATTCCCCGGAATTGATATTTTGTATATAACATTCATATTCATGAAAAACCATGACATGCAAAAATTCAAATATTGAAATGTTCATTATTGAATATATAAATGATAAATAAAGTTTTAAATAAAATATCATTTATAATAAAAAACTTTAAGAGTGTTCATTGGTTGTAGCTTGGGTGGTTGGGAGGAATGATTGTTGTCCTCCTCACCCAGGTTCAATTCTAGTAAGTGACATGATGCTGTTGTTGAGCCCTTATTGTAATGATTGTATTTCTAGCCATACCTCGATTCTCTACTTGGAATAGCAGGGGTTGGCATTTCTCCCGTGGACCTACAATACATTCAACGATCCATTTCAAAGTGTATCCGAGGAAAAAAAAAAAAACTTTAAGAGTATTTTTAAAAAAAAAAACATTGCTTCATATAAGGTTTCTAACAATACTTAAATCATGTATCGAGAGGAATTAAACTCATATAAAATTCAAACCCCTATAAAGTTTAAACCTTTTTAAATTACAAAACTTGAGAAAAGATTTGTACTTCACAGATTTTATCCCTTTACTAATATATCTACAATACCCCTATAATACTTGACAATAAAATGTCATATTATCTCTATAATATTTAATAATCTATATAAATATAAATATTCACAGATTTTACCTTTACTAATATATCTACAATATCCCTATAATACTTGACAATAAAATGTCATATTATCTTTATAATATTTAATGATATTAAAAAAATTATTTTTCTATATAACTATAAATATTAATATTGAATAAAACTTTTTAACATAATTCTTTTTGTTAAAAATCTCCACTCAACTATATAACTACCTAATATAAATTAAACCTTATTAAAAAGTAAAATAGATTAAATTCTACTGTAAATATTCTTTAATCACTTAGTATAATAAATTCCAACACCATATAATAGTGTATATATGGAAATGAGCAATGACATCAAAAGTTCACTTGAGGATGCCAGTGCTTCCATGGGCCTTAGTAGTGAGGCCTACACTTATAAAAAGAGATTCAACCTTAAGCTATGAAAACGATTTTAAATAATAATTTATTTTGAATAATTAAAAATTATATTATATTATTATAAATAATTAACAATTTAATATTTAATTAAAGTGAGATATTATTTAAATATCCATAACCATCCTATTCAAGAATATCTGATTCCCTTACAAAAAGCCTAAGATATATCTGATTTAAAGACAAATTCAAGAATTAAATATAGTATACAATAATAATAATAATAAGTTATTTTAAATTCAAAGTGGCTGAGTAAGAGTGGAGCTTATGAACTCCAAAACCTTGGGGTTTCATACATAAAACACACAATATGAGCATAATTCAAGAGAACAAACAAAGTAGGTGGGCCTCCTATGATGGCACAATGAAGACCAAATACACCTCTCAACCTTATTGAGATGTAGAGCTAATTGATTCACATTTATATTACTGAAAGGCACGACAAAGAAATGAAGGCCCCATTGGATTGTCGTTTAGTTAGGACCACCGACCCACTAAGGTGAATGTGAATCGGGAGACTTGCGAGTTGTGAGTTGTGAGCTTTTCTACATTTAAGTGGAAATGCTATTACAATTTTTATTAAATAAAAGATAAAAAGACAATGATATTCTAAAATAGTATCTAATTGAATAACTATATTTTATGATTAATATTAAAACGATGATAGTGGAAGAAGGAGAAAACTCTTTTAATACAAAATAGCCACTAAAATCTTAATTTATGTTTTTTTCAATATGAATAAGGCACCACTTAATGTCTTCCTTGCCTAGTGAATGTGGTTTCAATTATTAATAATCATAAGTTTTTGTTTTTTTTTTCATCGTAAATAGTTGATGCTCATGGGGCATTATGTTTTATTTTTGGGGGATCGATTTTTGGTGGAGATGGCCACAACTGACTATCCCAACCACCCATCCATAACTCATCGATAATCAATAATCACAAGTTGCCATAATGTTGGTGTTGTGGTTTAAAAGTAGGGACATCTAATCCATTGGCATACTTATCAACACAACATATTGATAATTTTCCAATGCTCGTTTTGGCCATCTCCAATATGATCAAGCATCCTAAGCTCATTGATGGTAGTTGAGATCTAATTGTTGTTGAAAACTAACTAACTAGTACAAGTTAGAGACAAGCCCCTGAATGACAAAGACAAGCCGCTATTGAATGCTAGCCTCTTCCTTGCTAATGCATGACTATCTTTGTTTATTTTCAAACCTTGAACTTCATGTTTCTTTAACTTATCTTTAGATATGTTACTCTGGTTTGTGATTGCTGTATCTAATTAGTGCTTTGGCAAAACACTAACCTAATTTTAAGTTTTGATTTTTTTTAAATTCAACATTGTTACTCGCCATTTAAAAAGAAAGCTATACATACCATTTTATTAATAGTTAAAAGCTATACATATAATTTTAATGGGTGTAGATTGGGTGGTTGGAAGGAATGTTGTTATACTCCTCAACTAGGTTCAACTCTCACTAGATGACATGTTATGTAACTGATATATAATCGAGGGCTCCTTGATTCTTCGTGAATAGCAGGAATCCGTATTTTCCATGGGAAAAAAATAATGTCATGCTCATCCTTAGACAATTCCTTACATGCAACTTCTTATCCACACATGGTTAGAATCATAAATTTAGTCAATCTTTAACTCTTCCAAAATCATATACCTTTTACAATTTTTTTAGTATTAATTTCTATATGAAACATTTAATCTTGTAACAAATTTCATTTGAGTTGTCATAATTTGGCAATAAAGAAAGTGAGATTTCTCATCGATTTGAAACTTTGAGCAAATTATTAATGATATGGGTTGATTCAAAATTGGGCAAATTCTCTAAGGGCATTGTTCCACCTTGCAATGATCATGGATCAAAACTCTGCACAAGTATAGGATAAGAGTGATCCAAAATCACCCATTTTCTGGCCAAGTTCCAGGTATAAAATTCAACAGGAATTGAGCTGCCTGATATAGTTCCACATGTCATAGTTCCAAAGGCATAGTTTCTCCCCACTCCCAAGGGATTTAAGGGTCTCTGAAGTTAATCAGAACCTTAAAAAATCTCGAAATGACTTGGAATTATTCCCTCTGTGAATTTTTTACTTTGTCAGATTCCAATAACAACAAGATTTTGTGAACCATTTTAGATAACTCATATAATATGCTCTCTAAACATACTTGAAATCTCTACCAAATTCTTATCAATATTATGGCATAAAAGATAGTCGGTTTGCTACAAGACTAACTCCATCCCTTTTTTTCACCGGAAGAAAGCTAAGGGCCCACTCGAAGGGGCCTACCCGAAGGGGTCTCACCCCATCGGCATCTATACCTCGAGGAATTAGCTACCCCAACAGAGGAACCTAACCCCAACAACTAGCTCAATTGGTTGGGCCCCACTTGACAAGCTGTTGTAGGACAGAGGTAAGGGGCTCAATTCCTAGATCCGTTCAACAAATTTAGATCACTTTATAGATGTCACATAGTTTTTTAAGGAATAATGCTTTTACATGGATACTGATATTAAGTTTATAAGAAACAATGTTTTTATATAAATATTAATATTTACTTCTCAAATTTGAAAATAATTTTTATATGTTTTATTTAAACAATTAATATGAATGGATGAAAATAATTTTCATATATTTTATAAAAACAATTAATACTAATGGATGAGATTGATTTTATCATCCTCCACATGTTGATGGTTGATAATGGTACTTACCTCTCTATTTTAAAATTAATTTTTTTTAATGTGATAATTAATATGAATGGATAAAATTTGTTTTATCTTATAATTAGAGTGAACCTTATAATTATGACTAAAAGTTTCATAAATAAAATATTAAAAATAAACATTTTATATAATTATATTATAATTTAATTTTCAATTTTTTATTTTATTTTTATATTTATTAAATTTTTAATATTTCATTTATGATTAGGTTTTAATAATTTTTTAAAAGATGATAAATATCATAATTTACTTATCAAATTAATAGTAATTTTTTTAACGTTTAAAAAAAATTCTTAACTAACAAAAAACCATTTTAAATCAGAATCAATCCAAACCATTAAAGTACAATTTTTATTATTTCATTTCCACATTTTAAAAGTTATTATTATTTACTTTCCACTTTTCTTAAATTTCATTTTTATTGATTGAATTTTTTTATGTTTACGTGTTGCTTATCGGTATACACCAAACATATTTAATGTCAGTGTGACATCGCAGTCAGATAAAAGAACGGTAAGCAGAACACGTTCTTATTATCAGTTCTCGAAAAACAACGCTACGAAAGACCTTTTCAATTGACACGTGTCAATTATCGTTTGGCTGAGGTTGCGTATAAGGCGGGTAATGAAATCCAAGCTCCGTAACCGAGGCCCGGCTAAAGCTGTCCACAATTTCCCAGACTATGCATGACAGCGAATCGAAAAATGCCACGTAAGAGGATAACGAGACAATCTTCCCCCTGTTTGGCGTATGCCGGAAACATGAGTATGCTGATCTGGCGGATTTCGCACCCTCCAAAATCTGTTGCAGGCGCCAGGCTGGCGTGGTCCCTCTGATTGTCGTCGTGCGATAACGCCGTTACGCACAGTCAACGGAAGGGCTAGCATTTCTCCGCAATTAAACCGCAGTTAAGACCAATCTAAAACAGCGATTAACCGCAGTTAAGGGCGGCCTGTAGTTCCCGTCATCACTGGGCACGGGAATCCAACGAAAGAAAAAAAGAAGAGAAATGTCATCTGCGTTCTGTGCGAGGGGAAGCTGAAGTGCAGCGTGTTGGGAGCGAGGTTTTTATGAATGCCGAGGGTTTGATCCGTTTCATAAATTCCAGCCAAGGCTGCTGTCGGGGAGACCCCCAGAGACCGACGGAAAAAAAAAAGGTCGGTCAAAAACGACTTTCTCTTATTTTATATAATTTTTTTGTGCATTTTCTTTCTTGATGCTATGGCTGAGATTTTTGGCGAGGTTAGCTGGGGAAAATAGCAGGAAAAGAAAATTTGAGATAACTTTGCAGGTTTTGGACATAATTTTTTGGAAAATCTGGGAAAAATGATGGATGCGGGGGAAAATAATCGTGTAATTTCTGAATATGGAAAGAATTTGACGGTTTTAGTACTTAATTTGGGAAAATTTGTCGAGGAAATGAAGAAGCGCAAAGAGTTTAGAACGAAGAGGTCGATAAAGAACTCGAAGTGGAGCGAAGAGAGAAAAAGTGCGGGTAAAGCATTATGATAGATAACATTCTGGCTTAATTTTGGAAATGAAATGTCAATTTAGGAGTAATTTGAGGAAATTTTGCGGAAAAAAAATGGTTGAAGGACGGATCTTTTACTGATTTTTGTGTGAAATTAGAATAAATTTGTTGGAAATTTGTGCAACGGATATTTTAAAGTTGGAGGATTTGATGAGGATATTGCAGATAGCTTGCATGTTTTGGTCTAAAATTTTAGCCATTTGATAGACCAGTGCAACCTTAGCAGTAAGTTTATGCAGTTTAAGGTGAGGGATTTCAGAATAATGAAGCACTGCTGATTTAGGGTGTAGATGGCAAAGTTCTCTTTAGTTAGCGTGCATTTTTAAAATATTTTTTTGGCTTTTGTGGTAAAGTTGGAGGGAGTTTTCTCATTAAAATGCAAAATAGGGGCCTTTTGGTAGAGTGAATGCAAATTTAGGAGCAATTATCACAAGTTTTATGGAAGTGCAGCGCACAAGGCTGAGGCTTCTAACTCTTTAGCAATCTTTTAAAGTTGCTGTGGTAACTGAAAACATTAGGCGTTTCGTTGGGAAATTATCATTACTGTTGTGGAGAGAAATGCAATAGATTTCGGAAGAAATCGATGTTCGAGCCATCAATTATAGCTATAAAATTTTACTCGCAATCATATCTTTAGTCCATAAGTTTTCATCATTTTTGCTTCCTATCTTTTGATAATTCTGTTCCAAACGCTGATATTTATTCTGCGAACATAAAACTAAGTTTATGCCAATGTTTCTGCAAGATTAGCGAATACTTGGATTGATGTTATCCATGGTTTCATGACAAGCTATAGAAGCTAGAATCAGTTATAGCTTGGCACATATTGGCTTTAAAAACTTAATATTTGTAAAACTTGTGCCGTGTTGATGCAGAAAAACCTAAAAGGTTGTAAATAAGATTGATTTATCTGTTCTGTTATGAATTTTCTGTGATCCTGAAGCACTCTTCCATCATGTCCTATCTAGGTAGGTTCAGGATGGTGTTAAACAAAAGGAAGAAGTAAACATTCAAAGCAAGCGGTCGTCACCTTGCAATCAATGCTGCAATTTGGCAACGAGATAGAACCTTGTAATGACAAAGATTGCAATGATCATTTAGTTTGTTGGCTGTTTGGATGAAGGCACTGCGTGATTACATTGTGATCAAGGTTGTTATTTCAATGAATTTTGACCTGTTGATCAAGAACCTAACCTTGAAGATAAAGATGCAATGTCAATTAATGGAAAACTTCCAAGTTATGTTTTTTTTTTTTTAAATGGATTCAACTGTTTTCCACTTGATGCATCAATTCAGTGTTTGCTGACTGCCAAATTTCTGCATTTCTCCTAGATGCATGGAAATCTGCCAAATCGAGTGTGGAGAAGGGGGTTTCTTCAGCATTAGCCCCTGTCGCAGTGTAATGGTTGAAGTAACTATATGCAACTGGTATCATTATTCAATTCTGTTAGCTGCAGATTGGAGCCCTAAGATATGATGATGTTGGTATTCTAGATTCAGCAGCATTTTTTCTTGGTATGTACTGAGAGTTACTCTGAGACAAAATATGGTATTTCTCCTTGCCATAAACATGATTTGTTTTCAATGCTTTCTGCAGACTGTAACAAAAATCATTAATAAAATACCTCAATAAAATTTTAAATCGACAGTCGAAAGTATGCGTGCATATCAGACTTGATTTAAACATACAAATCCTTGCAAATGATGGGAAAAAATCAACCTTATTGTTAAATTGCATGCATCATTTGAGTTGTTTTCAAGTGCAAATTTCTAGACGTCCACCTATAGGCAACACCTTTGCGGTTTTCCAAATTCCAAGTGGACTTACATTACAGTTTATATTATTAGGCTTGCCACGTTGTTTGATATTTCAATGGTTAAATGGTCAGGAGAGTAGAGTGTTGTGTTGAGGAGAATGTGATCTGTATACTTTGTTTATGCATGGCAAGCTCTAGGGGATTATGTTCTACTTTCAATAAGATACTCTGAACTATTGGAGTGTGTGCATCAGTTAAATCCTACTCTGAATGAGGTGGTTTCAATTTTTTGAGATATTGCTTGCATGTGGTAGCTTGCCTTAGTAAGACATAGAATGTTTTTTAGATAGAAAACATGCCCTGAAGCTGCAAGTCTCTTGATAGTTCAGTAATTTCATGGTATGGAAGTTCCCTCATTTGCTTCAAATTTGTGCCTAACTAGTATCAAACCCTGCTTTATTTTGAACTGTCCAGGTCTTCTATGTCATTTGACAAAATGCTAAACTCGCGAGCACAGGCCATTAGCACTGGTTTAAACATTCCATCTATGAGTGTCGGTCATTCTGAAGCAAATGGAATCCAAATGTCCTTCTCTCAGTACTCCATGGACTCAGAAAAGATGCCTCAGATGCAGCAACAGACAAATAATGTAGATTTTATGGACCTCGATTATAAGCCCTCCATTTGCAATGTTTCCCAAGCAGACGGAGTTATGGCATTAACAGAAAGAGGCTCCTCCAACAATTTTCAGGGACCAACAGGGTTGATGCGCTACCATTCGGCACCCAGCTCATTTTTTTCAAGTTTAGGGGAAGAGGAAAATAATAACATTATATCAGAGTATTTCTCCGGTGGTTCTTCGAATGCACTGCAATCAAATACCAAACCACTGCAGCAAAATCAATCTAGTGTATTGAGTTTTCATCTCAGGGAAAATGAACCAGCAAAGCATCTTGGAGAACGCAATGAATATTTGAAAAGAAATGCACGCCAGCTTCCTTCCCTCAAAAGAAGTGCAGGGAATGTTGCTAGAGAAGATCTAGGTAAGCACCACCATCCTCTTGATGCAATCCTTGAGAATGTACCAGATGTATCCCAAGACAGTTTTGGCCCTTCTCAAATGTCATTGATGAGCCAAGTTCAAGTTTCTGAACCAAGTGGACAGCACATTGATTCCTCCTACCAAATGAATTCAGTCTGCTGCAATACCCTTGATCAATCAGGAGGAAGGATCAGTAATGCATACTCCTCAACATCCAAGAATACTCTTATTCGACATAGTAGCTCCCCAGCTGGGCTACTCTCTGAACTAGTTGCTGAAGGCCGAGGTACCTTTGAAAGTGGTGAGTATCATATGCCTTGCTTTTCAGAACAGGGGGAATTACTAATTAAGATCTATTATTTCATCTGTTAACCTTAAAGGTTTTTTTGTTTTGATCGAATCAATTTCGTATGAATCCCTTCTTTATTGAATTAATCTTCATATGAATCCCATCAAACTTAGCCAACTTATACTCAGGGTTCTATACTCAGTGCTCACTATGATTTGAATCTGAGTCATTAGCATGGTGATGCCCCATCTCAACCACTAGACCACAGCACGAAAGACTGTTAACCTTAAAGTTAATATTCTCTTCCAGGTTATGCGGAGGGAACAGTCAGGAATAGTATTGGTGTAGGAAACTCATGTGGGGATATCATTACGCCAAATAAAGTTCAAAGACAAATGAACTGTTTGCGGCAGAATAGTTCTCCTCCTGGACTATTATCCCAACTATCTGTGGATATGAGGGTACCAGAAATGGTTGACAGGCTCAACATGGCTATGGTTGGATCTTCTGCAGAAAATCAAGCAGGGAGCAGTTCCGACGATGGTAGCTTAGGTAGTGGGAATGCAGGGCAAGGATACATTTCAAAATTCTCTGTTAAGTCATGGGATGATGGGGCAATGACTCCTGGAAATTTTGCAGGAATGCAAAATGGGACTAACTTTACAGCAAGAAAGCGTGCAAAAGAATTGGATATGAAAATGATGCAAGGCTTGAATAACTCGGATCACCAGGTATGGTCATAACTATCTTCTGTGTATATATATGTATGAGGCTCTGTTTATCAAGAGTTAGATGTTTGGTCAATTCTTGCTAATACATAGATTGATATATACATTTTGTTCTTTTATTCCATACACCAGAAGTTAGAAGCAGGAATTCGAGGTGCATCTGTATTAACAAACCATCCATTCAATTTGCCAAGATCCACATCTTCAGAACTTGCAATGGAAGAATTCCTGCAAGATGCTGTTCCCTGCAAGGTCCGGGCAAAAAGAGGCTGTGCAACACACCCACGGAGCATTGCTGAAAGGGTTAGTATTGGTGATTTTTTTCCTAGTTATTTATCTTTGAATGGAAGTTGTGACTTGTGGGATTAAAAGTGCATAGAATGTGAATGAAGCTACTAATATTTTCTTTTATCCACACTTAGGTGCGAAGAACACGAATCAGTGAAAGAATGAGAAAACTGCAGGACCTCGTGCCAAACAGTGACAAGGCAAGAAATAAAGATGTAGATGTATTGAAGTCTTTTAGTGAAAATTGTGCAAAACATCTCTTTTCTTCTATATCTATCATCTAATAGGCATTCCTCGTCACTTTTGACTCAATTCAGCAAACAGTAAATATTGCTGACATGTTAGATGAGGCTGTTGAATATGTCAAGTCCCTTCAGAAGCAGGTCCAGGTGTGTTTCTGGCAATCTATTTACAATGGTTTATTTTGATAGTTTATGACCTTTTGATAATATCAGATAAATCTGCTTACTACAATACCCTTAAGAAAGACCAATCTTAAAAAATTATATCAATCTTTGGCAGGAACTTACGGAAAATCGAGGCAAGTGTACCTGCACACATAAACCAGATTGTGCATACAAAACATAATCTTATTGTGAATTTGCAGTCAGCCCCTCTGTAAAAGATATTTAATATTGTTCTCCAATATGTATTCTTCTTGGCACAGGCACTCTCCTTTGAGAGTGCTGGGGTATATATTATTTCTTGATCTGACATTGGAGCCTACTCAGAAATGTAATATGTGCATTATGTAATACTGTTAGGCAAATCCTATACAACCTCCTATTTTGGAAATTATATGGTAGTATTATCCTCATCCTTAAGAAACAGCAGTCATTATCAGTGCTGGTAATGAGGTCTTTATCTTGGTGCTAATTAGAAATTTATTAATCTGCAGTGGAGTTCTTTTGTTGGTTTCTTTACATCTCCATACTGAAAGGTGTTGATTCTGAACATGTGTTTTGGAGAAACCGTGTATAGAAAATTTATGCCTAATGATTTCGGTAAATCAGGTGAACAGTTCATACTTTGTACATTTCCTTCCTCCCTCATTTCCATCTCTCATCTATATATATTTGGTGAGGGAGGATAGAAACATAAGAAAGTGAGGGAGGAGGGAAACATATGTAGTGTGGTGTGTTCACTGAAAAGTTGGGAATAAAATTTTGATATGCACTTTTTCCAGAGGGCATATTTACAATATGTCATTCTGCAAAAACCTGCATGCTGAAAGGTATTGATTTCTAAGACAATTTCAAGTTCATTTGAGTTCATTTCCAAACTGTTATGTGTGGACTATTTGGCAGAAAAAGCCTGCCTTTGACTTTTTCTTTATTTAGAACATTATGTCAAAGACAAAGAAGATGATGCTGTATGCTGAGTTATTAACCTTTTGTGGAGAAACTTATGGTGTATGTGATTTCAAATCATGGATGCATTGGTGAACATCAGCTTCCTATAACCAAACTAAATACAAGTGAGAGGTTTGCAAGGTTTGATTCGCTTCCCTTTTGGTGCAAGTGTACCTCCTCAATTCATAAGTGAGATGCCTGTGATGTAGAGTGGTTCTTGTAAGGAAAAAACTTATATTTTTTTAATTTTAGAACTATTAGATTGTTACATATTTATGAAGTGGTTATTGTATTGGAGGCCAGGTACACCTATTTAATGGGCTCATGGTATGTAATCATCCTAAACCCAAAAATTGAATCACAACAATGATATAGAACCTTTTAACTACAGAAATAACCAAAATAGATTCACCACAAGAATAATACCAAGATGCAGAAAACGACCCTTAAGGTAAAGTAACACCATCGATTACTCAAGGAAATAATCACTGCACAAGCCATGTTTGCCACAATACAATTTATCCAACGTTTCTTATACAATGATACTCATGTATATTTATACTTCCTCTTGAGTATTCCGAAGGGGTCTATGCCAATTTTCCCTTATTGGTTTCAGTGGATGTTAATAATTATCATCATCATCATCATCATCATCATCACCATTATATTATTTTCTTTAACAACCTAGTGGGTCTATTTATCTCCCACCAACTATCAAGTGGGCCTATGGTCACATTACATACATTATCTCATCGGGTACTTCCCTAGGTGTTCCATTTGATCCTCCCTAGGTACATAACATTCCACCCCCTTCGCACGCTTCATACTCAAAACATAGTAGGAAACCATATAATATGATCTACTAAGCAAAGCAGCCCATTGGTACCAAACACAATCATCCATCCATCCTAGTGAAATGTGGACATGTGGTCCAACTGTTTTCTTGCCACCTCCATCTTGATTCTAGTTGCTCTTTTGTTTCTCTAGTGTTGTGCTATTCTGATATTTATATGCATTGCTTTTAGTCCTTCATTTACCTCCATATTGGTTGTCTTTTTGGTTCCATGTTTGCTGATGCTCCCAACCTTGCCATGCTGACTTTTGTTTTTCATGGTGGTGTGGGTGGTGATATAGCACAACTTTAGCTATTGGTTCTTCTTTCTTTGACTTTGCAACTTGTGTTTCCCTTGATTCAAGCAACTCTTTAGATGTTCTTCATGTTTAGGCTCTTGTTGGGGATTTTCTTCATGTGATTATGTGACCCCTTCGTTTGATTCAACCCCGGACTCTTCATCTAACGTGTTAGTAGGGATTTAAGTTGTTTTGTCTGCAAGGAATGTGCCCCCCTTGGGATTTTCTTGTTTAGTAAGAGAAATATCATGCAATGTAATTTTGTTTTTCTTATACCAAAGGTACATAAACGTTTTTTGCACATTAATATTAATTGTAGCAACTAAGTCCATCCAAGAATATCCCAAAACAATATCCATATCATCCAAGTGCAACAAATATTTATCCAAGGTTATATTTAAACCTTTAAAAAATTGAACATTTTCACTCTCAACATGTGTGCTTTGAATATGCTTTGTGGGGACTTGCAACGTTTTAGCCAAATTAACATTGATGAGTTTATACTTGTTACTAGGGTTTATAGAAATAATAACATTTTCTTGTTGAATACATCAATAAACCAATAATAGGAAGTTTGTGCATGAAAACAAACACTTAGTGTTTTTTCATCATTATTTACAATATGAGACCACCTATCAAAAAATACATTTTCAAATTCTTCATTTGGAAGTTTTCACATTTTGTTATGGTTAAACAAATGTCAACATCTAGAGGCACCTTCCCTTAAACCATGGGGTAATCAATATTTCAGATTTTCTTTCCACAATAACTTTCGTTTATATACTTTTCAATACTAAGATCATTAAATTTTCTTGTAAACAATAGTTTGCTTACCATGATTCCAAAAACATAACTAGGGTTTTGAAAAAAAACACTTACTTTTGAGATGACAATTTTAAAATGAGCATAACTCCAACATTTATTGGAATCTCTATTATGATTACAATTATGAAATGCCATGGTCATTGTGTGATTACTAGAGTTAGTTTGACAGAAATCTGACCACTCTATCGAAATATATAAGCTTTGTAATTTGTGTATTCGTCATCAAAAAAATCCTAAAAAGGTTTGATCTTAAATCAACGATAACTTCACTTCCATGATTTCCATTTGGATGATTTTTTTTGGAAATTAGGTGTCTTAGCGAAAGGAACTCGGATCTACAATTGGTCCATTTAGATTATGCACATAAAGTTTTAGAAATAGATCTAAATTCTACCGCCCTATTTTTTCAAAAAATAAAATGTTCTTCCAATTTTTAGACCTAAGAAAGTGCTTTGATACCCATAAATTGAATCAAAATAATGATATAGAACTCTTAAACTTCAAAAATAACCAAAATACATTCACCACAAGAATAACAAGAAGATAGAGAAAGACCCTTAAGGTAGGGTAACACCATTAATTACTTGAAATAATTGGAGGAGAGTTGTGTTTGTTAAATATTTCATCTCAATGTTTCAGGCCTCTAAGTCAAGCTCATCTTCTAGAGAAAAAATGCCTCGAGATTATGGTAAGAGAATAACAATCTATAAACATGTTTTTTACTATCATTTGTTCTTCGTGCCGACCTAAAACTAGGGTTTGTTCCTTCATTTAAATTTTTAAATTTCATATTTATATTATTAAATTAAGGTTTGTATTATTAAATTTTATGTTTATATATTAGAACTAAAACTAGAACCAAGACTAAAGCTAGACCAATCCTTGATCAAGGATTCCACACACATGGTTAACGAATTGAAAGACCTTAAGGTTGAAGAGGGAGATATCTAGCCAACTTCAACGTTGTATCACTCTTTACCAAAATTCCCATGAATGAAGCAATTGAGGTAGTAAGGGGGGTAACTAATGAAGAAACAACTAGACTAGTAGGAGTTTGTCTAAAATCCACCTTCTTTAGTTTTAAAGGTGTTTTATATGAACAAATTGAGGGAATTGCTATGGGCTCTCCTCTGTCCTCGATTGTTGCAGATTTATACATGGAGGCCTTTGAAAAAGCAGCTATTGAGTCGTTCCCCTTGAAACCAAAATGGTGGAAAAGATTTGTTGATGACACTAACACTAATTAGCTGCATGGAAGGGAGAGCTTGAATCAGTTCTTGGATCACTTGAATAGTAGATCTAACCATATAAAATTCACTATGGAGTTGGAAAATAATAATAAGATCCCATTCCTAGATGTCCTCATATCAATGAGAGATGATGGATCCCTGGGCACATTGTTTATAGAAAGAAAACTCATACATACAGGTACCTGCATGCAGACTCACACCATTATACTGCACAAAAAGTTGGGTCATAAACAACCTTGTAACCCGTGCCATCATGGTTTCAAATGATGAGCATGAAATGGAACACTTATGAGATGTTTTAAAAAAGAATGGGTATAGTGAAGGACAAACTAATAGAATAATCAACAAAGCTCATAGAGGACCTCGAAGTCGGAAAGAGGACATTAGTTGAACCAAGATAACCCTTCCTTACAACAAAGGGACAACTGCCGTTTTGGCTAGGATTTTAAGGAGAAAGAATAGTAAGGTCACTTTCTTTCCACCAAATTCAATAGAAAGAATGTTAGATTCCTCAAAAGACCCTACCAAGCCAAAAAATCATAAGGGGGTTTACAATATCCCATGTTTTTGTGGGAAAACTTGCATTGGAGAAATGGGGTGTTCGATTTAGGTAAGACTTAAGGAGCACAATGCAAACATAATACATGATCGTCATAAGAAGTCTACACTAGCTCATGATCGTCATAAGAAGTCTACACTAGCTGACCACGCCCACACCTCAAACCACCACTTTTGTATTGAAGACACCAAGCTAGTCGTGAGAGAAGATCACTATAGGAGGAAGATTCGTAAGGCTATTAAGATAGAGAAGCTCCCCTAAACATAAATAGGGATGACGACCTTAAGATTGGGGAATGCTGGTAACCTGTCATTCATCTACTTAGGAATAGAAACAATGTGCAAAAATAAATAACAATAACAACATAGACATCACTAATTTTACTAATTCTAATATCATAAATACTAATAATAATTTTTCATACAAACTTTAGATATTAATCATAATAGATTGTACTTAATTTTAATAATAATAATTATAGCATATTGATAACCTATTTTGATTATATAAACCTAATTTAGCTTTAATTATAATATATTCCTGAGATAATAATAGTAATAGTAATAGTTTGATCTTAATGTTAATAGTAATAGCATATTAAAATTCCCTTATTATTTAGTCATAGTTTATTTTTAAGCCTAGTAACCCTAAGGTTAGCTTTTAGTCTTAATCCCCTAGTTCTAATTTACCTAAATCTTCTTATGCTGCTGCAGGTGGCCGTATCGGAGCAGCCAGAGGGGATGGATGATACTTATGTGTTTTGGATTATTTTCCTCCAGTCTCCTTACCTTATCCTAGATGCACATCCTCCATTGGAAGGGCTAGATGCACATCAGTCATGAGAAGAAGCATGATTGAGGTGGAAGTTGAAACTATGAACAAAATCATAGTTTATGTCGGAATCATGCTAGACTTCACCTCGAAGGGTGGGGGTTGGTCAATATTTTTGCCCTTCTTGCATTCATCTTTATTTACTATTATGGAGGGTCTTCCTTGCGGTAACGTTGAAGTACGAGATTTCCATGTAATTTAATCCCTCTAGATGGGATCGAAACATTAATTTAATTAGTCATGATAGTGATACTGGGTGATAAGTGACTTTTTCTCTACTGACGAGAAATGATTATGTAATGTTGTATTATTAACGACCTCCATCTCTCGTCACTTTTCAATAAGAAATAGGCCACCTTATCTTTCATGTACATAAACAATTAATTTTTCTTGCTACCCAAAGCAAAGTAGTTACAACTAGAATCGATGTCCTAAATTCTTTATTCGAACCATAGCATATTGAATAACTAGCACATGTTTGAGATTATTAAAAAGTATATAAAATATTTAATTTCAATAATTGCGTCTAGAGGCGCTCTACAGCCCAGTATGAGGGAGATCTTGTAACATGTGTGAGTTTGTCAAGTGTTTGTCTAATAACAAAATAATACAAAGTAAATAAAAAATAATAATACAAAGTAAAAAATAATAAATATTTTGTTGGCCATAAACAAAAAAAAATAATACAAAGTAAAAAGTAAATATGAGACTTAAACTAGAGACTTTAGAGCTTAGGATTAGGTGATAAAAATTATGTCGGTCATAAACAAAAAAGAATAATACAAAGTAAAAAGTAAATATGAGACTTAAACTAAAGACTTTACTTTTTACTTTTAATACACAGTAAAAGGTAAATATGAGATTTTAGAGTGTTTGTCGAGTAACAAAATAATACAAAGTAAACAAAAAAGAATAATACAAAGTAAAAAGTAATAAATATTATGTTGGCCATAAACAAAAAAGAATAATACAAAGTAAAAAGTAAATATGAGACTTAAACTAGATACTTTAGAGCTTAGGATTAGGTGGCTCAGGTATTGCACTCAAGGAGCTATTCAAGGAGAGATTTGCACCTCAGTAGATTTGATCCCTCTCGACGCTTGATAGAGCCTAGGATTTGGATCTATGTTGGTATAAACCAATAAACACCAAATATGTAAAGGTGGTTGTTGATTTATATTGCAGGTAAGAATATAAATAATGAAATTACATCCATATATAATTAAGTTCTAAAGAACATCTAGAGTTTAAAATCGTCATATTATATTCAAATGAATACATGTTATGTCATGAGTTATCAAAATCATCAAGATTGTTAGCAATAATAGTAAGTTAAATCCCACATGGGTTCCCTTCTCTCAATCCATGTTTATATGGACCAACACCAATGTCACCCATGTCACCCACCTTTGTTAGTGGAAGCGTTCCAAGTCCATTTAGTTGAAGTTGTCATTTGGAATATTGTTGCTTAACCCTTTATGTCCCAATTGGTCCTAATTTGAAGAGGGATCAATTTCATGAAAGTGTATATAATGTATAAGAGATATTATATTGCCCAATTAGTTGTGTCTCAACTAAAGATTCTATTGCAGGGAAATCATTCAGTGGTTATTTCAAATGGTTTCTATTTTTTGATGTGGTATGCTCAAATAATTAATATAAATCCGAAAGATTCAACAACAAATATGCAAAGGTCACTAATTTGCATTGCATGTAAGAGTGTTAATAGTGAAATTACTTTAAAATATAAGTTTTTAGATACAAAATTAATATTTTGTTAGTACATAAAATTAATATTTTGGGAGTCCAAAATTCATCATACTATAATCAAATGACTACAGATCATACTCTATGATGAGTTATAAGTTATGACTTATCAAAATAATTAAGAGTATCAATGTTCAAACCCTAAATATTGTGACATTATGTTTCTATTATTGTATTAGTAATGACTTTATTGGTCAGCTGGGACCTTAATTGTAATTGTACCCTTTGTCTTTTATATATATCAAGGAGATTTAGTTTTAGAGATCAACTAATATTGTTTTGTGCATTTAATACATTGTAAAAAAATGTTGCACTCCTCGAAAATGCTTTTTATTCATTTCTTTATTTTATTATCAAGGCCTTGTTTTACTCTTTCTTTCTATTTTTATGCTCGTTTGAGAATTTGGTGCATAACATTTAGTATCAAAGCCATTTTATCTATAATTGTTTCTCTAGAAGTTCCATATAATGAAATTTTGAGATACCTTAGATGACATATCGAATACCTATGGTAAATAATTCAGGTTCTTGTTCATTATAAATTTTGAGTTATAGTCTAGGGAAATTAGAGTTTTTTTAATAATCCAAAAACCAGTCTCAAGCAATTACTCTGGGTAAAATTGCTATATTTGAATCTTTAGAGCTCCAAATTGAGTGTCACATGTTGCATAAGAAAGAAGATGGACCATAGTGTTTGTGGTCAATCTTTCTAAATATAACAAGAAAATCAGACATGTGTCTAGTAGTACAACTTTGTTCTCCTGAAAGGGATAACATCAAGAAGTTTTGGGAAAGTTACTATAACTTATCTTTGCACATCATAATTTGATCAAACCTATGGCATCGTATAGAAGACATATCAGGATACTACAAACCAAATTTTAAAAATTAGGAGGACTAAAATTTCAAAGATACTTCAGGAGAAAGGTTGGTTGTTGGAATCTATTTAATACTTAGAGGAGGAGTGAATCAGTATTAGCGGAGTTATAAGCAGTTTTTAACTTCTTTAACAAATTAGTATGAACTTAGTCTTGATCTTCAATTATGCATCCAACATAAATAAAACATTCATCCAGATATGCACCAAGACAAAGAACACAAAACACACATAATTTCAACGTGGAAACCCAAATGGGAGAAAACCACAGAATGATTTTTTTTAATGAAAAAATTACATTCGAGGAAGCATTGAATTCCTATGTTTACCAACACCAACTGGAAGGAGGTACTGACCCATTGGTTTTATAGGCACAGACCTGAAGGAAGCACCAATTCCCTGTGTTCTCCAGCACCAACTGGAAGGAGTCTACGACCCCCTGCTCCTTGCCCCCCCTGCTACCCATATATACAAAATAAGATGGTTTCTTGTTGAACTTCCAATATGCGCACACTTATGATATTCTGTTATTCATTCTGCTGTGCACCCCTTCAGTATGTAGTCGTATTGTTGTCACTTCCATGCATACATCACTTGACTTATCATTGCACTCAACACTTCACTTCTGTTGATGACTCACTTCATATACTGTGTGCTACTTCAACTGATCCTATAACATGCGCTAAGGTTCACTCTATCATTATGTTGATGTGCAAATGCACTCACCAACTGATACTGTGCTTCAATTGATAACTTGTTGTTCTGAGATGGTGCACAAGTATCAGATGGAATTGCACACTTACTAAGATGTGTCTGTTCGGTTTAAGTGACACATTCTTTCAGACAATCTGCGACATGTTGTGCATCATATGATTCGTTCTTTCAGTTTTATGCACTTGCCTCAAATCATCCTCATCATGACTGATCCGGAAACAAGATCTTTGCTATTCTATGACGTTAACATGAATTGCATAAAGAGCATGAATGAAGCTCACAAATCCATAAGAAGAGAACCAAACAGCATAGACAATACACACATAAAGACAACAAGTTGATAACGGAGTTCATCCAGGATGGACTACGTCTCCGGGCCTGCTTCTCAATAGGAGGGCCGATCTATAATCTCAGCATAAAGGCAAAATACATGGCAATGATACAATGATACCTTGGCGACAATGGCCAGGAAGAGAACCGCTGCCCAAAACACAACAAGACTGCTTCCAGCAACTCCGAAGCCTGAAGACGGTGTAAAATGAGTATAAACACTCGTACCTTCCTCCTGCAGAGCTACGCAATCTCCCTTCTCTCCTTTCGCTACAAAGTCTCTACTCCAAAGCATGAGTGGGAAATGGAAAATGAATGGGTTTATATAGGTTGGCTTTCCCTTCTTCACATGACTCTCATGGATTCCTTTGGTTGCAACTAATTTGCCTATCTTGGCCTTGGTTACAACTTCCCTAAGTTGGTTTCCATGTGGTTGGGCTTTTAAAAACATAAACCAAAAATATGGTTCATGCCCACATGTCCATGGGTTTTCGCATTTAGTTACTTCCCCATAATGACATTTACAAAATCCAACAATAATCCATTACATACCAAAATCCTTCTTTTAAATAGCATGTTGGTTTTTTTCAACCATAAACCAACTTGTTACAACTTCTTTACAAATATGGCATGTTTGTTTTTGGTTACAACCATGCATTAACTTCATAACAACTCAAGGAATAAAATAAATGAGTAATATGTGAGTAATTTTTCCACTCACTTCAAATATTAATCATTTTACAATTTCTCATGAGTAAATGCATGAATTTCCTAAAACTCATTTCAAGCACAAATGCATGCATGCTAGTCATCATGCCACTTCATCATGCCATGTCACCATGCCACATCATCATGCCATGTCAGCATGTCATGTCATTATGCCACATCAGCATGCCATGTCATCATGCCACATCATCATGCCATGTCAGAATGCCACATCATCATGACACATTATCATGCCACATCAGCATGCCATGTCATCATACCGCATCATCATGCCATGTCATCATGCCACATGTCACCTTGTGATTGGTCTGTACTGTATGGATGCCATGTGTCATCCTCTAAGTGGTGCCACATCATCATGTTTGTACAGTACGGATGCCACGTGTCACCTTGTCAGTGGTGCCACATGGCACCTCTTTTTGCCAAATTTGCCTGTTGACCTTATGGAACAGAACGCGATAACTTTCTCATACGGAGTCCGTTTGAGGTGAAACGAACGCCGTTGGAATCGTCTCGACGAGCCCTTCGATATAGTGCTAGTTTTGCTGAGATTGGAGGACTTCAAAATTTTGCCTTCTTAGATCCTCCTGGATCATTCCTCCCCACTGAGAAGCTTTTGGCCTCCAAAAGCCTTTACTAATCAACAGATAGGTGAGGGAATCGCTCCCTCACTTTCTCCTTCTCAATCCACTTGGCTTTGCTTGGATGAGTGCCTCTGATGCCCACTCGAAGATAATCAACATCACCTCTGCGAGAAGTCCTTGTCTTTATGTCCAAGATGACGTCTTCTTTTAGCTCATCCATGTACTCAGGAGCAAATTCATCAACTGATGGTAATGAGACATTCTCCCTTTCATCCATGATCATGGGAGGCTCATAGAGTTTCAAGTTCTCCACATTCACCACTGAGTAGATCTGCATGTATGGCGGTAGCTCTAAGTGAAAAGCATTCGTCCCAATCTTCTCCAAGATGGTGAAGGGACCATATCTAATGGGCTTGAGCTTCTTGCCTTCTCCTTTCATCCTCTCCTTGCTGATGTGAAGCCACACTTGATCTCCCACCTGAAACTGATGATCAACTCTATGCTTGTCATGGCGAGCCTTGTACTGGGCTTGACTCTTCTCCAACTGCTCTTGCACTGCCTGATGTACCTGTTGAACTCTCTGAATGAACCTGCGGGCTTTGTCTTCATCCTTGGAAGTGCTTGAGTCAACCTCTCTGACATAAGTCAATTCCAATGGAGTCTTTGGCAAGTACCCAAAGCATGTCTCAAATGGCGAGCTCTGAGTGGAAGAATGCATAGCCCTGTTGTAGGCATGCTGCACATACTGGATCTGTTCATCCCATAACTTAGGATGTTTGTTGCAATAGCCCCGAAGGAAATGGACAACTGTCCTGTTGACTACCTCTGTCTGTCCGTCAGTCTGTGGATGGAAAGCGGTGCTCCTCTTCAGCTTGGTGTCTATCATACACCATAACTTTGTCCAAAATTCTCCAAGGAATCGGGAGTCCCGATCCGAGATAATGGACGTAGGAAGTCCAAAGTGAACCCATACATGCTGAAAGAAAAGAGAAGCAGCCTGCTCTGCAGTGACCTGCTTTTTACATGGCATAAGAATACACATCTTTCTAAACCTATCCACGACCACATACAAGTAGTCATGACCCCTCCTAGACATAGGCAAACCCCCCACAAAATCCATGGAAATGCTTTCCCAAGGATGGGAAGGAATAGGGAGTGGTGAGTACAGCCCCAATTTTCTATTAGTGGGCTTACAAGTAGAGCACATCACACACCCCTTTACATATTTTGTTACAATGTCTTTCATGCAAGGCCAATACACAAGTCTTTGCAAATGAGCCAAAGTCTTACCTACCCCAAAATTCCCTGATACAAGAGAAGTATGAGCTTCTCGTATTACATGGACTCTTTCACTAATAGGAACACATAACTTGCCCAAATGATAGAGCAACTTTCCCTGCAAATAGTAGTCTTCCACCTGTATGCCATTGGTTAGCTTCTCATAAACCTCCTTGAAATCATCATCAGTAGCATACTGCTCAATATAACTTTCATGGGACAAAGAAGCATTTTTCAAAACAATAGATGCAACAATAGGAGGTCTAGCAAGCATATCTACCACTTTGTTACCAGTACCCTTCTTGTACTTGATAACTGCGGACAACCTGTACATGCCCACATTAGGAAGAGGGGCATCCTGCTGGAGATGAATATCATGTTGAATCTCCCTTTTGGGAGGCAAACCTGTAGGTTCCTGAAATATTTCATCATAGTTAGCCACAATATCGATCATAGCCTTTTTATGAGAAGGATCACAACCTTTGAAAGCATCGGATGCTTCGGCATCTTTTGCTCTCACAACCATGAGCATGTATCTCTTATTAGTGTTGATGAGTCTCTTCATCTGTCCTGCACTAACAAGAGTGGTGTTAGCCTTCATACTGTGAGCTCTCACAATGTACTCCACCCCATTTTTGGTGAGATGGTACTTGTTCTCATGACGAAAGAATACTGCTTGTCGATCATACAAGTATGGGCTTCCCAATACGATACCGCAGATGTCAAGAGGAACAACATCTAAGTCCACCTCATCGATCAACTTTGAAGCAATTGCAAACCTTAACCTGCATTGCTTAGTCACCTGTAGCTTAGCATTATCACATACCCATCCAAGAGGATAAGGCTTGGGGTGAGGTTTAGTCTGTATGCCCAACTTCTTAACAACTGATTCTGAGATCAAATTTACTTGAGAACCCGGATCAAATAATGTTTCAATCTTTGTATGCTTAGACACAACTCTGATGTGAAACAACTCACTTCTTCTTTTATCATTTTCTTTAGAAACATGAGTAGAACTTGAACCAGTATGAGGAGTTTTGTTACCTTGCATTCCCACGGCTGTAATCCTGGTTTCATCACCTGAGTCGGAACCCAAATCTTGTTGCGCTGTTGCAACGGTCTTTTTCTTCTTTTTGCCTCCAAAATGCTTTGGCCTTTGTTCAGGATGCAACTTCCAACAACTTTCTTCATCATGCCCATCAGTGTCACAATGGTTGCAATGGAGCTTTCCTCCTTCCTTCTTGGCAGTAGCTGTCTTCTTGCTCTTGTCTTTTTCCTTGAACTTGTGGTTGTTGTTGTGCTTGAAAGGCTTCTTCTGATGGTCTTCTTGCAAATGCTTCCCCCTGTTCTCAAGATGAGTAGCCTGAACACTTGCTTCATCCACACTAGTAGGATTCAACAACAGCAAAGTATGGCGTAGATAATGATGAAGAGCACCAATGTACTTCAAAAGAGTGTCAGGAGAATCTAAAGAAATATTCAACTCTAGAGCTTTCTTTCTAAATTCTTCAGTAAAATTCTGAACACTCTGACCCTTGCCTTGTCTAAAACTTTGCCAATCCATCATTGCCTTCTGAACATAACCCAACGGATAAAATTGCTTGCGTAAAGCAGAAATAAAAGCAGACCACGATGAGAGAAGATTACCCATTTGTTTGCTACCTTGCTGCAGCTTGCTTTCCCACCATACAAGTGCGGTGCCTGTCAGCCGAAGTGAAGCCAACTGAATCTTCACATCTTCTTCTTCGATCTGCTGGACTCGGCAATAGACCTCAATTTGCCTTATCCAATTGTTCAACTTCTCTGCATTCGACTCCCCATTGAACATGGGCAAATCAAACTTCACATCGAGCTTCAATAAGGGCTTCTTTTGAGGCTCTTTGTGAGGAACCTTGGAATGCTGAGAATGAGATGAGGAAGAAGCACTTGAACTTGTGCTTGAAGCTGAAGGTGAAGAGGGAGGCTCAGGAGGCTCTTCGCCACCTTCCCCTTGGTTAACTGAAGCGTTGCCTTTGTCCTTCACTTCTTTGTCTTCCTTCTTTACTTCACTGCCTTTTCTTTTTTTTGCCATGCGTTCTTCATAGTCTGCAAACAACTTGTCTACCTTGTCGGCCATCATATAGAAGACCTTGTGAAAGTTTGCCTCCATCTCGATGCGGGCATCATTAGCATCCATCTTCCTCCTTCGGTGTGAACGTCCGATCTCGGAATTGTAAGGCTCTAATGTACCCTCACCAGCTTGCAGTTTATCCCTCGTGAGCATCCACACTCACAATCCAACGTCAAATAGACCTGCTCTGATACCACATGATCCGGAAACAAGATCTTTGCTATTCTATGACGTTAACATGAATTGCATAAAGAGCATGAATGAAGCTCACAAATCCATAAGAAGAGAACCAAACAGCATAGACAATACACACATAAAGACAACAAGTTGATAACGGAGTTCATCCAGGATGGACTACGTCTCCGGGCCTGCTTCTCAATAGGAGGGCCGATCTATAATCTCAGCATAAAGGCAAAATACATGGCAATGATACAATGATACCTTGGCGACAATGGCCAGGAAGAGAACCGCTGCCCAAAACACAACAAGACTGCTTCCAGCAACTCCGAAGCCTGAAGACGGTGTAAAACGAGTATAAACACTCGTACCTTCCTCCTGCAGAGCTACGCAATCTCCCTTCTCTCCTTTCGCTACAAAGTCTCTACTCCAAAGCATGAGTGGGAAATGGAAAATGAATGGGTTTATATAGGTTGGCTTTCCCTTCTTCACATGACTCTCATGGATTCCTTTGGTTGCAACTAATTTGCCTATCTTGGCCTTGGTTACAACTTCCCTAAGTTGGTTTCCATGTGGTTGGGCTTTTAAGAACATAAACCAAAAATATGGTTCATGCCCACATGTCCATGGGTTTTCGCATTTAGTTACTTCCCCATAATGACATTTACAAAATCCAACAATAATCCATTACATACCAAAATCCTTCTTTTAAATAGCATGTTGGTTTTTTTCAACCATAAACCAACTTGTTACAACTTCTTTACAAATATGGCATGTTTGTTTTTGGTTACAACCATGCATTAACTTCATAACAACTCAAGGAATAAAATAAATGAGTAATATGTGAGTAATTTTTCCACTCACTTCAAATATTAATCATTTTACAATTTCTCATGAGTAAATGCATGAATTTCCTAAAACTCATTTCAAGCACAAATGCATGCATGCTAGTCATCATGCCACTTCATCATGCCATGTCACCATGCCACATCATCATGCCACATCAGCATGCCATGTCATTATGCCACATCAGCATGCCATGTCATCATGCCACATCATCATGCCATGTCAGAATGCCACATCATCATGACACATTATCATGCCATGTCATCATGCCACATCAGCATGCCATGTCATCATACCGCATCATCATGCCATGTCATCATGCCACATGTCACCTTGTGATTGGTCTGTACTGTATGGATGCCATGTGTCATCCTCTAAGTGGTGCCACATCATCATGTTTGTACAGTACGGATGCCACGTGTCACCTTGTCAGTGGTGCCACGTGGCACCTCTTTTTGCCAAATTTGCCTGTTGACCTTATGGAACAGAACGCGATAACTTTCTCATACGGAGTCCGTTTGAGGTGAAACGAACGCCGTTGGAATCGTCTCGACGAGCCCTTCGATATAGTGCTAATTTTGCTAATATTGGAGGACTTCAAAATTTTGCCTTCTTAGATCCTCCTGGATCAATGACGCGCATACTTAATTCTGATGCTGCTCCGTCGCCACACATCTGATGGAATTAACACACTTCAATTCAACCTTCGTGCATCGGCTATACTTCTGCGCATCCTCTGATAAACTTCAGTTTTGTCTCTGCAATTCTTCCTTAAAACATCTGTGTCTATATGCGTGATGTCTGTAATATGGTAATTCAATCCTCACGCTCTTGCACATCCTCTGCATTCTACCTTTTCGTCTTTGTGCAATTGTCACAGATCTACAACATCATTCTGTGCACCATCAATTGTATCATTCCTCTGCTTGTGCGCACTCGGCTCCTTGCTAGATCATGATGTTCTATTCCTCGAGCCCTTGATGCCCCGAATATAAATATGTATCTTCCCCTTAGAATTTATTCATCCTTGCCATCAAGATTATCTCAAATATCCACGTTGCTTCCCTATTTATACATGTCCTGCATGGATTATATGTCCACAAGTTGGTTGTTGCATTCCTTCTTCCTTTCTTCACGGATTTTGCATATGCCACATATCATCTTCTACGTTGTTGATGTGTCCTTTCTTTGTGGGTTCTGCGCATACATGGTATTCGACTTGGTGGGACTTTCACCCTTTCTGTACCATCACTTGTGGGTCTTGTGCTCTTGATGTATCAATGCTTTGTGGAACTTACACATACACGATCTTCGAATTGGTGGGACTTTGACCCTTATAGAACTATCACTTATGTGTCTTGCACACTTGCCATGTCATCGACTATGGAATTTGCACATATGTCAACTTCAACTGCTACACCCTTCTTGGAGCTTGTGCGCGCTTCAACAACTTAAAGATTCTTATGATTTGTGGGACTTGCGCACTTTCAGGACTTTTCAACCATAATCTTGTTCCATACTGCTTGCGCATTCCAGATCCTTGACCATTCAATGCTTGCACATCCAGAATCTTCTCTTGACTTTCTTGCGCATATACTTATTCAATGTGGCTTCTCTATACATCTTCAAACTACCATAGGAATCTGCATCCACTTTGAAATCAGTTGACATATTATTTGACATTAGTTGACATTAATGACAACCAAATTTCAACAATATCCCCCTTTGGCATTGATTTCCACACCTTATGAAGCTACGCATAATCATATTCTTGAACTTGTATGCTTCATTTGTACTTGTCGCAGTACTCCCCCTGGGTTCTTTGCCTGTTTGAACCTTTGACATCTGCGCATTCTGCTGCTGGTGCTTCTTCTGCTTTCTGTTACCTCTGTGCAGACCACATGTTGCACTGTATTGTTTCATGCTTCGTGGTTAGATTCATATACTCCAGCTTCATTTCTCCAATAATCTGATTCACGCTCTTTCATGTATTTGCTATTGCATGTTGCTACTTCTCAGCTTCTTGGATATTCTTTTTAGCTGCATTCAGCTTCATGCTTTTCTCCCCCTTTGACATCAATGGAAAAGAGGTGCCATTACTTATGCAATTATTGGTTTTTCTTTCTTTTGGTTTGCGCCTACCTTTACTTGTCTGCTTATAGGGATTACTCCCCCTGTCTTCATGCTTCATCTCTTTTTCAAAGATTTCTGCATTGATATCTTGCAATCTTCATATTGCCTTCATAATTATCTTTGATTTCTTTCCCTGTATAGGTGCTATATTACTCCTTTATCTTGATCTCCTGTTCCTGTCACAATATTTCATCATTCTTTGCATAGTGATTCATGCAATCATCCTTTAGTGCCAACTGCGTAATGCCAAAATTAATCCTTTACTGGTTTTGCACTATGTTTTCCATTAACTTCATTCATGCGCCTGACTGTTTCATCTGTCACATTTCCTATGTCGTAATAAGGCCTTGTCACATTTAATGTCGTTGCATCCCTTTCCATGACAACCAAATATTTGGCATGTTTTTCATTCATCAACCAGCTCGACATAAGAGCGGACATGACACTTAGTTCGCGTGGAAACAATGATGTGTCGCTTCCGTACTCGAGACTTTTGGGGCAACATCATTTGTCACACAGAGCAATGAAATTGATTTCCTGATGCAGACACGTTGGGGGTTGGCCTGCATATCAGAATTACACAATGGAAAACACACTTACAATCACATGACACAACAACAAGAATATTTCCAATAATTATGGCTTTCAATTAAATGAGTAAATCTCTTTACAGAATGAATACTCAATTCATCCGGAATGAACATTGACTGTTACCAGCTTCACACAATCGTGAGGGAATCTTCATCCTCAACACTCTACAATACTTTGCACTGAGAATTCTTTGAGCATCTCTCTTCCTTCCTTCTTAGGATATCCAAAAAAAAAGACCCCTCTCTCAAGATATGCACAGGTATTTATATTTGTTCATGCCTACTCGATCATCCTTCAGAATCCTTGATCACTTCAAGGCACAGTCAAACTGCATTAAAGAATTTATGCGTCATTCTTCGTCAGGTGGATCCACTTGGAATTCTGGAACTATTGCTATACATTCTCTTGAAACTTCCCAACTACCTCCACAGTTATTTTCCTTAGGCTTCTAACTTCCTCCATCAGTTGTTGTCAACTCTAATTACCTTCCTACTCTAGTCGGTATTACCTTCGACCATTCCAATCCACTGTTTTTTCGTCTGCCATCGACCACTATTGGTTGGAACCTCTGTAACACATCCATATTCTGTTGACTATCATCGTCAATCGTCGTCGTCGACCGTTCCTGGTCGGTATCCACTTGACTAGTTCTCAACTTACTCTCGTCGACCCTTTTGCCCATTGCACTAGAGGTCATCGACTATCCTCTGAGAGTTCCAGTTGTCTATCTTCGACGATTTGTCTTGGGCCCCGATGCCCCTACATCAACCTCCCGAGGTTGACAAGAATCTTTCTCACGGTTCAACAATTTCTTGAGTTCTTCTTCTGAAATCCACGTCACTTCTTCCAGGCTCTTGTTCGTCCATTGAACCAAATATTCTTTTATTTTTTTGTTTCCTGGTCCTCCCGGCTTCACGTTCGTCGAGTACTTCCCTGAATTCTTCCGTCGGCTGAACTGGTACCTTCCCTTTCTAGTATACAGTCGTCCCACTGTTGCTCGTTGAGCCTTCTTCAAACTTATACAAGTCATAAATGTTAAACATCAGCGATATGCCCATATCTTCTAGCAGTTCCAATACATATGCATTGTCCAAAATTTTCTTTAATATTTTACATGGACCAATCTTCTTCAACTTTAGTTTGTTATATGTTCCCTTTGGGAACCTTTCCTTCCTCAGGTGCGCATACACTAGGTCACCCTCTGCAAACGAATGCAATCGTTTCTTCTTGTTGGATCTCAACTTGTAGGCCACATTGCTCTTCTCAAGATGTCGCTTCACTTGGTCGCGCACTTATCTCATATGGTCAACAAACGATTCTATGTCTGCACTTGTGACTCCTGTTGGCATGTCAACTAAGTCGGTTACTCCTTGCGGACTTCTCCCTTGCACAACCTGCAATGGACTCATCCCAGTCGACCGGTTCACGAAATTGTTATACATGAATTATGCCCGCCCCAACCCATTTTCCCACTGCTTCGATCGACCAATAGTTATACATATCAACAAATTTCCTAAGCTCCTTTTTAGGACTTCAGTTTTCCCATCAATCTGCGAATGGTAAGTAGAATTGAACTGTAATTTCGTGTCAAGCTTCTTCCACAGGGTTCTCCAGAAATGACCCATAAACTTGGTGTCTCTATCCGATGTTATGCTCTTCGGAAGTCCCTGCAACCTCACAACCTCCTTGAAAAATAAAACAACAACCCCAATGGCATCACTCATCTTCCAGCACAGAATGAAATGTGCCATCTTTCAAAACCTATCGACTACCACGAATATGGAGTCATTACCTTGCTGTGTCTTCAAATCCTAGCACAAAATCCATGCTGATATCTTCCCATGGGGCAGTCGGTACTAACAATGGTGCATATAGCCCCGTGTTCTGACTTCTCCCCTTGGCATGCTAACATATTCAACACTTTTAGATCCATCTCTTCACATCTGTCTCCAATCTTGGCCAATAATATTTCTCTTCGACCAATGCATTGGTATTCTTGACGCCAAAGTGTCCTCCCAATCTACCACTGTGAAATACCCTGATTAGATTCTCCCTTATTGATCCTCTAGGGATGAATAACTAATGTCCCTCTAACATGTATTCCTCTTGGATGAAGTAATCCAAGTATGGGGTTCTATCACCACTCCATGTTACAGTGTATTTTTCCACCTTGTGAGCATTTATACTATTTGGCCTCTGTTATTCATTTGAACGAGTCAGAACCACTTGTTTCCCTCCAAGAACCTAGTTTTCCCTATTTTTGTTCCTGTACACGATTTGCTTTGCTGCAACTCGTGCATGCGCAGGCTGTCCCACTACAGCCCGCGTACATCGAGTTAAATGGTAAATTACAATTAAAAAATCTATTTTTACTCCAAAAAGCGGTCATAGGGTGACCTTTGGCCCTCCATGTATCCCGAAACGACTCGATTTGACCTTTCATCTACCTTTGGAAGGCTATATATTGAGCTCTTATGGTGAATCGAAGGAGGAGAAAGAGAGAGCATCGAAACTCTATTGGATTTTTGCCGTAGCTTGAGTCTACATCCATTGATCCTAGTTGTTGTGAACCTCTTATGTTCACCTACCAAACTCTTCCATATATTGAGTTTTCCATTGCATGGGGGATTGAAGTGGTGGAGACACAAGTGGAGAGACCTAGTTCTTGGTTCATATGAGTTGCCGACAAGAGGTTGTATCATGTACTTCTTGTTTCATTAATATAAATACTCATTTTCTCATCTAATTGATGTTGTGAATGGTTTGCTAACATTGGATACATTTGCTTATTATATCATGGACCATGCTATTGTTTATGCTAATATCTTTCATATATTATATGCACTTGATTGTGTTTGTTGTTGAGACTAAGCTGCAGGTTGAAGTGTAGAGATTTGAAAGCTCAACGGGGATCTATTTCGAACATCCGGTTGAAGGTTGGTCATTTATTCCACATCTTAGCATTTACATTTATATAACATTGCATTGGGAATTGGGTTGATTTCCGGTATTCATCTTTGTAGTGTGGTCTACCCCAAGCCATAGGAAGTTTTTCTCTGTAACACTCCATGGTTCCTTCGATGCCTTCCAAGCATTGAAAAAATATGCGTTTTCTTTATTGTCGGCCTTTATCGACTCTAGTCCCGTCGACTTAACAGTAGTCATTCCCAGTAACGCGACTCTTCGACTACCCGATTAGTCTTGCCCGACTTGTGCTTTAACAAAAAAGTGTAACTCTACAAAAAATCGACCCACTTCATGTGCCTCTGATTCAATTTTTTTCGAGTGTTCATATATCTTAGAGCTTGGTGGTCGGTGAACAACACAAATTCCTTGGGAAATAGGTAGTGTCTCCATTTCTTTAATTACTAAACAATGCAATAAAACTCCTGGTCATAGACCGAATATTTATGCTTGGATTTTTCCAACTTCTCACTGAAGAATGCAATAGGTCGGCCCTCCTAGATCACACTGCTCCAATTGCTAATCCACTCATGTCATAGTTGACTTGAAATATCTTGCCGAAGTCTGGGAGAGCTAATACTGGACTCTCCATAACCTTTTGTTTCATCTTCTCAAATGATCGTCGGGCATCATCCTTCCACTTGAACTCGCAAGTTTCATGCACATTGTCAATGGTGCACATATCCGACTGAAATCCCTTATAAATTTCCTATAAAAACTGGCAAGTCCATGAAAACTTCTCACCTTTGTGGCACTCGTCGGCTTTGGCCACTCCAAAATCACCGGTATCTTTTCTGGATCCATCTTCAATCCTTTTCGAGAAATCACAAATCTCAGATACACCAGCTCCTTTTGCATACAAGAACACTTTTGTAGATTCACCAACAACTTCTCCCGGCTTAACCTCTGTAGGACTTGTCGAATATGAGACAAGTGCTCTTCTTTTGTCTTGTTTAAAATCAGGATATCGTCGAGGTAGACTACGATGAATTCCCCCATAAATGGTTTCAACACCTCATTCATCAATCTCATAAATGTGCTTGGGGCATTATTCATCTCGAATTGCATGACCAAACATTAATACAGCCCCTTATCCGTCTTAAAGGTCATCTTCCATTCAACACCATCCCTAATCCAGATCTGGTGGTATCCACTCTTTAGGTCAATCTTGGTGAAGTATGTCGCTCCACTCGAGCAATCGATCAAGTCATCCATCCCTGACAATGGAAACATGTACTTAATAGTAATCCTATTGATGGCCCTTGAATCAGTGCACATCCTCCTTTCTCCACCCTTCTTCGGTGCTAGTACGACTGGTACTACACATGGGATTAAAATTTTCCTGATTATCCCCCTATCCAACAACTCTTGAACTTGTCGATTCAACTTGACATTTTTTGCTGGTGTCATCCTATGAAGTTCCTTATTTGAAAGAATCAATCTTGGAATCAAGTCGATCTGATGGGCTATACTCCTTGTTGGTGGCAATCCAGTAGGCATCTCATCGACCATTATGTCCTTGAATTCCAACAACACCTCTCAGACTTCCGTCAGAATTTCTTCCATCGGTCCATCAACACTTAGACCCTTGGGAATGGCAGCAAATCAATACTGTTGCTTCTCTTCCTCCTTCAAAAAATCCTTAGATGAACACATCAACACTCTTTTCTCACATTATGAATTTATTCCTTCCGCACCCCACTAGTCTATCCTTAGGTGGCAGAAAAAGTCTGACTTCGAGCAGTCAATTTCCCCTTGCTCATCGTGGTCTTTAGCGACAATTTCTCCTCGGCCTTCAGAGCTCGCTGATAGGCTTCTCCGACTGTTCTGAACCTTGAAATACTCTACTCATATTGAATGGCATACTTCATGCCATTCACATACATGGCGACTACCTCCTCTCCTTCATCGGTTTGTCTCGACCGAATAGACATTCGATAGAATTCCTCTGTGAACTCTTTCATGGTCATCTCCTTAGGTCTCAAGTTCTGTAGATTCCTAAACAGAGAAATCATATAGTCGGTGGGATGGAATTATCCTTCAACTTGGAAACCATTCCATCCCAAGCATTCACCTTATCTTTTCCCTTCCTTACTCTGTCAGCCTGTACATTGTCCCACCATAATGAGGCATGACCCTTCAACTTTATACATGAAACTTTCACCCTTTTGGGGTCCTCTATCTGCTCCATGTCGAAGTATTTCTCCATTTCTCTTATCCATTCGATCAACTCTTCAGGTTTTAGACTCCATGAGTAGGTAGAGAATTCCATCGTTGTTATACCCTTCATCTCAGACAACACCTTTAACAACTTGTCTGCTGGTTCTTCTTCACGTTCATCCTTAGGAGTTTTCTCTTTCTCTTTGATCTCCTCGTCACTATGGTCGAGGGTATCAATACCTAGTCCCCTCTTTTGGGATTCTTTTACTGCAACCAACTCGCTCTCATACTCCTCATGGTATGAACACATTCCTTGAACATGTCTTGGTCAATCGTGACCCCTATGCCTCTGTGAGTCCTTCATCCTCTACCATGAACATTTACACCTCTCTAAGCCATCACTCTACTCAGACAACCAAATCACCACTTCCACAACTCTACCCAACCACAACTGGAGTTGTTCTTCCATGTCCAATCGCAACTGGACCTTCTACGTGCATGATAAATTCCTTCTTTGATACCAACTGATGCAGACACGGTGGGGGTCATCCTGCAAATAAGAATTACACAATGGAAAACACACTTATAGTCACACGACACAACAACGATAATATTGCCAATAATTATGTCTTTCAATTAAATGAGTAAATATCTTTACATAATGGTTTACAACATGAGTGAATACTCAGGTCATCTGGAATGAACATCGACTGTTACCAACTTCACACAATCGTGAGGGAATCTTTGTCCTCAGCACTTTGCAACTCTTTGCACTGGGAGTTCTTTGAGCGTCTCTCTTCCTTCCTTTTTAGGATCTCCAAAAAAAAATACCCCTCTCTCAAGATATGCACAAGTATTTATACTCATTCCTACCTAATCGATTGTCCTTTAGAAGCCTTGATCACTTCCAGGCATAGTCAAACTGCATTAAATAATTTACATGGCCTTCTTCATTAGGTGGATCCACCTGGCATTCTGCAACTACCGCCATAAATTCTCCTGCAGCTTACTAATTACCTCCACAACTATTTTCCTCGAGATTTTAACTACCTATGTCGGTCATCGTCGAATCTAATTACCTTCCTACCCTGGTCAGTATTACCTTCAACCATTCCACTCCACTATTTTGTCGTATGCCATCGACCGCTATTGGTCAGAACCTCTACAACACATCCATCTTCTGTCGACTATCATCCTCAGTCGTCGTCATCGACTATTCTTGGTCGGTATCGTCTCGACTGGTTTTGAACTTCCTCTCGTCAACCCTTTCAACCATTTCAATGGAGGTCATCGACTGTCCTCCGGGAGTTTCAGTCGTCTATCTTCGACGATTTGTCTTGGGCCTCGATTCCACTACATCATTTCCGCTTTTTGTACTAATTCCTGAGACCATTAATTCCAGCATTATGTTTTGCCAACTCTACCACCTTCTTTGAATCATGTAGTCTTGAATGCACATCTATTTTACTTAATTCAAATCACATGAACAACATCAATTCAATTCTATATGAACTCAACAAATATGTCTGGTTCATCACCTTTTGCATTCCTCCCTTTTGTGTCGCATTGCTTCTCGATTCTTCACTTGTCTTGCCAATGGCCTCCTTTTACCAGAGAATGAACAATTCCCTTGAGAGTGTGCGACTAGTTGTTTAGTCACATCAGTCTGAATTTGCACGCTTGAGAGTGGATATGGGAGTCTGGAAAAATAAGATGGAGGAAACAAAGTTCCAACGTCAATATTTTCAATCGCAGGTGAATTATGGGCATGTTGAACAACTGACTCATCTGACTCGTCTGGTCGAATTTTTGGAGTGCCAACAACAACATATTTTGGACGAACTGTCCTCACTTCGCTCTCAGCATTATGAACCGTCGTTGTCTGCAACTCTACATATTCTTCCTATACCCCCATCTTTTGAGTGTACCACGCTGGTTCCGATGGACTTGGAGCTTCGTCTTGCACACCAGCCAGACTCAGAAATTGACCTCGAACTACGGTTGTAGATAACTTCATCAATTCTCAATTTTGTCGTATTCACTCATTTTCTTGTACACTCCTTTTTGGTCTCGACATGGAGTCCCTTTTGAAATTTACATTGTAGAAGGCTCATGCAATTTTCTAAAAAAAAATAACATTTATTTTGAATGTAATAAAAATCACACCTTTTGCGCAAATTCATATCTATCTTTCAACAATTTTTGTACATTTTATTCATGCAAGAAATTTTCTTTTGTGTCATAACACTTAACTCAACAATTAATCTGTTCGTCACTTTATCACATGCAAGAGATCTATACACAATAATCATAACTTAGTAACAAACTGAATGCGTGCATGCATATGAAAATCCCTTTTTATGACAATTCTAACTTAACACACAACTTTATGCAACAAACACCTTTAAGCCCTACCTTCACTAACATTCTCCTTGAATTCTAAGATGCATCGTGTTGAATTCAAGGGTCTCACTTGATCTTCTCAAGATCAGTAGGAGGATCAACAATTGCTTGCTTCTTTGGATGTACCTGGATTGTCTACTTCTTTTGCACACTTCTGAGGATATTTCCTTACCCAATTTTTCTTGTGCGCACTTCTATCTTGATTCTGTACTTGAGAATTTTCACTATGATTCCTTGGAATGTGATTTCCTTTGCGCAATAAGTCTTTATTTGGATAGTTTACTACTCTTCGACAATACATAGCCTTATGTCCAAAACCATCACATGCATAGCATCTCACAGTTTGATAATATTTTGCAACATGACCAAAGCGATTCCATCTTGCGCACTTCATCCTATTGATCCTTCTTTGGTTAGTATATTGAAAATATTTGTAGTTATTGAAGGAACTCTCATACCTGAAAGACTTAACATGATTTGGGAAATGTTCTCTATTGCAGACCTTCTTTGATGCCTTTTCATAACCAAGACCTGATTTGTCTTCATGTGTTCTCTAATCATTCAGGATTTTGTTCATAATTGATGTGTTGCATTTGAACTTGTTCTTCACTTCATCTTCAAGACTAGTCTTGGTGCGTTTTGGATGTGCACATTTCTTGATGGGATCTTGGCCTTGTTTATTTTTCTTCATTTCAACTAGCTTGTATTCTAGACGAGATATCTTCAAACTGACTTGTCAGCATCCTATTTATCTGCACTTATTCTTCCAAAGAAGCCTTTAATGCAAGTTTCTCTTCTTTAAACACTTTGACCTTGTCTTGTGCACAAATCAATTGTTTCTCATAGTTGATCACCTTTTCACAAACCTTCGGTATCAAGAGACTCTTGAAATAGCTTGTCCTGTTCTTCATACTTTGACAGCTACTCCTGCAAGAATTTACTCTTCTTTATTGAATTATTTAATTCAACTAGGGCACTAATCAATTCACCTTCCCAGTCAACATCTGCAACATCTTTTTCTTCTTCAAATTGATTATATGTCTTAACTTATGCAACTAGCTTTGGAGGTGTAATTTCCTTTGGATGTGTTTTGAACGATCCACTAAAGAAGTATTTGTCTAGTGATATTGGTTTGTTTTGTGCAACTAGAGTATTTTTCGAGCTGTTCTTCTTATTTTCAACACTTCTTTATTCCACAAAGGCCATGAAAAGTACCTCTTTTGGTTCTTCGTCGCAGTCACTTCATTTAGACACATTGTTGTCTTCCTTAATGTACACACTTTTCTTCTGTTTTGGAATCCTCTTTTTATTTCCAGGTCTGTGCTAAGTGCATGTAGTTCTTCGTTGTTTTCGCTATCTCCATATTCTCTATAAGGACACTTAGAAGCAAAATGGCCTATTCCTCCACACTTGAAACATTTGAAAGGCAATTTGTTTTTGTACTTCCATCATCCTCTTTTCAGCTTCCTTACCGTGTTTGATTCTTCATCATCCGATTCATTGCAATAGTATTTGTCATGATCATGCTTATCCTTTCCATTGTAGTAAAAGCATCTTCCCTTTTAATGGGAATCTCTTTCTCAATTCTCATCTCGTATGATGTTAAAATCCCTTAAAGCTCGTCCTTTGTCAGGTATTCAAGATTAGCTTTGTCTTCCAATAAAGACTCCTTTGCATCAAATCTTGAGGGCAGAGTTCCCAGTATCTTTTGTACCAAATATTCTTCTTCTAGAGTGACCCCAAGACTTTTGATAGCATTAACTATCTCATAAACTCTTGATAAGTAAGAGGTAATATTCTCTTCATCTTTCATTCTCAAATATTCAAATAACCCAGAGCAGTTCTGCAAATTTGCTTTCTTTACCTTTTCGTCGCCTTCATAGACACCTATGAGTTTTTCCCAAACTTCCTTGGTTAAGGAGTAGTGCATAACCTTGATGAGTTCATTATCTGTCAAACCACACATCAGTGCATTTCTGGCTCTTGCATTGCATTCATAAATTTTCCTCTCAGCTGGATTAACTCGCACGACTGCTGGGACATTGTAACCATCAACAATGGACTTCTATACATCTACCCCTAGTAATTGTAGATATACTTCTGTTATCTCTCCAGGAGTCTTCCTAGGTTGCACTCGGAAGAGCCTGGTAACTTGAACTTATCTTGAAGGATGGGGTAGATGTGGATCAAGTTGGATGACTGAGATCAAAACTCATATGCTCAAAACATACAGGGATACATTCAAATAGACAAGGCTTTAGCCACTGGTGTTCAGGAAGTTTGTAAAAGATAGACAAAGAACTCTTATCGTGCTATCAAACTCATACATACAACATATATATATAAATGGCAAATCACGACAAGCAAAAGGGCACTGAATATCCAGTTCTCAATACGAAGATAGGATTACAACTATCTAGCATAGACAAATGAAAACTTAGGAAATAGACATTTCACTGCAAGTATAAAAGATATAAGAATGGAAACTGAACACACATATGGCAAAAGAAGCTTATATAAGTGATATGTAACCAGAAGTCTGATAATGCAAATTTAAGCAAAGTTTCTCCAAAATCAAACCCTCGTTCCACTTCAGTTCTGGGCTTTATAGCCATTACAACAAATTTCAGATCCCAGAAAGATGGATCGAATCTACTAAAAATAACAACTAAGAACAGTTAATGAAAGATGTGACAGTGTGTTATGATCAAAATAACTGATCCTTGTTGATACACCTACGCTTAATAGATGAAACGAGCCTCTGGGGGCTGGAGGACGAGTTTGAAACTGATGTCTGCAAAAACCTGTAGACATCCTTTTCTAAAAATAGACAGGAATATTCCACTGTTAATCTTGCTGGCACCCTCAGTCTGGGACCAGAGGTGATCATGATGCACTTGAACGTTTATCAATCCCCTAGAAAACGCCTTTAAGATGCTTGGACCAACAAAAAAGGGGTTTGATGCCCAAAGAGAGACCTCTGCGTTTTCGGTAGCTAACAAAATTGGGCTTGAAGGTGACAAGCAACTGAAAGCCAGGTATTCAGTGGTTAATGAATTAGATTAATGCTTCGCCTAAACCATTGAATCGTTTTAAGGCGCTGAGAACCTTTCTCTCTTTTCGGTAACTAGGAGGGTTCTGCCTGTATGTCGTAAACTGCCAAATTGGGATTCGACGGCTAATGAACAACTCCTATGTTCGCCCAAGCTGCCGAAAACGGTGGATGATCCAGCCTGCAAAAAGTTTACAAAACTGTGTTTCTATCCCCTGCTACCTGGATTTCTCTTCCTCCTGGGCCAAAATCGAAGGGTCTGCAAAGTTGATTGCAGCTGCTACTAAGGTGTCCAGGTCTGAATGTACCTTGGGCTGGGGACTCTGAGTTTTTTCCTTACCCTCCAAAGACTCAACCTTCCTCCTTAGCCTGATGTTTTCTCTTATTAGCCTAATGTTTCTTCCTCTCATTTTTCCATGTTTCCTGGTCAACCCCTGAAAAGAAACATACAGCTCATTATATCTTTCGGTCAGCCTCTCATTCTTTTCCTTGATGACTCTCTGGAGTATCTCGCGTTCATATGCCTGCTGGAGGAGTCGATTGATTTTCTGTGAGGCAGAACTCTTTGCTTTATGGATTAATTTTTCGGCTACCTGCTGACCTTGTTCCTCCATAGGTGTAAGGGAGGGTAAGTTTGCACATTCGAATCCCTGCTCTTCCACAAGTGTAGGAGAAGGAAAATTAACATAGGTGGTATCCTGTTCCATCACAGATGGAGCTGCTTCCTGGAGCTCCTGTTCCGTCACCATCTCCTCATTTCCTGCTCCGGCTTCCTGCAATTCATCCTCCTCAGAATCGGTGTAAGGGAGGTTTAAAAGGTTGGCATTCTTTGAAGGGGTCTCTTCTGAAACAACTCCCTCGTCCTCAGTCTTATCTTTGAATGTTAATTTCCTTTTGGATGTCTTCACTTTGGGGGCTGAGGGAAGGAGGTCAGTTGTGATTGGGGAGATAGCCCTCCTCTTTCTTTCCCACTTCTAGGGGTGGAAAATTTCTTTCCATCTTCCGGTCGCAATTTTGTCTCGAACCCACTCCAGAACAGGAAGAAAGCCCAGTTCATGCTTTTCCTCTGCAACAACTCAGAGACTAAGAGTTTGATCAAACCATGGTGGTACAACCTACTTGCAATTTTGGTTGGCTAGGCTTTGACTTGATGTGCCATTTGGTCAGGCTCTTGTGGAGGTAGAAAGGGATATTTAAGGAGCTCTTTCCAATGAAGTGATCCAGTAATCTAAAATGGTAAATCAACACCTTGTTATACCTGCCTTCACAGGTTATATAAACCAAAATGGACTTCAATAAAAGCTGCCATTTATCCTCCAGATATGACATAGGAATGTCTTTCTTCCATACCAGGTTCTTATGCTCCAGTTTCAGATAGGATTGAAATTCGAAATCCTTTTTTACAGTGGTCTTAAACCAGTTTTCTCCGGTCCTTAGAAGTTCTGTCACTTGGGCTATAAGGGCCTCGTTCACCTGGAATTCTTCCTTGCCTATTACCACCCTATTGCCGTCAAACGTGAGAGAAAATGCTTCGGACACCTGTTGATGAGAGCCTTGTAGCTTTTTGCAAAAGATATAGCAGCCGACATTTTTGAAGAATTGACATACGTCGGGGTGTGCCTCCAAGTAGCAGATGTCATTCAATTCCTTTCTCAGGGCGACTCCTCATCCTTTCTTCATTTGCAACTGCTCGCTGGCACCTACTACTAAAATCGGGACTGAGGGAGAGACGAGAAAACAAAGAGAAAATGAGTTCAATGACGTGGTGAGGGTGAAAGCGGAAAGGTGGTGAGGCTTTTCGGGAACTGACTCCGAGGGGTATGAAAAGGTGGATAATCATGAGGGCATAATGATGGAAATGTGGCATGATTATGCCAAAGGAATGAAATTTTAGAAATGCTGGTATGCGGAGAGGAGATGAGGTCCGTCTGGCCAGAGGTATGGCAATGGCGTCCGGCCTCACCTTGGGGTGAATCGTGTTTTCGCTGAAATGACCCTTTCGGCGACTAAGCCATGATGAATTCCCTTTATTATGATCAAACCCCCGATTTGACGTGTCCACCGATTGACGCCAACTTGTTTTAGGCAACCGATAATATGCTTTTAACCCCGTATGCCGCCGGAAAACAATCTTCACCAATGTTTTGCTTTCGGTGGTTGTAGACAATCCAGCCTTTGGATGATAAGCTGCGAAAAAGTATCTGCCTTTTCAGTGGCTAATGAACACCATCGTGTTCTCCCAAAACCTCGAAATGGCCCCATGGTTTACGAAAATGACTTTGCTTTCGGCAGCTACGGGAGGACCCAAACTTGAACTGCGGACTGCGGAAAATATCTACCTTTTGGTGGCTAATGAACACCATCATATTCGCCCAAGCCACGGAAAACTTCCCCACGAATCACGCTGTAATTTTTCCCTTTCGGTAGTTGAAGCATTTCGTCTTTCACACAGTAAGCTGCCGAAAACAGGGTTTTCGGTAGGTAATGAAACATTGCCAGGCCCGCCTAAGCTACCGAAACCTGAAAGTTTCCTTTTGGAAACAGAGCCAACTTTAAAATGTTATTTCAAACTTCATTACCTTCTTCAACTTATCATACTGAAACTCAAACACATGTGAAAAACGATAAAAAGTAAAGACTTCCTATCACCTAGATACCATGACTAATCTATGCTTATTGAGGAGATAACATCTGGCTCTTGCTTGGGGATGGAAACCTCCCAGCGAGGTTCCAAGAACCTCAGACCAAATTCCTTTCCTAAAAAAAAAACAAGACTCTAACCCTAACTTCTAGTGTTCCATTGGGCATGGAGTTATTTGTAAACAAGAAAAAAAAACTGAAAACAAAATGATATTTACAGTGACCAGGCTGTGAAACCTCAGATGAAATAAAGTTTCAGGAAACGCCCATTGACCGGGCCACCAAAAAACTCTTGAACTTCCAGACTTTGTAGTTTGAAAGTATTGTTCTGCTTTGCTTGATTTATTACGTAAGGACCTGTCCAGAGAGAATCAAACTTGCCGTGCTTGCCTTTGTCCTGCCTAGGGGCATCCCATTTCAATACCCAGTCTCCCACCTGAAAACTGTCCATCTTGGCCTTCTTGTAAAAGGTGCCTTTTTTTTTCTTGATGAGCTTCTGAACTTTCCACTAATTGCTCTCTGGTATGCTGCAATTCAACCAAATCAAGCATTCTTCTCACCATGTCATTTGGTTCATCTTGTTCCTCCTGAATGAATTTAGTCACTGGCAGGATTATCCGGACTAGGAAAATGGCATTAGTACCATAAACTAATCTGAAGGGAGAGGTCCCTATAGATTTCTTATTTGTCACCCTATCAGCCCAGGGGGGAAATTTTAGCTTTGAATCCCAACTCCTTTGATTTTCCTCCAATAGTTTTTTGATGATCCTAACTAGGCTTTTATTGGAAGACTCCACGAGGCCATTGCCTTGAGGGTAATAGGGAGTGGAGTGAACTAACTGAATGCCCGTTGATTCGCACATATGGACTAACTCTTTATCTTTGAAAGCAGGTGCATTATCAGTTACCAGCCTTTTTGGGCAACCGAATTTGGTGAGGATGTTTTCATATAGGAATTTGATGATAACCTGATGGTTATCATTCCTGGTGGGAATTGCCTCTATCCATTTGGTGAAATAATCAGTGGCTACCAAGATCCATCTGTGATGACCGTTGGATGAAGGATTGATCTCCCCTATGAAGTCAAGTCCCCATTGCTGGAAAGGACCATTAACCACAATAGGCTTCAAGGGGAGGGATTTCAGCTGCTGTTTTCCCGTGAATCTTTGGCATTTGTCACAAGTTTTCACAAAAGTGTACACGTCAGAGAACAGACAAGGACAATAGTACCCAGCCCTTAGAATCTCATGGGTAGTATTTTTCCAGTAATGATGCCCCCCACATATTCTTGAATGGAAGTGATGCATGAATTGACCTGATTCTTCTTTGTCCAAAGACCTTAACAGAACTCCAGTAGGGTCTTTCCAATACAGCAGCTTATCACTTATGCAAAATTTTACAGCTTTGAGCTTGAGAGATCGTGCCTGAGTTGTACTAAGTCCAGGGGGAACTTCTAAATTTTACAGGAAATGAATGATACCTGAATACCACTCGCATGAGTGAAAATTTTCAGCCACTTGTTGGCTGTTATATTGTTCTGCTGCAGCTACCTCTGTTGGTAGATTTTCAGAATTTATTCCAATGAAATTTATGTCTAATAGTTTGCAATTCTCTTCAGCCATTAGCTTAGCCAGACCTTGGCCCTTTATTAACCTGGTGGGCTTCACCTCTATGTCAAATTCAATCAGCTTGGCGATCCATTTGGCCCTCTTGCCATCGATGTCAAGCTGAGTTAAAACATCCTTTACAGAAGCTGAAGGGACATAGGCTATAACCTTTGCATGTAGGATATAAATTCAGAATGCTTTTAATGATTTAATTAGAGCATAGGCTTGTTTCTCGATGGGATCGTACTTTAGCTTGACATCCCTCAATGTTTTGTTGAAGAAGGAAATTGGATGATCAAGCCCTTCGGCATCTTTCTGTAGCAAGACTACTGCCACTATATCATGGGAAGCAAAAGAGAAAATATAGAACACCTTGGCATAATCTGGACTAATCAGGGTAGGAGCTTCCATGATAGCCTGCTTGATGGCTTCGATATAGTGCCTCGCCTTTTCTATCCATTTGGTTTCAGCTCCCTTTTTCAGCATGGAGGTTATGTGCTTTACCAGCTCGAAAAATTTTGGAATAAACCTCCTGATGAAATTTATCTTACCAAGGAAAGACTGGATATCCTTTTTCGACCTTGGTATAGATACCTTCTGAATTGCTTCAACCCGAACTGGATCAATCCTTACTCCCTATGCTGAAACTATGTGGCCTAGGAGCTTTCCCTCCCCAAGAGAAAACTGTGACTTCTTAGGATTCAAAGAAATTTCAAATTGTCTGCATTTCAGGAAGACCTCCCTTAGGTGCTGCAAATGTTCTTCGTGACTATTCGAGTATACTGTGATATCATCGAGGTATATGAGGATGAACTTATCCTTGATCCCCACAAATGCTATATCCATGGCCCTCTGAAAAGTGGCCCCGACATTCATCAGTCCAAATGGCATCTTGGCGTACATGAAGGTACCCCAGGGAGTAGTAAAAGTTGTCTTCTCCTGATCATCGAGGTGTACAGAAATTTGATTATAGCTTGAGAAACCATCTAGAAATGACATGACCCTAACTCCTGACACTCTCTGCAGTAAATGCTCCATCTTGGGAAGAGGGCAGTTATCTTTTTGGGAGCCTTTTTTTAGGTTCCTGGAATCGACACATAGCCTGACTTCACCATTCTTCTTCCTCACTATCACCAAATTCGCGACCCATTTAGAATACCTTAGCAGGATTATGATCTTAGCATCAAGGAGTTTTTTTATTTCTCTCTCGATCACAGGTAACAAGAGAGGGTTGATAGGCCTTAGCTTCTGTTTAAAAGGGGTGATGCCTTTTTCTAGTGGAATTCTATGCTGAATGGTGTCTTCGTCATAAGTTTTCAGGTCACTGTATTCCCAAGCCAACACATCTGCAAAATCCTTTACCAGGCTGCAGTAACCTGACCTCTGATCAGCTGTCAACTCGGTGGACAGATTTATGAATTTAGGGTGATCCTGGCTGCCTATATTATGTTCATGGATAGCTGGGTCTTCTTCCTTAGTCACAGGTTTAAAGGGGATGTCATTATGGTCAAACAACCTTTTGAGAGGTACTAAGCCCCTAGGTATATGATTTCCTGGCAATTGAACAATGTCATGTTGGCCTATTTTCCCTTTCAATTTAGATCTCTGAGATTCTTCTATATTCAGGTTTTCTTGGTCAATATGCATATCAGAAAATTCGTCAACAACCTGGAGAAATCTACTAAGCTCATCATCATTCTCAAAAACTTTCCAAAATTTGACATTATCGGGTAGGGATTGCCTATACCTAACTTGGATATCATAATTCAACTTGGGAGGCATGGGAGGGATGAACGTGCTAGCAGAGACGGTAAGGGAATCATCCAGGTGTTTCATGGCTCGCGAGATATAGGAAATCTCAAAAAACATGAAGGAATCTCTCAGTTTCCATACCTCATCTCTGTATGACTTCAGTCTGACGTTCTTTGCCTGATAATTTCCATTCACTTGCTGTATGATGAGCTCCGCATCTCAAAATATTTTCAGGCACATGATTCCCATCTCTTTGGCAGCCTTGACTCCCAACAACAAAGCCTCATACTATGCTATATTGTTTGTAGTTTTGAACTCCAGTTTATAAGACAAATGAGTGACGTCCTTCAGAGGAGAGATCAAGACTACACCTGCACCTGCTGAAGCCTGGGTGCTGGCACCGTCAAAAAACATGCTCCACACAGCAGTGGTTACTTCCTCTGGTTGCTGACTAGCAGGCTTTGTGAGTTGTAGAGGGGCTAACTGATCGTCATCTATTTGCAGGATACATGCTCCAAAATCTGTATCCACTACATAAATAGGGTGATTTATAGAATTCTTCTCATTGCTAATGATATAAGCCAGCCGGTTTTCCCTGTAGAGCCTTTTAGTTTCACCCCCAAACATAGGAATGGTAGCATAAGTCAGATCCATCTGTAGGGTACCCCCTAGCCATTTACTCCATGATTGGGACAAGAGGATACCAAACTTCGGTGGGATGTCAGAAACCACTACATCCATTACCATTCTTTTTTAAGGTAGCTGAGTCAGGTTTATGACAAGATCCTTTATGAGGCCGAGGCATCTAACTTTTCTGGAGTCAAAAGAGAAGAGATCATGGTAGGGTTTTGTGATGCTAATCCCAAGTTCGTCCATCACAGCTTTAGCCATGAGGTTGTGAGAGGCTCCCGAGTCAAGTAAGTAATTGTGAATAATTTTGTCATGGATGTTTAAGGATATGTAAAAAGGTGGGCAGGACCCGTTCTGTTCTTCAACCATGGGACCTAGGGTTACTGTGGGCTTATCATCTTGTAAATTCACAAAGTCAGCATCTATGGGTGCTTTTGGCTAGAGGTATTTTAGTATAGATGACTTGAAGGAATCATTTTTCATTAGCTCAATTAGTGGAAAAGGGATTTTTATTTTATGAATCTCAGTTTCGAGATTGAAGGAGTAGGGCAACTTGTCAAGGATTCTTGTCTCTTGAGCTGGAGCTGTAAGTTGGACAGGATCCGGGACAGCTGGCTGAGATAGTCTTTGTTGTTGTTTTGCAGGAGCAGCAGGCTGCTATTTTGAAAGAGTGACAGACTGTTTTGCAGGAGCAGCAGGTTGCTTCGTGGGGGCAGGAGTCTTCTTCCCAGGAGCAAGGGTTAAAGGTTTCTTAGCAACAGTCCTGGACCTCAAATCATAGCTCCTTTGATCGTCAACCCGATACAGGGATTCCTCGGTGATTTGTTCATTCATGAGGGCTTCCTCATAATCAGATTGTGTTGATGTATATGTAGCTTCGGAATGTATTTCATCTATGTATTTCATATATATTTATTGTACCCTTATTAGAGATGTGTTATTCCTCTATAAGGAAGTGTCGTCATGTGGATTGACAAGTGTCGCAAGTGTGTGTACTTGCCGATGGGTTATTAGACCACCATGTGTGGGGTCGGCCCTAAAATATATATTATATTATGGATGTATCTAGATAGACAAGTCGGCCCCATAGTGTAACTGCGCAAACAGTTTAGTATAAATAGAGATCGGGAGATCTCTATTTTTATCATTCGAAAAGTCACACTTCTCTCACTCAGAAAGTGGCGCACTAGTGAGGAGGAGGATCATCTGCTACTAGGAGACTATCTCAAGTGTATTTTGGTTGTACTTTGGTTGAGCCATTGCTCTCTCTATCTTTGAGGAAGTTGTGGGGTTTTTCACCTTAGGGTTTTCTCCATGGAAACTCTGTGTCTCTTGTCTCTTATGCTTTTGATTCTTGTGATACTTGTCATGCTTATTGTGATAGTTATGCATTGATATACTGTATATGTTATTCTCTCAGTAAAGATCCAAGAGTATTGTGAATTAATTCCCAAAATTTAACAGATTGTGTCCGGAAGGTGGGGTCAACCTTATCCTCCATGCAGTTGATATTGTCTTCTTCTTCTACTCCTCCCTAGATAAGTTCTTGTTCTTCTTCTAATACCGCATGCTGGAAAGGGGCTCTGATCCTTTGTTCTTCAGCCGGATTCCTGTCTCTCTGGAGGATCTGAGCCTGTGGGCCATTTCTTCTATAAGGGGGAGCATTGGTGTTCTTGGGAACAAACTCATTCAGTCCTTTACTTCTTGCTGGTGTCTGGCCTTGCACTTTCAGTTTGGACATTTCGGAGGTCAGGCTGTCCAGCATTTTAGCCATTTTTTCTAGGTTGGTTCCTGACGAGGAGGAGGAATCTGGGGTCTTCCTTTTCTTGTCGATTTTCCCTTTGAGGATCTTAGATGCAACCATATTTGAATCAACTTCGAGCGCAGCATCTTGCATGAGCAATAAATAGGAAGATCTTCTTTCTCGGAGATGAAGACAAAACTCAGGATCGAAAGCATTTGCATAGGTAATCCTGGCTGAGGTATCTATGGGTTTGATATCCGCAGGGATTTTTCTAAACATTTTATTAAACCTCTTGGTGAAAGTTGACACAGACTCGCCACTTTCTCTCTTCAAATTATCAAATTCTATGAGGTGATAAAGGTGGTCTCTTCTTTCCCCCCAATGCTTCAAAAACAATTCATTTAGGGCTTCGATATCATTTATTGACCCAGCAGGTAATTCTTTGAACCATTTTCTGGCTTGACCATCTAAACTTTGCACAAAAACCCTAGTCCATACATCTTCGTGCTCGATATTTATGTTTTCAGCGTAGCTATAGAATGCCTCCAAGTGCTCTTCGGCTGTAAAATCCCCCTCCCCAGTGAACTTTGTCATATATTTTTGGTAATCTTCGGAAGGCATATCAGCAAGGGGATTAGGCAAATTTAGAGGGGCATACCTGGAAATGAGGATCTTTTCCATTTTGGTTAGAGGGACAGCCATAGTGGGTGTGGCTACTGAAAGGGTGGCAGAAGGTATTTGGGGTGTGGACGATAGTTGAGGAGGTATAGGCAATGATGAATATGGGGGTTCTAATTTAGTGGAGTCGCCAAAAATTGGGGTTAAACAAATCGATGGTTGTTCTGGACAATCGGTTCTCTTACTGGACTGTGCAAGGAACGAGGACAACCTCTCTTCACGCTGGTCCAAAAGGTCCTGAAAAATATTTTCAATGGCAAGTACGTTGGTGTAGACAAAAGGGTACTTCTCTTCTAGTTCAGTCGGTAAGGACTGCAGGTAGGAGGAACAACCTTCTTCTTTGATGGATTCTAGGATTTCTTTTCCTAGGTCAGCTCGAGTAGTAGATTCAGGACTAGGGACTCGGGAAGCAGAAACTGATGAGGATACTTGAGCCCATAAGTCTTCTGATCTACTTATAGTTTCTTGTGAACCAACTACTTCAAGGAATGGAGATTCAAAAGGAGTTTCATTTGATGAGACAAAAGAAATACCTCTAGTAGTGCCTGATGCAATTCCCCTTGTGGACCTGGAAATCTGCCTCTGCGTAGTCCTTCCTCTCCTTATAATCTATCCAGGATCTAAAATAGGTGTCACTAGTGGCCTTTGAGGATTTGATCTGGTCCTTGGTCTTCTCGAAGCCACTTCGTTCCAATGGAGTCGCCAGATAGATGATTACAACCGAAATAATGTCCAGGATTTGTCTATCATCAAAGCTGGAACTAGGTCGTCTCCCAAGGAAGCTGTTGCTTCAATAATCTTTCCGCGGCAGTGGCGTCAATTTGTTATCTCTCCAGGAGTCTTCCTAGGTTGCACTCGGAAGAGCCTGGTAACTTGAACTTATCTTGAAGGATGGGGTAAATGTGGATCAAGTTGGATGACTGAGATCAAAACTCATACGCTCAAAACATACAGGGATACATTCAAATAAACAAGGCTTTAGACACTGGTGTTCAGGAAGTTTGTAAAAGATAGACAAAGAACTCTTATCGTGCTAGCAAACTCATACATACAACATATATATATAAATGGAAAATCACGACAAGAAAAAGGGCACTGAATATCCAATTCTCAATACGAAGATAGGATTACGGCTATCTAGCATAGACAAATGAAAACTCATGAAATAGACATTTCACTACAAGTATAAAAGATATAAGAATGGAAACTGAACACACATATGGAAAAAGAAGCTTATATAAGTGATATGTAACCAGAAATATGATAATACAAATTTAAGCAAAGTTTCTCCAAAATCGAACCCTCGTTCCACTTCAGTTATGGGATTTATAGCCATTACAAAAAATTTCAGATCCCAAAAAGATGGATCGAATCTACTAAAAATAACAACTAAGAACAGTTAATGAAAGATGTGATAGTGTGTTATGATCAAAATAACCGATCCTTGCTGATACACCTACGCTTAATAGCTGAAACGAGCCTCTGGGGGCTGGAGGACGAGTTTGAAACTGCTGTCTGCAAAAACCTGTAGACGTCCTTTTCTAAAAATAGACAGGAATATTCCACTGTTAATCTTGATGGCACCCTCAGTCTGGGACCAGAGGTGATCATGATGCACTTGAACATTTATCAATCCCCTGGAAAACGCCTTTAAGATGCTCGGACCAACAAAAAAGGGGTTTGATGCCCAAAGAGAGAACTCTACGTTTTCTGTGTTTTCGGTAGCTAACAAAACTGGAATCGAAGATGACGAGCAACCGAAAGCCAGGTATTCGGTGGTTAATGAATTAGATTAACGTTTCTCCTAAACCATCGAATCGCTTTAAGGCGCTTAGAACCTTTCTCTCTTTTCGGTAACTAGGAGGGTTATGCCTGTATGTCGTAAACCGCCAAATCGAGATTCGGCAGCTAATGAACAACTCCTATGTTCGCCCAAGCTGCCGAAAATGGTGGATGATCCAGCCTTCAAAAAGTTTACAAAACTGTGTTTCTGTCCCCTGCTACCTGGATTTCTCTTCCTCCTGGGCCAAAACCGGAGGGTCTGCAATGTTTATTGCAGCTGCTGCTAAGGTGTCCAGGTCTGAATGTACCTTGGGCTAGGGACTCTGAGTTTTTTCCTTACCCTCGAAAGACTCGACCTTCCTCCTCAGCCTGATGTTTTCTCTTATCCACCTAATGTTTCTTCCTCTCATTTCACCATGTTTCCTGGTCAACCCCTGAAAAGAAACATACAACTCATTATATCTTTCGGTCAGCCTCTCATTCTTCTCCTTGATGACTCTCTGGAGTATCTCGCGTTCATACGCCTACTGGAGGAGTCGATTGATTTTCTGTGAGGAAAAAATCTTTGCTTTATGGATTAATTTTTCGGCTACCTGCTGACCTTGTTTCGCCACAGGTGTAGTGGAGGGTAAGTTTGCACATTCGAATCCCTACTCTTCCACAGGTGTAGGAGAAGGCAAATTAACATAGGTGGTCTCCTATTCCATCACAGATGGAGCTGCTTCCTGGAGCTCCTGTTCCGTTTCCATCTCCTCATTTCCTGATCCGGCTTCCTGCAATTCATCCTCCTCAGAATCGGTGTAAGGGAGGTTTAAAAGGGTTTCATTCTTTGAAGGGGTCTCTTCTGAAACAGCTCCCTCGTCCTCAGTCTTATCTTTGAATGCTAATTTCCTTTTGGATGTCTTCACTTTGGGGGCTGAGGGAAGGAGGTCGGTTGTGATTGGGGAGATAGCCCTCCTCTTTCTTTTCCCACTTCCAGGGGTGGAAAATTTATTCCATCTTCCGGTCGCAATTCTGTCTCGAACCCACTCCAGAACAGGAAGAACGCCCAGTTCATGCTTTTCCTCTGCAACAACTCAGAGACTAAGAGTTTGATCAAACCATGGTGGTACAACCTACTTGCAATTTTGGTTGGCTGGGCTTTGACTTGATGTGCCATTTTAGTTAGGCTCTTGTGGAGGTAGAAAGGGATATTTAAGGGGCTCTTGCTAGTGAAGTGATCCAGTAATCTAAAATGGTAAATCAGCACCCTGTTATACCCGCCTTCACAGGTTATATAAACCAGAATGGACTTCAATAAAAGATGCCATTTATCCTCCAGATATGACATAGGAATGTCTTTCTTCCATACCAGGTTTTGTCACGTACCCGCCCTTGGACCCAATTCGAGGGAGGGAACATGATGCCAATCTCTGGGTCTTTCACATAATCTCAGCCCATTCATTAGAATCATATGAATAAATTATTTGTGTGCAAATGTAAAACAAATCAATTATGCACAGCGGAATTAAATTATCCACGCACATTACTCATGCATACAGCATATCAACAGCCATCAAATTAATACAATGCAGAAGTAAATACATAGACAGAAAAAGACTTATCTTTATGGTGGAATGGTCCCAAACAACTAGCTATGTCGCTGCAACGTTGCACCCAACCGTAGGTCTCTGCCCAGCCTGTATTATTTCAGCACTCAGAGACCACCCCTGAGCTGGGCATGATTCTCATAAGGAAAAGGGGACATTCACTCATTCACAGCCAATTAATCATTTCATCTTAGCCAAGCCAGTCCACAGTTGGGTTTATCAGGCTACATTTGAACCCTGGAGGCTTACCCTTAAGCTCAAGCCAAAACAATGGATTACCCATTACCTATACCCTAACATACTCTTTCTACTCACAGCAAAAATGATCATTGATAGGATTACACATTTACAACAGAGGTGTTCACAAAACAGGGTTCACATTGGCTCTCCCAACTCGTGGTTCACCCAAACGAACTGTGGAATTTTGATTTCAACCCCACGGAGCAAAACCATTTTCTCCCCACTGGTTATGATCCTTTCCAATGGCCTAAACGACCTCCAAGAAGACCCAAAAAAATAATGTTCTCTTCCCCACTGGTAATCAACACAAAAACACCCCTTCCCAACTAAAAAGATGAAGGGGAACCCAGAAAACCCAGGGAGGAAAACGCCCAGGCAGCTAGAGCTGCGTGAGAGATCAAGGCAATGGTGAATAATTACTTAGAGAGCAATTTCGTGGCTCTTTTCTTGCCCAAGGAGACAAACACGATTTCCCATGTAGGGTGGCTTTCCCATACCCAAAATTGGACAGCCATCCCTCTCATTTCTCAAGGCATTAACTACCTCAACCAACTCTTGAATGATTGGGTACAAAGGTCAACATGGGTAGTTGAGGGTTTGATGGGTTCTCTCATTGACACTTGGCTTGACTTGATTGGCTCCAAGGGCTTGAATGTTTTCCCTCCCAATTCCTTGTAAAATCATGCCCCCATCTCTTTGTTGCATTGCATAGCTAGTTGTGGGTATTTTTTTTATTAAAATGCATATTACATAATGTTGAAATTCCAATGTGCCTGGCTAGCACGCAACCCATATGCATCAATAAACCGATGGCGGGGCCTTGGCCTTGAGCTCCTCACCATGATTTCATAACAATATTACATCATTTACATCATTTACATTTGAATGCAATAGGGTCAAGATGGGAACGTGACAGGTTCTTATGCTTCGGTTTCAGATAGGATTGAAATTCGAAATCCTTTTTGACAGTGGTCTTAAACCAATTTTCTCTGGTCATTGAAAGTTCTGTCACCTGGGCTATAAGGGCCTCGTTCACCTGGAATTCTTCCTTGCCTATTACCGCCCTATTGCCATCAAACGTGAGGGCAAATGCTTCGGCCACATGTTGATGAGATCCTTGTAGCTTTTTGCAAAAGATATAGCAGCCGGCATTTTTGAATAATTGACATACCTCGAGGTGTGCCTCCAAGTAGCAGATGTCGTTCAATTCCTTTCTCAGGGCCGCTCCTCCTCCTTTCTTCATTTGCAACCTACTCGCTGGCGCCTGCTGCTAAAATTGGGACTGAGGGAGAGACGGGAAAACAGAGAGAAAATGAGTTCAATCGACGTGGTGAGGGTGAAAGCGGAAAGGTGGTGAGGCTTTTCGAGAACTGGCTCCGAGGGGTATGAAAAGGTGGATAATCATGAGGGCGTAATGATGGCTACTGTGGCATGATTATACCGGAGGAACGAAATTTTATAAATGCTGGTATGCGGAGAGGAGACGAGGTCTGTCTAGCCAGAGGTATGGCGATGGCGTCCGGCCTCACCTTTGGGCGAATCGTGTTTTCGCTGAAATGACCCTTTCGGCGGCTAATCCATGATGAATTCCCTTTATTATGATCAAACCCCCGATTTGACGTGTCCACCGATTGACGCCAACTTGTTTTCGGCAGTCGATAATCTGCTTTTAACCCCGTATGCCACCGGAAAACAATCTTCACCAATGTTTTTCTTTCGATGGTTGTAGACAATCCAGCATTTGGATGATAAGCTACGAAAAAGTATCTGCCTTTTCAGTGGCTAATGAACACCATCGTGTTCTCCCAAACCCCCGAAACGGCCCCATGGTTTACGAAAATGACTTTGCTTTTGGAAACTACGGGAAGACCCAAACTTGAACTGCGGACTGCGAAAAATATCTACCTTTCGGTGGCTAATGAACACCATCGTATTCGCCCAAGCCACTGAAAAATGCCCCATGACTCACGCTGTAATTTTTCCCTTTCGGCAATTGAAGCATTTCGTCTTTCACACAGTAAGCTGCCGAAAACAGGGTTTTTGGTAGCTAATGAACCATCGCCAGGCCTGCCTCAGCTACTGAAACCTGAAAGTTTCCTTTTGGAAGGAGAGCCAGCTTTAAATGTTATTTCAAACTTCATTACCTTCTTCAACTTATCAGACTGAAACTCAAACACATGTGAAAAATGATAAAAAGTAAAGACTTCCTATCACCTAGATACCATGACTAATCTATGCTTATTGAGGAGATAACAACTTCCATCCTAACCTTCCAGAAGGTGTAGTTGGTACCATCAAACCTTGGTGCTCTGTTGGTGGAAAGACATTCCTGCTTGTCCATATCTGTAGAAGGATCTATCTTCCAGATGTTAAGTTGTTACTGAAGACACCTGTTCTGATACCAATTGTTGGAATCTATTTAATACTGAGAGGGGGGGCGAATCAATATTAACGCAGTTATGAGCAGTTTTTAACTTCTTCAACATATTAGTTTGAACTTAGTCTTTATCTCCAATTATGCATCCAACATAAATAAAAAAATTCATCCACATATGAACCAATACAAAGAACACATAACACACATAATTTTGACGTGGAAACCCAAACGGGAGAAAAACATAGAATGATCTTTTGTAATGAAAATATTACATTCAAGGAAGCACCAACTTCCTATGTTTACCAACACCAACTGGAAGGAGGAACTAAACCCCTAGTTTTACATGCACCAACCTGAAGGAAGCACCAAATCCATGTTTTTCCTAGCACCAACTAGAAGGAGGCTACCACCCCCTGCTCCTTGCCCCATCCTGCCGCCCAGATATACAAAATAAGATGTTTCCTTCCTGAACTTCCAACACGCACACACTTTTGATATTTTGTTGTTCGTTCGGTTGTGCTCACCTTCAGTATGCAGTCGTATTGCTGTCACTTCCATGCATACATCACTTGACTTCTCATTCCACTCAACACTTCACTTCTGCCGATGACTCACTTCATATACCGTGTGCTACTTCAACTGATCCTATAGTCTGCGCCAAGGTTCACTCTGTCGTTCTACTGCTGTGCAACTCCACTCATCAATTGATAATGTGCTTCAATTGATAGCTTGATGTTCTGAGATGGCGCACATGTATCAGATGTAACTGCGAACTTACTAAGATTTTTTCGTTCGGTTTAAGTGCCACAGTATTTCAGACAATCTGCGACATGATGTGCATCATATGATTCATCTGTTTGGTTTTACACACTTGCCTCAGATCATCCTTGTTAACACCGAAAAATTGTTCACCTAACTCATCCCCCTAGTCACATAACCCATTCATCCCCTTTTCCTACATTTTTGGCCTCCAAAAACCCAAAAATCCCTAAATTGGTAACCAAATGGGCAAAAAATCATTATTTCCCTCCTCAATTAATCAAAATCCTTCAAAAAGGTTAAAATCCCATAAAAAAGGGTCAAAATCCCCAAAAAAGAAAAAGGGGAAAAAGTTAAAATAAAATTTAAAAGGAGGGAAAACATCAAATACCACTGGTCAATACTATTGGTTTCCAAATACCATGGGTCCATACTCCACCACCCAAAATTGTTATAAAAAGGTGATGGAGGCCCCCCATTTCACATCCATGTATCAGTCTTCCTATCCTTCTGCTGCCAAAATTCCTATTGCACTCTAGCCTACCTCTTTAAGCTTTTGTTCCCATCTAGTCGAGTCTTGGCCACTATTTGAGCATTTGGAGAAGAGTAAGGAACCTTGGAGACCCAGAGCACTACTCTTCATACAACTGCAAGGGCCCCCATCTCCTCAACTTTTGAGGTAAACTCTGATTGTAAACCATTATTTGCAACATAATACAAACATACAAATCTTATTCATGGGTTCCTGTTGATATGTTATATTATTGTAGTAGTTAAATTGGTTTTTATATTTATTTGCACTCACATATTATCTATCTTTTGAAACTGCTACTAAGGGTTCCATAATCCCTAGTAGGTTATCTTTAGCACGAGTTGGTGTGAAAAAACTAGCTATTATTTTGGCGACACCACTGGGGATGATTCCCATTGATGCCCATCGATGTCCACGCCCAGGAGGATCCACCCCTTCCACTCGACCCCTCTGTGCCCGATATCCTGTTGGAGGATGCGGTCCCACATCTACACACACAAGCACATAATTCAGTATCAACATCATAAAAATCCTCTAGCTACCATATATGCTATGAAGTATAAACAACATGATACTGCAAAATAAGTAAATACATACCATCTGGTCCCCATGGTTGGCCAGGAGGTCGTGGTAGCTTTGCATCTCCCCTGTAGTCCATCCCTACATATGGGTAATCCTCGATCACCACTAGCATCTGCCACCACTGAGTAAACAGCTCGCGCGTAAATAATCGACCCACCATTCCCCCACTACCGCGAGCCATCATCTCTCCCCATTGCAGCATCCTCGGCTCAGTGAGCCCACCGTCGCGCACTACTCTGTGCGGGCGCAACGTCGTAACCTGCTCAAAGAAGAACAAGCATAGGAATGAAGGGAAAAAAATACCCTCCCATGCGACTTACCTTGTTCAACTCTCGCCGAACGACTGTCAGATACATCCGTGAGGAACCTGCAACAATTAATTGATAAAAATGCACAATATATTAGAACACCGAATATATTTATTGATCGCAGGTCACTTCAAGGGGGAAACCTCCTTTGAGCAAGCTCAATACAAATAACTCGTGGATACCTTCATTGGCCTCAACACGTACTTATATACTAATTCTATGCACCAATACTATGGATCAATACCATGGAATATATAATACTACGAGACAAATTACAAATAATATGCATCCAACAACAATATACTAACAAAGTAAAGAGAGGGTTGACAGAGGTTCCTAACATCCCCTCCCCCTTAGAGAAAGCTTTGTCCTCAAAGCTTTAGATGTGAAAATTGTTACTGAATCTGAAGGAGTGGTTCCCATGTAGCATCCTCTAGTTGCATTCCGTGCCATTGAATTAATACCTCTGTGATAGATCGAGAGAGAAGCTGACGAGTGTGCCTATTGAGGATGGCCTCCAATTCCAAAAGGATGGATCCTTCATTATCCAGTTCTGGAAAATAGTTTTTCCTCTGATGTTGGTGCCAAGAACTTTCTTCAGACAAGAGACATGAAATACTGGATGAATGCAGGAAGAAGGAGGAAGTTCCAATTTATAAGCAATAGACCCAATCTTCTGAAGAACCTTATATGGCCCATAGAACTTTGGAGCGAGCTTATGACACCCTTTGAGTTTCAGGGAGGATTGCTTGTAAGGTTGTAGACGAAGAAAAACCATATCACCTGCTTGAAAAGTGCGCTCAAAACAATGTTGATCGGCTTGTTGTTTCATTTGATTTCTTGTCATGTGAAGATTGTCCTACAAAATGCAAAGAATCTGATCGCAGTTTCAAAGAACCGTGTCAACTGACTGAGCTGCTGGGGGTGTATGGAAGAAGAATTGGCGGTGCCTGACCATAGACTGCTTCATATGGAGTCATTTTAGATGCAGCATGGTAGGAGGTATTGTACCACCATTCATCGAGAGGGAACCACTTTTCCCACTGATGTTGTTGTTCGGAGGTGAAGCAACAAAGATAATTTTCCAAAAATTTATTGATAATTTCAGTCTAACCATCTATTTGTGGATGATACCCTGAACTCATCTTCAGTTTGGTGTTGGTGTGGAGAAATAGTTCTGTCCAAAAATTACTGGTGAAAGTTGCATTGTGATCTGAGACAATGGAAGAAGGAATTCCATGAAGACGGAAGATTTGGTCCAAGAAAATTTGTGATACTAAGGAGGATGTATAGGGATGGATGAGGGCACAAAAATGACTATATTTAGAGAGGTGATCAACCACAACCAAAATCACTGTCTTCCCACCATATTTAGGGATCCCTTCAATGAAATCCATAGAAACATCTATCCAAATCCGTGTAGGGATGGGAAAGGGTTCGAGCAATCCCAGAAGGAGTGTCGTTTCACCCTTATTACGTTGGAAGGTATCACATTCATCCACCATCTGTTGAATTGTCCTTTTCATTACTTGCCAAAATAAGTTACGCTATGCCCGCTCATACGTTTTGAGGAACCTAGAGTGCCCTGTCAATGGAGAATCGTGGATTTCATAGAAGACAGCTTGTTGGAGATCTGTGCTCTGGGGAAGCATTAGACGACCCTTGTATCTCAGGGAAGAACCATCCCAAGAATAATGCGGTACAACAAAAGGGTTGTTGGCCAAGAGTTGGATGATTTGAGATAATGAGGATTCATTGACATAGCCCTGTTGAAAAGGTTGCAACCAATTTGGAACATGCATATAAATAGATGAAAGAGAAACTTGGTCATCAAATGTGCGAGAAAGAGCATCTGCCACAAGATTGTCCTTACCCTTCTTTTAAGTGATCTCATAGTCATAACCCATAAGTTTTCTAACCCATTTCTGTTGTGTTGGGGAGGAGACCCGTTGTTCAAAGAAATATTTCAGACTCGGGTGATCAGTATTCATGCATAAATAATTCCCTAATAGATATGGCTGCCACTTCTGTAGTGCATGCAAAATAGCCATCATTTCATTCTCATATGCAGAGGTGGATAAATTCTTACCGAAAAGGGATTTATTGGTGAACTCAATGGGATTTTCATCTTGAAGGAGAACAACACCAAGTCCATTGTCGCAAGCATCACTCTCAATAGTGAAGGGCTTGAAAAATCAGGCATAGCTAGAACATGTGTAGTACACATAGCTTGTTTCAGTTTGTCAAATGCACACTCAGTAGCATGTATCCATGTAAAAGCATCCTTTTTCAATAGAACAGTTAATGGAGTTGCAATCTTTCCATAATACTTGACAAACTTGCGGTAGTATTCGGTCAATCCCAAAAATTCACGAAGGCTCTTGAGTGTCCGAGGATGCGGCCAATTTTTCATGGCATCTATTTTGGCAGGATCCACGCGAACCCCTTGTGCTGAAATAATATTCCCGAGATACTATACTTCCTCCTGTCCAAAAACACATTTAGACTGTTTAGTGTGGAGATGGTGATCAAAGAAAAGTTGCATTACAAGATCTAGATGCTGGAGATGCTCAACCCATGTTTTACTATAGATGAGGATATCATCAAAGAAGACTAGAATGAATTTCCGCAAGTAGGGACGGAATATTTTATTCATCAATGCCTGTAATGAAGAGGAGAATTAGTGAGGCCAAAGGGAATGACCAAAAACTCATAGTGGCCATCATGTGTGTGGAAAGTTGTTTTAGGGATATCATCCACATGAACCCGAATTTGATGATACCCAAAAAGAAGATCCAACTTGGAGAAAAAATGAGCACCATGAAGCTCATCAAAAACATGAATTGGAAACTTATCCTTGATTGTGAGGTGATTAAGTGCTCAGAAGTCAATGCATAGGTTCCATCACCCATCTTTTTTTCGGACAAGAAGAACTGGTGAAGAAAATGAACTATTACTAGGGTGAATCATACATTGCATCAGTAAGTCCCGAACGAGCATCTCAATCTCTGTTTTTTGGTGAAATGGGTAGCAATAGGGCCTGGTGTTGGGAGGAATGATTCCAGGAAGGATATGAATACGATGGTCCTCTATTCTTGAAGGTGGAAATCCCACTGGTTCAACAAAGACACCTGCATATCTATCCAAAATTTGTTGTAGATCCAAAGGAGTAGTGGAGACCGTTGATGGGTGCATCTAAATGGAATGGATTTGAGGGATGACACCATGTGAATTATTCTTAAGGAGATTTTCCATGCGGCGTAAATTGATGATGCTGAGAGACCCTGGTTATAATCCCATCAATGTGTGTTTTTTTCCCATTGACTAAAAACTACATCCAAAGTTCAACAAAATCTCATAAGATGGGGCCAAGTGTGCGTATCCATGGAGCGCCCAAAACCACATCACATCCGCCAAAGGACAAGGAAAACATGTCAGAGCGCAGGTAATAATATCCCATAGAGATACTCACATTCGACACTTACCCTTGCAAGGTAAGGTTCCCCCATTGGCAATCATGACTTCAAATTTAGAGCAAGGATGGACAAAACAATCATCTCGTTTAGTGATCCGAGCATCAATGAAGTTATGAGTGATACCAGAATCAATGAGTATTGTAAGAGGGAGCTTCTTTAAGTAACCCCTGACCCACATTGTTTGTGGGGTGGTGACTCCGGCTAAAGCATGGAGAGATATATTTGGGTGGTCATCCTAAGACGGAGGGTCAATAGGTGGTTGTTGAATGTCGACCTAATCATATATTATATCCAGAGCTTCTTCACCAATTTTAGAGGTAGTGAAAGAATCCACATCCAAGAGATAGATATTTGGCTCAACAGATCTATGTCCCCGAGTGAATTTCTCATCACAATTATAACAAAGCCCTTTTTCTCTAAGTGCCTGAATCTATGCTTAAGAAAAATGCTTGATAGGAGTTGGTCAAGGAGCTAGCGTGATGGGAGGTCATTGGGAAACCATATTTATGAAGGGAGCACAAGTGGATTTGGAGCGTTGTTGGGCTACGATCTTGTCCTCTTCCAACTTATCCAACCCCAGGGCTTCCATCATTGTGTTGGGACAAAACATTTTTACCTCATATCAGATTGCATCCTTTATACCACTGATAAAACAACTCCTGTAGAATTCATCAGGCAATCCTTCTGTTTGATTGGCTAGTTTCTCAAATCCTGTTTGATACTCTCTCATAGTGCCAATTTGGAGAAGTTTAGTGAGTGCACCTGCGAAGTCATCAAAAGCACTAGGAGCAAATCATTGCAAAAGGAGTTGGAAAAAATATGTCCATTTTTGCTCTTCACGAGCCTTGATGTACCAACAGTACCATTGAAGGGCTTCATGTTCCAAATGAAAGGATGCAAGTGGAACTTTGTTGACATCAAAAGTATTATGCAAACTGAAATATTGTTCTTCCCGGTATATCCATCCAATCGGATCATTACCATTGAAACGAGGAAAATCAAGCTTCGACCCACGAAAATTGTTGGAAGAAGAGAACCAAGTGTCCACAGAAGACTCTGGCTCTTGTTTATTGTTCATGGTTGAATGTTGAAGATGGAGGCCAAGAAATTTTTCATCTAGATCTTGGAGTTTGGTTTTGAGGGCTGCAAGTTCTTCCTCCATGTTTTTTTCTCCTGCGCGAGTGACAACCATAACTAGGAGTTTTTTTTTTTATTGGGAAGAAAAACAAAAACAAAATCTTCTTTAGTAAAAGAAAATTTGGATTTGGGAAAACATCTGATGGGTAATTGGGGTTTAATTAGGTTTTGGACACTTTCTAATGATAGGGAAGCAGAAAATGGGCATTTCAAAAGCGGGGTGAAAGAATGAGAAAATTTTTCAAAGAGGGACAAAGAAGCAGAAATAGGAAATGACCACTGTGAAAAAATTTGAAGGTGATTGGGTGAAAATCGAAGAAGTTATGACAAGCCCTAAAAATAGATAGATGTGGGATTTCTGGCTTTGGGAAGTGGAATTTGGGATAAGGTCCTCAGGAATGAAATGTGCAGAATGGGATTGTAGGGGTGCCAGTGAATTTTTAAGGGAAACAAAGTTAAAACAAAGAAGATATGGCTAAAAAACAGAATTTTATACTCGTTTTTATTTTTTTCCCGGAATGGATCTGCAACAGCTTGGAATTGATCTTCAATAGTTCTAGACAAATGTAATCTGCTATTTATCAGCTGGAAATAGATATGTACCCCAGGTATGCGTGAATTCCTAAAGGTTCAGTGGATTCCCTTGGCCACCAATGATGTCTAACGGCTTGCATATTGGGGAAGTACCCCTCACTCTACGGCTTAAGTAAAACTGATAACCGCTTTTCCACAAACGACAACTCTTGGTTTACCTCACAGGTGGGAACTAGTCAATTAGGTAGGGGTTGTTTCCCTTTTTGTTGGCGGGTCCTCTCAATAGGCCATCTACTTCGGGGTTCCTGTGGTACTCCTCACAATGAGTTTTAGGAGTACTTCCCACGGTTAAGTGGATATGGATTATTCTTGGATCCGAACATGCACTTGAAAGGAACAATACAAATGTGAAATTTGTTTTGGGTAGAAATTCCACCCAACGAGCCCCAAAAAGTGCTCTGACACCAGATGTGAAGAACCTGCAGCAATTAATTGATGAAAATGCACGATATATCATAACAAAGAAGAGATTTATTGATCGCAGGCCACTTCGAGGGGGAAACCTCCTTTGAGCAAGCTCAATACAGATATCTCGTGGATTCCTTCATTGGCCTCAACACGTACTTATATACTAAGTTTATGCACCAATACTATGGATCAATACCATGGAACATATAATACTGCGGGACGAATTACAAAGCATATGCGTCCAATACTATGGATCAATACCATGGAACATATAATACTACAGGATGACTTACAAATCATATGCGTCCAACAACAATATAATAACAAAGTAAAGAGAGGGTTGGCACGGGTTCCTAACAACGTCTGCCCCCATCCAAAGTATGTCCTACTAGTGCCTGCTCCACTAGAATCATCTGACCTCCAGAGATCCTGTGGGGCACCTTCGACCCCAGTATCCACACGACCAAAGCTGCTATGGCCCGTGTCTCCAGACTCTCTATGTCACGGATCAATATAGCATTGTCATGCACATAGGTCGTGGAATAATAGTGTCGCTCTAGTAAATCCTCCATCGAGACATCACTAAGATTCCTTGATTGTTTGTCCGCAATCATACCTAACCATGGAATTCCAGTTAGAAATTACACATCATTCAATGTGATATCTAGCCGCTCCCCCTATATCACAAATGCCCCCACATCGACATCCCAGAACTCCACCAAATTGTTCAGTAGTAACTTCCCTGAACGCATTGGGGGCACCATGGAAAAATTCAACAACCCACCATGCCAAAGTATCATGAACATCCTCATCATCCATGATTTCATCAAGCAACCTCCCAAGCTATCGCTCTCTCCAGCTCACTCTCGGCATCCTACACACAAACGAAAAAACCCCTCATAAGTAATATGTACCTAAAAAACCCGTCCCCCCAGGGACATGAAACAAAACTTGGGAAAAAAGGTGTGCTCCAAAGCACGCCTTTTTTCCTCTTAGGCGCGCTTTGGAGGGCGATTTTCCCATTGAAATGTGCGCTCCTTAAGCACATTTGTCGAGCACATAGCCGCGCTCAGAGCGCGCTTTTCTCAGAGAAATGCACACCCCAAAGCGTGACTATACGACCCATAGTCACGCCCTAAACGTGCGACTGTTTGTCTCAAAGTCGTGCTCGGGTGCTCCTTTTCCCTTAAAAAGTGTACTCTGGCACAATGGTGCCCTAACCACGCTTGTCAGGTCTCTCCGAAGGACCAAATCCAATGAAATAAACATGAAAAACGACAAAAAACAACTTCACAAGTTACCTGCAAGTCACAGAAATCGATTCCACCGGACAGATTGAGAGAAATACGAATTTCCTCTTTTGGGACCGTCCACACTCCTCCCAATTTTCATAGCAAAAATGACATGTGGAGGTGGACTCCATTTCTATTTATAGGCATTTTTACCCCATTTTTCCTTTGACCATTCTAGATTCATCTGAACTCCGTTTTATGTGCCGTTTGCACCGCCGAATTCAAAATTTTGTGCCTGTGATGATGCTTGAGATCATTTATCGCTCTCACTCAGTCCTTTTTTGGGAGTTTTTTCCATTCTGCTCACTACCTCGATTTGGATGCCATCACAACAATCGACGTTTTTCACCCAACTTTGACCATTTTGTCTATCACGGCCTATTCATGAGCCCTCTGCTCCCTCCATACTATAGTTATTACGTTATTTTTCCACCATTCATCTACCTGCAAGGAGGCCACATCAGTGTTCCACCCCTCACCTTCTTGGTTCGCATATTTGTCCCTTGATTGAACACTTCCTCCTTGCTTGGATTTTACAACTGTTTGGTATACTTTTATCCCTTTTTCGGGCCGAGCAACTCCTTTACGAAAAAATCACTCAGGGAGTTTTTGTTGAGCTCTTTTCTGAATCCTCAAAGAATGAAAAGATCGCTGAGAAATCTTGCTTCCTTTTATGCTCGTTAAAGTATCCAGAAGGGCATCTATCTGGTATAAGTTTAACCATTTTCCGGACCTGGTATACTAATTATGAGAAATGAATACTCTAGTCACATCGGCTAGAAGAGTTCTCCATTGCACACTTTTATTCCTTTTCAGTATTTGGGGACTAACACACGAAAAAGAACCCCCTCAAATTCTTATTATTGCTTTCAAACTCTCAAAAATTGAAAGCGACCACAAACATTCACCATCCTGGACTCATACAAATCCACACGATAGTATCATCTCCACATTTCAAAGTCTTCTTATCGCTTTCAGACTCCTTAAAATTGAAAGCACCCACAAGCATACACCGTCCTAGGATCATACAAATCCACACGACGGTATCCTTTCGGGCACACTTCTATCCCTTCTTTGAGCTCCTTAAACCATGAAGAAGGCCCAAACGGTGCCTCTCAGTGCCACGAGATATCACATCTAGTCCCCCCATTTTGGAAGCTTCCCCAACATGGTCTCCTTTGTTCATAGTATTATGTGATGTGTTGCCCTTGGAGTCTCTTGATCTCACTCATCAGTTCCCCATTACAACCACAGTCATTGATCCCCTAAACTATGAACCCCTTCCTCGAATTCAATTTCATATGCTGCCAGGTCAGCCTTGTCGTCATACTCTGAACAAAGGAAGTTTGAGTCCCCCCACTCTGCAACCCCTATATCCCCCCACAGTATGTTAGTCTCACATCCAGTACTATCACCTCTTGGTTGTACACCTCGCGCTCCTATCAAGGAAACATCATCACCTTGGTAGTTGCAGGTCTCCTTCTGTCGACGCCAACACATCTATTCCAGAGGATAGACCCAAAGGTCCTTTTACCTTGGAGTCATATCCATCAGTGGTGAGTGCCTATGGACCATCTAAGAGGAGTCCTTAGTGCCTCTTTGAATCTGCAGCAGAATATGACCATCATCACTGATGTTCAGATTCTGCTGCAGACTGAAATCAAAGTCTACAACAGAATCTGACCACGCTGCAAGGAATCACAGAGAAAATTGAAGAAGTACAGAAAAGATTACCCTTGCCGCGGGACTCGAAGTCTGAAGGAAAGTCAGGAGGTACTTTGCAGCAGAAGACACCGCATCTAGCCATGACCGTTCCTACAAAGTCTCGCATTGTCCTTCTTGATCCCTTAAGTGTAAGGCTGCCACTGCCAGAACAATTAATGTTGGACACGAAGGACTTAGAGCATGTGGACCTAGACCTTGCGAAGATACCACTGCCCGGTTTACACAATCTGCATCTGCAGGTTGTTGAGAAGATTCATGAGCGCAGTATGGATGCTCTGAACCAGCAAGCTGAGCTGCAAGTAGATAATAAGCAGTTGGAAGAAGCTAGCTTGCGGAGGGGTATGGAATTGCAAGATGAGCATGATCGACGGAAGAGACTAGAGTCTACGATCACTGCAGTAGCCGAGGACATATCGGAGTGCGACGTGCAGCCAAACCCCGCTGACACGGTTGTTAAGATCAACGAAGTGGTTAGCGAGCTGAAGGCAGAGATGAAGGATATGGAAATCAGCTATGAGGCTAAGATTGTTGCGTTGGAAGCGCAGACCCCACACGACCAGCAAGATTTAAGAGAAAAAGAAGTGAAGGCTGTAGCAGAAACTATAGCCGCCAAGGTGGCTAAGTGCCAAATTCTGTTAGATGAGGCGTCGAATGCATTCACTGCCCTCAAAGAGGATCCAACGTTGCTGGAAATCAAAAACACTGTGAAACATAAGCAGGCAACATTCAAACTGCTGGACGCAGAAGTTAAAGCGTTGAAGCCAAGAGAAAGACTACAGAGGTACAAGGAATTCAAGAACCTGAAAAAAGAGGTTCAAGCATTAAGAGAAAAAGAGAGTGAAATGACGGACAAGTCGCAACCCTTGCAGGAGGAAGCCCACATGATCGCGCAGTAGATCGAGGAGAAGTTAAAGGAGCTGCGTGAAGGTCAAGAACAGGTGGAAGGATAGGTTGATGATGAAATAACACCTAAGATGTTGGAAACCATTAGACAGGTTGAGCAAGACACTAAGGAAGCAGTTGAAAAGTTGATTGTCACATACAATGAGTTCACTGCGAAGCTAACTCTTTAGGAGGAGGAACAGCTAGGAGAAGTAGAAGTTGAAAGTGGCTCGGGGACGAGCCACATGTAAGCGTTAGGGGCCTGGCCCAAGTGGGGCATTTTTTAGCAAGTCATATTTTGGAACTACAGAGCTAAGCGCAGTTCAGCTAAAGGCTTTTTGGACATGTCAGTTTTGGGATGCTGTGAAGTGGAGTGCAGCGCAGCGTCAAAAGAGCTGCAAAGTACAGTGCTGCTAGGAGACAGCGCTGCAAAGATCCCGATGTACGGAGATCTGGCAAGGCAGAAGGTTGGATGGAAGATGACACAGATTCCGGTTAGACCATCGGTGGTCTATTTATGGTAAATATGCTCCATGATTGCCAAGCGACAGGTAAGGAGCAATGCGGAAGGAAAGCGACTGGTCTCACATGTGAAAGTACCACTACACAAACCAATCGCATAAAGTCGTTAGAGGAAGAACAGCTCAGTGAAAGAGACTTGTTGGTGTGCGCACGACAGGGAGGCTGATAGCGATGTGAGCATGCACTGAGGGCGGCCACGACGGAAGATTCGCTACCAGAAACCAGCAAGTCCGGTTAGTTGAAAACCACAACGGTTTTGTAAACCTTAGGGATTTTGCCTGCAGATTGTAAAGACAGGACCTACGGGCATGATCTATAAATAAGGCATATTTTGTATGGGAAAGGTTTACTCTTCATTTGTTATTGTTTCCATTATTGACTGAATAGATCTCTGTTGAGAGACATTTTTGTAAAGGCTCTGCAAGTTGTGTGCGGAGAGGCCTATTGAGAGAGAAGAGAGTTTGCAGCTGAGTGCGCAGACTGGCACTGTTGTACCTTTCCCAAAATATCAATACAACAATAGTTCCTGTGGACGTATCTCCCATCCTGGGGGTGAACCACATTAAATCTTGTGCAGTGTGATTGTTTATGCGTTTTTACACTTGTCTATTTGCTTACAAATGAATGCTTGAATTCTCATTTATCAGCTGATATGTTAATGCTTTTATATGTATTTGCCATGGGAAAAAGATGGGAATAATATGTTAAGTATTACATGAATGGATGAATGTTGAATGGGTAGTGTTTGTAAGTTAATGAATGCATAAGTCAATTAGATAAGCACTTAAGTTGGAGAGTTCGCGTCGTGCGACTCCCTTGCAACACAGCACCGAGTGTGCACAGAGTTTTGTATTTCGTTCCATTGCATAAGTCATGAGATTAAATAACCTAATGCAGTAGATGAATGAATAAGTACTAAGTAAAGTCATCAATATCGGTTAAGTCCGAAGAGGAAGCGTATAAGTCAATTGCACTGTCCTGTCAAGTGAACCCTGCCCGCACCGCGCAGTCCTTAGATGCGCTGGTTGTGCAAGCATCTTAGCTTGTAGAAGTGAGGACTGCGATGCAGGATATCGTCACGCAGTCTTCAGTCTGCAACACCAGCCCCATAGTGCGTTGCGCAATATTTATGTCTAAACAACTCATCACATAGCTGTGGAAACATGATTCCGCAGCTCCCCCATAGATACACCTCGGGTGAGACCTCAGCCTGTTCGCAGGCTATTACCGAAAGGGCCGGTGAGAAGGGGTTTTGTTGGTTCCTTGAAACCACGAAGAACCTGGGTCTACATTGGAAACCTTTAGAACAGTTATTTAAGCCAACAAATGGTTGTTTCTCACGTGCTTGACGTCAGATCCATCATCGCACCGTTGAGATTCGTACATGGTATTGGTCCCTTTAGTTATTGGTCGAAGACCCCGGATGTCACCCGACTGTAGCATATTGGTGAGTCTATTTGGAACCCCCTAGTTGTATGTTCCCATGGATATCCAGGTTGCGTTGGCGACAGTGTTCGGAATCCATTCAGATATATGCTTCCTAGAGTATCCAATTCAGATACAGTTCAATGTACCTTTGAGATTCCGACTCTCATTCATTGAGTCCATACAGTTTTTGGACACATTTAGATCCAGCAAAGCATTAGTTGGTATGGTATCGCATTCAGGATGGATGCCATTGTTTACATGTATAAGTTATTCATATCAGTCATGGTTGGACCATGAGTATATCCGAGTTTTGTGTCCCCTCTGGACCATTATGATGTCCACAACAGTTCTCTATGTATTGTTCAGGTCCCCTTTTGGGACTCACCATTATTTTTATACGAGCATGGGTATGCTCGCCTCGTCCATATCTTTGAAATTATATTCATCATCCATTATTAAGGTGATGTATTTCCAGTTTTCGCCCTTGCATTTCGTATGAAGCACATGTTCTGATCTCCAACCAGTTTCTGCTCTCCACCATCACAATGCTCACACCCCTGGAAAAAGTCAGAACCTATGATGTCTATCGGCCATATGATGAGATCCTTCCCTAACACATCAGGGGGCAATCTGTTAACACCTAAAAATTGTTCACCTAGCTCATCCCCCTAGTCACATAACCCATTCATCCCCTTTTCCTACATTTTTGGCCTCCAAAAATCCCTACATTGGTAACCAAATGGGCAAAAAATCATTATTTCTCTCATCAATTAATGAAAATACTTCAGAAATGGTTAAATCCCATAAAAAAGGGTCAAAATCCCAAAAAAAGAAAAAGAAAAAGGGGAAAATGTCAAAATAAAATTAAAAAGGAGGGAAAACATCAAATACCACTGGTCAATACTATTGGTTTCCCAATACCATGGGTCCATACTCCACCACCCAAAATTGCTATAAAAAGGTGATGGAGGCCACCCATTTCACATCCATGTATCACTCTTCCTACCCTTATGCTTCCAAAATTCCTATTGCACTCTAGCCTACCTCTTTGAGCTTTTGTGCCCATCTAGTCGAGTCTTGGCCACCATTTGAGCATTCAGAGAAGAGCAAGGAACCTTGGATACCCGAAGCACTACTCTTCTTACAGCTGCAAGGACCCCCATCTCCTCAACTTTTGAGGTAAACTCTGATTGTAAACCATTATTTGCAACATAATACAAAAATACAAATCTTATTCATGGGTTCCTGTTGATATGTTATCTTATTGCAGTAGTTAAAGTTATTTTTTATTTTTATTTGCACTCACATATTATCTATCTTTTGAAACTGCTACTAAGGGTTCCGTAATCCTTAGTAGGTTTTGTTTAACACGAGCTGGTGTGAAAACAATAGCTACAATCCTCATCATGATGCACATACTTAATTATGTTGCTTCTCTATCGTTGTGCATCTAATGGACTTCACACACTTCAATTCAAACTTTATGCATAAGTTATACTTCTACGCATCTTCTAATAAACTTCAGTTCTGTCTCTGTGATTCTTCCTTAAAACATATGTGAATGCCTGCGTGTTCTCTGCAATATGGTCTTTAAATCCTCACGCTCTTGTGCATCCTCTGCATTCTACCTTTTTGACTTTGTGAAACCATCACATATCTACAACATCATTTTGTGCACCATTAGTTGCATCATTTCTATGCGTGTGCGCACTCGGCTCCTCGCTAGATCATGTTGTTTTGTTCCTCGAACCCTTAATGCCCCGAATATAAATATGTATCTTCCCCTTAGAATCTCTTCATCCTTTCCATCAAGCTTACCTCAAATATCCAACTTCCTTCCCTATTTATACATGTCCTGCATGGATTGTATGTCCACAAGTTGGTTTCGGCATTCCTTCTTCCTTGCTTCATGGATTGTGCATATGCCACATGTCATCTTCTGCATCGTTGATGTGTCATTTCTTTGTGGGTTATGTGCATACATGGTCTTTGACTTAGTGGGACTTTCACTTGTTTGTCTTGCACACTTACTGTGTCATCGACTGTGGAATTTGCGCATATGTTGACTTCAACCGCTACACCCTTCTTGGAACTTGTGCACGCTTCAAAAACTGAAATCTTCTTATGATTTGTGGGACTTGTGCGCTTTCAAGACTGTTCAACCATAAGCGTGTTCCATGTTGCTTGCGCACTCTAGATCCTTGACCATTCAATGCTTGCACATTCCAAAATATTCTCTTGACTTTCTTGCGCTATACTTCTTCAAAGTGGCTTCTCTATACATCTTCAAACTTCCATAGGAATAATGCATCCACTTTGACATCAATTGATATCTTATTTGACATTAGTTGACATCAATGAGAACCAAAGTTCAACATTGGCTAGCAAAACAATTTACAAACTAGGGTTTCAAAGGTATGTTAACTTGACATTTGCATAACTTCTAGTGGGAAGATTTGTTTAGGATGATTCAAAAGGTGTTGTAGATAAAAAAAAATAGAGAATAATTCTAATAAATATCAATGGGTACATGGAAAGTGGTGGTGCAAAAATTTCTACACTCGCTAAACCTCTTGAAGACCGATCTATTGCACAAGAAGAGCACGATGATATAAAATTTGGGTTGTCCACAATTAGTGAAAGAGTAGGGAACACTGAAGCTATATTGCTAATAAAAGTGGACATAATGCATATAATAACTAAGGAAGAATTCTATCAAACATTGAAAAAGTGAAGGGAGAACTTTTGAAGGATATAAGCAACCCACTTACCCAAAAGTCATCCCTCAAAGAAGAGGATAAGGAGACCAAGATGGTGGAGTCCCAACCACCTCGAGAGAAAATTCTATCACACTTAAAGAAAAAGAGATTTGAGTCCCAAACACATGATCTGCCATTAGTCCAATATTCACATAATCACGGGTTCAACTTGGTACCAAGGAACTGCTTCATTTCTAAGATAAATATGGAAAATTTTGACGACAATGATCCTAGAACATGGGTATTTTAGATAGATGAATTATTTTATCTACACTAAGTGCTGAATTTACAAAAGGTAACAATTGCATCCTTTTATCTAGAATCTGATATGTTTGTATGGTACCAATGACTTCGTGATTGTAAAAAGGACTCTATTGTCTCTTGGTTTGTATTTACAGGAAAATCAGACACGTGTCTAGCTATACAAAAACAACAAGTTTTGGGAAAGTTGCCATAACTTTCTCTTGGCATATCAGAATTTGATCAAACCTATGTCATCATAGAGAATACATATGAGGCTACTACAAATCAAACTTTAAGAATTAGGAGGATTGAAATTTCAGATACTTCGAGAGAAAGGTTGGCTAGCAAACCAATTTACGAATTACGGTTTTAAATATATGCTAACTTGAAATTTGCATAACTTCTAGTTGGAATATATGTTTAGGGTGATTCAAAAGGTGTTGTATATACAAAATAGAGAATAAATCTATTAAATATTAGTGGGAGCATGGAAAGAGGTGGTGCAAAAATTTCTGCATCCACTAAACCTCCTGAGGGTTCATCCATTACACACGAAAAACATGATGATGTGGAATTTGGGTTTTCCAAGATTAGTGAAAGAGTAGGGAACATTGAAGCTACAATGCTAAGGAAAGTGGACATAATGCATATGGTAACTAAAGAAGAATTCAAGAATAACCATGAAGGGAGAAATTTTGAAGGATATAAGTAGCCTACTTACCCAATTTAGTCAAATCCTCAAGAAGAGGATAAGGAGAACAAGATGGTGGATTTCTAGTTACCTTGGGGGGGGGGGTTATCACACTCAAAGAAGAAAAGCTTTCAGTCCTAGACACCTGATCACTCATTACTCCATGATTCACATAATTTTTAGCTTATGGCTCCCTTTAGCAATCACAAAGTTAAATATCACCTTTAATTGTATTAATCATTTAGGATATAGTGTTTTCCCTCAAATAATGACTAAGAGAGTTAGTTAAGATTGTTTAGCCTAGTCACCATGCAAGGTGTTAGCATCTAGAGCAAATATCTCTATGAGTTGGCATCACCCATTGTACTATATATATGTGTAGCTTTGGTGTCAATACAATTGAACTAGGTGAGCCTTTTACATCGTATTGTTGTTCTTGTGCATATTTTAACAAGGTATCAGAGCTCTTATAGTTCTTAAGGGCCTAGTTGTCTTAAGATCCATGGTAGTTTTCCATGGATTCATTGCATCGAGAGGTGATTTCTACAACCCAAGTGGGTGAGATGTGTCACATCTATACCGATGATGTGGCACATGTCCTATAAAATACAAATATTTTATTTTTAAACCAAGCATATTGTGAGGTCAAATTTTAAATTAGGTAAATTGTAAAACACATTTATATAAATATATTTCAAATTTGAATTTAAAATTCCATTGAATTCCAACCTAAAGAATTTCATAGAAATAAAATTTAATAGTTGAATGAATGCCTCTAGTTTTAGCATTTTGTTACTCCATAAATGCATCATGCCAATCTAACAAGTGAATTATCACCTATTTATATATCTTCATTTAACACTTTGTATAAGCGATTATGTGTGTTGGGTTATCATTGTTGCAATAGTTTTTTGTTAAATTATGATGTTTGATTTGACAACAATCAAATTTCCATGGAGAATCTCATGAAGGGACATTTATTATTTATTATTTTTAACCCATATATATATATATATATATATAGTCATTTGAGTGTAAATTGGGTGGTTGGGAGGAATGTTGTTATCTTCTCTATTCGGTTCAAATGAATATCAGGTAGAGTCATTGACCATCTCTTTATCCTTTGTGAAATTCGTTGTTTTGTGTTATAGACACACACACACATGCTACACACATGCTAGCTTAGATCGACCTTCATTCTGGCTCTACCAAGCATCAAGAGGGATCAAATCCCTTGAGGTACAAACCTTTTCTCAACTTTAGCATTCTAAAAGGGGTTTACATACGAAGGGATTTGATCCCTCTCGGTGCTCTCTCGGTGCTTGGTAAATTCAAAATTAAGATAGATCTATGCTGGTGTAATAGTAGCAAAACTACCTATACTAACAAGATTGCATATCTACATCCAATTAAATGCATGAAAGGGTTGTGATAGTTTTTCATGAAAGATTTGATAAACCACAAGATCACACAATGGATCACCTGTGGGGACATGCGGCTGATCAACATATTCAGAAGATAAATTCTCAATTCATAAGCCATGGGCTTTGGAATCTTCTCGACCCCAAGGACACACGTTCTGCAATGTCCAGTGACAAATCTGATAGTAGAAGCTTGCAAAAGTCAAAAGATCAGTGTTTTGATTCACACGCGCTTGTTTTTCTCTGGATCTGTTATATGATGTATAATCTGTTGAGATATGAGTAGTGACATGATGATGATAGTTAACATCCACTAAAACCAACTTTAATCTCAATTTCTCAAATCCATATAACTTTTATCTATCTGTTTTCTACTCTACACTAGCGATATAGGAATCTGTGTGCATAGTCTATCCTAGATCGTGGTGACAGGATCGATGTTTGCACATTGCTTGTGGGATGTGCTTCGTATACAAAGTGACTCCCAATTATCTGACCTGTAATCCACCTCCAGCGATCTACCACCTCCTTCGACAAATCCGCCCCTTTTACAATGACACTCAACAATTTGATCTGCCATCCTGTAGACATTGTTGTCAGAAGAACAGATCAGATTCTTAATGGATTTGTCTCATTTGGCAATATGATCCTAAGTTCGTTAGTAATCTAAGCACTCGATCTAGAAGACATGAAGGTTCTGGGTTCGATTGCAAATCTCTGCAGTTAGGGATCTGTTGTGTTGATCTTGCCATTGTTGAGAAAGGCTATCGCTGTGTATGAAGCCTCCAGCCATAGATGCATAGAGGACCAGCTAACTGCAAAGATTGACTCCGTTTTCTATTGATGTGATTTGTAACACGATTGATGCAAGATCTGCCACAATCTGCACGAGCTGAGATCCCAGCGACTCCAAGACTCCAGTGAATTCACGACTGTGCAATCAGAGATCAAGATCCACGATATGCAAACAATCTCCAAGAGATTGACCATTTGTTGGCAATCTATCTCAATTGATCAACAATCTGATCAATTTGGTGCCTTCCAAAACCCACGACCTGTGAGAACTGGTGAACAATTTTTGTCTCGAACAATACAACGATCCGGTGTCTTCATATCGACCTCCATTCCAGCGAAAACCCTTGCACGTTTCTTGAAGCTGTGGATTAAGCCCCAGAGTGGTACTCAGAAGGCAAAGGATTCCATTGCCTCAATCAACTTATACTAGCATACTCCGAAGTGGGGAAATGAAACGCCCAAAATAACTTAGTATATCTAAAATGAGAGAAAGTTGTGTGTATATAGATTATATAAGTTTATATATTGAAAGCTAGTATAGTAAATCTATGGAAATTATATTGCAAATATTAATAAAAAATAAATAGAACCCTATGCATTAAATATAAACCAATGTAATCGATGGCAAGTAAAATGAAATGTCCATTAATTTGTCATAAGATAAAGTATGCATATGTAATATAAAATCTTTGATCTTCAATGCGTTAATTTTACATGACAAAATATTTGTCCTCCATCATCTCGACATAATTGGGAGCAGAATGAAGAACGACTTCATTTCTCCAGTAAGTTTAACTTCCCAAGTTAAGCACAATTGTTTGCAACAAACAAATCATAACATAGGCACACTATAAGAAATCGCATGCTAAAACAAATTAATGACACAACATTAAGAACAAGATCATAGCCGGGGAAAAGATATGTTCATTCTCATTATTAGAAATTAAGATGTAGGTATAGATTAACAAAATGTGCCTTAATACTCTATTTTGGTTCTCAACTAACTCTCTACACTACATATCTATCTCTTGAGGTTTCTTAAGGACCCTTTAACCTAACTCTAATAACAACAATCTTTCTTTTTTCTCTTTTCCTATTCACTCTTCAACTTCCTCAACAATTTAAGTTACTCTTATGAATTTCAATTGCCATCTCAGTACTACTTGAATACATTTATGTTGCTTCAACTTCCTCTAGTTCTCTTTAGCTCATTTTGTGACTTTCCATCATCCATCTACATACTCATTACCATGCACTTTCGGTGTCATGTATCTACCATGCAACAAAGTCATACTTCGTGCACTCTCTTTTGATGCACATTTCTTGCACAGTGTGCATTTCATTTGTTTGAAATGTTTCTTGTCAGACACTAATTTCTTTGAATGTTTCACCCATATGCATTGTGCTCACTTATGTTATGATTTATTATGAAACTCATTTAACATGCTTATTGACTTCGTTACTCTAGGGATGCCCCTACATCATATCTACTATATGAAAATTCCTTTATGCAAGTCAAAACTATGTATTAGCTTGGTGCTCCTCACGTGATCTACTTTTTGAATGTAATCTCTATTGTATGTGCATTATTTCTTCATATCCTTCATAGATGCTCGACTTTGGTTTTTTTTTCTTAACACACAATTTTTTTACTTGTATTTAGGACATCTTGAAACCACCACAAAGTATCCACCTCTACATTCATAATTATTGTGGACTATAAACGAAACCTTTTGGAAGCATCGTGGAAGTTACGAGAAATATTTTGGGATTGGAGTGTCTGCATTTCGGCTATTGAGATTTTTTATTCCAATCTTCACTAGGCTTAACCACTTCTGTTGCAGGAAGAATAACGTTTACCAAATTGAACAAACTCATGCTTATCCTTGTTATTTGGCTGTATCGTTTAGTAGCGAGGAATACATCCAAGTATTGAGGTTTAGGTTTGAGAGGTATAGTTCTACAAATCGCATTGAATTTGATTTGAAGAAACTTGGATTTACAATTTATCCAGATATGGTAAGCTTTCTACCCGGTGTCTTTTCTTCAACAACAGACTTGGAATCCTATTCTAAGTAGTGGCTTCTTCAGCAGCGGACCTAGAATCCTATCAACGCGGTGGCTTTTTTTCAACAATGGCAACGACTTGAAATTATGAGTTTCTCTATGCAGTGGTTTTTCTTCAGCAACCTGGAACCCTCACCTTTTGTAGGAAATGGATTTTTGAAGGTGACCTCTTCCATATGAATACAAATATCATGGGGTGCATTGCACGTACGGAGGCAATAGTTCAAACGTAGAGATGTAAATTTTTTATAAGGCTAGGTCGAGTTAATGTTTGATGGCATATTTTGGGGATGCCATTCGACAAGTGTCCCGTTGACGTCGCCTGCATTCACAGCAAGGTGGTACAACTTGCACAGGCATTATTTCTTTGTTCACATCGGGGCTTGGTTGTTTTACATGGGTTGGTCATCCAAGCTCCTAGGCTTGACCCCCATTTACAAATTAGGCGTTTCTATTGGTTACATCACATACCTAATTAAATTAATAGAAAAACATTTTTGATTCAATGATGTAATATATAGTATGCCATGAGGAATGGATCCAGATTATGAGTGTTTTGGAAATGCTATATATTGTGTCATGTTATATACTATGAGTGCTTTGGAAATGATCTTACAATTTCTCAGAGACCAGTGTCTATATTTCAAAGTATCTCTCCAGTAACTCTTAAGGAAACCATAAAGCTCGTCGCTAATTGTGCCGACCAGAACTATGGTGGAAAATTGTAGATGCAAAGCAACCTGGACACATTGGCTGCCAAAATCGGCCTGAATATTTACCATTGCAGTCTCTTGGTGAAAACCAACGTATTAGGCGAGGCAACCATTCCTTTAACGCTTACTAGGTTTGCATCCGGGGCAAGGCGTGAAGCAATGCGATGGAACATAAGGGAATTGCTCGCTCGGCCCCAAAGCCCTAGACAGCCTCATAGAAATGATGAATGGAGACGAGAAAAACATCTTGGTCGTGGCCGGTAGAAGCAGTGTCTCAGCTCTTGTACAACTTTTAAGCGCTAGCTTTTTCGCCCCTCCAGCCTCCTTTCCGCGCCCTTCCATGGATAATCAAGATACCAATTGATCTGAAAATCTCAAGATCTTTTTAACCAATAAACTTGCATGTCAAATTTGCATAAAAATGTTCATAAAATTGCCTTAAAAGATGATTTTAAAATGCTTCAAATCAACACATAAGCACATAAAGAACAGATGCAAACCAGAAAAATAACACAACAGCTGATAACGAAGTTCACCCCTCCTGGGCTACGTCTCCTGGCCACTTCCAATGGGAAGGTCGATCTTATTAAGTCTTCAAGAGTACAAATAGAGTGTTGTGGAAACACCTCTGTTTTCTGTTAGTAAGAAGCAGAAACAAACAGCACCACTGAATTCCTTGTGAAATTTTGAAAAAAATGAGTATAAACGCGACCACCTTTGGCTGAAAACTTTTATGGCACACAAATCGAGACACCCAATCTGCACAAAAAACAAAAGCACTAAATGTTATGTACTTCGTCTCGGGAACTGTGCAGGTACTCCACCTCGAAAACTGTGCAGGCGCCCTGTGTGTAAATCCCGAACCCCGACTGCTGAATCTGCGTGGCTCAATTTATAACTGGGCGCTTGCAACTTGTTAACAAACTGGCGCCGATATGCTCTCAAACCCGTGGGCTACAACCTACGACCATACGTGTTTTGCATGTAATTTTTGTTTATCAATCTCCTCAAGCCCATTATTTTTTTTTTCATTAATTATATCTATGTAGAGAGAGAGAATTTGAGAAAGAAATGGTATTGAAAATTACATGGGAAACGATGTAGCTACATAATGCAAAATGGAAACTATCAAATTATATCAAAACTGGACATATCGATTGCAGATTCCATTGTGAGGCCACACTTGGGCCCATCTCTTCATCTCCGTTTGCATAGACCACGTTTTCCCATTGCCACCGGAACCGTTTACCCTCTCGCTGACTGAAATGTCTTCTCTTTCTTGCCGGAAAGCTTATCACCTGTCAATGGTCCGGAAAGCTTGTCACCAGTCAATTCTCTGTAGCAGCGTGCGGCTCGAGACTTGAGGGTTGCCCTTCGAATGGGTTCTTGCTTTTTAGCGAGCCTTATGCACCGCAGGTCCGCAGACAACATGGATGCAATATGCACTCATCGATTATGCAAGCTGCACTCAGAAATTTTGAATTTAGTAAAGGCCGTACATATTTTGAATTTTGTGATTTTTTTCTAAATATCTAAACGGCTAAAGTTCATTTGAATTTTGAATTTTGTGATTTTTTTCTAAATATCTAAAAGGCTAAAGTTCATTTGAATTTTGAATTTAGTAAAGGCCGTACAGATTTTGAATTTTGTGATTTTTTTCTAAATATCTAATAGGCTAAAGTTCATCAAATTATTCCTCGGAGGAAAGGAGACTAGGGAAAGGACAGCATGAATTCTATATTAAGTCATTCAGTCCTTGAATTACATTATGTTCAGATCAGCACAATTTTTATTTTATCAAGAATGAACGAGGGACCATTACGCTACAACCCGGTGAGCATGTTATGTTACGTGGTAATGCATGTATTTTCCCTCTCATGGTGAGATATCTTACTATCCCTATAGTTTTCATTACCACACTCTGTAAATATAGTCACCCATTATTGTATATTAAACTAGGGATGAAGTTTCTATGTTTTAATTGATCATTCATTAGTGATCCTTTCAATTTTACTTTTGAAAGCCACAAGTATTATTTTTTGATATTGGTTTTCTCTAAATCATGAAGTTGAGTATCTTCAATGACCAAAATAGCAAATTTGGAGGCTATGGATTCTCAATAGAATTAAGAAAAAATCGTGTAATTATGTATATGGTTCATTCAATAACATGCATACTTTTGCTTGGACCCATCTTGATCTCAGGTCAAGCTATCTTTGAACTATAAAAGGCAGTAGCATATACATTGTCCTTTCATAAGTTTCCAGTTTTGAAAATTCCTATACATAACACTAAGGAAGATATACCATGTAACGATGATTATAAGACTTATACGTAAATATAAATAGCTATTTTTGCATGGAATTTAGCCGTTTGGGTGTGCCAATTGTCATTGTCTTTTAAAGGGATGTTGGACCTCTTTGGTTCTTAGGCGTCCAGATCTCTTTGGCTCTCAGGAATATTTCAAATAATGATATGAAAAGTGCATCTGAGCAGGTTATGGAAAAGGTGCAGAGATTGTTCGAATTCTACAAGTGTAAGAGGTTCAGAATAACCATTATAGGGCACAATCTAGGAGCGGATTCGACCCTCTTGAGTCTTGACTGCATGCCCGATTGGATAAATCTCGGCATCAAACTCAAATAATGGGAAGAAAGAAAAAATGGGGTGCAGGGAAGGTTTAATGAAAAGCAAAAGTAAGTTTTTAAAATTGCTAAGCATAGGGTAATAGAATGGAAACGATTACAAATGCTTACCTTCTTACTAGCAGAACTTGAGCATTCCCTCATAGAATTGGAATGACACAACCAATTTCCATTAGACTCCAGCCTCCAAGTCTCCACACTTCTCTAACTTCCACGGCCACCATCCCGGCCACCCTCCCGTGCTCAAACTCACCTGAGTATCTCAACACTCCAGAGTTAGGCGGCTAAGGGACTCATGGAGCTTACTCGGTGAACATAGCAGGCAATGGATTTGCCTCTACTACGATTTGAAGGGAGAGCCTCAAACTCAAGAGTCGAAGTCACAGCTGGCAACTACCAAACCGAGCTACCAACTTCAAGGTCCAAGCACTTAATTCAATTAAATTGCATTAAACCTATGGTACCTTAACATAGTTTATTTGCACTAGTTCTAGAGTTTCAAACTGTGCCAACTACTCCCAAGGTGCCATGGCCCATTCAATTTCCATTAACTTAGGTTGCAGTTAAACTACGGTCCCACTACCAACTTGCCAAGTGTCATGGTTGCAGTTGCAGGTACTAGCATTTTTTACGTTTGATGGACACCATTGGATGTGAAATTGACGGTCCACATTTCTTCACAAACGTAGATGGTGACGTGCAACATATAATCTCACCTGTAAAGTTTTCTCAATACATCTTCCTCCACGTCAAATTCCAAGCCTCGTGCTACCACAAACTCTACAAGCAGCGTTAGCAATTGTTGTACGAGGAATCCATTCAAAGTTTTGCACTTTTCTATCTAGGAACCTGGCTTCCATGAATCTCTCTAGATTGTAACTTTCAGCATCTTCCCACGACTTCGGGTGCGCCTTCCAATTTCCCATAAGTTAATTAGAAGGAGAGAACCCACCACAGTGCAATCCACCAAAGATGCGTGGGGAATGGCAAGCGACACCGGTGGGTGGATCCTAAGCGTTTCTTTCACCACGGCTTGTAAATAAACGAGAGAAGGCAGATCAGATTCTTGTACCATGTGCCCCAATCCAACTACACTTTCCAGCTCGTTTTGAGGCTTCTTCAGCACTGGCAGGTTTTTCAACACTTCGGCTATTTCCCACTCTATGATTGCAGACGACGAGTTCGAGCCAGTGGACAACATATCCCGCCAACAAAAGAAAGCCAAAACAATGTCAAGATTATCACAGTATCCTATTTGATTAATTAGGCAATTGAAATCGAATTATTGGATAAATAAACTATACATAGACGACAGATTTTATAATGTCTTGCGTCATTTGGAACTCCATATGTAACTCCATAGGAGGCTAAAGAGTAACCAAAAACAGTGAGCCGTCACAATGACAGAAATATTGACACGTTTTTACAATTTCTTACACGTCTCAGCCCGAAATCGAATCTGGCCAAGGGTCTGACCGGCTTAGAAAGACATGCGTCCAAGGCAACGACAGAAGGACACTCGTCCAAGGCAACGACAGGAGAGCTTTTTAACCGTTGAAAGAAACCAGAGTCCTTTCTTAGTTACAAGATACTTCAAAATTTTAATACCTTCATAACTTTATAGAAACTTCAAAGTTTTAATACCTTCATAACTTTATAGAAACTTAAGTTTTAATACTTTCATAACTTTATAATTTCAATTCATTTTATTTTAGTGTGTTTTCTTTTAAAATTATTTTAAGAATTTACTTTTATTTCAAAAATATTTTTAAATCAATATTCAATTTTGACTGAGCAAAACTAACAAAACTTCTAGAAACATTCTTCAAATCAACTGTACCCATTTGTGTAATGGTGGCTGGGTTTACGGGAACAAGCAGTCCTTAATCCAGAAAAAACATCATCGACTGTTTAGGTAATCTAAAGAGGACATGTTTGAATCATTTGGCGATAAGCCATACTAAAGACCAACTAAACCCATTTGAGTAATGGTGGTTAAGTGTCATGTCCCAAATTTGGTATTGGGTCACAATGGCTTAATCACATTGGCCCTATTCATTAGAGTTTGTCAAATTGATGCTAAAGGTCAAATAATTGCCAAGGAGGAAAATTACTAGTTTCCTAGGTTTGGGGTGGAAGCTTTGGGATTTGGAATAATGGGGATAATAAATTATGTTTGAACATTAGAATGGCATAAATATTTAATAAAGGAGCTAAATAAATATATACAAGTGAAAATCAAAGTGGAATTTCATCATGAAGACACATGGAGGAAGTGGGACCCACATATGGCTAGATTTCCCCACTACATTTGGCATCATTCTCTCACCAATTCGAATTCAAGGTGAATGGTAACATACTTGGGGGAGTCCAAAAGGTATTATTCATTGCATGACTCATCCAAGGTCGAAATATAGAGGAAGAGTAACTCCCATGGAAGAGGAAGAGGCAATTTGGAGCTAGTGAGACACTTGGGCTAGATTCCCTAGCTCTATGACAACAATGATGAAGATGCTATGACACCTATGACACAAATCAGACCTGAAGGCTGACATATGACATATATGACATGTCAGGGATAAAAATAGACTCCAAGAGGGCGCTCAAGGGTGTTATGGCAGCTAAGATGCTTCCACATGTGATTTGGTGGAAGTGGGAGACTAGGAATTGTTGTACAAGTGGCATTCTTTGGAATCTCTTCCCAACATGAGTTGGCATGAGTCTCTTGGAAGGAATTCGACCCATGGAGGACATTAGAAGTTTATAAATGTCAATAACAAAGAATGAAACCAACTTTTGATCATTTTTAGAATTTGCAATTGCATTTGTGAAGAGGGAGAGCTAGTGGATGACTAGTTTCTTGCCTTAGCCAATTTCGAGGGTGAAAGATTCCCATCCAAGTTGGTAATTGGAAAGGCCATTCAGACCTTTCATTTGGAGCTTTAATGTAGTATTTATTTGCAGGTGTAAGCTTCAGGGCAGCTCATGGTTTCTTCTATTGCAGCTCACTCCTTCAACCATTTCCAGTTTTGATGGCATATTCTTGATCCTTAAGGGAGGGCGTTTTTGGTGAGCTATTGTACTCTTTGGGGAAGCTTTTAATGCCCCATTTCTTTTGTAATATGAATTAAATACTCTGTTCTTCATCTCCAAAAAGTTTCAGGTCGAAATTCCAAGTAGAAATGTATAAATCTCATTTTTAATGGAAGAACAATGCCATTTCCCCACTACCTTGTTGTGAGCCAATGTATTGATGATGATTTCGAATGAATGGATGATTCTCTGATATATTTGTGATCAATATACTTCCATGGATGTCTTCTACAAGTTTCATGTACTGTACTTGAGCATTTGAAGCATTTTTACTCAGTTTAGTTGTATTGGGAGGTGAAATAGTGCCATTTCCCCAAGGGTCGAATTGGGGATTTTTGCAGTTGAATGGGAGAGGGTGAGAACAGTTGTGATAATCCATTAATGGTGCATATGAGACTTTAATAAAATACTTAACACATTACATACCTCTGTTCATAAATTTGAGTGGGTTTGGAGGCATTTGGGAAGCCATTTTCAGTACTTACCCCATGGGGATTTGAACCCCAAATTACTAGTAAAATTGCATAATTGGTCCAGAATCTTAAGAGAGTTTGCAGAGGTATTTTGGTGGCCATATGTCATCCATAAACATCATATTCAAGTTCTAATATCATTCATACACCTTCCTTGAATATTTGAAGGCATTTGGAGTCAATTTGAGACCTAGAGACCAATACTAGTCAAAGGGAAATCACTAGTAAAGTTACCTACATTGATCAGAATTGAAAGAGGATTTGTAGAAATATTTTAAAGGTCCAAGGGCATCCCTGAAACACATATTTATGTTCTAATATCATTCATATACCTTCTCAGAAGATTTGGGATCATTTGGGGCAAATTTGGGACCTAGAGATCCAAACTAGTCAAAGGTCAAACTAGGGAAAAAAGTGAAAAATTGTCATTTTAATAAAATTCCTAAGAAGGGACATTACATTAAGTTTAGGGAACCAAATAGTTATTAATCCAAAAAAATGACCATCGACTTTATACATTCAGGTGATGGTGGTTCGATTGAATTGTTGGCTAGGCTTAGTTTAGTTCTTAGGTCTTTGGCTTTTTTTTTTTGTCGATTATGGCTTTAACACCTAATTGTTGTTCTTCAATCTGCTTGCTTTTAGATTCTTCCTATTTGAAATTTTCCATCTTCGATTAGATGCACATATATAGGATGCAGATTCATACATCTTTGACACTTTCAGCGATTTTTATTTCCATGTGGTCAGCTTCATACTCTAAATAGAAATTGCATTCATTGGAAGTTCATTTCTATATTTAGTATTGCAGTGTATATGTGTTATGGTTTACTATTGGATAGTGGTCTTCAATACTTCTTTGGATGGATTCTAGGGTAATAGTAGACTTATCAACATCATTAGCATTGAGAAAAAATACACACAACTTTCTCTTATTTTACAACATATTGAAATTCTTTTTGGCGTTTCATTTCCCCCGTTTTGGGGGTATGCTAGTTTAACATATATTATGGTTATAACATATCATGTTATAATATAATATTTCAACCCTTTTAATCTTTTTAATATAACCCTTGTTTTTTTCCATCATATCTGAATGTGACCCTTTGAACCATGTTAATGGGGTCATGGTGGCCTTACCATGAGGTCTTGGGTTCGATTCCCATAGCCCCAAAATCACATTTTTTAACCATTTTTCACCATTTTAACCATCTTTGACAAAACTTCAAATGCTGATAACTTCTTCATCCAAAGTCCGTTTTTTAGGAAACAAGCGTCGTTGGAAAGCTGTCGACGAGCCCTTTTACATGGTAACCTTTGTACTGATGTTTGAAGACTTTAAACCTGATCGACTTTAGAAAGATCCACTCACCGATGAACAACAAAAGAAAGAAAGGTCAAAGAAATGTTGGAAAGTTGTAACTCTCTCTCTACGTTCAGCCGATGCGATGATGAAGGAATTGTTAAACCGGCTTTCTTTATACTGATTGGATTTGTTTTTTGTTACAGGTGGCGGCTTCTCATAGGCAGTCGACATCGATAGATGATGAAGGCCGGAGAGGATCGGACCCCTTAAAGAACGCCTTCACGTCTATCACGGGCCTATGAGGAGCCGCCCCCTGTCACGGTAATAATCCACCTTCGAATTCAATTGTTCGTACGTCGACTCCATTGGGAAACTACGGTCAGGCGTGGCAGAGCCACTGAGCGAACCCGATCTGCTCCTATTCGCTGGTCGTAGAGGAAAATCATCACTATAAATTGGGCCAGAGTTGGAGCTGGCTTTTCTGACGCTTGAATACGACGCCAGTGGCCCTGATACAGATCGATTTAGGCTTTTCTGTGATGGGTATGCCAACGTTGTAGAAACGCTGCTATATGCATTCACATTGTCGCTACGTTTGGAGCGCTGCCAAAATAGCCATGAAGGTTTCGACTTACTTTGCTCTAAATTATATATAAACCAATGCTAGTTTCTTAAAGAGCGATTTCAGACTTCCCACTCTTGTCAGCTAATTTCAATTATGATTTTGTGGCATTGATGTAATTTCAAATTTTGTAAATTAGGTTGTGATATATATATATATATAAGCAACAACTCAAATCCTTCTGAATTAACAGATTTTCTGATCTTAGAGCCATTTTGGACATGTTAAATCTACAAATTAAGAAAGGTTTAACTTCACTTATGTATTTTGTAGTAAGAAAAAATGAAGTAATTTGAAATTGTTTCAAGCAGGTTCTTCTGAATTAACAAAGCTTCTCATCTTAGATATGTCAAAATTCAACTTCTTCTGAATTCACAGAGATTCTCATCTTAAAGGGAACAATAAGTGATAATATTGACAAACAAAACATTATAAATTTGTAACTGCCAAACTGAAACTCTAAGTTTACTAAGATGGATTCAGAATCATTAAAAACCGTGACACCTCGATACTCTGCAATTTTAACAAACAAATTACGATAACTTTAAAAATATTATATTGGAAAACATAATTTAATGCGCCTTACAAATGTCAACAGTCATGAAATTTGATATTGAATTACGATCATTTTAAAAATATTATATTGGCAAACATAATTTAATGCGCCTTACAAATTTCAACAGTCATGAAATTTGATATTGACAAGCCCTTTAGCCTACGCTCTGTACAAATAGCTGAAATCAAAATTTCAATAGTTATCAAATTTGATATTGACTGGCCCTTTAGCCTACGCTCTGTACAAATAGATAAAATCAAAATTTCATTCAACTATCAATATTCAATATTGGTAAATAAAACAATTGACCAAAATGATATTTGACAGCAGAGAATAATTCCCAATCAAATGAGAAAAATTAAAAATATATTTTGGATTCAATTACATATTTACGCGGATATTACAGAAAACTGCATAGCCAATAAGCCATGGGGATTTATTTATAAGGAGATCCTTCTTTCATGATGGGCACAGCCATGGAGCAGTAGTATTAAATTGAAGGCCAGCAGTCCGTCTCTTACAATGTTTATCCACTTCTTCAACTACCCGCTTCACCAGCGTTGCTTCATATCTGCATAGTGTCTAATTTAGAGTTCAAGGAGAAGCATATATATATATGAACAAGGATAATCATATATATATATGAACAAGGAGAATCATATATATGAATAAATAAGTAGAACACACCAGAGCAGAGAAAAGTGAGTTACCCGCCCATTGGTGTCTTCTTGGAGCGACGTTCAGAAATACTGTAGAGTTGAGATGGAAGAGAGCATGAGTTTAGTTGGAAGAGAGCATCCTTCCATTCACCCTTTTATTTTGGATGTATCTTCCACTGCTCTCATGCCTTTCGAATGCTGGAGCAAACGGACTGCCAGATAGTTCTGGATGCCCACGTTGTACAGAGGTCACATTGTAAAACAGAGTAATGGCCATGGCCAACTCCTCCTTCACTTGTCTCGTGATAAGTGAGGCCTCTTTCAGGCATCAGGCAGATTCTGCGTAATTTGTGGAGAATATGGGAATCAAGATGCGACTCACCTCATCAATTGCATGTTGTAGGCTTGGAAAGATGTTTCTCCACTCTGGCCGAGATGGTGGGTGTCAAGGAGTATGCCCAACCCTGAACTGGTGAGGGTGTTGTAGAGATTATCGAAAAACCCTCTCCTCCCGTAGCGTCCTTTGAAGCTCAGAAACACGTCGTATATTTTGGATTTCCTGTATATGCTCCTTCTTAATTCGATTGCAATTTCCCTTGCCACGGAAGAAGCTGAATCAAGTAGTCTATGGGGAACACCCCATGAAGGGAGACGCAAACGCACAGGCGTCCTTCCCGCATAGACAACGATGAAGACTGGGAGAGTGGGTGGGCGGGCAGGGGGGAAGATAGGGTGACCTTACGTGCCTTATAGCTCCTCTTTACCGGGGGTCCATTAAGAAATAAACAGGTTCAAGGCCGGGAGAGAGCCACCATATCCAGATATGGAAGGAAGGCGAAGCCATACTTACATTCTTACAGTGACCCGAATATATTTTTTACCCCATCAATTGAAACTTGAGGTATCGATCTATTTAACCTTAAAGGCATAAGTCTCCATAGCAGGAAGGATGGCTCACCTGATATAAGGAAGGCTGGCTTCGTTTCATTGCTGCTGGCAATGTACATCTATGGAAGGCTTTGATTCATCACCGTGCGAAGCGTAACACCTGCTAGCAGGTCACCTTATGACCGGAGCCAAATAACCGTCCTCGTCGTACTCTTCATACCCGAGTTCGTATCTAAAATCATGCCGGTGTCCTTCCTGCATAGACAACGATGAAGACAGGGAGAGTGGGCGGGCAGGGGCGAAGATAGGGCGAGGGGTTGATTTTGTAACTCAGTGAGATCCGAACAGTGGACCTGTGCCTCCTCCTCATGCTGCCACGAAGTCGAAGGTTAGTGAAGTTTTCGGATTATTATGCAGACAGGGGGCGGCTCCTCATTCGCCATCCACAGACGACGAAGGGGCGAGAGGAACTGCTCCCTTAAAATACGCCTTCCTCTTAATGAGCAAGACAAAGCGAATGTGGTAAAATTATCTTCACCCATTTCCATGACGTGTGGCTATGGGAAACAAAAGTAACTTTTCACTCTTTTGAATTGTTTTGGAATGCCACTTCTCTTTAAATCACTTTGTTTTGGAGTTACAAGGGAAAAAAATGTGAGGGAAAAAAGGGGGCCCTTGTGTTCTCTAGAGTTTAAAAGGATATCTTGAGTGGCTTATAAAGGAACCCATTAAGCATGTTTAAAGGTTTTAGAAGAATTCATTTGCATCTTTACAATGACATACTTTTGAAATACTTTACGAACAAAGTATTTTGAATTTTTTAATTAATTATTGCTTTAGGTTGTAAGTGGGAGTTACAAAAGTTTGATGCACTAAAGGGAACTATAATTATGATTAGAAATAAATGAGATTTAAATGTCAAATTTGGTGACCAACACTCTAATTTGAAAAGTCATGTGTAACATTGAGAGTTGATTGTAGTCTAGTACAAAGTTCAATCAATGTCTTTTTATCATACTATAAGTGGGTCAAAGTCAAGCTTTTATAGTTTTTTTTAGTGATGAGTGGCGTGTAATGTGGTGCTTGTAGTATGTGATGCATTGAAAGATTGCCTCATTGGTATAATTGGTGTAAACACTCAAATTCTTCAAAACAAAATGTCAATCAAGTAGAAGGCAACTTAATGTCAATAGAGCTCAAGCAATCACATAGCAACAAAGTATATTCAGGAAATCAAGGCACTCAATCAAGCTTCATCAATTATTGACACATCAAGTTAATTTTTAAGGCACTCAACAAAGGAAATCATTGAAGCAATGGATACATCAACAAGAATGTAAAGCATTGTCAAGCGATCAAGTTGTCAATCACATCAACATCCAAGGATAAATCTACATCAACATTTTCATCAATTCAACATTACTTCAACATTACTCCAATATTACTTGCAATAGTTCTTTTTTGCAAGTGTATAAAAAATTAAGTTGAATTGATTTATAATCGGGTGCATTTTCTATTGAATACGACACCTAAAAATCGATTGAGTCTTATTATCAAGGGCGTGTTATAGCTCAAATAGTCACTTCTCCAGCCATGGCAATAATTCAAAAGATGACACTCAAAAGTGTCACTGTTCGCTCACAAAAAAGACACTTATGGATGGAAGAGCCTATGATTTGACCCTTATTGATGGCCTTGGTCATTGAAAATGAGATCCCAACATCACTCCATTTAATTTTGAGAGTTGTAACCATAAGAAAGGGAAAAATCGCACCTTACACACTGGCAAGGTGCGAACCATTCACATCCTACTCTTGACAAAGGCGTGAATGCAGACCCATAGGATGTTATCCCACATTATGCAATGGCACCTCAAAAATCATGGCATCCAAGATCTTCAGGTATGACACAAAACCCCACTATGCAATTTCCTTATGTTCAAAATCAAATGTGGAACACTCCAATGCCATGACACCCTTGGCCATCCCAATCTACTTCTCAACAACCTTGGAAAGAAGGTTGGAGAGGTTCACCTTACGATGGAATGACCACTTTCCCTTATTCTCCAATGCAAAAGTTCACTCCATCACAATCTTTGCCACAACAAGCTACTCAACCTCAACAGTTACAACTACCAGCTCCACCTAATCCTCCATGCCCCACACAAATTCTTGCCCACCCCATTCCAAATCCCAATAATAAAGTAGTTCAACCTACTAACAATGTTGGATTTCCCACTTACCCCACTTTCCCTACCTACCACAGTGCACCTTCTCCGCTGCAGGAAGTTTGCATGCTGCTGCAGGAAGCTCTTGCTACACATGTAATTAAACTTAGGTCCGAGAAAGTTTAGGCACAAAAACATCAGAAAGGATAGAAGAAATTGAAGAGGAGGATGCCTTTATTTCACCTGAAACAAATACTTCCAATCAACCACAAACTGTGTCACAATCAGTTCCTCCAAAAGAACAAAATCCTCTATCGATTCCACCACCTTTCCTGGAGAAGCTAGCAATAAAAGAACCAGTAACCCCACCTAAATTCAATTTTATGTTTGAGATTAACAATTTATGCATAAATATACCCCTACTACAAGCACTAAAGGCCATACCGATTTATGCCAAAACAATTAGGGAACTATGCATTAAAAAACCTAGAAGACAAAGAAAGAACCCTTCAACCATCCAACTAGGAGGAAAGTTGGAAAGTTTGATGTCTGCCAGGATTTCCATAAGGAAATATGCAGACCCTAGAATTCTAACAGTTACAAATTTCATCAATAATTATCCCATTGAGCATACTTTGATTGACTTGGGTGCAACCATTAATGTGATGACATTGGAAACATTTTCTCGGATAGGATCCTATAATATTCTTCCCACTCCCATTGTGCTAGAGTTAGTAGGCAAATAAAAAATTAAACCAGAAGGAGTACTAGAATATGTGATTATCTCACTTGATTCCTGGGAGTACCCAACATATTTCTATGTTCTCCAACGTAAGACCAACTTGGGGGGGCACCCTTTGATTTTGGGTCGTCCTTGGTTGTCCATAACAGTTTCCTTTATTGATTGTAGGTTGGGGAACATGACCATTACACATGAGACATAAACAAAACAAATCACTCTTTACCGCATGCTAAGCCTATTTCTGACCTAGAATGTACTCACTGGCTTAATGAAGATGACGAGGAAACAAATCACTCTGTTTTAGCCATAGCACGAGCCATGAGTTTCAAGGAAAATACTGAAGAAAATATGATCAATCACCATATTTCTAATCCATATTTTTTACAACACTTTGGGGGGTAGTCAACTCATGAACAAGACCATATTGATAGTCTCCTAGAACATAAATTTAAAGAATTGAATGTTCAACAAAAGAATTAAATTCTTCCTTTTTATCAACCTTCCTTGCATACTCAATGACTAGATGTGGTAGCAAAATAATTGAAAATTTTCCTAGAAAATATTTGAACATAAATTCTGCTCTAGATAATACATAGGAAAATCAACTAATTCAGACATTGAGGAAATTTTTGGATGTCTTTTCCTATGAATACATTGATATGAAGGGAATTCATCCAGATACTTGCAACAATCACATATACATAGAAGAAAATGCTAGACTAGTGAGACAGCCACATATGTGAATGGATCCATCTTTACGAGAAATTGTAAAAGAAGAACTTTAGAAACTTTTAGATGTAGGATTCATTTACCCCATCTCAGACAGTTAGTGGGTATCTCCCTTGGTAATTGTCCCTAAAAAGAACAGAAAATGATGGTTGTGCATAGACTATAGGGAACTAAATAAAGCCACAATGAAAGATCATTTCCCCTTACCTTTTATAGATCAGGTTCTGGATACTTTAGCAGGAATGAAATATTCTTTTCAGTGGATACAACCAAATCCGGATCACTCTGAAGGACTAGTATAAAATGACATTCACATGTCCTTGGGGCACTTATTCATATAAGGTATTACCATTTGGATTATGTAATGCGGAGACCACATTTCAAAGGGAAGTACTTGGTATTTTCTCTGATCTTTTGCATGATTGCGTTGAGGTATACATGGATGATTTTACTATTGTTGGTGATTCTTTTGAGGAAGCATTAGCTAATCTTGAAAACGTTTTATTTCCATATTGGAGGCTTTCTTTACATATTTCTACGGATGCCTCAGAATCAGACATAGGAGAAGTATTGGGACAAAAGGAATATCTCTTAACCCATGTTATTTATTTTAAGTAAAATCTTAGCTCATGCCGAATTAAATTATACGGTGACAGAGAAGGAATTTCTAGTGTTAGTTTATGCAATCAATAAATTTAGGCATTACATCACTGGTTACGAGGTATTTGTACATACTGACCGCTCTGCTATCAGGTACCTTATGAAAAAACCTATCACTGATGGAAGGATCACTAGGTGGGTCTTGCTACTTCAAGAATTCGACATCATCGTAGCAGACAAACTGGGGAGAGAAAATCAGGTAGCAAATTTCCTCTCTAGACTAAATCATGAAGGTGAGAACGTTCTGATTGATGATAGATTTCCCAATGAAAATTTATTTGGTATTTATTTTAACTCACCCTAGTTTGCAGATGTATCCAATTATCTTGTTGTAGGAAGGCTTCCATCCCACTTTTCACCAAAGGAGAAGAGGAATATTATCAAGAGAAGTGCTCCATATTCTTGGATCAAAGGAGATCTCTTTTAAATAGGACCTTACATGATTATTCACGAATGTGTGAGAGAGGATGGCGTGTATGACATTTTGAGAGCTTGTCACGATGAGCCTTGTGGGGGACATTTTATAGATAAAATAACTGCTCATAAAATCCTCCATGCAAGCTATTATTGGACTAGTATCTTTAGAGATGCAAATGAATATGTTTGGAGATGTGATAGCTACCAAAGGATGGGTCTCCCGGTTCCTACGGATGAGATTCTACTTCAACCACAAGTTCTTATTGATCCCTTTGAAAAATGGGACCTAGAATTTGTGGGACCTATCACTCTTGCATCAAAATTTAAAAAGTATATCCTGGTATGTATTGATTATGTTACTAAGTGGGTGGAGGCAAAAGCAGTACCTAGAGCCACATAAAACGTAGTAGTAGAATTTTTATTTGCTGATAGTTTTGTTCAATTTGGGGTACCTAGAGAAATTGTAATTGGCCAAGGTGTCCAGTTCACATATAAAATTATGCAAGAAAATCACTCAAAAATATCAGATTACTCACTAGAATTCAACTCCATATCATCCATAGGCCAATGGGAAAGTGGAATCAACAAATAAGGTGCTAGAAGGAATCTTGAATAAGGCTATGCAGATGCACAATAAGGATTGGTATGGGAGGCTTTTAGAATTCTTATGGGATTACATGATTACGTGGAGGAGTAATACCATTTTTTCTCCTTATGAGTTGGTCCATGGAAAGAAAGCCTCTTACCAATGGAATTTTAGATCAGAAATTTTAAGATGGCAGCTGAATTGGGATTGGATATTACTAAATCACAAAAGAAAAGGATTTTCCAGCTTAAATATTTGGATGAGATAAGACAAGATGTTGTTCAACATACAGAACACATTCAACAACAGAGAGCTGTGAGATTTTCAATTGCTAGGAACTAGATTCATAAGACAATTTCACATGGAATATTTCGGACAATGAGAGAAGAAGAATAGAGAGAATAAATTGTGGAAATCACTCTGTATCTTATTCATTGATATGATGACAATATATAATACATCCTCCATGGAGAAAATCAAATGCCTTTGAGGAAATTAGGAAAGAGCAAAAATAAAAGGCTTAGAAAAGACAAAAAAAAACCCTAGGTGACAAAAGTAGTTTCCAAAACTGTACTAGAGGCTCACGAATTGGCTAAGTATGGTATGGAAGCTCATGAGTGAGGTAAATAGAATGTTTTGATGGATTTAGAAGGTTAGATATGATGTGTAGGTCGAATTGGTCAAGTGGAAAAAGATTCTAAGTCAACTAGATTTACCTTTTCCACTAGAAAGCAAAAAAAATAGGACAAAGCTAATTAAATCAGGAAAGCACCTTCTGAACCAAAAATGGAAAGAAATCACATAGAATCCAATGAAATCTTATCCGGAATATTCTCTAAGGCACCCTAGTGACTTAGGATGGCAAGTGGTCCACTAAAAGACAAAACTAGCCTATTTTACCTAGTCAAAACTCAGGAAATTAATCATAAATGATTAATTAATTTATCCTAAGTCTAGAATGACATAGTGGGTTTTTTAAATATTCCAACACCCCCCCTTAAGCCTGACTTTATGTGATGGGAATCAGAAAAATATCATAAATATAGGGCCCAAGAAACAAGGCTTATGGTCACCCCAATACAAAAAATAACTAGTCCATGTAAACCGAGGAAACAAGGAAAACCTCATGGGAACAAAACCCTACCTCAAAAATGGACATGCCTGATGTCTTCATACTGTCATGTTGCTCATTTGAATGAGCTGAAAGAGCTGAATGGGATGCTTCTGAGTAACATACTTGATGAAGAGTTTGTGGATGTCATGATCATGCATCGGTGCATCAATGTTGTGTAGACAAGAACCATGTGTCGAAGCTCTATGAAGCTCATCTTCTAATGATGGATGAGCATCAAATGAATTTTTATTGCTGCTGTAACATATATAATCAGATCTGAAAACATAATCAATGATGGAAAGAATATCTATGCATACTCCTTCCGAAGGAGAAACAATGAACTCAACAGGATCAATTTCTTTTGTAGCTGCAATGTGGTGCACTAGTTCTTGTATCTTCTTCTCAAAATGATGTAGTACCTTTATGTTATTTAAAATGAGATCATGCATATCTGAAATATGAGAATGTGATTCATATGGAGTAGAAACTAGTAAATATGTGGAGTCTCCATGATCGAACAAAGTTTCAGTAGGAAGAGTGTGAGAAACTAGATCACCCTGACAGCTGAGCGAGCCTGGAGAGTGTGAGGACTTGAATTTTGAACCATGAGTGATGGGGTTAGTTCCAGATGTGTGGAATATCATTCCAAAGAATTCCAAAAAACATGGTTTTCCAACCAATGAAATATATGCAAGACAAAAGTGCAACAAAGGCAAGTGACACAGTGTAGGAAAACATAGAATTGTGCAGTTTCTTAACTGGAGAACTTGAGAGTTGTGGGGTATTTTGTGCATCCAATGGTTGGTAAAATTGCATGGGAGATGTAATGACATGCATATCAGAATTTAAATCATATTCTAAATCAGAATCTGAAATATTTGAATGGAGGTGGAAAGACCTTTCATAAGACAAGTCAGAAGCTAGTAAAAAATGACTAGTTTTGAGAGTAGACTTGGATGAACTGACTGAAGATTGTTCCAAGGAAGAGTTGGAGATTTATGATTCTGATATATAAGAATGTGAATCAATATCAAAGACATCATAATTATATTTCACTCTAGCACTCAAAGCATAAACATTATTACCTTTGGGAGAGGCTTGGAGATATAGTTTTTGTTCTACAGCAAGCTTGCCTTGTTCTTTCTTTGTAAAGTCAAGAACATCTATGTTATGTTCTTCAATCATTTTGGCCATGATGTCCAATTTATTCTTGAAGCAAGATTTCTCCGGATGAGTTCCTTTGCTGCAATAAGAACACTTGGGCTTCTCCTTCTTCATCTTCTTGGATTTGGAATCTCCATCAAAATCCTCTTCATCTGACAATATCTTTTGTTTGGATTTGTTATTCTTGAAACTCTTTGCTCCATGAGAAACAAGTGCAAGGTCTTTGGGGGGTGATTGATCCCTCATTTGGACCATCATGTCCTTCTCCTAAGTGAGCAAATCAATGAATACATCCAAGGTTGGGATCTTGCACTTGGGAACTACAAGTCTTGTAGAATGAAAAGTAGACACAAGTACTGAGTATTCTGAACTTAGTTTTGACAGGATGGTGAGGATTAATTGCTCATCCTTCTTCTATATGCCAAATTGCTTGATTTGAAGCACTAGATTTTTTAATTTTTAGATGAAATCCTCCATAGAATCGAAATTACTTGGACTAAGAGAGATCAGCTCAATCTCCAATAAATGACCTCTGAGCTCGTCCTGTTTTCCAAAGAGAGATTCTAGCTTTGTCCATACTTCATTTGGAGTGGATAGAGAATCAATATGGAATAGAAGATCTGGAGATATAGAGAGACAAAGTAACCTATAAGCTTCATCAATCCTATTAAACCATTTGGATTTTAATGCAACAAATCCTGGCTCAGTTTCAAGCCCCATAGTGACTCTATACAATCCTTTGCTCCGAAGCTGGATGATCATATGCGCCTTCCAGTCAAAGAAATTGAAGGGAGTGAGAGTCACAGCTTTGGCTTGATTTTGATCCATACTGATGCGCTCCTAGTGATGGAAATACCTGAAAATAAAAAAATAAAAAAAATAAAAAAAAAACATTCTTGGAAATTGCTTTGAATCAAGCTAGCTATGATACCATGTGAGATTTTCAATTGCTAGGAACTAGATTCATAAGACAATTTCACATGGAATATTTCAAACAATGAGAGAAGAAGAATAGAGAGAATAAATTGTGGAAATCACTCTGTATATTATTCATTGATATGATGACAATATATAATACCTCCTCCGTGGATAAAATCAAATTCATTTGAGGCAGTTAGGAAAGAGCAAAAAGAAAAGGCTTAGAAAAGACAAAAAAAAACCTAGGTGACAAAAGCAGTTTCCAAAACTGTACTAGAGGCTCACGAATTGGCTAAGTATGGTATGGAAACTCATGAGTGAGGTAAATAGAATGTGTTGATGGATTTATAAGGTTAGATATGATGTGGAGTTCGAATTGGTCAAGTGGCAAAAGATTCTAAGTCAACTAGCTTTACCTTTTCCACTAGAAAGCAGAAAAAAACAGGACAAAGCTAATTAAATCAGGAAAGCACCTTCTAAACCAGAAATGGAAAGAAATCAGATAGAATCCAATGAAATATTATCCAGAATCTTCTCTAAGGCGCCCTAGTTACTTAGGATGGCAAGTGATCCACTAAAAGACAAAACTGGCTTATTTTACCTAGTCAAAACTCAGGAAATTAATCATAAATGATTAATTAATTTATCCTAAGTATAAAATGACATAGTGGGTTTTTTAAATATTCCCACCAGAGCTAGGTGGCATGACAGATACATAAAGAAGAAACAATTTAAGGTAGGGGATTGGGAACTGTTATTCGATCAAGTTCAAAAAATTTAAAGGAAAATTTAATAGTCATTGGCTTGGCCCTTATGAGGTTGAAGAAGTATTTGACAATGGATCTATCCAAATCAAAACAATCGATAATGGGACGATGACCTTCTTGGTTAATGGGAATAGACTTAAGTTATATCAAAATCCCAAGTCCAGGGAGGAATTTCTTAAGGGGATAGTGGAACAAAGTGACATGGAAATAGTGGATGGGGCGGATGTCCCTCCCATTGTTTCTTTCTAATTCTTTCTTGCAGCCACTAAAACTGAGCTTACTTTTTTCTTTCTCGTGCTCATTAAAATATGAGAAGGAAACCTATCAGGTATTGGATTTTTCCTTTATATGGGATTGTTACAACGTAATTTTCCACCTTATGAGCATCAACACCCTTTGGCCTTCAGGATCGATTTCACTGACTCAGATGTACTTTATGTCCTTCACAACACACTATTTCCCTATTTTTCTTCCTGTACGCTAGCTATTTCATTTTAGCCAGTGTACCCGCGATTTGTTCCACTATAGCCTGCGGGTGTCAAGTAAAATGGTAAAAGTCACTAGAAAACTACATTTTACTCCCAAAAAAACGGTCTTAGTGTGACCTTTGGCCCTCCATTTTCCCCGAAACGCCTCGATGTGTCCTTTCACTTACCTTTGGAAGGTTATATATTGAGCACCTATGGCATATGGAAGGGAGGAGAGAGAGAGAGCAAGATAAATCTAGTGGATTTTTGTCGTGTCTTGATTCTACACTCATTGGTCCTTGTTGTTGTGTACCCCTTATGTTCACCTTCCAAACTCCTTTCATAGTTTGAGTTTGACATTCCATGGAGGATTGAAGTGGTGGAGGCACATAGTGGAGAGACCCAGTTCTTGGTTCAGATTGGTTTCCGACAAGAGGTCATATCACATTGTACTTCTTGTTATTCATTAATAGAAATACTCATATTCTCGTCCATTAATGTTGTGAATGTTGTTTATATTCCATTGGGTTGCTTTTACTTATGATATCATGGACCATTGCTATTGATGATGTTAATGTCTTTCATATATTTTATGCGCTTGTTGTATATTGGTTGTCAAGACTAATTTGTAGGTTCAAGTGCACGAATTGAAAGCTTCAACGGGGATCTACATCGAACATCCGGATCGAGGTTGGTTATATTCTCCATTATCTTAACATTGTCATTTATATAGTATAGCATTAAGGATTGAGTTATTTTCTGGTAGTCAGTTGTCTGTTGTGGTCTACCCCAAGCCATAGGAAGTTTTCTCCGTAACAGGGATTGGTAGATTATTTACAGAAAAGGTGTATTGGAGAAAATTCACTATGGCTTGGGAATACCACAACAGACAGATGACTACCAGAAATCTACTCAATTCTCAAAGAAATGCTATTATAAATGACAATGTTAAGATAATGGAGAAATGTAACCAACCTCGATCCAACGTTTTATGTATATCCCCGTTGGAGCTTTCGATCCATGCACTTGTAATCTACAAATTAGTCTTGACAGCCAATATCCAACAAGTACATATAATATAGAAATGACATTAACATTATCAATAACAATGGTCCATAATATCATAAGCAAATGTAACCCAATGTATAATAAATGACATTCACACCATGAATGGACGAGAATATGAGTATTTATGTTAATGAACAAGAAGAAGTACAAAGTGATACGACCTCTTGCCGGCAACCAATCTGAACCAAGATCTAGATCAATCCACTTGTGCCTCCACCACTTCAATCCTCCATGAATGGAAAACTCAAACTAGAAAGGAGTTTGGAAAGTGAACATAAATGGTTCACAACTACAAAGATCAATGAGTGTAGACTCAAGATAGGGCAAAAATCCACTAGAGTTCTCTTACGATTCTCCTCTTCCTCCCGTCCATAAGCCATATGTGCTCAATATATAATCCTCTCAAAGGTAGGTGAAAGGACACATCAAGGCATTACTTGGGCAGATGGAGAGCCAAAGGTCACCCAATGACCGCTTTTTGGGAGTAAAAAGTAATAAATAGTGGTTTTTACCATTTTACATGCTACCCATGGGCTATAGGGATGCAACTCGCCGGTACGCCTGCTATAAAGATGCAACAGGCGGGTAGGAATAAAAATAGGGAAAACTGGTATCACTGAAGGATAAAAATGGATCTGAGTCACTGAAATGGATCCTACAGGCCAAACAATGTTGATGCTCACAGGGTGGAAGATTTCTGTGTAATAGATTCCCCCTAATGTGTGAGGTCAGGGACTGAAAGTGCTACGATGGCCGAAATACATTATAAAACTCAGAAGTGGAGTGATGGAGACACAAGTGGAAAGAACAGCTCACTCGTCATAATACAATAGTATCTCTGAACACATGTCGATATAGTACAACAATCTGATACAATGGCCATGAATAGGCAGTACATAATGGATATATGTCATAAGTGATCATAACCATGATCCCTCTACAGTAAGATACGGTCTCCTGCTGAAAAGGAAACAACTGGTGCAAAACTGGAGGTACAAACTGTTGAAATCTGAGAGGTTATATCTCATATGTAAAGTCAAAGTCATATGTAGCATACTGAATGCCACAATCACCTGGAGTCTTCTACACAAGTCTTCGACAGTGCAAGTCCCATCAAGTGAATAAAGGAGTTGGGGTAGAACCTGATGAGACATCGTCTGATTACCGGTCAATGATGTATACCGTTAACAGATGCGAGATGACCCACCAATAATGAAAATGGGCATCAAGGCACAGAGCACAATCATCAGAGTGTGAATAAATGGGTTGAAGTCGAACACTAGGATGAATCCATCGATCAGGGGACATTGATGTATTCCCAAAATTTTCAATGGCGAGAGAAACTGCCATTAATGACTGCAAGCCTCAAGGTACTCAACTGAACTCTAAGCCTCAAGTCCCGAAATAAATGAGTTGAAGTCGACGGAACAAGACTCGCTGGAAGGAGGGCATTAAGGCATCCCCCATCAACCAGCATGAGGTACCAACAATGCTGAAAGATTTGGAAGATCTCAGGTGAAATGGACTGACTCAATAAGGATGGCCGACATGCAATAGTCAAGAGATCTGAGGGGTGGCCAACACTGGTTTCAGGACTTCCTTTGAACAAGAGCATGAGCAGATGGATAGACTCAGGCAACATAGACTTGACATAAACTGTGTAATGCAGGAGGCATCACAAAGGGCTCCATAATGACTGGAAGCTTAACCAATCGGTGGAGAAAACTGAGAAACAAGTACAGCTCCTAAGGCCCAACTATAGTCTCGACTCATAATGTATGGAGTGGAATGAATGCTTTGTTCAAAGGCGACACAACAGCTGCCAACAAGAAATAGTGACCATAATCCCGTCCGGCTTTTTGGAATATTTGATTTTTTTTAGTCTTTTTCATATTTGGGAAAAGCTTGAAAAATAATAAAATTGCTTATAGTACAACAAGTGAGGGAACGAGTGTCAAATAGCTAGCAGACTAGTCCCAAGCAGTGGAACATACCTATGCTCAATGCAAGGAAGTGTGTGCAGGATGTGGACACTCGGGGGTGTGTTCCCTCAGGGTCAAAAGGTCATCAAATTGTGAAGGGAAAATATAAGCTCTGTAGGGCTCGACAGGGAAAAGTGCTCAGGCACCAGGCTAACAATTGAGTAAGCGGGATCCGTCACAAGGCTCAAGCAACAAGCAGGATGATGCAATGCAATCACAACATGATATAACTGAGGGGAGTCCTTAAGGGAGATGGCCAGCATAAGACAAAGTAGAGTATGAGTCTTTATCGCAACGTCATGGCGTGACTACAAAGGACTCCCAATCCTGAGGACAAACAACGGCATGGGCACCAAAAGGAATAATGGGGTTCTAACTAGGGTACCCATGTTCGGGAAAGCCCTACCGCCACATAACGATACTTCTATAACAGTGTGAAGGTTCTGTGTCAGTCATGAAGCGGGGTCGCACCTAGGGTTTATGAAAATGGTCTACAGGTAAAATGCATGATGCATGTAAAAATGGCATATAACCTATATGCCAGGTGTGAAATATACCTGCCGTAGGTGTGAAATGGTTCAAAACAACTCTCGCCGAGGAAATCTGTTGAAAAAACACCACTCCATGACACGATATTAGTTCATAACGGCTCAAAATGGAAAAAACTATAGAAAAGTGGGTCCATAAAATTATAAATAGTAATAATATTTTGTAATTTTCAATTCATTTGCACTATTCACCATTTTGGATTTTAGTGGTAAGTTTTCACCTGCAACTTCAAACGCCGATCGTGGGAGCTACAAGCGACCGTTCAGCGAATTGTCCAGAGCAGGTTAGTGGTCACTGCCATACCTTTCATTTCAATGCTTTTATTTCAATTTTGGTCGGTGGGATTTTTTGTTTGGCTAGGCCCTAGATGTCTTCGGCGCTACCTGCGGGCTATAAGTATGCGGGTCGCGGGTAGGGCACCAAACGCGCAGTCAAAAAACTGACTACCCGCGTCTACTCGCCACTGTCTACAATGTTGACCGCGGGTACGGCCATGAAGAAGTTTTTAAACATGAAATTGACTAAAAATTTCTTGCTTTGCACTCCAGGATGGTTCTAGAGTGGAGGGAAAGAGAGCATGACCAGGTAGATGAGGCCGTGTGCAACGATTTTCAAGCACAACAAGCATTGCAAGCATGTGGCTTATATAAATATTGGAGTCTCGGGGGTTTAAGGGCCCAAAACCTACTACTCCGTCATCTGATCAACTACTGGGATGTGGATGCTCAACACTTCATCCTCAACGGGCAAACACTGACACTAGAAGTAGAGGATATCTATTTCATTACCGGTTTGTCCCGTAGAGGGGAGGTGGCTAGTCTTCGATCACGGACCGTGGGTGGCGGGATCACTGTGCAAGACTACATAGCGCAGTATTTCCCCGCCAACACAAGAGCAGTGGGAAGCCAAGTGCCAGTCAACCTCATAGTGGCCCTGAGCACAAAGATCATAGTGGCTACTCTGGTACGGATCATGGGATCCAAAGCACTACATCAAGCATCCAGACCGGTGATGTTCTACGCATCACAATGCTTGCAACCTACTATATTCGACTGGTGTACTACTCTGCTAGTGTCTATGAAGACACAACTGACGGAATGCAAAGAGGGTAAGGCCAAAAACTTTGGGTATGGTAGCATCCTCTGCAGTTTCTTCTTTGAGAGGGTTCCGGGACTTAGCCCGAGGGTGGATGTCCCTCCTCACAGTCTCTATGATCCAGCCCTGACCAGGTGGGCTGAGATACTGACACGACAGGGTGGTGGCCGTCTGGCGTCACCATATACTGAGGAGTTCTTCCACTGGTGGAACCGGCAGGTGATCGCGATAGAGGACTATCCCTATGTGGGGATAGACTTCAAACAGGACCGTGACATGCCGCTCCCACCAGGCGTGGCCTTCAGAGACATCGGTGAGTACTCTTTTGGTTTTGTGTTTATTAAATTTTTATGGATTTTTTTATTATAGTTGAAATGCAAAAAAATATTTTTGGTGGTAGTATCATGTGCTAATGGGTGACTGTTTGCTCGCAGACAAAGGCCCAGTGAGACCCGAGGGCTTCCCGAGACATGGTCATCGGGGTGGAGATGAGGTGGCAGCAGATGCTACAGCAGGGCGCACACTCCAGACGTTGCGGCGCAACGTATCACGAATGGTTGCTCGAGTTCCACCGATAGAGGTAGCCCGACTACTTGAGGCTATGCATCGCCAGGTAGTGGGTGTTCTCGGAGAGTGGGTGCGGCTACTGCAGCGGATGGCCAACGCAGTACAGTACTATTATGAGACACATCCTGTCGAGGCGGCGGCGAGACCTCCTCGGAGGGAATAGATATCCCGAGGTCTCATCATTTTTGTATTGATATGTATATTTTTGAGGGCTACGGGCTCCAGTTTTGTATGACACTACCATTTTGGACATATTGATATATATATATACAACTTTGGTTCTCGGTTCTACTACATGTGTGTATGTTACAAATGTATGAATGTCTTTGTATTTATGTGCTTTATGATGAATGTGACAAATGCCAATCTAATACATAGTTAGCGTATGCATTAGATATATAATTATGACTTCTCGGAATATGAATATATGAAATGGAAACAAAATTTCTCTCCAAGAGTCGTACCTTAAGGAATATCCGTAATAATGTAGGGTCTCGAACACGATACTGCCCATTCAGCTGAGACACAACTAGTTGTGAATCCAAGTGGACTTCTAAAGACTGGATGTCATGTGAAATGGCATCCCGAAGTAGCTCAAAAATGGCACTATACTCAACCACATTGTTAGATGTAGGACCAATACAAGCACCTCCTGAGGACACAACTAGGTGGTCAGGTGAAAAGATAACCCAGGCAGCAGAAGCAAGCTGCTACATATGTCGGCTAGCACCATCCGCGAAACCTAAGAACGTAGGACATCCCGTTGACATATGTCAATCAAACAGAGGTCAATGAGTAGACCCGACAACCAAACAGGAAACCTAAACTATGTACAGAAAAACTATACAATAGTGTACAAAAGTATCAGCCTGAACCAGAGGTTCAAGCGTAATACCACTTGAGGTAGAGCCCATTTCTAGGCTCCTTCAAGACAACTCCCTCGTAATCTTCTAACTCATAAGCTCCCTTTTCAAGGACGCACCTCACAATGTAAGGACCATGCCACATGGGATTGAACTTGCCTGCCCCCAGGGGTTCTTTAGCTTGGTCATAAAAGAGTACCAAGTCACCTTCATCATATTGTCGGGGATGGACAGACCTATCATATTGAACCTTGACACGACGCTTGTTAACATCAATGGCCACAGCGGCATCTCGACGATGCTCGTCAAGTTGCTTGAGGTGTACTAAACATTGCTCAATCTCCGTCGTATCAGGGAGGAGCTCTATGGCTAGCTTGAGCGAAGGGATTTCACATTCAGTCGGTAAAAGTGACTCCACACCATGAACTAACTGGAATGGTGAGAACCCGGGTGGCAGTCTTAACTGCGGTTCGATATGCCCACAAATCAGGATATAACATGATATGCCAATTGGTCTTGCTTTGTTGGATGGTACATTGGAGAATGGTCTTCAAAGACTTATTTACTGCTTCAACCTGACCATTCGCTTCGGGATAGTAGGAAGACAAGTGTTCCTGACGAAACCCAAGCTTGAGAGACAAATCCTCCATCATCTTGTTTTGAAAGTGACTGCCATGGTCAGTGACAATCTCCTTCGGGATACCGAATCGAGTGATAATTTGGTTGAACACGAAATGGGCTGCAATAGCACCGTCGGATTTTACAGTAGGCATGGCCTCAGCCCACTTGGAAAAATAATCCACGGCCACGATAATATGGTGATGCCCCCCAGCTGAAGCTGGTTTGCAATCCATGAAATCTACCCCCCACTTGGTGAAGGGACCGACAGTGACGACCAGATGGAGGGGCGCTAGATGCGAGTGTATGTTCCGAGAAAACACCTGGCAAGGGTTACATCTATTCACAACGTTAATACAATCTTTAAAGATGGTAGGCCAAAAATAACCTGCTCGCATGATACGCTGGGCTGTAGCAAGCCCGGATAAGTGACCGCCACACGCCCCTGTATGGAAATCATTAAGTACCCATTCCGCTTCTTCGTGAGTCAAGCAACGATGGAGAATGGAATCCTTTCCTCGGCAATACAAAGTGTCACCAACGATAGTATAATCTTTAGCGTGGTTTCTCACACGTCGTTGCTCATCTCGTGAATAATGTGGAGGAAACTTCAAAGTTTGGAGATATACAATGACATCCCCATACCAAGGGTCCTCGGTCAAGATCAGAAATAAGTGTTCATCCACAAAGGAATCTTCATGAATGACATCCTCATCAAGCCGTGGAAGGTCCGACATAAGTTCAGCGAACACCAATGATTTCACCGATTTTGCAGAAGCAAAATCGAGGTCAAATTCCTGAAGGATCACAATCCATTTATTATACTTACCCCCAATAAGGCGTCGTGATAGCACGAACTGAAACGGATTGATGTGAGCTACCACAGTGGTTGTTCGAAGCAAAATGTAATGCCGTAACCGCTGGATTGCGTGGACAGTCACAAGTGCCAGCTTTTCTACGTGGGTGTACCTCAACTTAGTGTCTACTAAATTTCGACTAAGATAATAGATAACATGCTCGATGAACGCATCATCTACCTGAACCAAGACCATGCCAATAGTCTCTTGAGACGTGACCACATAAAGAATGAAATATCGTGTAAAGTCCGATGGACTCAGCACAGGGGCTGATACCAAAGCTTTCTTAAGGGCATCGAAAGACTGCTGGGCTCGCTCATCCCAGATAAAAGGTGTGTCTTTCTTCAATAGGCATGCGAAACCTTTAGTAATATTGGCATAGTTATCTATAAACCGACGTAGAAAAGTAGCTCTCCCTTGGAGGCTCTGAAGTTGTAACAGATTACGCAGAGGAGGCAACTGAAGTATTGCTTCAACTTTGAGAGGATCGACTCTAATACCCTCCCTCAAAACTATGAATCCTAGAAGGCGACCAGTCCTAACAGCGAAGATGCATTTGTTTGGATTCAATCGAATTTTTTAGTGGATACATCGTTCGAGAATCATACGGAGGTGCTTAAGGTGGTCCACTCTCTTGCGAGAATGGCCAGCAAGATCATCCAATAAAACTTCCATAATCATCTTAAGATCATGAAAGGCATAGGTCATGGCTCGCTGAAAGGTAGCTCCGACGTTCTTGAGGACAAAGGGCATTTTCCGATATGCAAATGTTCCCCATGGACAAATAAATTTCGTCTTATGTTGGTCCACGGGTTTGATTTGAATCTGATTATAACCCGAGAATCCGTCCATGAATGAAAAAATCTCACTCCCCGCACAAGGATCCAATATTTGATCAATGAATGGCATGGGGAAGTTGTCTTTCGTACATGCACGGTTCAAATCTATGAAATTAGTGCATACACGGATCATTCCCTGCTTCTTATCCACAGGAATGGGGTTTGACACCCATTCGTTAAGGGGAACAGGGTAGATGAAACCAGCTTTGAGCAATTTCTCCACCTCGGCCTTAATAGCAGCTGCCTTCCTAGGGTTCACAACACGTAAGCGTTGTCGAACCGGTTTACCATCAGGATATGTTCTAATCTTGTGTTCAACAATGTGGGGGTCTATTCCTAGCCTCTCCTCATACAACTAGGTGAAAGCTTCCCGGAGTTCAGTAAACAAGTCAATGTAAATAGAAATCTCCCCAAGAGTGCAATTGGCACCGACGTAAACATTCTCAACCTTTCCGGGAGTGCGGGAGATGTTGATCGAAGTGGTTGGGGAAATATTGGCCATATTCCCCTCCAAGAAAACATCATGCGACTGCAAAAGAGCCACAGGGTGACCAACCATCTCAGCTAGAGTCATCCTAAACTCCTCTTTCTCAACGAGCTCGAGGTTGGGAAGGAAATAAGAGCGATGGTGCATATCTTCCCAGGGCCTCTCACTACCACACATGGCTTCGAGGATAGCTTCATCAGATGGCAAAGTATCATCAAGGAAATCGTGTGAACAAGATGAGTTGGTTGCCCAAACTGGCAGCGTAACGGGATCTTCGTCAACTGTCTGGGAAGAAGAGAGATCTAGGTCTGCAGTGGTTTGTTGGATTTGATCGTAAGTGAGCTCCACTACAGATAAAGGCATAGACATCCCGACCTGCGCAATGTCTCCAGACATAGAATCCGCGGATGGTAAAATCCATGGATCATTACAATAGGAAGTCTAGAATGGCATATTATTCGAAGGAGGAGGCGCACTGTCGGAAATGGTTTCAATAAAATTCACAGGTGCAGAATGGTTAAAAGTTCCCATCAATGAGGGGTACATCCCAACACCTATGTTCCCAGTTGCCGGCTAAGAATCAGAAACTTGCGGGACTACAGATCCCATGGATGCTGTGGAAGGAGTACCAACAAAATCCAGCTAATTGATCGTCACAATCTTTCCTTCATGGGGAAAGCAAATAACTCGAAACATAGTAGACGAGACAGCCTTCATAGCGTACATCCAATTCTGTCCCAGTAAAAGGTTGTAGTCGATGGGCGCATCAACCACTTTGACTTCAATAGGCACGGACTTACCTCCCAAGGAGACAACAAGGGAAGGGATAATTCCATGCGGTGTAAAATATCTACCGTCGAACGTAGTGAGTGTAGTTCTAGACGCGAGTAGAGGAGGAGAGCCAAGATCTTTCCAACAAGCTAACGACATTACTGACGCAGAGGCACCTTCATCAACCATAGTACGTTTGACAAAGCTCTTAAGGAAAACCACCTGGATTTGAAAAGCCACGTGGTAAGGCAAGCAAGGCTGGACATTAGTAGTATCGAACTTGATAACACTAGGACTTCCCCCATCCTGAACTCCTAACGCACTCAAAATGGCATGCTTCTGAGAAGGACAGGCTTGTAAAACCTCAAGAGCCAACATGGCACACGGAGTTTGGCCCAAATCTTCGACGATGGAGTAGTTATGGGCGACTCGAGCATTAGGATTATGCGTGGAGCGCTTAAGAACACCTTTTGGTATCTGCGGCATAATGGAAGGCTTCTTGATATGCAAGGAATTATCAGGAGGAGGGGGAGGCTCATTCCCCAAATTCGGTTGTGGTGCACCATAATCGCATTGACGAGTAGCAACACAAACCTCCGACTGAACCATATTCACACATCCATAACCACTAGTATTGGAAGAATTCGTTTCATTAGTACCATAACCAGTGGTGGGAGCATGCGAAGCCATGTTTTGATGATGAGGAAGGGGATCATTCAACACAGCTGGGCTCTGTGCCAAATGCTTCGATGCTTCTTCAATTCGAGGACATAAGTGAGTAAGATGATCCTCTCCACAAAGCTTGCAAGGGAATTTCACAATACGCCTAGGTTTACGATCCTCGCCAGCATTACCGCCTTCCCGAGGAGGGTTGGCATTCTCTTTACGAGGATTATTACGATTGCTATTGTTATTACTTCCATTGTTTCCACCCCTATGATTATTTCTCCCCTTTTTATTACCACCAGGTTGTTGGTTACCCCTACGATTTCGTTGATTGCACATTGTGTACATCAGACGACGGAGTGGAAGTGGACAAGGTGTGAACCTGTCCGGGAGAAGACTAGTTTAGCGACAAATTTTGCATTTGATTAGCTACCAAGTCTACAGGGCGAGTGCATGCGGACCCCACGATGCCATCGGCATGTGGTCCAGGAAATGATGTAGGCTCATGTCTTATTCTCGGTGCATTAGGAATAATGTCATACAAAATGCCAGACTGAGAATAAAGTAGATCTAAATGCTGGAATTTCAAGATAGCTTGTTCCTCAGTCACAATGTCGGACATCGAAACATCCTTAGCAATGTATGGGAGTAAAGACTTGAGGAACCATTCCAACAGGAACTCTAGAGGAATGTTGGCTTTCACTAATCTCTTCCGCCAATGCCACTCTTAAATGTGGTCAGAAATATGTGTGGCCTTATTCTGAAGGAAGGTGGACAACAACTTAGTACCAGTATCATAACGAACCGGTAACTGGAAATGGTCTAAGAAAACCAAAGCAATCTCGTTGAATCCCCTATAGGTGTTTCCGGGAAACTCCACATACCACTTCGCGGCTGCCCCCGTGAGGGTGCGTTGAAATAGTCGTAATCGAATGGAATCATGATTCAAAGAGTTGGAGGAGCACCAAAGGTGAAACGTCGTGACATGATCTCCCAAGTCCTCACCACCTTTCCCCTCAAACTTCGGAATGTCCGAAGGGAGCTTGGTGGGGACCGGGGGCCAAGTAGGGTCGTGACACACCGGATCATTCATGAGCTTCAAAAGATCCAGGATATTCAAGCGTGCAAGGAACGGGAGTTGAGGCTGGAAAGCTTGATTATAAGCTCCCATAAAAGGTTGGTTAAACCAAACTGTATTATAGTATGGACCAAAAGCTTGACCATGAGGGTTAAACTGCTGATAATGAGGACCTGACGGACCATAAGCTTTCCCATGTCCATAAGATTGATAACCTCTCCCTGCTGGACCCATTTGAGAGTAAGCAGGTATATGCACGTTTTGAGCACCATATTGGGGTGGTGGGTGATACTGGTGGCCAACACCGACTGTGTTGTAGTAAGGGTTGCCACCATGAGCATGGCGCATGTATGTACTATTCATAGTGGGAACCGTGTTGTAATGACCGCAATGGTATGGTATGTTCCCACCCCCAACATTAGGATTAGCTTGAGCAGTCATGTGGTGACCAAAAGCATGAGAAGCATTCCCAGCTCCAATATGGGTGTGACTAGTAGTAGGGTTCGTGGTGTGATGTCAATGTGGATAGGGAATATTCCCACCCCCTACGTTAGCATTACTAGTGGCGGCAGTGGACGCAAAAGTATGCGGTATGTATCCACCCCTGTGGTTGGGAGGAACGGTATCATGTGCAAAAGTAGTCATGGGTTGACGAGTAGCGATACGTGTATTAGGTTCTGGATGGCCAGTCGTATTCCGAACAACATTCTGGTTAGGTTGGGTATTCCTAGGAGGTGGTCGTGTTCCAACATTAGCATTTTTAGGAAACTGACTAATCCCCATACTATGTGAGTGGGTGGACAGCGTAGTGCTCCCAGCTAGGGTAGTGCCCCCAGTGGGTATAGTATGGCTAACACTTTGACTAGTGCCATCATGAGTACCAACCATAGTGGAAGGTTCAACAGTAGTGTGACTAGGCATAACAAAAGAGAGTGCGGTGGGGTTTATCATAGGGCCAGTATCATCATGAGTCTCAGGTCTCCCATATCTATAATCGCGTGGAAGCGAAGGAACAAAAGGCTCGTCCTGTTCTCCTTCCTCGGGTAAGTTGAGCATCCCGTAAAGATAATTATCCGGATTCGAAGGATCAAATGGATCCCGTTCAAGTGGATTAGGCCAAACAGAACCAGGTTGAGTCTCAGGTGGATCACCTCCCCAATCCTCTCGAGGAGTATGGGGATCGGAAGTATGTTCAACTCTACCCGAAGGAGTAGAAGGATCTTATCCAATATCGGGATGTGCAGCCATGTAGTCTTCAACGTAAGTCACGTAAGAATCTGAAGACTCAGAGGGAGCCCTCCGGTGTCCTCTAGAAATATGGCATGTAACCTCGAGTGGCTTTACACCAGCCAAACGACGGGACCGGTGGAGAGTAGGGCTATGTGCCACGTTATCTCCGGAGAGAGACACAACGTCCCCTAAAGGCCAACTATTGATCAAAAACAATAAATCAAAAGCACACACCTAGAGAAACTACAGCCAAGAGCAAACAAACAGAGTGGCTAAATGAGCTCCCGACACTAGAGCTAGTATGTCTCGCCTAAGAGAGGCTTGAGACTCCCAAGCTATAGCCGGAGGTAACAGAATCAGTTATAGAGACACCCAAGCTTCACTGTGTCGACAGGGTCAAGTCCACTGCACGAACACAACTGTGTTGTCCAATCCCTATCTGACTCGGGACACAAACAACATAACCACTGCAAGTACCTTGTGCGGTACCTAGGTAAGGCAACTATGTTCACCGCAATATAAACAATGCTCAGGGGGACAGTCGCAGGTGGGACCCATCGTATGGGCAGGGTAGCTAAGCCCGAAGCACAAGAGGACGAACCTCCGGTACCCCCAGATACGAACAAATCCTGGATATATCTCCCACGTTTAGTCGGTATCAGAGGGATATCTCCTCAACCAACCTCCAGTGACCTCGTGCTTAACTCTGGATTGAGTAGAGCTTCCTGAGAACACCGATCTATACCATGGATTCCTCCACTCCCTGGTCAGACACCTAATGTTTCGTCTAGTAGTTTTGGATTGTTAACTCGCCATGATCTATTCCAAGACTCTAAACCTATGCTAGTTGGTGTACCCGATAAATAAAATCAGTCTAATCAATTTTATGATTAAGCGTTAATTTTAGTGGTTGTGGTTACTCAAGGGATATGATCATGAAACTAGTGATGTGTAGACTCAATAGTATGCAACATCGTCCAATCCTAGACTCATCTATCCAATAAAACAATGTCACTAACATGCAAAGTCAACCAACAATTCTGAAATAAAGATGCAATCTTTTATCTTTTCAATGCACAAGAAGAACCTAAAATGAAGGCAACAAGCACTCAATGCAAGATGCAGTACATGAAAGTAAAATGTTTTTGTATTTTCGCTTATAAACAAGAAGGAAAATGCAAAAAACTAAATGAATATTTTTGTATTTTTTCAATATAAATGGAATGAAAAAATGCAAGCAAAATCCTACTATTCAGTCACTGAAGTGTCGAGAAGATCACTAAGACAACTCAGCAGATCCTAAACAGCAAGACTCAGGCAAAGAAATGAGCTCAAAAGGGAAAAACCAAGAGGCTAAAACCAAAGATTGGTAAAAAACCAAGAGGCTAAAACCAAAGATTGGTAAAAAACCAAGAGGCTAAAACCAAAGATTGGTAAAAAACCAAGAAGGCTCAACCAAGAGAAACGAAGAGATCCGGTCACAACCAAGGCATGAAACAGTGAAGAAAGAGGCCAACAAAGACTCAGGAACCAACCAAACTCACCTAGCAACAACCAATAGCCATAAACCAACAAAAGCTGGAGTTACACGCTACTGTCGAAGGAACTCCTGCGGGTACCCGCGAGCAGTAGATTAAACAGAGGCGGGTAGACGCAGGCAGAACTAAGCTAGCCCGTTGGTGAGGAAAATAAAATGGGCAATTAAAGAGTCCAGAGGCGCAGAAAAAAGCAAGTTTTCTACAGTGTATCTCAACGGCCAATCAGTGACACGGAGCTTCGATAAAGAGCAACTCTAATTATGGACTAATGCTCAAAAATTTTCCCAAACATGGATGTTTTCCCCAGCGGAGTCGCCATTTCTGTATTGGAGAAAACTCACTGTGGCTTGGGAATACCACAACAGACAGATGACTACCAGCAATCTACTCAATTCTCAAAGCAATGCTATTATAAATGACAATGTTAAGATAATGGAGAAATGTAACCAACCTCGATCCAACGTTTGATGTAGATCCCCGTTGGAGCTTTCGATCCACGCACTTGTAATCTGCAAATTAGTCTTGACAGCCAATATCCAACAAGTACATATAATATAGAAATGACATTAACATTATCAATAACAATGGTCCATAATATCATAAGCAAATGTAACCCAATGTATAATAAATGACATTCACACCATGAATGGACAAGAATATGAGTATTTCTATTAATGAACAAGAAGAAGTACAAAGTGATACGACCTCTTGCCGGCAACCAATCTGAACCAAGATCTAGATCAATCCACTTGTGCCTCCACCACTTCAATTCTCCATGAATGGCAAACTCAAACTAGAAGGGATTTTGGAAGGTGAACATAAATGGTTCACAACTACAAGGATCAATGAGTGCAGACCCAAGATAGGACAAAAATCCACTAGAGTTCTCTTACGATTCTCCTCTTCCTCCCGTCCATAAGCCCTATGTGCTCAATATATAATCCTCTCAAAGGTAGGTGAAAGGACACATCGAGGCGTTACTTGGGAAGATGGAGAGCCAAAGGTCACCCAATGACCGCTTTTTGGGAGTAAAAAGTAATAAATAGTGGTTTTTACCATTTTACATGCTACCCGCGGGCTATAAGGATGCAACTCGCGGGTACGCCTACTATAAAGATGCAACAGGCGGGTAGGAATAAAAATAGGGCAAACTGATATCATTGAAGGATAAAAATGGATCTGAGTCACTGAAATGGATCCTACAGGCCAAACAATGCTGATGCTCACAGGGTGGAATATTTCTGTGTAACAAAAGGAAACCCCTGGAGTATTCTTTCAGACTTGAAAACTCTCTAAACATGAAATATGACAAGCACCAAATTCCTGTGCTCAGTAAAAATCCATTGGACAATAGAGTCCTACCAGTATTTGACTGATGGGATTCCTAATCAAATTTTTTCTTCTTATTCCAATAAATTTATTGTTTTTCTCATGTTGGATTGATGAAGGATTAATTAAGGCTTTCCTTCCAATAGTCTTGACCCATTGACACTAGCACATTTTTATGGGTTTAAAGTCTATATATTACATGGTTCCTTGAGGTCTGTATTCCCTAAGGACACACCTTCTCGCCAACAACAATGGGGATACATTAGTGCCTCCTGATTGTTGGATCCCGCAGGCGGTTTGACATCGGCACATATTTAACACTTGTTAGGATGCATGATGAGTTCCTTGGTTCTCATTGACATTAATGGTGATTGTTGCCACGGAATAGATCCGCAGGAAGTGTGGAAGTCGGCGTTCGCAGAAGCGCAAGAATTGTTAGATTAGTTAAGTCGGTCATGTGGACCGTTTTGTAATCAAATAGAAGCATATAAATAGAGTATGATTGTAATCCTAAGGGCATCAGATTTTTGGAGGATTAATCCTATCTTTCGGGTTTGTTTTGTATCCGCAACATGGTATTTTGACAGTTTCTGCGAGGTTCATTCCGCAAGGTTGGTGAATGAATGGATATGTTCGGTTATGGTTTAATCTTTGTCTTTATTCTTATGCAATGATGCGATGATGAATGTGAAATATGTTATGTGAATGTTTTTATATTGACTGATGCGAATATGCTATAGGTTTAAGAAGTGCTGCTAATCTGAATGAGTATGTCGAATATGTTGTTCTGAATGTTTGTTGAACTCTGCGAATGACTTAAAATGTGAATGATAAGTTAATAGATTCTGGTTATTGAAAGGGTAATGTGTATTAAAAGCATATCCTCAACTTCACTGCGGAAACTTGGTTCTAGCAGCCCCCTTATCCATCTCGGGTGAGACTGCACTTGCTCCGCAAGTGTCGCTGGAAAGGGTTACACCTTTCCAGGCCGGTGTATAAGGTAGTTTGGATTGATAGTTTGTTGGTGACAGTGCGAAGTGAACCCCTATCGACAGACGTTGTGTCAACAAATGGTTCTGTTTCTAGGACCCTAAGGAAGAAAAGAAGAGGATATGATGTGGCATCCAACAAAACTAGAGATCCAAGAGTGGTTCGACAAGAAGGTGGAGGAATTCATAGAAAGCGAGAAGCAAGATCCTAAACAGACAACGACCAGTTGGTTAGAAAGATACATCTACTCAGACATCCATGAAATATTCTTCTATGAATTCCTGGTGTTGTTGCATGAGTGGCTAGCACAGCCGACGTTCTAAAATAATCACTGCCAGAAGACTGAACCCAACTGTTGGACCCCAGAGTTGGTTCGACAACTGAAGCAAGTCAATAACAAGGTATCACGAGCTGTTGATTTTTGGGTAGACAGTATCCTCGAAGGGTACATGACTGAGTTCTCAATAGATACTATCAAGTCATACAGTGACACCGAAAGGAACGTTTTCAGAGGACCAAGAGGAAGGTTCCTATCATCATTAAAACTATGGATTAAGATGTTTGTCTGCGAAAAAGGAATATTGAGGATGTATGCCGACGAGTAGAAAAATCGGTGTGTGGAGGTTGAAGGTATCACGTAAATGCAAATCTAACAGAAAGATGTGGGGTACATGGACATGAGTGACGACGAATTTCTAAGGGAAGTTGACGAAGAGTGTGGTACCTTGAGAAGTGGAGCGATATTCCGGTGTCCTGAGAAGAAGAGGAGGACTGAGAGAGAGTCTCCTGAGAGGACCGGAACAAAGAACTGTTCAATAGGACCACAAGGAAGGAAATGGCCTTATTGCAAAGGATACGTTGACCAGGATACCCTAGAATCGGAAAGAGGACATATCGTAAGTTACAACGTACCTTTAACCCCGCACACTACTCCAAATTTTATAGGAAGAAATCCAAACTACTCGCGAAGTTTCCCTATGTGCAGCGGTAAGAGTAGCTTCAGTAAACAACAATAGTAGCAACAATAGGATGGAATACGAGGCGAAGATGCCTACCTTCTAGGGGAACGGGACTGAGGATCCCGAACAGTATTGGTTCATATGCGAAGCAGTCTGGACTGTGAAGCAGGTCCAGGATGATGCTATCAAGATGGGACAGCTAGCGACGACCCTTAGGGGTCGGGCGTTAGACTGGTACATGAAGTTTGTGAAAGTTCTAGTGGGAACAACAACTAAAACATTAGCGCAGGTCAGAACTGCGATGATTGACGAATTTAAAAAACCAAAATCTGAGTCGCAATATGTCACTGAGCTTAAGGAGATTAAGCAATTCCGGAATGAGTCGATGTGCGAATTCGATCAGCGGTACAAGACGTTGATAGAAAAAGTGAGTTTCCCGATAAATGAGCTATAACACAAAGAATGGTTCATCGTAGGACTAGTACCACATATCAGTGGACCACTGATGCAACAAAAAGTTGTGACACGGGCAGAAGTGTTAGAAATTGCGATGAAGCTGGAGGCTTCACCAATCGGCGAAGCAGGGATAGGAATGGACAGATTCCAGGAACAGTTGGCCAACTTAACACTTCAAATGGAGGATATCAAGAAGGGAAAGGAAACCCCCAGAGACATATGGTGCACCAGATGCAGAAGTGAGGGGCACCACAAGGACAATTACCCAGAGTTCCGTGAGTATTTGCAGTCGGGGGCAGCTAACCCCCTTCGCCAAGGAGGCATGCCATGGTGTCTTGTCTGTCAGACCAGAGGGAATCGACCGGAGGAATGTGTATATCTGCAAATTTTTTTATCAAAGCCAGTAAACTTATACTGTAAGTTCTTCCGATCGGTCGGCCATGATTGGAAGGACTGCAGGGCCTATGACCTGCTGCAAGATTGGACAACTGACACGTATTTTATGAAGGGAGAAGAGTCGTCGGTGGTGCAGTAGCAATCGCAGTATAGTCAGCCGCAGTTTAACCAACCACGGAAATACGACCAAGGGCAATATGGGCATCCATAGTATGGGCACCTGCAGTATCCACCACCGCCATATGGCCAGCCGCAGTATGGGCAGCAACAATATTAGCAACCACAGTATGGAAAATTGCAGTATCAACAATATGGACCACCACGTGGAGGTTTCGAGCTAGGATTCTGCGGAGGCCGAGGTTCCAGTATGGGACATGGAGGAGCTGCTAGACGAGGAAGAGGTCCAATCATCTGTTACAATTGCAGACAGCAGGGGCATTACCAGAGAGATTGTCCAAACCCACCGCCGCAGTGTACATACTGCAGTGTTGTAGATCATAGTATAGAAGAATGCCCTTAGCTTATTGCAAAATGGAAAACTAAGCATCCACCCCAGAACCAGAACCAAAATAATTCGAATGCGCCATCTGATGTACAAATGATTTCGACAGAAGCCAGAGGTAACCACGCAACGGTCGGGATAGTGACACAAGGAGGAGCGGTGACAAGTGGCGATAGGTCACACACCAATGTTAGACCAACACAACCACAGCGGAAGCTAGTCACTTTCGACGTAGACGCAGAAAGGGACATCTTTTTGAAGGCACGGGATGCAATGAGGAAAAGGAGGCAGCTACCTCTTGAGGAAGAAATCTATGACATGCCACCGACGAAGTCGCGAAGGAAGGAAAACACTTTAAAATCCTTCTTGGAAAGTTTCCTAGACTGGGAAAAAGACCCAGATGCACTGGAAGAAATAGTTAGTCTACTGCAACAAAGGGGAGGTGCATGTCTGGAACAGAGAGTTAATCGTATACATAAAAGAAAGACAGGCAGGGAGATGCGGATGCCGGCACAAATCAGAGAATTTGATGTCAACTCCATAATTCTTGATTTGGGTTCGGATGTGAATATCCTGACTAAACAGACGTGGGAGACAATGGGGAAGCCGCATATGACTTGGTCACCAGTATAGCTGCGACTGGCAAACCAGAGCAAGGTCACCCTGCTCAGTCGGGTATGTCAACTTCTAGTTGAAATTGAAGGGCTCAGAGCGTATGTTGATTTTGATGTCATCAAATTGTGGATAACACCAGTCCCTATCCGGTACTGTTGGGGATAGACTGGGCCATGGAGAATCAAGCAATTATCAACTTTAAGAAAAGGATAATGTCATTTGAGAATCAGGAAATGAGAGTCATCGCACCACTGGATCCTGTGGAAGGGCTGCGATATACGAAGCCAGCCAGAGATGAGTTTGTGGAAGGGTGGGACAATTTGTATAACATTTCTGAATATTATGTTAATCCTACTACGAATGGAGAATTAGGATGGCGCAACGCTAGTTCAGCATCCTCAAATTCAAACAAGGCCCTGGAGAATTGGCAGAACCATTTGCATGAAGTGTCCTTTAGAAGATGCGCACGGGTAACGCAGTCCCTGCGAAGGGTAGCCACGTAGGAATACGTATTACCTACATATGAGGGATTTCCCAACTTGGGAAAGTTTCTCACGGAATTTGAGGAGAAAGTGGAAGAATCGCAGCGTCTACTGGCCTTGGAGGAAGCCTTGAAGGCTACTCCTGCGCAATGGTGGGAAGCGCATAAACCAAACATCACAACTTGGCCACTATGTCGACGCCTCATGGAGGTTCGGTTCGACGAAGTTGTGAAGTACGAACAACTGAAATATGATGGAAGAAGCGACCCGAAGGAGCATCTGAATGCCTACCAACACCAATGGGGATCAAGAGAAAGACAAGAGTGGGTACATGCATTCGTACACACACTGGATGAGGTACCGCAAAGCTGGTAAGTCACAACAGAACTATGACATGGGATGACTTCTTGGGAGCAGCTTACCATTGGATTTAACCAATCATTCTCGTTCTGAGACGAAAATCCCTTGATCCACACCGCGAGATAGGAAATCTGCGAAAAAATATTTGAAGTAGCACCGACCGGACAACCGATGGCACTCCAATGGACTGCGACACCAGAAATGTCGATGGAGTGTTACAACGTCACCAGAGAGCCCGAAGATGACGACAACCCCAGGGATACGTATGTACCAGAATCAGAGGGTAGTCCCAGTGTTGTGGCACCAGCTTTACCGTCAGACAAATTTCAGCAACCATTGAAGATCAAGAAAGTGAACATTGCGTCAGAGGAAAACCCAAAGTTCGCAAGCATTAGCGACTACTGGGGCGAGTCGACCATTGCGAAGATGACTGACTGCATGAGTTTCAGGATTTGTTTCCAACGAAATTCTCAGAGATGAAGGGAATTTCTGGAGACTTAGGGGAAATGAGGATACCCATGAAACCTGATGCGGAGCCAGTTAAGCAACGGCCGTATCGATTGAACCCGAGATACAAGGAACACGTGCAAGACGAAATCGAAAGAATGTTGAAGGTGGGAATCATAGAACCAGTGGATGAATCAGAATGGATCAGTCCAATGGTCATCCAGGACAATAAAAAGGGTGAAGTACGGATATGTGTCGAGCTAAGGAAACTGAATGATGCCTGCCTACATGATCCATTCCCAACCCCATTTACGAATGAGGTGTTCGAAGGAGTAGGAGGTCAGGAGATATATTCATTTACGAATGGATTTTCGGGATATCACCAGATCAATATTGTGAAAGAAGATCGACACAAGACTACATTCGTCACAGAGCAGGGATGCTTTTAGTACATGGTGATGCCATCTGGATTAAAGAATGCTCCTGCAATCTTTTCTATAATAGTGGTAGTGGCATTCAAAGATTATATTCATAAGTTTCTCATCGTCTACATGGATGATTGGACAGTATATGGGCTAGCCAAGGATCATGTCGTGAACTTAAGACTCATGCGAGAACGCTGTCGACAACACCAAATTTCCCTGAACCTCAAGAAGTGTATCTTCTGTGCTCCGTTCAGCATCCTGTTAGGACACATTGTCTGCAGATAAGGAATGTTGGTAGATCCGGCGAAGATTTCCATCATTGTCGATCTCCCACCACCAACGATGACTAAGCAACTGTGAGCGACATTAGGACACACAGGTTACTACAGGAAATTAATTCGAGGATATGCAGCCATCACTGCACCCATGGAGAAGTTACTAAAGAAGGATGCTAAGTTTGAATGGACTAAGGAATGTCAGAAAATCCTGGACATACTAAAAGAGAAAATGGTCGCAGCACCAATCCTCGCATTTCTGGATTGGACAAAAGAATTTCACATACACGTTGATGCGTCATCAGTCACACTCGGTGTTATCTTGGACCAACCAGGAACCGACGACACTAACCACCCGATAGCCTTCGCAAGTCAAAAATTGTCCACTGCGGAGAGGAACTACACAACCACCGAGCCGGAAGGGCTGGCAATGGTCTATGCTTTGCAGAAATTTTGGCATTACCTATGAGGGGGCCACTTCAATATGTTCACAGATCATTCTGCACTGAAATACTTGGTGAACAAGACTGTGTTGGGGGGGAAGATCTATCGCTGGTTATTGTTGTTTCAGGAGTTTGACTTTGAGATTATCGTAAAGCCAGCATGATTGAACATTGAACCTGATAATCTCTCAAGAATAGAGTCAGGGGAAGAACCAAGGAGCATCAATGAAGGATTGTCGGACACTCAGTTTTTTAGGATTGGCATGGTCGATAACCACTATGAACAAATCATTCAATTTTTAGCAACAGGGGAGGCACCGGCTGAGTTCACTACCAACCAAAAGAAGCAGATAGTTTTTCGAGCTGCAGACTTCCAGTTAATTGCAGGAGAATTATACAAAATGGGCCCAGATGAGATTTTGCAACGGTACATCCTTCTTGTTAAATTTTCAGAATTTACTTCAATCTGATCTAGGATCTTAACTGAGAGAACAACATGTACAGCAAATCTACAGCATATCAATCATGGACACAATAATGCAAGCACACAAGAGAAACAGAGTTTACTTGGGGAAAACCATAAAGGTGAAAAACCCCAATAACTTCCTCAGAGATAGATAGAGAAATGATACAACCAGAATACAAGAGATAGTCTTCTCCTAGCAGCAGAGCCTCCTCCTCCACAAGAGCGCCACTCTCCCAAGTGTGAGTGAGAGAATAGAATGTGTAAAATGAGAGAGAGACACTCTCTATTTATACACTAACTTGACTTGACCTTTACTCAACTAGGTCGGCCTCAACTTAACCACTTAACATAATGCTGACTGGGCCGACCCCCACTAGGGTGGTCTAATAACCCTTTGACCCACATGGCCAACCCCCAATAGGGTGGTCTAATAACCCTTTGACCCACATGACTTATATAGGGCCGACCCCAACAAGGTGTTCTAATAACCCATCAAGTATAAGTTACGACACTTACAATATAAATGACGACACTTCCGTATAGAGGAATAATAACATCTCTATAGGAATACAACCACTTCCGTATAGAGGAATAATAACATCTCTATAGGAATACAATATACATATATGTGAAATACATTCCGAAGTTACATATACATCAACATTCCCTCTTAACTAGGAAGGTATTTCTCGACACAGGTCTTCTAGCACAAGTCTTCTTCTCTGGATCATCGTCATTGGATAATCGTCATTGAGTCATCATCATCGTCACTGCTGTTGCTATATCAATCAATCTCTGAATCTACCCGTCATAGGAAGTTCTACAAAGCCAATCCTTTTTCATACTGGATGTAGGCCCACCACCTGCAGGTCTTCATCATCTGTGCGAACGGTCTGATAGAGGTGGCCTCTCAGGACTAATTTTATGTGCGGATGCAATACCGGAAAGAGTATCACAGGAACATTCATGTGCCTAAGCATGACCGGCAAGATCTCCCAGGACTGATTACATGCATCTCCTCCACAATACCTTTAAAGAGCATCCCAGGAACATTTATGTGCCGCAGCACGACCGGCAAGATCTCTAAAGAGCATCCCAGGACTTATTACGAGCACACAGCTCAACCTCTCAGATCTCCAGGACTGAATACATGTGGATAGACAAAACCTTGAAAGAGCATCCCAGGAACATTTATGTGTCGCAGCACGACCGGCAAGATCTCTAAAGAGCATCCCAGGACTAATTACGAGCACACAGCTCAACCTCTCGGATCTCCAGGACTGATTACATGTATCCGTAGTAATACCTCATCCCGGGACTGATTACAAGCACACAGCTCAACCTATTGGATATCTGAGGACTGATTACATACTACATAGCAATACCGGAAAGAGTACCACGGGAACATTTATGTGCCGCAGCATGACCGGCAAGATCTCACAGGACTGATTATATGCTATTTGCATAACCTACCACATATCATCTCTGACCTCCAAGTATCAACCTGATACTCATGATCCAATGGATCATCATCGCACGAGGCATCATCCTAATGCCCATGATCATCCTGATCATCATCACTGCAACATCCTGCTGCATGTCATCTGGAACAACATCCTGAAGCTCGTCATCCATGATCATCCTGATCATACAATGCATCTACCTGATGCATACCAAGTATCTACCTGATACATATCATCATACATGATCCACCTGATCATACAGTGTATCCACCTGATACAAATACAAATACATGATACATATCACCATACATGATCCACCTGATCATACAATGTATCCACCTGATACATATACAGATACATGGTCCAAGCATCCAACATGATGAATATACAAAAATACATACAAGTGATCGAACTGATCATATCCAGCATCCAACATGATGTGTACATACATATACATATAAATGATCCAACTGATCATATCCAGCATCCAACATGATGAATATACAGAGCAGTAACTGGAGCATCGTCCTAATGCTCATCATCCAGCGCTTATATCCACAGCCATGTGATCCTCCTTCCAACATGCTTGGAATGGCTTCTGCAAATGTGTCCATCACTTCTTCCTCGAAGTGTCATCAATCTGAAGAACACCAAGCCTCTCCCTGAAGTACTCGAACTTCACCTTGGCTAGTGGCTTCATCAGCACATCTGCAATCTGCTCATCCGTCGCAATGTACAGGAGCTTCACACCTCCTCTCTGCACCATATCCCTGATATAGTGATATTTGATCTCTATGTGTTTTGACCTGTCATGAAACACTGGGTTCTCGGACAACTTCACACAACTCTAGTTATCACAAAAGATACTAGTAGCATCCAACGAGAGATCAAATAACTCAGACAATAGCTTTCGTAGCCATACTACCTCAAAACTAGATGAACATGCTGCAACATACTCTGCCTCAGCTGTACTCAGTGCTATGCAGGACTGCTTCCTGCTAAACCAAGAGATCACACCTAATCCCATACTGAAGCAGCATCCAGATGTGCTCTTCCTATCTGCAGCACTGCCAGCCCAATCTGAATCAACATAACCCTGCAGGTTAAACTTTTGATTCACTTCATACTTGAGCCCATAATCCACTGTACCCTTCAGGTACCTCAGAACATGCTTTACAACAACCAGGTGAACACTCCTCGGATCCGTCAGGAACTGGCTCAATGTGTTGACCACAAAGCAAATATCTGGTCTCATGTTCGTCAGGTACATCAAGGACCCAATCATCTGACGATACACAGTGACATCAATCGGATCAGATGAAGCATCACACAAAAACTTCAGGTTCGATGCCATAGGTGTGGCCATGGCCTTGCAGTCCATCATCCCGAACCTCTTCAGGATCTCTACTGCATACTTCCCTTGTCCAAGGAAGATTCCATCTGCACTCTGCCACACCTCCATGCCAAAAACAAATAGTGCATCATCCCCAAGTTCTTCAACTCGAACTCGGAAGCAAGCTTTCGCTGCATGTCGGCAATCAATCTATCTTCACCTGTGATACAAAGGTCATCCGCATACAAAAGTAGTGTCACTGGATTGCCTTCCTCAACCTTGTAGTAAAGGTTGGAATCCGCTTTACTCTTGGTAAAGCCCAAACTGGATAGAAAGCTGTCTATCCTACCATACCAAGTTCTGCACATATATGACTCCCTGTCATGTGTCTCAAAACCAAGTGGCTGCTCCACATACACTTCTTCTTCAACTACAGAAAGCTGTCTTGAAATCCATATGGTGTATCTTCCCTATCATCACTGCAGACGGAGCAAGTACTGATCTAATGGAAGTGTATCTAGCTACAGGAGCAAAAGTCTCTATGCTACCACCTGCAGCATGCTTTATATCGTAGCATCTCTTGGAAGTCACTACAGACTCCCCTTCAGGTCTTGGGACTACATCCCAAACATCTTCATGATCGACTGGTACTCCTCGATCATGGAATTCTTCCCAGATCCTGGGAACTTCAATATCTTCAATATTTTCAATAGATAACTTTGTTGCTGAACAAATGTTGTATTCCTTCTTTTGTAGGTGATGGTATACAATCTTTCCTACACAACAAGTTAAATTGCATGATTAGAAAATATCTCATAGTTTTCAGAACAAATTCTTACACATAAAGAAATATGTCATACAATCATGCAATTATCTTAGCCAATGCTTCAATACAACATTTATCCATATTCCGTAACTTTCTAGATGCCTTCCAATCTCTACCAGAACATTGTTAAGAGTGTGCACAAATCCTAACATGTCAGCAAAGAGGTTTCATTCTAGATAAGTAGCAATGGAATGTTGTACAGTGCCATAGGCCACTTACCCATGTATATTAGTAGTATACTATTCATCAATGCAACTATTCTAATATGCATAATACACAACCTAATTCTAGGAACATAAGCATATACATCATTGAATAACATTATGTAAGAAATGACAATCCAAATACTTATCTTTGTATGGTTGTTGGGTGGACTCCCTCTGAATCTTTGCAACTCCATTCTGATGTGGATTGTGAGAAGTGGTCAACTCCCTCTGAATATCTGCATCCTTGCATAAACTACTGAAGTGTGCTCCTTTGCTTTCTTGCAGGAACAACTGGAGTGTGCTCCCTCTTGATATTTGCTTCCTGGATTACCTGTCCTTGAACTTACATCCATCCTTAATCACTATGCATGCTTATTAGTATCATCATTGTGTTATCCTTGTAATCTCATACATTCATTAGTATATTCTCAATACTATCAAAACAAAATAATCTTAAGCATGTATAGTCATGATCATTTCAAACAGAAATAATAAGCATTAGTATTCAAGGTTTTAGGGAAGTCTTCTTTTACTCATACATATTATTATTTGATCATAGGACTCTTCTGGTTAGTTGAATCATCAATTAAGATAAGTGATATAATATGCATAAAACCCGTGATTATTCAAACCTATACCTTCATGATTCTTCTGGTTAGTCATATAATCAATTATGGTAAGAAACATTATATGCATACAACCATGACTATTCAAACCTATGACTTCATGAATAATCACTATCAATAACACAACATTATAAGATCCTAACACACGGTAGGATTCTAGCTTGATATAGTAATAAAACATACCTGGATTAGCATGCTAGCTAGTTATGTCTAACATACCCGCATAATTTCTTCTGGTTCTCTTCAGTGACTTGTGCTAGTAACCTGCATGTCTCATAAGTTAACCATTGTAGAACCAAGTTATACATACCTCGAAAGTAGATCTTCTATGTGATCCATGACAATGGATGAATCTTTGTATTCATGTCACCATGAGCATATGTTCTTGAAGTAGAACATGATTTGAATTTCTTGGTGTACCTTTTGTGTTAGCAAACAACATAAACCTCATACAACATCACAATGCATTAGTACAATCATAAGTGTCAAAACCTTAATCAATGAATATCTTCTATTAAGGTGATACGACAAGTCCAGTAATTAATCAAGATTGTACTGTAATGATATGAAGACAAACATATGATAAACTTAACCATGAAACATACCTGTAAGCCATGCCTGTCAAGATTGCTTTGTAATCTTCTTATGGAAGGCCTTAGCCTCATCTCCCTCTGAAACGAGAACTTCTTCACTTATGCAGGTGACCAATCCATCCTCTTCTAGTATTAACCCAATCCACTCGATTTGTAGGAACTGGATCTGGAGCTGTAATAGGGTTTGTCAGAGAAACCCCAAAAAATCAAGCTTTGAATTTCAAACTTTCGAAAGGATAGAAATATGCGCCTTGATGAGCTGATCAAGCTGGTATATTCAGAATTTGAAAACTGCAAAGTTTCACTCCTCAATTTTGCCTTTGAAACTTTCGGATTCACTAGACGTGACCCCGAGCTAGGGTTTCATGAAGCCCACTCTTCTTCCCAATCAAAAGCTTTGATCCAAAGCTCTAAGCTTCTATTTTTATGAGGAGCTTCCAGCCGTAGTCACAGATTTCAAAAATTCCCATTTTTGCAGAAGCCCTAATTTTCCACTTTTCTTATCAAAGTCCCGAACTAGGGTTTGATCAAGCCCGACCTTCTTCCCAACCAAAAATTCTGATCTTGGTCTCTAAATTTTGATTTTTATGAGTAGAATTCAGCCGTGGTCTCCGATTACAAAAATTCCAACTTTCTCCGAAGCCCTAAATTCTGGAAGCCATGAATGAAGGTGCTCAAAAATAATTCTGTTTGGACATAAATATATACCTGATTGTTTCTGGTGTAACTCCAAACTTTTTTATCAACAGGGTCTGAAAACTTTTCCTGAGATATCCCAACCTATTATCTTTCCATCCCGACTGGTCTGACCTCAATTGGATTCTCTGAGAGAGAGTTATGCCAAGTGTCGCAACGTGACCTGTTTATGGGATAATACAGGAGAGCGAACTTGTACGGCTTTCCACGTGTCCCTGGTTCAACTTCGGCCTCTAAAAAACTTTTTTGAGATAGCCCGACCTGTTATCTTTCCATCCCGATAGGTCTGACCTCAATTGGATTCTCTGAGAGAGAGTTATGCCAAGTGTCGCAACGTGACCTGTTTATGGGATAATACAGGAGAGCGAACTTGTACGGCATGCCACGTGTCACTGTTTCAACTTTGGCCTCTGAAAAATTTGTCTAAGATAGTGAAGTCTGTGTACTACCTGTCACTTTTTACGAAATTTCATTTGGAGCTTCCTAGCCCATGTTATGACCTTTTTCCCAAGGTCACCTGATTTTGACTCAGATCTGGAAGAGGCAGAAACCCTATATTGTACAGATCATAAATCACAAATTACAATGAATTAGACATTGTCCTTTGGACACAAGGTACATGGGGAGCTGATCTTCGACCTGTAAATGTTTCAGATCCGAAAACTTTGCCAAAACAGATTTATAGCGAAAGTGCTACGATGACTGGTTTTTGCTATATCAAGCCCTAGCATTGTAAGTGCAACAAGTGTCATACATGTCATATCATGCCTTCTTTCAGGCTAGCTCTGATACCATGTTAAATTTTCAGAATTTACTTCAATCTGATCTAGGATCTTAACTGAGAGAACAACATGTACAGCAAATCTACAGCATATCAATCATGGACACAATAATGCAAGCACACAAGAGACACAGAGTTTACTTGGGGAAAACCGTAAAGGTGAAAAACCCCAATAACTTCCTCAGAGATAGATAGAGAAATGATACAACCAGAATACAAGAGATAGTCTTCTCCTAGCAGCAGAGCCTCCTCCTCCACAAGAGCGCCACTCTCCCAAGTGTGAGTGAGAGAATAGAATGTGTAAAATGATAGAGACACACTCTCTATTTATACACTAACTTAACTTGACCTTTACTCAACTAGGTCGGCCTCAACTTAACCACTTAACATAATGCTGACTGGGCCGACCCCCACTAGGGTGGTCTAATAACCCTTTGACCCACATGGCCGACCCCCAATAGGGTGTTCTAATAACCCTTTGACCCACATGACTTATACAGGGCCAACCCCAACAAGGTGGTCTAATAACCCATCAAGTATAAGTTACGACACTTACAATATAAATGACGACACTTCCGTATAGAGGAATAATAACATCTCTATAGGAATACAACGGCTTCCGTATAGAGGAATAATAACATCTCTATAGGAATACAAAATACATATATGTGAAATACATTCCGAAGTTACATATACATCAACACTTCTGCATGAACAAGAGAAGCTTCTATCGGAAGCTCATGACGAAGTTGTTGGGGGACACTATGATGAACGAGCGACTGCTAGGAAGATACTTCGAGCAGGGCTATGGTGGCCAACTTTGCATGGAGATGCTGCGGACTATGCCAACGAACCGGAAATCCCTCACATCGAGACGAAATGCCATTAGTGCCACAAGTAACGCTGCAGGCCTTCGACAAATGGGCCGTTGATTTTGTGGGACCCATCAACCCACCTGGGAAGCAAACAGGATCGTGTTACATCATCACTGGGACAGACTACCTAACGCGTTGGGCGGAAGCTGCACCAGTAAGAGATTGTTCTACTTCAACTATAGCACGATTCCTATTTGACAATGTGGTCACCAGGTTTGGGTGCCCAAAAGTATTGTTAAGCGACCAAGGGACGCACTTTGTCAACCAAACAATTGCCGCGATGACAGAAGAGTTTCAAATCCAGCACAAAAAGAGTACGCCTTACCACCCATAGGAAAATGGGACAGTTGAGGTGTTCAATAAGATATTGGAGCATGCCCTCACCAAGGTGTGCAATGTGAAATGCGACGACTGGGACCTAAAAATCCCAACGATCCTTTGGGCGTATCGCACCACATGCAAACGATTGACTAGCCAGACCCCATTTAAGCTCGTCTACGGCCAGGAAGCAGTTATGCCGATGGAATACATAGTACCAAGCTTGCACATCGCAGCAGCAACAGGGATGAGCGACGATGGCGCGATGGAGGAACGATTGACACAACTAATACAACTTGACGAATATTGATTCATCGCAGGGTTCCATCAGAAAGTAGAAAAAGACCGCCAGAAGGCATGGCACGACCGCCATGTCAAGTCGCAGCACTTTCAGAACGGGGATACAGTTCTGTTGTATGATAGTAAGTTTGCGAAACACCCCGGTAAGTTGCAAATGCACTGGTTGGGACCATATGTTATCACTTTTATCACCAACGGAGGTGCAGTGCAGTTACAAAGTCTGGATGGAGTACTGTTACCTAAATTAGTCAATGGGAATAGGCTGAAGCCCTATCACCATGATCTGACGCAGAGCGGATGAGGACCAATGGAAAAAATAAATAAATAAATAATATATAAAAATACAGGATACTAGGTGGCAGGATGGCGCACCATCCGGGAGAGAATGTGCAAGTGGGATTGGTCGTATTGCAGTTTTGGGTTCGGGCTGTGACAGCTGCAGGGTCGCAACCCTGTCAAATCAACAATCATTCTGGATCGTCAGCAGATGGGCCTTTTTCCAACAATAGGTCTTTTTTGGTAGGTATTGATCGTTAGCTATCACGGATTGGCGTCGGGGTCAGGCATGTTTGGCACATGGAAACACACTGTGGCAGCATGGCCGGTGGCACCACGAGTGACATTTCACACAGTTTTGACACAAAGGGCAGCTGGGAGAAGTATGGTTGTAAGCCACGCATGTAGGAATTCTGGTCTCAACATGTAGGAAACAAATGATGACAGAATTGGTGCATTAGGTGAACGGATTTGTGAATGATTTCCGAAGCAGGCGTCCCAGAAGATGTAAATGCATAAATACAGGCACCAGAGCCTAGCGGAGCAAAGAGGTATTTACAAGATGAGAGAAATACATGATGTGAGTAGGTCAGGTAATAAGTTAGGAATTCCAAGGAGGCTATGGAAATGATCTATTTCATTTCGTGCGGTAGCACACCAGGTGTGCTGAGAGCCTGAACGAAGAGTGTGCATGATCACCTTGAGCAGGAAGAGGCGTGGGAACTCGGGTGTCACAAAGGCGAAGTTTCATCCGACATGTCTAGGTATGTGGTGGTAGTTAGAAGCTTCGTGGTCCAGGTGACCACCAGAATGACAGGGGCGGCGGCCCCCTGGTCTCGGTAGGAAATGATCCCAAGTGTGAAACAGATATGCCAGGGCAGTTGGCCTGTTTCGCACATCGGTGTTGTCTGTCAACTTTTCCTCAGTCTGTATCAGTTTCCCAGAGACTGGAGGATGAGTTTGAGAAGTACATGACAACGATCCAACGATCCATGACCGGAGTTGAGAAGTACACAACAGCGAGCTCCAGAAGGCAAGAACAATTTCAGAAATAGAACACAACGAAGGATGAGTACAAACCAGCAATGTCCAGCTAAGGTGGCTCGGGACAAGCCACAAGTTTGTGTTGGGGGCCTGTTGGCACGGGATAGATCTATAGGAAGTACGGAAGCTGACAGGTGTGAAAGGGTCATTCCGCGAAAAAAGGACCATTTGCGGAAGCGCAAGAATTGTTAGATTAGTTAAGTCGGTCATGTGGACCATTTTGTAATCAAATAGAAGCATATAAATAGAGTAGAATTGTAAGCCTAAGGGAATCGGATTTTTGGAGGATTAATCCTATCTTTCGGGTTTGTTTTGTATCTGCAACATGGTATTTTGACAGTTTCTGCGAGGTTCATTCCGCAAGGTTGGTGAATGAATGGAGATGTTCGGTTATGGTGTAATCTCTGTCTTTATTCTTATGCAATGATGTGATGATGAATGTGAAATATGTTATGTGAATGTTTTTATATTGACTTATGCGAATATGCTATAGGTTTAAGAAGTGTTGCTAATCTGAATGAGTATGTCGAATATGTTGTTCCGAATGTTTGTTGAACTCTGCGAATGACTTAAAATGTGAATGATAAGTTAATAGCATGTTGTGAATATTATAATCTCTAATTATTGCAAGGGTAATGTGTATTGAAATCATATCCTCAACTTCACTGCGGAAACTTGGTTCCAGCAACCCCCTTATCCATCTCAGGTGAGACTGCACTTGCTCTGCAAGTGTTGCTGGAAAGGGTTACACCTTTCTGGGCTGGTGTATAAGGGAGTTTGGGTTGATAGTTTGTTGGCGACAGTGCGAAGTGAGCCCCTGTCGACAGATGTTGCGTCAACAGTGATGAACCTCACATTGGTTAACAATATTCATCAAGGGTTGGTAATCCAAATATTCCCATACACATTCGACATCAGCTAAATTCATTCATGTGTGAGGGGATTCCACAAGAAAGGGATAAGGTGGAGATTTCACAAATCCAATGATAGTAACATAATTCTATAGAATACAAAGAGATTGTAACAGGGACCATATCAGACATTAGTTGTGTATTAGGACAAGGAATGGATCGAAAAACTTCAGAACTCAAAATTTTCCAATATCTCTATTCTTGCAGCAACTATTCTTTATTCTTGCAACAACTATTTTCAATCCCGCAACAAGTAATTCTGCAGTATAATTTTCAGCAACACTCAGTTGAGAAGAATAAGTTTCATAGACTAATTCATCCATATTATCATTTATCAAGGTAAATGCACTTACATTTTGTTAGCATTAGTAGAAGTTTCAACACATTTTTTAAAATCCTGCGACATGAACCAACCAGAGTAAGTAACCAGGTTTGTGTAACTCTAACATTTTTTGTTTAAAAGGATGGATTAATATATGAGCACGTTTTGATTGATCCTTGGGATAAATTGAATCATTATAAACATTTTTACCCATGGATTTTGAATTGATCACACCCCACGTTTAACTATGATACCAAATTATGATATCAACTTCCAAATTAAGCTTTTGATCTGATAAGACCTGTTGAACTTGTTAGTTTGGGAAATAATTATCTCTCATCGCATATCTCCCTACTTAATCTAGCTTGCACCCTATTACATTTTCCCGATTTAACCGAACGCAATCTTTTCTTGGCTTGTCCCTTCAAATTTTCCAAAGAGGAATGACTGAATGTAGGTCAAAATTATCGTTGTAATCATTAGACATATTGGACATATATTATAATTCATCTTGCACCAAATTTAACCTACCTTTCACATGTGAATCAGTCATGATATAATCATGACCAAGATTTTCTATAGTTCATCTGCTTCAGTCACTATGATCTATGATTGAGCTATTAAACTACTCATAAATCCGTATCATTGCTCGGACCCTTTGGAAATTCATTAGTCTACTTTATCCATTCATTATTTTCCTATTAACTACTTCCCTCACTTTCCTGAAGAGCAAGATAGAAGTTGGAGTGGGGAATATGTATTCTTGTTCCACCTGTGGAGAAAGCATTCACCTAGTAGTTAGGATTGAGCCGGGAAGGACGTGTCACGTCCCCGATCCCCTCGGTGCCCTTTAGAGTGATGGGGGAACAAGCAGATAACAACTTGCTAAAATACATTTCTCAAAGAATCCAAACTATGCATTTTTACACAGCTCAACGATCTCAGTCCGCAATCCGTAATTCCTCAAGTCGGAAGTCGGAATACCAATTTCACAGCGTCGACGAAACTCCTCTCTGACTTCCACAATTCGCGATGGACCCAAAAAGTCAAAACGCCAAATACACGACATCGATGAAACTCCTCTCCGACTTCCACAATTCTGCAATCCGCGATGCGGGACTCAGAAAGTCGGAATGCCAATACACAAAATCAACAAAACTCCTCTCTGAATTCCCCAGTTGCGCAATCCGTCGATGCAGGACTCAAAAATTCAGAATGACAATACACGACATCGACGAAATTCCTCTCTGAATTTTGCAGTTCCGCAATCCGTGATGCAAGACTCGGAAAGTCCGAACACCAATACACAGAATCAACGAAAATCGCCCCTGCCTTCCGCATTCCGCAATCCGGCTTGCGGGGGTCGGAAAGTTGGGACTCTGAAATCACAACCGCAGGCTATTACTCCTCTGACTTCCGCACTCCATAATTCGGCTTGCAGGAGTCGAAAGTTATAACTCCCAATCCACATCTCCGGAGAAAATACTACGCTGACTTCCGCACTCCGCAATCCGGATTGCGGGAGTCCGAAGTTGGAATTCCAAGCACCACGCCGAGAATCTACACCTCCGGCTTCCGCGATCCGCAATCCGCACTGCGGGTTCGGAAGGTCGGAAGTCGGCCAAATATCCCTGTTACAACCAACTTCTCAGGCCGATATCTTCTTCATCCTAAGTCCATTTTGGGAAAATCCGGTACCGTTGGAAATATCTCTGCAATGCCTATGCAACTGCATGATCATCTGCCACATCCGATGACTCTGATCCTTTCTTCTTCCAACCCAAAATGTGGCCCCAAAATTCATCAAGGCCTCTTTACCACTCTGTAAGGACTCTTATGCTCCTCATTCATGGCCCTTCCCCTCATTTGATCCATATGGAAAGCATGAACACCACAGGGGGGTGTCTATTTCCTTCCCAAATCCCTAACTGAACCTTCTGCACATCTAGGGCCTCAACCAACCTTATCCCTATTCATCAATGAACAAATTTACATATAAATAAAACACATGGAGGAAAAACATAACTGCATTAAACCTTATTAACACCCACTCAGGATACATTTACCATCATTTCATCATAGGCATAACAACAACATAAGTACAAGTATTATGTTCGATTAATCAGCTGGATCAATCCATGCATTCAGACATAAACAAACAATCATCCATGTATATAAATTGGCATAATAAGAGGTAACATGAAACACTTATCTTTAAGATGAAATCGCCAAGAAACTAGATATGGAATGCAACATTCCAATCCAACAATAGGTCTCTTCCCAGCCTATATTATTTCAGCACTCAAATATCACCCCCTAGCTGGGGCTATGTATCCACTAAGGAGGAACTACCCAGGTTTACTCAGAGCCTTGGTTTCACACCAAAAATCATGCTAAGCCAACACATATTTCAGTTTATCACGCATTCCATGAGACAAGAGAGGAGGAAGCTAAGACAGTGAGCTCAACCACAGAGCTACAAAAATATCCCACTCAATCAAACCGTCTTCATCAATTTTATCAAGCGGTTCCAACCTCTTATTTCTCTTCTGATATGTCATCCACGCTTGGATCTCCTCAGGGTTACGGCCAACAAGCTATGCCCCGCATATGCAATTTTGGCTATTAGATCTAGGTTTCCCTATGAATTTATGTGCATATCACACTCACAAATCACCCCCAGTTTTGGGTCTGTGGATCCCCCAACGTTTTCCCCTCTCACACAAATTTTTGAGCGATCTAGGCTATGCAAATCATGGATTTATCCCCAAATCGTGATTTTTATTCTTCTCTTCATCGCTCGGCTCTCTCCTCCCCTCCAACCTCTGGTTGCTAGTCCCTAATTGAATGGGGATGATGGAATACGAAATCCCTGGGTAGAGTGACTTGTGGGTAAAGGAAAACATAGCCCCATATTATGCCATCCAAATTTTCGGGGTTTCCCACACTCCATTGACCTCATGAACAGTTTCTTCACCCACTTCCTGCAGCAAAATTAAATGTCAGCAAGAAAGGTCAAAGGGGTTCTAAAGGTGACATATGTGTAATGTCCCCATTCAAATAAATGCATGACAAGAAAATTCCACCAATGCTACTAGTTCCCTAGGTTGGATGGAGACATTGGTATTTGCAATAAGGGAGATAATAAATGATGTTTAGACATTAGAATGGCATAAATATTTAATAAAGGAGTTAAATAAATAAATACAAGAGAAAATCAAAGTGGCAATTGATCATGAAGACACATGGAGGATGTGGGACCCACACAAACTAGATTTTCCATGCCACATGGCATCATCCTCTTGTCAATTCGAATCCATGAGAAGTCCAACTTCTTGGGATGAGCTGGAAGGATTATACACTTTGCAATATGCATCATAGGTCGAATTGGGATGGAAGTGTAACTCCCATAGAAGAGGAAGAGTCAAATGAGAGGTTCTTGGACACTTGGGCTAGATTCCCTAACCTCTATGACAACAATGATGAAGATGCTATGACACCTATGACAAATTTCAGACCTGATTGTTGACATCTGAGTAATATGACATATCAGGCCTAAAAATAGCCTCCAAGAGGGCGCTCATGGGAGTTGGAGAAGCTCAAGATATTCCTACTTGAATTGGTGGAAGGTGGAAGGCTAGGCATTGGAAGACAAGTGGAAAATATGGAATCCCTCCCTATTTCGAATTAGCTTGGAGAATATGGATGGAATTCGAACCTTAGAAGGATAAGGATTTTTATAAAATACAGGGATCAAGTAAGAGAAGGGCTTTTGATCATTTTCAGAATTTTCATTTGAGAGGAGAGCTAGTGGAGTGCTCCTCTACTTGCCTTAGCACCAATTTCGAGGGTGAAAGATTCCCATCCTAGTTGGTAATTTGAGAGGCCATTCAGAAATTTCATTTGGAGATTTAATGGATTCATATGTTGCATGTACAAGCTATAAGGAATCTCATGGTCACTTCTATTTCAGCTTGTTTCTCCATCAATTTCAAGTTTTCTCAGCATATTCATGATCCTTGAGGAATTGCGCACTTGGTGATATATTGTTCTCTTTGGGGGAGCTTCTAATGCCCCATTTTCTTATCATATGATGTAAATTATCTATTATTCATATTCAAAATACCTTCAGGTCGAAATTCCAAGTGGAACTATGTAAATCTGATCATTAATGAGCAAATGGTTCCAATTTCCCCACTATGTTGATGTATGCCAATGATATGATGTTATTTTTGAATGGACAAGTGAACCACTGGTGATTTTATGACGTATGGACTGTTAATAATTTTTTATACAATTTTAATGTTCATGCTTAAGCTTTTGGAGTCATATTGTTCAGTTTCATAGCATTTGGAGAAGATTGCCTATCATTTCCCCCAAGGTCAAAACTAGTATTTTTGTATCTGATTTGAGTGGGTTGTATCAGACTTCATAAACTGAATGGTGTTGCATATTAGACCATATTTATGTCCCCTAGATATCCCCTTCTTCTGTTAGGAAATCCGAGAGGGTCCCATAGCATTTGGAGAGCCATTTCCAGCATCTACCCATAGGGGATTTGAACCCCAAATTGCTAGTCTAATTCCCTACATTGACCAGAATACAAAGGAGAGTTGCAATATCCTTTTGAAGATTCTAAAGCATCTATTAACATCATAATAATTTCCTAATACCTTTCATATACCTTCTGTAACAATTTGGTAGCATTTGGAGTTATTTGGAGGTCAAGGGTCGAACTAGTGGAAAAATTGAAAATTTTATAAATGATACAAAATGAACTGTCCATGAACCAAGGAAATGGGGAAAAACCTCATGGGAAAAATACCCCCCCCCTCAAAAGAATAGAAATAGGGAACTCAAAGAACCTTCATACTAAGCAAAGAAGGAAAAACTTTCCTCAGTGAAATCCTTTGCAAAAATATTGTCAAGCTACTCCTATGTAGGATAGAAATGTAGGTGCTAGATCTGGATTTGAACTGGATCTTCTCCTCTGATGTACCTCCCACTATGTACAAGTTGTATTTTCCAAAACAAGTCTTTTAGTAACCCTTCTTGCTACTGAAGCAAATGGCTCGTTGTGGTCCAAATCATGAACCTTTGAGTACCTTTTGTTAGACAACCGAGATTGTTGCTTGGTTGTATCCCCCATGGAAATTCTCTCCAAGATATTGTGGATCAAAACCCACCTTCGTGTAGCACCTCTATGAGAGAAGTGGATATGCATGACATAGTGCAAGTTTGGCACGATACTGAGATCTAGTGTTTCTATGGTCAGATGGATCCCCAACTATGTTCCCATCAACTACAAGGACGTTGTGATCCCATATTGGCCTTGGACATGGATTGGGAGCATGTTTTGGATCTAGATGAATCCGAATCTCCTTGAACTTTATTCTCAACATCAAGATATTGAACCTCGTCTTCATTAGAAGAGATATCACTCTAATCTTCATAAGATTCCAATGGAGTAGGCATAGAGTATGGCAAAAAATGGGAGAATTCATATGTCTTGGAGGCATGGTTTGCAAACCCTTTCGCTATAATCTTCCTAGTAGAGATCTTTGCAATCTCAACTGTGTCAGGATCAAACACCAATTTCTTCAGTGAGCCTGTGTGATTCATCTGATATACATACAACAAATTTGTTGACAAAGAAGGCACAAATAGAACATTTTTGAACTTCCCATGCTCCATATGTACTATTCCCTTCCCTTTAGTAGAGATCTGAGAGTTGTATCCCATGTGAATAGTCGGACCATCTTTGAGATATAGAGAATAAAAGGATTCTCTGGAGGCAATCATGTGGTTGGAGGCTCCTAAATCTATGAGGAGAGATTGTGATTTTGAAAATACAACTTTCAGTGCATGGCATCTCTCATGACCATCAGACTCACTTCCAGAATCAGGCTCTCTTGTACCTTTTGGGATGGTATTGTTTTGATGGTCAAGAAGCTTGGTCATCTAATCTATCTTCTTCTACATGCAATATCTCTCTGGGTGGTTTCCTTTCTTGCAATAGAAACACATGGATTTATCAAATCTCTTATGTTTGTCCTTCTTAGAGCTGGAAGCTCCTTCTAATGGAATTGACTTGGCATTCAGATTGGGTTCAAATGGCCTCTTATCCTTTCCTTTGTGCTTCCCCTTCCCATTTTCACTTTTTGCTTCTCCATCCATAAGAGCTTGATCTTTGGAGGCCTTCAAGGCACCCATATGGATCAACTTATCTTATTCTTGGATGATAGATTCAGTGAAAACATCTAAGGAGGGAATATTCGAACCAGGGATTGACATTCTCCCATAATGGAAGGTAGAGACAAATATGGAGAATTCAGTACCTAGCTTTCTCAGAATGGATAGCAACAGCTTCTCATACTTCTTCTCAATGCCACACTACTTGCATTTCATAACCAGAAATTTGAATTTTTAAAAGGACTAATGAATGGTCTCGAAATTTCTCAGTTGTAGAGCAATCAACTCACTTTCCAGAATATGGCTTCTTAGCTCATCTTGTTTGGAGAATAGGGTCTCTAACTTCAACCATAATTATCTTGGAGTATTCAATCCGTCGTGGTGGAAGAGTAGATATCTGGAAATATGAATACACATGAAACCAATGATTCATCCAATCTATTCAGATACTTGGTTTTCTCCATAATTGATTGTAGCTCGAGATCCTTCCCCATTGTCACCATGTAGAGTGATTTGTTACGCAATATCATCTGCATATCATCCCTCCAATCAAGGTAATTTAAGGGTGTCAGGATCCTAGGAGAGAGAGGAGAGTTGGAATTGTCCACTACAACTGCTGGAGTGAATACAAGGTGAAAACTGTTGCTTAGGCAGCAAAACTATTGCTACAGTAGAAAGCTGCTGCAACACTCAAAAACTTGAATAACCTGCAAAAAAATCTCAATAATGGAGGTAGACTACTACTGAGCACTGCTTTAGGGCAGTAGGAACTTTTATCTAAACCCTCCACACCTGGATAGACCTCATTGGATTTCTCCAATGAATTCAATGCAATGGCACCAGGATTTGTTGTGGAAATCTAGAGGCTTCTAGTGCACTACCGAAAACAATTTCTCAACCTCTTCACTCAATGGATCTGTTACCATGTGAAATTTTATGTCACAACACATATAAGAGCTGAGGATACCTCACAAAGAAAGAATGAGCAGAAAAGTTGAATAAGAGTGAAAAATGCAGTAAAAAGAGTAGAAGAATAATTATACAGCAAAACTCAGATAGGAGCGGGATTAATTCACATGATCCAATAATAAGTATAATGAAAATTATGTTACAATGGAGAGAATTCAAATCACACAGGAGAATTCGAACCTCAGTTGGTCTAGCATAGGTATTATCACCACTTGAGTGCTCCGGAAGACTCAAACTCAATTGAGTTGAACCTAAACTCAGCTAACTAAAGACATAATCAGTTAACTGACTAAGGAGGGCGCAATAGTGAGTTTTTCATGCATGTTAGTCAGAAAAGGGTGCATGAGGCCACAATCGGTGGCATCCAGAGCTCTAGCCCCCCACAAGAGTCAGCTAACTCAGGTGGACTGCACTGGAACACTTCTAGGTTCCTATAAAATAGGGAACTGACTGAAGTGGTCCTAAAATGATGCATGTGGGGCTCAGAAGATGGTAGATGGATCTTGGATGACATATGCATGACACTAGGGGGAAATGACATCATCAACAACTAGGAAAAATAAATAATGCTAGGTAGTACAAGGATGGAGTATTGAAATATGATTTCAGATATATTCACTAAATTTTTCACTCATAAGAGATTTTTCTATCTCAGATCTCTACTTGGTGTGAAAGCTGTTGAGCTTCCTACTATCCTATTTTGAGCGGGGGGTTTCCCATGAGGTTTTCCCCATTTCCTTGGTTCATGGACAGTTCTTTATTTTTTATCATTTATTTGATTGTATGGGTGACCTTTGGTCTTAGTAAACAAGGCCCAGGATGCAAAAGTATGGATTAGGGGGGGTGTTAGGATATTTTAATACTCCATCCTTGTCCTACCTAGAATTATTTCATTTTCCTAGTAGTTGATGATGTCATTTTCCCCCTAGAGGTGTGCAGATGTCATCCAGGATCCATCTACCACCTTCTAATCCCTACATGCATCATTTTAGGACCACTTCAGTTAGTTCCCTATTTTATAGGAACCTACTCAATGTTCCAGTGCAGTCCACCTGAGTTAACTGACTCTTGTAGGGGGTTAGAGCTTCGTATGCCACTGATTGTGGCCTCATGCGCCCTTCTTCTGACTGTTATGCATGAAAAACTCGCTGAGGTGCCCTCCTTGGTGAGTTAACTGATTGTTTCTTCAATTAACGGATATTAGGTTTAGTTTGGTTGAGTTTGAGTCTTCCGGAGCACTCCAGTGGTGACAATTCCTATGCTAGACCAACTAAGGTTTGAATTCTCCTATGTGATTCGAATTATATCCATTGTATCATCATTATTGACTATACTAGTTATTGGATCATGTGACATTATTCTTCTCATATCTAAGTTCTTATGCATAATTAATTGTCTGCTCATTTTTATTGCAGTTTTCACTCTAATTCAACGGTTTTGCTCATTCTCTCTGTGTGAGGTATACTCAGCTCTTAGATCTGTTGTGATTTAGAATTTCACAGACATGAACCGCTACACCATTATTGAAAATTTTACGCGCTTTATCAATTGAAATTTTCCTCTTATTGGTGATGACATGTGTGCTTTCAGGACTTGTACAGTTGTTCAACCATCTCTTGTTCCATGCTACTTGTGCACTCCACTTAACTTTCTTGTGCACTCTTGACTCTTCTCTAGAGTTGTTTGCACATACTAGACTTTGTCCCATGTATTAATCTTTGTCTTTCTTGCACACTCTTCATCCTTTTGTCCAACCAACCCTTTATCTTGTGCCTTGAAGGACTATGAACTGATGGACTTGTGACCTGCTCAAGTACATGTGCCTTATGTACTTATTCAAACTGGATATGCATGATGTACTCCTGGACACACTTTTCATATTGGATGCAAATTCTAGATATATTTCTTCACACTGGCATCCATATTCCTCACCATCTTGCTTGCGCGTATACTTCTTCAATGTGGCTTTACTATACTTCTTCAAGTTGGCATGGGAATGTTGAATCCACTTGAATTCAGTTGACATCAATGACTCAAACTGAATCAGTTGAAATCCTCTTTGACATTAGTTGACATCAATGACAACCAAATTTCAACAAAATTGAACCAAAGGTGCTTGGAGTTGAAGTTCAATTTGAGGGGTTGCATGATGAGCGTACAAAGAAGATAAAAGATTGGCATGCTCAATGGGAAAGTTTCCAATAGAAAACAACTTGATTTTTCTTTTAGTTTATTTAATCTTTGTTTTTATGTAAGTTTTATTTTTGTAAATTAAGACAAGGAAGGAGGTTATTAATTTTGGGTAGTTATTTTTTTCCCTTGGATTTGGGCTATAAAGGAGATGTTTTTTGAAGCCGAAAGGGAGGGTTTTGTGGTGGGAAACCCTTAATTCTTAAATTATTTGTATTATTGTATGGATGGATTGAAAAGGGATTCCAATCAAATATTCTAAAAACATTTTTTATAATGGAAATATGTAGATTCTTCTTCGAATATTTCTGAGTGATGTTGTGAATGTTTTCTCTATGGTTAAGTTATTCTAAATTTTTTCTTTATTCTTTATTATAGATGAATCATTTAGCTTTCCACATTATTTATTTTTTAAATTTGAAGGAACATATATGTTGATTTTTTGACCTGGGGTCAAAAGTAGGGGTTCTCCCTGGTAAGAATTCCCAATCAGACCTTAAACCGTTTGGAGTAGAGAACCCGTTCGGATTCTAGCCCGACAACCATTCCTTATTGGGTTTCACCGGTTGCAACTTGGTCCATCGTTGGTTGCAACTTGGTCCATCGTTTAGGGTTTTTTTTAAGAGGATGAAATGAAGTATGCCTAAACCTACAATGCAATCCTAAACTATTCTACTCTATCCTAGCAAGGACCGGAATTAAAGGGAAAGAATTGCAAATGAAATTGAAGTACACATCTAGAGAACAGACAGCTACGATTCTAGAAATGTACATCCATCACATAATGAGATAGCCCATAGAAATAGTCATAGTACTAATGCATCCATATAACTTGTATAAAGCAAATACACCATGAAAGTGCATATACAACAAGATAACATGATGGTTGTAATAATAATCAAACATAAATTAAAATTTCCTTACTACATATAAGCAAATGAAGCAGAAAATAGTTTCATAGAATCTATCCTCAACACAGTCATAGTCTCCATGCTCAAAACTTAATTCTAAAAGCCTATGTATTCATCCCCAAAAATAGTTCTTACAAAGTTTGAGTAGTAAAGGCTGGTGTGCCAAAATTTAATCTAAGGCTTCTCCTCCTTCACAGTTCAACAATAGTACATGAAAAAATTCTAGAGCGAAAAAAACCCTATTCTCAAATGATATTACAATATATAGGCCAAGGATAGGTGACCCTTGGGATTCCATATTCCTTCGAGACTTTTGAAATTCTTTGAATAATTTAATTACAAAATTTATTTAATTCACCCTTGGGTGACCTTTCGCATTCCATTAATTTGTCCTTTAGTGACATTTAGTCACCTAGTGGATTTTGTCCTCATGTGACATGGTGAATTTTTGTCTTCTTACTATATAGATTATATACTTGAAGGCTTGACATTAATTGATCGAACATGTCCTCCACTTGTCCATGCTTATTGAGCTTGCTTTCGAATAATGATCTTGTTCTGCCTCCATGTTCATTGTGAACACCTATGATTAAACTTAAGTATATGAGAGCTTACATATTGATCACAAAGAGAAATTGTAATAGATCAAGTTAACCATTGAAAGAAAATTATATTTTCAATAAGGCTAAATTGCAAAAATCGCCTAAGGGTAATAAAATGTGTCATTAAACTAATTTTCCAAATGTTACATATTATATCGTTACACCAAGTGATAATTTCGATATGAGATTGATTTCAATTGAAAACCATGATGATCAACATAAAATTGGGATTCATCAACTATCATTTTGACTTTAGTCTCCCTTTGAATTTTCCCTCAAATTTCTTACACTTGGTGATTTTGTCAAATTCCTTAATCTTCTCGATGAGGTTTTAAAATCCATTCCACAGTTTGTAAACTTTTATCTAAGCTTGCTTCTCTTTATTAGAATCATCTTTGAAAATTTGGCCTTTTATCTTTGCTCTATTTGTTTTCTATAATTAATTCTCTAAACTCTATTATAACTTACCCATTTTTTCAATTAAACTTCAGAAAATATAGAAAATTAATTAGAGGTATATAAATTGTAAAATCGAGTTTAGTAACCTTACTAAATTTTAAGAGCAGAGATTTGGCTTCGAAATTGATTTTCGAGCTTAATCCTATTTTCTACGAATTATTTAGTGAAAAAATAATAAAATTCCTAAAAAACGGGATGATACATTTAAAAATTGATTAATAATGGATTTACTAATCTTAGTTATTTCTTATGCCTCTCTATGATCTAGCGACCTTAATTCTGATTTTTATGGCCAAAATAGCAATTATCCCCAATTGGCTTAATTTAGTGAAATTGTTCAAAATTGACCATTAAGGAAACCAATAGATGAATCGAGCAAGCTAAAGGTACTGATAATTGTCCAATATTACAGTTTCCCTTTGAAAATTTCTAAATATCCCAAAATCCCATGTCTTTCCAAAAATAACATATTACTATAAATGGAAATAATTGCAAAATAAGGGAAACAATGTTCAGCTTGGAATGAAAATTTTACCATGATATTTTACAGGTCCCAAAACTCTACAAAAACATTTTGGTCCAAAGATGATGGATAAAACTCCCGAAAATGGAAAAAATGTTATTTCAGGAAGATATCAAAGGGGGTTTCTTAAAATAAAAGATGGAAATGGCTATAGAAGCTTAAATCTGTAAAATGACAGAGAATAAGGGTGTGTGTGAATTCTGGAAAAAAAAATCCATAACCTCCCATTTTTTTTCCCACTTTCGAATACAACTAGAGGAATAAATGACAATTTTTCCAAAAGGGGGAAATGTCGAAAGAAGAATGGAGAGGAAATGGTAGGGTTGATCCTGTAAGTTTTAGATGTCCCCTTGAATATCCATTAATACATGCAAATAATACCTCCAATGGATAGCTTGCAAAAAACCACTCATGAATCCATTAAAAAATCCAAAATCTATGCTTGGAATGGACATGAAATGAAGCTTTAACTTCCTCCTTCTTCAATTGCTTTGGTCTCATCATTAAGTGGTTAATTAATCCAAAAAGGATCCAATGGAATGAGGGGTGACCTATCTTTTTTTTATGGGGTAAAATTATATTAATATATAGCATATTACATGCATGAAAACCAAGTTATCAGGGTGGCCGAAGAGAAAATGGCCCCCTTATCACTGAAAATTGTAGTTGGAGCATTTATCTTGCCTCAAGAGGGCCTTTCCCACATCAATGGTAGCTCGTTTCACTTATAGGGATAGCCTCATTGAGTCCCCTTCCATGGTTTTGTATAAGCAACCATAATGTTTTCCCTTGTGGATGTTCATTTTGAATTGCTTGTCATCTCTAGAGTCAAGTCCAACAACTAGATTTCACTACATTTCCTATTATGAATCTTGAGCTTCATTCTACAATCCCAATTTGTAATTAGACGGCACAAAACTTGTTGAACCCATTATTTATGGATTTAATGGTAATGTCTTGCCTGCTAGCTACATTGATAACATGAGTATCCTACCTTAGAGTGGCTTAATACAATGGGATAGAGATATGATGGCCAATATCCTTGTCCAACTCTATTATATCCCATCAACATGCACCAATTCTACTCCTTACCAATTGTTTGCACATGCCAAGCACATCCTTGAAACTTCGTGTGGGGAGATAAAGTTTTTAGAGTTGAATGAATATATGCTAGTTTTTCATTACTTTTTTAAAATCTTTTTTTTTATCAAAATCAAATGTGAAATATCGATTTATATTTCATTTAGTTTATTATCATTATCAACTAACATGTGACACATCTCAATCATCTATGATTATATAGCACACATCGCTCCTATTGATGCAATTATCCATTCAATGTTGAAAATTAATACCAAGGACGGTGAGAAAGTGTATCATTTTAACTAAATAATAATGACAATGGTGTTAGAAAACTATCATAACACCAATTACCAAACACTCTATAGACTGTGCTTAGAAATAGGTGGCCATTAAAGATCAACGAGAATAAACAAGTATATGTAAATATATGCACTTTAAATAAACTAACATAGATTCATTTTAACTCCATTTTTTTCATGGAAAACTTTCTAGGGGAAGTCCTCCAAACATTTTGTCACATTTTTTGAATGACGCTTAGGGTAAATGTCATCAACATACAACATATAATCCTAACCCAAATGGACTCTACCAAACTTGACTCCATGATCTCTCAACAGTCTCCACCTTGAAACTGGTTGGTCTAAACCAATTGAGCTAACACACTAGGCTATTTCAACCCTATATTTATTAAGCAATGAGATAAATTAAAGTCCTAAAGGGAAAAATTTCAATGTTTTTGCACACTCAAAGACTATTGAAATACATTAAAGTTTTTACCTCAAAGGTTTTGATCCCTACCCACTTTCAATAAATCCAAAGTTAAAAGTTAATATAAATCTATGGTAGTTTTATATCAAGTTTACTATGATTTTCAATTAGAAAAATAAAATTGTGTGTGTGTGTGTGTGCATTTTATTTCTAAATAATATACACACACAATTATCTAAAAAACAATTTGGGACAATATTCAACATATCTCAACTTTAGCAATTTTGGGCCAAAAAATGAAATTTGCAATTTGCAATATTTTCAAAGTAGTTTTTTGGGACCAAAAGCCCGTGAACAGAGTTCTAGGCCTCTTCACATTATAGAGCTTGTTTCGAGATTTATAAGGCATATGCAAGGGCTCACTTTTTGAGTTATGGATGGAAAGTCGTGACTTCGACAAGTTGGTGGCAGACATCCACCTTAATGACTTATGCACACCACCTCAATGCCATGCAAGCATCCAACTTAACAGTCTATGCACACCCAAGAATGTTAGCCATCACATGGACCATTACACTTATGCATTGAGGTGAACAATCATTACGAATTATAAAACCAAACAACCTTTGGAAACTTAAAAGACATTTATAATCAATATGTATTTCTAAATATAAAATATAATATATAAAATCTAACTTAACAACATAATATCTTCTCATTTTTCATTCCTTTTTACGTAGTAATATATAAATATTTTACACAATAATATAACAAGAGCTACATAGTAGCTAGTCCCTGTCGCTTTGTATAGGCATAGTTAAATTATGAGCATTGGATAGACTTTAAATTAGAAGGTAATTAATAAGCATTGCATAGTTGTCCAAAATGTGATATATTGTGAAATAGGTACTTATATATTGCATATATGATATATCTTGAAACAGGTAGGAGCGAATTCAATATAAATCTCAAATTAGAGTACATGTATACCAAAATATGCGAATAAATATATTTATTGATAACAAGTTAAACAAGTGGAATAGTGAACATGGGTAGCACATAGTGAACCAGGGAAATGGAGCTCGGCTCTGAGGGTTTACTGAAAGGTGCTTAGCCCTGTTTTGGGATTTTAGTCTATTAAATCCCTATCTTTAGGGCTCTCATCTTCCTCTAGGTTAACCAACATTCCTTTCGATAACAACTTTCTTTGCTCTAGACAGTGCTAGATACTTTGGACTATGCTTGATACCCTCTGGTGCTTTTTCGATGACACTTTAAGAGGGTAGACAGTTTCCTAGTCTCTTTTACTGTCCCATTAGTAGACCTAGTATCACCTACTGTCCTTGTTTTTCGTTGGACTGTCTCATTGTCAGGGGGTATTTATTTTAATCTGTGATGTTTTGGATTGATGTCAGGCTTATCCCAGGACTGTTTAATAGTCTGGAATAACGCCATCTTTGATCCTTGTTTTTGAGGCATCATAGCTTTCATGTCTCATCTCCTCAACCTGTGTTCCCTGTCGGTTTTTCCAGAGGATTCTATCCCTTTTTAGGGTTCTAATGTCGTCAGTATGAATACTTTTGTCTCTCATTATTCCACATGTCCTTCCTCCTTTAACGCTTCTACTTTTCTAGGGAACAGACCGCCCCCCGCTTATTTATTTGAACTTGACCCACACTCGGATATACTCCTCTCCTCGCAGTGTTTTGGGGCTCTTGTCACACAGCATCCCTCCCCTTTAGATGTTGATATCTCTCCTCAAGAGTCGAAGAATGATACATGGATTTTTATTAGGGAACCTTCGATTGCACAGGGCCCGATTTCGGATCTACATTTTCGGCTATAGGTCGTAAAAGACAAAGATGTGTCAAAAACAATCTGGAAGTGAACCTAGATTTGGGTCTAGACGTGCCCCTATACAAGGTATTTTCCATGACAGAGACTGCAATAGTGGTATGTTTCAGAGCCAAAAGCATGGCTCTTCCCACCTTCCACTCTTGGGTTTCTCAACATTTGAGTTTTATGGGCTATAAGCCACAGTTATTTTCTCCTTCAAAGGGTTGGTGTGGGGTTGGTTGGGTGCTATACTCAACTCAATAGATGACGTAAGGAGAGTTATTGAAGGAAACTGGTTCTAGGGAAAGATACCATTCAAGTTGAAGCAGTGGATTCCCACCTTTTATTCCAGGCGGGAAAAATATTACAAACAACCAACTTGGGTCAAGCTACTAGGGTTACCACCTGAACTCTGGACCCGAGAAATTTTCTCGCTTATCGGGGTTGCACTAGGGGAGATCCTTTTGGAGGATGACAGTTTTTAGGCCACTGGTAACTTATCGGTGGCAAATATTTTGGTTGATACTGATCTTAGAGAATGACTTCCAGAGAAGATTGTAATCAATAGAGGTGTCCATTCCTACCACCAATACCTGTACTATATCGGTCTTTCATTTCGCTGTAATAGATCTCACACTTACGGAAATCTTGTACAGGAATGCACCCTACCATTTACTCGAAACTTCCACTAGAAGAGTGGGACTTTGGACGAGGTCGAAGCAGTCCCTATAACTACTGTGAATCCTATCACGGTCCCTCCAGCTGTTGTCTCTCCCTCAAACTCCCCCACATTAGTGGTGTCGGGACTCTCAGATGGTGGTTCTACAGAGCGGACCTCTGCAGCTTGTAAGGACACATCAATCCAGAAGATTCATGATCTCTCTACTTCTGATATGGATTCAGCTACACATGCTACTTCAAGAACCTCTTCTCAACACCATATTTCGGAGTTCCCTCTTCTAGACAACCAGTTGGTCTCCAAGAATTCGACACTTTCGCCTGCGATTCTCTCAAGTAAGTTTCACATTACTTCTCTTGTTCCTTTTCCTACACATAGCACTTTATCTCTTCCCCCCATAAGCCTATATCTCTGGTTTTACATCCCTGTGTCTCTCCCTGCATTAACCCTATACTCAAATCCTGCACACTCTTCCAAAAACTGATTTATAGCCCTTTACACCTCTTTCAAGCTACCATCCTAGCTGTGATCTCTCGGCCACTCACACCTTCTTTTGGACTTCCTTTCCCTATAACCAACCCCGCCCCTATGAGCAAAGAGAGGCCAAGATCCTCGTCCTTTGTTCTGACTGAAAATCCTTCATTTGAGACCTCTCCTTTCTCGTCTAACAGTTCTAGACCTACCCATCTCTTCCTACCCCCTTTGTCGACTTCCCCCCTTCCTCACCTTTGTCACCAATTCCAGCATCCTCACCATTTACACCTACCCCAAATTCCATTTTTCTTTCCCCTACATGAACCCATTACGTCCCTGATATACTTCCTCCTGCTAGCTTCTTGAGGCTCTCCCAACCTACTGGACGAAGGAACCCTCGCTATCATTCTATACCTCGCCCTAATATATTCTTTGTCTATGAAGATAGGGAAACAACTCCACAACATAATGGGGGTTATGGACGCCTCAAAGGTCAGAGGTCAATCATGGCTATTGCAAGGATTCAGGATAGACTAGAAGTTAGAAGGGGCAAACAAAAAATTATCAAGGGGGTCTTATCATGCACCCCCACATGGAGGTTTCCCTAATGCTATATCTCTCTCGTAACATAGAGGGCTAGGGAAATCCTCCAAAAAAATGGCCCTGAAACGTCTGTTTTCTCTCCACAATCCAAACCTATTCATCTTACAGGAAACCATGTGTTCTGGTGATTCCGTTGTTAAAGAGTTACACACCCTGTTGACTGGTTGGGATTTTATCTATCTCGATGTTAATGGGAAGTCAGGTAGACTAATTACGAGATGGAGCACTAATAATATTACTTGTCTTACTAGATGGGGTATATCCATTGGGTTGGGGGATACCTTCCTTTCCAAGGAACTCGTCCTACAATTTACTATCCTGAATCTATATGGACCTCATACACAAAGGATTGAATTCTGGCATCATCTATTGGAAGCAGGTTTTCACCTGGAAGATAATTTCATCCTAGCAGACGATTTAAATTACTCCATCGGGGAGGCAGAGACTTGGGGTTGCACTACACACATAGACCCTTTGTTAGATTTCTTTATTAATATTAATGAGCAGGAAACCCTTATAGACATACCACCGGTCAAGCTTTCGCCAACCTGGAGAAATAAGCGCATTGGTGACCAAGCCATTACCAAACACCTCGACAGATTTCTCATCAATGAAGATCTCCTCAATGTGGTTCCTTGCATAAACCAGTAGGTAGGGGAGGGAGGTGATTCCAACCATTTCCCGGTCCTATTGGACATTAGAGGGGACCAGAAAAAACCACCCTCCCCTTTCAAGTTCAACACCACCTGGTTGCAAGACGATTGTTTAAAGCAACTGGTTAAAGATGTATGGATTTATATTTCTCCTGATAGTTTATGCTCAAAGTCTCTACAATTCCAAAACAATATTAAGAGATTGAAGGACCATATTATTCCTTAGATAGAGAACTGCAAAAACTAAAGGTCCCAAAGCTATAGTCTATAGAGGACCAGCTGCTTTCCTTCTACTCTGAAAATCCAGTTGGTTTTAGCTCAACTGAGTCGAAGTTACATATTGTTGAGCATGAGACCAAAAGAAGGAAACTTCTACTTGATGAAGAAGCAAAGTTCCAACTTAAGATCAAAGCTATTTGGTTGAAACAAGGGGACAACAATTCTAAGTTCTTTCATAACTACATCAAGCACAAAAATTAAGTCAATTCTAGTTGGGAAATAAAAGACAAGAATAAGGAATTGGTGATTGGATTTCACAACATAGCAGAAGTCGGCATTTCACATTTTTCAGAACTATTTAAAACATATTAGAATGCATCTGTAGCTGCAATGATTGAGACTATTACACACTTCCCATATTTTGTCACTGATGAACAGAATCACTCTTTAAAGGAACCTATCACAAAATATGAGATACTACTTGCCATCAAAGCAATGCACCACGATAAAATACCCAGTCCTGATGGTTGGCCCCTCGAATTCTATAGCGAAATGTTGATCTCATCGAAGAAGACATCCTGACAGTAATTGAAGAGTCCAGGAATAAGGGCAATATTATTGAAACTTATAATTCCACTTTTATAACTCTGATTCCTCAAGTGGAGAGGATCAAGTCTATGGAGGATCTAAGGCCTATTTCCCTCTATAATTGTATCTACAAGATTATTGCAAAAACCATTGCAAACAAAATCAGCGGCATACTTTTGGCTGCAGTTTCACAGGAACAATTTGCTTTCCTACATGGCAGACAGATACATGACACGATTGGTATAGCACAGGAGGTCCTACATTCCACCAAACTGAAGCACATACCAACTGTAGTTATAAAGGTTGACCTTTCTAAGGCTTACAATAGAGCCAATTGGAACTTATATCTTAAACTTGTCCTCACACAAGTTGGTTTTGGATTACCTATTATCAATTGGATTATGTCTTGTGTGCATACATTTAGCTTTGCAATACTCATTAATGGATTTGCTTCCAGATTCTTCAGTCCTAGCAGAGGACTGAGGCAAGGTTTCCCACTTTCCCCCCTCCTATTCCTCCTCATTAATGAAAGTCTCAGTAGACTTATCACATCATCCAGAAGGAATGGTTTGCTCAAAGGTTTTCATTTTGGTGGTTCCATCTATATTACACACTTGCTCTTTGTAGACAACATCCTTCTCTTTTCTAACGACTCTAGAAGGGAGATTCGGAAGTTCAAAGATCTGTTTAACCTATTCTCTCTTGCTACAAGTATGATCTACAACTCCATTAAATCTTCCATATCCTTCCTGAACATTGATTTGCGCTCCACTGACTGGTATGCAAATTATTTTGATTTTGAACAAAGTGACTTATCTGATGGAATTAAATACCTAGGGTTTATTATTAAACCTGACGACTACAATTTAAAGAATTGGAACTTCCTCATCCAAAGAGTGGAGAAGAATATTAATCATTGGTACAACATCTAGTTGTCTAAAGCCGGTAAACTTATTATATTGAAATCCATTGTTAAGGCATACATGTATACTGGGTCACACTTGAACATATACCTACAGGTGTACATGATTCCATCAGAAAGTTGAGCTTCAATTTCCTTTGGAGAAGGCAGGCTGCTCCAAAATCCTTCCATTGGATTTCGTGGAGAAATCAATCTCCCCAAACATATTGGAGGTTGGGGTCTTAAGCACCGCACTAGCTTCTCCAAAGCCTAGGCAACAAAAGGGATTTGGTGGTTGATCAAAGGTACAAGTATATGGGCAAAGGTTATACTTCATAAGTGTATCTTTCCTCTGACAGTCCTTGAATGGATTAATATTTTCCAAAAGTTGACGAGAAACATCTCCATCATGTGGAAGGCCATGGTGGTAGCCTCACACCTTATCGGTGATTGGTTATCCTGGAAGATAGGAAATGGTAAAAATATCAGACTTGGAATCGATTCCTGGGTGTGCAGTTTGGATGTGCATCTTCTTCCTATTCATATAATCAACTCCTTAGCAAACAAAGGTATCACACATCTATATGAGATCTAAGATGAGACTAATATTTCCCCTTATGGTCAAGAATGGTTATCTGCAGAGGTTATGGGTTTTGTGTAGGTAGAGAAATTCCAGTGCGAAATATATAAAAATCCCTAAAGGATTGTCATATCGTAATTTCCCTTGAGGAGGACTCAATTATTTGGACCAATAACACAACATGAGGTATTTACAATCCTAAACTTGGAGATCTCATTCTTAGGGAAGAAGAAGAACACCCATCCAACGAATGGTGGCACAAGGTAATTTGAAAACTCAACTCTCCTCTGAAGACAGTGCTTTTCATTTGGCTTGTACTTGCAAGGAAAGTTCCTGTTTGGGACCATTTAACCAAATTCCTTGGTGTCAGACCTAGTAGATGTGCTCTATGAATATCAGAGGGTGAGTCCATTAATCATCTTTTTATGAATTGCCCTTATTTGAAAGATATGTGGACATACACCACATAAGTCACAGGTATCCCATTCAATGGGGAAGGAGAGGACTTCTCCATTGTTTTCCAGAATTGGATTCTTTCTACGACATATCATCGGTATAAAGCGCTACCTATTCTGATGATCGGGGGGATTTGGCTCGCCCAAAACAAGAATACCTTTCAGGATAACTTCATACATCCCCATATCTATGCTGTAAAAAGCCTCACTATTCTAGCTCATTTCCCACAACACAAATCGAAGGCCAATAGGGAAAGGAAAAGAGATTTTCAGATAGATAAATCTGTCCCCTGGAGTTTCTTCGACGGTACCACACAAGGAATCCCCAAAGGGGGCATCAGTGGTTCCATACATTTTTCTGATTGTCACGGTCCATCGATTTTTCTACTAGTATAGGTACTTCTAGAAACAACGGGGCAGAGCTATCACCGGTCTTGAAATTATTACAACTTGCCCTCATATTTGGGTTCATGACTCTGAAGGTTATTGGTGATTCCCTCGTGGTGATAGATTGGATCAACCACAAGAGACAGCCACAAAACATCTTCCTCAGACCCATCTACGAGGATATTTGCAGGATCACTGAGGTATTTGAGCATTTATCATTCCATCATGTCTACAGGGATTATAAATCAAGGGCATATCTACTATCCAAGCAAGGATTACTACTTGTCGATGGTGCCACTAAAATTTGGGAGATCAACAAAGAACTCATCAAGGAAATCGACCCGAGACCTTCGCAAAACTAACCATTTAGTCCATTTGGCCTCTTTATCTAGCGATATTTTCATAAAATTTTGGGCCACACATAGAAAAACTCAGCCTGAATTTATTTATGTTTTTCACTAAAGAGTATATATGGAGTCTGTATAAGATCCTCTATTATCTGTAAAAAAATTTGCCAAGAAGGAATAGCCTCTATCAAAAGCAAAAGTCTATATATAAAGAAACAATGTAAGGCTATTTATAGCAACTAAACAATATGGTTCAGATTTTGAAATACAAATTTGGACTATGATATTTTTTTCCCCGAAAAAAAAAAAGTTAAACAAGTGGAATAAGCAACATAGTTGCTTAGTATCTGCCTCTTATGTAAAAGATAATGTAAAATAAATTAGCACCTAAGTTTTGTTTTAAATGTTTTAGTATATTATTTGTGTTTAGTTTAGAAATTAGAATAGCTATCAAATATCAAAATATAATTCCAAAAGTGTTTTAGATTTCCTTATCAAATGTCAAAGTAATTATAAAATATATTACTACATGTGTAATGAGAGAATATGAAAATAATATTTTTACCAAAAATATGTATTAGAGTGTTCTTACCAAAAATATATATGGGATAAATAGTGGTAGTAGTTTGTGGTTAATTTATGACTAATCTAGTCAATAGTTGAGAAATGAAGTATAAAAACTTAATACATGGAAATAGTACATGAAAAGAATGTTTTTATTAAAAATAAGTATTCCATTGGTAAATAAAGATAAATATGGCAAGGAAAATATTTTGTTTTTATAAAATTGCATTTAATTTGACTTTGGTTTTGATTTTTTTTAACATGAAAGTTTTAAATCATTAAATTGGTCATAGTTGAGTGTATAATATTTACCAAAAATCACTAATGAGACTATGAAGGGCTATAGTGATATAAAGCCATATCTTCATGAGTGATTTACGGGTTACATGGTCCTTCATAATCTTATGATAATTTTTTGGTAAACGTTATGCACCAAGTAAAAAAGTAATAGTCGTTGCATAGTTTGATATGTACATTATGTACATTATGAATGTAGTGAAGTAGGTTATTTGAATACAATACAATGGCAGGTGTTGGCATATCTCCGGTGGACTAGCCCTCTAACAAATGGTGAACCACCATTTTAGAAATGAATATAGTAAAGTGGGTTACTTGAACACAATAGATAGATGCTCACATTTTAAAAAACTTATATCACATATTTCTAAATTTAAATAAATATTATATTTATATTATAGTTCTTATATATGGCACGTAAATTAATAAACAAAGTATATACTACATAAGATTATAATAATAATAATTATATTATATTTATCTTTAGATTTTCATGTATTTATTAAATTTTAAATACTTTTTAGTTATTAATATATGTATTAATTTTAGTTTTAAAATTATTTTATTTTATATAATATTTAATTTAATATATAATTTGTAAATAGCTTTAATAAAGCTTATAAGAAAATTTGAAAAAAAAAATATGAAATATTTATACACGATGCAAAAGATTAAAATATCAAATTTTAGCTAAATATATATAACATTTAATATTTTAATATCGAAATTTAACTAAATATATTTAACATTTAATATTTTAATATCGAAATTTAGATCTTATACATTTAAAACTCTAATATAAAAATTAAGTGTTATATATATATATATATTATTTTTATTTTTTTCCTTGGAAAAAAAACGTAATTTTATTTTATCTGCCGAGAACAAAATTACATTTTGAAGATATACTTTTGAAGAGTGTAAAGCCGATAATCATGACAGTTTTAAAGACCAGATGTCTTCTTCATGACATAGCAAAAGCTTTTAAACTTTTTTGCATATCAGGACTAGTAACTAATGGATAAAAAAACCAGTGAGAACTAAAATAACAAGTACGAAAATATATATACAAATAAAATGCTCATATAGAACCGGATCTGTGAAGTTCATTCTATGAAAGGTCGATGATAAAACTCCTGAGCATCACCACTGTTAAATTCTTTTATCTTCCATAAACCCAGAGCCAGCTACAGCCCCTCCTTCGAGGCCCTGTCCGCTTCTTGGTTATTTTCCATGTAGACATGATGGCAAGCAAAAGTATCAAAAGAGTTCAGAACTTCCCTTATGGAAGTCAAGATGTTTGAGAGTCTTAAATTCTGACAATGTTGTGTGCCTGAAATCCACTTAACCACATTTAGAGAATCACCAAAAACTGTAATGTTTCTACACCCTATCTCAACAACATAGGTAATAAGGAATTTTAGGCTCAGAAGTTCATCATAGTTGTTGCTTCCAGCACTGAGACCAAGAGACATCTCAAAGTAGTGTTCATTTGAAAGAAAAAGTATGGCCCCTCCCCCACAGTAATTATTCCGTGAGGCCCCGTCAAAGAAACCCCACGGTTGAGTCCTATCAAATTCCACCATCTGTGTAACCCTAGCTCTATTAGCTCTATTGTTTTGTAGGAAGGAAGGCAGTAGGCCACAATAAGTTTTGGCAGTGATAACTAGGGAGCAATTTTTCTCAGTGAAAATGTGTTTGTTTCGGGATAACCACACCCCCCAAATAACCAGCAGAGGAAGGACTATGTAACCTTTTAACACAAGATCATTATACCACGAAATCCACGCTAAAACCAAATAAACCCCCTCCCATCTACACGGATGGTTAATCAGCCTCGAGCATTCCACCCATGCATATTTAATACAAGGATAGTGGAGAAACAGGTGACGAAAATTTTCCACATCAAATTTACACAACACACACCACCCCGACCCATGTTTATTCCTTTTTGAAGGTTGTACCAGGTTGGAACTTTATTTTCCAGGACACTCCACATGAACAGCTGAGTCTTGGGAGGGCTCTTAAGTTTCCACAGCACTCTCCACCACCAAACCGGAATACCCTGTACATAATCTTCACTAAACCTCATATATCCACCTTTTGGAGTGTACACCCCCGAAGGATCAGCGTCCCAAATAAGATCATCTTCGCCTTCACAAAGGAAAATATGATCACGATTGAGTTCCCCTATATACCTGGTAAGCTCAAGGTCATCAACCGTGTTCAAACCAAAATATTTGGCCGGTCTCCAAGCTTGAATGCCTGGAAGGTTCATAATGGGATCAACGAGTTGATTAAGGAAAATAATATCTCTCTGCCGCAAAGCATCCACCATCCCAACAGGTAACAGGTGTTGCAAAGCACATCCTACCCAAGGATCTTGACCAACCCAGACCTTTCATCCATTTCCAATGTTCCAGACTAGTTCTTTCTAGATAACATGGAAGGATGAGACAATAGCTTTCTAAATCACAGATCCACTAGAGTGGGACTTCACAGGATTCCTGATCCAATCTTCAATCGAGTTCGAAGCAATATACTTGTGAAACATCACCTGAGCCCATAAGCCTCCAGTCTTAATCGGTCTCCAACCACCCTTGGGTTCCAATGCTTTAGAAAAATAAAAGATGTTCTTCTGTCCCCAATCCCCCAAAGCTTTGGGGGTAGCAATCCTTTCCCATCTTACCCATGGAGAAACATAAGCATCCTCTTTGCCACTCCAAAGAAAATGAAAACATAAAGGTCTTGCTGAATCCAAAATGCCTTTAGGTATCCAAGACAAAGACATCCAATACACAGAGATCGCTTCCAAAACGGGCTTTA